>OU753577.1:10005000-12405000 GCA_916701695.1 Agrochola macilenta | reverse complement strand
GAGTATGTCGGCCATTGCGAAAAGTAAGTGGCACCAGTTTTGCCACACAATAATAATGAGAGCTAGTGTTGTACCAAAATTAAAAATATTACTAAACTTCTTCAGTGTAGCAGTGAACAAAAAATTATTTAAACTTAACTTTTTTATTATTTAATCTTTTAAAAACGAAATATTTTCACATGTTTTATACCCGTTTCTGCTGACGGTACCGCCTATCTCTCTTGCTATAACTTATAGTTTCGGATAATGCATTAGAGAACTTCTTTATGGGTCGGAATATTCTCGTATATGTGTGATATATATTTATAGCCTATTTTATACATATATCGTCCATTATATTTAATATTTTGTATATAGGTACATAGATAGTCTGTAAAAGGAGTTTTGAAATAGAATAGTCTGTGTTTTTTTTTTTTTGTACTTTTTCGCGCTTTTATTTCCTGAGCTGAGTAGCAGAACTGTATGGTAGATACAACTACAGTATGCCTGTTATATATGTTTTATGGTGCATGCATTAAATTTTAACCAAAAATGCAGTGTCTAGTGATTTTGTAACATGTGCGGTCCAACTATAAATGTCAACATGACCTGCTCAGCAACTCTTATGGAATGGGCCCAGGATAGAGTTTGACCAATTTTCTAATAGCAAAATACGAACTACGCGCTACACCTAACGTCACATGATTAACATAATTATAGTACCTGGGCGTAGGTGCTCTGCTCGAGTGAATATAGAGAAAATGAATTTTCCCAGATCCAGAGACCTAGCCAGATTGATTTTTCACCCCCGTAAACCCCTATATTGGGCAAGTCCTCTCTTTGAGGAGTGGCTAGAGAGGTGCCACGGCGTCCTCACCTTCCGCCTGAAGCAGGTCCTCATCGAACACGGTTCTTTCGGGAGGTTCCTGTTTCGCATATATTCTGGATCGCCCGGAGGACAAGGTGGAGCATACGGTGGAGGTCTGCCCGGCTTGGGCAGGGCACCACCGTGTCCTTTTTGAGGCAATCGGCGGCAGTGATCTCTCGCGTCCTGCATTAGTCCAAGCCATAGTACGCAGTGAGAGGGCGTGGGAAGAAGTCACCTCCTTCTGCGAAGCAGTAATGCTCGCGAAGGAGGAGGCGGAACGCATGAGGGAGAGTCCAATTTCGCACCCTCATGCCCCTAGCCGCCGCAGGAGACGCCCTGGACGTCGGGAATCGCAGGCCGATTCCCGGCCACAGTAGGCGCGGGCTTGCGGGCGGTTAGCAATGGGTAGCTCGCCGTCCGATAAGGACGATCAGGCCGGGGTCGACGGTGCGTTGTGTACCACGCGCGCCTCAAAGAGATTTCAGCACAACAGCAGGGGTCTGCTAGGACCTATGCCTGCCGGGGTCGCGGGAAAGTTCGAAAGGGATACCATGGCCCCTGGCAACGTACAGACAGCTGAAGGAACTTGGGTGGGTTTTATTCAGTAAAAGTCTAACACGCCCTCACGCTCCACCCAGAGCTGGACAAGTTATTCGATAATATCCCACCCTAAAAAAAAAAAAACCCCTATATTGCAACTTTAATCGAAATCGTAAGCGCCATTTTCGAGAACGTGATTACAAATATATATATACAAATATTGCTCATTTAATAGTATAGGTTACTGAAAGCCGACAAAAATCGTCGGGCAGTAGCCCGCCAGATACGATACCCGCCTGGTCGGATGATTTTTCGCTTTTCAAAAGACCATGAAGAACTTTTCACCCTGCTCCACATACCTCTAACGCACCAACGCTGCTAAGCGAAATAGCAAAATATTTTCCAATAATTAGACACTGACATTATGTACAAAAATGTAACTGGCGGCTTCACTGAAGAACATATACAGGTGTTAACCGTATAAGTTGTAAAAGTCAAGTAAGGGGGGAAAAGGTCACTTACTGGTACTTACGCTTTATAGCTTGTGAGTATTACTTAAGTAATTATGTAAAGTCTTTAACATCGATGAAGTCATTTTGTTAGAACATTATTACATACTATAGATTCTTCCTAACGCCATGGAAAAAAGGTGAGAGTAAGTTTATGTATGTATTATTACTGTAATAAAATAATATATACTTTGACTGTCTCGGTCGTCGCTTACTCTGCGGCATCTACATCGCCACATTTGAACTACGCATTAAAGACCTGACGTTACACAAATCCTGCATCGCGCAATTAGAGTTTACCGCGGGATACCATATATATAACGTCCCCGACATCAATCGTTGGGCAGTTGCCTGCCAGACACGACACCCGTCTGGTCGGAGGATCCTCCCTTTTCTAGTGAGGATGAGTGAACTTTACACCCTGCTGCTCATACCCCTAAAACCCGAATGCTGTGCGTGGGGTTCAATTTCCAAGTCTGGTAAAGTGTTGTTTGGGATTTTCATTATAAAAATTAATAGAGATAAATCCAGTGCCTACACCTTCCTATTTGCAAGCAATATTTTAATTGATGAGAAAATTGATTAATTCTTAATGAAAAAATATAACAAAACTTTGACAGACTTGCGAATTGAACTCAGTACCCCATGTACTGCAGTCGCGTTTGCAATCGCTAAACCGACAACGCATTCTCTGCAAAAAAACCCATTCAGTCTCATGTAACAGGGAACCAGTCTATCTCAATTGAAAAGAAAAATATATCTTTCTTGATAACTAACATTGTTAATACAGAAATGGCATACTTCTTTCTAATTTGTGTAAAAAAGCGTGAACACTTTTTCTGCAAAGTTTTCATCGTTTTCTTTCAAGTCAAAAACAATGGCTCTAGGCTCTCACAGCCATCATAATTGTCCATGGTTCTCATGTTAGTAACAATATCTAATCAGTTTTCATTTAGAATTTTATTTAAAAAAAACTTTAATAAAGTGTGTGTTGTTTATATTAAAATACTGTGGGTAAATATAAATCATAATAAGTATTAGAAGAATTCTTAGTGTGTAGTTTGTCTGGGGATGTACTACAACAATCTATACTAATCTACATTATAAACAATAACACATAATATTATAAACAGTAATAAGTAAACTCAAAAAGCACATGATATTTTCGTGCTTCTCAAGCAATTTTGACCGGCGACGCCATTTGGACTTTGCGACTGATTCGGTCGTGTAGCGATCGCTATCTATGTCGAGACAGCGGTGGCACGAGTTAGGACATAGGATACCTACTTTTTATCCCGGTTGTTCGAACCCGGTGGAATAATTTCTTAAAAGCTAGTTTTCTATATTATAAACACAGCGCACCTTCTAGAATCTATAAAGTGGGCTTTGTATGTATATAGGGATGTCGACAATTTTTGTCCATCAGGTTGATTATTAAAAATATTTGACACGTATTTTTTATTTTTTTACTTAATCAAAAGATTACGGCAATACATTGAGTTGAAATATGCCATGACGTCACTCCCCGGTAGATTTTATACTGGCTTGTGACGTAGCGAGCTCCCAATCCGCAACTTTAATGCGTTTTATCTAAACCATTTTTTTATTAATACGATAAAGCAAAAAATACGTGTCTAATATTTTTTTGTTAACTGACTGATGGACTAAATAGTTTTGTTTCCCAAGCAACATCCCTATTCAGTATGAAATGCAATTCAAGTCAATCATTATCGAAAATCATTGTTTTTTGTTTGACATAAGCTTTTAAGGTTTAATGTTAAAAAACATAACTGGCGTAATGTAGGTGTACTATACGTATAGGTCCACTTCTTCCTAATCCTACGAAATACAGGTGTGATGTTATGTTTAAAAAAGTTGCAGTTATAAAAAAGTTGCATCTCTCATAAACTCCACCGTAGTAACTATAAGTACTCTACTTACATAAATATTATAACAAAAAAAACATTATAATAATACCAATTGGTAATAATAACTACCGACCGACAAAATACCGATATTATTGAAAGTTAAGTGCCTATTACAGGAACCTCTGTATTTCCATCATTAATAAAATAATGATGGCGTCCGAAACCTCTTCAGATTTAAAGCGCCTTTTGATCGAGGGAAGTAGATTATTTAAAGCAGGTAAGTACTGCAAAATTCTGAATGGTTTTGGGTAATGTAAACTTGGTTTAAACGGATTTCTTAGAGTTAACTGGTGAAATGTGGGTGTACTACATGGTCAAATAAATTTGTCTAGCGAAACTCCGCAGACATGATGGGTATCGGATATCTAAACACGACAAAATGAAAAAAAACAAAATTGATTAATTTTTGGGGTCAACGACTGCTGGTGGGATATTAATTGAAGTAAGGAAATCTGTTTTTTTTATTAAAAAGAAAATAAAAAGTATTTATTGCGACTCGAACAGCATATCACAAATACAACTAAACACACTCATAGAAACTTATAAAAGAAAACAAAGTGAAATGAAAATAAAAGCAGAAAGTCCTGTACGAGGCCAAAAGGCTTCTAGCTCATAAAAGTTTATAATGTTGTTTACATAATATCGATACTCATAACGTCAGTGAAGCTTACACAATAAAAAACTGATTTTTAAACTGATATTTCAAGTGACTGCACTACCGGCGATTAATGGCCCAAAAAAAGACTCAAATTTTTTGTTTTATCATGTTTAGATAATGTACGATACGAGATACGTCTGCGTAGTTTCGCTAGCTAATTTAATTTGACCATGTAGTACACCCACATTTCACCAGTTAACTCTAAGAAATAGGTGCACGTCTGCCTAACCCTTCAAGGAAACAGGTGTGATGTTATGATGTTCTTAAAATTATCGTACATTGTTAATGAAGCTTCTGAAGAACGTAATAGTGACCTACATCAATCTGCCAAGCATTTTCCCAACTATGTTGGGGTCGGCTACCAGTCTAACCGGATGCAGTTGAGTACCAGTATTTTTCAGCATGGAGCGACTGCCTATCTGACCTCCACAACCCAGTTACTGGGTAACACAATACCCCTTGGTAAGAGTGGTTGTCAGACTTTCGGGCTTCTGACGACCCGCAACGACTGTCAAAGATCCACAAATGACAGCCGGGACCAACAGCTAAACGTGCTTTCCGAGGCACGGAGGAGTCTCGGTTTGTGAAGACGGTCACCCATCCACGGACCAACCATCAGATTATCGGATCAATCCATCATGCGGCATGCGTAGCTTAACCTGATGGATCGATCCGTGCGGCTATTAATACTTTTGGCCACGCGCTCCTCGCGCCACTAATAGTAACCTACTGTTGCCATGCCTCTTAAGTCAATGATATAAAACTATGGTGAATCCCTTAGAAATTTAAAGTTTGCTCGTTTGCAAGATTGGCAACGACGATGTCTTATTCATCTAATACCTATTCCACTGGCATTAATACCCATCAAATAAATTCATCGCTTGATCAAACAAAAGCCAATCATTGACCAGCGATAACAAACTAGATCAAACAGTCAATAACTAAAAATAAACAAAACACATCTGAATACCACCTACATTTCCTACCATCACAAAAACTTCCAGAAGCTTCGGAATGGAGTTCAGAATAAACCAATATAGTTAGTTGACCACAATCAGACCACAGCGGATGCCCGGTTGTTATAAGCTACCGATCGGTGTAATCGTTGGTAATACGTTATTTTTTGGCTACTGTTGTAATGAGACCTTTTTTTGTGTAGGTACCTAATTGGTAAGATTTTCGGATGGCCACCATGGATTCAATGTTAAACTTTTTTGAACCGTCTATACAGGGTGTCATTTCATCAGTCATCGACGCGAAAACTGTTACCAAGGATTCAGCACATGATTCTGAAACCCACTGCGTTGAAATTTATAGTCGGTAATTTTTTTTTTCTGCTTTTTCATAGAAAACTGCAATACCTACGCGGTCAAAATGTGGTCAAAATGGAACAGCTGATATTTTTTTATAATAATAAAGATAAAGTGAAAAAAATAAAGAAAGCCTATGGTAGGCTGGTAGACCTATAAGACAATGGGCTGATGACATTATCCAGGTGCCAGAAAACGACTGGACAAATAAAGACAAGGACAGGGGTTTGTGGATAAACCTAGAGAAGGCCTTTACCCAAAAAGGGGTCCATATTTCAATGAAAGAAGACTAACCATACTAACAATATACAATAAGTCAATTTACTAATACCCAACTGGCTGAAACCGGATGCCTGAGAGATATTTCTCGACGGTATGTGAAGCCAAGTCAGGGGCCCAAGGGCGGCTTTAAAACTCTGACACCAGGTTAGTCACTAACCACACGAAAAGAAGAAGAAGAAGAATACCCTACTAACAACATTTGAAATGGAAATTAGAAATACGGAACAAATGGCTTTGTTATTAATTACTTTCTTTTTTTTTTTTTAGTTTTAATAATCATTATTTATACGTATGTATATTGCAATAATGGGTACAAACAATTTATAACTAATTAATTAATAAAAGTAGCAAAATTATATACTAACTTAACTAAAACTATTTACAAACTAAAATATAGCATCGAAGAATTCATCCGCATCGCTGTCGACTGGTAATGTACCCAAGAAGCTGGCCGCATTGCCACGTTGTATGGCAATGCTTAGCCTCTGCCCAAGGTAAAAACCAGCAATTATTATAATATATTATATTATTTATTTGTAGGGGCGCCCCGGGTTTGGTAGATAGCACGTTATTATGATGCTACTGTCATGAAATATCCCAGAAAATCTACAGTGATGTTTGGTTATGACTACTTAGACACAGGAGACGAGCAGTTTAGGAAAACGCTAGTGCAGAATCAAATGGGTTGCAATGCACTGAAAATCTAAATCTCTAAGAAGTTATAACTATATAATGTCATTGGCTTATAGATTTTTTTTTATTTGACCACTACCCAAACCTCTAAAACCGGAACAATACTGCTTTTAATTTGCCAATAAAAAGTGTGAAATATATACCTTTCTTGATCACAGAATCAACTACTACCATTTAAAGTAAAGTTTTCTTATGGGCTTTATTTTTATACGTATTTTTATCAACTGTCACTCAACCAGCTCCAATGGAACAGGTTTCGAGCTCATTACAAATCCACGGATATTCATGAATGAAAGAATTTCTAGTCACGTCTAAGACACTGACATTTTGAATTTTGATCGGACACATCCGTTGTGAAGGCTGGGATAATTAATGTCTTTATGAGGGGGCTTGTGGGTAAGTTATAACAGCCGCAAGGTTAAACTACGTGTGCCGCAGTTGGTCCGTGGATGGGTGACCATCTTTACATACCAAGACCCCTCCGCGCTTCGGAAAGCACATTACTCTGTTGCTTCAGACTCTTTGTAGATGTTTGAAAGTTATTACGGGTCGTCAGAAGCCTGATAGTTTGACAACCAGTCTTACCTTAAGGTATCGTTTACCCAGAAACTGGGTTGTGGAGGTCCGATAGGCAGTCGCTCCATGTAAGATACTGGTATTCAGCTGCATACGGTTAGATTGGAAGCTGACCCCAACATAGTTGGGAAAAGGCTAGTCAGATGATGATAATAATAATGATGGATGTCATGGTTCCTAAAGGAGGATGGACATGGACTATCCTCCACTTGTGGGTGTTGTAAAAGATTCTATAGTGATTTAGAAATAGAAGATTGGTCATCAGTAAGTATCTTCGTTAGCTCATATCTTTGTCAAATATTTATTTGGTTATTCACGGTAAAAAAATTACTTTATAGCGTATAATGCAACCCACATTAATAGAGGCTGCACGCATGGGTACCAACAGTGCACCTTCGTTAGTTACCAAAGTTTTCGACTGCATGAGCATGACCCTGAGAACCAAGGTAACCGACATAACCCGAAGTATTGCCAAATTTAAGTGGCAGTGGGCAAGGCACATTGCTCGCAGAACAGATACCCGATGGGGCCGAAAGGTACGTAGCGTTGAAAGGCCTCAAAGTGGACCGAAGACCTTGTGAAGGCCGCAGGAATCCGCTGGTTGCGGGAAGCACAGAACCGGTCGAAGTGGCGGTGCTTGGGGGAGGCCTATGTTCAGCAGTGGACATCTTTCTGCTGTAATGATGACGATGATGATAATAAAAGCTGACGATATAATAATACGAAGGGTAGAAAAGGAGTAACTTGTATCAGTGTAAATGGAAGAAGATTGTGGGCCTACTGCGGTTAGTAACCGTAGATTCCATTAATTACCTATTTTATATCTCATCAAGCAGAACAAGATCAAACGAATTCCCGTGAACATTTTTAATCAAATAATATGAAACAAAAAATCTTCTAAATCAACGAAATTGATTTGCGAATTCATCAGGCTCCCGCATTACGTTGTAATCATCATCTGAGATCATAAAGCCCGAAAACAATAATAACTTGTAAGAAAAAGGTTAAAAAAGATAAAAATATACAAAAAGTATGGCTGTAGAAAAGAGGGGAAAAAGTTTAAAAAATGATCGATACGGGCGAAAGAAAATAAAAGGTTGTGCACGTGGTCAATTGTTTGAGGTTAGGTTCCGTAGGGTTTTTTATGATAGTTTAGGGTTATGAGGAAATGTGTTGATGTTAGACTTTATATTTTAACATTATTAGCAATAACTATACCTACTTATAAAACAATAATTATCTAATAAAATATGTGAATGTAGATTTAATTTTGTTCTGTTATTTTTTATGTTTGTGTTGTGTAAATTGCAGATCTATTTAAATAATTTCATGTTTAGTCAATATTTTCAACTTTAGGTAAAGATAATTGCTTATATAAATAAGCCGTAGTATGCATATGAATGATATGTATGATATGCATGCGAAATATGGCGAAATGTGTCATCGCTCAAGAATACATATTTTATAACACCTTTGTATTACCGCATTTTAAAGCAAATAAAATTACTTTGACCTTGATTTTATAATTGAATAATATCTTGTTTCTAATACTTATGTAGTTGTTTAGGCAAACAGGGTAATTCACGTTAATTCTTATGTAAAATAAAAACGTCAAAGAACAGGACTGTTTAAATACCGCTTTGAATTTTGTAAAAATTAATTTATATAGACTATGAAATTCGTGAATTCCTTTTTTTTTTTTAATGAATAACCTGTCTAGGTTTAATTTAAACTAAATAATAATAGTGAAAGAAACTAAGAATGCCATGCAAACATCGCCCTTTTCTCGCCTACCTAGTTAATACTTAACAATTCAGCAGAATTACATTGACATTAATACCAAATATAGACCCGCCATAATTGTTTCATAAAAACGCCGTATAATTGGTGTATTCATTAATAAACACCTAATGAGCATTTTATGAACAATACACACATTGAGAATTAATTAATGTTTCTTACATTCTTTATTTGTATGAAGACAGTTTGAAAACAAATGTTTGATATGCAAGTATTTTACATAGGTTGACATTATAAGATCCATGAGAACATACGAAAAACTAACCTACTACAAACCGTTCTTACGTTACTGGTAATATTGCCGACGAAGCAAGTGGCTCCGCCTAGTTTTGTTACGAAGTTACTGGAATCACCGAAAAAATCGCATAAGAATGATACTGGCTGGTGACAGTCAATCAAGTAGAGCGTCGCATCTATGGTTGCGTGGCGGCTGTCTTCTGATGACAGATATGATGACAGACGCTGTCAAACCATGTGTCCACGACGAACTGTTAAATTCCGGCACAATTCTGATGATATTGAAGCTGCTGAACCACTAATACGTTAACCAGTTCTGGTAAAGGCTATCCTGCGCCGATATATTTTTACCAAGGTCTTTCTGAGTTTATCTTGGACATTACTGACATCGGTGAAGGAAAACATCGTGAGGAAACCTGGACTTATAGTTAATATAAGTCTAATATCGCCCTGCAGTGGGACAGTAACAGGCTGGTATTATTATATTATAACCTACTGTTGCATAGCTCTTTACTGACATGATAATAAAGAAAAACATAGTTTTTCTGAATGAAATTAAAAAACCTACATTACAATTCTTTTTCAGTCATTCAAAAAGGTGTTAATCACTGTGTCTCTGTCAACTTTAAATGATTAACAGAAATATAAATACAATGATGTTTTAATTTGTGTTAAGAGCAGCTAATTGTGTAAATCTCCGTGCTTAGTTTTTAGTAGTTTTCTAAATCTGCAGATAATTAGTATACCTACTGACATTTACCTAGGAGGTAAACAAAAAATCACATAAAAAACTGCCGCTATTATTTTTCTAATATTGATATTTTTTTTAAATTCCAAAGTTAAACAAAAGAAAAAATGATTGTAACCTACTTGTAGGGAACCCTAAAAATCGGATTTAGAAAAAAAAGAGCAGTTCTAAATTTGAATCTGTGAGCGGAAGCTGTTGGGTCGCGGTGCGCGGAACGAATTACGGTATCATTAAGTTCTTTCTTACTTCGTTCTTACTTCTTTATATCTCATTTGAACGTAGGGCTGGCACGACTGAAACCTTTTTAATTTATCTAACTCGATTCTATTAAAATGCAAGGTGAAAAATCACTGACAAAGTTAGTCAACACTGTCAAAGAGGATTGCAAAACAAGTTGATTCAGCCATCAACACTGAATAAGAAATAATGACAAAGGGTGCTTAAGGCCTACGCAGACAGGCACGACGCAACAGCACGACGCGACTCTACATAGTAGAATTATTTCTACGAAAACTTCATGAAAATATTGTTCCACCAGAATCGCGCCGCACCGCCGTGTCGCGTGTCTGCGCTAGCTTTTGTCCTAGTAAACCTATAAAACAGTTTACAAAAATTATACATTAAAATTTGCATTACACATTACAATGTTTGTTGTTATTTTTAGCCTAGGTGGAGGAACTCATCGAATATCTGCTACTTTAAAAACAAAAATATTTTAATGATTAGGAGAGGAGAGGAACTCGTGGCTAAGTAACAACAGGCGCACTGGTTGATCCATGAGGTTAAGCTACGCTTGCCGGGGTTGGTCAGTGGATGGGTGACCATCTTTACATCCCGAGAATCCTCCGTGCCTCGGAAAGCACGTTAAGCCGTTGGTCCCGACTGTCATTCGTAGATCTTTGACAGTCGTTACGAGTCGTCAGAAGCCCGAAAGTCTGACACCAGTCTTACCAAGGGGTATCGTATTACCCAGTTACTGGGTTGTGGAGGTCAGATAGGCAGTCGCTCCATGTAAAATACTGGTATTCAGCTGCATCCGGTTAGACTGGAAGCCGACCCCAACATAGTTGGGAAAAGGCTAAGCAGATTGATTACGAGATAAACGAACAGAAAAAAAAAAACTGTATTATTTTTTCTTATGCGTGCCATCCCTAACTCAATACCCGTTGCTGATACCTTGATACCAACCGATCCTCCGACTGATTAGTTTTATTTGTTTATTTATAACTTAGATTATGTTGTTCTTACATAACGATGTGGTTATGTTCATTGTTCTCTACGTTAAATAATAATAATGTGGTTTAATAGTTATATTGTTATTATTGTACTGACTACTGTTTGTAATTGTGTGGATATTATATTATGGGGCGTTGATGTAATTATTATTATTTTATGATTTATTATTAATGTATTATCTTCTCGGTTTCAATGACTTAAGCAATACACAAGACAATTGTATGTGTATGTTAATTATGTTATATGTAAGGCATATTCACCGAGGTAATTCCGTAACACACATAAAATTACAATTGATTGCAATGGGTTTCATTTGACAGATAACCCACGTTCATTGCGTTAAATTGTTGAGTTGACGAATTATTCAAACCTATGAAGCAATAGATTAGCAATATCTTTCAAAAGTCTCGGATTGCGATTGAAAGTGTGTTACGCATTTAGGGTGCAGAATGCTTATTTGAGAGCTCTGACAAAAAAATATCTATGACATTTATCAAACAAAGTTGCTAATTTTGTTTGATAAATGTCATAGATCATAAATCTTTATTGGAACAAAAACACAGTTTACAGATTGATTGCGTACGTAAATAGAACTTACATTAGTTACAAAACTGTGTCGCAGTTATTAACGCCCACCTCCAAGAGGGAGACGACAGGGTTCCAGATTCCAGTTATTTAAAATACAGTCGGATTTAAAAAAGAACAATAACAAAAATTAAAACAAGTATTAAAAAATTAAAATAGTAAAAAATTTAATAGTAAAAATAAATAACAAATAATTTAGTAAATTAAAATGGTAACAACTTAAAATAATTAAAATCAAAATACGTAAGTGCTTAATGTTGTGCATGTGGGAGTGTTGTATGTGAGTGTCGTGCGTGTCTGTAGGGTGTAAGTGTGGACTGTAAGTGTAGAGTGTGCTTGTGGAACCTCCCCACGAGCACACTCCACGCTACGTGTCTGTGGAAGAAAGATCTATAAGGTTTGACTAAATTCTCCAATTTTCCGTATGTGAAGAGTACATAGGTGAGATATTTTTACCAAATAACCAATATTTACATGTTTTTTTTTTAAACCAAAGTTACCTTTTCTTTACATCTCAAACTGTGTAAACCTGATTGTAAAATTAAAATATATATTAATTAACAACCAAGCTTTTTATTTAATGTAATTTCTCCTATATACATTTTATTGAGTAATACATACAAAGTAAGAAGCCGGAAATGTCGACGCTCTTTGCCGAATAGTGGCCGACTACTAAAGTGGCCGGATAGTCGGCTTTAACGACTGGTCGCCGACTAGTCGGAACATCTCTAATACGTACATACATAATCTCGAAAAACATAACCCTCCAGGGGAAGTCGGGTAAAAACAACGATTTGTTATAGCAATGAAATAGCCGCAGTACGTTTCAAATCATATTATTATTAATTTAATAACCAGAGCAGTTCACTGCCGTCTCTTTCCATTGAACGGCAAATAACAGCCACAGTCAAGATTTATAGGCTATTAATTTATTCAAATCAAGTTTTTTATAAGTAAGATTTATTGCAGATCAGTTGCACGTCTTTGTGTGCAATTCTATAGAATCAGATGATGTAATTATACAAGTCATAAGTAGGTTATATCCTGTAATTACATTTGTTAGAATACGGAAAATGAATGCGTAAGCGCATTCCAGGATCGTCTTCTTCATCCTTTTATGAAATACTATCTTTTTCTCGCGGCTTCGCCCACGTACGTGGAGGTCGGATATTAGGTATCCTAAGGGATTGTACTACCGCTATTAAAAGTATCCTTTGTCCTAACCCAGATAATACACAGTACGACACAACTTAGACGTAGCATAAATTTGAAAATTTGCATTAATTCATTTCAGTTTTACGAATGTATTTAGTTATATGACTTCACGAGTTATTGCGTTTGCGTAAAGATCATTTTCACATAAAGCATAAATAAATATTGGTGATTTTGAAGGCGCACTCAGTTCTGATGGTGATCGCTTGTACGAATTTTGTCTTACTGAACAGACAGCTGCGCTGCTGGGGAGTTTGTTGGGCACTTCTTCTTCCCAGCTAAGCACTAGGAAGTGGTGAAGGGTGGGCGTTTTGGGGGACTGTCTTATGTAATTTTGACGTTCGAAAAGTGCTGATTCTCAGCCTAGTTTGAATAAATGACTTTTGAATTTGAATTGAACTCGGTTTGGTTGTTGTTAGGGCTTGTTCTAAGCCCGCCTGGCTAACTACCACCATCTTATCTAAGTCTGTCGCCATAACAACAATGTTAACATCTTTGTTGTGTTTCGGCAGTTAGAGGTAAGATAGCCAGTTCCTCTGTGGTTGAAGATGCTGGGTGAACCTAGGTTCCACCTTCAGCCTGATCATCACTTACCATTAGATGAGATGAGCTTTCCCGTTATGGTTTTAAAAAAACATGTTATATCTTTTTAACTCCTACAGCCGTCCGAACATTTACAAAAAATACATTTTGCTTTACTCAGCAGTGTACTTGAATGTAAATATTTTATCTTTCAACAGAAAGTGATCTTCTATGACCCACAGACCACATACCATGACCTATAAATGCCAAACAAGTACCCCTGATTTAACACTAAACCGCCTACCGGCCAACAAAATAAAGAGTACCAAGTATTTGTTTAAAATGTTGAAGGAGTAAAATATATTGTAAGAAGGTACCTCCCTCGGGATTTCTGTGTGATGATGTATTTACGATGTTCAGACGAGACGTACCCGAGACGGATGAGTGAGGAAAGAATAGATGTGCTGATTTTATGGTGGTACTTTTTTATGGTACGGCATTTTTCGGTTTACGGTGCGCAGTGAAGTTGACATAAGCGTGACTCTTTTGATGGCCCCATTCTAGTATGGGTAGATAGGCAGTAGTCAATCCAACGTTCAGATAAACGATCAAATGTATTAAACTATCTGCTTAATGAATAAACTGGAACTTATCCAGAGGTAAAAAGTTAGTTTAAATTCTTGATTTAAAATGTAATTAACACCAGGGAAATCTTGTCTTTCGACCTAATTTGTACACCAGGCATGGTCAAACATGTCGCAACAAAACATTGTAGTACCTATATAATAAGCATCATACCACATATTTTATCTACACATGTTTTTGCAAATAAATGAATCTGAATCTGAACCAGTGGTGTCGCGGCGACACACTGCCTGCTGCTGCTGCCTGCAGTCGGGTACGCCGTTGTACCTTTAAGACACTTGTACAGACACTTCACCTTTTTTACCCAACTACAGAAAAGGTATTGAGTTTTTATTTAGTTTAATAACCTGATGTATCTAACCCTACAATACTCTTCGAAAAATCCAGACCATCGATACCCAACACAAAGACTTAACCCATAAACTGCAGAAGGGTATAAATTGTACCGTTTATTACACTGTAAACTTCGAACTCATTAAATATCGCAATAAAATAATATTTAAGTATCTACAACGTGGGATAGTTGGGCTAAACAAATATTATTCTTGTTTTTTTTTGGGACATAATATGAACATGATTCATTAGGTTTCATTAAGTAAAAGAAAGTATTTTCATAATTATCAATATTTCTGTAATTGTTCGATTTTATAGTTTTTAACGTGACAATATTATCGTCTACGTCAACGTCATGACATCATGATAATACAGGGAAATATAATTTATAGAAATACATAAAGACGCCTTTAAATCATCCACGATGACGTTATAGCGTGCACGTATTTCCATACATTTTATGGAAAACTTAAGACAATTTAAGTATTTTAATGGATAAAACCATTGGTAGATAAACATGTTCATTTTAGACACTTTCAATTAAGCAAATAACCAATCAAATATCTGCATTATCTCAAATCCACATCTACTTTTGCAATAAACTCTGTTTTAGTTTAGCGCCATCTCCCGTCGAAGTCTATGCATAATTTTCAGTCTATCTGAGCTAGTTTTTTAAGCAACTTAAGATCTCTCTAAGCTTCAGGAAGAAATGGAAAGAAGTCTCTTTTTAAAATAAGACTAGCTTCCCATGTTAGATTATTTATATTTCCAATATTACTCTTATTATGAATATATTAGTGATTATTTTACATTATCAGAAAGATGAACAAGGAAAAAAGCAATAACGTATGTAATATCCATTCTAAAGTGTGATATCATCAATATGTTTGCATGTCAATCATATACAGATGTATACTTAGATTCAGTTATGATATTTATGTCAACAGGTGGTTTCATATGTCATAGAAAATAACAGGAAGTGAGCTTTTATAAATAAACTATTATTAGAACTATTAACTTAGAAACGGCTTAGTTTGACTTAATTAATTAATTAAAATAGATAAATTAACAAGAGACAATGTTAATTTGCTTTTGTACAAACTAGTTACAATAAAAACTAAAAAGAAATTAGCATAAAGTTCAAAAGACTTACCCAGTTTACATTTTACAGTCAATTGTAGACACTAATGATAATTAAAAACCCAATCTCAGGCCCACTCATCCTTTTAAAACCGTCATTTCACAAATTCCCACCAAAACTGACCATTCAAACGAAGATTTGCTATCAAAACATAACCTTGACTCGAAGGAACCACTAAACTACACTCTAAACTCACTAAAAGTGTCCAAAAACCTGTATTTTTTCACACAAAACCTGTCAAAAGTACCACAAACAGTGGGAGTCGGAGGGAAATTAAGTCGATACGTAATTAAAGCTGGCACAACGCACACATACAAAGGATCGACATAAAAATGCCCGAGAGAAAAAAAAAGTATAGCTTTAAAATTTACCCGGTATAAATTTGTGTTTTTTTCCTTCCACCTACTTATGTATGGGGGCATGCGCAGTAAAGGGTTAAAATTGGATAACCCGACTGAATTGCGAAGTCCACTCTTTTAGACATAGCTATAGTTTCGCAAAGGACTATTCAATTTGGGAAGGTTATAATTTGTAATTAGTTCTTCGGTCCTCCGTTTCACTTTGAGCGCTGATGTGGCTCTAGAACGTATTTCAGTGTCATTCGATATGGCGTTTTTACAAATGATTACCTCATTTAATAATTTTTAATTGCTTAAGAGCGTGCATTCTGAAAGTGGGCAACGTCGCAAATAATAGATGTCAAATATTTCGCTGTTTTGTTTAATTTGGCAATATTACTGTATCGCAATATGAAATATGGCTAGTGAACTACATAGATATTGATTATGAAAAGCAAAAAAATAAATAATTGTAACACCAAATATTTAGTTTAAGATGTAAAAAAGTATTTGAAAACTTTCCAAATGCCTTTTTACACCTAAAACGGTTACAACATCAAATATAGTGTTTTAATTGCAGTTCATTATTAATATTCTAGTTCACTAGTTAGCCATATTTCTTATTTCCATACAGTTATATTGCCAAATTAATCCAAACAGGTAAATATTTTCCAAATATTTGCGACGTTGCCAATTATTAGAATGAACGCTCTTAAATCGTCTGTTAAAATTACGTCTAGTAAACGCTTCATGTCAAATAACAGGGCATATTGGCATCCTTCAGCCTAAATTGACAAATACAGGCATGCCAATATATTCTGTAATAAGTAGGTGTCATTGAATCGTAACGTAGTGAAATACGTTGTAACGTACGAGAATTGTAGAGGAAATGATTACCATCAAACTCCGTTAATTTTGTGGCAATATTATTAGGTTACAATATCAGTGACTACAATAATACGGCAATTGAAGACTAATTTCAGCTTCAAGTCTAAATATCTTTCTTAAGGTTGAATATCAATATTGGGGGTTGACTATGTTTTAAGTCGAAATTTTCAACACTTAGAACTCAGACCAAATAAAAAAGCAAGACAGAGCGCTGTCAACAGTGAACTGAAGCCGGTTTCCTAAACATGTGTGCACTTTGTGTGGTGTAGTTTGATTGTAATGTCATTGTAAAAGGGAGCGTGTATGCATAGAGCGGCGGTGTAGTTTTGGCACGCTTCACTGTATTGTTCGCAGCGTTCTGTCTCAGTTTTTTATTTAGTCTGAGGTGTAGAATAGAATTATTTTTTTTACTTACAGAATTATTACTTTTTTTATTTTATTTTATTAGCCTATATTGTGCATATAACAATTTACCTAATTAAAAAAAAAAGTTGTAGTAATAGAGGACTATTACTACAACTTTTGTTTTTAATTAGGTAAATAGTTATATGCTTAGTTTGTGGAACACTGATCTTAAAGAAATGCTAGAAATGCTAATTGAATAGGCTGCCGAATCGAGTACTCGATACTTTATCGAAGTCCTAGAAATATCGAAAGCTTACAAAATAGCGCCACAGATACATCCCAATGTAAGGTCTTGTCCATTGATTTCTACGCCATTCTCTCCAAGTATGAATCCATAATTTTCATGTTGAAATCATGTAGGATACATTCAAGTGGATGTATTTTAGTCAATAAATTAAAGTTTTTTTTGTTTTTGAAGACAAAAGTGCAAAAATGTAAGGTGAATGGAGTGAATGTTTTATTTGCCAAACCAAAGTGGGTGTGATATAGAGAAGTTTAAATAAACAAAAAAACTTTGGCCCTGAAAAAGCATGATCACAACGCTAAATAGTGAATTTCTTTGTGCATCAGTGATTTTCTGGTATCGGGTAACCGGGTTCCTATATTTTACCTACCGGTTGGTCAACATGTTCCCACCAATAACAGTTCGTAACTTAGTACGTATGATATTTATTACTTTGTTTGTAAGCATTGTACTGGAATTTATTCCAATGGCGATATATTTGAAGAGACTTTTCAAGAAATACGTTTTATAAGAATTTAAAAAATGGATGTTAATTAAAGAAGATAAGAATAAAGTGTCAAAAAAAAAATCAAAATAAAAGTCAAAATCTTTGTGCAACAGTAATTAAATTGCGGTACATAACCTACCGGTACTGATTAATATGTTGCCGCAATAAACGTTTCTTCACTTAATTTGTATAACATTTTTTACATTGTTAGTAAACATTTTTCATGATGATAAAAAAAAACTTTATTTTCAAGCATTGTAATTCCAATTTTGAGATACTTAAAGATTTTTTTTGTTGAGAAGTTTATTTAGAATTGATCAAAGAATTATTCAAGAATTATATAGTAATTCACAGAAGATAATTATAGAATCATCACATCCATGCTGTTTCTTGCTTTCTACATTTATGATAGTGAAAGAAACCGTAATAAAGTCTTGTAAATGAGGTGGGTTTTAATTTTGCTAACTTTACTATTTCAGGCTTAATTTGTTCCTTTATAGATAGACATTTCTGCATTATCTATGGAAAAATAAATAAAAAAGTGACGTCAGACTTTACATCGCAAACTACCAAAAAAATCTGTAAAAAAAAAGTATGAAACTGACTTGTCAATCTGTCACCACATTCAAAGCTTAACAAGATATCGAAAAAAACGCAGTGACCACAAAAGACACCGCTCGCCAACGCCATCTAGTAACGGCTAACGCAAACTGTTTTTTCTAAAGCTTTTTTCAGGCGGTGGACTGAAGCGAGGTATGAAAAAGCTGCGAGAGGGCGCGACGTGAGGTTGATGCTGGCAAAGTGATATCAGATATTTTCGACAACAACGAGGTATCACATTCTTCTGAATTTAACTGAGTATGCAGATATTTATGACGCAAGACATGTCCGATTATTATTGTATTGAAACAAAATTTTTGAAGACCAATATCCGATATTTTGGCATCGCTTGTCTCGCCAGATAGTTATGGTGTTCCTTCGATGTCACCTATTAGTACTGCCACTTGTTTATATGCCTTTCGCAAATTCTCACAAAATAAACAGGATGTCAGGGATATCGACGTGAAAACTGTTACCATGGCTGAACCCATGATTCTGAACACCCCTGCGTTGAAATTTTTCGTCGGTTATTTTTTTGTCTACTGTTTCATGGAAAAGTGCAATACCTACGCGGTCTCAATGTATTGAACAACTGTTTTTATTTTTAATAGGTACCCGACGAAAAATTTCAACGCAGGGGGATTCAGAATCATGTACTGAATCCATGGTATCAGGATTCGCATCGATGTGACACCCTGTATTTGCCGTCATATGTAGATTAATCATGAAATCAAATATTATTGCCGGGCTGTCCATATTAATACATGCTCGTGACTGTATTTATAAAATAATTGCTATTAAATTTTATTAATTAATTAGTTATAAATTGTTTGTACCCAAAAAAAATATATTAAAGGGTTAAATTAAAGATTTTTGAGAATGTAAATGGATCATGTAGCTACTCTTTCTGCTTCCCATAAATAATTATGTAAGTGTCGTAACAGCAGCTATGAGTATTTATTATCTGTGGTATATACCCATGCTCATAGCTATGAATTGTCAAGATAAATATTCTGTCCATATATACAGCCTCGTTTGTCTGTCGATGTTTTGAGAACCCCTAAATCGGTTGTTTTTGTATTTAAATATATATGAGCTCGTGGCTGAGTAAGAACAGCCGCATGGGTCGATCCATCAGGTTAAGCTACGCTTGCCGGGGTAGGTCCGTGTATGGGTGACCATCTTAACATACCGAGACTCCTCCGTGCCTCGGAAAGCACGTTAAGCCGTTGGTCCCGGCTGTCATTCGTGGATCTTTGACAGTCGTTACGGGTCATCAAAAGCCCGAAAGTCTGACAACCAGTCTTACCAAAGGGTTACCCAGTTACTGGGTTATGGAGGTCAGATAGGCAGTAGCTTCATGTAAAATACTCGTATTCAGCTGCATCCGGTTAGACTGGAAGCCGACCCCAATATAGTTAGGAAAAGGCTAGGCAGATTGATTGATAAAAATATATATATATTATATATTTGTTATCACGTTCTCGAAAACGGCTCTAACGATTTCGATGACAGTTGCAATATAGAGGTTTACGGGGGTGAAAAATCGATCTAGCTAGGTCCCATATCTGGGAAAATTCGGTTTCTCTATTTTCACGGGAGCAGATCGATCGCCCAGGCTCTGATAAATAATAAGGTACTGTAAGTTTGCTTTGAACTCGTATAACTAATGAATTGCTAAAATATAGAATTTTGGGAACTCGAAATTATTCCATTTTGAAATCGAGCAAAGAGCTTAAAGGCGATTTTACTAAAGTCAAATCCCTATCATTGATGTTTTCATTCCCCAACCTCAAGTGTATACAAAGCAAGCACATCTACTTATTCTCCAAGACATAACCCGTGATGATAAAAATAAATTGCCAAGACATCTCCACCGAGGCGTGGCACACATCCCTCGCAGTGCCACAAAAAACGGAAAATAACGATTTTTCACGATCATTCACGACATCCCCCTGGCTCCTCTCTGAGGGATGCTTTCATAGTTTATCGGTCAACGTAATGACAGCTGATGTTTTGATAATGTGTGGTATTAGATACAGGCTCTATTATTCGACTTCGGACAAGGATCTCAAAAAATCAATCACTTCTTCTACTTTTCGTGTGGTTAGTGACTACGAGTAACCTGGTGTTAGAGTTTTAAAGCCGCCCATGGGCCTCTAACTTGGCTTCACATGCCGTCGAGTAATATCTCCAAGGCATGCCGGTTTCTTCACGATGTTTTCCTTCACCATTTTTTAAGCATATGATAATTATACAATACGCACATGAATCCGAAAAGTCAGACGTGTGTGGAGGCCCTTCGGTTCGAACTCAAGACCTATGACTTGGCAGTCTGATGGTCACACCACTATCACTGCTCTGAAATCAATCACTATCAATCTCTTGGTACATACGAGAAAACTGTAAATAAAATACCTGACAGCCGTTACGGGCAGTTAGATGCCCGAAAGTCTGAAAACCAGCCGTACCAAAGGGTATCGTGTTACTCAGTAACTGGGTTGCGGACGTTAGATAGGCAGTTGATTCATGTAAAATTCTGGTATTCAGCTGTATCCGGGTAGATGGTAAGCCGGCACCCTAACATAGTTCGAATAAACCAGGCAAATTATTATTGTATTATGTTGAGAGATGTCTACGTAAACGTAACGTAAAATTGATCGATTTTTTTATCGAAAATACAACAGACTATAATTTAACTTCATAGTCGCATAGTTAACCGGATTGCCATATTATAAGCCCAAAAAAATACAGTGTATAGTCAAGTGTCAAGTAAAAAAGACCTATACAAAGATTTATTTTAAAAATAGAAAAAAAAAAGCATCTTGAAAAAAATAACACAATATAAGAACATGAAAAAACTTAGCAACAACTATTCATATTTTTGTAACTACAAAAAAGAATAAAATGAATGAATAAATGAATGAAATGTAATGAACCAAAGAAATATTTCAAAATGTTTTAACTCATTGGTGTATTTTATTGAAGTTTAAAAACTGCGAAATAACTTTCATATTATTGGCGAACACGAGATTCAACTAAAATGAAACGCATCGCCATTTTCAACCGTATTTGTATACGATGATGCACTACTGTCGCTTCACCTCCTGCAATACGAATAGGTACCTAAAGATTTGCTTTTTGCTTTTGCTTTGCTTTACACCTATTTATTTTTATTTTTTATTATATTTATTTAATTCTGTATCTATCTGTCCGTGACATCACTGCGGGCCCTATCAGAATACTCGCACCAGCGCTGCGACATTTTGTTTCTTTTTTTAAATGTCGCAGCATCATGCTGAGATAAGCGTCATTTGGCCTCGTTCAGGACTTCCTTCTTTAAATTTTAATGTTACTTTGTTTTTTATTTATATTTAGTGTGTTTTTAGTTTAATGTGTGATTCCTGTGCGAGTCTCAATAAATACTTTTTCTTTCTTTCTTCCTTCTTAAAGTCAAAGTCAAATAATTTATTTCAATTAGGCACATAAAAGGAACTTTTGAACGTTTTGACGTCGTTTTGACAAGCATCAATTCAATTTTCTTGTAAATTTTACTAAATTTTACTTTTCGAGTGGTAGTGGGCTTTAGGCCCGCGTGGTGCCCAGTGCGTGTTGGTAGATGTCGCATGTTTTCGAATTTTTCTAGGACATGCCGGTTTCCTCACGATGTTTTCCATCACCGTTTTGAGAGCAGTCAATCTGCCTAGCCTTTTCCCAACTATATTGGAGTCGGCTTCCAGTCTAACCGGATTCAGCTGAATACCAGTATTTTACATGGAGCGACTGCCTATCTGACCTCCACAACCCAGTAACTGGGTAATACGATACCCCTTGGTAATATTGGTTGTCAGACTTTCGGGCTTCTGATGACCCGTATCGACTGTCAAAGATCCACGAATGACAGCCGAGACCAACGGCTTAATGTGGTGGTGATGAAATGATTTACATAAAGTAAAGCGCCTGCCTGAGTTCGAACCACTGTTACCGCACGTTACCACTGGGCCACCACTCCTCTCTAAAAGCTGGATAAAAGTATGGTCTACCTGTGTGCCAAATTTCATCGAAATCTGTTCAGCCGTTAAGGTGTGAAATGGGAAGAGGCAAACTGGTAGACAGACAGAGTTAGTTTCGCATTTGAAATGTGTTTGGATGTATGTATACCTACACATCCTCAGTTGCCACCTCCATCTACATGGATGGAGGCGGGTCGCAAGTGTATACTGCTGAACATAAGGTCCTTTTTTTTTTTTCGAGGATGGCAGATTATCAGATACCTTCTCCCGCTCTGGGCGGAGCGGGAGGGTGTGTCAAACTTTTACTGAATAAAACCCACCCGTGTTCCTTCCGTTGCCTGAGTGCCGGGGCCGCGATATCCCTTCCGGACAATCCCGCAACTCCGGCAGGCATTGGTCCTTACGGAACCCCGTCAGTTGGTGCTAACATCTCTTTGAGGCGCGCGTGGAACACAACGCGCCGTCGACCCGGGCCAGACGGCGAGCTGCCCATTGCTCACCGTCCGCAAGCACGCGCCTACGGTGGCCTGAAGTCGGCTCGCGACTCCCGACGCGAACATCCTCCACCGGTCCTGGATTCGATTTCCAGGTAGGGAAATGTGTTATTGGGTTTTTCCTTTAAAATTTTCCTGAGAATAGCCCGGAGTCTGGCTCTGTGCCCGGTTGATGGCAATAGGCTCGCCCCCTATCACCTGTATGAGATTTAAACATACCTACTTTAGGTAGTCGGTACTCCTCTGCCTTACTTTCGGAAAATACAGGCGTGATATTAAAATATTTGAAAAAAGAAGATCTCTTTTTTAACCGACTTCCAAAAAGGAGGAGGTTATATGTTCGACGCGTATGTATGTTTTTTTTTTATGTATGTCCGTCGATTTCTCCGTCAATTGTGGACCGATTTGAAAATTCTTTTTTGTTTGAAAGGGTATGCTCCCGGATTGGTCCCATGTAAATTTTATTAACTTTGCTGGGATAGTTTTTGAGTAAGCTTCAATAATACGTATTTTTCCCACTTAGTATATATTATGTGGATGATATGATGATAACTTCCTGTGACTGTTATTTACATAGCAGCATATAGCATACTACAACTAAAAAGAGAAAAATAAAAACTTTTTACAAAAAAAAAAACAACCGACTTCCGAAAAAAAAACACTACAAAGTGAAAATTAACTTTATTTTCGGAAGTCGGTGGCAAAAAACGAAAATTCAAACCCAAAGACACCGACTTCCGAAATTAAAGTTATATTTCTGTTTTTTTTTTTAAGTTTTTTCACTCATAAATTCTATTACTGAATTTTCTTTAATTTTTCTCAACATTTCTCCTCCAAACTAAATTTAAGCCAAATGATATCTAAAACTTTTGAACAATATCCATCAGTTACCATAGGGCGGTACACATATTAATGATCGGAGCGTGTGCTTGAAAGAACAGCGTTTGTCTTTTAAATTAATTGTTCGTCGCGCGCCTGTGTGTGTGCGGCTTAAGAGGGGAATGTTCAGAGGTTAGGGAAGTTTTAAGGAAGATTATCGAGGTTTCGGTATCTAGCTTGGATATTATGTTCTGTCCAATTTATAAACGTCTTATCTAGGACTAGAATGAGCTTAGTTCTGCAAAAACGAACCAACCCACATAAACCATCTTCTGTTTTGTTTAGTACCTGGTACTTGTTGAAAGAAAATATTCTTAATAGTTCTTACAGGATTCTTTATTACTCTTTAAGAACAGTTAAGTGGATTAGGTTACTAAATATACGTCGTCTATTGTATTGTATAATGGATTTCCGCAAAGTCACGCCTGAGTCAATTAAATACTCGTATATTAGAGAGTTGTATTGATGATTTTAATGATTTTGCTTCGGTCATAATTATATTACGGGCGTGTCTAACTATTTTATTACCATACAACCTGATACTGAGCTACAAATAGCAAAACGTAATAAAATATGAATTTCACCGGCTATCTGGAGGTCAATTCTCGTAATCAAAAAAGTTTAAAAATCTAGTTGCAATCTCATCTCATTGAAAATCAATTTCAAAAACTTATTTATTTAGTAGTCGTATTTCTACAAAACGGCACGGGAGTTCATACTTCGAAGGCACAAACATCGGAAGTGTCGCTGCGCCATCTTTGACGGAGACAGCATGGCTCGTCTGCGCCGCAGTGGCGCAACTCGGTCCCACTAGCATCTTCGTACAGCAGGTGTTGATCCTGATGGAAGGGCAGCAGCTTCCACCGCAGCAGCTACCACAACATCCGCAGCCAAAAATGTATGAAAATCAGAGGTATTTTGACAGATTGAATCTGAGTTTAGAATGCGAACGTTCGTAAAAATAAGGAAATTGTCTCCTGATGTACAGAGTTGAGTTGAGTCATTAAATCTTCTTCTTACCTTTTTTCCCCTTGGGGTAGCTAAAATAGGCCAAAAACATGCTGTATTATGTGGCCTTTATATTTCACTCTAAATTAAATGATGCCAAATATATTTTTTTCAAAATTATTCAAGTTTTCAAAATATACTTTTTTCAAAATTATTTAAGTTTTCACAATATACTTACTTTTTTCAAAATTCTTCAAGTTTTCAAAATATACTTTTTTCAAAATTATTCAAGTATTCAAAATATACTTTTTCAAAATTATTCAAGTTTTCAAAATATACTTTTTTCAAAATTATTCTAGTTTTCAAAATATACTTTTTTCAAAATCATTCTAGTTTTCAAAATATAATATGCTTTTTTTATTACTTTAGCCTTCATTTATATTAACCGAAGCCTTAAACCACCTACAAAAATTTCAAACCGTGTTAAAAAGTCGAGTGAACATAATTATTTAATTTCAAAACTATGTAGTAATGATCGCTAAACTGTGATAGATCGCGCCACTTATTTCCACTGCAATTTTCTCGACTCTTTGCTCAACTTTCTCTGCCAACTGTAAGGTATACAGAGACTGGACTAGTTGTCTAAGACTTGGTTCTAGTACGCACGACGACACATCAAGCTAAAGGTTAGTATAATCTGTTCAAAACTTTTTGGTGAAAGTATAAACAGTTTGTAACAGGTTACATTTTAACGCAATCATTCACAAAAAGAAAATAGTAACACATTTATCTTTAAAAAGGTTTCTTTATATTATCATCTCACCACTTTTTCCAACATTTATTATTTAAATCAGCAACGAAAATTGGGGTTATAAAATTAACCTCAATTGTCATTCGAAATTAGAATGTTGAGTATATGAATTCAATTAATCAAATCAAAGCACTTAATTTGTAAGTGGCACCACAAATTGGCATCCACCGGTACGTTTTCCGATCCATTTGTATACATTTCCATCAGATACTTTTGGAACAGACATTATTTAGACTTGACTAGTCGTTGCCACCGATTTCTTTCGTGAGCAAACTCAGGCCTAGATCAATAAACGTTACTATTAGCACATAATTAGGCTAAGCGTTATTTCCTGTCATTGTCGCACAACCGTCAAACTACAGCAGCAAGGCAGAGACGGGAACAAATATCTAAGCTCGAGGCAAGTTACGTCTACAAATCTTGCTTTAGTACTGTATAGAACAAACTAACTCAGTTCTTACCCCGGAGTTCGAGGCAGTTGGGTCCGATATCTGAATATTCCGAAGGCCAATTTCCGTAATTCAAAACGTTTAAAATCTAGTCGCAGTCTCACCTTAGCGACAATCAATGTCACGGCAATCTAGCTGCCAATTACATTAGCTAATTAAAGATAAACTATTATCAGACAAAATATTCATACACTGCAATCTAACTGTACAAGTAACTGATGTTACGTCGGATGCAGACACGCGGACTACATATATTTTACTTTTTATTGTATTTCACACACCATTTTTTTAATTTTAAGTTTTATTTAATATATAATTCTGTATCTATCTATCCGTGTCATCACTGCGGACCCTATCAGAATATCAGCGCTGCGACATTTATTTTTTAAATGTCGCAGCATCATGTTGAGATAGGAGCCTTTTGGCCTCATAAAGGACTGCTTTAAATTTAATTTTTACTTATGTTTAGTATGTTTTTAGTTTAATTTGTGATTTCCTGTGCGAGTGTCAATAAATAATTTTTCTTTCTTTCAATCTCACAGAACTCTAGACATACTGACATGATCGTCTTCAATTCGACCGCGAACACATCACTGTCAGATTTAGCGTTCAAGAGAGCGTTGACCGCGGAAACAGTGCGACGGACACACTGGGCTCGCGCGACGTTGTGACTCACAGACACGGCAAATAATCTATCTCCTAATGCTCTACCTATTCTATAGTAATCTTGTCAAAAAGAATACTTGTTGAACCAAGGAAAGCGCCGACGAGCGGCACGTGCCCCTAGTAGCAAGTGCGAGCATCGTGAACGCAACTCGTGGATATCACACGCTGCGTTTATTTCGCTCTATTTTATTGAGTGGAAATGAAAACTTGTCGTAGGCAATTATCCGAACATGCGGATCCGAAATAATTGGTTCTTGAGAAATAGGGAGGTATTAAAGACAATAAAGACACTAGTTTGTTTGGAAATGGAAAATATTTAATAGAACCTCTAAAAAGTTATTGATCATCTAATGATGATCGCTTTTTTAAATACATGAGCGTCTCTTTATCTTTCTGGCCTTTTTTCAAAGTTGGTCGAAGTAACTATAAGCTAGGGCACCCCGACAAAAAATGGGTTAGGTTAGGTTAGAACTGTGAACAACAGCGCGCGAGCCGAGTGAGTGAAGAGAACGGTGCCGCGGTAGCAGCCGGCGAGCGTCTCGTATATCCAAGTTGGTCGCAGAAGCTAGGCTAGGACACATCACAAAAAGACGATCTAGTACATAGCTTATCAATTTACTATTTTTAGGAAACAAAAATGTAAATTATTTGAGGATCACATAAAGAGGCTCATTTATTATATTAGCGTGTCCGTTAATAGTTTTAACAAAGAAAACAAAACGGGAATTATTTAGTGTTCGATCAAATACGTGCCTTTCGAAATTGCCCGAATCAACTCGGTTCGACTCACAACCCATAACAAAATTGTCAAACTCGTTGATAAAAATAAATACAGAGGCATTTATTGTATCCTATGACATTGATATTTGTGATTCCATGTCCAATCAAGTTTTTTAGATAACCATAAAGAACAGAACATTAAAACCGTAATCAGTAAGGAAATATATTCCATCAGAACTCCTGATAATAGTTGTCATTACCTAATATTATACTTATACCTTATAAAATGGTAGATAATTATTGAGATTAAGTTGTCATGATTTAATCAAGGAAAGATCCAACTTGGTAATGTAAATTTCTTTATAAATACGATAACCCTCCATTATAAAATAAACCAAACGTTTAAATACTAATTTAATCAAGAAATTAACACAAAATTATAGACATTTCGTTGTCACAGTCAGATCAAAGTATCATTTTATCTGACAATGCTGTGGTTGTGACACGTCAAATCATTGTGTTTTTCTTGATCAATGTATTTTGATACACTATTGTGAGCTTTGAATTTTCTTTTTTTATTATTCACTTGCAATACGTTTTATTCAGGTAAATAATTTCATCATAGAACTAGAATATATTACGAGTATTTATCTATATTTATGTAGATAGTCATCATTTTAATAAAAAAGGTCTTTGAGGGGGATGTGCTCCTGCCGGGGTTGCGGGTTTGTCCTAAAGGGATACCGCGGCCCCGGCACACAGGCAACGGAAGGAGCACGGGTGGGTTTTAGTCAGGAAAAGTCTGACACACCCTCCCAGAGCGGAAGAAGTTATTTACTAATTTCCCACCCTTAAAAAAAAAGGCCAATGCTAACTTAGGCAGTTGTATTGATAACTTTGATGATTATAATTCTGTAAATACAAATTTGTTACTTTCAAATTTGGAGGTTTGAGATTTAGAATTTGCTATTCTAAATCTCAAACCTCCAAATTTGAATTCCGCGAGCTACCCTGGCGCTTTCGCCTAAAGCCCGTCACAGACGCGAGACGTGGCTATAATATACAGGGTGGCAGGGACATTGACGCGAAGCCGGCTACCATGGATTCAGTACATGATTCTGAACCCCTCTGCGTTGAAATTTTTCGTCGGTTATTTTTTTTAAATCAGCTGTTTCATAGAAAAGTGCAATACCTACGCGGTCAAAATGTATGGAGCAGCTGTTTTTTTTTAAAATAACCGACCAAAAATTTCAATGCAGGGGCTTCAGAATCATGTACTGAATCCATGGTAACCGGCTTCGCATCGATGTCCCTGACACCCCGTATATTAATATAAATCTATAATTATATTTTCCATAGTAACCTTCGAGCGACCTCAGATGGAGCTATAATATATATTTCTATTACGTCACCAAAATATGCGGATAGATATACTAAGAAAAATTAGGTAATATTATTATGGTGTATTAAACCGCAGACCAAATGAAGGCAATAATATATATATCATAGTATAGTTACCGCGTGTGGTGGCTTGCTATAATATTATAGCAGTATATTAATATATATTATTAATATATTTATATTATTATTATTGTATATTATTAATATACAATGTCGCCCATGGGCATAACACTGTAGCCCGTATATTTATCTAAATTCATGAAAGATTATCGAAAATTTACTTTAAAAGACTTAAAGACTTTTTTACGTTGAAGACAAGGAAGTTTGGCAATAATTCCTTCTGCACATGTGGCTTCCCTGGTACATCATTAACGGCACATTTTGTAAGAGTCTATTAACTGCTCCCAAATTACCTTCTTTTTTTTTTTTACATTCTTCCTTGACATAATCATCCTAATATTTGACATTATATACCTACAATTTAATTTCAACACTTTATTAGTGGCTTTTGTGTACATGATAATTATTCAGATTTGTTACAGTTGTAATACCAATCATGTCATTTCGTTTAAAATAGGTTTTTATTTTTATTAATTTATTCATATTTTATATACTTAGATAATTTTTTTCTATTTTGTGAATGTGAGAACACTGTAGGTTTAGTGGACTGTAGATTTATTGACCATCTTCTATCTTGTTAAGTACCTGGTACTTGTTGAAAGACCTACACTGTCCTCCCATACCTACTAATACCTACTGTTATTTAAAAATATTGTAAAAAACAATTATTTTTAAAAGGGTAACCGTGGAGTTTCTTGCCGGCTCTTCTCCATAGGAAACGACCAATTGGAACCGTGCACCTAGCTTCTGACGTTTCATAAGTGCCCATGTAGGTTTATGTGAAATAAAATATTTTGATTTTGATTTTGATTTTGAAAGGGCGGGTCTATCTTCAATATTTTTCATGTAAGCAAACGCTGCTCAAAAAAAAAAAATTGTTTTTTTTTTTTTTTTTTATATCCAATGCTATATCTCCGATGTTATTGGCTCGATTAGGATTCTGTTTATTATTTCTAAAAGCGTATGAGTTATTTTATCGGATTAACTAACATTTTTTGTAATAATTTGTCAACTATGAAAAAAAAAAAGATTGTGAAGACATTTTTCTGAAACAAAAAAAGACGATAATTTTTCATGAGTATTCAGAAACATACACGCAGTCACATGCCCATGGGTGGCATTTTATATTATAGCTACATCTCGCGTCTGCGACGGGCTTTAATCAATTATTACCAAGGTAACTTTATTGTGAACTTAATTATGTTATTTCGTTAATAAATCGTTTCGTTAAATGTTTGTCAGGGTCCCAAAGAATGTATATATATCTCCTATTTTATGTGACACCGCGATGAGACGCCAAATCATACGGTGAGTTTATCTTGATGTATTTAGTGATGCTGCCGGAGAAAACGTGGTATCTGCATTGTGCAGCTTTGTAGATTTATTTTTGTCTATTTGGTTCTGTTTTTTTTTTCGAACTTAATAAATAAATACCTACATGAGAATTTATTTAATAAAAATATAACCAACAACTTACGTAAATACATATTTTAATTTGTGTGCAGTACATCGTAAAGAGAAACTACCATAATTTTATAACTTTGATAAAGTGGTTACTTAAAAAAGTAAGTTCGAAAACTAAAACCCGACTACTGAAAAATCACGCTGTAAAAAGTATGAAACAAGAAAATATTTCAGACAGAAATCAAGACAGGTACAAAAACATAACCTATAACCAGCGGACAATTAAGACGCTTAAAACGATACCTTATTTGTCAAATTATGACCAGTAGTTTAGAAGATAAGAGGTAACAGATGAACATACATGCATACATATTCGTCAAAATATTAACCCTCCTTTTTGCTTCGCCGTAGTCAGGTTAAAATACAAACTTAATAGTAATATAGGTTAGTAATAAAAGTTTTACCCCTTCTTGCTTGCGATAATTTTAAATAATGTTTTTTTGCAATTACTTTAATAAAAATAATATTCACCGTCAAATGATAAGGATTATCATTAATGTGTAAATGAGTTATTTCATTTATAATCAATAGTTACAACCTAACTGATAAAATAATAATTCTACACTACTTATACCAGCTATGGCATGCAAATAGTACCACGTTGTAAGGTCAGTGTTTGCAGCACCTGTTTCCTTTTACAAATAATTAACACCATGAACATAATTACTTGTTTATACCTATCTTTACGCTATCCTATAATTATTGGATGATTGGAATTCTTGGTGTAGTGAATATTAAAGTTTCGTTTCAAATTGTACTTAGTTCCTTTGAAAAAACATAAAAAAATGACCATTGTAACGGTGGAATCTATAATTATATGCTAAGTACACATTCCACAAAGACAAAACAATGTTTTTTAAATGTTTGTTTCTAAGCCTTTTTTAAGACCGTATGAAAATTGAATCATCTTTGCAAACATGTTTAGCAATTGTTTTTTTTTGCAAACTACTATGAACTAACATAACATAATATCCCGCCTGTTTTCCCTGAAGGGCTAGGCAGAGATGTTTAAGTCCCAAGTAATAGGGGGCGAGCCTATTGCCATCTACCGGGCACACCGGGCTGCTACTGAGAAATTGCTGATGGAAAAACCCAAGAACACTTAGCCCGACCTGGGAATCAAACCCAGGACCTCCGAGCGCTTGCGACCACTTCACCAATGAGGCAGTCACAGGTATTATTAAACTTATATCACTGATTAAACTTTGCAGATATAATACAAAACTCATCGCAGCTTAGCTCCTGCTCAGACATTTTATTTCAACAAGCTCAAAGATACGTCCCACTCCAGTGAAACTAGCAACAAAAAATTGTTTCGCACTTTAGGATTCCGCAGGCAGACGCAGGAAATAACAGCACACATACTTAGGATCAGAATAAGCACTATGAGCGTTTACTGGCACGTTTACAGATTGAGATATGCTACCATACCATTTTACTTTTACTTAGTATGCACTGTGCATGTTTAAAAAAACACTTTTCGGATTTCCACGATCAGAGTCGGATTGCTCAGTGAGTGTATGTTTTTTCCGTTGTGGGGTTTGGAATTTCCAGAAATATATCAAAATTTTTACATAGTAACTTTTTTTTTAAAACAGCAAACGTCCATGTGTGATAATTTTTTTAAAATGTCCAACATAATAAAACAATTAGTAACAATTAGTAATTGTTTTTAATAATAAAACAATTAGTAGTTGTTTTTTCTTTATAATTAAGTCACACAACTGTTTTAAAAGTTCGAGTGGATTGTGATCGTATGATATTATTGCTATAACGTTTGCGTGTGAGTTAGTAGAGTCTGTAACAATGTATAAATTTCATTAGGTTGTAACAGTCACAATAAATCTACAATACACTAAATTGCGTTCATTTATTCGTTATAATACCAGCTATTATTAATTTATAAGGTAATATTTGCTACTTACAATCAAAATTCCTGGTAGTAATAATTTCTATTTCTGTTTCGGTGTCAGCTAGTAGAGGCAAACATGAATACTAAATAAATAGTAGGTTTTTACTGATTTTTTTTAAAGGTAAAGCAAAACGGTTGCTTTTTATTGTTATGAAACTAGTTAGAATCAAGATAGTTAATCTCCGCCAGTATCTCTTATCTAATCAACGGAATAAAGTTTTTAATTATTAATTCTTAATTTGTTAAAATAGATAACACACAGAAAAGGAAAAGTTTATTTTTTGCCACATACCCGTTCTTCGCCGTCACCAGCCGATCCCCAGTAGACTATCCGTGATTAATGACGTCACCGACATGTAGCCGGGAGTCCCGGAGTCCGGGACACCGCGATCATTTTCCCGGGACTAGCGAGATGGATCGCTTTCTTAGCGGTATTGGAATAACGATCGATAATGGTAATAACTTGTATTGCTTTTGAGATTATCGAGGCAGTGATGGTATGATTGTAATAGGGATGATGACTAAATTTTTTAGCCCGTCTTGTAGATATTGGAAAAAATATTGGACACGTCTTTTTCTTTTTTTACGTAATCTAAAGATTACGGGGATATATTGAGTTAAAATGTGCCATGACGTCACGAGTATGTAGATTTTATACTTACTTGTGACGTAGCGATCCCTTAAAATAATGATAATAATAATTGATTATTACATAACGGTCCCGCATGACGGGAACCTCGTGAAGGCCGAGAAAGATAAACAAATCAAGTATCTTGACGTGGCTCACGAGGTTGTCGACATGTGGGATGTGGACTCAGCGACCATTATGCCGATAGTCATATCAGCTTGCCTTGAGCCTCGACCAACACTTAAGGAGGCTCTCGTTGGGCAGCTGGATCAAGGGCTTGATTCAGAAAGCGGTACCCCTGGACACGGCTCGCATTGTCAGGAGGTTCCTCTCTCTGGAGCCCTGGCCGCCGCGCCGGTAGCTTGGACTATTTTTTTGTTTTAATATTTTTTCACATTCTAATATTTAACCATGTAATCTGTAGGTATTTTAAATGAAATATAGGCAGATAATAATATGTACCTACATGTATAAAAAAGGGGGAAGGAATCTTCATTGTATGCTGCACCTGTCGACGTCATAATGTCAACGCCGGCTGTCACTGACAACCAGCGCTGGGGCTCTGTCTTGAATAGGGTCGCAGCATTATGCTGATTCCCTCAACATTTTTATTTTTTATTTTGTGTTCTTTCTTTGCGCCATGTTTACCGCAAATAAACGTATTTTCTTTCTTTCTTTCTTAATCATAGCTTCAAAAAAATCATCCGCTGTCAACAGGAAAAGTGTTCAGTTGACACGTGCAATCAATGCCGATTCTTAGGCCAAAAAAAATCGTCTTTTTTATATTCTTTAAGGATTATTTATATCTTAAAAAGCGTTTGGTTTTGTTTAAAAACAGAGACAAGTGCTACCGATGTTAGCAGTTATAAACAGGAAAAAAACAAAGAACGATCGTTCGACGTGATCTATTAAGTAATCTTTTTTATTGAACCAAAGAAATATTAATTATGTGTTGTCTGAAACCGTTGATAGTAAGGTAAGGTTAAGGCCAGATCAGTGTAACTTGGCGTACGTACCTATTTTGTGTTTCAACAAAAGTTCCCGGTCGAGCTCTGCCCGGGTAAAATATAGAGAAAACTAAATTTCCCGGAAATGAGACCTAGCTAGATCGATTTTTCGCCCCCTTTTCGCAACTTTTTTCATCGAAATCGTTAGAGCCGTTTTCGAGAACGTCATTACAAATCTCTATGTATTACTGTGTACATAAATAAAATAAATAAAATAAATAAAATAAATAAAATAAATAAAATAAGTAAAATAAATAAAATAAATAAAATAAATAAAATAAATAAAATAAATAAAATAAATAAAATAAATAAAATAAATAAATAAATAAAATAAATAAAATACAATAAACATATAAAAATATTTCTCCTTTAATAGAATAATGATGAGCCAAAACGACAAAACCACCAAAACGACAAAACTGCCAAACACAACAGCGCCAGTTGTATTTGGCGTGACATACCTGCTGGCGAAATGTGGGCTATAGTCAAACGTTATGAAGCAATGCATTCACATCATCCTGAAAACTATAGCAGATAGGTGGGACAGCCCCATACTGGGACATTGGATACAGTACAAGCAACTGTGGCGTGCAGCAATAAATAGTTTGTGGTGTTTCTGTGGTAGATGTAGATAAGTACTAACACTAGTTTCTAAGTCGTGTGTTATATTAGCCGAATGGACCTTATGGGGCTAAAATTGAAGATTTATAAATTAAATTTTGTGTCTTGACATTTTTCGGGACTCTGGGGTCCCGGAGCTTTGGAAGGCGTACTAGGATCCGAAGCCAACTCGCAGAGGCCCGTTAGGCGTTTCTAACTAACCGAAGATTATCGCTGTTCGCATTATGCAAATGCACCCAAGGACAACCCCCGGTTAGTGTAGGACTATTGCAGGATATGGAAACAACAATATTGGATTATGGGATGGGTGGCTAAAGTGAACTGCTTATCTAGGACTATGAAAAGACTGTGTCCCCTGCCTGATCAAAGTTTTATTTTATTTTTTTATTAGTAATTTCATTCATAATCCTTCAGAATGAAACCATGACACCCAAAATCGCAAGACCATTATAAAACTCTCCCATTCAAAAACTAGTTACCCAACACCTCTATATTTACTTTAAAACCCACCCAATAAAACCAAGACCCCCAGGTCCATGACACTGCCCGTGCCATTACAGCCACACAAAAAATTACCACAAGAAATCTAAAAACAGGTACCTTATATTATTCTAAAATGTTCTCGCACGACTGCGCACGATTTTCCATGCCTTGGCGTCGGGTGACCATTTTTTCCACTTCCTATAGATTCTGTGATGCTGGGTGAGATGAAAAAATTGGTCACGTTCCAGTGACGTGAGTAATCAACTGGTTAGCTGTTGATTTTGGTCAGGTGGGTCCATTCATGAGGTGTGGGGCGTCAATGGGAGTGGTGTATGGATGCTCGTGAATGGAGGTGTAGATTAGGGTCTTACGGTTGTAAGGAATTTAAAGGTTGGATGTAGTGGTTGAACATTTTACTTAAACATAAGCTACTAGGACACTGGCCTCCTCTCTGTGAGAGGGAGTGGGCTGTAATCTACAACGCAAGCCCAGTGCGGGTTGGTAGATGTCACATGTCTGTCGAATTTTTAGTTTTAGGACATTCTAGACTTTAGGACACCTTTTTTCTAGCAGCAGGTACTTACTTTCTAAGTTTATCTTGGACATTACTGACATCGGTGAAGTAAAACACCGTGAGGAAACCTGGACTTATAGTTAATATAAGTCTGCAATCGCCAACCCGTCTTGAGCAAACGTGGTGATCAATGCTCGTGCCTTCTCTGTATGAGAAGAGGCCTGTGCCCTGCAGTGGGACAATAATAGGCTGTTTTTTTTTAGGTACTTACGTGTCTTTGGTGGCTAGGGGATTTTGTCATGAGGAGCGACAAGTGTGTTTTTCCATTAAGAATTCCTCAGTAGCTTTTGGAGTCCAATTTGGTGCTCGGGTTTATGGCAATAGTCGCACCCCCTAGTTATATGGGACTTAAACAAAACTGGCGAAATGTAGGTGTACTTTATTAGAATTCTGCTCTACCGTTCGGAAAATACTGACGTAATGTTATGTCTGTAGGAGAGGCAAAAAACTAATCGTGGCAATCTGGCCCTTTCAGAAAAGATGCCGCGGGGTTTGATGGCAAGTTATGCAAATCACAGAAGAAAGTAATTTATGGTTCGACACATGCTTAAATTTTGTGCTGAAAACCACTGGGCAGCAGAGCAGTATTTTGAAGGTAAATTAAGTCAAATTAAAAGTCAAATCATTTATTTCAAATAGGCCCTTGCAAGGCACTTTTGAACGTCAAAAATTACAAACAATTTAATTGATTCTAGTCGCCCCTTCCAAAAGGTAGTTCTCGTATGGAGAAGAATGGGTAAGAAACTCCACCGTTACTCTTTTAAAATGTTTTATAATATTTTGTATATGAAGGTACATTAGTTATATAATTATATGTGAAGACGATGCATCTAAAAATAAAAAAAAAAAATTACTATACCACAACTCGTAGGTAAAAATAATTTTAAAAAGAAAGCAACAACAGATAAATTAATTACTTATGTGATAGAGACTCGTACATGGTTCTCACATATTTACAAACATTGTAAAAGTAGACGAGTTTCCAAAAAAGTTACCTACAATTAATAAATCGTTAAGTAGTTAAGTAAGTTATACCTGTTAGTAGTTCAAGGCGTGGATTTATCTAGTTTTAAATAACATGGTAGGTATCCGGTCACTCTCAGCAATTGAGTAACCCTTAAGACCAAAGACAACGCTTCTTCCCATTATAAATGATAGATGATTTTATTTCTGTAAGTGGGTTTGGACAAAACACTTTTACACGTCAATCATATTTTTTAAACTTGATGAGGTCGACGTTTCTTATCTGACTACTCCGAGAAGAAAGGCCGAAACAAACTCAGAGGTCCCAGTCTCTTTTAAAGTCCAAACATAATCTTGGTCAGATCATGTGATGTAGATTGGTGTCTGAGATGGTCTTTTGAGGAAAGAACCACACAGATTGAGAGGACCTGTCCAGTCAGTGCACGCATTTGTCAGTGACCATGCAGCTCAACTCAGAACTTAAGGAGTTCCATGCAGTATTACAGTCACGATCGCCGCGTATACCGTACGACGTACATGTTGACAAATTCAGTCCATACAATCATTCGATACAACTTACTACATTCGCAGAACTTACGAAGATTCAATCAAATTAACCACATTTTTTACAATTAAACCGATGACGTTTGAATCTAAAATATTTCTGACTATCTGTTCAATTTTAATGTTTTACTAAGAAGCTTAAATTATATGACGTTAACTCGGGTGATAATTATATATCCTATAAAGCAGGTGACTGTAATTTTCCTGTGTAATATTTAGAATTCATTAAATATCGCCATTTTATGGTAGAGTTAATATAACATTACAATATGTATTTACTCAGAATCTTATTTTCTTCTTTTCATGTGGTTAGTGACTAACCTGGTATCAGAGTTTTAAAGCCGCCCATGGGCCTCTGACTTGGCTTCACATGCCGTCGAGAAATATCTCTCAGGCATGTCGGTTTCCCCACGATGTTTTCCATCACCGTTTTTTAATCAAGTGATAATTAGACAATACCCACATGAATCCGAAAAGTTCGTACGTGCCTTGGGTTCGAACTCGAGACCTATGACTTGGTAGTCTGACTGTTACACTACTAGGATAGCCTAGTGGTGTGACACATACATACATAAAACCACACCTGCCTCCCATAGGGGTAGGCAGATACTACAGAACGCCACCGACTACCTACCTACTACGATCCTTACATTCAAGGGAATTAGGAACATCTAGGGCATCGAAACGGAAGAAAAACCATAAATAAATAAAGAATCGTGGATAAGGCCTACTGGGGATGTGTTCCACCCGCCTCAAAGAGATGTCAGCACAACAGAAGGGGTCTGCTAGGACCGATGCCTGCCGGGGTCGCGGGAATGTCCGAAAGGGATACCGTGGCCCCTGGCAACGTACAGGCAACACTGAAGGAACACGGGTGGGGTTTAGTCAGTAAAAGTCTGATCAGTTATTTGATAATTTGCCACAAAAAAAAAAAAAAACTTAATTTTTTTTCTGGTGATGAACGTGGTTAAAAAACTCGCCTCTAACTCTACCTCATGGTGGTGCAGAAATGAGTAAAAAACGGTATAGTGCAGATTAAGTAATCGGTATGTACTGAACATTCTGAGAAAAATGTAGCTATTTTGTGAATTGTAAAAATTTGCTGACCTAGACAACGTTGTATAACTCGTGAACTATTTATCTGATGATTAAAATATGTTTCTTACAAAAGTTGCAGGAAATTTTTGACCTAGATGTTGCTCGAGAGAAGATATTCTCGAAAGCGAGTAATACACTTGCCCTTTATGCAGCTTTTTTCTTTGTACGAGTATTTATGACCATTGTTATATTTTTATGATTAGGGAATTAGAAAAATTATTATTCGCATTAGAAAAGTAATAATGATTATCGTCGCAATATAAACAGCTATAAACATTGCGCGTGCTGCACTGCACAGTAAGTAAAACTTCTTAAGGCTCCGTGCACGAAAAAAACCCTTTTTCATCAATAACTTATCTAATTGTAAGAAAGCTTGTAATAATCGAAATATTAAGTCTCTGTAAGTATAAATGTATAGATTTTGTGGTGATAGACCATTAATGTCAGTCAGCCTGTTAATAGTTGCATCACTTTTGCACTCTCGAAAATATATGGTTTATTTCGCCTTTGATTTATTTAATGAAGATATTGTATAATCATAAAATAAAAATTTGATTTTATTTTGAAGATAGCTGAAGACGAATGTGTGATTTTAAAATTTCTTGATTTGGTTTGCTAAATAATAGGATCGAATACCCTACACTTTTGAAATATTTTTGTGTTGTATATTTTATTTATTTTTGCCAAAACTGTACGTTAATCAACCATGTTTTTAAATCAGTTAAATATTTCTCATGTAAGTGAAATTTCTTATGGGAAATAAAGATATCTCAAACCTTATAGAAAAAAATACATTACTGACAAGGTTAAATACAAATGTTTTGTTTCTACATTATTTTTGTATCGAAGTTATAAAAAGTGGTTCAGCCACATGCAAGTAGACCATATAATGATGTTGATGATATTTTTAAATGTTCTTAATCAAAAGTAGTTTCTTGTAAAAACGTGATCAAACGTCAGCCTTGCGTAATTATTCGGAAAATTTGTTGCGAATATTTGTGATTTTCCATGAATACTGAACTTATTTGAAAATCCCTTTCAGCCACTTGCAAAACAAAGAACTCAACTTTTCCAATCATAAATAGTTTTGTTAAAATTCTTTTTCCCTTTCTCACAACTAATGAACAAAATTGATCAAAATAAGTCGATTTGTAGCACGGCATCTTAAAAAAAAAAAAAAAATGTGATTCTTACGGTAGTCGCATAAATGATATGTAACATCTGACTTCTTGGCTACCAACCTCTCGGAAAATGGGTTGGTACCATCTGACGGCCAACTCTATGAAAACTTCACGGATATTGTTCACCGGTGTAGCGTCGCACCGTCGCGCCGCGCCTGCTTTTAAATTCTTGTGCAGTTTAATAAAAAAGTCACTACGTCAATCTTGTTCTGTACCTAGAAATGCCAAGACTAATGACCATAGATCATGGTCTGTTATTAGTTCAACACCTTTCATTTGCGCTGTTTGCAGCTAATATTAATCCGTTCATTTATTAATTCTAATTAATTTAATAAACCTATTATTATATCGTTTATTCTTTTTTATACTTTTTAAATATTTTTATAAAAAAACATTAAAAACATTATTTTTTTATGTCGGCCGCTGGTATCGGGTGCAGGGTCCAAGCTAACGGCGGTGGTTAGGGCTGCAGAGACAGGAACGTCCTTACAAGGCGAGCCGTATCGAGGAGTACCGCCTTCTGAATCAGGCCCTTGATTCAACCGCCTAACGAGAGCCTCGAAAGATGTTGGTCAAAGCTTTCGACCATTGGCCGTTACGATAATCGACACAATGATAGCTGAGTCTAAATTCTACATGTCAACAACCTCGTGTGCTAAGTTGAGATATTTTAGTTGTTTCTCTTTCTCAACTTTGGAAGGAATGGTAACATCGACTATCATTGCGCGGCGCGCTAATCGATTTATCACCACTATCCCAGTACAACGTGACATGATCATTGTCGAGAACTGGGTCGGGCACATACTTATACCGGTACCTCAGAGTCAACAAGTTTAGGCCGTTAGGACCGATGCCTGCCGGGGTCGCGGGAAAGTCCGAAAGGGATACCGTGGCCCCTGGCAACGTACAGGCAACTGCAGGAACACGGGTGGGTTGTAGCCAGTAAGTGTGACACGCCCTCCCGCTCCGCCCAGAGTGGGAGAAGTTATTTGATAATTTCCCACCCAAAAACAACAGCAGCAAGGTAGCAGAGCAGTAATTACCTACAGTTATATTCACCTAGAAGTTGCCTCTCTTTCTATCGCGTAACTCTTAGACCTTCTGGCTACATTACGCCTGAAGCTTTGTGCAGACTAGATCGATGCGACAGCGCAACGCGACACCGGTTATTGTTATACCGTGAAGTTTTTTTAGAAATTGTATTGTTCGTGTCGCGTTGCGCCGTCGCTTCGCGCTGGTCTGCACGAGCCTTGAATTGGCCCAACAAGACGAGCCCGGCGCGTACCTAAAGTGCGGAGTGTCCCATCTGTATTAAGACGTAGATATATGCCAGTGACCCTGAATGGTTAGCTTGCGCGTTCTGTACCGAGCTCACGCAACGCATCGTACGTCCAGCCAATAATAGGAGCGCTGTCCCAAATTAGACACATTATTAATTCTCGTACATAAAAAAAGGTATTTTAATAAAACATGTATACTAAAATATCAACAATTAAATTATTTTTAAAATGGTGAAGGTTTCAGAAAAATACGCTTGATAGATTTTGCGTGATTCTTTGTCATCCACATTAGACATAAATTTACAAATTAATTTTACTATGTAACTAGCTGCCCGCCCGGCTTCGCACGGGTAGCACTGAGTACTTATCTACGACGCACCTACCTACCTACCTATCTAAGTACCTACTACCTACCTAACTATCTAAGTACCTACTACCTACCTAACTATCTAAGTACCTACTACCTACCTACTCTACCTACATACCTACCTACCCTACCTACCTACCTACCTACCCTACCTACCTACCTACCTACTACCTACCTACCTACCTACTACCTACCTACCTACCGTACCTACATACCTACCTACATACCTACCCACATACCTACCTACATACCTACCTACCTACCTACCTACCTACCTACCTACCTACCTACCTACCTACCTACCTACCTACCTACCTATCTACCTATCTACCTACCCTACTTAGGGGTATGAAAAATAGTTTTCCGCGATTCAGAAAAATTACGTATTTGTAGAACGCCATCTATGGGTAAATGGATAAAACGTATAACGTGCACATTTTGCGTTTTAATAATTTTTTATTATCTCCGAAACTATATGATCAATTGGCATACTGTAAATGGCAAATCTTATCTCTATGATGTCCTTGTGATCATGAAATATATTTGATAAGGATTAATATTTTGTTGTTTAAATTATCATCCAAACTTAAGTATGTCGAAGTCGCGGACTTTTTTGTAGAAATAATTATGACAAACCAGGTTGCCATACATTATTTTAAATTTTAAGCAACTGTTTAGGCAGTGCATGCAAATAATTCTGTTTTATGAGGAATTTCTTTCCGAATTGCTAGACAAAAGTTGTGATGTTATAAAAATAGTTTATAGCCTATATATAGCACTCAGAAATAATGGAGCTTTCTACCAGTTTTTTTTTAGATTTGGATCATTCGTTCCAGAAATTACCCCTTACATACAAACTTACAAACTTTACCTCTTTATAATATTAGTATAGATATAAACATATTCATATATTAAGTTATTAAGAAAATGTTCTAATTTAACATATATTTTTTCCAAATCATTAACACTACTCGTTTAGACGTGATCTTCAGTATATAATCATTAAAAGACGGTTCGTCGCCTTAAACTGTGGTAATAGTGCAACTTTTTATTTTCACTGTATCATTAAAACTATAGATTGTACCATCCAAGAAAACGCACCTTACTCTTCATTCAAAGTCAAATTATTTATTTCAATTAGGCCCTTGTGAGGCCCACTTTTGAACGTGAAAATTTACAAAAAAAAAAAAAAGATTCTAGTCGCCCCTTCCAAAAGGTAGTTTTTTTATGGAGAAGAATGGGCAAGATACTCCACCGTTACTCTTTTAAAATGTTTTATAATATTTTGTATATGTAGGTACAGTCGCGGTCTGAAAATGCTTACCACCTTAAGGTTTATAATTGCATGCACACATCTATGTCACAAATTCGAACCTAATCAAATCACATAGAATATCATCGAATTTGTGACATAGATGTGTGCATGCAATTATAAACCTTAACGATGACGTGTAAATAAAAAATAATCTATGCTCTATAGCATAGATTATTTTTTATTTACACGTCATCGTCTAGGATAGACCTATAAAAAAACCTTTTTTGTAAAAAAAACGATTAAATATTAACTGGAATAAATACGGACATTAACCAAGCGAGGTCGAACCAGGTCGAACTTATTACTGAAAATGCAAAAATAGGAAGAAAATCAAATAGAAATTCAAAACATCTTTATTTTTTGAGGAACTTTATGTTTTAAATTCTATCAACAATTTATTGTATAATAATGACTCCATCAGCAGCTATGATGGCAAGTTGTGTATCTCGCATAGATGCGACAAGGCGTGCGCATAAATTAGTCACTCCGATATCATCCCATACCCGTGCACAATCCCAGCGTTGAACCATTATGCCCCACAGATTTTCAATCGGGTTCATATCTGCTGACCGAGTAGGCCATTGAATGAGATGAATGTCACGGTGCACGTTGAAACTCGCCATAGAAGACCGGGCCGAGTGTATCGGTGCATTATCCTGAACGTAATCAAATTCTGCTGCAGGATACACTACGCGCACAGGAGGCAGCATCACATCTTCCAAAAGCGACACATAATTATACGCAGAAGCCCTACTTTCTAACGACGTCAGTTCTCCGTCATCGCATCGTCGTGGCCCATTTACCCCCATAAGAAAAAAAAGCTTGATAATGAGCCATATAGTTAATCTTCCGATTTGATTTGATTTAAAAGGTTTTTCGTCGGTAAATATAACAATCGACCAATGAAAATCTAGATATTGTTGCACAAAATTAAGTTTTGTTGTGTGGTTTGATTTCCACTTTAAATAGCATGATGTCTGTAGTATAGCTCCGCTAGATGCAAAGTTCGTCAAGCCATCCGAGGACTCACATCATACAAAGCAGCAAAATGACTACTTGATCTGAAGCCGTGCTCTTCCTATTGTCGAACCATATCAGTTATTTGCACGGTGGCGGTTAGTATCGGCTGTCGTAGTCCTGAATTGCTTCTATGATCAGTTATTTGCCCATCTTCGCCATGACACCGAATCCAAAATCTCACAGTGAATCGAGATAAATTGAGTTCTCGTGTTATAACACTAATATTCAAGCCATCTTTGCCAATATTTTTTTAATATATTTCACACATATTTTTGATAAATGTCAGTGTAACTAATGCAATTATGTCAATGTGTCAACTTTTAATGTAAGAAATCAGTTTCATCATCAAAAAGTCATGAATACTTTTTTGTTAGAATAGAAGCTTCACAACTATTAAAAAGTATTATGTACCTAGATATAGCAATTTAGACTTTACTGCACAAAGTTTGATAAATAATCTAATTTGAAAACTGATAATAATTTTTAGACCGCTACTATACATTAGTTATACGTATATATATGTGAAGACTATGCACCTAAAAAAAAATACTATACCACAATAGATAAAAAGAATTAAAAATGAAGCAACGACAGATAAATTAAATACTTTATGTGGTAAATACATGGTTCTCACATATTTACAAACATTGTAAAAGTAGACGATTTTCCTAAAATTTTACAATTAATAAGTCAGTGTCTGAGGAACTAATCACAGAATGTAAAATGAATGTCGTATAATAAAATAAAATAAATTATACAACTTAAATTTAGAAACCAGTTTGATTTTGTCTAGATTATTTCTAAACGCGATGACTGTACTGTATGGGCCGAGTCACACCAGAATGGCAGCGGCCGGCAGCGACGCGGCGAGCACTTTCAGTGTGAAATAATTTTAAACTTTATCTACATACTTAAAAGACTGTATGAGGCGTATGTAATGTAGAAACTAAACTAGTCAAGAGGAGACTAGGCGCATGGGATCCAGAGGTCGCGCGAGGCCGCCACCGCTGGCGACCGCTCTGGCGACCGCTCTGGCGACCGCTGGCGGCCGCTGCCGGTCGCTGCCATTCCGGTGTCACTCGGCCCTAAGTGATTACGAAAAAGTGGTGTACCTTTTCGTGGATGGCACTGTCTTATAGCCCTAAACGTTAGTGCCATAGCAGTGGTTACAGAAATATGTAAACATAATATAATTTATGCTCCAATCATTCAGATATGTGTTACATTTATTGGAATTGATACAATAAAAATACAATTATATGTAACAGATTACATGCTGCAATTTAGTTGAATTAATTCTGTAATTGTTGGGTATATTTTTCTTCGTAATTCGTCGATGATAGGTATTATAATAATTATATGATCATCAGCACCTTAATTACGTAACACACGATCAATCAAATCTTTTTCATTTTAACAGTTAAACAACATTCATTGCGTTGTTGAGCAGACAATTTTTTTCAACATATGAAGCAATTGATTGGTAATACCTATCCTTCAAAATGATACAGATAATTATTGATCGTGTGTAATTGAATTAGGTTGCTAGTCAAAAACGAACTGTAAACTTCTTTTGGCTACAAAGTAGGAGATTTTAATGCGTGCGAGGTTTCTAACACATTATAAAGTGTGTTTTATGATCACCAACTGTTTCCAAGTCAGTGCTTGCCTCGTAGAAATGCCGTAAACATTTAAAAGAAAAATCAAATGATAACAAAAACAACCATTTTCCGTTTCCAGTAAAGCCGGATTTATATTACTGTGTCGCGGCGTGTCGTGTCGCCTTCTGACACAGTGTTATAGCCAATCAAAACTCATTGTGATTTGACGTAGTCCTGAACTGATTCGTTTGAGTGGTGTATCCCACGTTACGACACAACACGACACAGTAATGTGTCGCTGGCTAAGGAGGAAAATTAGCGAAATTCTTACCTTAATCGGTGGTGCATAATCCACAGCCATCATGCAATCGCTGTTCACACCAGCTTCAGTCTTTATCATGGGAGGGCCATGGTGGTACAACTGTCCCATTTGATGGTGATGGACCCCACTGTCACCACGGCTGTACCATGTGGTGTACATGCCGCAGTTTTGATCGCGATAGTCGCTCATAAACTCATTTTCACCTATCGCGTTCAACATATAGTCAGTTTCGATTTGCCACCAAATTTAAAATTTTTGCCACAAGTTTTAAAATGGTTTTTAAATTTAAATTTTGGGTTGGACAGTTCATTATTAGGTTAGAGGGCGGGTTAGAAAGGTTTTTTGAGTTTTAAAAAACGTGGCTGAGTTTTAAAGTTCATTGTTTAATGTTCACTCATAAAGTTTTTTTTAGTTTCACTTTTAATTTTTGTTCTTCACTTAACAGTTTGCACATTTTAGTTTTTAAATCATTTTCGCACAGTTAGTCGTTAACATTATTACACTTTTGCACAAAACACTTTACACTTTTGTTTTGAAGTATTTTTATAGCGTTACGTTCTAAGAATTTTTAGTAATGAAAAATAAATTGTAAATAAGTAAATTATTTTTCATATAACACAGCTTTTTTTATTAATATTTTAATAGTTAAAAGTTGAAAGTTTTAACTGAGGACAAATTCAAAAATAGAATAATAAAAGCACCTTTCTCAATTAAATTGAACCCGTTTTAAAAACAATTTGATTCTGAATCAATTATTAATTTAAATTATTATTGCACTAAGTACATTTTTCAAAATAAATATATTCGACTATTATTTTTGTGTTTCTCGTATTTCTATCTTGTGGGCAGCATCTGTAAAATGAAAAAAATAATCTTAGTTTTTTTTAAGGGGTTATTCCAAAATATGTTCAATAAATAATTTGAAATAAAAAGCGTCACCGTTAACATTAGTATTTCTTTCAGTGGTATGACTCATATTGTATTCTACCTACCTAGATACTGAAAGTACCTACCCACAGATTAAAAAATGGTTAACGATCAGAATTTATATGCTTAATTTTAATGGTTGTTTTTACCAAAAACAAATTTTATCCGTGGAATAAAAATTGTCGTCTGACAGTGATTGTATGAAAAAATTTAAAAATTCAATGTTTATTCATAGGATAAAACTTATACTAGATATAAAAGTTTGTTCGAATTCACCCTAAGCTCTCCCACAGACCGGCCGGTACCCGGGACTCTAGTAGAACAATTTCCATGAAAACTTCATGGAAATTGTTCTACCAAAATCGCGCGAAGGTAGGCTTCGTGTCGCGCTTTGTTTGCTTAGGTCTGTAGTGTGGTTGCATTCGACACGAGTTGCACGACATTTTAGGTAAATGTCGTGTAAAGCTTTGAGTATGAAGCTGCTCTTGAATGGATGCCTTTCATAGGAATGTGAATGTGTGTGATGTGGGAATAGGAATGTGCTAAGGAATTATAATCATTTTATGATCGTAAGAATTACTGATAAGAATCAGCAATACAACTCCTTAAGTTATAATTGGCCTCAAATGTCATGATTTCATGAAATAGTCATTCAATAGGGTAATATGAACTTATGAATGAATGAATGATATATTGATTCGCAAGAATATAGGTAGCTCACATAAGTTCTTTAGATCTATGGGTTACACTATATTTGGCATTTCAGCTGTACAAATATTCACATTTTACATCTTGGTTATACTTATAGCATGCATACATTTAGTGAAATGAAATGAAATGAAATGAAATTGTTTATTCTGTAAATAGGATATCGGAATCACTTTTACACGTCATATAAAAAAATATTAAAAATAAGCTAGGTGAGGTCGGTGTTTCCTATCTGACTACTCTGAGAAGAAAGGCCGAAACAAACTCAGAGGTCACAGTCTCTTTTAAAGTCCAGACATAATCTTGGTCAAGTCATGTGAGGACCATGTAGATTAGTGTCTGAAATGGTCTTTTGAGGAAAGAACCACACAGATTTGAGTGGACCTGTCCAGTCAGTGCAAGCATTTGTCAGTAATCGTGGAGCTCAACTCAGAACTTAAGGAGCTTAGTAATTAGCAATAACGTAAAAAATACTAATAATAATTTCATAATTATTAGAATTTAGATTACAATGCAATGATTTTTATGATTATAAATCTATAAATAAATATTAGATACGGCCGCGAATCATATTTAGTTCAACATACAACCTGTTACTGACTTGCAAATCGCAAAAAACGTAAGAAAATTTTAAATTTCGTGGGTTGCCCTGGCGCTTTCGCTTTAAAGATGCTTTGTCCTAAAAATAACTTCCGCGCGGATTGGGCAATCAGTATTAAGGCAAAGCTGCACTTTCCGCGGTTAGCCTTAGAATGGGCGCTCTTTATCCATCTAGAAACTTGTGTGTCTCGGAGAGAACTGTTTATATGACATGGCAGTTGTTATGACAAAGTGTGAGAGCTGAGTATGAGTATTTCGGCAATAGGGATGTTGACTAAAAAAACTATTTAGTCCGTCAGTCAGATAATAATAAAATATTAGACACGTATTTTTTGCTTTATCATATTAATTAATAATAAATGGTTTAGATAAAACGCATTAAAGTTGTGTCGCCGGGAGTGGGGGCTTGGTACGTCACAAGTCAGAATAAAATCTACCGGCTAGTGACGTCATGCCACATTTTAACGTATTGCCTCAATGCATTGCCGTAATCTTTTGGTTACGTAAAAAAAGAAAAAATACGTGTCCTATAATTTTTTATTATCTACCTGACCGACAAAAAAATATGTTTTTATCAACATCCCTATGTACCTACAAGTGAGTTACATTTTTTTTTCCGTCTATCTGATTGTTAGTTTGTTCCGGTTAATGTCCGAAACGGCTGGATTCGACAAAACAATTTTGACGGGACTTTCACTGGCAGATATGTGATGTTATACGGAAGCACACATTAAAAAGAATTAGGGTCAGGCAGAAGCTAGTCCTACTAATATTATAAACGCGAAAATTTGGATGGATGGATGTATGGATGGATGGATGTTTGTTACTCTTTCACGCAAAAACTACTGAACGGATTTGGATGAAATTTGGCACACAGATAGTTTATAACCTGGATTAACACATAGAATATTTTTTATCTCGATATTCTTACGGGATCGAGACTTATGCGGGTGAAACCGCGGGACGCTGCTAGTTATGAATATAATTATGATAAAAGAACAATGTACTCTTTCCTTGCAGACTTCTGGAAAAGGCGCGATTGAAGAATACAGAAAGATTTTTTTTCCCTGAGTCACCTTTCATGATGATACTATTTCTGATGGGGTCCAACATAAGACCCACCACGCAGATGACAGCTCCGTTCAACTACCTCAAGAGGGTACCCTGCGCAAGCCAGAACTGCAAGCCAATCAGCCATGCTGACTGGCAACCTATTTACCAAAACATGAGCTAATACCACGCACTGTTCAAAGACTTTCGTCTTGAGACCTGCAGTCCTATGTGGGTCGAGAAGACAGATGGCCGATGGAGCCGAAAGGTTCTGGAGTGGCGACCGCGTACCGGAAGACGTAGCGTTGGCAGACCACAGGCATAAGATGGACCGATGACCATGACCGTAGGTCGCAGGAATCCGCAGAACCGGCTGACGTGGCGGTGCTGGGGGAGGCCTATATCCAGCAGTGAACGTCTTTGGGCTGAAACGATGATGACGATGACAAGCCTACTCACAAATAGGTCGTGCCGAGGCGAGAGAAAAATACGACTCTGATATTTAGAAAACAGTACCCTAATCGCGTAATACACGCTCAATCAGAATCTGAATCGTTTTGAATCAGATTGCTTATCCATTGCTTAATAAGTTCGAAAAAAAAATCTGCTCAACAACGTCAATAACGCAATGAATGTTGTTGAACTGTCAAAATTTAACAGATTTGTCGTAATCGTTTACGAAAATGTGTTGCGTAATTAGATAGCTGGTGGTATCTTAACAAACCATTCGATACAATCCGACTCATCTTTTAATTAAATACTACAAATTCTGCTACTTACAAACCAACTTAGAATTGCAAATATAGCAACATACAGATAAAGTTATATGTACATAGCTTTATGTGGATAGGTCAATGACCGAGACGCCACGCCTACGGTACACGCCCATCGTACGCCCCGCCCAGAGGAAATTTGGTGTGACGTAATTTTACTGTTAAGGCGGGTAGGTTTGAGGCATCTTAACGCTTAACTATCTTGCAGGACAAGCAGGAGTCGTAGTCCGGTTTGAAATCTTATGTCAACTTACATGACTGGACATGTCTGGACTTTAAAAGAGACTGTGACCTCTGAGTTTGTTTCGGCCTTTCTTCTCGGAGTAGTCAGATAGGAAACGCCGACCTCATCTAGTTTAAAAAATATGATTGACGTGTAAAAGTGTTTTGTCCAAACCCACTTACAGAAATAAAATCATTTATCATTTATGATAGGTGGATACGAATTATTTTACATACATACATAAACTCACACCATCATCCCATGGGGGTAAGTAGGAACTACAGAACGCTATCTGCTACGATCCTTACATACGTCTTTTGCCACGTTTACGTCCTTATATCTGGTTATACACTCGCACCGGTTGCAAGTACTACCCACCTGCCCTTTCTGAGGCACATCACCAATAAGGTCACTATAGGTCCTTCTAAGGCGTCCCCTCCCGAGTTATTTTAATAAACCATTAACAAAGGTCCTATGAATTTTAGTAATCAAAGACTTTACCAGGCTCAGTTTTTGGAGTAAATCTTGTAAATGCGGATTTCTATGGATAATGCGGCAGTGGAGCGCGTCATTTCAAAGTGGACAAGATATACTCCGCACAGAGCCTGGTTACAGTCTTTGATTATTAAATTCATAGGACCTTTGTTAATGGTTTATTAAAATAACTCTGGAGGGAACGCCTTAGGAGGACCTATAGTACCTACCTAATTGCCATAAAATTTTTCGGAATCAAACTTAACTAAAAAGTACAGACTACCGAAAATGTTTTGCTCATGGCAATTTATAGGTATGTTTTCCAATTACATGCACTTTTGAATTGTCAAGGGGTTGGTCAGTCAGAAAGATGAATTAGTGGCCCATTCCAAAGCGTAGTAGGTTCCTATGGAGAAGACCGGGCAAGAAACTCCACGGACACTTTTTTTAATCAAAAAAATATTATAGTTACAATTACAAAATATTGGTTAAATCATTCATGTTGAAATTATACACGTGAGAACTAGGCAGAACGTTTAAAGCGTCCGTAATAAAAAAAAATAAAAAAACAATTCAAAAATTTAATTAAAATAAGCCGTGGCAGCTAAAAGCTGATCTAGTCCCTACTGACGGCGCCCGTCCACGAACCTGACGCATGGACTAGCACCAATCAGCTCAACCATTTTAAAGTGAGCGGACCGGGTCTCCCTTGTTTCATCGAAAAGAAATTGCCAAATTATCACTTCCCAAACAATTTTCCGCATAATTTCAATTGCCAAATTAATACTTAGCAAAAAATCTCTTCCCAAATAATTGTAACGCAAACCTAATGTTTTGCAAGTGAACGTTTAAACAATAACTTGTTTACCAACTAGTACTTTTACCAATTTTTATTTACTCAAATATTTCAGTTGGAATAACTCATTTTACGCAAAATAAAGACGTTTTATTACAAGGGTGTTTTTTCCAGTTGGGACAAATTCTAAACAGGTTTCAAATTCTAAACAATAATATTAATTTATAAATTTTTTTTTTTTAGTTATTAGCATTTTTTTATAATTAGTCTCGTCTTACTAGTTCAGTTTCGGGTAGCCTGTTTTTTTCCATATTTTTTTCTATATAATCTAGTCGTTTCTGGCAATCGCCGGCCGCTGCCGCGGCACCGCTCGCTACGCTCGCTCGGTTCGTGCGTTTTACACTTTTACAGTTTTAACCTAACCTAACCTAACCATTTTTTTAAAATAATTAACCTACTCTAACTAGTTCCATAACTAACTGACCAAACGTTTATTGTGTAAAGATTGTTTGCTGTAATAAATCATTTGATTAAAGACCAAATGGCTAAATGACATTATCCTTGATAATATTCTGCTAAGTAAAAATTTGAACAAATGAAAATGTGCGTACTAAAATCATTCCAAACATTGCATTGGTATAAAAAACGGTTGCTAAAATTTGTTTGGGTAGTGAAATTTGGACAAAATCTTTTCGGTAAAACGGCAGGATCCCGAGCGGACACTATAACAAATTCTGGTACTAGAAAGAAGAAAAGAAGAAATAAAATAAATTTATTTAACCAAGATTTAGGCACACAAAACCAAAAAAGAACAGGGGGCTTAAAACAGCCACATTAAGCAAAAAAAAAACAATTAATTTTCTGAATTCCCAGCAGATCATTAGCAATTCATCTATAGTACCACATATTTTGCTGAATCTTATTGAATTCAATTCATGTTAGGTGTGAAAAAAATTAAAACCGTAATTTTACCGGAAAATTTTTCCTTACAGTTTTTATTAATCAAATGAGATTATTATTTTATAATTCTACAGTCTAAATGTTATTTCATTAAAATACAAAACTGTCAAACAGAATATACAAGTATTTATATATTGCGTAATATTAATTGAACGCAGATAATAATATTATTAATTGTCAGTTTGTGACAGTTTGAGTGAATTATTATCATAATATGATTCCGCCAAAGCAGCCGTTTTAGGCCCCTGAGAAAGCTTAAAACAGTATTGTGTGCCTCACGGCTGCGACAAATAGTCCCAGTTCAGCATAAATGCCAGACAACTTATGCCTGACGCTGGTTTTCGATTGAACCTTATGTTACGAGTACGTCTTACGGATGTAAATCACATGGTAAACGAAACGCTTGATTGACCAACCAAGTTCGGTCTATCCCCGTGGTTTGACATTGACGCGCGCTTTACGTCACTTACAAGAATTTTCGGAATATGTCGGTGTTACCTGTTATTTTTTGCTTAGTTTAGGTCTAATTTACGAGATGGTTCATCTGCCCTACGATATTGGCAGGAACCCTTAAACCAGGAAGAATGCTTGCGATAAGAAATAAATTTAATGCTTAAGAACAATATAAATATTGCTAGATGTCTAGATTCAGTAGAGAGAGCTTCTTAGCAGTTAAGTTACAAGACACAAAAACAATGAGAGATCCACTTTGTCACTTTAGTGGCTAGAAAATGGACATTGTGGTAGAACTATACTCATCCTCAAATGACGCACGCCACCGCACCGTTCGTCGGCGTCGTGTGGGGCGGGGCCCAGAGACATTATATAAAATACATTTTTTTCTACTACTCCGAGACCACCATGAACCGATCACACACAACAAACTCCTAATTTACATGCTAATCGCCACGCCAATGCTACCCCACTAACATTGGCATTGATATCAAACAACTTACATAACGAACGCAATGCGTCTTAGTAAAAACTCCTACGCATGTGCAAATTAGTTGGAAAAAAGTGTATCTACACTACATGCAAATTATTCGCCAGTTATTTGCGTTTCAGTTGGTTTTGCTCGCTTCTCGTGGCCGTGAATTTGTGGCGTGTGAAGTGTGGAGCGATGCTCTTATGAGCTGCGTTTTGGAAGCTGTGTTAAACGAAATGAAATGATTTTATTGTCTGTAAATAACAAATTTGCACGTCAATAATATTTTAAAAACTAGATGAGGTCAGAGTACCTACCCGTAGTCATAAGACTGGCCTCCCGCACAGGTCCCTCCGATCCCAACCAACCCATAGGCACCAAAAGGGTAACGGACTGGAGGAGAGTAAGCGATAAGCTGAAACCCACCACGTCCCCCCAGCTGGACTCCATTCCAGATCAGTTTGACTCCGTCGCCGACACGACGGCCGCGATCGACTCGCTCACTGATCACGTGCAAACCGTCCTGAACGACTGTTCAAGGGAGGTTCCGGCAACGGACAACCGTTGCCTGAACCTGCCGGACGATGCGCGTGCTCTACTGACCGAGAAGAACGCGGCTATCCGTGCATACAGTAGCTTTCCCAGCGCCACTAACAAAACTCACATGCGCTACTTACAGAGAACTGTAAGGACACGCATAGCTGAGCTGCGTGAAGCGGGCTGGGATAAGATGCTGAGCGAACTGGAGCCAACTCACCTGGCCTTCTGGGAACTCCAGAGGAAACTCAGGTCCCAGCAGTCAGCTGCCATGCCCCCATTAGTCCGCCCAGACAAATCCATAGCATTCGACGACATCGACAAGGCCGAGTGCCTAGCCGACAGTCTCGAGACCCAATGCTCACCCAGCTCCTTACCAGTAGACCAAGCTCACCTTAAAAAGGTCGACGCGGAAGTCGAACGTAGAGCCTCTCTCCCACCCGTCGAAGACCCTGACTGTCCTCTGCCTCCCGTCACTCCGGACGAAGTGCATGACATCATCAAAGGTCTCAAAAAACGCAAAGCCCCCGGCTCAGACGGACTCACCAATAGGGTGATCCAACTCTTTCCCGCTCACTTGATCATGCTACTGACCACCATCTTCAATGGTGCTCTAAGCAATAACATCTTTCCCCAATCGTGGAAAGAGGCCACCGTCATCGGCATCCCAAAGCCCGGTAAGCCCAAATCCGAACCCTCCAGTTACCGCCCCATCAGTCTGCTCAAGGTCCTCGGCAAAATCTATGAGAGGCTTATTCAAAAGCGTCTCAGAGATTACGCAGAGACCAAGGGCCTCATCCCCAACGAACAGTTCGGCTTTCGAACTCAGCACTCTAGCGTGCATCAGGCCCACCGTATAGTAGAACACATATCCGGAGGTTTCCACCACGGTATGTTAACAGGCGCAATCTTCTTCGACATAGCGAAAGCGTTCGACAAAGTCTGGCACAACGGCTTATTATATAAGCTGTACAAACACGGTGTGCCGGACCGTCTCGTGCTCATCATACGAGACTATTTGTCGAACCGCACCTTCCGCTATCGCATAGAAGGAGCGCTCTCCTCCCCCCGACCCATACGCGCGGGAGTCCCTCAGGGCTCCGTGCTCTCTCCTCTCCTGTTCTCGCTCTTCACTAGCGATATCCCTAAGCATAAGAAGGCGCAGTTGGCTCTGTTCGCAGACGATACGGCCATCTACTGCAAAGGGTATAGTACGGCTCAGATACTCCTAAACCTACAAAGGGCAGTCAACAATCTTGGCGCCTGGTTTAGATTATGGAGAATCGAGGTCAATCCCGACAAAAGTCAAGCGGTCCTCTTTTCCAAACCGCGACGCACACCCACCATTCCCAGACCAGTCACCATGTTCGGCAAGCCGATCCCTTGGGGGAAGCAAGCCAAATATCTAGGTGTAATTCTCGATCATCATCTCTCCTTCGCACAGCACATAAAGTCGGTTCGCTCGCGAGCCGCTTTCGCTCTAGGTAGACTCCACTATGTCCTGAATGCACGTAGCAAATTGTCACTCAAGTGCAAATTGCGCATCTATACGGCGTGCATTCGGCCAATCATGACCTATGCGGGCACCGTCTTTGCTCAAGCAAAACCCCACTCGATCCATAGGATTCAGACAGTCCAAAACCGTTTCCTTCGTAAGGCCACGGGATCCCCCTGGCATGTTAGGAATGAGATCCTCCATCTCGACCTCAAAATCCCCACGATCCAACAGTTCCTAAAACGCATGTCCAAGCGTTACTTTGAATCCGCTGCCAAACATCGCAACCCTCTGGTTGTCGAGGCAGCAAATTATGTCCCCTCAACGATTAGTAGGATCCGCCGCCCGAGGCATATTCTCTCAGAACCTGATGACCCCATAACCCTCCTCCAGGAGAGCAGTAGGGCCACCAGCACAGTACACAAACACAAACGACACCCGTCATACCGACCTCGCCGTCGAGGTCCACCGCGATCGCGACCGCGACCCCCCCGAGTAAACGATACTCCCCCCCGACCCTTGCTCGAAGATGCGCCAGCCCGCGTCGACGCTGAGCCAGTAGCTTTAAATTCCCCGATCAATAATCATGATATACTTTTGATCCAGCCTGTCCCTCTTGCTGTCCTCCCCTCAGCGAATGCCCTAAGCCGAGGTTCGTACCCCACAGGGGGTGCCCTTAGCGAGCATTCGCTTAGTTTTAATTTAGAATAGTTTATGCCCCTGGCTGGAGGCTTTGAGTGTAGAAGCTTAAGGCAGCCACAGGAAAGCCCGGTTAAGCAGACACTACCTTAGTGGTAACCTGCGAGATGCCCTAGTTAAAAAAAAAAAAAAAATCAGAGTACCTATCTGACTACTCTGAGAAGAATTTAAGGCCGAAACAAACTCAGAGGTCAGTCTCTTTTAAAGTCCAGACATAATCTTGGTCAAATCATGTGAAGACTATGTAGATTGGTGTCAGAAATAGTTTTTTTTTTTTTTTTGCCACTCAGATTGAGTGGACTTGTCCAGTCAGTACACGCATTTGTAAGTAAACGAGCAGCTCAACTCAGGACATACGGAGCTCAACAATTCGACAAACAATACCAAAGAAACGACATTTGGGGGGTAGGCCGCATAAATTACTCAAACTGCCAAGAACTGAACATGATTAAAACTAACTGAGAAAAAAAGAATGAAAATAACAATAACAATGTTTCACATAATCTTCACATTGACGCTTAGATGGACCGATGCAGTTGCAGAATGCAATATGCACGCAGCGAGATGGGTCAGTGACATTAGGTATAAAAATTGCAATTCAAACCTGGATGCGTGTGATTAGGATCAAGGTGAAAAGTCTAGTAATTCGAGGTAGGCCTGACCTGTTATATGCCCATCAATTGAAAACTCCAGAACACAGCCGGCATCACTTTATCATCACAACATTATTTAGACAGATAATTTTGTGATTATAAGGTGATGTTGCATTATCATCCTATAATGTTCTGCAGGGACACAGGTAGCTCTTCGAGAGGAAGTGGGCTGCAATTTAGCGCGCGAGCCCAGTTGGTAGATGTCACAAAGAAAGAAAAAAAGAATGAAAATACTTTTATTTGCGGTAAACATGACGCAAAGAAAGCACACGAAAATAACAATTTGGGGGAAAATATGCGTCACATCCACGCAAAACGGCCATCGCTCAGCTTATTGCATACTTCAAATTTTTGGTGACAAGACATGCCAGTTCCCACACGATATTTTCCTACACCGTTTTGAGAGCAATGGTCATGAAATAATTTACACAAAGTAAAGCGCCAGTCAGGGTTCGAGCCTACGATCTACAACTTGTAAGTCGCGGCCGTTTCCACTGGGCCACCTCTACTTGCGCACATTTTGTGCATAGGTTTCTCTAATGCCGTGAGGAATTCCCCTCTGTCACCGCGTTAAGGCCATAAATGACTAGTCTGTCAATCTGTCACCTATTCATCATTCAATGTTACCTGACGCAGGCGCAGTCTATTGCTGGACGGAGGCATCCTCCATAGATCAGTAAGACGGATTATCCAGAAGACTTAGCTGTACTAGTAGTACTAGTTTAGTGGTCACTTAGATTACTATTGGATAAACTATTAATATAGGGATGTTAACTGGGAAAAAAAAACTATTTAGTCCGTCAGTCAGATAATAAAAAATGTTAGACACGTATTTTTTGCTTTATCACATTAATAAAAAAATGTTTAGACAAAATGCATTAAAGTTGGGGAGTGGGGGCTCGCTACGACACAAGTCAGTATAAAATCTACTGGGGAGTGACGTCATGCCACATTTTAACGTATTGCCTACTCAATGTATTGCTGTAATCTTTAGATTACGTAAAAAAATAAAAAATACGTGTCCAATATTTTTTAATAATATACTCGTATGTTTTACACAAACAGAGAAATGAATTAAGTAAATTGACACACTACTTCAATTTACTCTGTTATAGGAATTTTATACAACTGTCAATGAAAGACAGTTCTGATCACGGTTGTGAGTTGAGATTCGGGCAATAGGGATGTTGCCAATTTTTTTTTTGTCCGTCAGATAGAATATTTATTAAAAAATATTGGGCCCGAATTTTTTTCTTTTTTTACGTCATCAAAAGATTACGGCAATACATTGAGTTCGAGAGAGTTCTCCGGTACATTTTATACTGACTTGTGACGTAGCGATCCTCCACTCCCCAACTTTAATGCGTGTTATCTAAATCATTTTTTATTAATATGATAAAGGAAAATATACGTATCTAATATTTTTTTATTACGATTATCAGACTGACGGACTAAATAGGTTTTTTTTCCTGAGTCAATATCCCTATTTAAATTGGAAGTCAATTTGATTAAGATATTCCAAAATGCGTATTTTCCAACCATCTAAATCCAGCAGCAAGTAGATCTAACTTTGTGTCATTATCAAGTATACATATAATCCACTTTCTAAGTTCATCTAATAAGAAACCACTTCTGCTTCTTTTCGTGTGGTTAGTGACTAACCTGGTGTCAGAGTTTTAAAGCCGCCCATGGGCCTCTGACTTCCTCTGACGGTTTCCTCACGATGTTTTCCTTCACCGTTTTTGAAGCAAGTGATAATTATACAATACGCACATGAATCCGAAAAGTCAGAGGTGTGTGCCTTGGGTTCGAACTAGAGACCAACTCGGCAGTCCAAAGGTCTTACCACTAGGCTATCACTGCACTGCTGCTAAAGAAACCACTGACGGTTAAGGAAAACATCTGGAAAACATCATAATTGCTTGACTTACTGGCAAACGAAATAGCATTCATTTAAAGAGATCTAGTTGTCAAGAAAAATGAATTATCTGTCACACTTTGTAATGGAAACCGAAAATGGAAAAGGGGGATTGTGGCTAAGCAATATCAGCCGCACTGGTCGATCTATCAGGTTAAGCTGCGGTTACCGCGGTTGGTCCGTGAATGGGCGACCATCTTTACGTATTAAGACCGCTCCACTTTAAGACGTTGGTCCCGGCTGTCATTCGTGGATATTTGGCAATCGTTACAGGTCGTCAGAAGCCCGAAAGTCTAACAACCAGTCTTAGCAAGGGGTATTGTTTTACCCACTAACTGGGTTGTGGAGGTTAGATCGGCAGTTGCTTCATATAAAATACTGGTATTCAGCTGCATCCGGTTAGACTGGAGACCGACCCTAACATAGTTGGGAAAAGGCTAGGCAGATTGATGGACCTTGTAATGGAAACCTTTTGCTGAATGTACTGTCAAAACAAAACGTAGTGCTGTGACTGCGCACTATGGATGATGGTGCTTGAAGTTGTATGATGAAGCGTGGTAGCAAAATTACGAGTACCTACTATGAGCAAGCGTGGTGATCAATGCTCGTGCCCGTATGAGAAGAGGCCTTTGCCCTGCAGTGGGACAAAAACAGGCTGGTATTATTATTATAATTAATTTGGGTATTTTCGTCTGACATGCCGTAGATGATGATACTTGCAGTAGCTTTCAAAATCAAAATACTTTACTTCACATAAACCTACATGGGCACTTATGAAACGTCAGAAGCTAGGACAGTTCCAATTGTTCGTTTCCTATGGAGAAGAGCCGGCAAGAAACTCCACGGTAAAAAATTACATACAAAAAAATATTTAAAAGAACTTTCCACGATAAAGACGCGACGCTAGTAGAACCATTTCTATGAAAACTTTATGGAAATTATTCTACTAAAATCGCGTCGCGCCTGTCTGTATGAGCCTTAACAACGCTTCTGTGAATAATCTTCGGGTATTCATTCAAAATCTGATTTCAGCAAAGTTGCATTACCACAAAGGTAAAATAGCTATTATTATACCATTCAGATTTATATCGTGCAAATCATTATTACGTATGCTATAAAATTCGTAATAACGTACATTTTATTTTAACGAATGTGCTTAATAAATAACTTAAGGGGCATGCGCTAAGGTAACCCGCGAAATTCAAATTTTCTTTAGTTTTTTTGCATTTTGCAGGTTAGTGTCAGATTTTATGTCGATTAAAATGTGATTCGCGACGGTAACAAATATGGTTTTACATAATTATAATCATTACAATCAGGAATACAACTTCATAAGTAAGCACAAACGTCAAATGTCATGATTTCATGAAATATTCATTCAATGGAATTATATAAACTTAGAGAGTTGTATTGATCATTTTTATGATTACAATTCTATAAATATACATTTGATATGATACTGACCTGCAAATAGCAAAAAACGTAACAAATTTGAATTTCGCGGGCTACCTTGACGCTTTCGCCATAAAAGAGATATTTATTACTTAGTACATATTAATTGGGGTAAATAAACACTAAATTAAAGAAATGGAGTAAGTTATAAGTGACAGTAACTTAAAGGTACAGTCGATGGTAACACTTTGAAACTTCGACCCCGAACTGGCCTAGCATAGTATGGAGTTCAATAGAATAAGAGGCCAGTTTATACTGGTGACTTGGTGTAGCTGTGGAGAAATGGTTGCCGAGTAGAAGCGGCGGTGACTTACGAGTTCTAGGTCGAAGGTTCAAACCCAGGCAGGCACTTCACTTTGTGTAAATTATTTCATCACTACTGCTCTTAAAACTGTGAAGGTAAACATCGTGAGGAAACCGGCATGTTGTAGACTCAGACCAAATAAAAACTAAGATAGAGCGCTGCGAACAATACAGGAAAGCATGCCAAATCTACACCTCCGCTCTGTGCATAGACGCTCACACGCACACATTTACAACCTTTTACAATGACACTACAATCGAACTACACCGTACAAAGTGCACACATGTTTACGAAACTGGCTTCACTTCACTGGTGACAACGCTTGGTTTTTGTATTTGGTCCTCGGACCAAATAAAAAACCTAGACAGTCCATTTTTAGTTCTAAAAATGGACTCGCGTGGTGGATAACGGCTCATTCCCTCTCACAGAGAGGACGCCTGTGTCTCAGCAATTTTTTTTAGTTAGGTGTGTATGTTCTGGTGTACGTAAGTACAATAAAGTCTATAATCCAATCATTACTTCTTTGTTAGATATACGTTTTTTTTTTTTGTTGCCATTCGAATGCATCGCAGATTCGCAGTGCGCCCGCGTCCCTTTGCTTGTCACCGTAGATAATAAATAGTCTATACTATGGACAAGTGATGTCGGAACGTCGGGCGTGAATATATTCATTTATGTATTACTTAGTTTCGGTTTTTATTTGTGCTATTTTTTTAATTTATTTTATTGCTTTTTATTTTGGTCTATTCCATAATGGGATTTATCTAAGTCCGTAGGTGTGTCCGTGATATCACAGTGGGCCTTAACAGAATACCAGCGCGGCGGTATTTATTTATTTTTTAAATATCGCTGCATTATGCTGAGATGGGGGCCTTTTTGGCCTCGCACAGGTCGTTATTTATTTAAAGCTGTAAGAATTAAAACTTTAGTTTCTGAAACAACCCACGAGACCAAGTAAACGAACGCGTGTTGAACTGTTGAGGTCATCGGTCATGACACAAAGGTATGCGCATGCGCACCTAAGTTATTTTTTACACGATCAAGATACAGTGTGCCTTGGTTAGTCTAGTGCGTCATATAAATAACTGTCAGTAATAAATAAATGACACAAAACACGTGGTTTCACATAAAAATATTAGTTACACACCTCGTGTTCATCGAAGCGAAAGACGAGGTATATACCTAGTATTCCCACGTTTCGCTACCTATATCCTATACTATTAAACGAGCAATATTTATATATATATATATGTATATGTAATCACGATCTCAAAAACGGCTCTAACGATTTCGATGAAAGTTGCAATATAGGGGTTTACGGGGGCGAAAAATCAATCTAGCTAGGTCTCATATCTGGGAAAATTAGTTTTCTCCGTATTTTCACCGCCGCCCAAAGTTTAGAACAAGATGGCTACCTCAGAATAACATGACATGGCAGCATGGAATTAGTAAGTACCTACTATCGTGGCAACATGGAATTAGTAAGAACTATCATGTATTATAAAATGAGCATTCTATATTTTTACCAGAGCAGAGCTCTTTCGCTCAGGTACTTATATTCAAGACTCATGTAAAAGTGGCCGTCGTCATCATTACAGCCGTAACACGTCCACTGCTGAACATAGACCTCCCACAAGCACCGCCACTTCAACCGGATCTATGCTTCTCGCATCCAGCGGATTCCTGCGGCCTTTGCCAGGTCATCGGTACACCTTATGGGAGGCTTTCCAATGCTACATCTTGTACGCGGTCGCCACTCCAGTACCGGCTCCATCGGCCATCTGTTCTGTTAACAATGTGCCCTGCTCAGCCACTTAAGTTTGGCAATTCTTCGGGCTATATCGGTTGCCTTGGTTTTCCTGCGGATCTCTTCATTTCTGATTCAATCATGTAGGTATTGCTCTACTCCGGACACAAATCTAGCTTTCGGGGTAATCTACCTAATAAAAATCATAAATTCATTCTTCATTCTAATTATATTGTCTAAACCAGTAAACAATGGGTCTAGAATGATTAAATTTTGCACAAGAGTTCCTTTTTTCTCGGTCCCTACGAGTATACTCGTAAACCATAACGAATAGTTTTGCTTACCAATGGTAGCTTTGTTTATAAATAGATTCGTTAACTAATTTTACCTGTGATAGCTACTCTATGGGAGGGTCTACTATGCAAAGCTATGAGGTCTTTGCTTCATTATTGAGATACAAGAGTATTAATTTTAACTAACAACGGTTCGTAAATTATAGGAATCGGCCATTTGTAACGAAGGTGAGCAGTGAGCACTAAGGAAGGATTTTTGGAAATTCATCCCCAAACGAGATTCAATAGGGAATGAAAGTTTGAATGGAAGTTCGTCATTTTTACTGATGGAAAACCCTATGGAGCACACGGTTTGTTTATTTATAAATTCTTAATGGAAAAACCCAATACACTTCGCCCGACTTGGGCATCGAATTCAGAATAGACTCAACTCAGTAGTTGCACTTACTAGCCAATGAGGCAGTTACAACTGCGCTACATGGACAGTCAGTAACCTCAAAAACCCAGTCAAAACCGCGAGCTGCGGGGTAATTGCGTTAGCAATGGCTTTTATTTTGACAGTTCAAAAACACTCATTACGTTATTTACATTGTTGAGCAGACAAATTTTTCGAACATGAGAAGCAATGAATCTCAAACTCAAAGCATTTATTTCAATTAAACCATTTATAGGCACTTTTTATTTGTCAAATATTCGGTCAGTTAGTCAGAAAGTTGAAGCTAGTTCCAAAACGTAGATATCTATGGAGAAGAACGGGCAAGAAACTCCAAGGACACTCTTTTAAATATAGATATTACAAAATCCTGGGTTTCTTATTCATGTGAGGTACCCAGCCCTGGATTGAAATTAAATTTTAAAATGTTTCTGTTCACTTTGCGTCAAAGTGTTAATAACGATTAAAAGATATGGAAATTATGTCCAACTTCGTACAATTGCGTCGGCAAGTAAGGAAACGCATTTGATAAAAAAAAAAAAACATTTTTGCTATAGTGCCACTTTGAAAACAATAATGATTGTTATCAACAGTTAAAATTAAAATAGTCAACAACAACTTTCCCGCCTCTAAAAATTATGCGGAGAACTCCACGCGTGGACATTGGTTTCTACATAACATGATCTACCTATAGTGTCCACACTGCTGTGACACAGGGCTCCTCTCTGTGAGAGGCAGTGGGCCGTAGTCCACCACGCGGCCCAGTGCGGTTTGGTAGATGTCACATGTCTTCGAATTTTTGGTTCTAGAACATGCCGGTTTCCTCACGATGTTTTCCTTCACCGTTTTAAGAACAGTGGTGACAAAATAATGTACATAAAGTAAAAACCGAACGTACGTCCTACAATTCGTAAGTCACGGCCGTCATCACTGGGCTACACTTCTCTAACCAATTATTAAATTCTCTCTCTTATATTTTAATTTCCATTTATAATAATTATTACTAGCAACGCCCCGCGGTTTCACCCGCATAAGTCTTGATCCCGTGGAAATATCGAGATAAAAAGTATCCTATGTGTTAATCCAGGTTATAAACTATCTGTTTACCAAATTTCATCCAAATCCGTTCAGTAGTTTTTGCCTGAAAGAGTAACAAACATCCATACATCCATCCATACTCACAAATTTTCGCGATTATAATATTAGTAAGATTGGTATTAACAGTGTTTATTGGCAAAACTTTTTTTCTATTCAAATAATAATTATATCAACGACTCTTGTATTTCAATCCGTTTTATCCCTACTAATATCAGTTAACTGGGTAATATTTTTCTAATCAAATAATTATTATCTAAACTAAGTCGCTATAGTCAGTCACTTGGATCATTTATCGTCAACCGAGGTTTAACGCTAGTTTAAATTAATCGCGTCCAATGATACGAATTAGCGTGAACCAAACTATTGTTGATTTCGAATTACAATTATAATTGTTTATGGTTTTTTGTTCGTTACTTTGAATTTATTTAGCTGTTAAGTAGTTTTTTTAAAGCTTGTTTACGTAAATCTCTTGTTTAAGAAAGAAAGTAAGTAATAATTAATAATGAGCAACAATAAAGTTGATGACTTTTAATACGTAATTTAAAAAAAAACTGATTTAGTAGATTTTTAACCGACTTCCAAAAAGGAGGAGGTTATATGTTCGACGCGTATGTATGTTTTTTTTTTTATGTATGTCCGTCGATTTCTCCGTCAATTGTGGACCGATTTTGAAAATATTTTTTTTGTTTGAAAGGGTATGCTCCCGGATTGGTCCCATATAAATTTTATTAACTTTACTTGGATAATTTTTGAGTAAGCTTCAATAATACGTATTTTTTTCCCACTTAGTATATGTGGATGATATGATGATAACTTCCTGTGACTTATTTATATAGCAGGTACTGGTATTCGAATTTGTGTGGGGTAGGTACCACAACTAAAAAGTGAAAATAAAAACTTTTTACAAAAAAAAATACCGACTTCCGAAAAAAAACACTACAAACTGAAAAATCGCATTCGGAAGTCGGTTTTTTTTTTTGTAAAAAGTTTTTTATAATTACTAGTTGTTATTTTTGCAAATAAATTAGTAAACAATAGTTGCATTTACTTACACACCTAACAATAGTTGTTTTTAATAATAAATTAAATTATCATAGTAAAACAAAGAAAAATAACCACTTAAATGGTTTTGGCGTCAACAAGTTTTTACGAGCGTTTATTTTTTGTTTCACCATATTTTATGTCAATAATTTTACATACCTACCAAAGGCTATCGTTAATTATCATAGCTTTAAATACGACACGAAAATAATTAATAACTATTCGTCAAAAGATTTGCCATTATAGAATCCTACAAAAACGTTTAATTATAATTACCGACGCTAAAATAATACAAAACAATACGTTTTTGTTAAAAAAGAAGAAACTATAGAGTAGATACCTAAAAGTTTTTATGCAATTTTCGCAAAAACTACATTGACAAAAAAAACACGACTTCTCGTTTTTCTATAATTCAATATCATTTAATATCTCGTACCTACACTAAAACTAAAAAAAAAACCAAATGTTTTAATGCCTATTTTTTTTTAGGTTTATATGTTTTTATTTTTAACAAGATGATATTTACGTAATATTTAAGCGAAGTCTTAAAATAATAATAATATGTACAAGTATATAAAAAAAGACGGGAAAGAATCACGGTGCATCAAAAAATTCGTCCGCATCGCTGTCAACAGGAAAAGTGGCCAAAAGGCTGGTAACATTGCCACGTTGTATGGCAATGCTGAACTCTTTGACAAAAAATAGACAAGCCCCTCTGGTCACGCCTAATGCCTATTTAAAATATAGTTGAAAATTCGTTCGTATTTAATTTCCAAATACTCTACTTATTGCAGCGTGTAATCTAGCTCCTACATTTTATTAGCTACTTTTTTATTGCGCAAATTAACCATAGATTTTTTTTCTGTCAAATTAGGTTTTCTGCGGTTTAGCGATTGGTCTTATAACAACATAAAAACCCTGCTTTTAGTAATGGTTTATCAATTGTTGCCAACTTTATTAATTTGGTCACATGGTTCCGAAATGTCATCGTCAGCAAAAAACTAAATTTTATTCATACACGATTTTAACCATTTTTTATTTATATCCAGTATATTTACACAATATATTATTGCTTAAGCAAATCTTTCATAAATCCTACCTTTTTAAAGAAATTACACACAATTTTTTTATGTTCAATTTTTTTTTTTACTGCGCCTTCAATTTAATTAACACCAATAACAATCAGTAACTTAAAACGCCATCTCATAACAGCCACTTAAAAATAAAGCCTACCAAAAAAAAAACAACAAAAATTACCTTCATAGAAAAAAAAAACACAACACAGTACACAACACAAAAATACACAGTCAGGAAGAACTAGAAACACCACTATCACACACTGATAAGAATACCACTGAAAAAACCTCCATACTTATAACGAAACGGGAAAAAAAGCACGTTATATTTTTTTTTCAACGCTATTTATTCTGCCGAGAGCGTCAACACGGACGATGTCTTTTGATCGACTAAAAACTTGCCTCGGAAAATATGTAGGCGTTATGCACGAGAGCGGGATGGAGATAGAATCTTATGTGAGGGAGAGAGGGAGAGTAGATCGGTGCGGAGGCGTGTCTGGGTAGGAGTGGTCTAAGTTTGCATAAACCGCATCCACTGTCGACGGTTCGCAGTGGCAGTGTTAAGCCTGATTCGAGCAATATATTATACGATCCAAGACTTTTTGCTTCTAGTGCATTGTCTTGGCATTTTTTTTGGATGAACTATGAAACAGTGTGGTGTTTGCTTTTTAATTCGATACGCTTGCGGTAGGTTAGGATTATCTATATAGATATTTTAAGATGTATTACGAGTTGCTAGTTACTATTGCTATTTATACTTATGTTTTATTGCGGTTATTAATTATAAATGGAAGCTCTATAGTCTACATTCTTAGCTAAGACATTGTGATCTGTGAGCGTGGATTTGGAGAGACATTTTTAGAAAACTTTTAAATGGATGTTTTTGATCGTTTTTTGCCCTGGTTTTCTAGGTTTACATTATACCTAAGTGTTAACCCTTCGCAACCAACGAGGATTAAGGAGGAGATAGTTCAGTAGGTATGTCTTGGCGAAATTCCTAGCTTGGGCAGTCAGCCATGTTATCAACCGCCGTTTAGGTTCTGTCTCTCTTTTGACCACGGCGCAGTGGGAGCCATTCTAGTAGTTCCACATAGTTGATAGTATTACACATTTACTTAGCAAATAGTGTTGTATCCAGGTAGATAGAAGTTCCACAATTATGACATATTGGCTATTAGTAGAAGTTTCAATCCGCTACCCCAAACTCAAAGCATTTATTTCAAATGAACCAATTACAAGCGTTTTTTAATTGTCTAGGGCTCGGTCAGTCAGAAAGATGAAGCCCATTCTAAAGCGTAGTATATAGAATTTTTTGATGTCCAATGAGCTCTACATTTTTTTTTTTTACTTTATGTACATTAAAATACTTATCACAACATAACATAATTATGTCCTAGATATAATCTAATGTTGCTACAATAATAAAAATATTGTTAATTAACTCAGGCGTGACTTTGCGGAAATCCATTATAAAATACAATAGGCAACGTATATTTAGTAACCTAATCCGCAGTGTTACACTGCGTTCGGCGCTTGACGTGGCAGCACGTCGTGTCCGGGTTTGTAACAAGTCAATCGTCATCCTGAGGATGCCTCATTGAAAAGTGAAACACGTGTGGATTTCTTACAGGGTTTTTTATGACTCTTTAAGAGCAGTTAAGCGGATTAGGTTACTAAATATACGTCGTCTATTGTTTTTAATAAAAATATTGTAAATCTACGGACTATTACATACACTTAGTGGTACCTATTGCAATAATGACTTCACAAGAAACTGGTGTCGTAGCTCAAAAAAATATTAATAAGACCAAAAATACAAAATAATCTTGTGCATCAGGGCAAGCTAAAATATAGCCTGAACTGCAAAAATACTTGGCGTGAGCTGAAAAATCAAAATCAAAATATTTTTATTTCACAAAAACCTACATGGGCACTTATGAAACGTTAGAAGCTAGGTGCACGGTTCCAATTGGTCGTTTCCTATGCAAAAGAGCCGGCAAGAAACTCCACGGTTACTCTTTTAAAAATAATTGGCGTTTACAATATTTTCAAATAACAGGATCTTTGACAGTCGTTACGAGTTGTCAGAAGCCTGACACCAGTCTTACCAAGGGGTATCGTATTACCCAGTTACTGGGTTGTGGGGGTCAGATAGGCAGTCGCTCCATGTAAAATACTGGTATTCAGCTGCATCCGGTTAAACTGGAAGCCGACCTCAACGTAGTTGGGAAAAGGCTAGGCAGATTGATTGACTGTCACTACTCTGTATTACCTGATCCCTCTTACAAAGAAGAGAGGTCGGGTTATTCAGGTCACTGACTGTACTTACTTCTCTGGATGATCTCCTTCTCAAAGAGTTGGGACAAAGATGTTATAATTACTTACTTACCGATTTTGGTAAATTAAATTTTAAAGTAAAAACGTCATCATAATCATGATAATTTTTAAATTACCTACTATTTTTTTGGATAAAAAATATATAAAAGTTTATTTCTCAAATGAGAGCATTCACAAGAAATTGATACACAGTTAGATCGACAAGACGATAGGTCGATAGGACGTAAATTTTTTCCCATTTTTTGTCTTCTTTAATTTAGTATATTCGTGTATTTATGTATGTATATTTAGTTGTTCTTATATTTATATATAATTAGGCATATATAATTATTATATTTATAGTTTGTAATAGGTATATGTGTATATTTATAATTACTTTATTTTATTTTTTATTTCTCTATTTTTCGTAATTGCACTGACCACTGTTTGTCTCTGCATCACCCAAAGGTTGACTGGTAGAAAATGCCTATTAAGTGCGCGTCTGTAAATTTATATGCTAGAAGTATTAAATAAATAGGTACAGGTTTATTTATTGTTGTGTCAGTCCTCAAACGTGGAGCACACAGGGAGATCGTGTCATCGTGAATGTCGTGACATAAAATATTATTATTATAGCATAAATTAGGTTGTACTTGTGAGTGTGGGTGCAAAATGCACGTTTACGTGTGTTTGTGTGGGGGTGTGTGTGTAATTGTGTGTTATATGATATTACGCGATGTGTGCATTACAAGCTTTCAGGAGGATGTCACCTATCATTTTCTTACCACAAACTCTTCTTTCTCAACTTTTAAGGCACTCACAAAAGATAGCCTGAAGATTATAATTAATAAAAATATGAAATTCAATCATTCACTCTCACTGACGGACAACGCACAGCCTAACCCCGCGTCACAAAATGAACATGTTAGATTAACGAGTTAGGTTAGGTTATGGGCCGATGGGAGATATTTCTCGACGGCATGTGAAGCCAAGTCGTGGCCCATGGTTGGCATAAAAACTCTGACACCAGGTTAGTCACTTACTACACGAAAAAAAAGGAAGAAAAAAGAAAGCCGATGGGAACTACCATTGGGCACACGACTTGTAGCGTATAAATCCTTTATTGACAACCTCACGGAATAAAATAGCTATTCCTATATCAAATATATTATTTTCGGTTTGTTCCACTTTGGCCCAGTAATCTGTGTCAGCAGTGGGACAAAGTGGAATGTACACAACTTGGGCGTCCACTGTGTCTCACTTATTGATTTTGCTGGGGAAAATTACACTCGCATGGCTGATACTGTTTGAATTTGGTGTAGTCCTATTGGAACAAAGTGTACTCTTAGGTCATGCGAATGTAATTTGCCGCACCAAAATCAATTGGTGGGACACAGTGGATGCCATATTTGTGAACATACTAGGGTGACAGATTGGTGCCCCACCACACGTGACAGCGTGACGCGGTGACAACGTGGAACTATCCTTATTTTCTCTTATTAACTCACATTACACATATTGACAATTCACAAATATACGTAGGTACACTCACCAACATACGTAACATACAGACACTCTCTTACAACCACCATGCATACACTCTCTTTTTATACCATTTTTTTTTTTAAAGAAATGTACCTACCTTTATTTATTAAATTGTTAACGGAACGAAGGAGCCTTTTTCTTTTCTTTTTTTGAGGGTGGGAAATCATCAAATGACTTCTCCCGCTCTGGGCAGAGCGAGAGGGCTTCAGACTTTTACTGACTAAACCCCACCCGTGTTCCTTCCGTTGCCTGTTTGCCGGGGCCGCGATATCCCTTTCGGACAAACCCGCAACCCCAGCAGGCGTTGGTCCTTACGGACCTCGTCAGTTGGTGCTGACATCCCTTTGAGGCGCGCGTGGAACACAACGCGCCGTCGACCCGAGCCTGGTCCTTATCGGACGGCGAGCTGCCCATTGCTCACCGTCCGCAAGCCCGCGCCTGCTGAACGAAGGAGCCTGGACCTCACAACACAGGGAATTCTTGTGTGAGGTCTAGGAATTCAATGTACTTGAATGTAAGCGTAGTTTTTCCCAACTACATAAATTAGTAACCGGATGCAGCTGAATACCAGTAGTTTTCATGGAGCGACTGCCTTCTAATTGCAATTTATTTACACTCCATGGCGGAGTCGTCTATGAATCTCTGAACAGGTTTTCCTTGCTTCAGCCAACCTGGGTCCGGAGTCAGTTTAAAGACTCCCAGGTTACCCAACGCAACGACCAGGTTTCAATGTTTTTGTTGGTATATTGGCGTGTGCTAGCTGACATATGGCAAATTATTTAATGTACCAACCTAATGTTTTGTGTTTCGTAATTTTAATTCATTTGCATACTATTTTGTGGAATCAAATTCTTCGAACTGGACAGACTAAAGCACTAGGACGTGGTGCAGGGCGGGCGTTTTGGGGGACTTTCTTATGTAATTTTGACGTTCGAAAAGTGCTGATTTTCAGCAAATATATCAATCTTCCTAGCCTTTTCTCAACTACGTTGGGGTCGGTTGCAGCTGAATACCAGTATTTTACATGGAGCGACTGCATATCTGACCTCCACAACCCAGTTACTGGGTAATACGATACCCTTTGGTAAGACTGGTTGTCAGACTTTCGGGCTTCTGACGACCCGTAACGACTGTCAAAGATCCACGCGTTACAGCCGGGACCAACGGCTTAACGTGCTTTCCGAGACACGGAGGAGTCTCGGTATGTAAAGCTGGTCACCCATCCACGGACCAACCCCAGCAAGCATAGCTTAACCTGTTGGATCAACCGGTGCGCCTGTTATTACTTAGCCGCGAGCTCCTGAGGTTTACTTGAATGTAAGCTTAGCGAAATAAATGATTTTTATTCTTACGTTGTCATCCACTTTATGCAAATGGTTCTGACTTGATAAATGATTAGCCAGTTTGATCGGTAATAGTGAGGTTGTCTGTTGACAAACGCTTTAAATATCGCCGTTTATCTACGAATAACCGTAGCCATTTATAAAAGATACTTAAAAGGCCCCATGCCTCTAACGAAAGTAAATTTTACACCTGTCACAGTATTTGCGCTAAAATGGTGACTAAAACTAAAGAAATGACAAATAAATAACACGTGAATGTCAGTTAAAATAATAATAAACACTAATGAAGTGTTACCTTTAGGATCTTTAGCGGTTATAAGCGATTAAAGTTTTATGTGAATCGACCGTGTGACCTCCGCCCTTGAAATTACGTCAGCGTCATTATTTAGTCATTTAATTAATTCAATGCTTACATCAAGTCTCTAGTATTAGTATACCTACACACAATATACATATTTAGGTACATATCAAAACATAAAATAATAAGCGCTTCGAGAAGTTATTGGGATAGGAATAATCGCGAAGGAGAACGCTGCGCTTCTGGCTCAGTGCTATGCCTGTGCTACTTCTTACTTCGAGAGAAGAATAGAAGTTTCCATTTAGAACACTTCAAGAACAGTGTAACTTAATTAACGTTATAATTTCTACCACATGAACTACGAAATTAATACAATTAAAATACGAGTATAATAACCTTACCTAACTAAAATTATTAACAAACTATAATATGACAAATACGAGATCGGTTCGAGATCAGCTCACAGTAGCCTGTAAGACGCTCCGTGGCGCTATTGACGCTCCCGATCTGCTTGATGTGCTGGCGCGCTTCTTTGTCCCAGACAATTACTGCCGGGGCAGAAGGCACAGGCTGTTTGCCGTGCCTCCATGACGTACTGTTGCACGTGCTAAGTCGCCAATTCCTCGCACCCTGGCCGCGCTTAATGATCTCTTGGATTCCAACCCAACAGGCGACCTGTTTGCGGATGGATGGGCGAAGATTTTATTGGTATATCAGAAGTACTGTGAGAGGAATTTATGAAAGTGTTGTTAACCTTCTTTTTTAAAATTTATGTTTTCATATTTTGATTTTGTATATTTTAATGTGTGTTATAATTGTCTCTTTTATTTTTATAATTTTAGTTACTGTAATTGGTTGTAACACAACCGAAGTAGCTAAATAAATAAATGACGTCGAATAATTGCTCAGCATCGCTGTACACAGGTAATGTACCCAAGAGACAGGCGGCATTGCCACGTCTCATGGCAATGCTTAGTCTCTAGCCAAGGTAAAAGCCAGCCCTTGTGTCACGGGAAGTGTCAACCACCCATTTCTAGATTTCGTTGAGCAAACCATGAGCACTCGGACTCTATGAGTTTCAACCCCAAACGACTTCAAAATATATATAATAAAATACAAAATAATAATATAAACTCAAAATCAAACCATTTATTTCAAATAAACCAATTACAGGCACTTTTGAATTGTCAAGGGGTCGGTCAGTCAGAAAGATGAAGCTAGATACCCATTCCAAAGCGTAGTATACCTACTACGCTATAGGTACCCCTATGGAGAAGAACGGGCAAGAAACTCCACGGACACTCTTTTAAATCATAATTATGGTTACAAAATATTGGTTATATCATTCATGTTGAAGTTATACATGTAAGAACGATGCAAAACGTTAAAAGAATCCGTAAAAAAAAATAAAAAAAAATTAATTACCTAATTATAAAAATATATAATTTAAATTATTTCAGGTCTTGGATGCGTACTTCTCATGTGGCGATGTAGATGCCGCCACAAAGTGCTTCTACTTTTACATAGGAAAATACCTAGTAGGCTGCTACATATTTTCCTTTTTTTTTTCAAGATTTCTGTCTGTTCTTCAAACAAATGTCTATCGTGATAGCGTGAGTTTGAACCCATGTTGAGGCAAAATCACACGCCATTACAAGTATGATTTACTCGTGTGAATTTCCTTTAGTTTACCTATTTTGCATATCATAACATGCGTTACATTATTTCTTAGGAACTTGTCACGCATTATAGCATTCAGTTCAGTAATAACATTATTTTATCATCAACTTATGATGTTCCCACTACTGGGACCCAGGCCTCCTCTGTTCGAGAGGGAGTGGGCCGTAATCCACCACGCGGGCCCAGTGCGGATTGGTATAACATTAATTAACAGTAGGTTATTAATTTTCTTAGCATAGTGACCCTTTGGAAACGGCCGCGACTTACCAGTTGTAGGTCTTGGGTTTGAACCCAGACAGGGGCTTTACTTTGTGTAAATTATTTCATCACCACTGCTCTCAAAACGGTGAAGGAAAACATCGTGAGGAAACCGGCATGTTCTAGAAACAAAAATTCGAAGACTTGTGACAACCACCTGGGCCCGCGTGGTGCGTTACGGCCCATTCTCTCTCTAGAGAGGAGGCCTGTTTCCCATCAGTGGGAACTTTATAGGCTGAGTATGTAATACATTTTCAAGTAACTCCAATACAAAAATCAAAATTGTTTCAATAATTTATTACGCTTTCACCTTTACCATTTTTCAAAGAGATAAATAAGTAATCTTAGAAAAAAGTGGACGGAATTTTATTTAAAAGAGAAACTATAGTATGTGAGAAAATATTTAAACGCAAGTAAGTCGTTTAAATTTTAAATTCATACTTCTTTTGTTTAAAATAAAATTACAGAAATGGAATTTAAAAATCGAATACTTCGACGGTTATTTTATACTAAGTTTAAAATATCGAACGTTTGAGAGTTCCAATTTTCAAATTTGAACTTGGAACGTCCAGTTCGGATGACGCGCAAAAACTGAGCGCGCGCTGCCCGCCGTCATCTGCGTTGGACCCGGAAAGATGTGGAGAGGTTGTCATTGTCATTTAAGTTTTTCTAGAAATTATTTGGTTTTCAAGGGTAGATATTTTACTGTTGAAGAACTTATAAATAGTAGTAATAGTAATAGTAAATATAAATAAACTTAATGCAAATCCACTTTTTCTTCTCTCGTGCTAGGAAAACAGAGTAAACAAAAACAGCACAATATGTTCTAAATACCTACCATTTTTTATTTTATTTTATACCTTCTTAATTTTTCATTCTAAAGAGAAACTAAAAGAGTTAAAGACTCATTTACTGCACCCCTGATTCAATAAAAGACTGCAAAGATACTCGTAGTAATCTCAACCGGTTTCGTTTACTCAGTTGCAAATAATGGATTCATTCGCTTTTTCATAACATCGACTTGATCGTAAGCAAGTGAAGCGAAACAAAATTTACTACTGAATGATAATGCTAATTCAACCGATTAAATCGATTTGCCCGCAATTTTGTGTAATGAAGAATGAATGTAATTGACGATTCTAGTTCATATTTTTGATGTTTTCAGTGTGCAATTAAAGTTACTTTGTAAATTAACATCGAACTTTTGACGTGGTAATTGTTATCTTACAAACGAGTTTAGTGGTTTTATACAACGAAGTAGGTAGTAAGAGATCGTACTGTCTGTTTGTTTGTTAATCGATTTATTCGGAAAGGTTTTTTGTCATAAAGGGGTTTTTGAAACCATTCGATGTTGAAAACGATTAATATTTTTATTTTTTTATTATTATGTTATTTTATGTACTTTTCAAAATCATACGTGTTCATGTTCATTAATCGATGTCACTTCTGAATCAGAAACCCGAAGATCATGCACAAGGTGAATCATCACTGTTTAAAAAATATTGATGAACGGCTTCATTTTCTTTGATTAGTAGCCAACCTCAACTATGTAAGGAAAAGACTAATCTATACTAATATTAATATTACACATAATATAATCTATACTATAATAATACAATATAATAATAATAATATTATAAAGAGGTAAAGTTTGTAAGTTTGTATGTAGGGGGTAATCTCTGGAACGAATGATCCAATTCTAAAAAAAAATTCACTAGTAGAAAGCTTCATTATTCCTGAGTGCTATAAATAAAAAAAAAAAAAAAAAAAAAAAAAATATATTAAACAAAACCAACGAACGGAGCGGAACAGAGGGCGATAAATTATTTTTATAACATGTATATTAACCGAGCTATCACAACTTTTGTCTAGCAAGTCGGAAATAAATTCCTCATAAAACAGAATTATTTGCATGCCCTGCCTAAACAGTTGCTTAAAATTGAAAATAATGTATAGCAACCTGGTTTGTCTTAATTATTTCTACAAAAAAGTCCGCGACACCATATTTCTATCTTTTATACTTCTTTTATTGTTTTAAAAAAGTATTTTTTCGACATAATCTACGACATAATCCTTATCAAATTAAATTATTTCATGATCACAATGACATCATAAAGATAAGATTTGCAATTTACAGTATGTCAATTGGTCATATAGTTTCGGAGATAATACAAAATTACTAAAACGCGAAATGTGCGCGTTATACGTTTTATCCATTTACCCATAGATGGCGTTCTACAAATACGTAATTTTTCTAAATCGTGGTATACTATTTTTCATACCCCTATGTAGGGTAGGTAGTTAGGTAGGTACGGTATGTAGTAGGTAAGGTAGATAAGTAGGTAGGTAGGTAGGTAGGTAGGTATGTAGGTACGGTAGGTAGGTAGGTAGTAGGTAGGTAGTAGGTAGGTAGTATGTAGGTAGTAGGTAGTAGGTAGGTAGTAGGTAGGTAGTAGGCAGGTAGTAGGTAGTAGGTAGGTAGTAGGTAGGTAGTAGGTAGGTAGTAGGTAGTAGGTAGGTAGTAGGTAGGTAGTAGGTAGGTAGGTAGGTAGTAGGTAGGTAGTAGGTAGGTAGTAGGTAGTAGGTAGGTAGTAGGTAGGTAGGTAGTAGGTAGGTAGGTATGTAGGTACGGTAGGTAGGTAGGTAGTAGGTAGGTAGTAGGTAGGTAGTAGGTAGGTAGTAGGTAGGTAGTAGGTAGGTAGGTAGGTAGTAGGTAGGTAGTAGGTAGGTAGTAGGTAGGTAGTAGGTAGGTAGTAGGTAGGTAGTAGGTAGGTAGTAGTTAGGTAGGTAGGTAGGTACTTAGATAGATAGGTAGGTAGGTAGTAGGTACTTAGATATGTAGGTGCGCCGTAGATAAGTACTTAGTGCTACCCGTGCGAAGCCGGGGCGGGCAGCTAGTATAATATTATAAAGAGGTAAAATTTGTTTGTTTGTTTGTAAGTTTGTATGTAGGAGGTAATCTCCGGAACTACCAGTCGGATTTGAAAAAATCTTTTTGCATTGGATAGTCCAATTCTTGAGGAACGATTTAGGGCCACGGACGAAGTCGCGGGCAGAAGCTAGTTGATAATTAAGCAAAAGAAACTATAGGTATCGTGTGACACCCGGTTGGAACGATTTTTTTTTCGGTCACGACACTTGTTACGTAACAAAATTGTCGTGTTGGTGATAAGGCGCTTTGTTCCAAAAACCTAAAAGTAAATTCCTAAAAATTCACCTACGTAACACGTCTCTTCATCACTCACTGTTCCTCAGAAATATGCCGCCTAGTCGTGCAGACTATGCGCAAAAAGGGCGTCCTTTATACTCATCACATACGTTCCACGTAAGAGTGAGACAGACATATAATCGACCACTATTACCTGAAGTCTTTGACCACTGTACGTTCGGAAAATTGGCGCCAAATGGAAAATTTCTTACAAAATGGCGGATCAACTTATATTGGTACGTGAGAAGAGAAGGCAAGAGAAAGCTTTTTGTCTTTGTTTATTATTGTATTGTGTGAAAGAGATGGAATGCTTAATGACAGTTTGTGTTCGTGCGATGTAGGTTTAAGATTTTGGATTTTTCGTTTTGAAATTGTGATTATGTTTTGAATTTTACGAAAATTCGTTGCGTTTGATGCTAGTGACTTCAGATTCGTGTTATGAACAGATTTGACAAGGTAAATATTGCATAATAATTGCAATTATAACTAAGTATTCGCCAACGATCAATGAACGTCGATGTTAAGCTTATTTCTCTTATTAATGTTGTTGTAAGTAAGTCCGAAACTGAGATAATCATATTGTAACAAAATTAAGTGTTAACTTTTTCAAGCATTCAAAAATTTGTTTATTGGTTCGCCGAAATTCTAGGTAAGTAATGTCTTCTCCTTCTTTTCAAATCGATGACAAAGTTAAACCAATCTATATTATGTTAGAAGAGTTGCAATGGTCCCAGTATGTCGCCACGCGAATCGCGGCATCAGTGCCGTTTTTTAGGTCCTCAGAAATGCAGATGTAGGTATGGACACTTCGGACACCACAACATGGTTTGGTCTGGAGCTGCGCATTCGCACTGTCGGTGATCCTTTTTCTAGATTGTGCTTGCAGCAGCTTACTTGGGTCCGCAGTCGATTGACTGGTTTCCATATCTATAAACCAATTCAGTTCACGGTCACGTCCTTGTGTTAGGTGCTCCAGGGTCTGGACGAAGTTGGGTGGCGACGGGTGCTGTTTTTACCATAACTTTATTTAAAGTAAATTATCAATACGACTCAACATCTTACCAATATGAGATAATTTGCTTTTCCGAAGGATAAGACTTCTATGTAGAATCTTATAAATGTGTTCTTGAAATTGAAGTTCCGGGGGTTGTTTGAAATGTGTCTGTAGGTAATTCAGGTGATGGATCACCTACAGTTAAACGTAACCCTCTCTTTCATAAACGTTGCTTAAGACTTAAAGAGACGTTTAAACATCAAAAATATAAGGTTAAGGCGACGATAACCGACTTTTAATGATTTTATACTGAAGATCACATCTAAACGAGTAGTGTTAATGATTTGGAAAAAATATATGTTAAATTAGAACATTTTCTTAATAACTTAATATAGGAATATTTTAGATTATGTTTATATTACATAGTGAAAAAAATGTGTAATGTTATGTCTAACGTGGTTAAAAAAACTGAGAATCACGCAAAATCTATCAAGCGTATTTTTCTGAAACTTTCACCATTTTAAAGATAATTTAATTATTGATCTTTTAATATACGTGTTTTATTAAAATACATTTTGTTTTATGTATAATAAATTAAAAATGCGTCTAATTTGGGACAGCGCTCCTTGAGTCCTATTACTGGCTGGACGTACGACGCGCTGCGTGAGCTCAGTACAGAACACGCAAGCTAACCACTCAAGATCACTAGCATATATCTAACAATCAGGGGGTCTTTTAATATGACCTACAACTGTAATGTTTTGTAGGCCATACAGACTTAAGATAACCCTACGTGCTATATCATTATTCATCACACAAAGATGAAAATTTTATGGTCCTGTATTTTTCTCCAACATGCTTGGAAATTCCAGCATTCTTTTGACAATTTTCTTCGAGATAAATCGTAATTACCGTACTGGTCGAATACAAGAGAGCGTCCAGCCGGCAATGTTTGTATGAAAATCCGTATCTGTCGTGTTTACCGGCCAAATAAACAACCTACTATGAAAACTTATAATTATCTGTCGTGTTATTTAAAAATAGAACGAACTTTTTACTTCAACACATACCAACCAAGGACCAATTTTGAATTTTGAATTTTAATTCCCTGAATATTCGTTCAGGGGTACTATATAATTTAGCCGGGCACAAATCCAGACTCCGGACTGTTACTGAGAAATTCCTGATGGAAAACCCAATAACACTTTACCCGACCTGGGAATTGAACCCAGGACCTCATGCTCAGCAGTAACGCTTGCACCCACTAGACCATCGAGGCAGTCGTTCTAAAACTAAAATATCCAGATTTTACTTAATTATGCACTACCCCTGAATTAATATTCAGTGCAATTTTTTTCGTATGTTACCCAGTAAGGAAAAAAATCGGCAATATGTAATTTTATTTAAACTAATTTTCGCAATAATATGTTTTTTTTTTTTTGCTGGCAGACGTGGGGTATTTTTGAGCCTTCTCCTTTCGATTTGTCTTGCAAATAGAGCTGTTTAGGGTAAAGATAAAACAAATGAACATATTGACGCATGAAAAAATATCGTTGTTTGTTAATGATTCTGGAATTTATAGTGAATTTAAGCACTCAATTTGAATTTCCGCGCATTATTTGAGTAGAGCACTATACAAGTCTTTGATGGAGACACGTATGTGTTCCTCGGCTTCGCCTAGGTCCTCATTTTCACGATCGTCCGTCAATGCCCCAGTTGCAGGCCGTGACGGTAATGTACTATAGATGTCATTTATTAAATAATAGAATATATTTTTCAATATTTACATTAACAAGAAACAATTTAAAAACTAACAGACTTAAAATAATAATAATATGTACAAGTATATAAGAAAGGGGTGGGGGGGAACAATAATAGGGCATCAAAAAATTCGTCCGTATCGCTGTCAACAGGAAAACTGCCCAAAAGGCTGGCAGCATTGCCACGTAAAATTTTATTAAATTCATTGATATTTTAATACCATTTAGATATATAGATAATAGAAATTGTTTTAATTTATCACTGATCAGGTATTTTGCCGGCTTATTCGCCCGCGGCTGGCCCGGGGCTGGTCGGACCATTTTTAATAAATATAAGTTTTTCTTGCGGTGATTCGCACGAATTCAATTTATTTGTGGACGAATCAAAAACTCTAGCAATACGTAGTAGTAATGTACACTGGCACGCAGAAGTGATTAGAGTAAAATATATTTAAATAAAAAAGACGAAAAATGTTTTTTTGTTTTAATGCAATATGTTATAATATTGATAATTTTAGAAGAACTGCAATGTTGATTCTTTGTTTTTATTTTTTTAAATTAGTTTAATAATATTAATAGTTTTTTTTTTATAATAACCGACTTCCAAATGAAAAAAGCCGGGATCCGGGCGAGTCTCCAATAAGCCACAAGTTTGTCGGGCTATTAAAACGTTAGGCCATTATGCTATATAATCCATGTAAGTACGTGATATAGTATGCATGTAAACTAACATGACAATAAAAAGCTATAAAGTTCCCGTCACCTAATATGATCAGATAGTGAGAAAAATGTTACACACGCAGTCTGAGGTTAAATAATTACTGTGTAGTATCTCGAAAGTACAATCAGCGGGAATCAATTGCTACAAGGAATTGAATATAATTTCGGTAGAACTTGCGCGTTTTGAGAGTGGGTAAGTTCTTTTCAAGTTGGGTATGAGATGAGATGCCTTAAGATGCCTCTTCCAGAGGTTATACCATTTCTTTCCCTACATGTACCCTACCAACTTTCTTTTAGGGATGTTGGGCTTTAATTCGTTGGAGGTGAGAAGAGGCCTTGATCAGCTCACGGTAGCCTGTAAAACCTTACGGGGACGTATAGACTGCCCAGACCTCCATGGCCTTTTCTGCCGACTATTTGTGCCCGACAAATACATCGGACACCGTCCCACCCGCCGGCGCAATCTATTTGCGCAACCGTCATCCAAAACTGTTGCCAGAGCTGAATCTCCAGTGTGTCGTACTTTGAAGATGCTCAACGCCCTTCTGACTGCCAACCCTGAATGCGATGTGTTTGCTGATGAATGGAATAAAATTATGCGTATATGTCTGATGTTCTGTGAGAGAAAGTATGCAAGGCAGTCAACTGTTTCATGTTAGTTTAATTAAATTATATAAAAAGAATTGTCAATATTAATATTTTTATATTTCTATGTTAATTGATGTAATTGGTGTTGTACCGTTTTAATTAACTATAAATAAGTAAATATATAAAATTAAAAAAAAAATGTGCATGCAAGAAGTTTTTCCACCGTGAGGTCAAGATGCTTCAAGAAACTTCGATCTCATGGGGTCAACGGAACATTTTATGACTATCAAATCTGGACCCAGCAAAATAATATTCTCTCGTGAAAAAAAAATAGGCAGGTTTAAGAGCGTTTCTCTGTGCGCAGGGTAAGTAAGATAGCACTTCTAAGAGGTAAGGTTTTTAGCGCATATACCACTCAATTTATTAATTAAGCACCGATCTGATCTAGTATGGGCATGTGATGAGGAGAGAGGAAACGCATGTGACTAAAAGAGTGATGAATATAAATCTTGATGGATGGAGCGGGAGAGGAAGGCCTAAGAAAAAATGTGGATTGTGTGAGGAATGATATGAAAGAGCAGGGAGTAAATGATAGCGTGACGGTTGACAGGGAGAGTGGAAAAAGAACACGTGTTGCGCCAACCCCACGTAACATGGGGCAAGGGCAGGAAGATGATGATCAAAAGAAAAGAAAGAAAGAAGAAGATAAGAAGGAAAAAGATAAATAGGGAAGAAGATATTAAGTAAAATAAATACAATAGACGACGTATATTTAGTAACCTAATCCGCTTAACTGTTCTTAATTAAGGAGTCATAAAAAACCCTGTAACAAATCTTCACGTGTTTCACCTCTCAACGAGGCATCCTCAGGATGACGATTGACTTGTTGCGAACTCGGACCCGACGTACTCACACATCAAGCGTTGAGAGCAGAGTGAGCCACTTCGCCCGACAACTCCACTTATATAGGATTACTGCCAAGCAACAAGCAACAAGTCAATCGTCATCCAGCCTCGTTGAGAGGTGAAACACATGTCGATTTCTTATAGAGTTTTTTATGACTCTTTAAGAACAGTTAAGCGGATTAGGTTACTAAATATACGTAGTCTATTGTATTTTATAATGGATTTCCGCAAACTCACGCCTGAGTCAATTAACTAGATATTTAAGTGTTAGATGGACTTTTATCGTTTTGATACAGTGCCTCTAAACTCTGTAAATCTGAACCCACGCTGCAGACTATTTGCCTGGAAACAAACAACCTTGGGCGCTAAACTTGTGATTCAGTCTTTTACAAACACGTTACGCTGTTATGTTTGGGTTAAGAGGCAGTTCGGCTTACTCTAAACTGGGCCCCCACTTTTCCTCATACTGCAGTAAAAAATAAAAAATAAAGATATATTTAGAATAGCTAAACTAAATATATTATTTATTTAGTTTACCTATTCCGCTTAACTATTCCTTAGGAGTCATAAAAAAGCCCTGTAAGAAATCGACACGTGTTTCACCCCTCAACGAGGCATCGTCAGGATGACGATTGACTTGTCGCGAACCCGAACACGGCGTGGCTATAGCCACACGCACTAAAAGATAAGAGTACTGCAGCATGGTATACCATACTACAGTACTTCTTATCTTTTAGTGCGTGACTGTACCTATCAAATAATTCAAACCAGGGTAACAAGAAACATTGTATCCATGCTTACACACGACCCAAATGATCATATCGAGCGAAAGTCTAGCATGGGAGTCTATGGTTTTTGTAACCCCATTGTTGCGTATGGGAAAATATTCGGTGTACAAAGAATATCGAGTGTTCGTGCCAGCTTGGGGGTAATTTGATTGGTATGTGGTGTGAATTGGAGGGGATTATTATTGGTATTGTAATGATAGGTTGGCAGTTTTGCATTATCTAAAAGCACACACATTGTTTTGACGAGTCTTATTTTCATTTAGGAACGTATATTTATCTTAAAATTCGTTTATAAAAATCTAATTGAATCTATCATCAAAATAACTGGTAATAAGTCTGTCTGTTGGCATACATTCAGGACACACGACTGCCTGATGTTCGCTACAAATTCGCCTCATACATTTCTGCGTGAGCGTGTGAGCCCACTGCCAATCCTAGAAGTAGTTTGCCGATCAGTTCCTCTGGATATATTTTCGTCATCGTCGACATTATCCTCTTTGAATTTAGTTACACAATCTGTTCGAGTTACCTACCATCTAAAAAGTGAACAAAACATATTATAGCTACATGATACATCCACAAATACAAACAACAAACACTTAAAAATTAATTAACAAATATACAAATAAAGTAACTAGTGGTCGCCTAGTGGTTGTAATTCGACCATTTTTATAATGCGTTTTTTTTTTTTGTAATGTGTGTTATATAAAAATATTAGCTTTCTGCACTCCTTCTCCATATAAACTTTAACTGTGCCAAACAAACTTTATACTCCGTCCACGTAATTTTCGTAAAAAGGGATACAAAGTTTTTGCTTCACGTATTAATATAATAATATTTTATAATAATACTCCAATACATGTTTTTTTTTTAAATGACCGACGAAATTTCAACGCCCTGGTTTCAGAATCATGTACTGAATCCATGGTAGCCGGCTTCGCGTCAATGTCCCTGCCACCCTGTATATTATACCTCAATTTCACCACTTTTACACTAAACAATAAATTTCTTCCAACGCTCGCGCGGGCTACAGCCGTAGCCCACCAATTTCAAAGACGATTTTTGCAGAAGTCTGTGAGCCGCTGGAGTCAGCACGCTGCTGGCGGGAGGCTTGAGGAATACATTAGACGATTGCGCTGTAGCGCGCTAAGTGAAAATTAAATACGACAATATTATACGCTGGGTTACATTGTACATTGTACCCCCGCGTGTGCACTCTAGTGTTAAAATATTTGCCAGGTAGCAAGGTGGCAGCGACGCTGACCGGATGTGCCGGACGTCGAATGCTTTTTAATGGATCACCCATAGAGTCTGCGAAGTTTTGCCAAAAGGTCATGTATACCGACCGCCTATTCAGAAAATACGAAACGGGCCCTTAGAAATTGGTGAAGTTAGTTAATAACTCGATCTTCACTAAGCATTTAATTGTTCTAACACATAGACTTTTCAGAATTTTTTGTATTATTCACAAAGTCTGCAAAACTATTTGACTTGCATCTGTAAGGGAAATAGGTATAGTCAAACTCGTAATTGCTTGATCACCCTAAGGTTGAATGTCCCTTGCACGTCATAAAACGACAAGGTCTAAAGTCACGAGAAGCTAAACATTTTGTAAATAAAGAACTTCTACTAAGTTACGTAGCGACAATTCAATCAACTGCACGGCGTCTGCACTGTCGTCAAATATTTTGTAGTACAGGAACACGTCCACTCGAGTTCCAATACCACAAACATTAGATGACAGCGCTTTAGATCGCTAAAATATAACCCGACCAATTTAAATTGCTCGTTCGTCTTGTATTACACGTATGTTACTTTGAGTTGATTGAATTTGGGATTATTTGTTTCGCTACGTAACTTGGTAGAAGTTCTTTATTTACAAAATTTATACCTTCTCGTGACGGAGACTTTACTTGTCTGTGACAGTTAGATAATCTCAGCTTCAATTGAATGGAAATTGTAGTCACAGTCATGTTTAACCGCCTGTGTTGTCTAGTGGTCAGACCAACTGTCTCAGACCCCAGAGGTCCCGAGTTCGATTCACAGCGGGGTTTTTTTATATTTTTATTTCTGCTTAGTTTGGTTTCTTATAGGTTCTTGTTCAAGTCCGCCTGGCTAGCTACCACCATCTTATCTAAGTCTGTTGCCATAACAACCATGTTAACAGCACTGTTGTGTTTTGGCAGTTAGAGGTAAAATAGCCAGTTCCTCTATGGTTGAAGATTCCGGGTGAAGCTCGCTTCCACTTTCAGCCTGATCATCACTTACCATCAGGTGAGTTGAAGACCAAGAGCATCCATGATGTGGTAAAAAAAAAGTGGTAAATCTATTACGAGGTTGACTATACAACCGGCTAGTCTATGTTAAAAAGATCTTGTTTTTAGGGTTCCGTACCTCAAAGGAAAATAAATGGAAACCTTATAGGATCATTCGTGTGTCTGTCTGTCCGTCTGTCACAGCCAATTTGCTCGGAATCTAATGGACCGATTAAGTTTAAATTTGGTACACATATGTATTTCTGTGACCCAAACACGAACCTGTAACTAAATAATTAAATTTCGAATACCCACTTTTGGGGGACAAATATAAAAGTTTAAAAAAGAAGTTTTTCAAACTGTACCGTGTGACATATCAAATAAAAGGGCTTACTGCGAGAATCTCAAATGTATAATTTTATAATTTTACTCTAAATACATTTAAAGATATTTAAGAAAATTTATGAAAACTGACCATTACCCTTAGGTGCCTTTTAGGGTGCGGTTGCCTGTATGTTGCCAGGTGCCACGGTATCCCTTTCGGACTTTCCCGCGACCCCGGCAGGCATCGGTCCTAGCAGACCCCTTCTGTTGTGCTAACATCTCTTTGAGGCACGCGTGGAACACAACGCGACGTCGACCCGGGCCTGGTCCTTATCGGACGGCGAGCTACCCTTTGGTCACCGTCCGCAAGCCAACGCCTACGGTGGCCGGGAATCGGGCTGCGATTCCCGGCGCCCAGGGCTTCTCCGGCGCAAAATTTGCCTCTCCCTGTCGCGTTCCGCCTCCCCCTTCACGAGCATTACTGCTTCGCAGAAGGAGGTGACGGCTTACCACGTCCTCTCGCTCCGTACCATGGCCTGGATTAGGGCCGGACGCGAGAGATCACTGCCACCGATCGCATTCACAAGGACACGGCGGTGCTCCGCCCAAGCTGGGCAGACCTCCACCGTATGCTCCACCGTGTCCTCCGGGCGATCCACGCAGTGGTGACACCCGGGCGTTACCTCCCGCCTTATGCATACCAGGAACCTCCCGAAAAACATTCCCCCCCTTATCTCCGAAACTACTGAACCTAAAATTATGAAAAATATATGGAATGAGAGAATGGTTCTTTAATTTTAATTTGATTACAGGAAAACTTATAACAAGTAACTATAAGTAACTATGGTCTTAAAATAACATGGTAAATCTCTCAATATTGTGCGTACAAACTTACATTTGCAGTTGGATTGTATGGGAGAACATGTTTTTCAACTACAAAGTTAAGTTTGTATTTCGGATAAATTCATCCCAACTACAGAACCCTTCATTGTGCGTGCGTGCGACACGCACTTGGTCGGTTTTTTCCAATAATTCATTATCGTGTTCATGCTCGTTTATAAGTTCTAACAATATATTTATATGCACTTGATCCAACAGTCTATAAATTTATGCCCTTTTATATAATTATCATGAATTACAAATGCCTTGTAATTATTGACTACAGTGAGGAACATAATACAGAGTAATGTAAAACGACAGTTAGCGATTCTTTTGGTCAAAATGATAATTAGCGGCGAATGACTGAAAGAGGAAGCCAATATGTGCGGAATGGAGATATAATCACTGGTTAATTGAATAGAGCTTGCTGTAATATTAGATCAGTTCCGAAATCTGCCAAAGAACGAAAAGCTTACCACCTACCTACCAGCCTTTTTAGGGTTCCGTAGTAAACAAGGAACCCTTATAGTTTCGCCATGTCCGTCTGTCTGTCCGCGGCTTAGCTCAGAGACTCTTTGTACTAGAAAGTTGTAATTTGGCATGGGTATACATATTAATCACGCCGACAAAGTGGTAAAATAAAATCAAGGAGGATTTTTTTAGGATACCTCCCCTGCACGTAAAGTGGGGACGTTTATGTTTTTCTCGTCTATCCCATGGTATGGAGTGTCGTTGGAAAGTTCGTTCAAAAATATTGTTAGTGTGTGAAAACCATTTTTCAATTCAAGGATCCGTTCCTTGCCAGCTAAATGGTTGTACTTGGATTCATGAAAACATTCACAGCAGTAATATATAACGAAATTAAAAGGAAAATTATCACAGCTAAGTAGGCTTTACAGGTTAACGAGTAATAATCAACCAACTTACATTTGCAGTTTGAAAAACATGTTCTCCCATACATTCCGCATTGTGAGATTTTTTTTTCAATTACAATGTTAAGTTTGTTCTTGGGATAAATTCAACCCAACTACGGAACCCTTCATTGTGCGTGGTCCGACACGCCCTTGGCCGGTTTTTTAGTTTGTATTTCTCATGGATACCCCTCTGTTTGAGGAAATTAGAGGGCTATGAAAAAGTCCTGGAGACTAAAACCCCATGAAGTTTCTCAGTTACCATGAATCGGGAGTGCGGGATTCGCTTGCACATGCAAAATCCCTAAAAATACCCCTTTCACTAACCTACCTTTCTAGGAATCGAATACAGGACATGTTGGACGCCTACATCACTTGGCTCTGTCCCAAAACAACGAGTGCAGTAAAAAAACAAAAAAAAATTACAAGAAAACATTTCAACTCACTCCTCAAAAATTAAAATAAAATTATCAACTCCATAATCGAATAAAAGTCTCAACAGATCATCGTAAAACTAAAAGGATTTCAAGCCTGCGCAGGCGCACGACTCGATTAGATAAAACCGTAGTATTTAACGAGAGCCGTTACACACACGCGGTCAGAACCACCTGACCTTTGCTTGTGAAAAAGCACCTGTTTTTTTGCACGATCAACGGAATTATAGTGCATAACTTTTATATATAGAAATGTCAACGTTTCCGCTTTTGTAGTGTGTGTGATAGCGCCTTTATTGGACAAGTGGGGTGGAGTAGAGTTGCTCTGTCTATTTTTTACTTTTCAGCTATTTGTTGTACCTAAATTATTGTCAATGCTGTTAGTCTGCATCATTCCACTTCAGGAAATAAGCACTGTGTCTAACATCAACTCCAAATTAAACCCTTCCCCATGACTTCTAGTTATTTTGGTCTAGAGAATTTGCGGATATGTTCAGAATTAGTAAACAATTTATTTTATTTTATTATACTTGAGGCAGAGAGCCACTTCCAATCCTCTTAAGAATTGAAGACAACTATACTCCATTTGAAATAAGATTAGACATTTAAACAAACCTTTTTTACATTCCTCCCAACCGATTCTAATTTCTATACCGTAGGCATAAGGATAGCATTAAAAGCTAAACAGTGGTAACAATACCAACTGTTTACTGAAACTGCCATTTGTCATGCCACCAACGCAATAGAAGTCAAAATCGGTTGAACTGACTGTAAGAAAGGATTAGTTAAATGTCTAATCTTATTTCAAATGGAGTATAGGTTAATTATTATTCGGAAACACAGACCTCTCTAGTAGGTAAACTTTTTAAGACGGGTTTATTCTGAAATCACATGACAATAAAACTTCAAAAGTGGATTATGCTAAGTAATTATGCGCTGACTTTGAAACATGGCGGTTCTTGATCTCCACCTCAAAGTCAAATCATTTATTTCAAGTAGGTCAATAAAAGGCACTTTTGAACGTCAAAATTTCTAAGAAAATAGAATTGATTAAAAAGATAGTTTTGTATGTAGAAGCATGAGCAAGAAACTCCATTGTTACTTTTTTTTAAATATTTTACAATACAATGCTGCCCATGGACAGGTAACTACCCTTATTTTTCAGAATATTTACGAAAAATTTGCGAAAATGAACTTTAATAGGATCTATCTAATTATATATCTTTACGAGTAGAAGGTCTAACTAATATTTTTCATGTTAATTTTTTTTTTTTTTGAGTAGAGTTTGTGACCTTGCTTGCTTTAAATTTTTTGCCATATCTCCGATGTTACTGGCACGGTTTGGATTCTGTATATTATTTCTAAAAGCTTAACTCATAAGCTTATATTGTATACAGTAATTAAGTATATAATTCTAATGAAACTACTATACTGCAATAGGTATTCCTCCCATCCTCAATAACTACCAAGCGATTTTATTACTCTTTCAATATTTTAAATTTTTACACTCTCACCATTGTCGACTCAACAGTTTTATCCCCACAAACTGCACGGTTCATAACGCATAGACGTTACGATATTCAACTCCTGCGCACGCCACACAAGAATTATGCCGACGCGCAATTATATACTAGACGCGAGACTGGAACCGCCCAGCAGTAACTTTAGACATTTTATTATTGGCCCCTGAAGACCTTAGAGTGTAGAATGTGAAGAGGACTGGTGGGTTTTTTAGGTTTTGATGCGAGTATTGCCTGGGATATGAGGGTTTTATAAGTTCAGACCATATGCCCATGCAACGAAGAAGTGAATCCACTTTCATGTATTTTTGTTATTTGGAGTTAGTTCGTTTTTAACCGACTTCCAAAAAGGAGGAGGTTATATGTTCGACGCGTATGTATGTTTTTTTTTTTTTTTTTTTTTTTTATGTATGTCCGTCGATTTCTCCGTCAAAAGTGAACCGATTTTGATTTTTTTTTTTTTTTAAAGGGTATGCTCCCGGATTGGTCCCATATAAATTTTATTAACTTTTCTGGGATAGTTTTTGAGTAAGCTTCAATAATACGTATTTTTCGCACTTGTGTGGATGATATGATGATAACTTCCTGTGACTGTTATTAACATAGCAGGTACTGTTATTTGACTTTGTGTGGGGTAGGTACCACAACTAAAAAGTGAAAAATAAAAACTTTTTACAAAAAAAAACAACCGACTTCCGAAAAAAAACACTACAAAGTGAAAAATAACTTTAATTTCGGAAGTCGGTGTCTTTGGTTTTGAATTTTCGTTTTTTGACACCGACTTCCGAACTTAAAGTTATTTTTCACTTTGTAGTGTTTTTTTTCGGAAGTCGGTTGTTTTTTTTTGTAAAAGTTTTTTTGGAGGTTGGCATAAACAATATTTAGTAAGGGTCACTAATTAATTCAATTCAATTAAATTTATTTATTCAGTAACAATTCAAATTGCGTTCGAAATAATCCAACATGAAACATAAGTATTACACAAATATTACAAAATGGCGATGTAAGTACAAATATTATTATTAATATATGCAATTCAAATTAAATTAGGAAATATTATATACAGGGTGTCCCGTAAATAATGGATCAAACGTAACGAGTAGGTAGTTTACCTCATTTCCAACAACTAATTTGAACAGTAAAAAAAAAACCGATAAGGTAACCAAGATTTTTTTTTTTTTCGATTTTTCTATTTTCTGTACCAGCATTCAGTGTTTTTAATGCTGTTGCTGCAAATGGTATCAAAAACATGATACCAAAACCATAAATATGATACCATTTGCAGCAACAGCATTAAAAACACTGAATGCTGGTACAGAAAATAGTAAAAATCGAAAAAAAAAAATATCTTGGTTACCTTATCGGTTTTTTTTTTACTGTTCAAATTAGTTGTTGGAAATGAGGTAAGCTACCTACCCGTTACGTTTGATCCATTATTTACGGGACACCCTGTATATTTAAAAAAACAAATAAAATGCAAACATTTAATATAAAACTTAATTCAAAAAAATCTAAAGCAAAATAAACTAAACTAAAATCATGGTACGTCTGCTTTAATACTTGACATAAGCTGGGTGGGAGATAAAATTTTAACGTCTAATGTGTGTGTTTCAGTCGCATAAGTTGCATATGCGAGCTGTGATAATATGGACTCTACATGTGTAACATTGTCTGAAATATGGTTATATGATGATATAGACTGTACATTGTAAGGTGTAACATTGTCTGACAATATATGACGATATAGACTGTATATTGTAATGTGTAACATTGTCTGAAATATGGCTATATGATGATATAGACTGTACATTGTAAGGTGTAACATTGTCTGAAATATGCTTAAATGATGATATACAGGGTGATAGGGATATCGACGCGAAAACTGATACCAAGGATTCGGTACATGATTCTGAACCTGCCCGCAATGAAATTTATCTTCGGTTAATAAAAAAAAATCTGTTGTTCCATACATTTTGACCGCGTAGGTATTGCAATTTTCCATGGAAGAGCAGTTTTTTAAATAAACGACAAAAATTTCAACTCTGGGGTGTTATGAATCATGTACTGAATCCATGGTATCAGTTTTTGCGTCGATGTCCAGATGTCGAGGTGGATGCCACCCTGTATAGACTACATTGTAAGTTGTAACATTGACTGAAATAAAGATTGATTTGATTTGATTTAGGGGTCATAGTGTTAGTTAAATCAAGTTTTTCCCCTTCACCATCTTCATCCATCACTTCACTCACTCACTCTATCATCCACAATAAAAAGCAGGATAAAGATACCATTTAGGACTTTAAGTTAACCTTCAGTAACCTTATTCCGCTCGATTAACTCCAGTTCCGGTTATATAAAGACAGTTTAGAGTGCATACACCTCGCCTTTGGCACCTGTACTACGATTTATAAGCACCTGGTGGTATGCAGAATTTAATTTTTTAAATTAATGATAATGAATAATCATTGTTTAGTGGTAGCTTTAGCGGTTACTTAGGGCTAATTTCACCAATTAAACTGAACGCGATCAGCATTTCTAAAAGCCGCATTGTCTAAATTGTTATAGAATATTGTACACTGACAGCTCTTGAACGCGTTTTAGAAATGCTGATCGCGTTCAGTATCATTGGTGAAATTAGTCCTTAGAGTAAGAGGACCTCACTCTAAGGACTGATTTCACCAATCACGCTGTCAATTTTAAGGTAGAGTTAGATTATTTAAAAAAAAAAAAAAAACATAAATTCGAAGACATGTGATTGCAATTTGATACCATTCAATTCAGATTTTCTCACTAAGTATGATATTCTTAAAGCCATACCATCTGTCTGGTTTGGAAACGATGGGTTACATAAGCATTTTCCTAATTGAATATCAAAGATTCTTTGATAATATTTTATTGCTTGTTGTAGAAATAGTACGTAACAGTCGGTGTTCAAATTTTCGACATCATGACATTACAAGTTGCCAAAGATTTAAGCCTCGAATTCATTGTAAACCAAAGTTGCTTATCATTGTTTCGGCAGAATATTTATTTATTGGATCGCCAACAGAAGCTACACAATTACATGAGCCGTGTGTACAACAAGTTTTTTATAGACGAAAACATTAAAATAAATCAAAATACAATACACGAAAATCATAGTAAGGAAAACGAAAAGAAAATCAAAACAGTAAGGGTACAAAATAATAAAAAATAAAAAAAATAATCATCATCTCTATATATATAAAATGATAAACTGCCTGACTGACTGACTGACTGGGTGATATATCAACGCACAGCCCAAACCACTGGTCCTAGAGACATGAAACTTGGAGGGTGTGTTGTTTGTGAAGAGTAAGTATCCACTAAGAAAGGATTTTTGGGAATTCCACCCCTAAAGGGGTAAAATAGGGGATGGAAGTTTGTATAAAAGTCCGTCAGTTTTGAAGTTAGGATCTTCAAATTTTGTGTTTAGGCTGACGATTGAAAATTAATTTATACGTGTCTCAGTGTTTTTGATAATTCCACCCCCGAGGGGTTAAAAAGGGGTTAAAGTTGAAAAAACCTTAATTTTCTATCTAGGCTTATGGTTGGAAGCTAACGCAACGGTGTTGTTAGAATTTCAACCCTTAAGGGGGTGAAAAGGGGGATGAAATTTTGTTTGTAATTAAAGTTCGTTATTTTTTAAGTTAAAATCACTGATATTTCGGCATATTATTCTATTATATTCGCAACCCACTGCTGGGCTCGCCACATTTGAGGCGATAAGTCCTCTCTTTGAGAAGTGACTAGAAAGGCGCCACAGCGTCCTCACCTTCCGCCTGACGCAGGTCCTCACCGGACACGGTTGTTTCGGGAGGTTCCTGTTTCGCATAAGGCGGGAGGAAACGCCCAGGTGCCACCACTGTGTGGATCACCCGGAGGACATGGTGGAGCATACGGTGAAGGTCCGCCCGGCTTGGGCGGGGCACCGCCTTGTCCTTGTGGAGGCGATCGGTGACAGTGATCTCTCGCGTCCGGCCCTGGTCCAGGCCATGGTACGGAGGGAGAGGGCGTGGCAAGCCGTCAGCTCCTTCTGCGAAGCAGTAATGCTCGCAAAGGAGAAGACGGAGCGCGTGAGGGAGAGGAAAATGTCGCGCCCTCTCGCCCCCTAGCTGCCGCAGGAGACGCCCTGGGCGTCGGGAATCGCAGGCCGATTCCCGGCGACCGTAAGCGTGGGCTTGCGGACGGTGAGCAATGGGTAGCTCGCCGTCCGACAAGGACCAGGCCCGGGTCGAGGGCGCGTTGTGTTCCACGCGCGCCTCAAAGAGATGTCGGCACAATGGAAGGGGTCCGCTAGGACCGATGCCTGCCGGGGTCGCGAGAAAGTCCGAAAGGGATACCGTGGCCCCTGGCATCGTACAGGTAATTGAAGACACACGGGTAGGTTTTAGTCAGTAAGAGTCTGACACGCCTTCCCGCTCCGCCCAGAGCGGGAGAAGTTATTTGATCATTTCCCAACCTAAAAAAAAAAAAAAAAGGGTCTGAAAAGGGCCATGAAGTTTTGTATTGAAGTTGTTCATTCGCTGAATTTTGTATTCAAGTAAAAATAATATAAGTGCACGTGTACTGCTTCTAACTTTACAGTATTTTACAAAGAGCGACTGCCTATCTAACCTCCACAACGCAGTTACTGGGTAATACGATACCCCTTGGTAAGACTGGTTGTCAGACTTTCGGGCTTCTGACTTCCCGCAACGACTGTCAAAGATCCACGAATGACAGCCGGGACCAACGGCTTAACGTGCTTTCCGAGCAACGGACGGGTCTTTGTATGGTCACCCATCTACAGACCAACTGCGGCAAGTGTAGCTTAACCTGATCGATTGACCTGTGCGGATGTTATTATTTAGCCACGGGCCCCTCCCCCGGAGAACCCCCCCCCTTCCCCTTCTCCGGGAGAATCGATATAGATATAGATTAGGATAGTAAGGATACGAACAGAATGCGATACTGCTCATCCCTCATAGCAAATAGCGTGATAATTTGAACCCTACAGACTGACCACACATATAGGGAACATCTATGCAATGTTATTGAGGCCAAAGTACTAACGGGATCTGCCAGAGGAGAAACAGTCTTCGTGCCGCGTATACCATTGATAACAAATAATGACCTTCCGTTTGAATTTAAAAGATTGCAGTTAACTATTAATAAGTCACAGGGACAAACTCTGAAATTTGCTGGAGTTGATTTGCGGCAAGACTGTTTCTTCGTCGGCCAATTTTATGTGGCTCACTCACGTATTAGCTCTCCAACTAGCCTGGTTGTTTTAGTGCCCGCTTCCGTATTAGTGAAAAACATTGTATATAGAGAAATACTGTAAAGGATTTAGGTAGATACCGGTCCTTTACAGTAGGTATTTCTTGACAGTATTCCTCAAATATCACACATAGTGGAGGACAATTGGACCCTGTTATGCAGAAAAGATCCAACCAACGTTTCATTACACTATGCTTGGATCTTTTCTGTTTAACAGGGTCCAATTAGCCATGAACAAAGCTCTATATTGTAATTGTTATAATTATTCATAAATATCTAGGAAAAATAATTTATACTCTACGCAGACGAAGTAAAATGAAATAGTAACGAAGTCAAATCTTACATTGAATATTCGAGTCTGATGCCGAAAACATAGTTTTTAGAATTTTGGTCTGTTTGTTTGAATGTATGTTCCGGTTTGCACAAAAACGGATAAACGGATTTGGATGATATTTGGCACACAGAGTTTATAACCTGGATTAACCTATAGGTTATTTTTAATCCAGGTAGTACGTTCCCGTCGGATATTTTCCGACATCCACGCGGGCGAAGCCGCGGGCAAAAGCTAGTAAAATAATATAATAATTAAAGAATAACCATCAAAATCAACAACCGTGTCGTCTTCTTCTTTTCGTGTGGTTAGTGACTATGCTGTTGCGTTTTAAAGCCGCCCATGGGCCTCTGACTTGACTTCACATGCCGTAGAGAAATATCTCTCAGGCAGAGAAATATCCTCACGATGTTTTCCTTCACCGTGCCGTTGGTAAGTGTTCAGCTTCCTATCACAACATAAAAAACAAAACATATTTAAATTAACTACATAGAGCATTTTTCTGTAGAAGAAGGTACTACCCAGCTAATACAATTACAATGCTAATACCTACACGATTGAAATTCCTTCACTATAATTTCTACGATTGATAAATCCTATGAAACATAAATCATAGCTTACAATGGCGTTGCATTATTATCTATCAATCAATCAATCAATCAATCAATACGCGATAGTGTTGCTAATCTGTGCTAACACTAGGGTGAGCATGATTTAATTAAAATGGGGAGTTTAGTACGACAGCCCAAAACACTACATTTGGCCCAGTCAAGTCATTTGGGCGAGCCACCGCCGCCGTGTACTCACGGAGGCGATCGGCGGCGGCGATCTCTCGCGTCCGGCCCTGGTTCAGGCCATGGTTCGGAGCGAGAGTGCATGGGAGGCCGTCACTTCCTTCTGCGAAGCAGTAATGCTCGCGAAGGAGGAGGCAGAGCGCGCGAGAAAGAGGCAAGATTTGCGTCCTCGCGCCCCTAGTCGCAGCAGGAGACGCCCCGCGTCAGGAGTCACCGTAGGCGTGGGTTTGCGGACGGTGAGCGATGGGTAGCTCGCCGTCCGATAAGGACCAGGCCCGGGTCGACGGAGCGTTGTGTTCCACGCGCGCCTCAAAGAGATGTCAGCACAAACTGACGGGGTCCGTTAGGGCCAATGCCTGCCAGGGTTGCGAGTCTGACCGAAAGGGATATCGCGGCCCCAGCACACAGGGTTTTAGTCAGGAAAAGTCTGTCACGCCCTCCCGCTCCGCCCAGAGCGGGAGAAGTTATTTGATAATTGCCCTGCCTCAAAAAAAAAAAGAAGGCCCTGTCAAGTCATACCAATCTAAAATTCACAGATTTCTAAGAGCCGTTTCATAGAGTAAGTATATGGATATTGTAAAACCGGCCTTTAGCAAGACTATCTTCCAGAAAAAATCAAAACCAGTACAAATTTCATGTAACGTTACAAGTGTCACATCATGTAGCTTTTCATAATTTTTGATAATTTCTTTTAGATAATCTGAAAAAGTAAAAAAAAAATATAAAGTTACATGTACATCTGCCCGATCAGGTAACAAGAACATGATGTCTTCGGGCTTGAAAAACGTTCCTCTAAGCTGAGCTGATGCTGAGGCTGTCTTCAAAACATAAATAGTGTCATGAGTCTCATGACACTACGTATATTGTCACGGTTGGTACCCGACTTACGAAGTTTACGTCGAGGATTTGAACCTATGCACGCATTTAGTTTGTGTAACTTATCCTATCACCACTGCTCTTAAAACGGTGGAAGAAAACATCGTAAGGAAACCGGCATATCTTAGAATAAAAATTCGAAGACATGCGGCATTGGGCCCGCGTGGTGGATTACGGCCCACTCCCTCTCACAGAGAGGAGGCCGGTGTCCCAGCGGGGGGGAAATTATATGATTATGCTTATGCTAAGCAAATTGTTTTATAAGTTCATCTAATATAAACCTTATCAAGATCCTCTCCATCCAATCACAACACACCATGGTCACCCCACTCCTACATAGATTAAAGAACAATGGCCTATCTACTAGAAAACTAGTCTGAGAAAATAAGCTTTCTAAGAGAACTAGTAATTATCATTAGGTACTTTTATTATTTACTTATCCGATGGAGTAAGATGTTCCCATAGTAACTTTGCTTGATGGTTCAATTACATGCAAAGGTATAAATGATCTAGGTAAATGAGATTGGAAATCTATCATGGGAAAAGGGGTGGAAATTCGATCTCCTTTTTCTCTCGTGTATCGTCACTAATAACTGTACGAGAATATTAAGGCTGCGTTTCCACCAGAGATGTGCGAGGATGCGTAGCGAGGGATGTGTTTGTAAAGATCCAATAGAATCGCTTCATTTACCTCATGTGGTGGAAACGGCTCAGCGGAGCTAGATTTTTGCGCATACAAAACAAGCGAGGGATGTGTTGCGAGGAATGTGTGTTGAGAAGGATGTGTTGCGAGGTTTGCGCATACTGTACCAGCCAGTCCATAGACGGAGTTTTTTGGAAGTAGAAGTGCGCAAAATAGATATGGATAATTGGAAAAAGAAGATACTTTAATATTTAACAATTTGCGATGAAGAAATGGAAGCAGAGGAGCCCCCGCACCCCCGTCGACACATTTCACAGCTTCGCAACGCATCCTCGCACCACACATTAATGCGCATTTTCACAGCTCCACTACACATCCTCGTAGGCACATTTTCATCGCACAGCTTTGGTGGAAACCCCCACACATTTTCACAGCACAGCTAGACATCCTCGCATGACACATTTCCATCGCACATCTCTGGTGGAAACGCAGCCTCAATGCTGTTTTAAAATTTAAAAAAAGCGGCCAGGTGCCAGTCAGACCTGTACACGAAGGGTTCCGTATATTTTATTTAACACTACATGAGCTTAAGCATTATCAACCTACAATGGTCCCACTGTTGGGAAACAGGCCTTCTTCTTCTGTGAGAGGGAGTGGGCCGTTATCCACCACGCGGGCTAACACGTGTTTCGTGAGGACACACGAATATATGTTTTTAAACCTTTATTGAAAAAAAAAAAACTGAGAACTAACTTGAGGAGCTCGTGGCTAAGTAATAACTGGCGCACTGGTCGATCCACCAGGTTAAGCTACGCTTGCCGAGGTTGGTCTGTGGATCGGTGACCATCTTTACATACCGAGACTCCTCCGTGCCTCGGAAAATACATTAAGCCGTTGGTCCCGGCTGTCATTCGTGGATCTTTGACAGTCGTTACGGGTCGTCAGAAGACCGAAAGTCTGACAACCAGTCTTACCAAGGGGTATCGTATTGCCTAGTTACTGGGTTATGGAAGTCAGATAGGCAGTCGCTCCATGTAAAATACTGGTATTCAGCTGCATCCAGTTATACTGGAAGCCGACCCCAATGTAGTTGGGAAAAGGCTAGGCAGATTGATTGAAATATGGGGACCCATTTAATTTTTAACTTTATTTTATACTAGCCGCTACGACTTCTTTTAAGTGGAAGTCGTAAGACACCACAATAAACTACAATAACAGCCACATTTATAAAACTTCCCGGTATACTACGTACGTTTATAGTTTTGTTCTCAACAGCCAAAATATACAGAGAGTCATATTCATATTCATTTATTTGCGTTCCACAAGGTAAAACAAGATGTTAACAAAAGGCTTAGAGCTGAGAGCCGTTGTAGACCCTGTTAGGGCACAGCAAAAATATTTTTAGGTACATTACTTACTAGTTAAAAATCTAAGTCGTAGAAAGTTAAAAATAACATAAAATATAATTATACATGAAAACTAAATAAGTAATTACATTCGTTTATAAGTACACATCAACAATGATATAAATAATTCAATTATCAATAAGTAGGTATCCATTTTCTTAAAATACTATTATTACATTTAGATAAATAAATTTAACCTAAGTAAGTAGTAATACTACATAAGTAAATATAGCTATTTACTTAGGCAATACCACCACACACATTTAATGAGAGATCATATTTTATGGTTACAAAGTTTGAGACAATTTATAGATCATATAGAATCATTGTGTATTTAGTAGTAATTCTAAGTTTAATTAAATAATCTTTTTGTAATATACATGTACTCGTAATTATAGTCTTTCATTCAAGTATTCGTTCACATTATAATAGCTTTTGTTTAATAGAAATAATTTTAATTTATTTATAAAGGTGTTGTATTTATTTATATTTCTTATTTCATCCGGTAACTTGTTATATATTTTTATCGAAATGACATAGGTACTTGAGGAGTGCATTTTTAAACGGGATGTAGGTATGTTTAATCTATTTTTATGTCTTAAAGTAATTTTAGTTTGAATGTCTAAAATTACTTTAAGACATAAAAATAGATTAAACATACCTACATCCCGTTTCCGAGTCAGGACTGGTGACGCGGGAGCAAGCGACCTACAGTTGTCCGTGTGAGAAGCAGCTTGTCCTGAGGTAGACACCCGCAGCCTTCAGTGTCTGCCCCTGTGACTTGTTTTATATTTATTATTTGTTGTTATAGCCAGCAAACAAACACTCTGAGGACATTTAAAGTGTCTACCTATTACGGTTCAAAAGATACAACCCTGTGACAGACAGACAGACGGACGGACAGCGGGGCCTTAGTAATAGGGTCCCGTTGGCACCCTTTGGGAACGAAACCCTAAAAAATTGCGAGTTTGACTACCCAGGGTGCCCCAGACGTAGTTAATCTTTGAGCGCAATTTATTTACCAAACATGTCAACAAACACGAGTTATCTACTTAGACAAACATCAACTTTAGTGCAGTGTTAATAAAGTTCATTTTATACCGACTAATAAAATTCATAATATATATATATATAGTTGAAAGTCATAAAAAATATAAAGTTGTAGCGCAAACTAAATCTTATGTGTAGACATTACAGTTGTTTTTTTCTAAAACTCGTGTTTGTTTACATGTTTGGCAAATTAATGGTGAACGCAGATTACATTCAAGTATCGCCAGTCATTGAGTAGGTATAAAGAAACTTACAGATTTATTTATTTGTAATATCAATGTTTATTAACTGAAGGGTAATATTTAAAAGTGGGTCCATAACAACTTATAACTAATTAATTAATAAAAATAGCAAAATTATATACTAACTTAACTAAAACTATTCAAAAACTAAAATATAGCATCGTAATATACCCAAGAGACTGGCCGTATTGCCACGTTGTATGGCAATGCTGAGCCTCTGCCCAAGGTAAAAACCAGCCCTTGGGTCACGGGAAGTGTCAAATAGCCGTTTTGAAATTTCATTAAAGAGGCCAAGAGCACTCGGACTTATTTATTTATTTTAAAAAAGCTCAGCCACATCACAAACATTAAACTTAAGCTAGACATAATCTTAATAACGAAAGGACTAATGTTCATTTTGCATTGATAATAATAGTCTTTGAAAGGTAAACAACAAGTAACATTATTTTTGGCAAGTTTAAAAAGGTTATTTTGCGATCATGATTCTGCCGCCCTTGTCTCTATTTTTTGTGGTCCGCGCAAAATGTCCCTTTCTTCCACACTTCTTTATTACCCGTCATCTCGGTTATCACTGCCTTTCTATCCATATCATCTTTCACATCGACTCGTATAGCCATCGACATTCATGCTCAGAACTTTCCTCACGACATTTTCCTCATTCCTCCGCATCACATACCTAAACCATGACAACCGATTTCCGCACAATTTTTCAATCACCGATGCGATGTCTATTTACTAGGTAGAAAATAGCATATCATCAAGCTTCTTCTTTTGCGGCGTGGATGGCACATATTTTGTAAGCCCTCCACGCTTGCTTACTGCGTGTTGGTGATTTCAAGAATCCTTTTCCGATTTCTTCCACCGTAGTCTGTCTCGCTGGTGGTGGCGTGTGTGTTGGATCGTTAAGTTCCTGTGAATGCTGTGTGTGTGAATGCTGATGCTGATGGTCCTGATCCATGCGTCATGTTCATGAACGAGCGCCGTCAGTAGGGACTGGTCATCTCTTAGTAGCCACGGCTCGATTTTAATTTTTTAATTGTTTTTATATTTTTATTACGGACACATTTAACGTGCACGTCTTTCTACATTGTTCTCACATGTATAATTTCAACATGAATAATTTAACCAATATTTTGATTTAATCAAGATTTTAGAACCGCAATACAACTCCTTTTTTTGTGTATCAAATAACTTCTCCCGCTCTGGTTGGAGCGGGAGGACGAGTCCGACTTTTACTGACTAACCTTTTACCCACCCGAGTTCCTTCAGTTGCCTGTATGTTGCCAGGGGCCACGGTATCCCTTTCGAACATTCCCGCGAACAATACAACTCCTTAAGTTAGAATTGGCCTTAAATGTCATGATTTGACCTAATTGCAAATTAGAATTGCAAAAAAAGTAAGAAAAAATTAAGTTACTAAAATTAATTCTCTTTACTATTAGTAAGTATACTAAACCGATTATCAAGTAATAAAAGTAAAAATGGGTTCAGCAGTAAAACTTTAAGACTAACTACTGTTTACTTAACTATGCAGTTAACTGTAACCTTTATAAACCTGCAATCTTTAAAATTAAACTTAATGTAGTTATTAGAGTTGATAAAAAAACTTTATATCGCCTTATAAAAGTTATATCATTTTAATAGAACCTACTGAGCATTGGGTCCTGGGTTCGATTCCCGGGTTGGGTAAAGTGTTATTGGGTTTTGTGACATCTCAGTAGTCTGGATTTTTGCCCGGTTGATGGCAATAGGCTCTCCCCCTATTACATGGGACTTAATCATAACTGGTGAAATAATGGTGTCTCTATAATGCCTACCATAGGTACACCGTGATGTTATGATAAGTGATACGTAATACCTCTGAATATTTAAAATAAATTTGGATTGAAAGACAGTGGCAGTGGTGGCCCAGTAGAGCAGTGGTGGCCCAGTAGAGCAGTGGTGGCCCGGTAGAGCATTGGTGGCCCGGTAGAGCAGTGGTGGCCCGGTAGAGCAGTGGTGGCCCGGTAGAGCAGTGGTGGCCCGGTAGCGCAGTGGTGGCCCGGTAGAGCAGTGGTGGCCCAGTAGAGCAGTGGTGGCCCAGTAGAGCAGTGGTGGCCCAGTAGAGCAGTAGTGGCCCGGTAGAGCAGTGGTGGCCCGGTAGAGCAGTGGTGGCCCGGTAGAGCAGTGGTGGCCCAGTAGAGCAGTGGTGGCCTGGTAGAGCAGTGGTGGCCCGGTAGAGCAGTGGTGGCCCGGTAGAGCAGTGGTGGCCCGGTAGAGCAGTGGTGGCCCGGTAGAGCAGTGGTGGCCCAGTAGAGCAGTGGTGGCCCAGTAGAGCAGTGGTGGCCCGGTAGACCAGTGGTGGCCCAGTAGACCAGTGGTGGCCCAGTAGACCAGTGGTGGCCCGGTAGAGCAGTGGTGGCCCGGTAGAGCAGTGGTGGCCCAGTAGAGCAGTGGTGGCCCAGTAGAGCAGTGGTGGCCCAGTAGAGCAGTGGTGGCCCGGTAGCGCAGTGGTGGCCCGGTAGCGCAGTGGTGGCCCGGTAGCGCAGTGGTGGCCCAGTAGAGCAGTGGTGGCCCAGTAGAGCAGTGGTGGCCCGGTAGAGCAGTGGTGGCCCGGTAGAGCAGTGGTGGCCCGGTAGAGCAGTGGTGGCCCGGTAGAGCAGTGGTGGCCCGGTAGAGCAGTGGTGGCCCGGTAGAGCAGTGGTAGCCCGGTAGAGCAGTGGTGGCCCGGTAGAGCAGTGGTGGCCCGGTAGAGCAGTGGTGGCCCGGTAGAGCAGTGGTGGCCCGGTAGAGCAGTGGTGGCCCGGTAGAGCAGTGGTGGCCCGGTAGACCAGTGGTGGCCCGGTAGAGCAGTGGTGGCCCAGTAGACCAGTGGTGGCCCGGTAGAGCCCGGTAGAGCCCGGTAGAGCCCGGTAGACTTACTTTATTTATTTATTTATTTTATTTATAGTAAAAGTTACAGCTAAACAGATAACAGTAACAAAATATGGCCAATTACAAGTACTAAGTATACACGTACTATGGGTTCCATATCACCAAAATTTTATAACTACAAGGGGAGCCGTGGTTTATACATAGTCTGATAGCAATACCACACAACTTTCTGTTCTCCCAAGACGCATCCATTTTCAAGATTTCTTCCCGTAATAACAGTCTAACATAACCTCCTATTCTCCCCAGACGAAAGGTATCCATGAAAATTTCGCCATGGAAAAAAAAGAACGGTGCAGACTTTAATCTAAGGAACATAATTATGTAGGTAGCATGTTTTTAACTTCATTAGTTTATTTTATAGTGTTATCTGACAGCCAGTCAATGAGTCAGTCACAGAACTGTTATACAAGTACTTAATCGCTTGCTTGTCAAAACATCGTGCAATTTACGAAAGTCGTCGTATTTAAGTTAGTAGAAACTGTAACGGTTTACCAACAGTCGTTTGGTCCATGAATCGTTGGTCAACGTTATCTTTAAACCATTAACTTTTTATCCAAAGGACTTTTCACCCACGAACGTTTCGCCAACATAACTCAACGTCAGTGAATGCTTAACCAACAGAATGTTTTGACCAATAACTTTTCACCCAAAGAACAATTACGCAACAGACACAGGGACAGGTGAAAGTAGTATAAAAACTTGTTAAAAATAACTTAAAAATGTTATAGTTTTTAAATCTATACCTAATACCTACAAAGTTAACAAATAATTAAATAATTTTCAATGTATACTAGTACTACATTTTAGATAGGTTAATGAAGTGTAGGCTGGTACTGTCAAAAATTAAAACCACAATTTATAAAGAAAGCAATATTCATTTTACAAAAGAAAATAATACTGAAAGAAGAACATAAGAAGAACATTAAGAACATTTATGTAATCATAAGTTTATAAACACAAGAACTGTTGTTAAAACGTTACTTTCGTAAATGGCAAATGTGTGCCCAGCCGCTTAAATAAGTTTTTAAGTCCATTTCCTCTTTTTTTGACAGGTGCCGGGAGATGCGTTCTTGATATTTAATTTCTACTCGTTTCCGTTTCGGCATGGGATCCGAAGCGTTAATGCGCTCTAATATGCAATCCGTATTCTTCTGCTCTTTAATCATTTCAGATACAGTTGTAAATATATTACATTTACGTCGACCCAGCAATATATTCCACCTGTTATGCCAGGACTCGAGGGCATTTTGAGATAGGGGCACTTGTGATCGGTAACTGTCAACTACTGACCACATAGAAGGTGGGAATTTGGGTTTACATAGTGACAATGTCATCTTCGAGCTAACATTTTTGGAAATCTTCGTTGTCACTCTTACATAATATTGTTCAAACCATGTTAGTACTTCTTCTGCTTCTTCTTGTATCACTTCATTCCTTATTATGTAGAAAGCATCGAGGATTTCAGTTGGCTCTAAAAATGCCAATGCCGCGAAGTGTCGCATTTTATGTGCAAAAATTGGGTCTTGACTATAACGTTTTGCTAAGCCGGATGCCTGAATGTGCCGCCATATGATTTGGTTGAGGTGGAAAAAGCACAGTTTGTTTATGCAGCCTGGGAATGCATGTCTGATAGAATTAATTGCAGCAGTTTCAAAATCTGTAAGTATAAGCTTTGGAGCCAAATTTTTATTTAATTTGTTATAAACAAATCTTTTTAAAATTTCAAAAAATATTGTATAACATTTTTCAGTTTTGTGGGACAGTAGTCCATATACCAGTGGCAAAATCTTATGTATTCCATCTATGGTGCCAACTACTGCATGACTTGTATAGATTTGAGTAAATGGGACGGGGCAGGATTTGAATGTCCCGTCCATAAGCCAGTAAAGCGCCTCTATCAATAATCGGCAATTTATTTCGTTAGTAAACACAATAACGCAAATATTATTTTCAATAAAATGTCCAATCAAAAACTGTTCGTGATTTATTTTTGTATATTCCTCGGGAATATTAACATCTTGTACTTTTTTGGGTAATGCTGGTAAGTTTTTTCTTCTCTCACGATGTACTATCATCCGTATGGCGTCCTTGTTAGGTATGTAAGGAGCGGTAGTTGTAGGTATGTCTTGAATACATCTTTGTGCAATCTGTGACGGAGTATCCATTGAGCTGCTAGCTTTTTATTTAATATTGTTTTTTAATTTCAATACAATAGGTTTCTCTGGATCAGGCAAATGCATATGTTCATGATTATGTGGCATTACAGTATGAGTGTTATCAATGAACAAATTAGTGATAAGTACATTGCAACTAGATGTTGTTCTATTCACACATCGCCAATAGTACTTAGTATCCCGTTTGCTGTGTAAATGATAACAATAACCATTGTATACCAAGATATCTTTTCCGCGTTTAGACTTGACGAACTTCAACTCACAGGCACTCATTGCACTTTAATTAAATAGCTACTTTTAACTAGATAACGATGCGCACAGACACTCCCACGGACACATTGACAACTAAACAAACAAATGATAAATCAAGTAGTAAGTTTCAATCTACCCACATTATTTGGATATCGTGGGTAACAAAAAAAATTAATAAAGGAACATCTTACATACAGCCACAGACTAGAATACATGGAAAATTATTTAATTATTTGTTAACTTTGTAGGTAATGCCGGTTCATGGATGCCATGTAGGTATTAGGTATAGATTTAAAAACTATGACATTTTTAAGTTATTTTTAACAAGTTTTTATACTACTTTCACCTGTCCTTGTGTCTGTTGCCTAATTGTTCTTTGGGTGAAAAGTTATTGGTCAAAACATTCTGTTGGTTAAGCATTCACTGACGTTGAGTTATGTTGGCGAAACGTTCGTGGGTGAAAAGTCCTTTGGATAAAAAGTTAATGGTTTAAAGATAACGTTGACCAACTATTCATGGACCAATCGACTGTTGGTAAACCGTTACAGTTTCAAGTTAGTAACTACAGGTGGTTGCTTAATACTGGGGCAGCATCTACAGCCACATGCAACCTACGCATCAAAGACCTGACGTCACACAAATCCTGCATCGCGCAATTAGAGTTTACCGGACGAACTGCTTATATATAACTGCCGCGACATCAATCGTTGGGCAGTTGTCCGCCAGACACGATAACCATCTGGTCGGAGGATCCTCCCGTTTCTATAGAGTATGAGTGAACTTTATACCCTGTTCCTCATACTTCTAAATTATCTACTAGCTTTTGCTTGCGGTACCGCCTGCGTGGAAATCGGAAAAAAACAATATCCCACAGGAACGTACATAGACTTAGAGGACTCTTTTAATACCGGTAGTATTAAAAGAGTCCTCTATGTCTATGTAATCCAGGTCTATCTAACTATGTGTGGTAAAATTTTCATCCAAATCCTTTCAGCCATTTTTTACGCCAATCCGGATACCTATATATCTAGACAAACAGACAAAAATTCTAAAAACTATATTTTAGGCATCAAACTCGTTCGGCCCACACCTCGTCGCAATTACTTTCTTTTTTTAATATGTACAGTTTTGACTTCATTACTATTTTTTTCCTGTCTGTCCCAGTCACTTTCTTAAGGTCGTTGGTCCATCTAGCTGGGGGACGTACAACGCTACGCTTTCCGATACGCGGTCTCAACTCCAGGGCTCGTCTGCTCCACCGACCACCGGTCCTTCGACAAACATGGCCAGCCCACTGCCACTTCAGTTAGCTTACTCTGCAAGGTATGTCAGCAACTCCAGTTCTTTTCCGGATAATTTCATTTCTGATTATATCCTTCAAAGAAACTCCGAGCACAGTCCGCTCCATAGCGCGCTGAGCGACCTTGAATTTGTCGGTTGGTTTGTGGGAAAGACTGGATGCGGAAGGCGGACAGGGTGTTGTGGCGCAGCCTGGGAAAGGCCTATGTCCAGCAGTGGACTGCGATAGGCTGAGTTGATTGACTATTTTATTATAATTATATACCTGTCGGATGATGGTATGTGCCTCTCTCGTTATTTTAACTACTGTGGGCGTAAAAAATGGGTAGTGTTGGTTATTGCGCAATAGAAAAACCGTTGCAGTTTAGATCAAATTATAATTTACAATAACATTACTTACACAAGCATTTCAAACACTGTAGGTACTCGTATTCGAAACGCGGGACAGTTTCTAAACGTCTTCACCGCTTGACCGCCACCCATTAAGTCTACTTCTGCTCTGCTGCTCTGCTGAGTCCTGGGCCGGTCCGAGTTTCACGTTGTAGACTCTGACGAGCGCCGCCGCTAGGCGACGCTGGCATCCCGATTAGTCAACTCAGCAATGAATTTGCGACATACCTATAATCCGATGGGACGGCAATCCGAAACGACCGCAGAGAGATCGGGCTATGAGAGCGAGGCAAGAGAGATTGCACCTGTGTCGGCAGACACACTTGTGCACTTTATTATCTCCCGGGCCGAAGGCTGGACTCCGACTGAGATAGGTCACCATGGTCGAAATTCGGTCTGAAGAACTATTATTTTAGGTATACATTCAGTCAAAAAAGTATCGGGAATGGATGATTTGTATAATAATATGGTTCCAAATTCAATTTTTTGTTTTTTTTTGTTGTTTTTAGATTGGCACAACTGTTTTCCATTTTGACGCGGAGTTTGAGTTGCATCTGTCATTTAGATTAAATACAGTGCTGTTTTTAGTTTAACTAGTGTGTATTGTTGTTAATAAATGTTTTATCTATCTATCTATCTATCTATCTATCTATCTATTGCGAATTTCATAATGGACAAAAACATCGAACAAAGAGTTTGTCTTAAATTTTGCATCGCCAATGGAATTTCGTGTTCGGAGTCACAGAATATGTTACAGAAGGCTTACGGTGAATCGGCTTTATCAAAAACACGTGCTTATGAGTGCTACAAAGCGCTCTAAAGCGGTCGAGATATGTTGGAAAATTTGCCTCGCCCTGGTAGGCCATCAACGTCTTCAACTGAAGTTAACATCGCAAAAGTGAAGGAAAAAGTAACTGAAAATCCTCATTCAAGTTTGAGAGAGATAGCTGCTTAACCTTATGTGTCTCACGAGTCGATCCGTATCATTTTAAATAATCACTTGTGTATAAAACATGTTGTCGCTCGGCTAGTCCCAAAAGACCTGAATTTTCTCTAAAAACTAAATCGCATAAGAGTCGCTGAAGACATGGTAGAACGAGTCAATTCCGACCCGAATTCATGAAACGCATTGTTACTGGTGACGAGACGTGGGTTTACGAATTTGATATGCAAACTAGTCAACAAGCTTCGGAGTGGCGCCTTCCAACTGAACCGAAACCGAATTAAAAAGAATTCGCGGCGAGAACTAAACTCGATTCCGGAAAAAGCATTTAAAAAATATTTTGATGATTGGATTATTCGTTGGCGTAAGTGTATCATTTCTGAAGGAGCATACTTTGAAGGCGATAAAATAAATTTGGATGATTAACTAACATTTTGTGTATTATTGATCTTTTCCCGGTACTTTTTTGACAGAGTAGTAGATGAAGGTAGATGGTCACTAGTCTGTCGACAACACAACACTGTTACTGAAACTGATGATGGTGTGTCTGACTTGACTCTAAGACTGTCTTCGTGCTTGTGCTCCATCTAAGGAACATTATTCCTATCTATTTTCAGAGTTTTAGGTTATACCTGTTTTCTGTCTACCAATCAATCAGCCACGGAATTATTTTATACTCAAGAAATTGATTCTTGAGTAAAAACTAGTTCCGTGACTGATATACAGGGTGGCATGGACATCGATGCGAAAACTGTTACCATGGATTCAGTACGTGATTCTGAACACCCCTGCGTTGAAATTTTTCGACGTTTTCTTTTTAAATGTGCTTTTCCGTACATTTTGACCGCATAGGTACCTATTGCACATTTCTTTGAAACAGCAGATTTGTTTTTTAATATCCGACGAATCATGTCAACGTTGGGGATTCAGAATCATGTATTGAATCCATGGTAAAAGTTTTCGCGTCGTTGTCCCTGCCAAACTGTATATGTCGGAAATACGTCAATGATTTGAATAATCACAGCGCCAGCGCTGCCTAGCGGCCCCCGACAGAGTCTACATCATAACGTTCGACCGAGGATAAGCAGAGTTTGTCGGTGGCGGTCAAGCACTGAACAAGTTTAGAAACTGCTGCGAGTTCCGTGTAGTTGTGTCGTGGACCTACAGTGTGTGAATTGCTATTATGATTTATTTGATAGTAAATTATAATTCGATCTGAACTGCAAACGGTTTTTCTATTGCGTAATAACCAACATTACCCATAGTACGCCCAGTTAAAATATGGCTAATAAATAACGAAAAAGACACATACCCTCCTCCGTCATATATTATACTAGCTGCTCCCCGCGGTTTCACCCGCATAAGTCCCGATCCCGCGGTAATATCGAGCTATAAAGTATTCTATGTGTTAATCCAGGTTATAAACTATCTGTTTGCCAAATTTCATCCAAATCCGTTCAGTAGTTTTTGCGTGAAAGAGAAACAAACATCCATACATCCATCCATACTCACAAACTTTCGCGTTTATTTTGTAGGATGCATAAAGTAGTATAAAGCAGTCACTGTTAATATAATGTATGTCTATGTGGCCGCTTAAATCTTCTAAACCATGAATTTTGATGCAGTTTGTTATAAAAACTTATTAAGTAAATTAAAGATACAGCACCGAAATAACTCTCGATGTTTTGACATGTTGCCATTGCACCCGTCCGAAGAAGAGTCGATAATATTCTTTAATCGCAAGTCTGTCAAAACATGAAGCAATTAACTAAAGTCAAACTTTACCAAGTACAGGTGACTGCCTTCATGTTTATAATACTTTAAACTCCTGCGCAGGCATACTTAAACACCGTGACAATACCCATACAATTATAAATTTGAACCTGCTAACAGTCAACGATGTAGTGTAGTCATCGTGATAAAGATGGTTCGTGTATGATAATTACTATAATTGGCAGTACTTATGTAGATGTGAAATGGCGATGGAAATTATTTTGTTAAGGTTTGTAATTGCAACTGAATTTTAAGGTATGGGAGTGGTGAAGAAGCCTGGGGATTGGCACAAGAAAGGAGAGGCTTATGCCCAGTAGTGGGAAAAGTGGGGCTGTGGATGATTATGATTTAACCGTCTCTGTGGTCAAGTCACCTGTCTCAGAACCAGAGGTCTCGGGTTCGATTCCCAGTGGGGGCAGATTTGCTTGGTGATAGGGCTTTTTCTAAGTCCGTCTGGCTAGCTACCACCATCGTATCTAAGTCTGTCGACATAACAACAATGTTAACAACAATTTTGTGTTTCGGCAGTTAGATGTAAGATAGCCAGTTCCACTGCGGTTGAGGATTCCGGGTGAGTTCGTTTCCACCTTCGGTCTGATAATCACTTACCATCAAGTGAGCTGCAGGCCAAGAGCTTCACCGTTGTGGATAAAAAAAATATGTTAAAGATGATGAGTGGTGAAGCTCGATAGACAATTGGGACAGATTTCTTGATAGAGATCCATTTAGAAATATAGAAAACACAAGAAGTTAGAAGAAATACAGATATTTAGGGTTTGGTAAAGAAGTGGTAACGGCCGCGACTTACGAGTTGTAGGTCGTGTTCTAACCCAGACAGACGGTTTACTTTGTGTAAATTATTTCATCACCTCTACTCTCAAAACGGTGAAGGAAAACATCGTGAGGAAACCGGCATATGTGACATCTATCAATACGCACTGGGCCTGCGTGGTGGATTACGGTCCTCTCCCTCTCACCGAGAAGAGGCCTGGGTCCCTGTAGTGGGATCATTATAAGCTCATTGAGAAATAAGCCGTCAGTAGGTAAACCTGAAGGAAACTAATTACAGCCAACAAATTAAAGTTGTTGATGCGTTGCCGCGACTAAATTAAAAAGAGATGCCGATATTCCTGGAAGATTCCATTGTCGCATAAAACTAACATGTAAATACCACCTTTTAGCAACAATGTTTAGCACCTTTAAAATTTAAACAGAAACACAAATCAGAATGCAAAACAGTAAAAGGGAAACACAACACAAATGGAACTTGGTAAGTAAGTCGGTACACAAATTCACAGACAGTGAATAAAATCAGATAATAATAATTTACGTATAACAGGACTCTTTGATCACAGATCGTTGTGAAAAAATCATAACATTGCTTTTCATGTAACACTTTTAATTACATTCCCGTTGTTTTTGATCACAGAAAGGATAGGTAGGGAAGTATAGTAGGCACTATCAAACGGTAAAATAAAGTACTTACTTGGGGTAAGTAAAGTAAACGACAAGTCAGAAAGTTCTGAAACGTTCAATAACCATACAAACCCGGAAAGTTTTCCTTTGATAATTACGCATAAAATTTATATTTTAAAGTTTCTAAAATGGAGGTTATGGACGTACAAAGAAGATCAATGAAAAAGCAAACAGAAGCGGGTATTGATCCGGCACAAGAGACATTTCATTTATATCAATAGCATGGCAAAACATCAGCAAAAATCTTAGGGTCACACTATCACATGTGCCAAAAAACGGCTGCTATGTGATTTCAACGAGTTTTCTACGGGTTCTGTCGACGCAAGTATAGACAAAATGACAGATAAACAATCACAATCTGTCATTTTGTCTATTCTTGCGTCGACAAAACCGGTTTCTATGGTGGTCATGCCACCAATGCTATACTTCCTTTTAACGTGAAACATAGATACTATATACACTAATATTATAGAGAGAAAAGATTTGTGTTATTTTTGTTTGTAATGAAACTAAACTAAACTCAGAAACTAGTGGACCGATATAAAAAAATATTTCACGGGGCGAACTTTACCAAATCAATAACCCAGCCTGTCGTAGTCGATTGCCAGACTCCTAAGTTGCACCACAGTACCCGGTTCCAAACCTTCCACATCCTGTTCTGACCTAAGCTGCTAAGCTTTAAAACTCCCAAACTACCAACTTACAACTGACAAACAGTGACAACGATGATGGAACGGTGTAAGATGTATTTCATTGACATAAACTACCATCAAGATTAAATCAATCCTTTGAAAGTCGTTTTAGAAATAAGAAACGCTTTAGAAAGCTTAGCTTTTGAAACTTCTCATGCCTTTCGGAACTGTAATTTCTCAAGATTATAAGCTAAAGTTAAAAATACTCAACACTACAAGTTCTACAAACTATAATACATAGCGAATGCCTGCTTACCCCCTTGCAGTCGAGTCGCAATGATAAACAGTTATGCGTTTATCTGATACGGACACGCGAGCATTATTTATTGCAATTTTACATATTAATGTTGATAACGTTAAGGATTGGGCAAGCGTTTTATAAGGTTTTGTAATGGTTCCGTAGAAGAATTTTCTTATTGATATAAGTTGTCTTCACTGACAGGGTTGTTTCCATTACCTTTGTTATTTATTAGAGAAGTTATAGTGGCGTATATACTTATCTTCATCAGCGAATCTTCTTATCTTTTTCGTGTGGTTAGTGATTAACATGGAGTCAAAGTTTTTATGCCGCCTATGGGCCTCTGACTTGGTTTCACATGCCGTCGACGTCCTTCACCATTTTCGAAGCAAGTGATAATTTAAAAAATTGTGAATATATATAATTTTATTTTTGTTTCTACTAAGTGTTATGCGTTGATAATGCATTTTATTCATTGTTATATTTAATAAAATCTCATTATTTCTCTTGCATAATCAAGAGTAATGCAAACTAAGATAGGTTAGGTACTCTAGACTCTCAGCAATATAAACCTATAAATATCAAACCATGATATTACCTACTTACCATAATCTACGGTCATAATGTACAATGTAAATCTATAGTAACTGCTTAACATTCTAAGATCAGTCGAGCGTAATAGTAAAGCAGGCAATTCCTTTTACCCATTGTAAGGAATTACTATGAATTTATGATGAATGCCTACGGTATAAAGAAATTTTAATAGACGCTGTTTTTCTTTGTTTGTGTCTTGTTTTATTTAGTTGTTATTATTTTGCAATGATGTGGTGTTGTTTTGGTTAGAAATGTTAAAAGTTTAGATAAACATTTTTTGACTGATGTATAAGTTTTCGATGTTCTTCTTTTTAGCGTGGCGATAGCAATCCAAATGGACTCGGCCCAGAATTCAGGCACGTGTTTGGCGCCATCACTAGCGTCCATCAGTTTATGTAACGTGCAGCTGACAGGACACGCAGGACACGACATTAAGTGTCCCATCGTTTGTGGAATAGCACCACATTTACAGTCCACGGCGGAGTCGTCTATGAATCTCTTAACAGGTTTTCCTTGCTTCAGCCAACCTGGGTCTGGAGTATGTTTAAAGACTTCCAGGTTACCCAAGGCGACTCATGACGAGGTTTTAATGTTTTTTTTGGTATATATTGGCGTGTGCTAGCTGACATGCAAATAATTTAATGTACCTACCTACCTAATGTTTTGTGTTTAGTCATTTTAATTACTTTTTCTACTATTGTATAGAATCAAGTGTTTTTCCAACTGAACAGACAACTGTACTGCTGGGGAGTTTGTTGCGCCACTTCTTCTTCCCAGTTAAAGCACTAGGAAGTGGCGAAGGGCGGGCGTTTTGGGGGACTGTCTTATGTAGTTTTGATGTTCAAAAAGTTCTGATTCTCAGCAAAAATATCAATCTGCCTAGCCTTTTCTCAACTATGTTAGGGTCAGCTTCCAGTTTAACCATATTCAGCTGAATACCAGTATTTTACATGGAGCGACTGCCGATCTGACCTCCACAACCCAGTAACTGGGTAATACGATACCCTTTGGTAAGACTGGTTGTCAGACTTTCGGGCTTCTGACGACCCGTAACGATTGTCAAAGATCCACGAATGACAGCCGGGACCAACGGCTTAACGTGCTTTCGGTATGTAAAGATGGTCACCCATCCACAGACTAACTTCTGCAAGCGTAGCTTAATCTGATGGATCGACCCGTGCGGCTGTTATTACTTAGCCACGAGCTCCTTCATCACACAGACACTATCTAATTGAATTACTGAAATAAATAAAAAGTACAATTTGATAGTAATCTTGGGTTACATGTACTATTTATAATGATCATTAATAAAAACTAAGCACAAAACAGAATTTATGTCTTGTATCAACAAGACATAAATTCTCACGTTTACAAAAATAGCCAAGGAACCCTAAAAATAAATAAAGTTTTTTTAATTAGTACGATAATATGATAATAATATTGTTCGTTTTAATGAAAAAACCGTCTACGTCGGTTCTGTTTGCCGTTTTTTTATCGGTTTTTAGATGGAATGGAACCGGTTTTAGGTTAGGTCAAGTTTTGCATAAAATTGTTATATTTAAGATATTACATTACGTATTTAATTTTTCTATTGATTAGTTAAGGTTCATCTGCTGATTCAATTTCACATTTTATTTTATACTACCTGCGTCCCGCGGTTTCACTAGCATTAGTCTCGACTCCATGAGAATATCGGGATAAAAAGTATCCTATATCCTAATCCAGGTCATGGTCTACCCATGTACCAAATTTTATCCAAATCTGTTTAGCCGTTTTAGCGTGAAAGCGTAACAAACAAACAAACTCACTTTCTTATTTATAATAAGTTAGGATTTGCTTGTTTGGTCTAGGCATTTTTTAAATCTTCCTATCTGGGGCATTTTGGAATTATCAATCTGCCTAGCCTTTTCCCAACTATGTTGGTGTCGGCTTCCAGTCTAACCGAATGCAGCTGAATACCAGTATTTTACATGGAGCGACTGCCTATCTGACCTCCACAACCCAGTAACTGGGTAATACGATACCCCTTGGTAAGACTGGTGTCAGACTTTCGGGACTATAATGCTAGGCATAATACAGGGTGGCAGGGACATTGACGCAAAAACTGATACCATAATAAACCATAATAAAACAAGAATTTCGAAACTTTCCAAATGTCTTTTTACACCTAAAACCGTTACAACATCAAAATCAGTGTTATAATTGCAATTCATTATTAATATTTAATATTCTAGTTCGCTAGTTACCCACATTTCTTATTACCATACAGTAATATTGCCAAATTAAATAAAACAGGGAAATATTTGACATCTATTTGCGACGTCGACTACTTTCAGAATAAACGCTCTTAAGACTACCGACTGAGCTTGAAACTTCACTTTAGACAAAACTGTAATTTACTCATAATCAACTTTGAAGTAGTTACGGTCTTTCACCGTATGGCGGCTGTGTAGTGAAACCAAAACAAACAAATATAATTGTCTCACAATAAAACTATCGCCTCTTCTACAATATTTTTAAACTGATTCTAAATAAATCGCTTGAGTGATCGAATCCTTTTTCTGCTAGCCCGCGTGATGTTAAGCGTCGTCCTAATTGGCTACGATAGCACGAGCAAGCGATGCGATTTCGTTACATGACGAGATATACACACACATTTTTTTAGTGTCCTAATTGAACCTGCCAGTCATCGCGCGAGCATAGGAAATGCTTAATAACTATCGTACGATCGTACAATCAAAACTACAAATATCTTGAGTGTCCTAATTGGTCACGCGTCATCGCGCGAGTACAACAACGCGGTGGCATCGCATGATGCCCATCGCGCGATCTATTAGGGCACCTGTTGAACCATCGCATGATCTTTTTCCATCTTACGACAAAATCGCTTCGTTTGATCGTATGAGCGTTAGCCAATTAGGACGACGCCTTTTTTTTTTTTTGATTGGGAAATTATCAAATAACTTCTCCCGCTCTGTGCGGAGCGGGAGGGCGTGTCAGACTTTTACTGACTAAAACCCACCCGTATTCCTTCCGTTGCCTGTGCGCCGGGGCCGAGATATCCCTTTCGGACAAACTCGCAACCCTGGCAGGCTGACGTTTAAGGATCCCTTTTGTAGACCCCCCACCAAACCTGGGTATTTGGGCCTTCAAGCAGCATACACACTTAATGCTGTTCAAATGTAGGTTCTATTTCGTGTGACGTTAGATCGAAAAGAGGCACAATTAAACCAATATTTATTCCCTCAATTTATAAGAAAAAAAGTATGAACTTTAACTGCCTGCTTATAACAACTTAATTGTTAAATTAATCGTATTTATCCATCTGATACAATAAACTAAACACGATTTTTGTTACGTCCATAGGTTAGTATTTTCTCACCCACTGACCACACTACTAAAGTGATAGCGTGATAATATTCTTTTAAACAATACTAATGGCAGGTGTATAGGGTTATCAACTTTTTCTGGAAGAAGTAGAGTATATCTGATATTAGAGAGGGTAAATAAAGAGTACAGATTAATAAAAAAGAATACCACGTATTACTTTTTATTAATTTTTTGCACTTTTTGCGGTTCTAGTTTTTATTGTTTTTCAGAGAATTGCAATAAATTCTAAGTAAATAATATAGATCAGCAGCTCATTTTTAATCAATTTTAATGAAGCCCTGTTTCCTCTCTTCTCGCCATTTCACATTTATATTCATGATCGAAAATACTCTCTCGGCGAATGTAGCGGGAACTGAGAGTGAATTATAGATTTTTTTTTTCAACAAACAACTTGCCACATTTACATTATTTTTTGACGTGACTGATTGTGGCTGCGTTCAGAAACGTCCAAGTTTTATGGCTCTGGATACCAGTTGGTTCAGTAAGCAGAAAGTCTTTTTGTGTTGTAAACATTATCCCAAAAAAAAGTCAGTTTATGAAAAATAGTGTTTTATCGTACTCTATTAGTGTTACACGTTATAAAGTACAACTACAAGGAAAAGAGTACAATACTCTTTTTTAGAGTACCATTAGCAACCCTAGGTATTAATTAAAACTAAAAAAATAAGTTCCAACTAAATGCCATTACCCTTAGAATTCCCTATTAACGTTCTAACTCCATAAAATCGTAACTGCACATTCGCATAAAATTATTATTTTTCGCTCCAACATTGCAGTTGAGAATAAAGTGGTTTGAAGCAAAAGGGGTTGCTTTTTTTCTAGTTAATTAAAGCGAAGATTTTAATAGCCGATGGCAATACACTTATTTGTTAGAAAACCATAGACCGTGGTTGTCTGGGCGCGAGAGAGAGCAGGGATCGCGAACCTTTGTGTAGAAAAAAAAAGTTTTTTTCTGGTCTGAAATGTAAAGATAAATCATTTGTGTGCAGTATTGAGGTTGATCGATTCGCAAAAATACTCACATGAAAAAGCAACTCTCACAAATTTCGGTATAATTGAGATATTAAATTAATTACTTTCGATTAATATCTTCACGTCTAAATTATGAAAGTACGACAATTTATGAACGTAAATTACCAAAAGAAGTACCACTAATAACTAAAATTCTATAAAAAAAGAAAAGCGTTAACAGACACTAATCAATCACAAAACAAAACACAGTTAACGCATCGATCACAAAAAAGTGTCACTTACAAATTACCACAAACCGCGAATACAAAAGAAAAACGCTAAACACTCAATTGTCACGTGAAACCACAGTAAAAATCATTAAAACCAACATTCATATACACTAAAAACTAAACGATGAACGCGGAAAAAATGTAAACACATTATTATCAAATCGTAGGCATCGCGGTTCTTAAACCACACACAAAAACGACACTCGATTCAGCATTGCAAAAAGAAATGATCGTAGTGTCAAAATAAAAAAGACGCATGTTCTAAAAAATATCGAGTTAGGCGCCCCTGTGCGGTGAAAAAGTGGCATCGAGGAATGAAAATTACATATCGCCGATGTGAAAAAGTTGTAGTTGAAAAAGTGCAGTTAACGTATTCTTTGTGATAAGCGAGACACGCGAGCGTTGCGTCTCGGCTGCGTTGTGTGGACATGACTCAGAAAATAAAAATTTAAATTAACTTTTAGGCGAAGGATATTATTAAGAGTAATCAATGCTCCAATGCTTCTTGCTAGAAGAAAATTAACGTGATAACTGCCGCAAAGTGCATCATTATCTAGCCTAGCCTTTTCCCAACTATGTTGGGGCCGGCTTCCAGTCGAACCAAATGCAGCTGAATACCTGTATTTTACATAGAGTGACTGCCTATCTGACCTCCACAACCTAGTTACTGGGTAACGATACCCCTTGCAGGTGTTTGTCAGTTTTCGGGCTTCTGACGACCTATCTATCTAGGTAGATATATATATATATAATACATATTATAAATTAAAGTCGCTTTATGTGCAAGCATGGTGAATAATGCTCTTGCCTTCTCTGTATCTGCCGGAGCAGTGATGCTCCAGTGGTGGACCAGTCAGGCGATTTACTTTGTGTAAATTATTTCATCACCATTGCTCTAAAAACAGTGACCGAATACATCGTGAGGCTATCTACCAGCATGTCCTAGAACTAAAAAATTCGAAAACATGGTGACATCTACCAACCCGCACTGGGCCCGCGTGGTGGACTACGGCCCACTCCCTCTCACCGAGAGAAGGCCTTTCCCAGCAGTGGTAAAGTTATAGGCTGAAAATGCTTCTCTTTATGAGAAGTGGAATTTACCAGAGGGATAACATTATGCTGGTGTTATAAAATAAATATTCCGTGTATTTAAAAATTTACTGTTCTGGAACCTATTCAGTCTCACCTTATCCACTCTACACTACCTCATATTCACAATAGAGCAAGACTCAAGTCTCAATGTATATCAGCGCAGTTTTTTCGCGAAAACAAGTGATTTATTTAATATTATAATAATTACCACGCTTCGTTGGTAACGCTATGGCCGATACCACATTAGCTGCTCCGCTATTCATTGTCGGCGAGTTTTCTTTGTACTTAACTGAAGAAGGCAGAGATCTTACTATCGCATAAAAACCGAGCAGTGTTTAATTGTCTCGGAAAATAATAAAAAAAATTTGGAGTAAAAAGACTGTATCGCTGAATTTAGTTAAAGAAAAAGTTACCTACATTGTTGTTTGCTAGGTTTCAAACCCGGAAGTTAAACATACTTTTTAGCTTCCGGGTCATCACGAGCAACCTAGGACTCTGTTTACTTCTTTTGTGCACCACCACTCAACAAGGGTTTTGTACTTCTTTATACTTTTCATTCAATGTTAGGAAAGCAATCAATTCTGCCTAGCCTTTTCCCAACTACATTGAGGTCGGCTTCCAGTCTAACTGGATGCAGCTGAATACCAGTATTTTCCATGGAGCGACTGCCTATCTGACGTCCACAACCCAGTAACTGGGTAATACGATACCCCTTGGTAAGACTAGTTTTCAGACTTTCGGGCTTCTGACGACCTGTAACTACTATCAAAGATCCACGAATGACAGCCGGGACCAACGGCTTAACGTGCTTTTCGAGGCATGGAGGAGTCTCGGTCTTTGCTATAACGTACAAGTAGCTGACCTACCTGTACAAAAACTGAACTGGCTCGCTAGTAGAAGAGAATGCGCAAGTAGACAGTTCTTGCAGCAACTGTCCACGCAATCGCGCAAGACAGCTGTCTTCAGGGGAACTCAAAGTCAAACTCAAAGCATTTATTTCAAATAAACCAATTACAGGCACTTTTAAAAAGTCAAGGGGTCGGTCAGTCAGAAATATGAAGCTAGTTGCCCATTCCAACGCGTAGTAGGTTCCTATGGAGAAGAACGGCCAAGAAACTCCACGGACACTCTTTTAAATCAGAATATTATTACAAAATATTGGTTACATCATTTCATGTTGTAATTATACATGTGAGAAATATGTAGAGAGACGTGCACGTTAAAAGCGTCCGTAATAAAGCAAAAACGATTAAAAAATTAAAATAAATTCAAAATAAGCCTTGGCAGCTATGAGATGAACAGTCCCCACTGACGGCGCCCGTTCACGAACATGACGCATGTGGATCAGCACCATTTAGCTCAACCATTTTGAAGGGAACTTAATGATCCAACACACACGCCACCACCAGCGAGACATTTGAGTGAGCATGACATACTCTCAGCCGCAAGGGCACATTCAAGTCAATGAAAGACGTACCCAGTAAATGGTAGCTTTAAAGTAGGTACATAGTGCTCACACATGTGCTATGCATATAATATGGAAGTTTTAAGGTCCTCCCTTACCGAGAGCATTCGCGTGTGTAATGTTACAGAGTCGAGCATCCATCATTCAGTGAGGCGAACCGAACATTACAGTACGCAACCTGGAATGATACAATTCGAGCATTACATCAGTGAGGGAGGAGAACCGAACATTACAGTGCGCAACCTGTAATGATACAATTCGAGCATTACATCAGTGAGGGAGGAGAACCGTACATTACGGTGCGCAACCTGTAATGATACAATTCGAGCATTACATCAGTGAGGGAGGAGAACCGAACATTACAGTGCGCAACTTGTAATGATACAATTCGAGCATTACATCAGTGAGGGAGGAGAACCGAGCATTACAGTGCGCAATTTCTGTTATATTTTGATACAAATTGTAACATCAATGCGTCACCACTGGTTACATTCCAGGCGAATTGTCGTCAGTCAGGGGTACAGATTCGATTTTGAGTATTACGTTACAATACTGCCTGTATTGTAACGTAATACTCAAAATCGAATCTGTAACACTGCCGCGCTTGCGATTACTGCAGTAAGTATAATTTTTGTCATAATTGATTTAAACATAGATTCAGAATCAGCGCAATGACCTGTACAATTAGATCTGACTGCCATTTTAATATTTTAACGGGAAACTTTAATTTTCAATAAGGATAGCGGTGTAAGTCGACTTTATGATAAGTTTTTCTTAGCATAACAGTAGTAAGTAACGGCGAGTTTCTAAGTGCCGAATTATCATTCATGTTTTCCTTCTGCTATTGATATGAGCAGTGCACATTGCGGTTTTATTAAGCAGTTGATGCTAAAGTGATTAAATTCATAAGTCATACTAGTTATAAAATCCTAGTGGTGTGACCGTCAGACTTCCAAGTCATAGGTCTCGAGATCGAGTCTCTGACTTTTCGGATTCATGTGCGTATTGTATATAATCACTTGCTTCAAAAACGGTGGAGGAAAATATCGGGAGGAAATCGGCATGCCTGAGCGATATTTCTCGACGGCATGTGAAGCCAAGTCAGAGGGCCTGACACCAGGTTAGTCACTAATTGTACAGGCTACTGAAGGAACACGGCTGGATTATAGGCAGTAAGAGTCTCACACAAGAGAGCTGTATAATGTAATTTCCCACACAAAAAAGGTTAGTCACTAAACACACGAAAAGAAGAAGTTATAAAATAGAAAAAAAAAAAAAAAAAAAAAAAAAAAAAAAAGGTTATTGGCAGTAAGTCGATTTTATGATAAGTGTTCCTTAGCATAACAACAGTAACCATAATTACGGCGAGTTTCTAAGTCCGGTATCATCCATCATTCATGTTTTATTTCTCGTAATGATAATGAGCAGTAACTTCATACTTACTGCGGTTATATTAAGCAATTGATGCTAAAGTTATCAAACTCGTACTAGATATAAAATAGTTTTTGTCATTTAAAAGTAGTATTCTAACAGAAATACATATTTGATGATTACCTACACAATGAAATATACAACCTTAGTTTCCCTAAACCTCTTAAGGGGTCATTGTACTCATCATTATGAACAACAGCGAAAAAAAAAACAGCTGTTCCCTACATTTATGTTCGCTTATCTCGTCGAAATGTAGGGAACAGCTGATTTCTTTTTCGCGATTTCAGCGTTGTTCCCATAGTGAAAGTTGTACATAATGATGAGTACAATGACCCCTTATGAGGTTTAGGGTAAACACAAACTAAGCCTGTATAATAAGTACCTACCTTACTTAGGATACACATATAAAAAATCTGAATTAAAATTTAAAAAAAAAAGTTAATAAAACAAGACAGACAAGGTGAAAATGTGACGAAAAACTTTCAGCGCCAATATACTCACACTCACTAACTCACTTTTTAATGCAAAACTTACTTACTGCCATTATCGCGCGACAGAACATTACAATATAGGCAAGTACTCCCGGTGTGAGGGAGCACCTTTAGGAACGCCGCATCTAGATACTGGAACAACATTTCCGCTGTTAAGGAATGTTAACTGTTTTTTGGTACTTTCAGAATTCGACTGTGGCTGTGAACAAACGGATAAAACAAAAAATTTACCTCGGGTCTAGTGGTCGCAACCACTGTTGAGCATGAGGTCCTGGGTTCGATTCCCGGATCGGGCAAAGTTCTAGTGGGTTTTCTCAGTAACAGCCCGGAGTCTGGATTTGTGCCCAGTTGATGGCAGAAGGCCTCTAGGCCCTATAACATGGGACTTAAACATAACTGGCGAATTGTCGGTGTATTAAATCCTTTGGATGGCAGAGACTCCAAATTATCATCAAGCCTCTTGAAATTGAGCACTGAAGAAAATAATGGATGCAATACGAGTCTATTGTGAAGGGAATAACCTGAATACGCCAACTTTTTCTTTACTGTGAATCATACAACGCAATAGTCATTTAAGAAACAATAAACTGAGTATTATATTCATTCAATAAAATTATTTTTTATTCATTCCGCAAAATTACAAGTATTAGCTTACCCGCGTTCCTGTCCTCTGTCCACAGCACTGAAAAGTTGACCAGGAAAATTTTAGCCCCCTGCCTGGCTCTGAAGTGGCACTATACTGGGTGACACCACTTTCCGGCTCGCTACCTGTCTGCGTCTGGGCGCTCCTTGTGTGGCCCCGCATCGCTGTCAATGCGGTGAAGCAGTCGACTGTCTCGGACACCATGGTCTATCCTGCAGTAAAAGCGCAGGCCGGAGAGCACGGCACGCCAGCATTAATGACATCATCCGTCGTGCTCTTGTCACCGCCGGGGTGCCAGCTGTTCTAGAACCCAACGGCTTGGCACGCGACGATGGGAAGAGACCAGACGTAATGACCATAATGCCTTGCAAGGTGGTAGGCCGTTGGTGTGGGATGCAACGTGTGTCGACACCCTTGCGCCATCTCATCTTCCTAGCACGGTGGGCTGTGCTGGGGCTGCTGCTGCAGGTGCGGAAAACCTCAAACGGCGCAAATACTCCAATCTTATTGGGACTTATATGTTTGAGCCGTTTGGGGTTGAAACACTAGGGCCATGGGGTCCGAGTGCCCACTTAGTCTTTGAAGACATCGCAAAGCGGTTGGTCGACTCTTCATGTGACCAGAAGGCTGGCCTATTCTTCGGCCAGAGAATCAGCATTGCCATACAACGTGGCAATGCTGCCAGCCTTTTGGGCACTTTTCCTGTTGACAACGATGCGGATTATTATTATAAGTCTGTTAGTTTTTAAATTGTTTCATAGTTAAATAATAGTGATTCAATAAAATCAACAAAACTGCTAACAACGCCATCTTTGAATTCATTGCTAAACAATTTAGGGTAACAGAAACGTCATGATAGCAACGGATTCCAAATAAGTAATCCTCACCAAGTGGTATTACTAGTAATAATTAATTCTCACAGATGGCGCTGTTAGACCATTTTGTTACTAGTACTAATCCCATTAGATAGATGGCGCTGTGTGCAAATATTGCTCCGCTGAACGTCCGAAACAATACTTAAAAATAGCGTTGTGTAAGAAATGCCAATATTCAAAACTAGATGGCGCTTGTATAAATTTTACGAAACTGAACCTACAACTTTCTTAATTAGTTCCAATAATTAATAACAGATGGCAGATTAATAAACTTAAGATTTTTATATTTAAAACTTGTGGGTTTTATGTTTATAATGGGTTGTAGAAGAGCTCATTCGACAAAGTTCTACCACTATATAATATTAGGTAAGTTCTCTTGCCAAGAAGCATTGCTGTGTTTCCGTTTGAACAGTTATTACTCTGAGGTTTGAACATGAAACACTTCTTATCCCAGGTCTTGATCTAGAGGTACCTACCCGACATACCCGTGTGCCAAAATTCGTTGAAATTCATTTAGCCTTTAAAAATCAAAATCAAAATATTTTATCTAAACTAATAATATTATAATTATATAGAGACGAGATTTGATTTTTTGTATGTTAGTTTCGTTGTCACACTTTCACGCTAAAACGGCTGAAATAATTAGGTTGAAATTTGGCATGTTAAACTTTCACGTTAAAACGGCTGAACGAATTTGGATGAAATTTGGCACATGGGTAGTTCGTAACTTGGGTTAGGACATAAGATACCTACTTTTTATCCCGATATTACCATGGAATCGAGACTTATGCGGGTGAAACCGTGGAGCGTAGCTAGTTTCACATACCTACGAGTAAACCTACATTGGCACTTATGAAACATCAGAAGCTAGGTGCACGGTTCCAATTGGTCGATTGGGAGGGCAGTGTACGCTTTTAGGTGTGTATGAATAACAACCATCCTAAGCGTTTAGATTCAATTCTGGTTGCTATGCGAACGCTGCATATTATATATATATAATTATATATATCCAATGCCTTAATAAAATATAATAAAACAATTATTAATCGTGCGTGATTCGGAACCGAAAAATGTGCGTGATTGCCGCCAAAAAAGTATTCTATATCTATATCTTTAAATAGTATAAAACAAAGTCGTTCGTCCTTTGCGCTGTCTGTCCCTATGTATGCTTAGATCTTTAAAACTACGCAACGGATTTTGATGCGGTTGTTTTAAATAGATAGAGTGATTCATGCGGAAGGTTTTTGTGTATAATACTTACATTAAGGTTTTGTGTAAATTGGCTAAAATATGACGATTATTGTCGAACATGTCGGAAAAATCATCACAACATACCAATTTATGTTTTACAGAATTGTATATCTTAAAAAGTTCAAAAATAAAGTCCGCGATAGCATAATGTCTATCTTCTAAGGATGACCTACAGTAACCATTTTTATCTTTCAGAATATGATAAAAATTTATTTTTAATTTCCGAAGCTATTTTGACCGGTATTTTATTTATCCTTATCCAATAAAATATATTATTTAAATCTGGCATTTAATGGACATGCCTACACATCATATCATTAAAATGAATACTTTAAAAGTTATCACAGATTCAAAATTACACGTGACAAAATAATTGCTACGCGGGCGCAGCGGTAGGAATCAATGACTTTTCCTCCGATATTAGGTATTTAATTAATCCCGAGTACGTTCCCGTGGGATATTTTCCGACAACCACGCGGGCGAAGCCGCGGGCATCAGCTAGTAATAATTATAATCTAGTCGCCCTTTTTTACATTATTGTTGCTGGATTCATTAATTCTGGATTAAAGTCACTTGATATATTTTTGAAATGGTCTGAAATGGTAGTCAGAATCCTGAAAGTCTGACGACCAGGCTTACCGAAGGATCCTATGATTAATACACGATATATACGACACAACTTAGATGTATGTGTCATACATTTGAAAATTTCCATTTGTAATTTCAATTTTATTCATGTATTTGGTTAAATGACTTTACAAGTTTGCGTTTTCGTAAAGATCATTTTCACCTAAAGCAGTAATAAAGATTGGTGATTTTGAAGACACACTCAGTTCGGATGGAGATCGGTTTTACGAATTTTACCGATGCTACCTACATAAATATTTAAGTTGTGTCGTAATGTACTGGGTAGTGGAGGTAGTCGCTCCATGATAGACATGACGGTTTTTTGCTGCATGTCAGAGTGGAAGCTGAACCCAACATAGTTGGGAAAAGGCTAGGCACAATGATGGTTGAAGCTAGATTGTCTTCCCGTATGTCACTTTTTTAGAAGTATGGTCAGGTTTACCGTCACCATCTTCCAATGATTGTGTTGAAATAAAAATTCTAACAAGAAAAAGAATATTATTTAGTGTGTCATATTTGTTTAGTTCAGCTACTCAACAACAGATGGCGCTACCTGTCGTTCAAAAAGAATAGAATATTTTTTTCCGAATTCTTTTCATTAATATTGATATTATACTTACGTTATCATTGGAGTCATTGGAGGATTTTTATCTGATTTCTTTCATATTATTTTGAAGTCGTTTTTTAGTCAATAAGTCATTGCGGAACAGGAATAACTTATCTGAAAGAAATCGATGAGATATAAAGAAAAACGCACGTATGAATCATCCTTTTTATTTTTTAAAATAATTATAGCTAACCGTTTCGGCAATAATAGTCACTATTCTCAATTTAATGACACAGTAAGCATTTTCCGTTGTTAAAATTATATTTTTTTCACAATAAAATTAATGGGTTAATTAAATTTGTTCAATAAAATGTAATAACTAAAAAAATATTGCTTAACATAACAACGCTAAACTTAACTATAAATTACATAGCAGTTCTTATTTTGACTAAATATCGAGTACAAAAAAAATAATAACTTTTATAAAAAATATAATATTTAATAAACACATCGAGTAAATCTAAAATAATTACTTAAAAACATGGCATCATTTTATATTAATAATTTTTAATAATTATTAAACTTAAAATTATAGGGTACAACTCTATACACGAGAAATAATGATAAAAATAAAATAAAATTACAAAATAATAAAACAAAAAAATCTCTGTCGTGAACACTCGTTACTTAAGAGATTTATGAAATATCCAACATGTATGTTTATTCGCCTAAACATCGATTAGGTACAGTAATATCGTCACATCACATTTCTAAAATTTATTTACAATTTTGTTTAATTTTTACTTTTTTAAGTTTAAATACAGCATGCCAAACACGAATTTTGACTTCTACCTAATCCGTAAATTTTTATTCTAACGTCTAAACATTTTGAATTTTACAATTTTTACGCCGAAATATATTGTAGTTACAATAATTTTGATTTATACAAGTTTTCATTTTAATTTTTACAATTTACTGTTTCCAAAAACGTACCTACAACAACATTTTTTGATCAATCACGACATTATTTTTTAAGGATAAAAAAGATAAGACTAGAATTACACCAATTGGGTAAAGTTTTTGCGAAAAAAAAGAGTAATGTTAACGATAATTTAACAAAACGTTTGTAACAACGCAAATGCCCTATTGTGACATTACAGAGGCTAGGGAATACGATAAAGTAGACAAAAATTAATGCGCTGTCAGTGGTTGATTTACCAAAGTTACCCAAATATTGAAAACCATTTTAATTTTTACCCCAGTTTTAACGAGACGTTTTTATAATTTTGATTTTGAAATGTATTTTCATGAATTTTTACCTAAAGACTTGAAATTAACGTCATTGTTTTTGTAAAACGACAATACGAAAATTGTTGATGATTGCATATTTTTTTTATTAAAAATATGTTTACTCAAATGGATACGACGCAAGAACGGGATATTGTAATGAGTTCCCGTAAAAAACACCAATAATAAATTCCATTATCTATGACATTTAAGTACGTTTAAGTACACTGATATTTTTTTTGTATTTATTTGTTTTTTTTTTATTCGTTGTTTACTACGGTATAATATAAAAAAACGCAGTTTTAGTGCTTATTTTATATTATATTTTCAGCCATTTATAAATAAACATTTTTAAATGTTTATTTATGAACAGTTTCTGGTATTACATTACATTAATTATGCTAACTTACGATACATTAAGATATACGACTACTATTGTGAGTTAAATTGAAAACCTGGCTATCCTGACTACACTTAATTATATGATTAATGATGTATATTTAGCTAAATATGTCATAAAACAAGCTGAAATACAAACCACGTAAACGAACAAGCGATAAATTAAATAACTTTAACGGTCAATAAGGATGTTTAATTCAAATCAACAGCAATTCATTGTTTAAAAACTTAACAATTTTGAAGAATATTATCAACTGCTGTAGCTGGCTGTTTCGAGAGCAACATTTTTGTTTTCCTCATATAAAATGCATCACCCACTTTTGTTTTATCTTTTTCTTCCAGAATTTCAAAAAGATTAATTTCTTTATTTTAAAGTGAAGTTTATTTTGCATCAATTTGAATATTATTTTGATATTTTTTACGATGTACCTAGTATTTTTCCCAGTGTAAGCATTTTATACAAAGATAAGATAAAAATTGCCAATATTATTTTAAAGCAACAATTTTCGAAAGTTTAAATATTCATTGAAGCAACAGCTGATAATATTTTTCCCTTAATTTGAAATAAAAAATGTAATGTAATCGCAAGTTGTAGGTCGCGATTTCGATGTTCAGATGAAAGAACTGTTTGTAAGTACTTACTAATCACTTTTTTACTGTCCAACAATCAACGATGTCAACTTTATCGAATATAAAAAAGTGACACAAAAAACGTTCGTCAACGAATTTCTCTAGTAACAAAACAATTAAATAACGCAATAATGTAACTGTATAATTAATTAATAGCCAATTAAACTACAACATTGTAAGGCGTCGTATCCATAGAAAAATCTGACAGCGCATTTTAAAAATTGAGATTCATGCAGACTAATCTCCGCACGTGAAATGACATCAACTGAATCCAGTACTATTGATACTAAAAAACAGCCAAAAATATTACAAGTGTGGACAAATGTAATATTCTTTGACTCCATATCGGCGATCCAGTACATCGCCTTTACTGTTAATTAGGCATTATATTTAATGTACACTGCTTAACTACGGAATTTTTTCGTCATAAAATAAATGTAGAAAAACATTTTTTACCTTTTTCCGTAATAACGTTAAAAAAATTCACCGTCGAAAACTTAAAAGTAACCTCTGACAACTCGCAGACACGATCTGTTATAACTATTCCATTTCGATGATCACAGAAAATACGTTTTCATTCACATTTTTGTGTGGCGTAAATACCTAAACACTATTTTTTCATATTATTTTTGTATCTTAATCAAAAAATCCTTATAATTAAATTTTACCGTCTCGAAAATACAACTTGAATATTTTTTTACAAATATTTTTACAATGAAAGTACGCCGCGCAAAAATGTGAACCACGATGCGACATGAACACTTTCCTGGAAACGTAACTTTTGATCTAAAAATCTAATGTTAGGATTCACGATCCGTGCTTTTTTTATTTTTGTACAACTCGACACCCTCCGAGTTAAGTTCCCTAACATGATGGTTCATTAATTATAACTTTAAAAATACCAAACGTTCATAAATTTTTCCTTCTACTAAGACCTAAATTTAAAACAATACCTTTTATACAATATTCATAGGAACTTCTTTTGTTGTTATATTAATTTATTTATATATTAAATTTATGAGGACATTTTTACATAAATAGCGATCCGTTCACTTGGAATTTTATTGCGATTATCATATTTTTGGTTTATTATCAGTCAAAATTGTTTTCACGTCCAATTTAATTGAATTTTTGCTCACGTTTCCTAGAAAACATATGTATACGGTATCGGGTAACCATTCGCGTCTCGATGTAACTTGCCTGTCCGCACCAAAACAAAAAATAAATCTTCGCCGAAAAGTTGTGTATTTCATAACTGAAATTAAGTATAAGAAATCATTTTTCAATTAAAACACCTTTCTTCTTCAAAAATAAGAACACGATACGGAAATAAAAAATTATTTTTGGGCTATTGCATTGTTTTTTTTTTCCTATTTACATTGATATAACGCAGCAGTAATGTCATCTACACTTTTTGATCGAGTGTAGATCACTGCACGAAAATACCAATATTAATTCAAGAATGAAATAATTACGTACATTAAAATCAGCTTATTTTTACCTTACCTATGTTACGATTATACGTATAATACAACTTGTATGAACGAAATAAAATACATTCATTTGGTTCACATAAATTGTGCCTTATTATAATACATGTTGATAATATTAAAAAGAATTAATATTCGGCAACACTTGACATTCTCTTAAATTTGTAATTGCAAGAAATCCCCCAAATTTTTTGACAATTGGGGGATGTTTTGCAATCGTGAACTATAAATCTATTGCGGCAACTGTATGCATTATTACATTTATTGATAATGATTATATAATTGCAGAGTGCAACTATTAATCATTTTGAAATGATTTCTGGGCTATTGCTGTTTAGTTATGCTTGTTTTAAAATAAATATAAAAAATGTAAGTATATGGGCTGTGTGAACATCCGTGATGAAAAGAATGTCTTGTGTTTTAATTCGTCTACTCAAGGTATTTTCGTCGAAAGTTACTATTGGATCTTACTTTTATTTTACTTCGACGTTTAGTCCAATTATCAATAATTGTCCTATAATGTCCTGTTGACTGTAAGTTCAGTGAAAAATCGCTATTTTTTATTTATCAATTACAATTCCATTTTGATTTATTTACATACATAAGATAAGTAACGGCAGTCTTCTGAAAAAATAATGAATATTTTTTTATATATATACAACTATACAAATCATTTTGTAAATAATTATATTCCAGTAAAAATAATCGTATAATGTTAAAATAAACTGTTATTTTTAAGTTATATAAAACAAAAGCATCAACATTTACGTAAATTGCTACGGTATTTACATAATTATTATCTAATATGGCATTTAAAAATAAAATACGCCAAGAAATAAGATTTTTTTTGAAATGAAAATAAAAAGTAAAAATAAAATTATTTTTTTGTTAAATAGAATTATTTTGTGCGTTCAAAACGTGACTAGCATAAGACGTGTTATTGCGTGAAAAGATTAATAAAAATAATTATTAAAAATTGAATAATAATAATAAAAAATATCCTATGGAAACATAATGCAACTAATTATATTGCAATAAACCGTCGCTAAATGCGATAAAAACGTGCTTAAACCTGTTTGGCACATCCAAAAGTTTGTACTAAGCTAAGAAATTCACTGCTCTGTGGTAAAGCTAATAAAAATAAATATATATTTCTAATAAAAACACTCAATAATAACCAAACAAATAATAGAAGATTGCACTGTAATATTATTTGTCGTAATTCTACATCTAATTACTTGTTCGGGCGAGTTTTTGTTCCATTTTGTTCATTCATTCAACTATTTTAGGTACTTTTTATTTTATTTACAGTAAAATTTGTTTCCGCTAAAAGTTTCCCTATTTACAACAGTTAGTTCTATCTAAATTAATGTTATTACTTTATATTTTTTTCATAATTGTATACTTTTGCCGGCTAAAATTAAACGTAAAAACACTTTTAGAGTCCAAAACTAACTCGGTAAAATAACAAATTAATTACGAATTACCAATCAGAGACGATTTCGTACAAACTCCGGCCGAGAAATAATTTTTCATCCAAAAAATACAAAAGTCCCCCTTTTATAATTTTTTACTAAGTTTTAAGAGCTAAATTACAACTATTGCGTCGAAATCGCATCGGATTAGTAATAGCTAAATTTTCATGGCTGAGGATTTTGTTGGAGGTGGACAGCCTGTTGAGCGGCTTGTTGGGCAGCTTGAGCGGCCTGAGCAGCTTGTGCGGCTTGCATGTGTTGTTGCTGGACGGCCTGTTGAGCGGCCTGCTGCGCGGCCTGTTGCGCGGCCTGGGCTGCATGCTGCGCCACTTGCTGGGCAGCCTGTTGGGCAGCTTGTTGTGCAGCCGCCTGCTGAGCAGCTACCGCTTGTTGCGCGGCTTGTTGAGCTGCCTGCTGCGCCGCCTGTTGCACCGGCGACGGCAGGTTAAAACCCAACATTCTTGGATCATGCAATCTAAGAGCCTGCTCTAGCCGCTGCTCCTGTGCGATTCTGAACGCTTCCACTAGTTCAGGTGATATCTGTCCACTTCCATCGTTCGGCGGTTGCGGAGGGAAGCCTCCGTTGTGTCTTAAAGGACTTGCAGCCTCGTTGCCGTGGGCCGCAGCGGCTTGGGAGACGGCAAGTCGCAGCGCTTCGGCTTGGCTTCGTAGGAGGGCTTCAGCTTGCTGGATTCTCAGTGCGGCTTCGGAGGGTGCGGGTGGTGTTTCTGCAGGTGGTTGAGCCGGAGGTGGCTCTCTGGCAAGTTGCTGCCTCATCGCGGATACCAGGTTGGCAGCAGCTACCTGCACGGCACTAGCACCTTCGCCAGGCTGAGCCATCATGTTGGCGGCGGCTGCGGCTATGGCTGCGACTCTTTCGTCTCCGTATGCTTGGTGTCCGTTATTGGCTGATCTGAGTAGGTCCGTGAGTTTGTTGACTGCTGTCCCCGCTTCAGAGCCGGCAGAAGAAGACAGTCGTCCGTTAGAGGATGAGTCTGAGTGTGCTGGGGAGGGTGGCGCGAGGTTCAAGAGGCCAGACCCTCCAGCTGAGGCCGAGACGGCGGCGATGATGTCCCTCTCTCGTCTCTCGGCTGCCGCCCTGGACAGTACGTACTGGGCTGCGAACTGATGTTTCGGTTCCATTCTCATGTGTTCCATATGGGAGAGGAGACCTGGAATATAGAATAGCTAATGAGTTTCGAAAAATATGAAGATGGACCAAAATTATATAGCTGTCATTTCTATTTTTGACCAATATATTTGTATCCGTGTTGCAATTACATCTGCATGAATTTTAATGGTTCTTTGTTAGGATGCCAATGCAAAACGAAGAATAGAAAACCAAAATTCATTGTTTGCTTAATGAATTCGTAACTAGCTTTTGCCTGCGGCTCCACGGCATCTATGATAAATGTCCTTCGGGAACGAGGTTCGATTCCGGTTCAGAAACATTTTATGCTTTAGTCCGTATTGTGATTTATCTCCGCGTCAAGTATTAACAACTATAGTCTAGCTGTTATCGACAAGGTGTTTGCATATTTGACTGATACGACCTAAAGTCAATATTAGACAAATATGCAGTCCTACGGAATAATTAACTTAGTACTTAAGTACAATGCTAGTTTCTATTGGTATTATGGTACCACTTTGGGAAATTAATATCATTCGTATTTCATCGATGTATTACATTGTCTGTCATAGTTTGTCATTCAAACATTTATAGGTCCGTTTTTCTCATCATTATGAATCTATTCTTTGGCGATAAAGATGAACGTAAATATATATTAGTTATTCTTTCATAATTTGGTTACATTAAAGCCGAGCTTTTTAAGCAATGATCAAGTTCTAAATCTTTATGCTTGACAATGACGCTCAAGACCATTTTGAACAAATAAGGACTGTCAACATCACTCAATGTGAGGAGTACAGGACCGGTTGTTGTGGCAACGTTTGAAGGAGGCCGATGTCCAGCAGTGGAGAGCCTTTCGGCAGAAATGATGACTATGAGGACTGTCAACTAAACACAGTGATCACTTACCACTTTCATGCGTAAACACAGCCTGGCAGACGGAGCACGGCCACATCCTCAGTCCACTGGTCAGCTGGGTCTCTGGATGACAAGCCAGGTGCTTCCTCAGGGAGCCCTCGTTCACGTAGTGTTTGCCGCAAACAGGACAGGGGTGGTTCGCCGTCCGTCGCTTTGCTATGTAAGGATCAACAGGTTTAGCCTGTGCTGGGTACGGTGACGTGGCTGGAGGGCCTAGTCACCAGGATCAGGTGGGTTAGTAGGTTAAGGGAGGGAAAAAGAAAAAAAAATACAGGTTAGTTCCATTGTTAGTGAAATTTTGATGTGACTGTATTTTGTTGGTGATGTCATTATGAAAATAGGGGTTCGATTTTATTTTTGGGCAACCATATTTTGTATTATTTGAAGTTATTTTTGTAATGTTATGAAAGGAGTTCTCCATAACAATTACATAAAGATCTTTCATCCAACAAAATGCCGTCTAAATACTTAAAATTACATTCATTTAACCAAACGCGAAAACAAATGGAGCTTTAATAAATCAATACGTAAAACCAAAACAGAAACCAATTAACTGAACATTGGATGCCAACGAAACGGAATTGACGATAGAAAACGAGGAAAACGCTGCCATTAGATACATAAACAAAACATGTTATGATAATATAGAACGCCATCCGAAGAATTTGTATTTCCAGGGACAAGCAAGAAATGTTTGCAAAACACACTACCCTCAGAATGATGCTAAAACAATAACATCTAGTCCCCGGACCGCGTTCAGCGCTTATTTATTAAGTTAACGTTTAAGATTTATGGAAACGATACGTTTTTGTTTAACGGTTGATATTGGAACCAACACCCCTGTTGATGGCTTTGTGCCAGCTGGAAGCTTTTATAACGTTTTAAACATAATGTTAGATAAGTACGACTTATCGCGCTGTTACGATGACCAGTTACAAACTTCCAGTGACATAACTTACATGCTAATAATTATATCTCTCCTATTGCAACGTAAAAATTACATTATTAGAATAAAATGATTTTAACAATGCCATTATTAAAATAAAATCATTCATTTTAATTATTAAAATTTTGAAAAATACGTAAGCGATAGAAGAGATAATTAATGTCTAAATTAAAACTAAACCCAAACAAGTTGAAAAAAGAATGTCAAAGACGTTCCATTCCTGAATTTGAAATGGCCCATCGTTATCGACATTCAAATTTCGAGAGAATTCAAAAAAGGAGCTCCTCTATCGATGTTCGTGATCGACGGAGTTCTTTTTTCAAACGGACCAATCCTTCGAATATTGAAAAAGCCGAACACTGTGAAACTTACTCGCAACGCCGGATGCATTGGGGTCCTTGTGAGTGTTCTTCATGTGTTCTACTAGGGCTTCGCCTCCGAACACTACTTTGTGGCATATTGGGCAGGGAGTGGCGGTTGCGCCACCTATCATGAGCGCCGCATGTTGCTGCAAAACACCAAGGTGCAGCTGAAGCTCCTGTTCCACCGGCGGTGGCGATGCGGGCATAGCAGTTCAAAGATTAGGACATATTCATAATAAAAACACATCATAATAAAAAAAATATACAGTCGAAAGGGAATTTTGAAAAAAAAAATCGGCCAAACGTCAATTTTGATTTGTAAATGCAAATTAATATAAAATTGCCAATTCAGTATGCAGATAATTTTGAAATCAATGGTAAAATGCTAAAATTATTGAAAAAAATTAAACAAATTCCATGTTTTTGAGGAACTTGAAATATTTGGTAAAATAAAAAAAACACACAACATTGCCAAATGTTTTAGCAACTCATTTTCAGCAAAAATTTATTTTATTTTCAGGAATTACTTTCTAACAATAAAGCATTATCAGTTTTTCAAAGGGGAAACAATTACAATGATGTCTGAGTAAAGTGATCACAATAATAGAGTTTTTTTTACAAAGCCTTAAAATTCCAAAATCTTTTTCAATTAAAATGTAAGTAATTAATTTCTAAAGTAACAACCGCCAAAAAATTACACTTAGATACTGACCTTTGCCGTGTGCGTTCTCAAACTGCTCTCAGTGGCAAAGCCTTTCCCACAAATATTGCAATGAAAAGGCCGGTTTTTAGCTCTTTCCACTTGAGCATCATGGTTCCTTAGGTGTTGTTGGAGGTTCGAGAGTTGGATAAAAGCTCTTCCGCAGTCCGGCAGATGGCATTTGTATGGGCGTTCCCCTGTAAAGAAGGCTAGATTTAAGTTTTTGTTGAACTTTGGTCTATCTGTTTGCAGTCGATAAAGAGATTTGGTTAAATTGGGCGGCGCTTATGCTTGTAGATTCATAATTCTATCCGAAATTTTAATTCCTTACAATTCTTTCATGTCAATTAGTATACTCCATTTATAGAGCACACATAATGTCATATTTGAGTGAGAGCTAACGCAACACAATGCATCTGACCCTAATAATTAACGAGAACAATGTTTTTAAGATCCGATCTAAAAGATCAGAACCATATGCTCCTATTAAAGCTAAACCAAACATCAAAATTAGAACAATCGACGTTCGAAAATCGAACACTAACGGTAATCTTACACAACGGAACCGCAAACCAGTTCGAAATTCGAAACAATCTCAGCCAGCCGGGGCACGTTTGTTAAAAAGCCGAAAAATCACGACCGCGACCTAACCCAACGCAAAAGAAACCGAACGTGGCGTTCCATTTTTAAAATAAGACCATAATAAAACGAACGCATACTTTTAGCCTGTACTGCAAGCAAATGCATAGGTCGTTGAACGCACGCACACAGGCGCATTACTCACACAGAGACGCGTATGTCTATGGAGTCCTGGGCTTTGTTGGTGTATGTGAATTTTGCATGTCTGGGAAGAATGCGTGCATATAATACGCGTGAGGGACTAAGATTATTGTAGAATTATTTCCTAGATGCAACTAGATAGATATGTATGTGTATCTAGTGTAGGCTGTAACGGTCCGATCGCCATATTTATTGCCAGTAAATTTTATAAGTGTGCATGTTTTATTAGTTAGCTGATAAAAGTGATTTAAATATTGGCTGGTAGGTTTTATTGGCTGTGTTTGGTGATTGTGCTGTCCTTGCTGGTTCTTTTAGAATTAATTTGTTGGTGTAATTAAAAATAGGGTTTTATTTAGAGCGGTTTGTTCTAAAACTATCGTTTTCGAAAAAAAAAAAATTTAAGTTAATAATTTTGTCATTTTATTTTAATTATAATAAATGTAATAGATGTTTTCATTTTAATGATTAAAAACCCTGTAAATAAATAAAGAGAAAAAAAAAAAAAAAAAATTTATCCTAGATAATCTTCCCAATGACAATCTAGCACAATTTAAAATACACAAATTAGAAAATAAAAATGTCTGAATATTTTCAGATGAATGATTGTGTAACTTTGTCGTAAATAGCGAGTATACCAAAGTTAAGCTAAGCTGAGCCCAATGTAATAAGTACCTTTGTAGGTAGGTATTACATTTTTGCCGTTTCACCACATTATAAAAGTGAATGTCTAAAACGAGGTCTCGGATAGTATTCCTGGAATAAAACCTAGCTTAGGATAGGTGAGGTCAATAATCACCGATGTGTCACGGTTATTCTAGTTCCTAAGTGGTGATTATTTGCTGTGTCGTGGTGATTATGTTCTAACCTTAGAATGTGTGTAATTTATTTTTAAACACGTGTCACGATTGCAGATAAACAGATGAATAGACCAATACATTTTTTTTTTATCGAATTGTGTTCTAAATTTTAACTTATAATTATAATTATTTTCAGAAATAATTAATATAAAATAGGTCTCAGTAAGGGACGGTTTGAGAAATGGGCGGGTGTTTGGTTTGGTTTGTTTGAATTTAAAAGAGACGATGACCTCTGAGTTTGTTTCGGTGTTAGTCGGGTAGGAAACACCGACATTTAGTAAAAAATATATTTTACATGTGGAAATGTTATAACCAACAGACTTACTGAATAAATATATGTGTGCCTTTTAGTCCGTCCTAAATGAATGTATTTAATTTTTTTCTTTGTCATAATAAAATTATAATTATTGATAGAAAAAAAAAAGGTTGAATCGAAACAGTGCATTAAAATAAACCTGAATGGGATACCTAAAAGGTGCGACCGCTACCAATGCGGTCACGGGTTCGAATGTCGTCTCGAGGCAAAATATTTGTATTTCTTACAGAGTCATAAGTATGTGTAAGTATACCCGTAGCTGTGACAGAGATTCCTAGTGTGAATCGTTCATTGATGGTTTTAATGTTAATATGGATTGAAATTCTGTTTGATGTCTAGTAGATGCAGTTACGTCATAAGTTTGTATTACGTAAGGAATCTTTTTCTTCCGTAGCTGTGAGTTCTTGTAAGTTTATTTAACGAGCTTTTTAAGATATTTAACCTAGTGGTGTGACCGTCGGACTGCCAAGTCATAGGTCCCCAATTCGAATCCAAGGCACGCACCTCTGACTTTTCGGATTCATGTGCGTATTGTATAATTATCACTTGCTTCAAAAACGGTGAAGGAAACCGAACAGCATGCCTGAGAGATATTTCGCGACGGCAGGTGAAGCCAAGTCAGAGGCCCATGGGCGGTTTTAAAACTCTGACATCAGGTTAGGCACTAACCACACGAAATGAAGAAGACATTACTTTCTGGCAAGACCTAAATAAAAAAATCTATATAACCACTAATTATTATGTCAATGTTTCCAAAATCAATAGTTGCTAATTTTATATTAATTTTAAACTGCAAACGTTTACGGGTTATTTTAATAACTATAATAGAGCATCCGTTTTTTTTTCTCGCAACTGCATTCATCCTGTCGCTAAAAGTACCAATCGATTTTTAATTTTCTTCAGAGAAAACTGTTCTTTATCGGCACATTTTATACCTATTTGTAAGGAAAGTGTAATAATGATGGGCGATAACGATAGCTACTATTATTACTATTACATATAATAATAATCCTACGATTACACCAATGGGCTATAAATAAGAGTGCTTTATAGTTTTTCATTCAGCTAATAGCAAACATCTATAAAAGTTTATTGGTATTTTTAAATGGATTGTCTATGTCTGGTAGTCTATGGTGAGGTTAAGTGGTTGTAGGTAGTCTAGTTATATTACCCAACTATAATTCAGTCACTTAAAAGATTTTGTAATGATTTGTAGAGCCAATTTGTTGAATTTATTATTTTAATCGATTAAGTTGTCTTTGAAAAAAAAAATTTTTTTTGAGAAAGAAAATTAAATTCTTTTCAAAATTTTTTTTTTTTTTTTTTAAATGAATATGTAAAAAAATATATACATCAAAGTTAACAAAACACTTATTTAGGAGTAAAATTGGAGAAAGTAAGTTGGGTAGGTACCTACTTTCATTTATTAGAAAAACTTATTAATTAGACTCAATAATATTATCTAACCCTAACATAGCACATTCCCATAAATGTCATATTACACGTAATAGATTTCCACACACAAAAAAAAAAGCAACCGTACCAAAGATTAATCTTGTCTATGGTCAATATGTCTTCCGGGTTCGCCGTTCCCTATACTATTGTGGGTCCGCGGCCATTTTTCAACGTATACAGCTTGCACAACCTACGCGTGAACCTACCAGTATAACTTAATCCTCAAACGCGACGGGACTAAATTTAGTCTGGGGTCTTGTTATGCTGGTGGTGAACAGTATAGCTATTTTTGTTATTTCACTATGAATAAATGGAAGGGAAAGGCGCTTACCTTAGCACAGTTCGGCCGATGTGCGATGGTAAAGGATGGTATCTTTTAGATCGTGAACGGATTTATAGTTGGTTAATTTGTGGGTTTATTAGGTTGTTTGATATTATTTTGAAAGAATAAAAATATTTAATACAACATCATAAAATATTCAACCTAAAAGAAATAATTTAAAAAAAACTTTCCAATTTTTTTTAGAAAAATAGTTTTTTAAGTTTCTTATTTTATAGACGAGAGATATAATTAAAAACAGTTAGTATGTTTATGTTAGTTCATAATTGGACTAAGAAAGTTTATTACCCACCGATATTTTATCGAAAAACAAAAAACCAAAATATAACATTTCAATTAACTACGTACACACTCCGTTCAAAACTAACACTACAAAACAACTACCCAATTAGAAACCTAAAAACATTTCAAAGCTAACTGGAATCCAGGTATTACAAAGCCTAGGCTAGACCTAGGTATCCTGAAGCCTACGCGTTCGATTTACATACAAAAGTACCTTCTAGCCACCTTTGACTTGACTGCGTAGGCATTAAACATTCTTATGTAGACAGTTAGTTCGTTCCTGGGTCGGCTTTTTGAGATAGATACTATAATTTACTGAGATAAAACAATATTATTGCCATATTTATGATTAAAATGGTCCTTACTATAAACGTTCGTGCTTTTATGGAAACTGACAATGTTAAACTTAAAATAGGTACGGTCATCATTTATTTAGGGTTAAAACAAGAATGTTGGAAGACATTGTTATCAAATAGATTATGTTTAACTATTGAACATATGTATTTTGCCAAAGAATACTGTTTAGGACATGCTGAAGCTCTAAAGACCTACTTGTGCTAATTGACAGCTGTCAATTTCTTCCATCTTTGTCGTGATCTCACGTTTAGTCACGAATAATTTTAGTTTAATTGTGGCCGTTCAAAAACGAAGGTTCTGAACTGATTTACAATGTAAAAAAAAAAACTAGTCTTGTTAGAATTTATTTCTAAATTAAAATTAGGTATTCGAATCTTAATAAATGTGAAAGTTTGTATTTGTGGATGTTTGTTACTCAATCACGCAAAAACAGCTGAACGGCTTTGGATGAAATTTGGCACACAGATAGTTTATAACCTGGATTAACAAATAGGATACTTTTTATCCCAGGAGTACTGACGTTCCCGTGGGAAAATTTCCGACACCCACTCGGGGGAAGCCGCTGGCAAAAGTTAGTTAGTTCGTTATACATAATAAAGCAAGTCTAAAAATGCGCAACCATTTTAAAGAACGAGAGAACACAATCATAGACATTGACAATTCTCGTTTACATTACACAAAGGCAAAGGAATTCAGTTACAGAGCCAAGTTTTGCAACATAATAATTATAGGTCTGTTAAAAACTTCACAGACATTACAAAAAAGGTATAAAACTTTATCTTTTTTAAGTAAAAATGTAAAAAAATATAAACTCAAATAATAATGATTAAAATCTACGTGTCTCTCGGGACGTGACTTAAGAGAATTTAATTTAATTTGTCTTTTAAAAAGAACTTTGCTTTTTGTTTTATAAAAGATTAAAAATGTTGCAAGATAAAAGAGTTGGGTTGTGGTATTTTTTAATGTCCTTTTTTGACGTCGGCGAGTCCTTGCGACTACTTAAATGGGAAAACAAATTATGACATTATACTTCATTAAGTTTCAAAGTATGTCTACGGACACGATTTCTGTACGTTTGCATACCTAAGGCTAATCACCTAGATTTAATATAGTTCAGATGCTCGCAGGCAATGGACGGTTAACCTCTTACTAAACCATATCTAATATTATAATCGTTGTATATTTTTGTATGTTTGTTACTCAATTACTCTGTACTTAATTGCTGAACGGATTTGGATGAAATCTGGCACATAGGTAGACTATGGCCTGGATTAACTTATAAGATACTTTTTACATGTATATTTATAGCATTTTTCCCAAGATGTGAGCAAAATCGCAGACAGCAGCTAGCATTATATCTCACATTAATTTTAGTGCCATGAAGATTACAGCATAATAATTATGTAGTTTCATAAACTAAAACTGTTTGACAGATTAATACTGGCCACCTCTAAAAAGAGCATAAAAAATCAATCGTGGACAAGACGTATTAATATATCATGTGACACATGTCATGTGTCTGTCAACTTTCCACACACGTAAACATCATGATTTTTACCCACACATAGATACATTAATGTACCCATCGTAGGCGTTTAGATTATGTAGCGTTTGAGTTAAAAGACTAGAGTTGTAGAGAAAACAAAACGATAAATGTCCACAACTGATTGAGTAAAGTTGACGCTTAACATTTCCAAAAACATGAACTCCTTTGTTAAAGAAGATACTACCTAATTACTTACATTGTTTATTTAAGTACCTATTCAACAACAGTGCATGGCTTTTCGTTAAGTAGATAAACGTATTTTTTTGAGCTAAATAAATGAGCATTTTCCCTAAGTGACTAGTCATTTAGCTCAAAGACCACTATTATTAATTCCTACGACATACCCACACAGATGCACGTGTAACTACGTAAACATAGATATGGCGCTGGATTCGAAAATTAAAATTAAACATATCTCGTTGTGCGTCGATTTTAAAACACGTCGGCCGGTCGGCGCGTGCGCGATGCACAATTTATTTTTGAATTTGGAACGCAGACTTCGCGCCGTTTTATACTGCATGCGAATTATTCGCGAGTTTTTGATGTTCTGATTGACATTTTTTGCGTTTTTGCTGCATTTTTTTTCATTAAAGTTTGTTTTAATGTAATTGTATTGTATTTGACAGGACAGCCTTAATCAACAAGGTACTTCTAACAAAGAGAATAAAACGTGTTTTTTTACAAGTCTACATAAATGAATGGAATATTGAATGGAATGTGAAAAAGATTATGGTATTTTAATTTTTGTATACAATTTATATTATTTTCTTTAAAAAAAATCTCGCTGCTTAGATCTCTGCTCACCCTTCATCCAATCAAAATAAACGCCATACATTCAAGCTTTCCCAAAGCTCAGATTAAATATAACTTTTATATATTATCTACTAAACCTAACCCGTCAAACGCCAGGACATTACATAATTCCAATACATTCATAAACGTATAATTTACTTTAACTATAAGTTATGAAATATTTTAAATATCCTTTTATAAATAGATAAACTATACTTATGTATATCGTGAGGAAGCCGGCATGTCCTAGAACCAAAAAAATCGAAGACATGTGACATCTACCAACCCGCACTGGGCCCGCGTGGTGGATTACAGCACACTCCCATCTCACAGAGAGGAGTCCCAGCAGTGGGAACAATATAGACTGGTTATGCTATGTTATCTATGTGTCATCTTAAGATTATGAGAACCTTTATTTTTTAATCTTTTGGTATTAATTCCGTGAACTATGTGAAATGGGTTAAGTTAGGTTAGAACTGTGACAAACGCGTGCGAGCCGAGCGAATCGAGCGGTGCCGCCAAGTTGCTCGGAGCTAGGTAGGCTATTTAGTATTAGCGCAAGGTGCGTTACGTCGCAAGCAAGTTTGATACCAGTTCACAATTTGTCGATTTCTCATGGATAGGTTATAAACTATCGAGAAATAATGCGTTAGATTGTAAATCGTATGTTTCAGTTCACAATTTTTCGACAGTTTATGTATAGGTAATCTAACGGAAATAATACCGATAGATTATAAACTTAAAATAATTATGTGGTGACATCATTAATATAGTTTCATAGTAACAGTACCTATCGCCTACACCCGTCTGCATAACGTAATGCACGCCTGCAAATAACTATCGTCCTAAAATAACCTAACAATTTTAAACCTACGCCCTTTTGCCTTGTAGGTCCAGTGGTCGCAAGCGCTACTGCTGAGCATGTGGTCTTGGGTTCGAAGCCCAGGTCGGGAAAAGCGTTCTTGGGTTTTAACAGCAGGAATTTCTCAGTAGCAGCCCGGAGTCTAGATTTGTGCCCGGTTGATGGCAATAGGCTCGCCCCCTATTACATGGGACTTAAACATAACTGGCGAAATGTGGGTGTACCTATAGGTCTCTGCCTAACCCTTCAAGGGTTTACGGGCTTGATGTTATGTTATATTTAATTTTAATCAGCGGACTAACTTTATCTCGCAGTTTGAAAATGTTCCATTTTTTATCGGATTCGAAAGTTTGAGTTAAAAACGGAAATGGGTAGGTAGGTAGTGTTTGTAATAATACTGGTATATGGGGTATAATTTATACTGCAACGTTGTATGCATACTGCAGTGAGAATTTCGAGCCGATATAAGCTTCATATGCACCGCCGAATGTGTAATTTGTTGTCGAAGTTGGAATTGGTGTTTTTTCCTATTAGTGTTTTGTTATTTTTGTGATATTCTTATAAGAAAGCGTTACAGGGTTAGGTTATGTTGCTGTTTCGTTAATACCGTTTTGATATCGTTATGATTAATCCGAATTAGAGTGAGATAGTCTATAGAAAAAGAAAATGTTGTGAACATAGTAATAATAGAAGAAATACTATATTTTATGAACTAAACGTGATTCAGTTAGTTCCTAACCTAGATTTAAGTAATCAGTCACAGTACTGGGAAAATGGATAAGCTGCAAATACGTAGCAGAATGACTTTATCTCAAATAAAAAATAACCCTAAAATGCTGCAGCACTGAAATCCGAAACCAATACAACATTTTACATTTATCTACCCAAAATGACCGCGCCGTCCGCGTACCTATTCAAAGTATTTGTATGTATGTTTGTGAATTTATACAACATTAATCATTGCTATTGGAAATTTAAATTATTGGGCCTCGAATTTGCGTGCACACATGGTGGTGCAACCTCGCCCCCGGCCCCACCCGGTGGGGGTGGGTTGGCCGAGGGGGGCGGGTCACGCACTCCCACCCAACTATTGCCTCCCTCGCCCCCAACTATTTTGGGGTGGGCAGTGGGCATAAAAAAAAATATAATAGTATTCCACCTGCGTCCGTCGGGCGGAATTCGTATTGACGTTCCGTTAAATATGGATATTGTCCGCCATTTTGTTTTATGCTGATAATTTTGGCAACGGATTTTCATTTAAACTAGCTGTGTTGTATACTTGAATTTAATGTTTTATATTGTACTCGTATTTGGTGTTTCTGTACACATTTTGGCTATTATGGTATTGTGTGTGAGCTGGCTAATAATGTAATTTGAAGCTTAAACTATTTAATAGATGGAATTAGTTATATGAACTGGGAACTCAATCTATCGTATTCAGTCTGTGTTAAGTAACAGCGCAATCGTTTTACAAGTAAAACTTCGTCTAAACACCAAAAGTCATGCAAATAATTCGAAAGAACATCAATATGCAAAATTTTTGTTACGAAGATCTTCCCGAATTGTTATCGAGTTATAACTTTTTAATTGTAATCGATTCAAGAAAAAACAGACTGCTAAAAGTATTTCTAAAGTTAGTAAAAGTAATAAAAAGTGCTTGTCGAGGGTTCAGCTTCCCACGTTGCAAAGTTTCTTACTGAGAAGAGGAATCCTTTTTTATCTCCAGGTTTTTTTTTTTAATTTTCACCGCGGCGCTATCTCGCGAATGCTTCAGTGGTCAAATAAAAACTTAAGGAGTTTTCAAGGAATATGAAGTGCTGTGGAGACTTCAGGTGAAAAATATTTATTATTTTTATTTATTGCTTTGTTTTTTTATTTCGTTGTTTTTTTTATTTCTTTTTTTATTTCGTTGTATTTTTTATTTCTTTTTTTATTTCGTTGTTTTTTTTTATTTCTTAGTTTCTTAATGTCGAGAGATGGCTATAGGACTAGGGTTTAAGAAAAGTTGGATGGACTGTGTGTAAAATGTTATGGCTAGAAAAGGGAGTGACTTCCGAGATGACCACTAATAGAGAAGTAAGGAAGAAAGATAAAAGATAGGTATGTTGTGCCGAACACAAATAAATTATTTTTTTATTTAAATTAGTATATTGGACAGGAGAATGGTGATGATATTTTCTTTGTTGTTGACCGGTTCTTATAACTAAAAATAAATTTTATTGGTCATGCCTAGATGAGGTAATTGAACTGCTACAGTTATTTGCAAATTGTTTTCCTGACATTTACGGTAACACCCATTTATTTTCATTATTTGAATTTCGCGGTACAGAATCCAGCGGTATTTACCGACACCTAAAAATAAGTTTAAAATTGAGGAAAACATCTTATTTATTCAATTGAAATTAGTTATTACTATTATTATTCATATTTTTCGTTGCGATATAAAAACTGGGACCGCTAATTGGATTTGTTTTAAAATAAAACGGTGAATCATACCTAAATGTTTTATTATTAAATTATGAATTTACTGTGCAATTTTACCTCCCTAAAGGTACTTCGAAATAACACACAGGTTTTTGCCAAGTAACCTAAGATAAATTGAAGGACAACGTTTTAAGCAGACTCCGAAAAAAACCACTCATAACACAAAAAAGCACAAGAAAAATAAATTAAAAAGAAAAAACCTAACCCTCTCCACGCCGCTCAAATTCTAAAGCAGTCAAGTTAAGAAAGATAGCCAAGCAACTCCTGAAAAGGGTACACGTTTCAGCGACGAGTAAAAAGATTCAACCAAAGGAGGAGCGGGTTAAGCGAAAAAAAAAAGGAAAAAACAAACGTTTTGCGCTCGGGAAAAATGCAAAAAGAACAAAACTTATAGTTGGCAAGTTTTCCTCAACTTGGCGTAGTCTCTGCTAGGGCTGCTAACGACTTTCCTGTGTGTATTTTATCTTAATGTTTTGTAGTAATTAATGCGTTTTTTGTAAATCTAGGTTAATGTCTGTTTAAACTAACCATACGAGAAAGAAATAAGTAGTTATCAGTCTCTATAACAACTCGCGGAAGCAGGAAGTGTGAACTAATAGGGAAAGGAACAGTGTCTCTGTCTTTTAACGATGTAATGGCAGGCATTCCTTTTTAATACCTTACATGGTAGACTTTCATAACAAGATGTTATTTCAGGTATAACAGTATATAATAGAATAAGTGTTAGTTTGCCGTAATATAGCTAGGTATCAATCACGTAAGTAAGTAGTATTTAGTACCATTTTATTATGCGACGTTGAAACATTCTAATACATTTTTCTTTGCCCAAAATCTCCGAATTTATGCGCCAACCCTGTCACTAACTAAGATCGTGTGAATAGTAAGAGGTTGGCCGGGCATCAGTCCCGGGCGGCAATTATTTTTATTCGCCCCCGCCTCCCCGTTGAGACATCGGACATTTTCACAAAAAAAAAATGTCTCCACCAACTTGGGAACGATTTAAAAATTCATCTGCAGTCGCAGGGTTGAATCGGATTTTAATGTCGATTTAAACTTCGTAGTTTGATTTTTTTATTTTTTATTGCCATGGCGATCTGGGAAATGGATGAAAAGAGATTTTATCTTTAGTATTTGATGGAAATGGTAATGAAAATGGAGTTTGAATAGATAAAATGTCAATCGGAAGTTGGTTACATAATGCTAGTTGGCTATCGAGCTAAGGTGCGTACGGAATTTCTCATGATCAGTAGGTATTGTACTTGAATATCGAATCGAATATCGAGTCATTTAGTCAACGATAGGCTTTACAGAAACGAAATTGAGGACGCCTTTGCCACTAGCCACAAACTAAGTAATAACACCGCTGTCTAATAACACGCTAATGAATAGTTAATTTGTGAATCACTATAGAAAGATCCAAATTCAATTGCACGCATATTTATATATCTACTGAAATAATTATAATACAGCTGTTTTTTTTGTTTTAACGCGCTAAACTCTAGAAATACCAGACAGATTTGAAAAAATATTTTTGCATTCTATAGCCCAATTCAAATCAAGTCAATCAATCAAAATAAAATTATAAATAGAACTTGACCGTTAACGAACTTCCAAAAACAAAACACAATACGCGTATAAAATCTTCCGTTTCAAATTAACCCTTTGATCTAATTTTTTTGTCTTCCTCTATTGTTTGTCCCTTGAAGTTAACCCTTCGAATACCTGTTGTTTTTCATACATGGACAGAGGGGTCCGGTGTGTCATTCTGTAATACTTTTTTTAGAGTTGTTGTTAATTATTATTTTAACGTTTACAAACGAGCCGTTTTATTAATTTCATGTTATTTTTACTCGTGTTTTTAATCTTTGAGATTTTATGCTTCATATTTGTTTTAAAAAAATCCTTTTGAAATTAAAAGGCTCAACTGTAATACAGTAGTTAAATAATAGTTCTTAATTAAATATTAATACTCGTTAGAAGCCTAACATTAGGTTGCGAAATAGAAGCATGTATATTTGGTTAAAGTTTGCACAGCTCGAATGAAATTGTGTGAGCTAAAACTCGTAGGCGAAAAGGTATTTAGACACTACAGTAAGCTTAATCCGTTATGACCGCACAAGGATTCAAACTACGCCAATATAATAGTAACTACAGTTCAGACTTCCATTCAATCATAAATGGACAATAGACCGGCAAGACATTTATCAATCCTTTGTTAATAATAAAAATAATAATCAAAATTATTATTATCATACTTCCAAAGGGTTGTGACCCGCACATTGTTATCAAGCGCATCCAAATACCAATGGACAATGACCTCAAAAAAATGGCCTGCAGCTGCCCAGGCCATAATGGGCGTTTGTTAGCCAATATCGCCAAAATAATAGTACGGACCACTATTATTATGCTAATATGGCGCAAGGCTATTATTTTGTTCACAGGTACGGAAAGAATATCTTCCGGGACGCTTGTACCCCATTGTGTCCAAGTGTTTGTCGTTGCAGTTGCAGGGTCGGTTTTTATATTAATTTTTATTATTGACCGACGCGTCCGTGACTAATTTTGACGAATTATAAACCATATGGCAGTGGACGGGTTGGGTTATGTTTAGAGTTGGTTTATTCTATGATTATTGTTTTTATTACTAATAAAAATGATCACAACTTTCAATTCAAGCTTACGCCTAATAATATGTATTTAATACTTTGTAGGATAAACTCAGCAATTACTAAGCGCTTATTATAATTAATTACTTTATACATCATATTTACAATTTGTAAGCATTTACTACATAAACGAACGCGGCAATAATTTACCTATGTAATATTTATTTATGAAATAATAAACAAACAATATACTTAGGTATTACCTATGCGTATAATACATTCAGACTTTCCTTAACCCTCAAACGCGATGATGCTTTAAAATTCGTGCTCTAAATCGAGCAATTAATCACGAAGAATCAAAAATCGTTTCTCCAATTAAAATGCACCGCATCATTCTTAACACATTCGTTCGATTGTTCCAAAATTGAATTCTAATCACCGTTCCTTTCACAATGGGGCCGCCACGCCCCCGTGACGCCAAAAAATAGGGAAAATGGAGAAAATTTTCCTTTCTCCTATAAAATCGGTTCGATTCTTGAAAGGAGGCGAGCAATTAACTCGAGTATCTTTTGAGTTTAAATTAAGTGAAAAAAAAAATGGGGGATGAACGATTACTTGGAAACGTCTGGGATATTCTTAGATCTATTGATTGTCATTAGTGTGTGTAATTTGATTTTCTTTTGTAAAATTAACGCGCACCTAGCGAATGATAAACCTACTTCGATTTTATATCGTGTTACCAACACGTATTCACGTAGTAATCAATGTATGAAAATTTACAATTTATTTCTGCTAGATAGCACATGTATATGCGATTTTTCACTAACAGCCTGATCAACGCCAATAAATTATAAGAAAAATGAGATAAATATCAATAAAACGTACAAACAAGCTAACCCTACCGCTGCAAAGGTCGCGAATGCCCGCACGCAACAAAATCCAAGCTCGAGCTTGTTATACATCTACATATTTTTGCTAAACAAAACCAGTTTTAGTCGGTAACGTGCGGTATTGCACAGCGTGTACCGTTACTTCGCATCTGGTGATGCAACTTTTGATGCCTATAATAACATAATTGTGCACTTATCTTTGGATACATATTCAGGGAACATTATGTGTGATAGCAAAGTGGACTTAAGTTAAAAAAAAAAGCGTTAAAACAGTTTTGAAAAACTAGTTATTAAAGCATCAAACATAATACAAATATCAGCAACAATGAGCTTGCAATTCAAAGTAAGCAAATACCGCTCAAAGGAAACCGTGGGTAAAATAACTAGTTCACAATACTTCCTGTTATTTCAACGTCAAATAATTTATAAACAAAAGACTACAAAAATTTGCATGTCCCAACAATTAATTGCCAAACGCATTATCCATTGTCTTCTAGAATAAGTAATTAAATTAAAAAAATTAAGAGCAACACGCAATCCTATTCTTTTGCTAATTAAAGAAGGAAGAATGAAAGAAACGGCTAAGTAGCAAGTTGGGAGTGTAAAAAAACAAAAGGTCCCCATAGGGATTTGAATTTCGAACGAGAGAGTTTGCGTGTTCGCGTCAGTTCGCGGCGTTCCATTTTTGAATTTTTATTTTTTCGCTAATTGTGTCACGATTTGCTTTTGTTTTTTTATTCTTTTGTTTTTACTGTTGCTTTTGTAGGGTTAAGATATGATTTAGATTAGTAAGATTTGTCATAGGTAGTTTCGTCGACTGTTGACACAAGATTATTATGACTTAACTGTTTGAAGTGTTGTATTGTATTCAGACAAATACGTATTATAAGAATACGAGCAACAGAATATATTTTGTATCATCATAATACAATTAGATACAGAGAAACGATTCAACAGTTTCTGGGAAATCGAAAAAAAGAAGAAAACAAAAAGAACACTTTCGATACCAAACAAATATCACTTCCAATCACCCGACTTCCGCGACCCTTTCCATTTTTTCTCAGTTTTTAATCGAAATAACCATAAACAGCCATAAAACTAATATTATAAATCGATTTAAAGTCCCGGAGAACATCTGTTGTCTCGATGCACTCATAAAGTGATCTTGGGATACCGGAATAAGCCCATCAGCATTGCTAGTGATTTTTAAAGGTATTTTTTTTTAAGTTTTTGGTAACATGCGGGGAGAACAGATGTTGTGCGTCGAAATCTCGAAGTCAACGGACTGATCGATAAAGTACTTTTTTATGTTCATGATAGGTTTCTACTGGAAGTGCAGAGAAAGTCGGTAGGACTTTTTGCTCTTACGCAAATTCGTCTTAGGTCTCGTCATTATTATTTTATTTAAAAGTGCAGATTTTTTACCACGATGCATTTTTTAAATTAATATTACTCTAAGTTATGTAAGCGGGATTTCTATAATAACTATTATTGGTGAATTAGCACCTTGAAACCACACGCTGCAGTTACGGGTTAAAGTGTGAATTCACTGACACGTCACTAAATTCCTGACATACACGTGATTGGCTGCGTGGTTTCTATCTATTCATAACATTATTACAATTATAATCATAGAATTACTTTGAATCTTAATCACTTAGAAGAGTACATTATAATGTAAAGTGTAAACATTCAAAAAACTATTCTCAATATCTTGGATTCTTTATATTAGTAATCATTGAGCTTGAAAAACAGCCAATGGGTTGGTACAATTGTCAAATAAAAAAAAAACGAACATGATGTTCATGTAAAAAAAAGTATTTTATTGATATTTCTATCAATAAAATACTTTTTTTTTTACAGATCTCATTAGGTAGATAAATGCACAACAAACCTATACTTTCCTCGCCAACTTAAAGCGTAAAATATGTGCTAATCGGAAAATGCGCGTTCTTACTATTGCGCACCCATTTCGAAATGCGTCTCTTTAAAAAACAGGTACACTTCACACAAGAGAATAAAGTTTTGTTCAACAAAACGTATGTTTAGTAAGGAAACCTGTTTTTCTGCAACTATATTGTACTTCGTGTCTATTCATTATGCGATGGTAATTGTCATGTTAAAATCGCCATCTTTGTTTTACAAATTGTGTCCTCGATGTCTTAGAGTGGCGTAGAAAAAAATGTTTTTAGCTCACGAGTGGTTTAAAATAGAATTAATGTTTGTTATTCATTCATTGTTGTTGTTGTTAAAACTTGTTTTTATTTTTTTAGTTTGTGACATTATGGTTTAGTGATATGTGAATTTAGCGTTGAGCATTGAAGGGTTACTATTTTTTCTTAAATTTAGGTATTTACCGAGGTAAGTATCATCGGATTGGAAATCATGTACTTAAAATTGCATACTATAGACAAATACTTGTTTTTAAATTGATTAGTAACTAAAAACTGTATTAGTTTATAATGATTAAGTATTAAGAAATTTTTCATCTCTCGTCTTGAGTAATTCGCACCCTAAGAAAAAGTACCGTTTCCTACCCTACCATATGGTAGAACAAAAGATGAACAGTGGACTCAAAAGGAGTAAAAACACAAAAAAGATTACAATTAATATCAGTAATTATTCTTTGTGAGATTAATACAGGGCTATTTGTATTTTTTTTCAAGTATTGTTTTTTTTCTGTGATTAGATTGTTAAGGCTTTTGTTGCTTTACGCTCCGCTGGAGGTATTGTTTTGATATATTTTGATGGAATTAATTAATTTTTGTGTTGAAGAAATGAACGTGTGTGTATTTACTAATGTGTGTTACGTTTTTAGTAGACGTTAGAGCTGTCTGTGTTTTAGAATTTGGATATTACTTCTAAATTATGATTGTTTCTAAAATAGGCTGGCAGTCTTAGTTAAGTCACAAGGTATAGCGCAAATAAATTCTTAATAATTCAATATTGCGTCATTCCTGTCTAAAGTTTTGTCTACATAAAGGTCATTTTCCTCCAACTTTCGAAACACCCGCACAATGGGCCAAATTAAAAAACTCCAGACAAAAATTTCCAAGACAATTAAAAGAGGGTGCGACACTAAGTCCGATTTAATAACCAATCGAGCCCGACACCTAAAGAAAGTAGCAAAAAATTCTAAGAAGAAATTCTTCCCCAATATAATTTCGTAATCACCGGACCGTGCGTCCGGTTCCGGCAAAAAACTGAGATACGACCTTCCAGAGCGTCTTGTCAGAATTCGTGTAGTATGGATAAGATAGCACGCCATTGAGGTTTATTATAATTGACAAGATAAAAAAGATGAACATTTTAAATAAAGTAAAAAATTAAGGTTAGGTTTTGATCAATGACGTTTAAAAAATATTTTTTATTTGACAAATTGAGGAAATACGTTTCATAATAAAATAGCAGTGTACATGGCACAGTATGTTTAAGAAAATGACCACATTTTTAAAGAATGTAGGTAATATTATTCTCTTTCCCAAGTAGAAATAATTTGCTAAAACATAAAAATATTTTTTTTTTACTTATTTTCATAACTTTTTAACAATTTTCGTGTATTTTTTTTAATAAAAAGCAAACACGGATGTAAGTTCTCTATACCTAAGTATGACACAATTCCACAAAACAAATCACAATTCAACAATAAAAACCGGCACATCCACCCAATTCAATTCGGCGATATGATGTCAATATTTACCCGGGTAAAATAAGGCGGCAAAAAATAAATTAGGCAAAAGCTCATTTTGGCTGAAAAATCTTCGCTGCGACATCTGCGGCCCGAGGGTTGGTTAGGGGTGGGGGAAACGTGATTTCTTTCCCATTACTATTTGAGCACTTAAGTGGTAATGGCGGACCACTGTGCAATGTTAGGTGGAGTAGAGTAGGTATTGAGTTTCACTGTGGTGGTTAAAATTGGAATGGTATTAGTGATGTGATTAGAGCGAGTGAGTTAAAAAAAAATCTTTTTTGTGTTTTCTTTTTTTGTAAAAAAAGATAAAATAAGACTTATGGTTGGTAAAGTATTTCGTTAACTGTTTCCTTTTCTCGTAAATAGTGGCAGTTACTGAAGGAAATGTGGTGTTCAAATGATGATTTATCGATAGTCAATTTGTAAGTATGTCATGTTGTCATCTTTGACACATTATAATTATTGCATCACCTTGATTTTCCTAGCGTGTTTCCATTATATTGCTAGAGTTTGTTTTGAAGAGAACTAATAGAAAATGTAGGTATTTTTGTCTGATACCTACTTTAAATTCCACTGACTTCCCACAAGAAAAAGGACGAGAAAATTTCAAAGAAAATTCAACTCAAGAAGGGGTAAACGTCAAAACTACATAATAACTCATTCCCTATCTAACAAAAATCTTGCGGCCGAGGGTTAGGTGTACTTCAAATTAATAGAAAGATAACTCTGGCGGTTTCTTTTATTTTATAAAAAAAGCAAGGGTTTGAGACCTTTGGTTTACTTTATATTATGGACTTTCTGAACTTCAACCTTTTGCAAAACATTATTTTTAGATAGCCACACTGTTATGGAAGTGTTTGGCTCATAATTAATATAGAATAAGAGCGTAGGGAACTTTATTTTTGTATAAATAGAAGCTATTGTTTCTAGGTGATGGAGAAATTGAATTTCTAGGTTCACTGAATACTGGTTTCTGTTAGTGACGTATTTAGTAAGTGGGTTGCTTGTTAATACTGTTTTTATTTCTATAACTACACAGACTGTTTAAATTTTTACACTTTTTTTGTAAAATGTCGTCTTTTTAACCGACTTCCAAAAAGGAGGAGGTTATATATGTTCGTCGCGTATGAAGGTTTTTTTTTTTTTAGCAATGTATTCATTCTTCACGTATCTACATAATTTTCTTAATATTTCCATCCATTTAAAAAAAATCCAGCCATTTAAAAAATTGCATAAATCGTTTAAAAAAAGTCTTTTCTAAAACAAGAAAAATACGGAAAAACAAACAAAGTACTCAATAGGACGAGACGGGCGCTAATTTGGACGCAAACATTTGTGAAAATCAAATAAAAGCCGATCACGCGAAACAACCTTTTTTCCATCTCGGCTTCTGCAAATAGGCTTCAGTTTTTTTTTTACTGCAACACGATTTGATACTTGTGTTTTTTTCTATTTTTTGTTTGGCGAATTGGCCGTGCATATATATGGCTCTGTCCTTGTGATATTTTTTTTTATTTGAGCTGAAACTTTACTATAATTATGATTGGCGATACTTTATCCGTTTTATAACAACAAATGTAAAGCAATTCGTTAGAAATATAGTTAAAGTGCGGTTAAATATAGGTAGGTACCTGTTTTACTAACTTACTAAAAAAAGTAATCAGAATAAGATAATTATAGAGATTTCTCGGGGTAATTAGACTATTGTGTGTTCTTAAATATCCAATAAATGCAACAGATTTTCGAAGAAATTTTATTTACATACTTCGTGCTTTCAAAATGCCGTCATTTGCCGGTTTTACATTTTATTACAAAAATATCATCGTTTTATCATCAAATTTAAACACACGTTCTGTTTCGATCGAACGTTGTTGTTTCAGTTGAAAATACATAAAAAAAAAGAGAAAATACAAATATCAAAGTATCAAAACCTGCATTCCTTGTAAACTGTGCCCTCTTTTTCTGGAGGGTGGCACAAAGACGCGGTGGAAAATGAAAAAAAAGCGACAGAAAAAAGATAACTGAATCCCTCGGAGTTGAACCAATCATGCAAATTACGACGTTTTCTATTGGACGACTCTGTTTTGTAGGAATTATTTAAAAAGCGTTTGTTTTTGGACCGATTAACCTGTTATTATAGTAGGTATTTCTTTTTCTTTTATTGTTAAAATTATTTAGAATGTGTGTTTTGTTCGTTGAAAATACAGCGGGAAAAATATGGATTTTTAAAAATCGAATATGTAATGTTAATATACATAGAATGTAGGTACTGTAGAGTTTTTATCCTACATGACGTTTCCAGACAATTTTAAGTCAATGTTATATAGGTAATATTATGTGGTGAACACAAATTTAGAACATTAGAAAAGAATCTTAAGCTAGGAGAGCTGACAGAGGAGGCCATTTTGTAATGATTTTATTTAAATAATTACCCGTTAAAACTAAGCGTTTCATTTCCAAATACAGGTTAATTCAGGTGAGTTGCTACAACCTATGTTTAGTTCCACGTACCTTCTCACATTATATACTCATTTGGCATGCAACAATTTGTACCTACTAATAAATAGGTTTTATTCATTTGAAGTTCAGTACATTTTTCACTTCCTGCTCTGTCACTATACCTACCACAAATGGAGAATCAATCAGTACCAAAACAGGTTATATAGAGATATTCATTTGGTGGCCATTTTTACATAATTATAAAACATCCTACAATCCTACGTATGTTTGGATGTTTGTTACTCAATCACGCAAAAACGGCAGACCGGGTTAGGATGAAATTTGGCCCACAGATAGTTTATAACATGGATTACCACATATGGTACTTTTTATCACGGTAGTTAGGTTCCCGTGGGATAATTTCCGACATTCACGCGCGTGATGCCGATGTGAAAAGCTAGTAGTAATAAATTATGTAAAATAACTGAAGATAGTCAAAATAAATCAAGATATTTAAAACAACTAAAGAAATTGCAGCCTTATCATCCATACACAAGACGACACTGCCAAAAGGCAAAAAGATACCCTAAAATATTAATAATACATTATATTTTAACACTAAAATACCACATTATATAAACCACCCTATATTCCCAGTGGGATAAGGATTTCTTTTACACGGACAAATTTTTCCATTAATATTTTTCCCAAAAATGATAAGATGGATTACGTGGTTGAATTAACAGTTATTCCCAGAGGTCCCAGGTTCATCATCCCCTTCTTTCTTGAGGTTATTTTTAGGGTACCAATGAGGTAAGTTTTTAAGACAACCGTGCGACAAAATGGCGGACTTTTTACGTCAGAATTAAATTATCTTTTGATGCCCTTTCCCAACTATGCTGGGGTCGGCTTCCAGTCAACCAGATGCAGTTGAATACCAGTATTTTACATAGAGCATGCCTATCTTACCTCCACAACCCAGTTACTGTGTAATACTAAGAAGTAAGACTGGTTGTCAGACTTTCGGGCTTCTGACTTCCCTAAACGACTTTCAAGATCTACAAATGACAGCTGGGATCAACGTTTTAATGTGTTTTCCGAGGCACGGAGGGATGATATGTAATGGATGGTCGAACAGATCACGGCAAGCATGGACTCAGTAACCACTAAATGAAATGGGAAATTATTATATTTTTAGTTCAAACACGTAATTAAATGAATCCTAAGGCAGTAAGGTATTATTATCACGTGCATAAGTCACATTATATAAACACGTTGAAGGATCTTCAATGAATTTTGATCGCCGCATTTGCTTTAAATGCTGATCATATTGGCAATTTATTCAATCACACATTATCGTGGCTAATTTTTATGATTATTAAAGAGGGAAATATATAAGTAAATTTTATGGTACTTGAAGTATTTTCAAAGATAAAATAAGCGCCGAGTGATTATTACTTGATTCTTAATGAAGTGACTACTATGAATCACATATCCAGTCACTATAGAAAGTTTTGTATTAAAGTGTCAGATAGTACCTATTTCATTATTAATTAAATAAGGAAAATTAAAGATATATTTATGATTTCTACGCCAAACATCACAAACAACTTTAATATAGTCACAGATGCATCGTCTTCACAAATAATTATAAAACTAATGTACCTACATATATACAAAATATTGTAAAACATTTTAAAAGAGTAACGGTGGAGTTTCTTGCTCATTCTTCTCCATACGAAAACTACCTTTTGGAAGGGGCGACTAGAATCAATTCATTTTTTTTGTAATTATTGACGTTCAAAAGTGCCTTGCAAGGGCCTATTTGAAATAAATGATTTGACTTTGACTTTGACTTTGACATCGATGGTCCTAGTTTATCATTTATAACTTCCAGTTACAACTATATGTAAGCGGGCACGCCCTTTATGCCTGGAGGCTTTTTTATTTAGATATAAATTCTGTTTACGTTTAGTTTTTTTATCTCGGCCTGAGTATCGATGATTGATTGGTTGAGTTCTCGATGATTTTGTTTGGTATATTGGCGTGTGCTAGCTAACATATGGCTAATAATTTGAATTATGTTTTGTGTTGCGTAATGTAAACTATTTTGAATACTATTATATAGAATCTTTTTTTTTGTTCTTCTAACTGAACAGACAGCTGTGCTGCTGGGGAGTTTGTTGCGCCACTTCTTCTTCCCAGCTAATGCACTAGGAAGTGGTGAAGGGTGGGCGTTTTGGGGGACTGTCTTATGTAATTTTGACGTTCGAAAAGTGCTGATTCTCAGCCTAGTTTGAATAAATGACTTTTGATTTTTTTTTTTTTTTTTTTTTTTTTTTTTCAGACTTTGATTCTGTTATAGCGTAGATACCTTTTTTTATTTCACATAAACCTACATGGACACTTATGTAACGTCAGAAGCTAGGTGCACGGTTCCAATTGGTCGTTGCCTATGGAGAAGAGCCGGCAAGAAACTCCACGGTTACTCTTTAACAATAATTGGCTTTTACAATATTTTCAAATAACAGTGTTAATAGCTATGGGAGGACAGTGTAAGTCTTTCAACAAGTACCAGGTACTCAACAAAATAGAAGATGGTCAATAAATCTACAGTCCACGAAGCATACAGCGTTCTTACATTCACAAAATAGAAAAGAATCTATAAAGAAGATAAATAAATTAATAAAAATAAAAAACCATTTTAAACGAAATTACATGATTGCAACTGTAACAAATCTGAATAATTATCATGTTCCCAAAAGCCACTAATAAAGAGTTCAAATTAAATGGCAGGTATATAATGTCAAATAATAGGTTGATTATGTCAAGGAAGAATGTAAAAAAAAAGAAACATGGTCATTTAGCCCTATTTTTGTACCATTTATGCTCTATAATAGGTACCAGCCTGTTACTGTCTCACTGCAAGGCAAACGCCTCTTCTCATACAGAGAAGGCACGAGCATTGATCACCACGCTTGCTCAAGACGGGTTGGCGATTTCAGACTTATATTAATAAACCCAGGTCTCTTCAGGATGTTTTCCTTCACCGATGTCAGTAATATCCAAGATAAACTCAGGAACTACATAATTAATTGAAAATTATGTGCTATTCTTTTATCAATATTCAAACGCATGCAATTTAATTGCACACAATTCAAAATCATCCACCACATTTAGCAAGAAAGGGTCCAAATTATCATTATTTAGCCCAATATCACATTAGTTTAATTTAAAGGAAATGCATTTGTGCGCTACGGAAGCCACAACACTGCGGTTTTACTGTAGAGATTATTTCGACCAAAATCTCCTATATTTATATAAATATTTTGTATTATATTGCATAATACCTTTGTAGTTAAAGGAAAAAGTAGAAATGTTTTTTTCCCCCCCTATATACGTAACAACACTGCGGTACTCGTAATATCATTTAGGTACAATGTTCTTTTTAAATTTTCCGTTTCCAAACTAAAAACACATTATTTTTAAACCTATAAGCTTGTGAATCACTTGTAAGTACCTATAACTTGGAAATAGGATATGCACTATTAACAAACGTAGCATAATTTGATTGGTGATTATAATACCAGCCTATTAATTACAGTCCCACTGCAAGGCAGAGGAATCTTCTCATACAGAGAAGGCACGAGCATTGATCACCACGCTTGCTCAAGACGGGTTGGTGATTTCAGACTTATATTGAAATGAAATGAAATTGTTTATTCTGTAAGTAGGATATCGGAATCACTTTTACACGTCATATTAAAAATAGGCTAGATGAGTTCGGCGTTTCCTATCTGACTACTCTGGAGAAGAAAGGCCGACACAAACTCAGAGGTCGCAGTCTCTTTTAAAGTCCAGACATAATCTTGGTCAGGCCCTATTTGGAACATGTAGATTAGTCTATGAAATGGTTTTTTGAGGAAAGAATCATACAGATTTGAGTGGACCTGTCCTAACAGTGCAAGCATTTGTCATTAATCGTGGAGCTCAACTCGACGAACAATACCAAAGAAACGACGTTTGAGTAGGCCGCATAAACTATTCAAACTTCCAGACCATCATTAAAATTAACTGAGAAAGAAAAAATAAATGAGAGAACAAAAATAAAATATCCACATTGTCCTCACATTCACAATATTTAAAATAATATAATACTTTACAATACTTTATAATACTTTTAAAATAATATAATATTAACTATATATATACGTAGTACGTCTAAGTTTACTCACGATCGACAGGTGATTAACCTATTGACTGTATTAGCAAACAGGAGGACACTGGCTGCTTATCCCCTTGAGTGACTTATAATTCCTTAGTCAACTTTTAGTATACCAACGGGCAGAAAGAACAACTTTCTGAAAAAACCAGATCTTTCCGATCACATTAAAAGCAGTTCCTGACTGCTAAGAGAAAGCATATCTAATCTAATTACAATCTAACGCAATTTTTAATGAATATTGCCAGTTATATCCCAGATGTGAAGATTTTATACTACCTTCAAGGTTTTATAGCAAGATAATAAAACAGCTTTCAACTGTGTGTTAGCTATAAAAGGAAATCGATTTGAAACTTATGTGAAATATATAACGTGAGACACATTTAGAAATAACTAGCTACCCGCTCCTGCTTCGCACGGTTTTGAAAAAAAACGAGATTTCTTTATTATATGTAAGTTTTATACAAATGTTTTATACACAAGCCTTTCGGATCAAAATTATGGAGAAAACCACATCAAAATCCGTAAAGTAGTTTAGAAGAAGAACGCCATAATAGACATAGACAGACACAAAAAAGCGACTTTTGTAAAAAGTAGGTACCAAAGATGTTGGAATATATTGAGACTGGCTCCATATTATTCTTCTAGTCTTTGCTAAGTATGGTGTTAGGTTACGTTTTTTAGTATAGCCAGATGAGATTTAACATCAGCCTCAACACTTTAGTCTAGCAACAACTAAGATCAAATATACAAACAATGAAAGACACAATTGGGCCTGAAGATAGTATAACTCGTTATAAGTCATATGCAATAGAGGACAAGCTTATCATCAATAACCAAGTATAAATCCACTGACTACTTATTACTGAAAATTTCCCCGAAAATCCAGACAATACTAACCAACCCGGGGATCAAACCAAGGAATCCGCAGCTTACCAGCCGCACTTACAAGTACGTAGTAGGCCAAATAAGCTGAACAGAAACACTGAACCCACCAAAGTATGTGTGGTATTAGTAGGTACATAGATATCGATTTGGTCACACTAGAGGAGGCTATTCCGCAGGCTGCAGTGACTATTGGTTCTAAGAACTTGCGTGGGACAACAAACATGTAGAGCGTACCTATACTATAGATCTGTGAACACTTGCTTATATGAGCAGTAACGTCTTTGAGCTGAGAGGGGTCTCTGAAGGAGGGTAAAGGTGAGATGATGGAGAAGATTATAAACTTGATATAAAAATAAGTAATGAAGCAAGTGTGGGACGAGATTGACATAATATTTGGTTAAGACTGACCATCTTTAGCGCAAAACGTGTGGTTTGGACACCAAGGGAAGAGGCAAACCGAGCAGTGGGATGGTAGACTCAAGAAAAGATAAAAACTAAAAAAAAACTTACAAGACAGTGTATTTAGAAATAATACGGTTATCTGCTAATTCTTATCAATAACTAAGCCGGTGAATAAGTATTCAGATAGAATGTATCATTAGTCATATTATTAGAGCGTATGTAATACTTATAACCTCGGCCTATTCCATTGGTGTTTGTAATGGTTTAATATTTTTGTAATCAAGATTTCATAATCATCATTTTGCATCCGCTTCAATCAAAACTATCTAAGTAATAGCTTTATTGTTAGGTAATTTGACGCCTTTAAATAGTTTTATAATAAGAACCTCATTATATTTGTGCATAATGTAATTTTCCAGATCACTGAAACCCTTTAGCAAATCATCATCATTAAATTATAATACGAGTAGTTCATTGTACTCAAAATCATTAACTCATGCACGATTTTTATCCCCGCCATAGCACCGCAGTTAAGCTCGCGGATTCGGTAGAATCATCGTCTGTGTACCATGGCGCAATGATTCTATTGATTTCCACTATCCCCCTGCCCCCTTACCCCACCCGCGAACACACGAGATCACCCCTTCACCCCCTGTATATAAGTACATAGCGCCAATAATTTGCACAGGGCGTGAAACCGTAAAAGGCTATAATGTTTATGTTGGTGTAGGTCATTCAACCTCTGAAAATGACGGTAATTTCGATAAAGAGTATTCAGTAAAAGCTGATGATGATTTTGGTGGGGAAAATTACGTTGTTACTACTGCAAAATAGGACGTTAACGTTCGTTTAAATGTAGCAAGTAGAGAATTGACTTATCTAACACACGAACAGAAAATCTATTAAATCTCTCTGTATTCCAACCAAAAATGTTACAAATACACCATTAGGTGTTCTATCATTATCATCTAAAGTTAATCCATCTGCTACCTTTTGAAGATCATCATGAATTTCACCAAGTACTTCACCAAAAAGGTCTTAACCTACAGCTAGCCACACTTCGCTGCTCAAATTCAGCTGATTGCCGAGGTACAGAGCTACATACCCACATTCATATCAACATACAATCTGGATTAGCATGAAGTTGGTATATATAGGTATATAGAGGGCTAACAGTGACGGATGGGACATAAACCGGCTTGAATGCTCTGGAATTAGAATGATGAGACATGCCAAAAGAATTTGGAAAGCTCAATAGTGTTCGAAGTGAACAAAGAAAAAACTAAAGATGTCCAACGAAGAAGAATTAAACGTCTTCATTACCTATAGCAATTTTCTTTTGACTATTCGTCATAGTACTAATTGGAATGTCCTTGTGTTTAGTTGTAGTAAGCCTTATCTCAGCAGACCAAAGAAATGATGGATGGACTGTGTGAAACATGATAATGGCCAGAAAGGGGGTGACTACTGAAAAGACGACTAATAGAGAAGTAAAGAAGACAAGACATGCTAGACTGGCCCCAAATAAACTGGTATACTGGCTTATTTATACTGTGCCTAAGAGAAATAGTATAATTTGTGAATCACATTTCAACAATTGTCAAAATGAAAAACATATAGTCGATTCTCATAATGAATAACCTTAAGCACTGCTAACAAAGGTGTTTATGACCAATTTACCTACCACTTTGTATCGACCGAATAAATACAGCAAGTCTCCATATACAAGTGTCTTAAAAAAATCTCAAAGAAAAAGTCACAAATAAAAAGTTTTATGTTTAAAAGGCGCAAAGGTTCCAGCGAAATAATTCGAATATTTCTCTACAGAGTTTCAAGAACATTGGACAGCAGTCTTTGTTCTTTTAGAGAATTTTTCACTGAAACTTCAAGTTTCAGTTTAATATTGAGTTTCAGTAGCGACCGGAAGAAGACTGCTCGAGCTTTTCGTACACCTGTTATTTTTTTTATCCTTTTGCTTTTAAATTTGTTAATTTTCTTTGTGAAACTTGTGACTGTTATTATTAAAAAGCAAAGTAATGAGAGGGGTCTATAATATTGAGTTAGGTACTACTGGGCTAACAGTCAACCTCAGACAGCCAGTTATAGAATGTGGAGACGTCAGTACGACTATAGATGAAAATACTGTCAATACTAATGCATAGGAATATTTTGAAACTATAGATAGATAGATAGATAGAATATTCTTTATTATGCACACCATACAAATTACAGAAATAAATTTAGAAATGTTACATAGGGTGACACAATGGACGGTCTTATCGCTAAAAGCGATCTTTTACAGACAACCTTTGGATGGATTAAAGGGAGAAGGAGAGACAATACTGCAGATAGTCAGTGGTGTACCATTTACATACACAATAAATACATAACGAATAAACCTAACCACATAAATATATACATATACATATACATAGATATATATAAAATAATAAACATGAAACAAGAATAAGGAACTATATGTAATGATTATGTTTAAGGAAAGAGGAAGTGTTTTTTCACCAGAGTTTTAAAAGTGGTCAAAGATTGAGCACGCCTTATCGACACGGGCAAGGCATTCCATAACCGTACTGCTTGAACTGTAAAAGATTTGTCATAAAAGCTGGTGGAATGCATCGGCAACTATCAAATAAATCCTAATATCGACATAACGGTAGCTATATTTTTGAGCCGTTTGGGGTTGAAACACTAGGGCCGTGGGGTCCGAGTGCTCATCGAGTATTTCGGGACATCGCCAAGCGGTTGGTCGACTCTTCACGTGACCAGAGGGCTGGCCAATTTTTAGGTCAAAGAATCAGCATTGCCATCCAACGTGGCAATGCTGCCAGCCTTTTGGGCACTTTTCCAACTGACAGCGATGCGGATGAATTTTTTGATGCCCAATCAGCTCTTCCTTTATTTAGGTTTTTCCTCTGACATAATTCATAATTTATATATTTTAGTGTTAGATGTATATTATATTTAAGATTGTATATTATATTATTAACATTCTTACTTTTTTAATCATGTACTTAAATAAATTTTCAAGTGAATATCGACATTAAAAACTGATTTTTTTCAAATAAGTTAAGTAGTAGCCAAAAATCATAATTAAAATCAAAATATTTTTATAAGATGGGCACATAAGAAACGTCAGAAGCTAGGTGCACGGTTCCAATTGGTCGTTTCTAATGGAAAAGACGCGGCAAGAAACTCCACGGTTACTCATATAAAAATAATTGGCTTTTACAATATTGTCAAATAACTGTATTAACAGGTATGGGAGGACAGCGTAGACCTTTCAACAAGTACTACTAGTGAGTGATGGTCCTAAATACAATGGTTTTTTTTTATCAGCAGACTACAGGCTATATCGACTAAACTGTTGGACAGACTGGGAACGTCATAGATATACGCAGAACAATTTATTTTCATATTATCGTCTCCACCTTGAACTTATTATTGACGAAATAATTGTATATACGTTGCTCAGTTGAATGAAAAGTTATTTCTTTTGGGAACTTTGGCTGCGTAGATTCTGACAAGAAAACTAGATGTTTTTATTATAAAGTAGTTAAGTACCAAGACTTATACAGTGTGTATTAGAAATGTGTGGTCATATTTAGGGACAGATGATATATTTTTTCGCAATTACGATTTTGGTCCCGTAAAGAAAAATGTTTATTTTGATGCTATACCACACCGTAATAAGACCAAATATTACTGATACACGTTGTTTTATAGGTATTGACTAGTAAGCTGAATATTGAAGACACTGCAAAACGCTCGACAAACACACTTCCCCCACTTATTCAAACAAATGATATAACATAAATAAACAAGACGAAAAAGAAAACTTCTCCAATGAACATTTTCAAACAAAATGTGGAACTTTTTGTCTAAACTTCCACTTGTGTAGGTACAAGTTTTTTGTTCCATTGTCATGTAAAATCTTGAAAATAATTGTGGAGGGGCGATCAATGAGTTCTTCGGCCTATTTTAAATGTATTTAAGGAATATAAGGCAGTGTATACAACTTTTTGTCTGACACTTTTAGTACAAGGAGGGGTCCGAGTGTTTTCTTAATTGAGTTGTCTGTGTATCGAAGGACCAAAGTTAAAACAAATCCATCCATTTCTGTGATTGCCGAAGATATTTTTTCGTTGCAAAATGGTTTTAATTGTGACGGATTTTATGTAGGTTTCTTGGGGACTTGACCAAAGGTATATAATCGTAGGAACTAATATCCATACTAATATTATAAATGCGAAAGTACCTAACTCTGCCCGCTTCTCTGTTGCCTCTTCACGCCTAAACTAGGCTACTTTTCAGACTAGATATTTGTTTAAAAAAACTAGCTGATGCCCGTGGATTCGCCCGCGTGGACCTTTATTCTTATTCACTTTACTCATAATAACATCAGCTATCTGTCAGTGAAAGTCCCGTCAAAATCGGTCCACCCGTTTCGGAGATTAGCCGGAACAAACATACAGACAAAAGTTTTAAAAACTGTTTTTTTTTTCATTACCTATCTTTTTATAAATTTTATTTATTTGTATTATGTATAGGTATAGATGTATAGATAATGAAGAACATAATTTATGCAAACAAAGTAGTGAGCAATATATAGGTACTTCATCATCATCATCATGTTAGCCAAAAGACATCCACTGCTGAACATAGGCTTCCCCCAAGTAGCGCCACTTCGACCGATTCTGTGCTTCCCGCATCCAGCGGATTCCTGCGGCCTCAGTCATCGGTCCATCTTGTGGGAGGCCTTCCAACGCTTCGTCTTCCTGTACGCGGTTGCCACTCCAGAACCTTTCAGCCCTATCGCCATCTGTTCTAGGAGCAATGTGCCCTGCCCATTGCCACTTAAGTTTGGCAAATTTTCGGGCTATGTCGGTTACCTTGGTTCTCCTACGGATCTCTCCATTTCTGATTCAATCACGTAGGGAAACTCCAAGCATAACCCTCTCCATTGCCCTTTGGGTGACTTTTAGCCTTCTGATAAGGCCCATTGTGAGCGACCACGTTTCTGTGCCAAAAGTCTTCACTGGCAACACGCACTGGTCAAAGACTTTCGTCTTATAGGTAGGTAGTTAGTTTTAAATAAACTCAAGGAACCTAGACTTATTAAAACACAATTCATACGACGATACTAATACTTAAGGGTATTTTTCACATCAAAGTTGACACGTTATCATTTAGTATTACTCAACGGTTCCACCATGGGGTGCTTTGAAAGGTTATGTAGGTACTACGTTATTAACGGGAATTTTATAGTGAAAACTCTTCATCGACGTGGGAAAATTTCATTGTAATTGTATTGTCGTTCGAAGGCTGAAAAAGGTGTTCAGCTTGAAACCTGTAATTAGGGTCTTGACATACGTTGTTGGATACCTAGACAGACTAAGTAGCGATGTTAAATATATTGAGTTTTATGCCGATTCGACTCGAAGGACAATTTTTTTTCGGGGAAATAATTTTTCACGAAAAAGTCTATTTATGAAATTCATAACATCACGCCAGTAATACCCGAAGGTTTAGGTAGAAGTGTACCTATAGTACACCCACAAATCGCCAGTTACGTTTGAGTCCGATGTCGTAGGGGGCGAGACTATTGCCATCAACCGGGCACAAATCCAGACTCCGGGCTGCTACTGAGAAATTCCTGATGGAAAACCCCAATAACACTGCCCGACCTGGGAGTCGAACCCAGGACCTCATGCTCTGCAGTAGCGCTTGCGATCACTAGACTAAAGAGGTACTCAAATAACGAAATCGGCAGAAAAAGTGGTATATAAGGTTGCCTGGAAGAGATCGCAGTAAGCGATAAGGCCGCCCATTGTATATTTTGTAGTGTATTACTTTTTCTTTATGTAATGTATAATCTGGTGTACAATAAAGTATATATAAATAAATAAATAAATATATAAATAAATGTGAGAAACTCGATATTTTCTAAAGCTATTTGGGAAAACAGTCTTTATAAGGGAAAATTAACACGAAAAAATTTAATGGAAAAATAATATGAAGAAAAATATACATGTGGTATGTAGTTCATAAAACATAAACGTTAAAATATTTCTAAGAAAAATATTAAGATGTGTCGGAATTACGACAAAATATTTATGAGCAAATATAGATGTGTCCAATTTACGTCATATCTTAGATAATCAATTCAATAGGCGTACATAAATCTTCGCAAGATATTAAAATAAACAACACTAATCAGAAAAACATGACAGACAACTGAACGTTAATTTAATTTACATCGTTTTTTACAGCAACCATGTTTCCAACTACATACTTATTAAAACAAAATCAACCTATACTTCCAACTAATTGCCTTGCTAAACGAAACAATAAAAATCTCAACAAAAACAAATGTGATTGAATTACAATGCAGATACAAATGGACGGACGACGCTCATTGGCTACAGCGAACGTGGAAAAACACGTAATTTTTTTTCTATCTAAGCCACGTAAAACGTACTTGGCTTGCAACGCGCCCCTCCCATTGGTCGGCGCCGCCGCTCGCCGCTGGCCATTGGAGATTTTTTTTACCGCTTTTCACGTATACGGTTGTACTCATTTTTTTCTTAGAAACACTGGCCAATAGTGGGGAGCCTATTTTAATTATAACGTTGTATTTTTTCGTGGCGCGCTCGTGTGGTGTTTTTAAATTTGGAATAGAAGTAGACATGTTGGATTTTCGAGTTTGTTTTGCTTAGAATTCGTTTGTCTATTGTTTTTTTTTGACGTACATATGATGTACAAGCATCATATACGTTTTTATCAGTAGAGAAACATGGAGATTTTAGTTATTTCAAACATTGCCTAATTATGATGAGCAGGTAAAATATTAATTTATCCCGAACTTCATTTAGTGATTTCCCTAATACAAATAATAGAGGTGTGCCTTTTATGTATGTAACTTCCTTCCGTAAAACCATAGAGATGACCATAGTCACGTGTAACCCATTTTTAAGCATGTTTTTTGTATTGTTTTGTATGAAAATTATTATTTTTTTAGTTCACGTTTCGTTGGAAGTCGTATGAGTAATGGCTAGAGGTGTAGAAGTATTAATAAAGTTACTAAAATAGCTTCACGTAAGAATCTATTATGAGCCAGTTCGTAATAGAGATGGCAATTTATGATTAATGCAGAACTTTTAGATGAGCGAAATAAATGTTTTGCATTTAAAATCTTTGGTGTTTTTTTTTTTGTATTTTTCCTGAAGTTTTGTTTAACTATGATTCCACTACGATATAAGTAGTGGATCATTGTTGGTTTTAGAATAAAAATTAAACAAGTGTGCTAGTATTTTTTCTTTTATTGTTTCTAAATGTTGTAGGTAATTAGTTGTATGATGCTTTGTGGTGTAATTAGAGCAATAATAAATGACACAGCATATTTATAATAAACTGTATATTTTTCTATAAAAGTTCCTTGTAGGTACGTATTTTTCTCGTTTAAGATACCTAATATGACCTATGGTATTTTATTTATATAGGTAGGTATGCGTGTATTATTTGTTTATAGTCACCAGCACGACTGTTTATCGTTGACGTAAAAGTAATATCCTTTATATGGTATTATATCCTTCCTTAGAATTTAAACTGACTGACCGATCAAAGATTTCAATCGTAGATTCGCCTTGCCGCGTTAAAAGATGGTTGCGTTTCTGTTTTGTTTTGACACCTCTGACACACAATATCGCAGACACTTGACTAGATTGTCATGGAAACGCCATTATTATTGTGCGAGGTCACTCTTCTCAGTGTGGACACTTTTTCGCGCGACGTAGTACGGTGAGGGCACATCTACGATTTAAATCTTTGGTAGCGATATCATAATATTAGAGTCACACTAATAATTAGTTTACCTATGTCTGAATATTGAATCTCCATCCCCATTTTCATTGGAAACAAAGTTGAGGAACACTTGCACAACATTGTTTCCGACAAATGTTCACTACTTTTGTTTAACATTAGTCCGAAACATTAACAGTGTTGCCAGCTGCTCTGCAACATTCCCTATTCTCGGCAAGATTTTCCGCAACATAAAATATATGTTGCTAAAACAATTTTTTTCCCCAAAAAAAACAGTTTTTTTTCTAAAACATTTTCATCAGCCACTAACCTGTATGCAACCGCGTATGCTGTTGGACATGACTCAGCTGCTTGAACCGTCGATCACAGTAGGAGCACTTATAAGGCTTTTCTCCTGTATGAACCCTGATATGCTGCACCAGTTGATGGTTTGAACTGAATGATTTTAGGCACTGTTGGCACTGGTGCGGCTTCACTTCTCCTCCGAGACCACGCTGGAGTTCTCTTGCGTGCATCTGCATTGCGTTTTTGTGCATAAATATCTGTAACAATTTGTACCAGTGTTATTTTAGGGTTAAGTCGGGGAGTGAGGGCCTAACTGAGTGAATTTGAGTAAAAGGTGACAAAGATTAGAGAATTTTCAAAAAATCTGTGTTTATTTCGTTGTCTAAAATAATGTTCCTATATACTTATTATACATATCTACTACATCTTTTGCATAAACAGTTTTTGTTAACAAACATATTTGCTACTTAAAAGTTTGAGAAAACTCAATTTCTATAATCCATAGGTTTAGGTAGTTAAAAGGTAAACAAAAAAAAAAGACGTGATGAGACAGCTGTCAAGTAACCGACTAAACGTAATACCTGTCACTTCAGTTGTCGTGGTACGTCACAGTTGTACTCTTCAATTTTGCAACGTTATAATTCGTTGACGGTTCGGCTCTTTACAATAGACAGATTACAAATGATTATAATATTATATTATAAATCTAACTAACACTGTGCTCAAGCAGTTCCATCTACGGAGTTCGTCTTTATCTTTATGAATAAATGATAAAGTTTAACATACTCTAATGAAAGAGGAAACTATAGTAAAAATGTAAAATAAATTTAGTTTGGTTTATCGTATTTTTAAACCAGAAAGTGGCATGTATAAAAATATTTTTACGACTTGTTTACCTTTATTTATCGACCTAAACCTATTTAGTATAGTTCAATAATTTATAAAGTAGTGGAATTATGTCTAAATCCTTGGTCCCTTTTAAATTTTGAAAAAAAACCAATAGAATCTACAGTCAAACGACACTATCAAGTGACATAATTATGGTGATAATTATGGTATTAATTATGGTGTTATTATTTTGTCTACCTTATATCTACAGGTCAAAAAACCGTTACAGTTAACTATGAAACTTGACATCACATGTATCTAATTATTTGCTGATTACTGTTGAACGTGCTTTAGAAATCGAGGGTAAGTAAATAATAATGTAAAAATAACTTTTTTTTTTACCCTGCATGCTTGAGAGAAATTTCTCGACGGCATGTGAAGCCAAGTCAGAGGCCCATGGGCGGCTTTAAAACTGACACCAGGTTAGTCACTAACCACACGAAAAGAAAAAGAATATTTAAAGTGGTAAGTAGTAGTAAATGGAATATTTTACCAATGTTAGGTCATAAGTAATGCCTTTAGGGAAATCGGTTTCTCTACTGTTTCATTTAAGTACTAGTAATTAATCTTCTAGTATTGACAATATTTAGGACGAATCTCACCCAATTAACATGAACACGATCAACACATCTGAACCGCATTAAAGAGCTGTCAGTGACATCATATTGGTGATATTCACCCTTAGTTATATTAGATTAATGGTACAGTTCTTATTTCAGATAATAACGATCGTCTTTTCTTCTTGATTATTATCGTCAGCATTTCCAATATGGTGACCTATTTTCTAGCGGGAGTCCCTTAGGTAATAGGTACTATTTGCTACTAGAGAAAATAATACGATAAGTATGTTTAGACAGTCCTTTTTCCCTAGAGCACATCACATCTGTACTGACATCCTCGAACACCCATTTTCTGTACTTATAAGTACCTAAATTTATATGTTTTTAAAACCGTAAGCAGTGATAGCCTAGTGGTGTAACCGTCAGACTGTTATGTTCGAAAATTCAGAGTCACGTACTTACCTCTGACTTTTCGGATTCATGTGCGTATTGTTTAATTATCACTTGCTTCAAAAACGGTGAAGGAAGACATCGTGAGGAAACCGGCAAGCCTGGGAGATATTTCTCGACGTCATGTGAAGCCAAGTCAAAGGCCCATGGGCGGCTTTAAAACTCTGACACCAGGTTAGTCACTGACCACACGAAAAGGAGAAACCGCAATAAAAACAAAATGAACATTTTTCTACCTACTATGCAACAGAAAACATTGACAAAACATTGACTCTCCCTCTGCACTAAAAACCCTCTCTACGTCTTGAAGTCTCTGCCTAGCCTTTTCTCAACTATATAAAGGTCGGCTTACAGTCTAACCGGATGCAGAAATACCAGTATTTTACATGATACGACTGTCTATCTGACCTCCTCAACCCAGTTACTGGGCAATTCGATACGTAAGACTGGTTGTCAGACTTTGGGGCTTCTGACGACCCGTAACAACTGTCAAAGAACCACGAATAACAGCCGGGACCAAACGGCTTAACGCGCTTTTTGGTGGTCTTGGTATGTAAAGATGGTATCCCATCCTACGTCGCAAGCGTAGCTTAACCTGATCGATCGACCCATGCGTCTTTTATTACTTAGCCACAAGCCCCTCAGTTACTACCTCTTTAATAAATAAGCCCCATTACCCAATATATAGTATCAAACATATATACAAATCTACGGAAATACCACAAGCAAACACATAACTTCTGTACTCTCTAAGTTGGTGTTCAGTTTCACGCGCGGCCTCCTATAATTTTGCCGTTGCAAAGAAATTGCCTTCCCCATACTTTAGATAAGGGGAAATTATAGAGACTTAATATTATTTAGCACCATGGCTTAACTAGCTCGTGTGGTTGATTGCATTCGCTATTTCTTGATATAGTGACATTATTGGGTCGGTTTTTAGTGTAGGCTTGGAGTAAGTATGGCTATTACAGATATGTGTGGGCTTGAAGATAATTGAGGACTGAAAATTGGTAGTTTATTGAGTAAGTTATATTAATTTGAGCTTTCTTTGAATTCTATAAGGGTTGAGATTTGTTTGGGTATAAACTGACATTTTTCTTCTTTTACAAAAATGCTTCATTGTTCTTTTACGCCTCCGAACATCCTAACTAATATTATAAATGCGAAAGTGAGTTTGTTTGACGTTTTTACACTAAAACGGCTGAACGGATTTGAATAAAATTGGCACATGGGTAGACCATGACCTGGAGAAGGACATAGGCTACTTTTCATCCTGGATTGTAGACGAAGTCGCGAGCAATAGCTAGTATTCTATATTACAAAAATGCTTAATTGGTCTCAATGAGGAAATCAAATACACAGACAAAAATTCCCAGAATTTTCAGTTTATCCAAGTAAGTAACCGTAACTACTCGGAATAATTATATGGGGTTTTTGCAGCACTGTGGATTTTTCTTTTTAGTTTAAAACTAATAAAGATTCATAGTTGGGTTTTTTCAGCCAAAAGGTTAGAAATAAACAGGAAATATAGTGACCTTATTTTCTAAGTAAATTAAAACTTGAAAGCCTCGTTTGTCTGTCCTACGTATACTGCAAGAACTTGACATGATAATAAGTATCCTAAACAGCTTGGTTATTTTTGACACTGACAGAAAACAACGTTGAATCGTTTGAATGAATTCAAAATTGGAAAAAGAACAAGAACATTGCTGAATTTTTTAAGTTACATTTAAAAATGATCTTGAATGAGAAGTAATATAGTATGCAGGTTTATTGGTAATAATTATGTTAGCAATTCATTAAGTAGATGTAGGAGAGGTCATTTACAATCAAATGACCCCTTATGACCCCTCTGCAAATGTCAACCATTTTCAAGCAATATGACATTTTATATTTTAAAATGAATAAAATAAAAATATAAATATGGAGTAATTAAGTTGTACATGACTTCTCCTACATCCACGTAATGGATTGCTAACATAAATATTACCAATAATCCTGTATATAAATATGTATTTTATATAATATTGTAGTTTAAAAGTTATTATTTTTACAAACCCAGCTATCAGACTTTATTAGCTAAAACGGAAAAAACCCTGAATAATTAAATTGTTTTTGTTCTTTTATAATTATTCCGAGTAATTACACATACCTATTTGGGTAAGTATTTATAATCATTCAAACAAATCATAAGAGCTTCCATTTTCGTGTAAATCCTACAAAAGTTCGCCAAACTAAAATAATTTACTTCATTAGGTTACATTTCGCTATCAAAATAGCAAAAGTTTTATCAATAGCGGTTGTCATGTTAGAATTGTTTAATCTCAAACTAATCTCAGAGTATATATTTTATACGTTTGTCTGTATATTTATTGAAAACCCTTCGTTCGTACGATTGCAAAGAAACGACTTTGGACACGCAACCGTACAGTGGCGGCCATGGTAACTGATACGTACCATATTGTAATAAAATCTATGTTACGCGACCTATGAGCCATATTGTCGGGTGGAATTGTGGAAATATTAACGTTATTATGTGGAATTATTGTTGTTTAATTATTTTGTTAGTGTGCAATTATTAGTGTTATAATAGAATAATAATAAATAATTTTAAAAGGTTACATTTGAAGGTAAGCGTGTTTTTATATCTTGGTAACGTATAAACATATTAGAAAAATATGAAAAGTTAAGAAAACATAACAAAGAATAGCTGTTTTATTCGGTTTTGAAAACAAACAAGACATCGGAATTTTGATTAATTCACATTTTTGGAATACTATAATACTTTTATTTTTACTCCAACTACTTTTAGGTATCGCGGGCAACGATGTATCAGAACTTAACATTTTATTTACAATAATTTTATTTTAAAAGTTTAACTTTGAAGTAAGCGTGTTTTTATATCCACGTAGCGTATAAACATAAGAGTAATATAGGGAACGTTAAGAAAAAATTATAAAGAACAGCTGGTTTTTCTTTCGTTTTAGCAAACAAACAATAAAAAAAATATTATAATTTACCTACCTCAAACAAGACATCGGAATTTTGATTAATCCACATTTTTGCAAAACTATTATATTTTTATTTTTACTCCAACTACTTGTAGGTATCGCGGGCAACGATATAACTGAACTTAACATTTTATTTACAATAATTTTATTATGTCCCACTCTTAAGCGGAAGGAAAAATATTACAAAAATCAATTAAATACAATACATAATGTTTGTTTAAAAATTTATTAAATTATATCCAGCTTCTTCCTTGTTTGTTGAAGAGTAATATGTCTAAAACAGGGAAGAATAGGCTGTTTATAGTGAATCTTATTAAACAAGGGCAAAATAATAGTTGATCTATTATTATTAAACGTATTTCTAACCACGTATAACTAACAGATTACTGGAACAGTAACAGAAAAGAGTGAGATGAATCATAATACATTAGATAAAAATATCATAATAATTACCATATTTCCATTGTTTATAATCCTGTTCCATAATAGGTCAGAACCTATTACATAGTTATTTTTAGTAAATAACTACGAAATCATTATCATCACTATATCGCTAATCAAAAACTTTATAATTTTTATAAAAAATCGGTTATTAAATGTTTTAACCGACTATGTGTTGCTCCAGCATCGGCAACTTCCTTTCTTGCTTGGTATTATAACAATAGTTGAAAGCATAATATCATATCAACGTAATTAAACAAAAAAGAATCATAAATGAACCTTATCTTCAAAAACTTTGCAACATCAGCACCTCCCAAACGCAAGATACAATTTCCGTTCAAAACTGGAAAGATGTGCCAATAAATCTGTCCTACAGTGTAACCCTTTCACGCGTGGTAGAAAGTGGGCTCCGTCGTATCACGCAACGAAGAAATTGCAAAGAATTTATGCTTTTGATACGATATGACGCGAGGTCTAAGGTTCTGTTCCCGGAAGAACACTTGACTTATTGTTAGTATCGACGTAACTGCCATTTTCTCGAGTATTTATAGGTAGTTGAAATATTTAGTATAGAAAATCGTTGGGTTTTAGGACTGTCGTCAATTCAATATGGAGTTATTGGCAATAATGAAAATGAAACGTGACATTTTATTTTTAGTTTATAACCTAACATTTTTATCCCGTTGATTGGCTCTATCGGCGCAGTGGCTGAGCCATCGGTTGTAGCGCTTACGATCCCGGGTTTTATTTTGCGATAAAAATATTTCTATGCTGCAAGTCCTACAGATATTTGTGAGTTTAATAGGCGAACGTTATTCAGATAATTACTATTGATGACTGAATAAATACTGTTTTTTTTATTAATTGTGAGTATTCCATTTGTTAACACATCTACAACAAATTTACTTAGTCCACAAAATAAGAACAATTCGTTTCTTGAAAAAAAAAGAAAAAAAAAAAAAATAAGTATTAAAAAGTTCAGTTTTCATTGCGAACAACGATCTTTCCAAAAAAAAAAGTCTCAAGCCCGCTTGAGTATTTTTTTATGAAAACGTTTTCCTCTAAAACCTTCTTAAATTCTTCTTTTGAAAACTTTTTAGAGGTAATTAATATAAACGAAATTTTCATGTTACTCAGTTAATGTGTAGAATGTCCCCACCAAGTGAGCTGCTGAATAAAAATGACTTGTGTTCCTCAAGATGGAAAGAACACCTTGTTAAAGTATCAAGAATTTTACAAGAAAAATATTTTTAAATAACATAGTCAAGTTATTTATTTTTAATCTTAGATTATAAAATATTGTGTATCTACCAGAATATTTTTTTGACAGATACCTACTAAGATTTCTGGAGAATCGTATTTTTTTTAAATAATCTGACAGTAACAAAGGAGGCGTATCAAACATATTAGTCATGCCTATTTACGTTATTTGAACCACAATATTAATTTATTTTTATTATCAATTAACCTATTGACATTGCCGTTCTTGAAACCATAGTAAAAAAATATGCAGGTTATTTTTACATGTAATTGTGTAAATGAAACCTTGTAGTACTGCGTTACACACCTAATTTAAAATAAAACATGACCGCAATAATAACTATGTTAGGATAAGGATAATAACAAATTAATAATTTTAAAACTGCGACTGTATTTAAAAATAAAACAATTATCATTGAAACACAAGTAATAAATAATTAAACGAGTCTGTCGTAATGTTTCTACTATTTTATTATTGTAAATTTACGTTATTCTACTGCTGTTTGTTGTTTGTTTAGACACTGAAGCTTCCTTTTTGTTTGAATGTTAATTAAAAATACATAACCACAGTTTGAGGTAAAAAACCATTTAATAGTTGAACGACTATGAACATGAGATAAGACTAATCAAGAAGGAATATTTTCCGCATTCTGTGGCTTAATCCAAATAGGGCAATGGGTTTTTTTCCGATTCATTAAACATAGTTATGATGATACTACTTTTTCCTTAAAAAACAAAAAAACACCGATAATATAAAAAAAAGAAATCAAATCTGAGAAACCAAAAAGCTGTAATTCCAAGTGGTCCCGCTGTCTTTACGGACACTCGGACAAGCCCTTTGGGTGTAATTAGTGACATAAAAAATTGAGCACTTTACGGGTATAAAAAAGTAATGAAATATGCACGCCTCATTTTTACGTAAATTGTCTCGACACTCAGTATTAAAGCTCTATTAAGAAAAATTACTGCCTTTTTGCTTTTTACAGCGCCTTTATTGCTGACCAGAATGTTGTTTTTTTCCCCTAAAGAACCGTGATTTTGTATTGTATGTTTTTACAGCGTAATACAGTTTTAAACTAATACGGGGAGCAGAGTGAATCAGTTCCGTGTAACAACCATAATAAGCACCGATACATACCAAACAAAAATGTTACCTACCTTTACTATTTGTAAGTTTGTGAATTGTGCCCTTGCACAATTTTTTTTTTTTTTTGTTTGTTTTTTTTTTTTTTTTGGAGAAATTATATAAAAATCTGTAGTTTTCTATAAATAAGTGACATAAGAAAAGTAGTGATAACAAAACCTCAATATCACCCTTTGTTGGCTAGAAGTCAGTACGTACCTAAGGTATTAAATTAAAACCTACAAAATTGGTGTTTGTTAGTTAAATTTAATATTCACTGGTTTCCCAACTTTTACCGTAACACACTGAACACATCACACATTAAAATTGTGCTTAATTACTTACTGTTTAAATTCTAATTTTGTATTGGCACACATCAAACCAACCAGAGTTAAAAATAATCAAATGTACAATCAATCTGCCTAGGCTTTTTCCCAAGTATGTTGGGGTCGGCTTCCACTCTAACCTGATGCAGCTGAATACCAGTATTTTATATGAAGCTACTGTCTATCTGACCTCCACAATCCAGTTACTGGGTAACACGATACCCCTTGGTAAGACTGGTTGTCAGACTTTCGGGCTTCTCACTACCCGTAACGACTGTCAAAGATTTTCAAAAATTACAGTCGGGAACAACGGCTTAACGTGCTTTCCGAGGCACGAAGGAGTCTCGTTATGTAATGGATGGTCACCCATCAACGAACTGACCTAGGCAAGCGTAGCTTAACCTTCAATCGACTGGTGCGGCTGTTATAATTTAGACACGAGCCACTCACATCACACATCAAATATGTGCACACACTGCTCAGAGATAAAAATAAACAAAATATAAACATCAAACAGATTTTTTTTAAATTAAAGAGTAAAAGTGTCCAACATCAAAAATTATGGCTTTTTGGTCGATTCGTACGATTTCACTCGCGTTCGAAAAATTTCGTGCGAATCAACCAATAAGCCAAAATTAATAAGGACACATTTATTGCACAACGCAAAAAAATCGGTCAGTAAGGCACAGGAAAACGAGTCACTGTTTTATTTCTTTATTTATAAAAGGTGACCTAAAAAATAAATGAAGCCAAGTTCAGCAAAAATGCGTCATTCGGTTACGTTGTACGTGTTTTATTTTTTATTCTGATCTGCACTGTGGGTGTACGGTGAGGCTGTGAGTTGCGCTTTCATTGACATTCTGTGACTGTGTGAGATATGAATGACGTGTAAAATTATTACAAAGGAGTTTTTTTATGGCCATTGATTATTCTGGTTGAGATCCGTGGATGTACCATCTTTACATACCAAGACTCCTCCGTGCCTCGGAAAGCACGTTAAGTTGTGGTCCCGGCTGTCATTCGTGGATCTTTGACAGTCGTTACCGGTCGTCAGAAGCCCGAAAGTCTGACAACCAGTCTTACCGAGGGGTATCGTATTACCCTGTTACTGGGTTGTGGAGGTCGGAGAGCAGTTGCTCCATGTAAAATGCTGGTATTCAGCTGCATCCGGTTAGACTGGAAGTCCACCCCAACATAGTTGGGAATTGGCTAGGCAGATTGATTGATTATCCGGATTAAAATTATTGGCTGCGTCAATTATTTTTGTATTAAATTGTGAGCACACAATACATAACTTCACGCCAGCAATCCCTGGAGAGTTAGGTAGAGGTGTACCTATAGTACACCCACATTTCACCAGTTATGTTTAAGTCCCTTGTAATAGGGGGCGAGCCTATTGCCATCAACTAGGCACTCCGAGCTGTTACTGAGAAATAGGGATGATGACAAACATTTTTTTTTTAGTCCGTGTTTGAGATTATAAAAAAGTAATGGACACGTATTTTTTCTTTTTTTACGTAATCTAAAGATTACGGCGATACACTGAGGTAAAATGTGCCATGACGTCTCGAGTATGTAGATTTTATACATACTAGTGACGTAGCCACCTACAACCTAAAATGCGTTTTTTCTAAGTATTTTTTTATTAATATGATAAAGCAAAAACTACGTGTCTAATATTTTTTTATTATCTGACTGACGGACTTACAATTTTTTTTTTTTTTTTTACGCAGGCATCGTCCCTATTCCAGATGGAAAAACCCAACACTGGCGAGTAACGTTAAGCAAAACTACAATTAATGAAAGCCAAAAGACAATTACCATTACTTAAATAGTAAACTTCCAACACACAGATTTGGCAACAAAAAACATTTATTACAGATAGCGACACGGCGACAAACCGTTAAATTATTGACAGTATGGCTACCTAATTAAAAACGCACACCCACCTATAATTATCACGTAATTATCTAACAACTTTCACACGTGTTGAATAGTTAAAAATGTGAAAAAAAACACGAGTAAATCAAAGGCCGTATAATACAGCAGGTGTCAAACTACAAATTATCAACTTATCGCGGTATGCACACTGCAATTTGTGAGGATATCGCAGAGGGTGACATGACAATTAAAAAATTATAAAATTACACTGTTTTTCTTGTAATTAGTAGCTAATGTCACTGGCGACAAACGAGCCTTGTAATTTTAGAAACGCAAAATTGTTTTAATTCCGAGTAAAGTGAAGGTTTGAATGCAATTTTACTGGTAAATAGATAGGTTTAAATAACATTTTACAGACAATGCATTGAATGATTGCGTATTTGCATATACCTAAGCGTGGAAATTCCAAAACGTTATTATAAAATAAAAAAATATTATATATATTTTTTTGCGTTCGTTTTTTTTTAGTTCCAAACCGTTTTTTTTTTTTTTTTTTTTTACCACACCGAAGTTGTTTTCGTGGTGCATTATATAGAAAAAAAACTATATTTGGGTGTAGGTACTATAGGTACACTGCCTAACCCTTCGAGGATAATGGGCGTTATTTTATGTTATTATATAAACAAAGTGCTTTCTAAAGTTTTTTTGTAAGACTATTAAGTGTGTTCTATTTTAACAGATAACAATAAACAAACGCCATTTTTGATCATTTCTGCCTGTATCGATCAAGTAAGGGCTGATTTTTCTACAGTCAGATAACTTTTAAATGAAGAATAAATATGACAGTCTGACATATTTTCCATACAAAAGCTGTCAAACCGCAATGTTTGTTACTCAGAAAAAACTTATCTGGCTTTTGAAAAATCTGCCCTAAATCAAACAATTTTCTAAGAAAAATATCAACAATCTCATGATTGGAGCAATAGATACCAAAGGAAGGACATATCAGTACAACCACAATGCCCTTAAGAGTAAAGAAAATTAATCCTACAAACGAACGCATATTGTTTTTAAATATTTTGTTCTGTGTATCCTAATAACAAAATCACGATGTATTTATTTATTTTAATATTGTTTGTAATAGGCATTAAATAATGGTTAGATTGCAATAACATTTTCATTACTGAGTAGCTATCTGGCTCAAATTCGTTTTTTTCCTAAATTCAGATTTGGTCCTTTTACATCTCCATACTTTCTATAGCGAACAGACAATTTTGCATTTTTATTAAAAAAAATGGTAAGATATCTTATTATTATTATGATATCCTTAAATAATTAAAAATTAAAAAAGAATTAAAGAAACAAAAAACAGATTAATTGGAATTTTCAGTAAGCATACATCGTATTGATCTCCACATAAACATATCATGAAAGATTTATGATACAAATAAAGCATTAATAAATATACAAACACAAGAAGTCAGTTTTATAAGAAATATGAATTTTTATAAGAAGTATTTATCGATTCAAGGCAACAATTACTCATTCGTATCAGCTCAGTGAGTCTTTCTTTAAATAAAACCAACCTTGGACAAGAAAGTACTCGTAAACAATGAATAAAAAACATAAATATAACTACCATCTGTTTATTTTAAAGGGTTCCAAGCATTTATAATTCATAAGATCATGATTTTGCAGATTTTCGTGGTGAATATGTAAAAACTACAATGAGGCCATTGAGTAATCTGACTGTCAGAAAAATCATGACCAAAAGGACCAATACGGAGATTTTTTTTTGTTTAAAAAAAAGAATCGCATCGAGAGGAGACCTCTGACCCAGCAGTGGGAATATAATAGGCTGATTATCCTTATGCTTATTCAGTTATACAGAGATACTGAGATAATTAATAAAGATGGTCAACACTGTCCTGCTCTTATCCTAATTTGTCTGTGGACGGCGCAACATACCTTTTTCTTCCACACTTCTCTATTAGTCATCATCTCGGTAGTCACCCCCTTTCTATCCATATCATCTCCCACACAGTCCATCCATCGTTTCTTTGGTCTTCCCCTACTCGTATAGCCATCCACATTCACACTTAAACAATTCCTCACGACGTTTCCCTCAATCCTTCGCTTCACATGCCTATACCATGGTATTCTTTAAAATTATAGCATACTATTCTGCACAGAGAAGTTTTGTTATATGCATGTTAAGAAAAGCAAGATTACAAATATGATATCCAGTTGTTTTTTTCATTGGATTGAAAATAGCTCTCTTTTTAAAACCACAGCTTGAATATATTCAATAGGTCAAAGGTCGTAGAACTCCATAAAGTTACTCTATGTAATAATAAGCCGTCCGCCTTTAGCTAGCATTTAGTACAACCGAATCTGATACAAAATATTTTGGTCTTTCTAGTTCGAAGGTCCATAAATCTGCTTAGCCTTTTCCCAACTATGTTTGGGGTCGGCTTCCAGTCTAACCGGATACAGCTGGATACCAGTATTTTCCTTGGAGCGACTGTCTATCTGACCTCCACAACCCAGTTACTAATACAATCCCTTGGGTGGTTGTCAGACTTCGGACAACCAGTCTTCTGACTACCCGTAACGAGTGTCAAAGATCTACGAATGACAGCTGGTCTCAACAGATTAGCGTACTTTTCGAAGCACGAAGAGGTCTCGGTATGTTATGGATGGTCACCCATCCTCGGACCGACCTCAGCAAGCGTTGGTTAACCTTGAAGATCGACCCGGGTGGCTGTTATTTTTAAGCTACCACCCTCTCTAGTAGTCTAGTTTGAAGGTCAATAATAGGCAATATTTTTCCAGTTCAGGACTCAAAATGCTAAGAAATGCAGTCAACATTATAGACAACACCCACGCACGTGTGAGAAGTTATAATGTTATATTAATGAGGTGACTAATAGACGTGAACATTGCATTGCACAAGATATTGTTCAAATAGTTGAAGTAAATGTCAAATCTCTTTACAATGTGGGGGAAGAAATCGAAGTTATGCTGTTTTTAAAGTAAATGTCAAATCTCTTTACAATGTGGGGGAAGAAATCGAAGTTATGATGTTTTTATGATAATACTAGCTGCACCCCTGTGAGAATATCGGGATAAAAATAATCTTATGTCCTACCCCGGCAATGCTCTACCCATGTACAAAATTCCACCCAAATGCGTTCTCTCATTCTAGTGCGTTCTTGGAAAATATTTGAGGTTTTCCGTAATTCTGAATTGAAAATAGCAACAGTTTACAAAATATTGTGTAATTTATTTGCTGAAAGAAGTACATTTGAAAAGCGTTCTTTAAGATTCTGCTTTTAGAAACCACGTGAGTTTTCAGGCTGAAAAGTTTGCCAAAGGAATACCAACTGACACACTTTGGACATAACTTCAAGTCTGTAAATAGCTGTAGTAAATCCAACTATATAGCCAGCATATCAGTAATAGAAAATAATAATATTAGTAGCATAATTTAGGTGTTATATGCATGTTATACCCCGATCGCTTTAGCGTGTTATTAGAGGCCATTGCCCTTTCCCTAATATCACTCCGTAGGAACTCAAAAAATAAACTATGTATGGTTTTTCATTCTGGAACATGTTGAAGATCACGCTAGATATTGATTCAGGAAATTAACGGTTTTTTTTTTTCAGTTTAAAAAAATAAAGAATGCTAGAAAATATAGGTGGGTCAATGACCGCTATTGCCATGCTAAAGCAATTCGGGTCTAAAAATAATCGTTTAACACAATAGTGTCGTGATTAGATCACAAAAATTGTTTCTAAAGCACACAAATACAAAACTATCTGTACCTATGTGTAACAACGTTTCTATAACCATTATAAAAATTATCATCATGTCATGTCCCAAATCATGGTTTTACCAAAACCTAATACTAAAAGATCCCAGACTTCTATAACACAATTAATTGCAAAATTTGGTCCTAGTTCACTGATTCACAAAATTGGTCCAATGCTACACATTCCCGAGGCAAAATATTCCAGGGGTAACCTTCAATATTTACTGAACCCTACCACCGACAGAACAGTCTTCCTTATCACGAGGAACCTCGAACCGGCCTTGAGTGAAGAAGGAGTGTGTTCAAGCGTTTATCACAACGTGTTTGATGTAATGATTACTGATATTATGAAAGATGGCCGTTGACTGCAGAAAACATGCATTTATAAACGGTGACTTAAAATTACAGTTTTTGTTGAAGTTAGGATGAGAATGTAGGTCGTTATAATAAGTGTATAAATAGTGTATCTCTTGTAAGTACAAATGAAGATACACATGTTGTGTAGTTGGAGAATTATGCATGTTGGATACTTAAATACTCGATGCTTTATTATATTCCACAATGTGTGTACTTAGGAGGTAGCTTAAAATTATGTGTTCATTGTGGAGTTGTCGGGCATAGCAAAATAGTAGGAGAGAGGAAGCTTTGAAAACTTAGCTTGTCAGTCTTCTGAACTAAATACTAATATTAGGGTATTTTTTTGGGTTTTGGATTTGCGTTGTGAGATGGAGATAAATGTATATGATAAATAGAGAAACGACATATTCTTGCCAACAAACGATAAAATACAAATGGCTTGAACATCATTAACAAAAGTAAATTAAAATTATGTTTCAGAGTGATGGAATACCGACATGGTTTTGTATTGGAAGAATAAAATACGTACTAGGTACAATTTTCATTGTAAACTGCATATTAGGAATATATCAAGATTAAAAAAAAAAAACGTAAGAATTTTCTAAATATGAAATACCGTGTGCCTCGATTGTCTATTATAATCTTTAATATTCCTAATACGCAGTTCCTAAATCTCAACATTCCCTCCTTATTATGCCTACAATACTATATCTATTACATGTTCTAAAAAAATAATCAATGCCTCAATCCCCAACACTATATACAAATCATCTTCTCTCTCGTTTTCTCCCGCAAGAGTGAAAGAGACAACAAACGAGCTAGTTTAGATAGTTGTTAAGATATGACTATCGCCGCCGCCCACGGGGAATGTCCGTGGTCCACCGACAGTGTGGACTTCCTACTCCAATGCGTGTTCCGAATACATCGGAAATTTTTATTTATTGTCCGTGTTTATTTTGCCGTGTGGTCTTAGGAATTGACCACCCTACATGTCGTAGGCGTGAAAGAGAACTAAGGAATTCTAATGCTATTGTGGTTGAAAAGATCAGAAAATCTTTAGTCGATAGATTAATTTGTGTAGAACTCGGAAGGTTACGTCTAAAACTCGGATTTTTTAAAGTAAATCTCGGAAGTTTCCGTCTAATTTCTTCAGTAATTTATTTATTTAAAAATGTAAGTAGACGAAGTATAAAAATAAAATAAAATAAAAGATAATATAAAACTACGATCGTAAGGAATCTTATTCTACCGGTGAATAATTTATTCTTAACTCTAACATATTAATCTTCATTAACCCTAGTTTTCTGCTAACAGGGATAAACAATGCGCTATTTCTATAAAAATGGACAAAGAACTAAATGATATGATGAATGATAAATGATAAATGATTTTATTTCTGTAAGTGGGTTTGGACAAAACACTTTTACACGTCAATCATATTTTTTAAACTAGATGAGGTCGGCGTTTCCTATCTGACTACTCCGAGAAGAAAGGCCGAAACAAACTCAGAGGTCACAGTCTCTTTTAAAGTCCAGACATAATCTAACTAATAACATAACTAACTAGATTTTAAACAGTATTTTAATCCCTTAGGGAGATAAACTCTTTTAATGATAAATTCTTTCTATGCTGCTCCCCGGCTCTAGACACCACCAGTCTAAGACCCAGAGGTCCCGGGTACAATTCCCAGAACGGGCAAAATTTTCTACTCGGAATGGTTGGCGGTAAGGTTTTTTTTAAGTCCGCCTGGCTAGCTACCACCATCTTATCTGAGTGGCCATAACAACAATGTTAACAGTATTGCTGTGTTTCGACAGTTAGAGGTATGATACCCAGTTCCTCTGTGGTTGAGGATTACAGGTGAAGCTCGGTACCACCTTCGGCCTGATCATCACTTACCATCAGGTGGGACGAAGGCCAATGGCTTCCACGATGTGGTTAGAAAAAAAAAATAGTATCATAGCTCCTGTGTTTTCTATAATATTTTGCAAAAAATTTTAAAGTTACAACATCGGTTGGAAGGAGAAGATATGCTGCTTCTACCAGAGCAGGTGGATGATGAGATAGGTTACAAAATTATTTCGTGTTTTCATTAATAAGCCTTTGAACGTCCAATACTGGACAAGACCCACCACTAAACGTAAATCCTTTACAAAACTTGCCAGCCACCATAAAACAGAATGACGATCTCAGTAAATTGCAAGAGGTGCAAAGAAAACTGCTGCTGTTCATCTTCTTGACACAATCCCTTAGTCGCTTTTTGATATTACAGAAAGAGATAGAAGACTATTATTTAATCAACTTATATCCTAGGTTACTCTCACGATGATCAGTTTTCAATTAACAGTTATATGAATAAAGTGAGGGGCTTGTGGCTAAGTAATAACAGGCGCACGGGTTGAACGATCCGGTTAAGCTATGCTTGCCACGGTTGGTCCGAGGATGAGTGGACATCTTTACATACCAAGACCCCTCCGTGCCTCGGAAAGCACGTTAGACTGTTGGTCCCGGCTGTCATTCGTGGATCTTTGACAGTCATTACGGGTCTTCAGAAACCCGAAAGTCTGACAACCAGTCTTAAAAACGGGGTATCGTATTACCCAGTAACTGCGTTTTCAGTTTCAGTTTTCCTCCTACGGAGGTCAGAATGGCAGTAGCTCCATGTAAAATACTGGTATTCAGCTGCAATCGGTTAGACTGAAAGCTAACTCCAAATTAGTAGGGAAAAGGCTTGGTAGATGATGATATTGAACAAAGTGAGGCATCAACATAGAATAACTCATAAATACGTATGTCGTAGGCACCTATAACAGTTACTCATAAAAAAATACAAGTACGGAGTTGTGTCATTTGGCAGTCACAGCAAAACCTTATGCCAAAGAAATGTTTATGATGCTAATATTCTTTTGAAGATAAGCATATATTTCAGTAAAGCTGTTTGTATTGTACTGTCCCACATTATTAATTTCTTTGATTAAAACTGTCAAATTATTTAAATCGTTAAAAAAAGAAAGATAGATGTCAAATCAGAATAAATTGATATCAGGATGCTATTTAAGCGAATCCAATATCCTACTAATCTTAATATACATAATATTATAAATGCGAAAGTTTGTGAGGATGGATGGATATATGGATGTTTGTTACTCTTTTACGCAAAAACTACTGAACGGATTTGGATGAAATTCGGCCCACAGATAATTTATAGCCTGGATTAACACATAGGATACTTTTTATCTCGATATTCTCACGGGATCGAGACTTATGCGGGTGAAACCGCGTGGCGCTGCTAGTACATAATATTTGAAAATGCTAGTCGGTACAGCTATCGTGGGATTCATGGCCGATTGTGTAGACCCTTCTAAACGAACCAATCTCTTACACATGATTCTCAACAGAAAACCTTTCTTAAAACAAAAAACTTTCCGAGCAAAAACAGCATTTTTTCCTAATTGACACTCTGATGTTTTACCTTCAAGCATTGTCCCTACGAAGCGAGGCAGGACCAATAAAAAAACTAATAAAAGCCGGCAGTGGGCATCGGTACTGACCTATGTCAACTAACAGAGCGGTGGGTTTGTGTGTGTGTGAGTAAAGGTATGTGTGTGTGTGTATAGACTTCGTAAGAGTATAGAATGTGTAAAAGAATGCATTTTTTGTTTTGCGTCTAAGGTTATTGGAATGCAACGTTTTTGTACGTTGGAATGAAAATTTGTGCTGCTGATGGTGTTTTTCTTGTGTACAAATGGTGGTTTGAATAGAAAAATGTGAAAGTTAATAGTAATTTTAGCTTGAATTCTTCCTAAGTTTTTTGTGTATGACAAAACTTCTGTACAATTTTATACTTTTGCTAACGTTTTAATAAAACCAGACGAATGTTGATAGAGCTGATACATTGATGAAAATTTTGCTTGAATACTTTTATTTTTTTAAGAAAACAGAATACTAAAACTAAAATGTACGTAATTTCCTTGATATTGTCACGATATTATTGACTATTGTTTGTTCATTTAAGATTAAACCTTAGAAATATTTAAGTGACTCAAATAAGATCAATGCAACAGTCACACTTTTTCGCGTTCTGCAGGTTTATATAACTACTTAAAAAATTGGACTCGGAAAATAATTATTTTCTCTTAGCAGCCACATCTGTAGCAAAACGAGTCTACGATTGAAGTGCTAACAACGAGACAATGACAGGCGCATTCAGATAACCTCATTTCTTTCTGCGATAGCACACACATACATACATACACAATTGACACACACTAACACGACGGCTGCGACTATCGGGATGAAATCTGAGAACGCCATTTAAAAATAATGAGATTTTTTTCTGAAATTAGTATTTGAATGAAATTTTTTATTTAATGAAAGCCAGAATTGTCGTAACAGTATGTTGATTAGACAGCATTAGAATTTTTTAATGTAATATCTTTTTCACAGTTACAATTCCAACTACTCGTAACATATTAAATTAAATCATTTGTACTTATTAAACTTTTTCAGGTTTTTCTGACGAGTATTGAGGCCATTTGCTTTTAACGATGTAACGATTGTTTTTATATATTTATTAAAAAACACCACTAGCATACATTCAACATTGCTTTACAAAACTCTTTAAGAAGTATTAATGTTTACACAAATTAACACACGAGGCAATATAATTCTGAATCATCAGCGGCAGAAATACATTTTTAATTTATCATTGAGTAAAAATATTGAGTTTAAAAAATACCATGTAAGTACTAACTTTAATAAAATGCGACAGTTGAAGAATCCTGCAATTTTTTTTTCATTGCAAGGAATGACATAAAAACTGAAGACAATTACTTCAAGATACAATAAACTTAATTGCAAAAATCATTTCCATTTGAAAAACATAAATATTTTGTTATTACTAAATCAATATTTTATTTAGTAAGGCACAAGTTACTCAACTTTTAAATCTGTGAGACATAAAAATACATTGAATCAACGATGAGCGAAGATAAAATGAAATAACAATGCAGCAATATTACAAATTATAATTAAGATGTAATTTCATGAAATTACAGTACCTTAATCGAATCTAATGATTTTACCACAACAATAAAATATCCACTCGATAAAAATTATGTTTCAGATGTGTGTGTGCATTCTGTCTTTAGCTTTATTTGTGTGTGTGCAATATGAGTATGTGTGTGTGTGTGTATATGAACGATGATGCAATACCTAATCGTGTTTATCGGAGAAATGACGACGCGTTGCGCATTTTTTATTATGTTATGTAACGACGTATGTATGTGTTTTTATTATTAGATGTTTCACAATTAACTGCTTGTATTATACAGAATATAAGGTTATTGTTCAAAGATTATTGTATATGGAATTTGTTTTAGAATTTACGATGTATTAGATTCTGTTAGCTGATGAAGTTGCTCAAAGAATGTGGCAAAAACACGTAATTATTACCCTTCTAGTTTTAATTACAAAGATGAATTAATTACTAAGGTTTTACGATTGGATGTGTTCTGCTTTTTATCTAATTACGGAATTCTCGAAAAACCGCCATAAAAGAAAATTGCAGACGTTCAATGAAAATGAGTACAATTATTTCGTAATCATTGACTGAAAATAAACTTTGTAACTCATAAATTACATATCAGGGTCCTTCGAGTAATAAAAGTGCAAACAAAGTATAATAAAATTGCGTCGCGATACTGTCAACGTCTTTTAGTTAAAAATGCAGGGCTAACGTACCTTCAGGGCTACATGATAAGGATGACAAAGGCTATTATCACTACGAAGAAAATGACTTAGCAGAGTAACAACTGGTTCACCTTGATTCTTTTTATAAAATACATTTGTAAAAAAATACAAAAGAAGTATTTTTTTGCTTTTTGCTGCAATAACTTACGATTTAACAACGAAAATACATTAACACATCAGACTAGGCAGGCAGAAATATTATAAAATAAGATTTTTTTAAATACGGAACGAATAAAAATCCTTGACTATTCCACTTACATTAACTGACATTTTTAAATCAATTCGTTTTTTAAGATATTCCTGTCGTTTCGTAAGTTTGTTTTCAATCAAATAATGTAATTTTTTTCTAGTGAACTTTTAAACCAACCTCATTGCAAAACAAACAGCCATTGTAAGAAAAACAAAGCCCTAAAAAAAGCTATAGTTAATTTTCTCATACGTTTTCAACAATAAAATATCAGGAACACAAGGTTTCCCGACACAACACTATTGTACTTTCAAAAGGGACAAAGTAATGTTCATACAGTATTCATGTGCGTGCGCAGGTCACGATCACGGACATCGAACTTGCATTTTTAAATCGATTACACCACAATGGGTGCGCGGAATCGATTCCATTTTTATACTTATTTCCTTTTCCGATTGTATTCGTAATTAATCGAATTGTGTGTTAATAGTTTTTTCTTTCAATGTAATCTTTTATAATTCATTATATAATAATGTATGTTTTATTCATTATGTAACTCTTTACTTGTGAAAGTTCACTCAAGTGGCTAAAAAAATAAAAAGTAACCTAAGTTTTATTCATCTCAATTTACGAGGCAATAAATTTTATAAGCCGGAAATAATAAGTTATAGCTAATAAACCGACTAACACAACAACTCTAAATAACGCAAATATCCAACTAAACCTCAAAATCCCGATAAATCGTGCAAAGAGGAAGATAACGTAATAAAATCGCCATATACGTCCACTGCCGTCCACGTGTCGGCCCATAATAAAAATAAATGGTCTCTGCAAAACGAGAGAGTTCGCTCACCTCCCTAACCTAAGACAAGAGTTTGCGCTTACGCATCACGCACACAGGCGCGTTTGTAGGTCGCCACACGTGTGCACACACAGCCGCACGCACACAAGCACGCCACGCCCACATGCAAGAGGGGCGCGTGCTCCGAACAAGTTTAGACAAACGGAAGAAATATTATTCTCTTTTTAGGTACAGCATTTGCTCATTCTATTCTTGAAATATGTATTTTTATGGGTTTCTTTTTGTCGTAGGAATAGGAATAGAAATTGTCGGTGTCAGTTTTTATTGTTATTGTTTGGTATTTTCTTTAAGTAATGATATTTCAGTACCCTATTATTTTTCATGTTTTGATGCAATTGTCTTCATTCCCTTTAGAATATTATACCTACGTTTATGATATAGGGTTTAGATAGAACTACCTAATTTTTCCATTAAAATACATAACTAAGTTTGATTCTAATTTAAGTTATACCCAACGATATAAAAAATTATACATTATAATTTTTAAAAAAAAAGTTTAAATGCGCAATTCTATTAAATCTTTATTAGAGAATTAATACAACGTAATAACCGATTTTCCTTAGGTAAGAAAATATTTTCACACTTCCGATAACGCTGATTATAACAAAACTTTCGACCTATTTACGACTAAAAGTGTCGTCTAAACGGTCTTAAATTACAGGTATGCACTAATAAATACCGATAAATCTTGTTTATTTAACAAAAACCGATACCGTAACTTTTTGCGTGCGTTGCTCTTTGCGATTTTTATTTGTGTTTGTGTGTGCAGAGTCTTGACCTACGACAACTACGTGAGTGTGTGAGTGTGAGTGGGTTGCGTAATTTTTTCAGTGAGTTAGTGTAAAAAAAAATGTATTGTGTTACATTGTCATTGTAATTTAATATGTTTATGCTATCTATTGGAAATTGTATTACTTTTGCAGTTTGACGCTTTATTGAATGGGTTTCTATCGAGATATTGTTGATGTTTATTCGATTGTTATTCGTTTTATAACGTATAGAGTAATGCGCGTACGACACTTAATCACTTATTGTATTTGTATGTGAACTAAACATACAAGTGATATTTTCTTCACATATGGAGTTGTAATTGAAAATGGGTTTTAAACGTTGATGCTTTTATTGTTATTAAGACGTTATGATTATTACTTTAAGGCGGTAAAGATCGGCGGGTGATGTAATGACCGTCTACTGAATGCCCATGCTACCTACTATAACATTTTGAGATTTTAAAATGTATTTTTTAACACAAATATATATTTTTTTGTCTCAGAAAAGTAATGTTTACATCCGTATTTCTCGAAAAGCAAAAACTCATAACCTCTCTTCGTAGAGAATATTTCTAAAACCTTTTCAAAAAAGAATTGCTTTGTTTTAAGAGAAATTTCATAATTATCTTTATACCAAAGCCTGAGTCATGCAGTTGAGTAGTACAAAAGAAGTTTATTTTTAAGATCTCAGCACAAAGTGCCTCTTGCTGTACGAGTTGGAAATAATTAAATTTTTATTCACTCAAACTGTATTGAAGCTTTGAAAAAGTTTTTGCGATGTTGCTTTTGTGAAAGAGAAAAATGTTTTATATTATTTTGAGTACAACAAAATAATATTACTGATTAATTAAGAAAAAATTGATGATTTAGTAAAAAAGTAAAAAAAAAATCACAACCGTGTGATAATTTAGAAAAAAAAAACAGGTTTAAAAACCAACGTAACTTAGCACCTAATAATTTATTGAAATGTTTTACAGCTTTTCCTTCACAGAAAAACATTAAAATGCCATTATTTATTACACTGAAGTAGGTATGTAACCACATTATGCAATTGTCTTCGCTATTTTATTTTCTACACTCGTAACGGCAAATCTATCATACTTCAAATCATAAGTTTGAATAGAAATGAGAAAGTAAGGAAAATCTCTTAAGACAAGTCGTATTTTACGTTTCTTAAAAAAAAAAACCTAGTTTTTTGCCTAATTTATTACAAAATTAATTAATATTACTAATTATAAAGTTAATTTCAATGTGTATTCAAATTAACGTTAATCTATCCGAAAAGAAAAAACATTGTGATATAAAAAAAAAAGGAAGCCCGACGGGATCTCAGCGTTGCAAAACCATTACCTACCGCATTAATTGTCTATTAACAAATTATAATAAATAGATATTATTGACAAAATATGTCTTAAAAACATTTTAGTATTATCACATTAAATTAAATCAACATAAATCTTGCCGAAACGATTCTAACTTTTGGAAACATAATCCGCGACTCGCTAAAAACAGGAAAATTATTATGTATTATAATCGCTTTTAATTAGATAACTCTATTTATTGAAAAAAATAATGATTATTTTTAACGCTTAATGGAATGTTTTCTATTATATTAAAAGGCAAAACTAAAAAAAAATACTGTAGAAACCATATTTTTGAAGTGTGAACAGTAAAATTCTGAAAAATATTAAATATTTACCGAATATAATTATGACGACGTAGAGAGGTCTTATAGCATTTTCGCTTAAAAATTAAAAAAAATAAACTGTGAAAGGGTGGCCGTTAAAAGCTAAGTTTACTTCTCAGACTAAAGAAAAAAAACTAAATGTCACACTGACTTTTACCGCTTTGCACTTTGGTTTAGGTTACTTTCTCTAAGTAAAGACTTAAGTTAAACTAAGTAAACAAGTCTATATAAACTGTTACTTATACTTTTACTTAGGTATCTAATTAAGTTGGTCTTACCGGGTGACAGACAGACACTTTAAACATGTTTTTTTAAATAAAATTTTGCAAAGAATGTTATATCGAGAATCATTTTATAAAAATGATGTAAACCAAAAGTTTTTAATTATGGAAAAACTTATCTGCAGTAAAATGATCGTCATTGCCATAATGTTTTGTGAAAAAAGCTCGTAAATCGATTCCTACGATTTTTCTTTACATATTTTTTATTTTAAACTTTCACAAATCTTTAATTATTAAAAGCAGCATCAATTTAAATAAATGCTGGCAATTTTTCCCATTTTATTTTACTTGCAAATACCATTAAGATACACAGGAATGTTACCGGAATCTATTGTTTATCTAGTCGTTGAGCGGGCTATAAATCGGAAACTAGTTCGTGGAATTACGCAACAACCTCTTAGCGGCCATTATAATAAAAAATAAATACCTGCATTGAAATACTATCGATTCACACCCAAATCGATTCCTTAAACTCATCGCACAACTGTCAATCACTCACCGAAAAAAAAAAAACAAAACAAAAAAAATCGAAACGTCACTTCGTTGCGTCACATTAGATAGGTACTTTTTTTACACAGGCGAAGGTAAAAAGTGCATTCGGTATCAAAAAAACTTTTTTCGCGATTTTTTCAACGCGGAATGTGTGTGTTTACGTCAACATGTATTTTTCAAATGTAAGTGTGCGGCAAAAAAATGGTTGTGCTCGGCTCCGGCCGTGGGCGTTCTGTTATAAGTACTATAGTTATAGTAGGCACGGCTGGCATCGTAATGCACTTATGTGTACTTGCTAACTTTTTATTATACTCTGTTATATCCGAGCGGTTCCTTAGTTTGAGGCTCGGTGCAAGTGGGATACTTCTTGGTGCTTGCGTTATTACGTAACCATTTTTTTTTTGTTTTTTTAATTTGTATCTTTTTATTTTTTTTGGCTAGCAAGGGACTGATTACCAAGATGACAGCTAATAGAAGTATGGAAGAAAAAAAAATGTTACGCCTACCCTAAATAAATTGGCAGGATAATGCTGATGATTATGTGTATTTGGATTTAAAAAAAAATCTTATAATCGTTGATCGCTTGTTTTCTTTCGTTTTTTTAGTAGAAATAGTGATAATTATGTAGTTCATACAAAGAAAACCCTACCACTCTTATCTTGTTAATAATAATTACCTAGTAATAAGTGTGTCAGTAAAACAGATAGTACATTATAGTAGTAACTCGGCCATCGCTTTCGAATACAACAATCGCCATTCGCATTTCTTACCACATTTAATTTTAAATACCTTAAGACAAACTCAAAATAATTATGACTTCTGTTAGCACCATAGCAGGAACACTAAACTGTTTTTATTTTTCATATAAAAAAAAAATCTGAAACTTGTAATAAAAGACGTTTTGTAATTTTGATTTAGTCCTAAATGAAAATAAAAAATAAAAAAAGAGTTATCAAACATAAAAATAATAATAAACACAAGCACATGATCACTGTAAATTTCTAAAAATCACAATTTTAAAAATAATAATTTTCTCAAAGCATCAAGATTGTTTCTGTGACACATTTGTCGATAGTATACAGCCGATACAGAATGAGTTAAGTTTTTATTGCGGCGCATACTCGCATGCCATCAATACTTTTGCCAGATTCGTTTTAGCATAATAATATCACAGATGCAACATAGTGCTATTACTTTTTTCATGACATGTCATGAGATGAATCCTTTCTTTTTAATAACTCAATAAATAATATTATTATTTTATTACAGTCACTGCATATTTTTACAGAATAGATTTATTCAGACTTTTCTTGTCAGGCTTTTCCGTCTTAACAATGGTATAAGGTTATTTTAATTTTTCTTGTTTTATTAAACTACAATTATTCAAAATCGGTGATAGCTACATTTCATATTCCTAAAAAAATACTGTTTTCAGTTGAATTTACGCATCTACAATACTTTTTTCCATCTTTAGCGAAAGGATCAAGACTACAACATCGCAGTAAGTGATAGTGTGTGAAAGAGAGGGAATGTTTGCAGTTTTTCATCGCGCGTTGTACCTACGGAGAAGTTTTTTGCTGGATCGTTTTTATATCAGACCTTATTCGATGTTTTCTTGCAGGAAATATTTACTTTTTGCACTATCTCGGGGCCTATGCCGGTGGTCTTGATTGCGACCTGTTTTATCTGTTTTTTTTTAAATATTTTCTAAGTTTTTAGTGTTTGAAGTTTAATTAGAACTTAGTCTTTCTCACGCGGATAAGAATTCTTTTTAGTTTTGAGATTGAAGTATTGTTGTTAAAGCAACTTTGCTACATAAATAAAATGATCATTTCAGTACTGTGATTTGGGTCTTTAAATAGATCTTTGACAGTCGTTACGGATAGTCAGAAGCCAACGTCTGACAACCAGTCTTACCATGGGGTACCATATTACCCAGTAACTGAGTTGTGGAGGTCAGATAGGCCGTCGCTCCATGTAAAATACTGGTATTCAGCTGCATCCAGTTAGATTGGAAGCTGACCCCAACATAGATGGGTAAAAACTAGACAGATTAATTTCTTTGCTAGAATGGGGTGGTTTATTTGCTGAATAGATTTGAGTATTAAATAATTATTTATGTTTGATACTATTAAAGATGTAATATGATTTGTTTTGACTCCAGATGTTTCTGCATCATCACTTCCGATTTGCGATACGATTCAATTTGTAAGCAGTATGCACCCACGCTCGAGGAATTGTGTGGAAGTGCGTAGTAGGTATGTGATGTAGGTGACTATTTTAATTCTTTGGAAGTGAATTTTATTTCCATTATTTTGGGTGTTCTGGACAGGAACTAAGTTTTTCATACTCACGGATTTTTTATGAAAACCAAAAGTTATGTTATAATATTATGCTTAATCTTGGTAATACCGAATCGTTACTTTGGTAATTTTAGTATTGTTAAGTAGATACAATCTAAGTAATGCAGAACTTTTCTTGTCGTATTAAATCACGAAGGATTTTTTGGACGTTTTTGGGAAAATAATAATTATATTTTTTTTTTCTTCCTTTGTGTTTTTTCTATTGCGAAGGCTAAATTAGAGACTGAACCGATTTTCATCAAATTCAACACAAAAGTAGCACGCTAAATATGTACTATGTTACGAGTATTTCTCGTACTACAAAACATTATTAACCACGAAGCTAGTTTTAGCAAATCAATCGGCAAAGCATATTAAATTAGTTACAATACAATCTCATACTAAAAGAGCAATATTTGTATATTTATTATATATTTGCAATCACGTTCTCGAAAACTGCTCTAACGATTTCGATGAAAGTTGCAATATAGGGGTTTACGGGGGCGAAAAATCAATCTAGCTAGGTCTTATATCTGGGAAAATTCGTTTTCTCTGTATTTGGTTGCTCAAAGTTTAGAACAAGATGGCTGCCTTAGAATAATGACATGGCAACATGGAATTAGTATGTACCTACTACCTATACATGGAATTAGTATGAACTTTCCTATACTACGAAAATAAGCATTCTTTATTTTCACCAGAGCAGAGCTCGGTCGCACATACAATATTATATCTACAATAAACGTCGGATATTGCCTAATAAGACAAAACTGTTTTCCAAACATGCACTCCACACAAACATAACTCCTGAAAGAAAAGAAAGAAAGAAAGAAAATAAATTTACTTAGCACAGACTAAAGCACACAATATAATACAAAGCAGATAAAATAATTATATAAAAAAAAAAAATTGTAACCTGCGATGTAAGCAGAAATTTGATGGCGAGTGTGCCTCAGGTTTTCTGCACCCAATTGCGTATTTTCAAGTAAATTACTAATCCATTGCTCCATAAGTTTGAAAAATTCGTCTGCTAGATGACGTGAATAATGCAATGAATGTTATCGGATTGTCAAAATTAAAGACATTGCAATAGTAATGCGATACGCAGTTACCCCGCTGGTATTAATTCAATAGTGCAAAGTATGACAAAACTCTGACAATTTAAATGACAAATATTGTCAACAGTAACGGTAATTAGTAACAAAACAGCGTAAAATAAGATAATAATAAGGTTGGTATATCCTTGTACTATGTGTTATTAAAAATAATCGTCAAGAAAAGTTTGGCGAAATAGTGACGGGTTCATTATAAATTAATTAATTACATCATCGTCTGTTTAGCCTTTTCCCAACTACGTTGGGGTCGGCTTCCAGTCTAACCGGATGCAGCTGAATACCTGTATTTTACATGGAGCTACTGCCTATCTGACCTCCACAATCCAGTACCTAACTGTTTTACTGGTAACCTATGAGATCTATAATTATAGGTAACTTAGCTTAGTAAACTTTAATTGACTTTAATAGACTGAAGACTAAGTTGTTAAATTCCATCAAAATAATGAGTAAAATAATAAAATTGACCGATTTAGAGCGCTTATTCTGAAAGTGGGCAACGTCGCAAATACATGTCAAATATTTCGCTGTTTTGATTAATTTGACAATATTACTGTATGGAAATGTGAAATTTGGCTAACTAGCGAACTAGAACATTAATAATGAATTGCAATTATAACACTGAATTTGATGTTGTAACCGTTTTATGTGTAAAAAAGGCATTTGGAAAGTTTCCAAGTACTTTTTTTTTTACATCTAAACGAAATATTCGGTGATGCGATATTAACTATTGCATTTCATAATCAATATTTTAGTACGCTAGTTAGCCACATGTCATATTTCCATACAGTAATATTGCCAAATAATCAAAACAGGTAAATATTTGACAGCTATTTGCGACGTTGCCAACTTTTATGTATGTCCTTTTAATGAAAGACCAGTCCCCTTTCCGATGGATAACTACCTAGTTAATTATAGACTTACTTAGGTAGTCAACAAAATGTAAAAAAAAAGTAAATAAATGTGGGTATGATTATAATTAAATGCTTAGCTGACACGGCTTATTATAATTTATGAATATCTTTTTATTTCCGACGCTTTTAAAGTGCACGTCTTTCTTAATCATTCTCACATGTATAATTTCAACATGAATTATGTACCTAACCAATATTTTGTAACAATACTTTGATTTAAAAGAGTGTCTGTGGCGTTTTTTGCCTGTTCTTCTCCATAGAAACCTACTTCGCTTTGGAATGGGCAACTAGCTTCATGTTTATGACTGACCGACCCCATTGATAATTCAAATAAATGCTTTGAGTTTGAGTTGTGAGTTGATTTATATAGGGAGAAAGACATCTAATAAAGCATTTATCTATAAATTGAATTACATTATAATTTGCAAACAACACAAAAATAATAATATGTCAACAATAATTCGTAGCCACAACCTTTCCAAACGACAATTTCCTGTGACAATTGTTAGCGTTTTACTTTAATCACGGTGGAACTCTAAAAAGTGTCCCCTAGGTACCTAGGTTACTTAGAACCCATCCAACCGATGAATGTCACAAATAAGGGGTTCCGTAATGATCACTTGTGGACTGTCGGGCGATTATTGTCAATTTCGCTGTCGGTAAGTCCGCGTTTAGTTGCGGAACCCGATCGTCGGTTAGTTGCATTGTGATTTTAAATTAGTTTGTTGATTTTTTTAAATCGTTTTTTAATTAGTACCCAACGTTAATGATGTTTGCAATTATTCGGATTATTCGAGAAACTGAATGACTGACAACAAATTTTGAGACGAACCACCAGAATAGGGATGTTGACTAAAATTATTTTTATCCGTCGGTTAGATTATTTTTTCTTTTTTAAGATTACGGCAATACATTGAGCAGGCAATGCGATAAAATGTGGCATGACGTCACTCCCCGGTAGATTTTATACTGACTTGTGACATATCGAGCCCCCACACCCCAACTTTAATGCGTTTTATCTAAACCATTTTTATTACCTAATATGATATAGCAAAAAACACGTGTCTATTTTTTTTTTTATTATCTGTCTGACTGACGTAATAGTTTTTTTTCTCCCAGTCACCATCCCTTTTGAACACAAGTAGCAAGAACACCAGATTACTGTAAGTAAAGTTGTGAAAACTAGTACCAAGTATGTAGCATTGCAAATGACTCTAACTTAGAACATGGTACTTGAAGCTATACCTACAATATGTACATGAACCAGATAAAGAAGGATAGTTTTTTCAAAGTGAGTTTAGAATAATAGTACTCCAGACCGAATTTCATCCATGGCGACCAATCACAGCAGAGACCAACCTTCGGCACGGGAGATATTATAGTGCACAAGTGTGTGCGCAGACACAGGTGCACTCTCTTCCCTCACTCGCATAGTCCGATGGGACGACATGACATGACCGGAGAGAGATCAGGCACAGGACTTAATGTGCTTTCCGAGGCACGGTGGCCAACTTAAAAAACTCCGGGTTGTTACTAAGAAATTCCTAAATGAAAAACCCAGTAACACTGCCCGACTCGGGAATCGTTCAAGGACCCTACAATCAGCGGTAGCGCTTGTGACCACGAGACCAAAGGTGCAGTCAGTACATATATAATAAACTGTCGAAAATATAAAAAAGCCAGTTGAAAAGTGCCAAAAAAATCGAAATATCTCTTAAACCACACAAATTAGCTACATTAAGTAAAAAAAAAACTTGAAAACAGTTATATAGGTTTTTTTTCATGCGCTATTAAATAGTTTTGAATGTCGCTTTTTACTTTAAGAAGATCTTGCGTGGTTTCTGAATTATTTCATGACAAGTTAGTGACTTTTTTAAATTGCTCGTCAGTGCAGGTAAAGAAGTACCTACAGGTTTTTCTCATTAATTAATATATTGAAGGGATTTTATTTGCTAATGCAAATAATAGAGACCATATCGGAAACCCGGAAACCCCACGCACATGAAACGATTCTCCATAAAAGCACAAAAACTATACAACCTGTCAACACTGCATCTTCATTTGACATAGTGTTGTAAAGGGCCAACGCGAGCCAATCCAATATGACCGAAATACACCTTCATATTTACCTATTTTTGCCAAGAAGTGGGTAAACAAAAAAACACCAGGGTAAAGCGAATAAGCTAAGAACCATTTGAGTCAAGAACAGAGAATGGTGTTCGTTAGTATCTTTTAATTTCAGCTAATTTTTATCTTCCAGCGACGACTCGTTTTTTACTGTGTAGCACAAGCCATTAGCTGCGATCTACGAGGAGGGAATGATCTTGATACTTTTAAGGCACTTTTAAACTGGATTTCGCTTTTAAAATACAGTTTTTTTTTTTCGATTATATATAATAAGTAGACAGTTAGCTAAAGTTACAGCCTAGTAGTGTAACAGTCAGACTACCAAGTCATAGGTCTCGAGTTCGAACTCAAGGCACGGAACTCTGACTTTCGGATTCATGTGCTTATTATATAATTATCACTTGCTTCAAAAACGGTGAAGGAAAACATAAGATATAATGAGATATTTCTCCAGCATAGGAAACGAAGTCAGAGGCCCATGGGCGGCTTTAAAACTCTGATACCAGGTTAGTCACTAACCACACGAAAAGTAGAAGCTAATGTTTTTTTAAATATATACAGGAACGAAATTATTATACTGATGTTTTTACATTGTAAGTTTTAAAGTTATTGTGACCCTAAAACTCCTTATCTGGCCCTTGTGAGCAAACATGAACAAAAATGTAAACAGCATTTTGTAACTTAAACCGTCAATTTATGTAAAATTCAAAAGATTTGTTTCTCAATCTTGGCCGTTCCAGGCACATATACACCTACAATGTTTTATAATTTGTATTAAAATAATAAAATGAAAATTGTCTTGATTGCATTATAGCAGTAATCACGTCATTAAGGTTACACAATTATACATTTATTTATTGTGGCGCTAGACCTTAGTTCCTTATTTAGAAATAACTAGTAATGTTGTTATATTTTACTTTTAAACGGTCTACAGTATAATTTTATCGAGTCCTATGATCTGATTAAAATACCCGTCATGGTATTTTTATGATTATTTATTCAACAAACAATGTTATTTATTTGCTAGTAAAATAACCGCTTATTATAATAAAATATTGAGATATTGATTGACAGTATAAGCTACCAAAATAACTATTGCCGAAAAAGTGATTACTTTTAAAAACCATTTTTAAATTTTGTCACAAAAACCTATTCTCTCATAAAAGAATATATATTAGCTTTCTCCTCAGCAAGTATCAAAACTGTTTCATCCAACATCCGTACTGAAGAAATCTAATTTTTGCCGAGTTTTTCTCTTATTCCGGCGGCCCCCAGAGGGCGGTGTTTTCCCGCCAATTTGTGTGTGCTTGTGAAAATTTAACCGTTGTCATGTCGCACCGTTTCACTTCATGTTAATGAAGTGTTATTTGTGCGCGTCTCCTGTTTGCTTTTAAATATTTTTCGTTTTTAAATATATTTTTTTTCTTTTTTTTTTAATGGTTTTTATTAAAAACTTTTGGGTACTACTAAGCATGAAGTTATTATATAGACAAAAAACTTTAACATTTAACGCGCCATCTTCATTAACGGCTGTATAAAAAAATGATCAATAATAAAATATTCATAGCCGAAAAACGGGCAGGTGTCGTTTCGCACAAAAAACCGTGTTTTTACGACCACTAAGAAACTTTTCTAATAATGTCTCGAGTTAAGAGTGTCCTGCCGCTAATTGCGAAATAAATTTTCAAGTTTTAACCAAAAAACTCTTTCTCATGAGTTACGGGCGAAGGAAAAAAAGATTATGGCGAACGGCGAAAGAAAAATGTTCGTGACTGTACTAGGTCGTATTCATAGGCAGGGCCTAGATTATTTACCTACCTACTTACGTTATCGACCTCAAAAATGTACACCTACAGAATGGCTATTTTATAACATTATAGTGAAAACCAGTTTTAAAAGTATGGTAGGTATCATAAAAGTTTACAAAATAAATGATTCGAAACGGAATCAAACCTTACTTGTCTTGGAATCATGTGAAATAGTGACATGTGTATTAGTGATTTTAATAGAAAATTAATGGGAATGTCTGTACGCTTAACTTATAAGCCTAACTGGCTGTAATTATTAATAGTAACGACTATTATATTGAAACGGTTACACGTGCTATTATGACAGTGGGAGTTCAAACAAAATATTATTAACGTCAACTATGTAATAATATTTATGAGAAATCATTAACAAAAACCTGATCTAATATAATTATTTTCAGTTACGTAATTAAGTAGGAAAATAGTTTATTTTGCGAACGAAGCTTGGAGTGAGAGTGACAGCTCGATACATGAGGAAATAAGCGATTGAATGCCAACATAACTTGTTTCATCTGATTAGTTCATGTTTTATTTTATTATAGTGTAAATCAGGCGTTGTTAGACTAACAATAAATTGTCATTGATGTCTTTTGAAATAATACGCATTTGTGACTGTCCCGCTAAGACCAAAGGCCTCTTTCATAAAAATAAGGAATGAGCATTGATCATCATGATTGCTCACTGCATATTGTTTTATTAGTATTCAAAATATTATTGTATTTTCCATTGATAGTGCCGCAAAACCTTTGATTTCGTTATTTAGAATCATAGCTTTTAATAAACTGTATAAAGACAAGCCTAGTGTCTTACTCTCTGCCTCAAGTGTAATAATTACGTTACAATAATATTTACAACTACCGCTACGACTAGCGGTTTCTTCATTTCATTTATAAGATTTATTGAAGATTGATAAGTATTTAATTATATTGGCAGATAATAGGGTACTGCTATCCGTTCTTATTATAATTTCAAGAGAAGAAGCAGTATTGTTTTTTGAAATTAGATGTCACAATTTTTTTTTTGAAAAAAAGCGCCGAGCTATGAATACAGCAATAATGGGTTGGAAGAAAATTATGAGAGATAGGAGAAAAGTGGTAAAAATTACCAAAACGGGATGGGGCGATAACTTGACGTCATTTTAAACGTTGCCGTTTGTTGTGTCACGTTTTGTTAAAAGGGCCACCCCTTTCACGCACTGCGAGAGTATTTAGAGCGTAAACAATCATTGTTTTGTTTTTGATACTATTTCTAAGGCTAAACTATTCCATGAAGAGGTTTGAAGAAGATTTTTTTTTAAACATATGCCCATTAGTCATTTTTAGAGATTAAGTACCTACTATAGCAATTATTTTTTTGTCTGTAATAATAAATCATTATCATCGGTCGGCTTCCAGTCTAACCAGATGCAGTTGAATACCAGTATTTTATATGGAGTGACTGCCTATCTAACTTCCTAGTCTTGTAAAATAATATATAAAATTAATTTATTTCTTTGTAACAAACCTAATTCATAGATATCGGTCTACAGAGGAAAGTCTATTCTCAGACCGGTACAGTACCTAATAAAAGTTTTAATATAACCGCGGAAAATTCGCCATTAAACATAACGGTTTCTTGGAAAAATCGATGTCATAGTAAATTATTCAGCTAAATGCAATTATGTGAACATTGAAGTTCAGTTTACCTTCAATAAATATAAACCTACATAAATATGTTAACGAACTAATAACTAAAATAAAAGAAAAACATAGAAGTTTTTCTTTTATTTATAAAATGTGAAGAGAAAACCGGTTTTTCTTGATTAATAAAATTGTTTCACAGATCTTTAGGTTTTATTTTAATTTTAACATAAAATAATTATATACTATGACACTCGTCAATACTTTAGCTTTCCATTAGTGAAAGAATTTGCGAAATCGGTTTAGTAGTTTCTCTTTAAAACAAATGTTACAATAAACACAATATATGTAGCCATTTGCTTGACGATTGCAGTATTAGTAAAATAAATGCTGTTCATTAGAAATTAACTGAAACTAATTTAATTAAAACTGATATTGTTTTACGGGAACTTTTTACAAACAACGTTATTTTACCCTTAGGTATCTAAGGGTAAAATAACGATGTTTGTAAAAAGTGTCACATCACTATAACACTTCATTCCAAATTCATAAAGGCGTAAAACATTACATCTAATAAGATTTTATCGATTTACTTCATAAAAAGATAAAAAGTCTTAGAGACTATCAAGGATCCTTCCAAAGCTATTAACTTTAAAAGCTCGCTGGTCATTATACGTTCTTTTTTTAAACGTTCTCCCCCCCTCCTCCCCTAGAACACTTTTCATAATTACCGCTCCCTACCACCCCTTGTTACAAGATGTTACAGTTAGACCGTTTAAAAAAAACAATTTCATTATTTTTGCTTCTGTGATTTTAAAACGTCGCGTTCGGGAATTCTTTTTCTTTTTTTGAAAAGTTGTTGTGTTTTTTATTTATTCTATATCTATCTACACATATTAAAAATGAATTTCGGTTTTCTTGTCTGTCTGTATTACCGCGTTGTTATTCTAAACTAATTAACGGATTTCGATGCGGTTTTCAACATCATTAACAGATGTTATTCCGGAAGGTTTATGTGTATAATACATTAATTTTTAACTTAGATATGGCACATAAATCTCGATGTTTCGAACTGTCGCCACATCAGTAGATTGCACCCGTGCGAAGTGGGTCGCTATTCTACACTAATATTATGAAGAGAAAATATTTGTAATGTTCTTTGTAATTAATAAACTCAAAAACTACTGGACGGATTTTAAAAATTATTTTACCAGTAGAATGCTGTATCGCTCAGTAACATAGTCTATGAATTATAAAGATATCACGCGGGCGATGCCGCTGGCGGAAGCACGTTTTAATTAAAAAAAAATGTTTATATTTTATTTTAATGAACTAAGGAGTGCGATATAAATAGGTTTGATAGGTCGAATTGAATAAATGAGAAACCATGAAGTCTTGCAAACTGATTCAATAATAGAAATCTGTGAGTCATTTGTGGATCAACATCTCTGCTAAGGATAGTCATAGGTAATAAAAATGGATCAAACCAAGTGTATTCGGGTTTTATACCAATCAAAGGATAGATTTAAATCTATTAAAGGCTATAACTGTGATAATGTTATTTATACCTAGTACCAAGGATTATATCAAAATGTTATTGCATCTGCAATTACTAAGATATCTATTTTTTTTTGAGATACATAAAAGTTTTATTTTTATCTAAAACAAAAATAAAGATTGAGATTGACCTAAGCTAAAACTGGAAAGTATCTTTAGGTACGTCTCAAATCTCAAAAAGCATAAAAAAATTCACTAAACACATTATTCTTTTCCAGTGCCAATAAACAAGCCAACGTTCAAACTCAAACAAAAAGAAAAGTTCTAAAAACTCAAACACTCAACATACATCATTAAAAGCATTTTTAAAACAATATTTATACTTAAAGGGGCCGCGGAACAAAAACTAAGACAACTTAACCGAATTGATTTATACGAAAAACGTACCAACAAAAGTACAGTCGGCAAGAAAATAAATAAACAAAAAAGAGACAAACACATGTCGTAGTACGACGGCGAACGTCAAAATCGTCTCAATTTTTAAACGAAAAACAATTGCGATTTGAATTTTAAATTCGCTCGGTCATTTTCGGTGGATTTTTTCGGAAAGCGGCACTATAATAAATCTAGAGGCAATAACGATAAATTCATTGCGAATCGACATGCAAATGTTGAAGGATTTTTTTCGACAATGTGTATCGTACTTTTGTTTTTTGTGCCGAAAGCTGTGGAGTCGGTTGGTATGCTTTGATCGTACTTTTTTGTCAATCTCGTACACAAATCATTTATTTCAAATAAACCAATAACGGGCTTCTTCGAATTGTCCAGGGGCCGGTCAGTCAAAAAGCTGAAGTTAGGTATATATTTGCCCATTCCATAACGTAGATACTTCCACTACCTTTTGGTGAAGTGAGTTCCTTCGTGTGTTAAAAAAACATGTTTGCCTTTACCGCCTCAGAATTAAAAGAACAACAGAGCGTAGGAATGTCGTGACAACTAAATAATTCAAATAAAATTAATAAGTCTGAAGGCTACATGTTCAAGGCCTTATTTTATACCTGTCTAAATAATAACATTTTGTAGCCTGACAAAATATTTGCGTTTTTGGGACTCACATTTTATACAACCGAATACATTATTTAGATAAAGCCTTATATTTTTATTAAATGTTTTGCTTTACAACTAAAGCAAAACATTTAATAAAAATATAAGGCTTTTGGTTTGGGAACGTTATTGATTAAAATCAGGTACAGAATAATAATAATTATTTTATTAATTCTTGAGAAAAATGCTGTTAGTTGTAACAGCATTTTTCTCAAGAATTTCATTATCCTTCGACTCCACAGTTTTCGTCGGCGCCGCCCACAAAAGATCAAGTACCCGACCGTGTACAAAGAGTGCAGTTTTTATTTTGCCCGAGTACACTTTTCCGTTTCGGCCGACGTGGCGGGCTCTCTTTATTTTTTTCGAGCACCTGTGCTTTTTTGCATTATTTACATGACTGTACTTTTTTAAAATGCACGCTGCCCTGTTTTTGTAAGAGTTTTACGTGAAAAAGCTTTTTTTTTTCGTAATTTACGAGTAGTTCTTGCAAAAAGATTAGGCCGTTTCAGCGAATTTATTGTCATTTTAAAATGCAGGGATACCCTGTGTTGCTATGCATTTGTTCTACGGTCGTAGTTACCTACCTATTATCAGAGTAGAGTAGACCTACAATCTAACCGACTATGTTTCAATTCTACACCAAATATAGGTATATTAGTTTAAAGAGATTAAACTTATACTCTATTTAATTTTCCTATATTTATTTACCAAATACCATCTTCACTAGCAGATAAGGGGTAACTTAAAAAAAACTAGTAACACATGATTTAATCCGATATCTCAATACCTTTAAAACTGCAACAATAAAATGCAGATGCATAACATCCCGTAACAAGTACTTCCTGACTTATCATACGCCACCTTGTACGCAGATGGTAACACAATAAAAAATAAAAAAAACAAAATGGCGCTGGAATCTCGATTAAATAAATTGTTAACACGCCCGCGGCGTTTTATCGCAAGATTTTTTATCTTTTTTTATATTTTATCTTTTCTATGCGAAAACGCTTCCCTAGTAATGAATATGCAACATTTAGATTGAGCCTAGATACTTTATAGTTCCTGTAATATAAATAAAAAAGGTCTTACACCACCCACTGCTTAGATCCACGATAAAACACTTTAGTACTAGATAAAGTTGTATTTATTGAGGGGCTTTACGCTAGCGGGGATTTTATGAAAATGAAAACTCACCTTATAATGTAAAAGTAATATTAGCTATTGGTAACGTAACCAATACCCAGTTTATTTGGGAACTACGACTTAGCGACTGTGTATGACGATATTTTACTGTTACAAGTGTAACAAAAATGCTAAAAATATTTAAAAAGAAATCTTTTTAAATCAAACTCAATCTTAAAACATCCAAATAAAGATTTATTTTAAAAAAGAAACAATAAAAAAAAACAAAAATCTTTTATTTAAATTAAAATTTAACAAATTATGCGTTATAAAAATTCCAAAATTGAATAGATCACACACACAGTCGCCGCCTCGCGTCCCCTACTCTTGGAAGATAACAATACACATTGAAACAGATGCCAACTCACTCGCTGAAGTGTCGACCAGCACTCCTCGAGGGTTCTCTCGCTGATGCTCTGGCCTGACCGCGCTTGTTGCTGTGGAAGAATTTACCAATTAGGTTTTGTGTAAACCATCTAGTATCTGATACTCTTTGTAATTTTTATAGTTCTGAATCTATTTTTTATGAATAAAGATTAAAATGTGTTTTATGTTACAAAGAGTTCCAGATACTCTGTGTTTTAAATAGTTGTTAAAAGTAAAAGCCAATAGTTTAAATGTCTTTCTTTTTTCAAAACAGCACGAATAGAAAAAGGTTGATTAGTTTTATGAGAATTATGAATAACGTGAGCTCCATCGCTTTTATAAAATAAAGATAAATTTAAATAAGTGCTTGTATAATAAAGTGAAACGAAATAGAAACAAAAAAGAAAAATGAAGCTCACTTCAGAAAATGGCACTATGAAAACTCATTCAAATGAATTATAATTATTTTATAACAAAAAGTAGGTACTTGAATAAGTAAAGGTACCCGCGCTTCATAAAATTAAGCGAGTTTCTATTATTACTCGCTCATTAAATTAATATTCTCGTTTTGAAAAGATAAGTATATAAATGTAATTTTTAAAACGCAAATCTTTTCTTTTCTTTTCTTATTTGTTTATCTTTTTTCCTTTTATTAGAAAAATAATATTATTATGAGTTTCCACGGCAGACTATCTACAGAAGAAGGGAAGAAAGAAAAATAATAATTACATCGATATTGAGGCTATTCAGGACATTTACCAGAGCGAAGGGTAACATCGCGTTGCGATCACCGAGCGGGGTTTCTCCTGTTGGCGACTGCTGTTGCGGCTGCATGCGGAAATAAAGAAATGTTATTTCCTTTTTTTTCTTAAAAAATATTAGTTTTTCTTCGCAATATTTGAAAAACATGATTGATGCGAAAAAAAGATGAGATAAAAACATTATAAAATATAATTCTTCTGAATTGCAAATTCCAAATTGAAATGCATTTGTTTCGGATATTGTTTGGTAAATAAAAATAATTGGACGGGTCTTGTAATTCGGAAATATAAGAGGATGTATTTGATGGTTATGTAAGCTTTAGTAACAAAGATGAGAATGAAAATACAACACATTTGGAACAGGACGTTTTGTACAATAACCCTCTAAAAAGCAACATAGCAATGTTTTAATACAAGCAAATTTAGAGTTAGATAAACCCATAACTTTTATAAATTAGTAAAAACAAAAAATAACACTTACCAAAACTAGGGTTGTTACCAAAATCTACACAACACTTCGTGCACATGCGGTTAACCAATGGTTAAAAACGATAAAAATAAAATAAAATTAAACGGCAATAAAAAAAAATCTACAAAACCGGTTACAATAAAGCTCAATGTCCACTGAAATAGGTATTTCTTACTATTGTATTTTATTATAATAATGATTATTGGTTACAATCTATTCTGCCGATATTACTTACTGCTTGTTTCAATTTATTCCATTGATCTTATTGCATTTTCGGGTGTAAATGTTTTATGGAATAATATGTTTACCTATTCGTTTTAATGACTTAAAAATTTTCACCAATGATATGATCATTTTGTATATCATCAGTTCAGTAAAGAAATAAAACACACTGAGACTTATACGACGGAAGAAGTTATAGAAAATATGGTACAATTAATTTCAGTATAGTTTTTTCTTATTCTTCTGTTTTATTTTCACAAAACAGTGGACAAAGTCTTCAAAAAAGCGCAACATAAAAAGTTATAGCGCGATAAATACGCAAAAAAAACAAATTTTTGTTAAAAATAAAAAAAGAACAAAAAAAATTAGGACAGACATTTAGAGTTAAAAATTTATTTACATCGATATTATTGAGTGTTGATAGTAAATTTACCAGTGCAAACGGTACGAGTGATCTCTCGCTCATGGTGGAGTCTGCTGATGGGGATTGTTGTTGCTGCTGGCATTCCAAGAGGCGGCGTGAAAAAGAGACAGTGGCAGGTCAATTTTTTGTAGTGTTACTAAATTTTGGAGGGACAAAAATACATTTACATAGGCAGGTAGAATTTTCATCGTTTTGCTGAAGGAAAATTCATGTAGTTTTTTTTTGTTTTTTCGATAATGATTTTCTTTCATGCGTATAAAATAAGGTAGGAGATATGCCTTTTTTTTCTTCGATACATATTACTTGTATCCCGTTTTTGCATAATTATATTGTTGATACTGAAACTTTTACTTAGTTTTAGTTTTTTAGGTTTCCTAAACATAACATTGACAACGATTTTACCCTGTAACTAATCATTTTCAAAGACGTAAAAAATATAAATCACAATCTAACACTTCGCCCGCGCTTGTTTCCTTTTAGCAAACACGGAAATGCCTACCACAAAACATATTGAACAAGAAAAAAAAACAATAAAATTCATTATTTTGATAGCAAACCCTTGACTCAACAATAAAAATATTAATAAATCAAATTTTAATTAACTATTCTCCAAAAAACTAAACCACAAAAGCGCAACGCGACGAACCGTTAAATCTCAATTTACGCAAAAAATACGATGAATGCGGAACACGAATCTCGCTAAACCGGTTTTGTTATTCAAACAGAAATTTTGTGGAACAAAAAAAAAGATTTGGAAACAAATAACTGTCAACACCCCTTCAGTGAAACAAAAGAGTAGGAAAAAATTAAAAAATAAAATGATCGCGTCCCTAATCCGCTGTGCCGTGGGAATCGCAAGGTGAAACGTATCTAAAACTAATTTAAAATGTAATATTCTTTCGTCTGTTGTTTTCGAATTTTTGATTAAGAAAGTTATTACTATTTGCGTTTTCTTTTTTATAGCAGCAACGTTGTTTCGTTTTTTGAAATTTAAATTTCAAATTAAGATTCGTGTTCCTCATGTTCGAAAATGGAAGGAAAACTAGTTTTGCGGGCGGAAATAGAAACGATAGTTGCGTTGAAAATAGACTTTGTAAAATCCTCAGAGGATTTATGAGCAGCCAGAGCGAGTAATTTTTTTAATTAATGAATCAACTTGAATATTTTGAAACATTTATACACACACGACCCGGAAATACGCATAAACGAAGACAAATAAAAAGTAAGACAGCCTAACTCTCCCGCCAAAACCATTCCTTTTTTTTATATCTGAAGTTTCTACATTTGCCCGACCAATTTAAAAACAATAATGGCAATTTTAAAACCAAATATACGTTATTGTCACAAAAAATATCACAGAAACGGGACGTCAAACACGAAATAATCAAACCATATGCCCAAAACAAACAGTCGTTGAAAAAGAAAAAAGTAATCGACATTGCCGACAAGTTGATCACAGGTAATAATAGAATTATCACAGATTATTGTTATTTACATATCCTTTGTAAAACCGGATGCGACATAAGGACACAAAAAAGATTTTAATAATAACTTTGACGCAGGACCTTAACCCTTTCTTGGGTTAACAAAGCTTTACAATATGTTGCCTTGGCTTGTTTCTTTTTTTAATTTATAAGGAAGGGATCATTCAAATTTGGAACGGGTTTCACCTCGGAGTAATCTGAGGTCAGTTGATCAAGAATGTTTGAAGAAGATAGACGCGATTTTAAAGTATTTTTGTTTTTAAATAAACACGTATATTTGTTAACTTTTGAGCGTAATGTAAAGTGATGTGATGAAATGTTTTATACAAGGACTGTATTAAGAGTTTCAGTGAAAACATTTCAGCAATTTTCTAACTTCAGGTAAGTTTTCACGATTGTCTTGCCGTCGGTATAAACAATGTTCATGAAAATCACTTGAAAATTTTACATTTCCAAACAATTTAGATTCTAAATATTTTCTTATCACACCACTTTTAATTTTCGACGAAAATAATAATGATAGGTAGTTGTTTTTTTTTTCCCATTTTTTTTTCTAACTTAACCTAAAATTCCTGCAAAAAGTTATAAAACAAAAAACTCACCTGAATTTCATTCACCAGCTTTTCAGTCATAATCTTGTGGTCTGGTGTTGCTGGCGGCTGCGGCGTAGGGGGAGCCGGCCCTGGCTGACTGTGGCCCTCCCCCAGCTGGTCCTGAGTGGGAGAGCCTGGCCGGCTTCTGTTCCAGAAGTCCTGCATCTTGAACTGTCTCTGCGCCTCTGCCGCTTGCTGCAGGGTCGGTATGTGGAGGGATAGAGGAGCAGCGCGGAGGTCCAGCGCGCTGCCACCGGCGGAGGCCTCGCTGTTCCCTTCGGCGGCTGTCATCTTGAAGGAGTTCTGAAGCCAGCTCGCTACGAAGTTGTCCTCCTCTTTGGGAGGATCCAGGAGCCGAGGGAACGGCGGCGCGGCGCTCGGCTCAAACGCGCCCTCGCCGCCGACCTGCTCGCCTTCCTCAGCTATTTTCGGTACTTTAGCCTCCCTCGGTGAGCCCTCCTCTACCGCTTCCGTCTTCCGATACTCATGGAGGTCCCTGTACCTCTCCTGCAGCGCTAGGGATATGTTCTCATTGAAGTATTTCAACATTAATTCCAGTTTCGGACGTATCGTCACAACGAGGACATGCGATCGCTCGCGGCTCTTTTATTCACACTCTTTTCGTACTCCGACGATGTCTTCGGATCTGCAATACAACAATCTTTTTAGCGCGGCGCGTCCGAAAATTTTATTTGCAAAAAGTTATCGCGGTTCAAAATTTTATTTTAATTTTTCGCGGCCGAGTCACCCCCGGAAAAGCGCAAGTCCCGTGGAAAGCGGAAACGAGACCTTCTTGAGACGCGGGCGGACGACGACTAACTTCTTGGTGGAAAACTTGAGCGTCGCGACGCTTTCTTGCGGGGTGGGGCGGACGCGCGCGCCAGGCGAAGACGCCGGTCCAACTAGCAAGACGCGGCGCCGCCCCCGCCGCCTTAGACGTAGCCAAGAACATCCCCACCGGCGCCGGGCGCACGCGCCCCGCGTTTTTTCCGCGGAAAAATGCGTCCGGTCAAGGAAAAGACGGCGCGGCCGGCGACGGGCGGCCGCCGTGTGACCGCGCCGCCTCGCCCCGCGCGCCGCGCCTCGGACACACTCGGACACAATTTCCCCAAAAACGCATGACGGACCACTCGGACTACGGCCGAAATAAGAACTATTAAAAAGGGCGCTAAGGACGCCGCAGGGTGGTCGCCCCTCTCGCTCGCCCGACCCCGAGCCTATCCCACCCTTGCATGCTAGAACGGGACAAGTAGAGCTCCCCATTTTTTTCTAAGCCGCTATTAGTGAGGGAGGAAATGAAAAAGAATGGGTTTCTTTGTGATTTTTTCTTAATGACGTCTGTCTCGCTCGCACTTAGGGGGTTTGTATATCGCTGTTTCGCGTAGAGTTTTTAAGCAATTCTTTTCACGACGCCTCTTTTACTATTGTGTTTTTTTTTTTTCTATTCAGGCGGGGCTTAGCTTATGGGGATTTAGCCAACGATATTTATGTGAGATTTTACTTTTTCCTGTTTTACCTAAAGTTGTGGAAGTGGGTTGCGGAAGTTGTGTTTTTCCGCCTTCTTTACATATTTCTTTCTTTTTAACTAACGAAGTGTTTTTTTTAGAAACATTTTGTAATCTTTTTCATACATTTTTTTCTGTTTTCAGGTACGATGTTACTTTCGTTGACAACTTCGACTAATGTTAAGTTTTTCTTAAGTTACGTTCAATTTAAATAAACAATGTTTCGATATCTAAGTAGGGCGCTGTGTTCGCACCCCCGAGAAGCATTTCCTTCGCGAAAAGCTCCTTCCGCTACCCCACGGCAGATGGCGTAACTTGCTACGAAAATTTTCTTCGTCTCATACTTGAACTTAACATGGTTACTTTCACTTAGATTTTCTGAAAATTTTGACAAATCTGACGTATGTTTTAGCAGGAGGCTTATTAGTTATTTATTTATTTTTTAATGAAGTTTTATTCATTAAGTGACTTCATTTTCTTGCATGCTCAGTACTGCCCTCTACGTCGTATTTCTAAATAAGGGATGATAAAAAATTAAGTTTCATAGTTTTCGCGAAGAAAGAGTTTTTCTTCTAGATTGTGTAAATGTTCTTCCTATTGAAAACTTGCATTATTTTATTAAAAGAAATATTTTCTAATTCTTAAATCTTTAGAGGTTTCTGTATCATTTCTTAAGAAACTGTGTCAGTTTTTAGAAATGTCAATAATTAGAAGAAAAAAAAACTGTAAGACGGTTTAGCACCTACCTTCACAAAATATATTAGAAATATAAATATATAGAATCCATATTTATTTAGTTATTTTTAGTTAGTAATATAGTGCCAAAAAGGGTGCTATGTTTTGCACAAATAAAACCATCGGTTTATAAAACCAATTTATTACCAATTTTAAAACTCATTACATATTTTTTATGATGATTATTTCAACTGTTGAAGTTTACCAGTGCCAAAATCATTACCTTTATCAATCCTTAATGTTCGTTGTACCCACCATTTATTCAAATAAACTTTGTAAACCTACGCCAAGTTTTTTTATCACCACTCCTCAGTACCTCCCGCCATACTTTAACAAATCATTAGCAAGTATAAATTGCTCTAACGATATAATACGCAGGAGGGGCACACATGGGAGTGACTATACCACGGTCTATGCACACGGTAGGTATTTGAAATGACTTAGAAAAATGGTACGTATTGTGTTTTCAAGGTGAGGTGATTAGCAGGAGCTCGGTAGAATTGGTACTTATTTTTAATGACTTTATTTATTATTATTCGATATTTGAATAGTTCAGTTTTTGTTTTAGGATTTATAATAGTCATAAAACACTTAGCAGTATTTTGCATTCTTTTTTCTAAATAGTTATTCTTAATACTCGTATTCTCTTCAAATATTTTGACTTAGCAGTGATAGGCTAGTGGTGTGACCGTCAGACTGCCAAGTTATAGGTCTCGAGTTAGAACCCAAGGCACGCACCTCTGACTTTTCAGATTCATGTGCGTATTGTAATTATCACTTGCTTCAAAAACGGTGAAGGAAAACATCGTAAGGAAACCGGCATGCCTGAGAGATATTTCTTGACAGCATGTGAAGCCAAGTCAGAGGCCCATGGGCGGCTTTAAAACTCGGACACCAGGTTAGTCACTAACCACACGAAAATAAGAAGAAAAAGAACTTAGCATTGAGAATCTGAAATTGCCTACCCATCTTACTCAAGAGTAGTGATCATTGCTCGTACTTTACTTTGAATGAGAACAGGCCTCTGCCCAGCTGTGGGACAATTATTCTGGTATTTTTATTGATATGCTATGCTATAAAATAATGTTAAAGCATTATATGCAAAACTACAGTATGACACAACTTAGATGTAGCATCGGCAAAATTCGTAAAACCGATCACCATCCGAACTGAGTGGCCTTCAAAATCACCAATCTTTATTACTGCTTTAAGTGAAAATGATCTTTACGAAGACGCAATAACTTGTAAAGTCATATAACCAAATACATTCGTAAAATTGAAATTAATTAAAGAAAATTTTCTAATCTATGCTACATCTAAATTGTTTCGTACTGTACCTATTTCTGATATTTTTGCTGACTGTTACATTATAATGTACGTATATCTCAAAGCAAAACATAAATATTCGCAAGCGCTCTCTAAAGTGCAGACAAGGGTTGAGAAAACTCTCAGTGAAAGCGGAGGGTTGAAATAGTGGCCGATAGATGGCGAAACTTGTCTCAGAAATGGAGGATCTAATGCTGAAATTCATGAATTATGTACGATAGGACGAATTTCATGGCAAAATAAAACTTTGGGAAACTTATTTAACTTGTTTAGTGTTTATTTTAATTTACCACACCGTTTCTATAGGCTCAAGCGAGGTTTTTTATTTTTTTTTGGTTTTGTAGCTTTGTTTGTGTTTAATTTTTTTTTTCTTCCGTAGATTAAAGTTAAGTCAGAATAAAATATTTTTCGAAGAAAGTGCAAATTACTTTTAATAGTCTGGATAACTTATGAAACTGCTTCACATCATCCAATTTAGGAAGTTAATTTTCGAATTCCAAACCAATCAATCTGGCTAGCCTTTTCGCAACTATGTTGGGGTCAGCTTCCAGTCTAACATGCAGCTGAATACCAGTATTTTACATGAAGCGACTGCCTATCTGACCTGAACTACCCAGTTACAGGGTAAGACCCTTGGTAAGGTTGGTTGGTACTGGTTATCAGACTTCGGGCTTCTGACTGTAAAGACTATCAAAGCTCTGCAAATGACAGCCGGGACGAATGGCTTAAGGGGCATGTGCTAAGATAACCCGCGAAATTCAAATTTTATTTACTTATTTTCATTTTGCAGGTCAGTGTCAGGTTTTATGTTGATTAAAATAGGATTCGCGACTGTAACAAACATGGTTTTACATGAATAGAATTATTACAATCAGGAATACAACTCCATAAGTAAGCACAATGGTCAAATGTCATGATTTCATGAAATAGTCAGACAATGTTTTGTAACCATAATTATGATTTAAAAGAGTGTCCGTGGAGTTTCTTGCCCGTTCTTCTCCATAGGTACCTACTACGCTTTGGAATGGGCATCTAGCTTCATCTTTCTGACTGACCGACCCCTTGACAATTCAAAAGTGCCTGTAATTGGTTTATTTGAAATAAATGCTTTGAGTTTGAGTTTGAGAATGGAATTATATGAACTTAGAGAGTTGTATTGATCATTTTTATGATTACAATTCTATAAATATACATTTGATACGGCCGCGAATCATATTTAAATCAACTTACAACATGATACTGACCTGCAAATTGCAAAAAACGTAACAAAATTTTAATTTCGCGGGCTACCTTGACGCTTTCGCCTGAACGTGTTTTCGGAAGCATGGAGGGAAGGTTTGTCTACTGAAAGACTGCAAGGTTACAACATAGTGTATTACGGAGTTGGGTTGCTGTATGCTAAAAGCGGAGGACATCAGTGTTTATTTTAGTGCGTCTGAGCCACAAACTAGCTGAGGTGATACATAATTGATGGAGATGACTAATGGGAATACAAAGCAATCTTGACTCGGCGCTTAAGAGCTGAATCCTATAAAGACCTGCCTACTGTAAGCACACTTGAGTTCTCAAACGACTTTGACTTTCTTAATGGTCGCAAGCGCTACTGCTGAGCATGAGGTTTCGATTCTCAGGTCAGGCAGCGTAAATAAAATGGCGGATGCAACACAGACACCCATAATCTGTGCTGTATTACCTTGCGAATGGCTTGAAGCAGTAATAGTACGTCGCCAACCCAGCTGCAACTCAGCGGTTTTTAGTCTGTTCGTAGTGCAGCCGCATTTGTTTGTATAAGTCAATGAAAAGTACAGTAAGTAGTACACCGCGAGGGCTGGTTCGAGGGGGTACAGGAACAGTGGGATATACTGGCTAAACAAAAAAAAAGCCTATCTAGACATTAATTCAAGTATTTTTGTTTCTGTTGTTTCTGTAGTGCCTCCGAGATGTTCGCGCGGGCTCATACTGACAATTTTCATGCCGTCATTCGGAAAAAAGTCGTGTCACTTATGAGGAGGGTGCGGGGAAGTCACAACAGCATCCTGAAAACCATAGCTGAAGATGTGCGTGCACCTGTGTTGAGGCAGTTCGTTCGTCTGGTGATCTTTTAGGGAGGTATCTCCCTATTGGTTATCTTGACGGGCCGGGGTGTCTCGGCACAGGGGCATTTTTGTGTATAGAAGTTTTGTGTATAGAATTGGTGTGTCCTTTGTAATTGTATTTCAGTGCTAACAATAGTTTCTAAGTTCTTGTATACTAACCTTTGGATCTAGCTGTCCCAAAATAAATAAATTTGAATTTGAATTTGAATTTGAATTAAACAAGTTAAACATTTATATTGTAGGACTGGACCTTACAAATTAAAATGCCAATGATAATACCACCCTGCTGCTCAAGACGGGTTGGCGATTTCAGACTTATATTAACTATATGTCCAGTTTTCCTCACGATGTTTTCCTTCACCGATGTCAGTAATGTCCAATATAAACTCAGAAAGTGCATATGAATTGAATGCATGAGAGGCGAGGCCTTAACCACTGGGCCATCACAACATTTTGCCAAAATATAAAATCAATCTGCCTAGAGTTTCCGCAACTATATTGGCGTCGGCTTCTAGTCTAACCGGATGCAGCTGAATACTAGTATTTTACATGGAGCGACTACCTATCTGACCTCCACAACCCACTAAATAGGTAATACTATACCCCTTGGTAAGACAGCTTGTCAGACTTTCGGGCTTCTGACGACCCGTAACGACTGTCAAAGATCCACGAATGACAGCCGGGACCAACGGCTTAAAGTGCTTCCGAGGCACGGAGGAGTCTCGGTATGTAAAGATGGTCACCCATCCACAAACCAACCCCGGCAAGCGTAGCTTAACTTGATGTATCGACCTGTGCGGCTGTTATTACTTAGCCACGAGGTAAAATGCCAAAGATAAATAATGTTTAACAACTCCCTAACGGACAGACAGACAGTCGATCCTAATAATAATATCGAATTAAACAATGAATCGAATGGCCCTCGTGGTTGACCCTACGTTTTAGGGTGCTGTCTACAATGGGTTCACAATTACATTGCGATATTTTTTTAAACTTGTATTTTGTTCTGTGTTATTTTTATTTCGGGAAAAGTTTCATTGGTGTTTTTCGGGCTTTTCTTTGTTTTCTATTAGTGTACCTACCTAATAAGAAATGCCTCGTAGGTGTAAGTATTTATGGGTTCACAATTAAGTTACGATATTTTTTTAAACTTGTGTTTTGTGACTATTTCTGTTTAATTTTTATTTCGGGAAAAGTTTCACTGGTGTTTTTTGGACTTTTTTTTTGTTTTCGATTAGTGTATCTACGTAATGGGAAATGCCTAATAGGTGTAAGTATTCATGTATGGTGGATTTTTGAGACGGTGCAGTGTGGTCAGAAAACGGTCTTAAAAGACTGTCCTTAATTTTTTGAGACCTATTTATCTGCATTCACAGAATTTGGAAAAAAATTACAGTCAGCAAGAAAATTGGTAGTTTTCATAAAAACGTTTTTTGATGCCAATCGATCCTGTTTCTTATAAATATCAAATAACTCTACTGCACCAACTGAGGTTTGAGTACTAGAAAAGTTTAAAATGCATTCTTTTTTCAAAATCTGTGAATACAGATCAAAATATCTCAAAAAATTTACGACAGTCTCCTAAGACCGTTTTCCTGTAACTACAACGGTTAAGTTAGCTGCCCAAATTAAAGTTTCTAAAATAAAACTACGTAAGTACAGTTTTGTTTTCTTTTTACATCCTAAATAATAATATTTATAAATGCGGAAGTGAGTGAGCTTTCACGCTAAAACGGCTGAACGGATTTGGAAGAAATTTGGCACATGGGTAGACCATGACCTGGGTTAGGACACGGGACCGAGACTAATGCGGGTGAAACCGCGAGTCGCACCTAGTTTTGTTATAATTGAAAACATCATCCTTTTTAACTAACGACTGTACAGCGTTTAGAACATCTTATTGTGCCTTCTACAAAGTATCTCTACCTACTCATATTCTGTACTGGTATAAAACTAAAACACTTTTAACCCAAGCAACTCTTACAAAACAAGCTACAAAACGCAGCTAATTAACAAAACATCCTAGCCAATAAAATAGAAAGGTGTAGCAGATCTATCACTGATACGGACAGCCCGATTTATTCCCGCGGCAAGTGACAGGTTAAAACGTAGCTTATCTTTATCTTTGAGTAGCTTGTAAAATATTTAGCTTATTTAGCTTAAGTGAGTGGTATTTTTAAGGCGGGTGCTGGTGTGGTTTCTGGGAAAAGAAACTTTATTGGCAGTTCTAGTTGTCGATCTAAATAGCTAACTAAGCAAATTTGCAAATGCATTTCGTATATTATTTTATATACTGTATTTACATTATTCATTATAAAAGCAGAATCAAGTATTTTGGGGTTTTTTAGTGTAAATTAGAGATATTGCTCTTGCAAAACAATTATTTTTTAAATCAATTACTTTTAGACCCTAGAAACTTATATCACTCTATCTATATTTGGTTTGGACTTACTTACCCTGCATATATTGATCACTGAAGAACCAATAAAAATACATGAAAAAAAAAACATAATAAGGCAGCTATTTATGCTATATTTTATTAATATATTTTTTGATATTTTTATCAAATAATAACCCATTATATCTATATTTTGAAATGGGCATATATGGAACTAGCTTCAACTTTCTGACTAACTGACCGACTATCTGACAATTCAAAAGTGCCTGTAAATGGTGCCTGTAAAAAATTGTAAGCTCAAAACCAACCTCATTTATTCCAATTAGGAATAAATGAGGTTGGTTTTGAGCTTACAATTTTTTTTTTTAGATGATTTTTTTTTGCGGTCTAATGGCCCGAGAGCCATTTGGTTTAGCCGTTCAGACAAAATACCTAAAATATCGATATCTTTGCGCAAAAAAAAAGAAAAGTAGTAACTATAAACAGAAACAAAATCATCACTACAATTGATTGACCTCACAATAACGTGTCCACTGTAAAAGGGACGCGACAGCTGCTCACGACCATTGTTACTTTTATATTAACTTGCATAATTTCCGGCAGCCGTATCGCACATTACTATATTATATAACTATATTGTGTACTATGTATTATTATCTGACAATTCAAAAGTGCCTGTAAATGGTTTAATTGAAATAAATGAGGTTGGTTTTGAGGTTACAATTTTTTTTTTTAGATGATTTTTTTTTACGGTCTAATGGCCCGAGAGCCATTTGGTTTGGCCGTTCAGACTAAATACCTAAAATATCGATATCTTTGCGCAAAAAAAAAGAAAAGTAGTAACTATAAACAGAAACAAAATCATCACTACAATTGATTGACCTCACAATAACGTGTCCACTGTAAAAGGAACGCGACAGCTGCTCACGACCATTGTTACTTTTATATTAACTTGCATAATTTCCGGCAGCCGTATCGCACATTACTATATTATATAACTATATCGTGTACTATGTATTATTATGTATACGGTACCTACGTGTATGATTTTTTATTGGCGTGTTCTACGAGTATTTTTTTGCTGTCTCCTTTTTCGACTATAGTTCGTTTGGAATAGTGAAATTTTATTATATTTGTACAGAAGTATGTCTACATCATTTTATAGTAAACAACCTTTGTCACATAACATTGTAGGTACCTATCTCACAAAAACATTTATACACCCTATGATCAAAACAATGTACACAGTAATAGTTCCAGAATGAGGTAAACAAGACTTATTGATTATACTGAATTACAAGCTCAACTTGGCTCTACCGTGTCCCCAGATTATGGAACAATAATTGTAGGCAATAAAATGTTTCCTTGTCCGTGTATACATCTTTTAGGGGCTGACTGTAAAAGTACCTAGAAACCATAGAAATGAAATGAACCAATCTATATCCATTAATTATGTCAAAATGAAATCGAAAACCATTTAATACTACAGTCTTTTATTAACCCTATATTCATTAGCAGAGATACCAAAGGACTTAAATATTTAATTCCTATTGTAACCAAAAAATGATGAAATGATGTCAGGTGGAATGTTCCCACATTGGTTATACTAATAATCTATCACGCTTGTTATAATGAAAGAGAAGACAGAACAGTAGCTCATTTGAAAGTTGGTAATTACAAGCTGCAATTGTCTAACAGCTGTGGTGTTCGACTGAATTCCTACCCATAATCTATTAAAAAACCTAAGCCTAGCCAATTTATTAATTTACTTAGGTATTTACTATTGTTCCGTGTGGTGCCGGACGTAAAGAATAGTACCATCCTATTTCATCCCGTGGGTGTCGTAAAAGGCGATTAAGGGACTCACTAGAGAATGGGCAGCAGCGTTCTGCGATCGCCAACCCGCCTGCCAATCGTGGCGATTATGGCAAACCCCCCTTATGGGGGAGGCCTATGTCCAGCAGTGGACGTCTTTCGGCTGAAATGATGATGATGATTTACTATTGTGTGGATCCTTACTGAGGCCCAAATCCCGCCGCCCCGCGCCGACTAGCTATCAATGATTTTCTCGTTCAAGAAACGTACAAAAGATTGTAGGTCCCGTGTAAGTAAAAGAGATACATATATTAATAGTTAATCGCTGACTGTTCATGCCGCCGGCGAGTACTCGTTTGTCGCAGCGGCCTGCTCTGCGTCGCGTTGTAGAGCCGGCACAGATTCCTGCGCGACGCGTGCTGTTCGTCACTTGTTTCATTAACAGATTGTTTGTACTAGCTAGGACGCGAATGTGTCTGTGTAGCTGCGTCGCAGCTTGCGCTCGCGGCCTATGTCTGCCTCGCCTGCCCTACCCTGCAAAATCTGTATTGTGTTGTGCTGCGTCACCTGCGTCTCAGCATACGGTTAGCCTAACAGTCTCACGCTTGGTTCATACGCATACCAGCGAGTAGTTGCCCGTCGCCGTTGCGCACTCGCAACTTGTTTTCAGCTGCTAGCTTTACTCGCTTCTCGTTAAACGCCGGCGCGGCGATGGGTCAGGTCAATGCTATCTTAAGGCAATTGATTGCATACCAATCACACAACCTCATATTGAAAGACCACAAATTGGCCACCACAAGACGGGCTTAGTATCAGAAAAAACGAAGTAATTTGGACACCAAAGTTCTGCAAAAATATGAAATATGCGGTTAAAGATAGTCAAACGACCTGAGCGAGCTGGTCTCTTTTGACAAGAACTGGTCCTTAGCAGCTTTAAATAGAGATAAGTGATAAGAGAGTAGGGAGGCCTTTGCTCTGCAGTAAGACATCATCAGGCTTTTAATAACATAAAACATCACACCTGTATTTCGCCAAAGAGTTAGGCAGAGGAGTACCAACAGTGCACCCACATTTCGCCAGTTATGTTTAAGTCCCATGTAATAGGGGGCGAGCCTATTGCCATCAACCGGGCACAAATCCAGACTCCGGGCTGCTGCTGAGAAATTCCAGATGAAAAACCCAATAACAATTTGCCCGACCCGACTTGAATCCGGGACCTCATGCTCAGCAGTAGCACTTTCGACTGCTAGATCAACGAGGTAGGCTGAAAGTAAGTTAGTTCATTAACTAGGGACGTTATACTAGACCATTGTGTAATGACCCATCCTTGACCACGACCCACAGGTCTACCCTTCCTACTATCCTACTTCTTCTTCTTCATTTCGTGTGGTTAGTGACTAACCTGGTGTCAGAGTTTTAAAGCCGCCCATGGGCCTCTGACTTGGCTTCACATGCCGTCGAGAAATATCTCCCAGGCATGCCAGTTTTCGGGAGTCACGAGCCGACTTCCGGCCACCGTAGGCGCGGGCTTGCGGACGGTGAGCGATGGGCAGCTCGCCGTCCGATAAGGACCAGGCCCGGGTCGACGGCGCGTTGTGTTCCACGCGCGCCTCAAAGGGATGTCAGCACCAACTGACGGGGTCCGGAAGGACCAATGCCTGCTGGGGTTGCGGGTTTGTCCGAAAGGGATATCGCGGCCCCGGCACACAGGCAACGGAAGGAACACGGGTGGGTTTTAGTCAGTAAAAGACAAAAAGGCATGCCGGTTTCCTTACGATGTTTTCCTTCACCGTTTATATATATAATTATCACATGCTTCAAGCATGTGATAATTATATAATACGCACATGAATCTGAAAAGTCAGAGGTGCGTGCCTTGGGGTCGATCTCGAGACCTATGACTTGGCAGTCCGACGGTCACGTCGCTAGGGTATCACTGCTGTTATAAAAGTGGTTCAAGAAGTTAAGAGAGAATATAATCAGCTACCCTAAACACAAACACAATATTGGGTTTAAGGTACGATTTTTTTTTTTTTTTTTTTAATTAAATATTTGATTTATAAATATATCTTATATTTAAAAATCAAATATTTAATTAAAATAAAAAAATTTTTTTTTTTTAGAGATCTTTATTTATTCTAAAAGAACATACATTGTTCAATTTGCGAATAAATACATAACTATGCAAGGTAAGTGTAGTGCAGTAGCAAATGGTTTTGTTTTTTTATTAATGCAGATAGGTATGGTGTCGTATTTTATGTGCAAGACTGGTTTATGTCGTTAACTTAATAGTTTTGTGTTGTTAGTGACGTACTGTTTGAGTTTAGCTTTAAGAGGGTTTATCCTAAAAGTTGGCAACGCCACAAATAACTGTCAAATATTTACCTGTTTTGATTCATATAGCAATATTACTGAATAGAAATAAGAAATGTGGATTACTAGCGAACTAGAATATTAATAATGAATTGCAATTATAATATTGAATTTGATGTTGTACCCATTTTAGTTGTAAAAAACGCATTTGGAAAGTTTCCAAATAGTTTTTTTACACCTAAAACTAAACATTCGGTGTTACGATATTAATTATTGCATTTCATAATTAATATTCTAGTTCGCTAGTTAGCCACATTTTTTATGTCCATACAGTAATATTGCTAAATTAATCAAAACAGTGTAATATTTGACATCAATTTGCGACGTTGCTCACCTTCAGAATAAACGCTCTTAATAGTTTTGTGTTGTTAGTGACGTACTGTTTGAGTTTAGCTTTAAATATGTTAAAAGAGGATGTGCTCCTGATATCCGCCGGTAGATTATTGTAAAGTTGTACACCTTCGTATTTTATATTTTTCCTGCCATATTGCGTCCGCGGGGGGTGCGCATTATCTGCCTATACTATAGTTACGTTAGTTTTCCTGAAAATGATTCTAAACTAGATTAATTTCTAGACTCACTGAACCCTCCTTCCGCTAATACCTCACCCCTCAAACAAAACAGCCAACCCGGATCCATGTCTCATTTAAATAATTATTCTATCAGTTCACACATCACTTTCTCACGAACTAGTCTTAGAAACTCTTTTATCTCGCGATCTTGTCTATGCCGTTCCCATAGACAACAAAGCAGGAACCCCATCAACCAAAAACAACCGGTTCCTTTTTGTTTTTTGAAAATAGAAACAAAAAAATGGCGACATTATTAGTACCGTTATACACCTATTGAATTGAAAAGTTGATTTGCATAAATTAAAGGGTCAAATGGATCCTGTATTGTTTTTTGCAGGGTTAAGTGCGACGGATTGATGAAAGAGTTTTAGTGTTGTGTTTCAACTGGTTTTTGAAGGGTTATGATATTTGTTAGATTTTTTTAGGTGTGCTGGTGTGTTGTGCTGTTGAAGATGTATGAGATTCTGACCAAGTGTGCAAAAGGGGCTGAAAGTTGTGATGTTACTGATAAGGTTGCATTAAAAATCGTGGTGCAAATCACGCTTTATATTGTTGTTTGTCGGAGAATTTGTTGATCAAGTAAGTAAAAACTTGGATTAATTTTTAACCTCCTACCTTATAGGTATTGCTTATTCCTTCAATTGCCAATCCCGATCAATGTGAGTGAAATGGTCTGGTTTTATCAAAGTCACCTAAAATTATTTTTTAATTAAATTGACGTAATGTACGAGTAAAGTAAATTAAAACGAAATTCTCTACCAATTCTAAATCGAAATAAACCCATAACCTGATAATAATTTTTTACCTAAATAATAACCTACCAACTATCCAATTTAAAATCAATCATGAAAATATCCGTTCTACTTTAAAAATTGGTTCTAAATATAAAATTGAACTAGCATCGGAAGGGTTGTTCGAATAAAAAGTCGTGGGGGTCATAACGACCGCCCGCTCACGCACCGCGACCTATTTTTAATCATTTTTGGAAGAAACCGTGAAGGGTTAAGATTGGATAGTATGGAAATGGCTCTGTTATTTTGGGGAAACTGTTTTATTTTCTTATCAAGTAGTAGGTACTAGCAACATTGTATGCGGTACCACGGTCTACTACTAATGTAGATTTTTCGGCGTTTTTTTTAAATGTTTCGTAACAAATTTATTTTTTGTTAAACAAAAAAAATGTGCAATGTCATAACTTAATTTCAATTTTGATCACCAATCTAGATAAAAGTGATTCTAAAAAGTACTCCTGTTGTAGATACTTGCTGGACTTCATATCCCTGGTAATTCGCTAAATTATTGGGAAATATCTATGTTCAGCAGTAGAAATACAGGCTGATGTTATAAATAAGTATAGGGCCCGATTCAAAAGGTAGTAGGTACTCCTCGATACGGTTCACATTGTGAGGAGGTTTCTGTCTCTGTAGCCCTCACCACGGGTAGCTTGGATGGACCCTGCCACAACCCCGCTCCACTAAAATGTTTTATATTTTTTAATGTTCCTTAAGAGTTTTTAATAAAATATTTTAAAATGTATTTAATGTGTTTAGAAAGTTATAAACGGAAAAAAAAACAATCAATCTGCCTAGCCTTTTCCCAACTTTATTGGGGTGGCTTCCAGCCTAAATGGATGCAGCTGAATACCAGTATGGAGCGACTGCCTATCTGACCTCCACAACCCAATAACTGGGTAATACAATACGCCTTGGTAAGACTGGTTGTCAGACTTTCGGGCTTCTGACGACCCGTAACGACTGTCAAAGATCCAAGAATGACAGCCGGGACCAACGTGCTTTCCGAGGGACGGAGTCTGGGTATGTAAAGATGGCCACCCATCCACAGACCAACACCGGCAAGCGTAGCTTAACCTGATGGATCGACCCGTGCGGCTGTTATTACTTAGTCACGATCTCAAAAAAATGCTTAAAATGGAAATAAAAGTTATGCCGTCTCCACACTTCGTCAGTCACTAAAACATTATTGATGCGAGTATTCCGTGACAAGTGTACCGTACGAACAAAGGCAAGTGTGTCTGTTTGTGTGATCGATATCTACGAAACGAAATGCGTAGTTTTCTAACAAATATTCAGGTCGTGTTTTTTTATGGAATATTGTATTGGATTGGACTTGAGTGGTTTTTGGGCTGAAGGGCAAGAAATGTCAAATATATCAATCGAAGAATATCAATCAAGGTTATTCAGTAGATATTAATCAATCAAACAGTCTTACAGTATAGAAATTGTTTTTTTTTAACTGTGATGGACTGAAAACGCATAAAAAGATAATACTGAATTTTGAAAACCGTAGTGATGTAAGCACAAAATTAAATATACGAGTATATTCTGGGTTCAATAGCGAGTTCATGTCAATAAAAATTCCCCAAAAAATACTCATAGTAGGAAATATGGCGTAGATTAAGACTGTTGCCAAAGAGGTTCAGCGACTGCACTACAGGTCGCGCACTGAACAAATAGGGATGTTGACTAAAAAAAATCTTTTTTTTTCCGTCACTTAGATTATTAAAAAATATTGGACACATATGTTTTCTATTTTTACGTAATTTAAAGATTTACGGCAATACGTTAAAATGTGGCATGACGTCACTCCCCGGTAGATTTTATATTGGCTTGTGACGTAGCGAGCCCCACTCCCCAACTTTACTGCCTTTTAACTAAACCATTTTTTATTGCTTAATATGATAAAGCAAAAAAATACGTGACTAATATTTTTTTATTATCTGACTGACGGGCTAAATAGAACTTGGCAGACGAGAAAGTTTTAATTTATCGAAAAAATAAATAATTTGAGTTTCATTATCGTTTCTACTACTGTAAAATTGTCATTTCCGCCAGATAGTTGGACTGAAAGTCGCCAACTTATGAAAATGTTAAGGCGACGATGTAGGAGGAAATTCCTAAGACGGAATTAGATCTATTTAAAGCAATGCACGTGTTCAATTTAATTGAAGAAATGGGTTACAGCGATAGGTGACAGACTGGTAACATGATTGTTATGTACTCTCTATTTTGAACTTTAACCATGTATGAGATATTATACATAGGTACCTAATTACCTACTTTGATAATTTTCCATCAACGTGGTAGAAGGAAAAAGGTTTTTTTGTACAAAAACAATGACAGATAATGGTGCCGATTCTCTTGTCACAAATGCCTCTAAACTAGACTAAAAATCACTAAAATTAAGTTTAATCCTGTCAAACGACGATTTCCCATTCTGAAATAGACTAAAGTGACACAATTTAACTATATTTTAGTTTGACAGCACTAAGATAGTACTGAGTTTGAAGTTTAGTGAAAATGGCAATTTTGCTATTCTGAATTTGACATTTTTCACCTAAAATTTTGATTGTAAAATACCAAACCAGACTAATTCTGACAATTTTTTATCGCGATTAAAAAGGTGTGGGATAAAATAAGTTGTCATGAACATGTCATGTTGTGAATTCACACCAACATCTCGACTTCACGTGCAAAAACAATACTGTATTAATTTTTTCTTTTGCTTATATCTTGAAAATGGTGCGTCCTATCGCAAAAATAATGAAAATTTCGACCCCCTTTATGAAACCTATAAACCCCTAAACCTGAACATGTAGGTAACATTTTTTCATGTTTTCCATATAAAAAGAGAAAAATTCCATATAAAACACGTCGAGGCGGCACTCCCTGCGCGCTTCCGGCTCTAAAAAAAATCACGGGTGGGAGCAAACCACGGGTACCACGTGGTTTCGCGATTGTCAAATTCTATTTTAGTTGTGTCAAAATTATATTTTAGTTTAGAGAATTTTATTTGCAGAATAGCTCTAAGATTCTCATAGCCTAAAGTAAGGAATTTTAGTGATAGTTTAGTTCGGTGTACAAGAGAATCGGCACCAATGACTGTAAAAAAGATCTTGAGATCCAAAACAAAAAAAAATAAGCATCGGTTACTTAATCAATAACTAGTAAAAACAACGAGCATACTAGAAATAGATAGCTAGAATACAGAATAATTAAAATACAAAATAATAACTTCAAAATATTCATTCAATTCCATAAACAAGAAAATGTTTCCGTTTACACGAGATTATAACTCTACCAAATAAAAAAAAACCCTTTATCAAATACAAATAGAACAGGATACATAAAAAAACAACACCCCTCAAATATACCGTTAAACAATTACAGAAGTATCAATCTAAAATTTAAAAAAAAAGAAAAAAAATACAAAAAAAAACCGACCCTGTCCAAACATAGCGTGTCAAATCCCACAGTTTACTAAACGGTAGCCCTCTAAAAAAATGCCCACGTGTTAATCCGGGCACGTTTGTAAAAAAAATGGTAAAAAAACGCCCCTCCTATCGTTCGACCAATAAAAAGTTGAAAAAAATATGTTTAAACGGCTTTTAGAAAAAAAATAAGTTAATTGGTGGCGAGCGTGCCGCCTTTTTCCTATTGAGGGCTTTTTTTTTGCCCGTGGGGTGCATTTTTTGTCCCTATTATGAGTGTTATAGGCTGCGAAGCTGTCAAATTGTATTAGAATTATAATTTGTATGCGTTTAACGCTGCATAATTTTGTTAATAATAGCCTGTGTAACGTAGCAAGTTTTTTATTGCAGGTTTGTTATTTTAATCCAATTTTTTACAGTTTAGAAAAAAGAAGTACATGGTTTTTATTTGTAAAAAGTTCAAGCTATTTTTTTTTTTATGAATTCTACTCGCTACAGAATTAACTTCGATATTAAACTAAAACAATATCAAGGTTTTTATTCAAAATTAATAATAATTCTAAAAACACTTTATCATGTAGTTTATGTTTCCGATGACCTCTAATGTCATAAGAAAAACTAACAAGACAATGATTTACAAAAGCGACATCTAACGGGGAATAGATAAAAACGCGAATGATCTAATTAGACATCATAATTAAAAATAAATTACAATAAACATAACTGATGAAAAAAAAACTTTCGTTTTGTCGAAAGAACAATTTAAAAAAAAAAACAAGTGTCCTACTTTATAAATTGTCAATCAAATTCTTATTAGAAAAAAACATGAAGCTCCAGTAGAGTCAAATTCGAAAGGCGTTTTTTTTTTTAGTAATTTTTCAGTCTCTTAGGCCTATCACTACCTATTTAGTACTTACGAGCTTTAAAAAATATACTGTTTTTGGTATAAGTCATCTGAAATACCACGTTTGTTAGTCACAAAGCCACCCATAATATTCAAAGAAAACACTTCAAGAACGAAAAAAAAAACACTCGAACTCCAAACCAGAAAAAAAGAAAACTGTAAAAAAGTCACTATTATGTAACAATGGAAAAATTTTACCTCGGTAGTATGAAAAAACAACCGCCCTGCACTGCGTCAACTTATAAAATTTCCATTTAAAACACGCAGCATTATTATCTTTTTTCTAACGAAAAAAATGCACTTTAAACCCGCACTTAGATTACGTAAAAACCCTTTACGTTTATTCTATTTTCAACTCAATTGGAACGGGTGTAAAAGTGAGTTTCTGTTGAATTTATTTCTGTGTTACGTCATTTTGATTTGAGTTTTGCGTTCCTTGGTCTACTTTATTGGTTAGTGATGTGACTTTATAACTTTAAGATTTAGTCAAGATGTAGTCAAAAGCTATGACTCAGGGTAGGTGACATCTTAGGGTCAATTCCCGTATTTTTAAGAACGTTCGCATACAAATTTCAGTCCCAATAAGTCAAAAATAAAATTAAAAAAATTACCTAAATTTTTGACAAGTTTTTGTCATTGATTGTCGGTGAGATGAGCCTGTGACGTTTTTTGAGTAGGTACGAGAATTAGTTTTCACAAGTGCAAACCTTATCTGTTCTATTTTTAAATATGGCAAGCAAAGCCGATGTCAATCATCTGCCAATATCTAAAGTGAATCGGAAAAGAAAGTATGGAAAAAAAGAACAAAAATTGAAGACACAAATATAATTATTCTATGGAAACAGTTGAACACAATGTAGATCTTACATACATACATAAACTCACGCTTTCTTGCCCTAGGGGTAGTCAGAAACTATAGAACGCTATCTGCTACGATCCTTACATACTCCTGTTGCCTCGTTTACGTCCTTAAATCTGGTCATACCGGTTGCTAGTACTACGCACCTGACCTTTCTGAAGAACTACATTCACCAATAAGGACCATCAACGATGTAGATCTTATTGGGATGCAAACTGTACATACCGGACATACAACCCAGCGTACTGAGTATTACCCAGTAACTGGGTTGTGGCAACATGTAAAATACTGGTATTCAGCTGAATCCAGTTAGACTACAACCCTGTGAATAAGTTGACAGGGAATTTGATTTGTTAAAATTGACTCGTGTTTAGTATGACAGGGAATTTGATTTGTTAAAATTGACTCGTGTTTTGTATGACAGGGGATTTGATTTGTTAAAATTGAGTCGTGTTTTGTATGACAGGGGATTTGATTTGTTAAAATTGACTCGCGTTTTGTTTAACAAAAACGTTTTTGAAAGGGTTAAAATAGCGAAATTATAAGGATTTTTCTCCAGTAGGTACTATGGTAAAAGAAAATGAATAGAAAACTTAGGAAAAGACACTACTCAACCATATTTAATCACGCTATTAAATATAGTTTTTATTGTAATATTGTATAGAATCATGTTCTTCTAACTAAACAGATAGTTGTGCTGCTGGAGAGTTAGTTGCGCCACTTGTTCTTCCCAGCTAAAGCACTAGAAAGTTGTGAAGGGTGGGCATTTTGGGGAAATGTCTGTCTAATTGACGTTCAAAAAGTGCTTGTTCTCACCCTATTTGAATAAATTTACTTTTGATTTTGAGTGTCAGTGGTAATTTTGCCATCCATTATTGATTTGTGATACCAAATTAAAACACAATGCACTTGTTACTTTAACTAAAACTGCATTGTAAATCACGAGGACGAAATAAACGAAGCAGGAACAAGGAATAAAAACATGTAAGCTCCATTTTTATTCGCTTTATTGACCCCTATGTCACTCAATAAAAGAACAACTCCCTAATTGTCTTGATCATAATCTTTTGTTTCATCCAATTACGTTTTATTTTTATTTATTATCTCTTTAAAGCTGATCCAATTGTTTTGACCAAAAGTAGGACATTTAGAGGACCACGGGTTATATATTTTTATTTTTTTATCACCCAGATGTGAACTAACTAACCAGCTAATTTGACAGATTAATAATTTAGCTTTTCTCAGCCCCTAGTTAACCATTAAAATAATCTATTACAGTTGCATGGTACATTACATCATCAAAATTAACTGGACTGAGTCGATCGATTGTCTTTAGTTTGAGTCGATCTCGATTCAGATTGCACATGCACATCACTATTTGCGGTAGTGTGCACGTTATCTCAACGTGCAGTTGATAAAATTTTGAAAAATCCACAACTTTTCCGCGATAACCCCGCCCCGTTGCGAGGAAAAAAAGCTCTAGTGTTGTATCCATAGTCGAGTCATATAGAACTAGAAGTACCTACCTTTTACGTTCACCCCAGTTCAGTGTTGATTCAAACTCAAACTCAAAGAATTTATTTCTATTAAACCAATTATCTACGCCGCACTTATGAATTGTCAAGGAGTCAGAAAGATGAAGCTAGTTGCCCATTCCAAAGCGTAGTAGGTTTCTATGGAGAAGAACAGGCAAGGAATTCCAAGCATGGACGTTCTTTTAAATCAGGATTTTTGCTTAGTACTAAAAACTTTTCAATCCAATTTCAGGGTGTAGAAAAGGGTATCAAAGGAAGTGTTGTTAACGATATTTCGTGAATGACAAAAAGAGACACAATGTAGGGGATAGAAGTTAATTCAGTAAAATTGAAGATGTCACGACTTCACGAGGCTATGGAAACTAACATTTATTATGAGCTGCACCAACATGTTATTGTGAAAAATGTATAAAAAGTCGGACATTAGTCGTGCCAATATACTTGATAAAATATTGCGCTGGACACTTGCACAAGTAAACTAGACAAATAAACATGTATAAACATCACCATACACAATCATAGTCATCTTAAGCAACCCTAAAACGCAAGAATACGCCAAACAAACAAGAAAACACTACGTGCAAGACCCATACATACATACAAGCAACTAGAACCAACACTATGAATATGGCGCATCTTATAAATAACCATGTTATCTCTGAATAAGTACAAGTTGCATGTATGTTGCAATCATAGAGCTCTTTGTATGAATGTAGATAAACATCCACTTCTATTCGCACTACGATGAGAAACGAACGTCTTGGCAGAAAGTATTTGAATTATGCAGAAGTAAGTATGACCTATATTTTTTTAGAGAATAATTTTTCACCCTAATAACACACCGAAATTAGATCATTTTGTGAAAGGATAGGAGAGTTTTAAGGTTTTGTAAAAGGTGACGAGACTTTTAAGGGTTAAATATTTGAAAGGACTTAGTGCGAATTTCAGTATTCTGTGTTTGTCTAAAAACATGTGATAGGTATATCTGTGTGAGACAATGTGTAATTTAAACATTTGATTAACTTTCATACTAACGTGGCATAAAGAATTCATAATTGTTAAAATATTATCTTTCTTAGTAATAACCATCAGGTTAAGCTACGCTTGCCGAGGTTAGTCCGTGCATGGGTGACCATTTTTATGTACCAAGACTCGTCCGTGCCTCGGAAAGCACGTTAAGTCGTTGGTCCCAGCTATCATTTGTGGATCTTTGACAGTCGTTACGGGTCGTCAGAAGCCCGAAAGTTTGACAACCAGTCTTACCAAGGGGTATCGTATTACCCAGTTACTGGGTTGTGGAGGTCACATAAGCAGTCGCTCCATATAAAATACTGGTATTCAGCTGCATTCGGTTAGACTGGAAGCCAACCCCAACATAGTTGGAAAAGCCTAGGCAGATGATGAGCAGGTACGGTAGTCCGCACATCAGTGGTAACAAATCCAGTATAATCTGGCCTCTTCTATTATTCAAACTCCGTACTACGCTTGGCCAGGTCAAAGATATAGTAGTAGAAGTTTCTTGCCCGTTCTTCTCCATGGGAACCTACTGCGCTTTGGTTGAGCTGGATGGTGCTGATCCACGCGTCATGTTCGTGAAGGGGGCCGTCAGTTGTGACTGATCATCTCTTATCTGCCAGGACTTATTTTTAATCTTATATTTTGAATTGTTTTGATAATTTTTTGAATATTGTGCTCACATATAGAAGCAACAAGAATAATGTACCCAGTAGTCGGTTAAAGAGTGTTCTTGGAGTTTCATGCCCCTTCTTCTCCATAAAGATCTACGTTTTGGAATGGGCAACTAGCTTCAACTTTCTGACAAACTGACTGACTATTTGACAATTCAAAAGTGCCTGTAAATGGTTTAATTGAAATAAATGCTTTGAGTTTGAATGGGCAACTAGCTTCATCTTTCTGACTGACCGACCCCTTGATAATTCAAAAGTGCCTCTAATTGGTTTATTTGAAATAAATGCTTTGCGTTTTAGCTTGGGGTCAAATGTAACATGTCTTTTTCTTGCATATTTCTCGGTTAGTTGTCATGTCGGTTGTCAGACTTTCGGGCTCCTATGGACCCGTAAAAACTGTCAAAGATCTAGAAATGACAGCCGGGAACAACGGCTTAACGTACTTTCCGAGTCACGGAGGAGTCTATGACCTATGTAAAGAAAGATGGTCAACCATCTACGGACAAACCCGGCAAGCATAACTTAACCTGATGGATCGACCAGTGTGGCTGTTATTACTTAACCAGAAGCCTACCGTATCTACTATGTATGTGTATTTATATAATTATGTATACACAGTATTACTGCCTGTCATGTATAATAGCAATGTGTAATAATGTATACATATATGCCTTTCTTCCAAGTGTCGTAAAAGATGACGAGCATTACAATTCTGTTTAAAGTCACTATCGTTTTCAACATTTCCTGTAGCGAATGTTTTGTTATACAATATATTTTTTTCTTTCTCTATTTTTAAAATAATTATTCTTTTGCAACTGAAATATTCAAAGTCAAAGTCAAAGTCAAATCATTTAATTCAAATAGGCACTTTTGAACGTCAAAATTTACAAAAAATTGAATTGATTCTAGTCGCCCCTTCCAAAAAGTAGTTTTCGTATGGAGAAGAATGGGCAAGAAACTCCACCGATACTCTTTTAAAATGTTTTACAATATGTTGTATATGAAGGTACATTAGTTTTATAATTATATGTGAAGACGATGCAGTTAAAAAAAAAATACTATACCCAATAGGTAAAAATAATTAAAAAGGAAGCAACGAAAGATAAATTAATTACTTATGTGATAGATACATGGTTCTCACATATTTACGAGTACATTGTCATTGACTTTTTAATGCTCAGGCAGAACTGCCTTAGCTCACACTAGAAGAAGATAATTTTGAAGTTCCTTGTAGGATGTAGCTGAATCTACATACATGGAAGAAGATCTTGTCAGTATGTCTGGCATATTAAGAGATTAGCGTTCATACACTCATCTCTTAATATGCCAGACATACTGACATGACTGTCAGAGCAGAAAAGACGAGAACTCTTTGTTAGTATTCGAACGGGAAATCCTCATGCGCAGATTCGGTGCAGTGCTGGAAAACGAGCAATGGCGAACGCGGTACAACCATGAGCTTTACGAGATGTATGACGAGCCTAATATAATAAGAACCATCAAAATATGACGTCTTCGATGGGCAGGACATGTCGCAAGAATGGACGAGACCAGGACAGCCAAACGTTTACTGGATAGTAAACCGGATGGCGGGAGAAGTTGACGGCGGCCCAAACTGAGCTGGTTGGATGACGTAGATCAAGATTTAAGAACTGTTGGAGTGAGAAACTGAAGAGAAAAAGCTGGAAATCGGTCACGTTGGAGAAGTATACTTGACCAGGCTAAGGCCCACCCGCGGATGTAAAGTATCAGATGATGATGTTTGACTGTCGAGTAGTAGTTTAAGTACTTTTTGTTATAGTCATCATATTCCTGCCATTGTACCATGTGACTTGTGGTAGGTGCAACTCGTTTGAATACTATTATATAGAATATTTTTTTTTCTTCTGACTGAACGGACAGCTGTGCTGCTGGGGGGTTTGTTGCGCCACTTCTTCTTCCCGGCTAACGCACTAGGAAGTGGTGAAAGGTGGGCGTTTTGGGGGACTGTCTTATGTAATTTTGACGTTCGAAAAGTGCTGATTCTCAGCCTAGTTTGAATAAATGACTTTTGAATTTTGAATTTGTTTTTTATTTCCACTCTCCCCTGTCAACCGGTCACGCTTTCATTCGTTATTATATTATGTGTTTTTGTTATAGTATTTGTATTAAACTAATGTGATTGGCCGTTTTGTGTTAAATAAATAAATATGCAGATCTATCAGTATTATAAGATTATAACGCGGACTTATTTCAAACCGCTCCCGCCACAATCCGCTCGTCCGTTTTAGCTAGAATCTTCTAGAAGCCGTGTGAAAAATAGACGACGCGCACGATTTTGACAAGAGTCGTATGACATCCGTCAGCTGGGCAGCGCATCAAGATATAATTTACGAAACCTTTTCTTCGCCTCGAAACCCTATTGTTTTCATCTATATTGTGATGTGTGATGTTAAACATATACCTATTATATTGAGATATCTGTATGTTATAAAATCTATAATCTTCATCTATTCCATAGTTTCAATCCTGAGTTAAAGATCTGAGGTTCTAAGCATTTAAGAATCTACAGATTTTCCGCCTCACTTTATTATAATATTATACTACGTGACTTTAACCTGGAACCTTTTTTTATTTCAAAACCGTAGTAAAGTTGCCGACAAACCAATCGCTTTGTGGTCGTGGTTGATCTTGTGGTTGTAAAGTTGAGCGACTCTAATATTTTAAGCTTAGACAATTTTCTAATTTTGCAGGCTTGCATTTCTTGAGGATCATTTACATACCTTATGCATATTAAACTATCATAAAGAATCATGTTATTATCTCTTATCATAAACGAAATATAAGAAATATTATAAATATAAATATACCGTTGCTCCAATTTTTTTCATATTATATCTAATGTAACATTGTCATTATATTTATGATCATAGATTATGATAGTGTAATATCACCAATAGTGGGAGTCTTTTGTAGAATATCGGATCAATCTTGTTTATATCATTTTGTTACCAAATGTGACAGTTTATTTCCTAAGTGTTGAATTTGACGATTTTGCTTATCGTGTTCCAGGGTATGCTGCTGTAAGGTGCCTTTAAAAACTCTTCCAAGGTCATGCAGACCTTTGACGATCCTCATCAGAGAAAGGACGTTACCGACATCTGAAGGCGTCTTTTCTTGGAGCTCTTGGTGGTTGCTTAAATTGGACTCTGTTCTCAATGCTGGCAGGTAACTATTTTTAATAAATTTTTTAAAGAATTTCTCAGTAGTAACCCGGAATCTGGATTTGTGACCAGATGATGGGCAATAGGCTCGCCCCCTATTACATGGGACTTAAATATAACTGGAGAAATGTGGGTGTACTATAGGTACACCACTGGCCAATCCTTCGGAGTAACAAGGCGTGATGTTATGTTATGTTTTTAAAGAAATAACATAGAAATACTTAAGAGCGTTTATTCTGAAAGTGGGCAACGTCGCAAATAGATGTCAAATATTTCATTGTTTTGATTAATTTAGCAATATTACTGTGTGGAAATAAAAAATGTGGCTAACTAGCGAACTAGAATATTGATTATGAAATGCAATAATTAATATCGTAACACCGAATGTTTAGTTTTAGATGCTTTTTTTTGCACCTAAAATGGGTACATCATCAAATTCAATGTTATAATTGCAATTCATTATTAATATTCTAGTTCGCTAGTTAGCCACATTTCTTATTTCTATTCAGTAATATTGCTATAAGAATCAAAACAGATAAATATTTGACAGTTATTTGCGACGTTGCCAACTTTTATGAGAAACCCTCTTAACTCATTATCCGATATCCTCGAATTGTTAAAAAGTGTCTGAGGTCATTTCCTGTCATTCTGAGGAGATACCCATTCTATTGACATTAATCTCTAAATTTTAATCTTCCCCTTTAATATTCCCATTGCTGGGATATAAGCCTCCTATCTAGAGAGGGAGTGGGCCGTAATCCACCAAGCGGTAGATGTCACATATCTTCAAATTTTTGGTTCCTTGTTTCGATGTTTTCCGTCACAGTTTTGAGAGCAGTGGTGATGAAATAGTTTACACAAAGTAAAGCGCCTGTCTGGGCATAAAACTCGTAAGTCGCGGCCGTTACGACTGGGCCTCTGCTCAATGCAATACCTTGGTCTTTCATTCGTTATTGTCTTTTGCGGTAAACCTAATATCAAAATACCACCACTATTTTGAGTATGATCGTGTTTAGGGCAATTGGACTAGGTTTTTGCTCTGAGGAGCTCTTGGCTAAGTAACAACAGTCGCACTGGTCGATACACCAGGTTAAGCTACGCTTGCCGTGGTTGGTCAGTGGATGGGTGACCATCTTTACATACCGAGATTCCTCCGTGCCTCGGAAAGCACGTTAAGCCGTCGGTCCCGGCTGTCATTCGTGGATCTTTGACAGTCGTTACGAGTCGTCAGAAGTCCCAAAGTCTGACACCAGTCTTACCAAGAGGTATCGTATTACCCAGTTACTGGTTTGTGGAGGTCAGATAGGCAGCCGCTCCATGTAAAATACTAGTACGTCACTCTATTTCTTTAAGTACTTATGTTTTTATGTTTTGTATATTGTCATCATGTTTTTATGTATATTCATGTAATTTGTTATATATTAATTGTTCTTTTGTGTGTCTTTTGTATGCACTGAATAAATGTTTTATCTATCTATCTATCTGCATCCGGTTAGACTGGAAGCCGACCCCAACATAGTTGGGAAAAGGCTAGGCAGATTGATTGAACTAGGTATTGTTTTTGTTATAAATATTATTTTATGCATGAAGAATGTGAAGTATTTTCCTAAATATCCTGAGTTCCTTAGTATTTTCTTAGTGAGAGCAGTGGTGGCCCTGTGGTACCGCCGTGACTTACGAGTTGTAGGTCGTAAGTTCGAACCAAGACAGGCGCTTTACTTTGACTAAATTATTTCATCACCACTGCTCTCAAAACGGTGAAGGAAATCATCGTGAGGAAACCGGCATGTCCTAGAACCAAAAATTCAAAGACATGTGACATCTACTAACCCGCACTGGGCCCGCGTGGTGGATTACGGCCCACTCCCTCTCACAGAGAGGAGGCCTGGGTCCCTGTAGTGGGAACAATTTAGGCTGATTATGCCTTATTAGTCCTTTTTAGTCTTAAAAGTATCTTTCACCTGCACCCTTGACGATCTGAACAACGCGGCAACGCCTCTGACGCGGCAGTAAACGTGGCCACATACTGGGCCCAAACAATTTATGCAACATAGATGTACGATCGAAGAAGGTCATAACTAACCAACGTAAGGACTATTCTTGCTTGCAACACTCGGCGGCTATAGAACCGGGCCGGTAAAAGATGTGGTCATCGTATTCACGGGATTTTGTTTTCAAACTGGCTAGATTTGAACTTCTTTGATGGTAACTACCCTCGAAACGAAAAGAAAAATCAGAAGGCCTTTTCTAAATAGACTTCAATTATCTACTAACTGTGCCCCGCGGTCTTATCCACATAAGTCTCAATCCCGCGGGAATATCGGGATAAAAGGTATCTTATGTCCTTCTTCAGGTCATGGTCTACCCATGTGCCAAATTTCGTCCAAATCCGTTCAGCCGTTTTAGCGTGAAAGCGTCACAAACAAACTCAATTTCGCATTTGTATCATAACTAGCTGCGCCCCGCGGTTTCACCCGCATAAGTCTCGATTCCGTGGGAATATCGAAATAATAGGTAGCTTATGTCCTTTTCCAGCTCATGGTCTACCCATGTGCCGAATTTCATCCAAATCCGTTCAGCCATTTAAGCGTGAAAACGTAACAAACAAACACACTTTTGCATTTATAATATTAGTTAGGATAGTTATGATTGTGCCAGCAGCTTTTAGGTTAGGTTAATAACTAAGAGGTAACTCAATGTCAATTTTCATTAATTTCTCTCTCTTATCTCTTTATTTAATAAGATATATTAGAAAATGCTTAGAAAATACATTCACCAGTTTGCATTACTACAATGTATGTATTAGTAGGTAATGTAGTAGATTGTGGTTGTACTCTAATAAGATTTTATAAAGGGTTGTATAAATTTACTATAATATTTTATCGATAGTTAATCATTAATAATATTTCAAAACTTACAAAATGTTTCTATTAATCATTTAGTTTTTGGGAGCAGAAAATGAACGATACAAACAAGAATTTTTCTAATAAATATTGTTTTCGTATTTCAGATATTTGAGCGGCCGGAATAGTTGACTGGAAGCAGTTTCGGTAACTGATTTGCTGAGGTATAATTTATAAAAAAAGTATATATAGGTAATTAAAAATTATACTAAAGAAAAAAACCTTAGCAGTTCTCCACTATTTACTCGTATAAAATCCAGGGATATTGTAAAACTGAACTTATAGAACCCTTAAGATTCACTATGAAACTGGCATTGTTTTTTATAAATTTTAGGTATTAAAAAGTTTTAATTAATTATATTAATCTACTCATTTCAGAATCAGACGCAACCAGCCTACCACTACAGCACAACACAAGAAAATCGAAGCACTCATTAGAAAAAAGCTCGCCATAGCGTAAACAGCAATCCAATTAGACGAAATCTCGATGGAGATAAATTTATCGATATCGATATTCCAATTACCCCACACTAGAGGTCGCTAACGGCGAAGTATGTTGCGCCGGCGCACTAGAGATAAATCTTTTTACTGCACACTTCGATTAGAAAATTCCTTTATTAATTGACTGGCTTAATTAAAGCGTTTTCTAAGGTTTCTTCCTTGTGCTAAAATGATGGTAGGAGTTTTTAGTTGATTATTATAATATTATGGAATCTCTGATCTGCATTCTTAGGCATATTAGATTATGTTTTAATCTTTCGGTTTATCATAATTATGACAGCCTTTTTAACATCGGCCTCCCAATAAATGGTCATCATTTGCCTAGCCTTTTCCCAACTATGTTGAGGTCACCTTCCAGTCTAACCGGATGCAGCTAAATACCGGTATTTTAAATAACCGGATGTAGCTGACCAGTATTTTAAATGGAGCGACCGCCCATCTGAACTCCACAACCCAGTTACTGGTTAATATGGTACCCCTTGGTAAGATTGGTTGTCAGACTTTCGGGCTTCTGACGACCCGTGACGACTGTCAAAAATCCTTGAATGACAGCCGGGAGTTTCCGAGGGACGAAGGGGTCTTGGTATGCAAAGATAGTCACCCATCCACGGTAAGCGTGGCTTAACCTGATCGATCGACCTGAGCGGCTGTTATTACTTAGCCACAACCCCCTCCAATAAATGGTTTGGCTAGATATTTTCATAATCACAACATTTGGCAAACCGATTGGTGATCGCAGGCAATCGTAAACCGCAGTATTATTGTTAGCCGACAGTTAAGACTGCTGCCCATCCTGTTGATGTTATCGTTACCATAGTCTCCTATCATGCCATGAATGGGGAAATACAAATCTTGGATAGAAATAAAAATAAGGGAAATATCAGCAAGGAACTGGTCTCATTAAATATGGCCACAATTTCCTAATTAAACCAGGTTAGGTCTCTTACTTTTGTCAAATATCGTAGACGAGAGGCTACTGATATTGTGGCCCCTGAGACTTAATAAAAATTCGTAATAAAATAGTGAAAGTCTAACTTAATTCCGGAAGCAATAAACTTTTACCTCACTCAGTGTTTTACAAGATATAGCAGCACTTAATCTAAACTTGGAAAATTAAATTCTAATTAATAAACTCGAAATACCGCGCTCAGTTTTATGATGACTCTTCTCATGCCGAAGAAAATATATTTTTTAAGACAAACCTTTCCGAGAAGCTACGAACGACTGTTTACAGCCACTAATAAATAGTCTAGGCTCTCACAACATAAAAAATAAATTGCCAACAAACCTAACATTAGATTCCAAAACGGCTCCATAAACTGTACCGTATTAGAAAAGAGATTAAATTAAAACTAAGAAAAATAAATCAACTGCCCACGCGCCTCGCGACCTAGCACAACGAACACACACGGCGGGAAAAGGACGAAAAAAAAGGACAGAGCAAGACAAAAAAATCGCAAAAGCGACGCGAATATATCCGAGGCGAATGACCTGCGAAAAATAAGACGAAAACGAACTCCCGCGCACATGTGCGTTCGGCCATTTTTTTGTTTCTGTCCCTTTCTTACGCCAAAAAAGGTAGGCGTGTACGAGGGTGGGACAGAGAGCGGAGATAAAAGAAAGCGCGCGGAAAGAGTTGGCGGTCGTTCGCGCTCCGGTTTAGTTCGGAACATTGCCGCTAGGTGCGCCAATGCAGCGGGAAAATTTCTTCCTGTTTTGAGTCTGCGCGTTCCTTTTTTGAGGAACTTTAGCTGCGCGTGAGTTTGTTATTATTTTTTGTTTATGAATCATACCTTATTTTGATTATATTTCGAAATATTTTGAGCATAATATTTGGCTTTCAAATCGCATGATGATTAATAAAACATTTAAAAAAATCTTATATTACTTATAGGTACTTACGTAAGAAAAAAGGAGTAATAAAATTTTAGATTACATCTTTTTTTTCCCTTAAACAACTGAAGTTTCTATTCGTCAAGAAAATATAAGTAAGTAACTCTTTTCATAAAGCATCATAATTAAATCGAACAAAATCGAATAGATACCTATTGTCCACTGCAAGTGCTGCAGAATAGTTTAAAAAACACTTAAATAGCTCATTACTTCCTGTTTGGTTCTGTTTTACCCGACTACGTAAATTCAGTAAAGAAGTCTTAACCTGACTGCCTCCTTGGTTAAGTGGTCGCAAGGGATACTGAGTATGAGGTCCTAGGTTCGATTCCCTGGTCGAGCAAAGTATTATTGGATTTTTCCATCAGGAATTTCTCAGTAGCAGTTCCGAGTCTAGATTTGTGTACAGTTGATGGCAATAGGCTCGCCCCCTATTACATGGGACTTAAAAATAACTGGTGAAATATGGGTGTACTATAGGTACCTCTGCCCGACACTTCAAGGATTACAACCGTGATATTATGTGTTGTTAGGTATATTAAGCCATAACTTCTTTATGGAATTAACGTGGTCTGGTAAAACAAGAAAAGGGTATACCCATTTTGTCAAATGATAATAATTTTCAGGAACGGAAAGTGATTAGGCATGCCCCATTAAAAAAGTATTCAGTATGAAGAGCTATTACTTTTCGAATATACCTATATTAAGTCAGGTTATTTTGAATAATACTAACTCAGTGCTGCGTAAAGCAGTGATAGCCTAGTGGTGTGACCGTCAGACAGCCAAGTCATAGGTCTCGAGTTCGAACCCGAGGCACTCATCTCTGACTTTTCGGATTCATGTGCGTATAATATCACTTGCTTCAAAAACGGTGAAGGAAAACATCGTGAGGATGCCCGGCCATGCCTGAGAGATATTTCTCGACGACATGTGAAGCCAAGTCTGAGGCCCATGGGTGGCTTTAAAACTCTGATACCAGGTTACTCACTAACCACACGAAAATAAGCAGACGAATTGCTGCGTAGATGTTTGAGATTACAGCGATTTCTTGATAAAAAGCTTTAGTAGTTCAAAGTCTTAGCATTGGAAAAGCGCTATATAGATGATGATTATCAGGTCTAGCATGCGGCATTATCCAGTTTCTAACTATCCCCATGGGTAACGGTGTGAGTTAACGTAGATATATCATCATGTGCTTAGCCTTTTCCCAACTATCTTGGGGTCGACTTCCAGTCTAGCCGAATGCAGCTAAATACCAGTATTTTACATGGAGCGACTGCCTGACTGGATACCGTGGCACCTGGCAACATACACGCAACTGAAGGAACACGGGTGGGTTTTATTCAGTAAGAGTCTGACACGCCCTCCCACTCCGGCCAGAGTGGGAGAAGTTATATAATAAGGATGATGCCTGGGTAAAAAAAATGAAATTCTAATTAGTCCGTCAGTCAGATAATAAAAAAATATTAGACACGTATTTTTTGCTTTATCATATTAATAAAAAAATACTTAGATAAAACGCATTTTAAGTTGGGGAGTGGGGGTCGCTACGTCACTAGTATAAAATCTATATACTCGTGACGTCATGGTACATTTTACCTCAATGTATCGCCGTAATCTTTAGATTACGTAAAAAAAGAAAAAAATACGTGTCCAATATTTTTTTATAATCTCAAAGAAGGACAAAAAAAAATGTTTAGTCATCATCCCTATTTCACACCAAAAAAAAAAAAGGGGCTGCCTATCTGACCTCAAGAACCCAATTACTGGGTAACACCATAGCCCTTGGTAGTACTGGTTGTCAGATTTTAGGGCTTCCGACTACCCGTAACGACTGTCAATAATATCAATGCTTATTAAATTGTTATCTCAACGTTTATCTATAAGCTTATTAATACCTAAATGCTCCACTTGCTTTTTAAGGTTTATGTCGAGTCGATACTAAAGTACTTATGTAACTACACGTTTGCATTATAATGATAGGTTGACATACCTACGCTTGAACCCTGTAATGATTTACCAATCAATCTGCCTAGCCTTTTCCCAACTATGTTGGGGTCGACTTCCAGTCTAACCGGATGCAGCTGAATATCAGTACTTTACATGGATCGACTGCTTATCTGACGTCCACAACCCAGTTACTGGGTAACACCATAACCCTTGGTAAAACTGGTTGTCAGACTTTTGGGTTTCTAACTACCCGTAACGACTCTCAAAGATCTACGAATGACAGCCGGGACCAACGGCTTAACGTGCTTTCCGAGGCACGGAGGGGTCGCGGTATGTAATGGATGGTCATCCATCCACGGATCGACCGCGGCAAGCGTAGCTTAAGCTTCGATCGACCCATCGGGCTTTTATCATGCGTCATCTAAACTTGTTTAGAGAGAAAATGATGAAAAATTTAACTTATAAAAAGTCCATCCAAGATGGTATTTTTTTCTTCAAAAGTAGATAAAAACATAGCGAGGTTTCATTTAAAAGTGAACTGGGTCAAGGTATTCCGGCTCACGTTTAATGCAGGGGTGGCCCAGACACAACAGATGGGACGCATGAAAGACATGAATGTAACTGCCGAAAAGTCCACCATTAAAAAAGTCTTTTGTAGGTCAAGATAGAGGCTCTTATTTGTAACTAGTGTATTTTTCTATTATAAAACTATTTAAAGTTTTGGAAGATAGTTCATTGACTCAGGTGTGACTTTGCGGAAATCCATTATAAAATAAATAGACGACGTATATTTAGTAACCTAATCCGCTAAACTGTTCTTAAAGAGTCATAAAGAACCCTGTAAGAAATCGACACGTGTTTCACCTCTCAACGACGCATCCTTAGGATGACGATTGACTTTTTGCGAACCAGGAACGACGTGTGGCCACGTCAAGCGTCGAGAGCAGTGTGTGCCACATCGCCCGACAACCCCATATAGGATTACTGCTCGGCCCACCTCGGCTAGGATCGTTATCAGCGCATAGTTAGGTTAGGTAGGTAGCAGCGTATATAGTTTTGGAAGACAAAAAAACATTACAATAGACCAATTTGCATCAATTTCTGCCCATTGTCCTTAGGTCAACGAATAGATTTAATTGAGGCAAACCACATGGGGAAGTAGTTACTCTAGCGACCGGAGACCAGTTGGTGTTATTGACATTAGAAGAAGCAAAAGACCGTGAATGCAACCACAGAATTTAACCCTCTCAGTACCTACTTATAGGTTAAGAATTCAAGGTAAAAAATAGAAAAGTCCCATTTCTGTTTTTGTTTTTGCTTGTACACTTTGTACACCTTCGGCGGCATGTGTATCTTTTTGTCACACAGTGTCTGGAACATTGTGTATCCAAAAGTTTACACAATTTTCTACTTGGTAAGAGCGCTGTGAATCTTTTAGGCACACGTTCTTTATACATTTATTATGCAAAAATTAAAACCCTGGCCTGTTGCATTTTTTCGGGATACCTTTTTTTCGCATAATGTTCTTTTTCGTAATATACTTTGGCATAACTGTTTTGGCATAATTTGTTTTGCCATAATATTTCTTTGCCATATTTTTTTTTGGCATACAGTTCTTGTTGGCATAATTATCTTGAAGGCTAATTTGTTTTGGCATAATTTTAATTCGCATAATGTTACTAATGACTATTACCATAATAGAATTAAATTTTCTGTAACAATTAAATAATATTATTGATTACAAATTAAATTGCTACAAAAGTTAGTGACAGAAACGAATCGCTGCAAAACCGACTCCACGTAGTCTTGTCTGCCCTACCCCTAGAGTGTTATTTAAAATCGCGTAGGCGCGGAGGGTCGAGGTGGCCCGCGAGCTGAGGAGCAGGTTGCTTTAGCAAGCCGAAGCTGCGGTGGTGAGCGTTAAAGCTTGTGCAGACCAGCGCGACTTGTCGCGCGACGCGACACCGGTTATTGTTATACTGTGAAGTTTTCTTAGAAATTGTATTGTTCGTGTCGCGTCGCGCGACAAGTCGCGCTGGTTTGCACAAGCCTTTAAACACATCTGCGACGAGCAGCTCGCGTGGGATCGCCGGAGCCCCGCAGCGCCGGAGCCGTGACAGAAACCATGCCTGCTGCATGTTGCATGCTGCATGCTTGCTGCATGCATGGTTACATTTTAGGAGATAATTATTTTGCGTAAAGCTAAAAAAAAAAAAATATCATTATGCGTAAACAAATTTATGCTTTATAATGTTATGCTTAAACATTATTATGATTAGAGAAATTATGCTAAAAAAAATTATGCGTAAGCTGTTATGCGAAAATAATGTTATGCGTTAATATAATTAGGATAAACAAAAGTATGCCATGTTATATTATGTCTAAAATTTTTATGCAAATGGATAGGGAACCCATTTTTTCAATATAAGCGGTCTGGGAATTAGTATTTTTTTTTAAATGTTACAGATTTAAAAAAAATTGGGTTCAAATTGGGTTCAAAATCTAGGATACGTAGGGCAAGTAATCAATAAAACCATTTATAAATGTTAGTGTTTTTATTATTTATCTCTCTTTATACAGGGTGGCAGGGACATCGACGCGAAGTCTGTTACTACGAATTCAGTACATGATTCTAAACCCTCCTGCGTTGAAATTATTCGTCGGCTATTTTAAAACAAAACCAGCTATTCCATACATTTTGACCGCATAGGTATTGCACTTTTCTATGAAACAGCAGATTTTTTTTAATAACCGATGAAAAATTTCAACGAAGAGGCGTTCAAAATCATTGTATTTTGAATTCATGGTAACAGATTTCGCGTCGATGTCCCTGACACGCTGTTTATAGAACTGGAGATGATAAAATAAAAATAATAAAAATAATTGAAATTGAAAGGAAGAGAATAATAATAGTATTTGTCATTGAATTCCCATACATTTTCATAATGATCTCTCTAGTCAATCCCGTTTGCATGCACAAACTAGTTTCGGTTAAAGACCGTATATCAAAAAAATATAGCATTAATAACGACTCTAGCTCTGCCTATTTTTCATCCAAGACATATAAACAGTATTAAAATCGTACTCCATAATATCTTCCTTATAACTTTTCTGTGTTATTCAAAGATAAACTTTAAGATGAAGAAGGTAGAGTTGGTTTCATGTTTTCGTATTCTAATGAATCTGTCGACCAATTGATTTAAAAGCTTGGAGGAAGGTTTTTAATTGATGCTTTTTCTCGGCATATTTATAGTGTACTTGTTAAGGTGTAGTACGATGTTATTAGTTTGTTTAGCTGTTTTTTTTGCTAAGTAATAACTGCCACAAGGGTCGATCGAACAGGTTAAGCTACGCTTGCCGCGGTCAGTCTGTGGATGGGTGACCATCTTAACATACCGAGACCCCTCCGTGCCTCAGAAAGCACACTAAGCCGTTGGTCCCGGGCTGTTATTCTTAAATCTTTGACAGTAGTTACTGGGACCCCAGAAGCCCGAAAGTGTGACAATCAGTCTTACCAAGGGGTATCGTGTTACCCAGTAACCGGGTTGTGGAGGTCAAGTGGGCAGCCCCGCCATGTAAAATACTGGATTCAGCTGCATCCGGTTAGACTGGAAGCCGACCCTAACATAGTTGGGAAAAGGCTAGGCAGATTTTGATGTTTTTTTTGTTGTTTTACAATAGCTGCATTGTTGATGGATCAAATAATTAAACGATAGTTTTTGATTTGTATGAATAGGAAAGACAAATACTATCAGAATCTCATCAACTTTTTCTTTTAACTGAGGGATATTGAGCTTTTTCTTACTTAGAAAACAAGCTATTTATGAACATACCTGTATAATTCAAAAATCATACTGAAAAAAAAAAAAAATAAGACCTCCTATCCTTCAACTTCCTATTGGACAGATTTAGGGGGCGAGTTAAAAAAATAATACTCTCTAAATCGGAGTGTTTGTTGCGCCACTTCTTCTTCCCAGCTAACGCACTAGGAAGTGGTGAAGGGTGGGCGTTTTGGGAGACTGTCTTATGTAATTTTGACGTTCGAAAATTGCTGATTCTAAGCCTAGTTTGAATAAATGACTTTTGAATTTTGAATACATACAGGGTCGGGGACATCGATGCGAAAACTGTTACCATGAATTTAGTACTATTTTGAATCCCTTTGCGTAAAAAAATTTCGTCGGTTATTAAATAAAAATCTGCTGTTCCATACATTTTGACCGCGTACGTATTGCACTTTTCTATGAAACAACAGATTCTTTTTTAATAAACGACGAAAAATTTCAACGCCTGGGGGTTCAGAATCATGTACTGAATCCATGGTATCAGTTTTCGCGTCGATGTCCCTGACACCCTGTATATCTTCCAAATAGTATGTCTTGCATCAGTGGTTTGGCTGTTTGTAATTTGTCAGTCAGTCATTAATTAGTACCGTGGTTCAAGGGAAATTTTAAAAAGGTGCAAGCTTGATGTTTATTTTTTAATTATATTTACGAGTATATTTGTGCAGTTTTATTTTTTTTATTTCTTTCAAGCTACGCTCTTCAGCATACTCATTAATAATTAAGTCCTACATTTAAATACCTATTATATTTTATTTTTGTTGTGTTTGTTGTTTGTTGAGGAGCTCGTGGCTAAGTAACAACAGCCGCACTGGTCGATCCATCAGGTTAAGCTACGCTTGCCGGGGTTGGTCAGTGAATGGGTGACCATCTTTACATACCGAGAATCCTCCGTGGCTCGGAGAGCACGTTAAGCCGTTGGTCCCGGCTGTCATTCGTGGATCTTTGACAGTCGTTACGGTTCGTCAGAAGCCCGAAAGTCTGACACTAGTCTTACCAAGGGGTATCGTATTACCCAGTTACTGGGTTGTGGAGGTCAGACAGGCAGTCGCTCCATGTAAAATACTGGTATTCAGCTGCATCCGGTTACACTGGAAGCTGACCCCAACATAGTTGGGAAAAGCCTAGGCAGATTGATTGATATTTTATTGTTGTTACTATATATTTTTGTTTGACATTTCTCGGGACCGTGGGGTCCCGGACCTTTGAAAGGCGTACGAGAGAAGCAAACTCGCAGAGGCCCGTTAACCGTTTTACGTGGAAGTCACGCATATTTTCCCCCAAATTGTCATTTTCGTATTCTGTTTTTTCCTTGCGTCATGTGTACCGCGAATAAACGTATTTTCTTTCTCTATGTATATTTAATTCTTTCCGGAAAAATCAGTCATCGCCTTAACATCAAACAAGTTTACTGCGATCTCTGCCAGTATTGCGACCAAGCGAGATTGAAGTAGATTTTTATAGGTAACATCGTGAAGGCTTCCTATTTCACTCACCATATTGGCTATAGCCATTCAGGCCATAAAAGAGAAAGTAAAAACAGCAAATAAAAGACCTATTCTATACTATTAAACGAGCAATATGTGTATAGATATATATATAGATTTTTGAAATCGCGTTTTCGAAAACGGCTCGAAAAGTTGCAATATGGGGTTTACGGGGGCGAAAAATCAGTCTAGCTTGGTCTCATATCTGGGAAAATTCGTTTTCTCCGTATTTTCACCCGACCAGAGGTCGGTCGCCCAAAGTTTAGAACAAGATGGCTACCTTAGAATAATGACATGGCAGCATGGAATTAGTAAGTACTCTACTATAATGGCAACATGGAATTAGTAAGTACCCTACTATCATGGCAGCATAAATTTAGTAAGTACCCTACTATCATGGCAGCATGGAATTAGTAAGTACTCTACTATCATGGCAGCATAGAATGAGTAAGTACCCTACTATCATGGCAGCATAGAATTAGTATGAACTATCTGATACTATTCCTATACTATTAAATGAGTATTCTCTATTTTCACCATAGCAGAGCTCGGTCGACCAAGTACTGTCCGTTAACCGAGTAAACTAATTATAAGACATGAGCTGCCCATTTATTTATGAAAATCTGACCGTGTGACGTAAGTGAAGTGAATTATCAATAATGTTATTATAGATACAGAGAAATACATCAGCTGGATAATCGTGAAGGCCCGGACTCCAACAAAGCGAAGATTTGCGGAGATGTCCGAAGCGGAGACGAGAAGAGATGTTTTTCAGCTAGGGTGTATCCACCGAAGCTGTGCGGAGATGCGTACTGGCTAGACTGGAGCGGAGATGTGTGCTGGCTACAGTGGAACTGAGCTGCGTGCGGCGAGCGTTGCACGTCAAGATGAACGCACAGTTTAGCGCTCATATCTCTTATCGTTGCCGCTGCCCGTCGTCGCCAGCACCATCATCTACGCTTTGTACCCCCAGCTCAATCTCGGCGAGTCCCAGCTCACATCTAAGCTTCGATCGCGCCATACTATATGATACATCTCCGCTCAGTGGTGTCCACTGAAGCTGAGTGGAGACGAGATGTGTGAATAACGAAATTCTATTGGTTGTTTAAACACATCCCTCCTCTCGTTTCCGCTTTGGTGGAGTCCTGGCCTAACACACGTAAAATGACAATGGATCGACACCGGGTTTCATTTTGACAGTTCACCCAAGTTCATTGTGTTATTTACGTTGTCGAGAAGATGATGTTTTCAAACCTATAAAACAATGGATTAGAAATATTTTATTAAAACTCTCTATAACCTAAAAAGTTTTAATTTTTATGGAAACTTTTTGTGTTGAAAAAGTGATGATCATATTAATATAAATAGTGCCATTTCGAATTAAGGCATAGTTCAGCCTGCAACTGATAATTTCTTGACAGAAAAAATCCGATAACACTACCCGACCCGGAAAACGAACTGGGAACCTAACGATCACAGACAGACTAATCTACATTCGCAATTTATTTCCCAAATATGTAAACAAACACGAGTTTTAAGAAAAACAACTGTAATGCCTAAACATAAGGTTCAGTTTGCGCTACAACTGCATATTTTTTTATGACTTTTTCAACAGTACTAGTCAGTATTGCATAAAATTGATGTTTGTTTATGTGGAAATAACATCAATTGGAAACAAGGATTTAATTAGACCTTAGACTTATATGTTAGTTTAATATGAACAGCATTTAGTCACACATAAGCTCATGCCTCTTTACCAAAGAGCAGAAACTACAGACCTCTACATGCTAGGTACGATCCTGAACTATCAAAGCTTTTTTTCAAGAAATCGCTGTAATCTCAAGCATCTACGCAGCACGAGAGCTAGTATTATTCAAAACAACCTGACGTAATAAAGGTAAGCGGTGTATGAGCTCAAAAGAAATATAATAACATTGTGTGGAGCAGGTCTGTTGCTCGCCTAACCTGTTTTAAAAACATATCACATGACTATAATACTTAGACACTGACGTTTGTTATTAGATTATTCATTATGAAGGTTTTTATGAAGTGAGAGGTGATGAAGAATAGCATAAGCATAGCATAATCAGCTTATTTTTCCACCGCTGGGATACAGGCCCTCTCTGTGTGAGTGACTGGGCCGTAATCCACCACGCGGGCTCAGTGCGGGTTGGTGGTGGATGTCACATGTCCTCTAAGTTCTAGGACAAGCCGGTTTCCTCACGATGTTTTCCTTCACCGTTTTGAGAGCAGTGGTGGTGAAATAATTTACAGAAAAAAAAGCGCCTGTCGGGGCACGAACTTACGACCTACAAACTGTAAGTCGGTGCCGTTACCACTGGACCACAACAGCTCTCAAGTGATGAGAATAATGCTTTTAATTTTCTTGTACATAATATAGTTTATTCCCGTTGTCCCCGTATGCCATATCCCGTCACGGGGACAGCGGGACGTGATTAAATTTATTTTCCGTTTTCCCCATAACGTACATTCGGCTAATGGGGACAACGGGAAGTAAACCTTTTTTAAATCGAAACAGCTATGTTAGGTTAGAACTGTGACCACACAACGCACGAGCCGAGCGAGAGAAGCGAGCGGTGCCGCGGCAGCGGCCGGCGAGTTCCAGAAACATATTTTTGAATGTAAAACCAAACCACGGGGACAACGGGAAGTATTTTTAAATATCTAATTGAAGTACCGTTGTTCCTCGTAGGACGGACACGGCGTACGGGGACAACGGGAATAAACGCATAATATGACCTGTAACCTGACTGTTGACTGTGATTGACTGACAAAGCATTGCCTAAACGACGAAGATGGAAACATAAAAAGGAGTTTTTATTGGAAATTGGAGTTTGTAGGGATCAGGAGCATGTGATAAGAAAGATACATAAATGTTGATGGTAATAAGAAAAGAGGCAGACCACCGAAAAAATAAATGAATGGTGTGAAAGATGATATGGCGAGGAAAGGAGTGAACTATAAAGTGACACTTATCAGTGCTTCCATACTTATACCATTCGTTCCACCCGTTTAAGAACCTCGATAAGAAGCAATCTTTAAACAGACTCCGGACCAAGGTTGGTGTGGAGAAGAAGGAAGTGGAGATTCATAGACGACTCCACCTTGGAGTGTAAATGAGGTGCTGTTCCACAAACGGTGGGACACTTAATATCGTGTCCTGCGTGTCCTGTCAGCTGCACGACAGGAACTGGTGGATGCTAGTGATGGTGCCAAACACGTAGCCAAATTCTGGGCAGAGTCCATTTAGGCAATCTAAATGGACTATGCAATCGAAACGCTAAGAAAAAGAAGAAGATTATTTATAATGCCACATAGAAGGCGTTTAACCAAATAAATAGATTCGATATACATAGTAATATTAACAAAAAGTTTTTTTATTTTTACCACCTAGAAACCCTCCAGCAAGTCCAGATCAAGATGGTTACTATAAAGGAGTGTCAAGAAGTGAACAACTCTTGGTACACGCTTACTCCGAGGATGTTCTGCGCGGAAGGTTGGGAGCATGATGTTTGTCAGGTGGCCATTTATATTGCCATCAGCACGCTAGGAGGAAGAAGATGAGAGAATATGGAAGAGAGATGTATGGAAGAAAGACACGTGCTCTTTGGGATAAGGAGAATGATGTTGATGGTATTTTAGAGGCATGAGGAACAGGGTGTAAAATTCACTCATCCTCTTTAAAAAAGGGAGGTTCCTCCGATCAGACGCGGGTGTCGTGTCTGGCGAGCAACTGCCCAGCCTTGACGTCGGGATCTTGTATAGTATGTTGATTGCGCGGTAAACTCTTATTGCGCGATGCAGGATTTATGTGACGTCAGGATTTTGTATGACGTCAGGTCTTTGCGCATTTGGCTATGTCGATGCCGCCACAGTATAATATGTTTGGATGACCTTTTCTATCGTCTGGTAAAATACGTTAATTGTAAAATAGAGTCCTGGATTGTGTTATTCATAGACAAGCTTCAGAGTAGCCGTATACAATCAAGATGATAATTAATAAATCAAATTATTTCGTAAAACCTTTAAGGCCACACACACGTGTTTATTGCCGTGAAAAACTACGGTTTATTTGCTGTGTGTAGGCCATTTCACAATAACAAATTCAGTACAGAAAATACAGTAACAGACTTCAGACTAATCCTATCAAGGAATGTTGTGTAATAAATGATTGAGTGGCTCAGCAAGACCAATAAATAAAATATAAGGCATTATAATATTATACTGATTGACTGGTCCCATTGATTTTGATCCGGTATACAGTTTGACTGGATCAGAAAACATGAATTTTACTTTGACGATTCGTTAAAAGTTATGTCGAAAGATACTAAAGGATTCTGGTGCTTCTAGAATAAAAGTGTTGAGAATAAGAAAACAATGTGTGTAGAATAATTGTAGAAGTCTTTAACCTAATAAGATTGCATAATATCTTAGATCATTTAACCCAAAAGATAGGTTGGTATGCCAACGAAGTTTCAGGATGTAAAATATTTCATTGTCTAAAAAATAAATTACTTGTTCTTTGCGTCGTATTTATCTCAAATAAACGTATTTTTTTTTTTTTTTTCTATTTTTTTTTTAATAACTCGACATCTTATTTTGATTCATGCAGTGCCTTGTCAGGTCTTATCCAAAGAAAACTAAGGTAGCATTACCTATTTGATCTTTCATAGAAATCCGAGAAGATCTCTTTGATATATAATATGTAGATTTGGATCTATTAAAAAAACTTCACAGAGTGCTCAAGTCGAATGCCATAACAAAAAATCCCACCAACGCATTAATCTACAAAATATCCTAGGTATAGCCTACAAGCTATGCCAGCCCCCCCTCATCCCCACCGCTAGTGAGTCAGCACAGCGCGAGCGCATGTTTTGCAACCAAAATTCTACCGGTTCAAGACAATGGCATTATTAGGCGTCAGACGCCATGTTGTTTTTAAGTTAAAGCGGCTATGTGTCTATGGTTATGTAGATTGGTGTTAGGTAGTTTTGGGGACTATTTTTAGATACCTAGATAGATCGTGGATAAAGCTGAAATGGTGAGTTAGTATTTTAGCACATGGTATAGTTTCTGCCTATTTCTATGAAAAACCCGTATGTTTGCAATGTTGATATTTTGATTAGCTGGGTTCATAAGTAATTCTCTTTATGATGATACTGTGGCAGATAGTTAGATTTCCGAGTGCAAAAAAAATCGTTTGATTCTGGAATCGAACGATTTTTTTTGGTTAGGAAGTTCTCTAAATCTGCTCATACTTTTAAATGGTACCCAATGGTCTTGTGTAGACTCGACCTCTATCTGTCTGTCTGTCTGTAAATACTGACATAAGTAATTATTAGGTTACTTTAACTGCTTATCAGTGAAAGGTCTATAAATTGTTGTTAATTTACGAATACCTACAAACATAAAATAATAGCAACATAAACGTGTTAATTTCTGTCACTATAAGTGCCACCTAAATCGCGTTCGACATAAATTAGATCAGAGGAAAGTTGATGAAATGGCACTATGTAGTGGCAAGGTGCCAACTTCGAGTGTCAGCTGGGATAACAATATCCTGTTCCATCATCCTACTTTTATGACTGGGTGAAGAAGAGGTGAGATTTTTTCTTATTTAAAAAAAAAACTTCTTCCTTTTTTCACGACTGCCCAAAAAAGGAGTGCAAAAGCTAAAGGTCACTCATTTACTCACTGACTAATTAGTCAGCGAGTAAATGAGTGACCTTTCGCTTTGTTTACACGGATTAATAATACAACTTGTTTTATACTTTTTGGTTCGTTTTTTGGCGTGTAGTCGTGTTTTTTTATAGATTACCTTCCTATTTTCATAAGCAGTAGGTAGGTGAGGTGAGCAGCGAAATGTTATGTGACGAAAAATGCGTGAATTTCTTGTTTAGTAAAGCTTGCGAAATCTACAACGTCGTCATTTCAGCCGCAAACCGTCTACTTCTGGACTTACTAAGGATTTAAAACAAATGTCTGGATAGCCATTATCAGCAAGACAAATTAAAATATGAAATGAATGATTTGCCAGACTCAGAGTTGGTGAAAAGACCGTAGATATCAACTTTTTCTCAATCAAATTGCAAAAATATAACATAACGTCACGCTTTGTTTCCCCGAAAACTTGAGAAGAGGTATACGTGTAGCAGATAAGTACACCCACATTTTGCCAGTTATGTTTAAGTCCCATGTAATAGGGGGCGAGCCTATTGCCATCAACCGGGCACAAATCCAGATCCCGCGCTGCCACTGAAAAATTCCAGATAGAAAAACCTAATAACACTTTTCCCGACCTGGGAATCGAACCCAGGACCTCATGCTCAGCAGTAGCGCTTGCGACCACAAGACCAAAGAGGCTGTCTGCAATTTATACAGGGTGGCAGGGGATTCAGTACACCCCTATGTTGAAATTATTCGCCGATTATTTTAAAAAAAAATCTGCTGTTCCATACATTTTGACCGCGTTGGTGTTGCATTTTTCTATGAAACAGCTGTTTTTTTTTTTATATTGACGAAAAATTTCATCGCTGTGAAATGAAATTGTTTATTCTGTAAATAGGATATCGGAATCACTTTTTCACGTCTTAAAAAAATAAATAAAAAATAAGCTAGGTGAGGTCGGTGTTTCCTATCTGACTACTCTGAGAAGAAAGGCCGAAACAAACTCAGAGGTCACAGTCTCTTTTAAAGTCCAGACATAATCTTGGTCAAGCCATGTGAGAACCATGTAGATTAGTGTCTGAAATGGTATTTTGAGGAAAGAACCACACAGATTTGAGTGGACCTGTCCAGTCAGTGTAAGCATTTGTCAGTAATCGTGGTGCTCAACTCAGAACTTAAGGAGCTCAACTCGACGAACAATACCAAAGAAAGGATATTTGGGTAGGCTGCATCAACTACTCAAACTGCCAGACCATCATTAAAACTATATAATATTTTTTTATTTAAAGCAGTTGTTATTACACAAATAATAATTAGTTTTACGTCTAAACAATATTAAAGCCCAAAATGACAAGTACCGAAAACTCTAGACCAAAAATACGTTACTAATATTACTACCAAAAGCCAAGTAAAATATAACTCGTATAAATCAAACTAATCAATCAGGTACAAATTGCAATCGATAAGTAATAAAATCGTACCTACAGCTGCGCCTACGCACAGTCGTGACTCGTCTGTCAGAAAGCTGTTAGCTTCGAAATGATATAAGATTTAGAAATGGCGTTAAAAGAATTAATTATATGTTTTATAGGTAAATCATCGATTAATTTTCAAAACGGAGTCCGCAAAAACAAAGCGTATAGCGATTTTTTTTTTTTAATATATAAATAGAATTTGGTTGTTCCTCTCCACCTTTATTTTGTCGAGTTATGCGATCATAAAATGATTTATACATATACAGAGTGGCAGGGGACATCGACGCGAAAACTGATACCATGGATTCAGTACATGATTCTGAACCCCCCATTTTAATTTTAATTTTTTTGAGAGTGGGGAATTATCAACCTTTTTTAACACACATTTATTTTTGTAATTTAGTTTTTTTTCAGACATTATTAATCTTTATTTAAAGTTTTCATTTCAGAGCTTTACTACCTAATTATAAACCCCATTGTCTTTCAAAGTACAATTAGTCAGTTATTTATATACTTACCTATTGCGTTTGAAAGGTATAACAACGTGTTACCTAATCTTCTACTATAGAAAAGGCGCTAACCTAGAGTTTCGAGCGGCCATTGTTGTTTACATTTTTGTAATTTTTGAAAACGACGTAGTGTATGTTTTGCTTGATATATAAGTTTCCTGAAAACAATTTTGGCTACATTTAAACGTTTGTTTATCACGAAAAGTCTAAATCCGAAAAACGTCTCATAGGATTTTCTCAAAAAAAAAAAAAAACTATCATGGTTGCGAGTTTGTCCGAAAGGGATATCACGGCCCAGGCACACAGGCAACGGAAGGAACACGGGTGGGTTTTAGTCAGCAAAAGTCTGACACGCCCTCAGGAGCTCCGCCCAGAGCGAGAAAAGTTATTTGATAATTTCCCAACCAAAAAAATATTTTTTTTAAGAGCTATTACTATAATTGGATTAGATACACTGTTATTCTTTTAACTAAAACATACTGAAAACAGAAACAGAGCGCAGGGAATGGCCCTACAGATTTGGTCCCATAGTGAAAAGTGAAGAGAATAACATGTTCTAACGGAATATATCTTTATTTTTGTCCGGCACTTTTATAATTCAGCCCAAAATTAATCATCTCCTTTGTTTTTTCCGAAAAAAAATTTTCTTCACAGTTTATCATTTCGACTTTTAACTGCATTATTAAACCTTGTATTGTTTTAAAGGTATTTATAGCTTGCCTATTGCGTTTGAAAGGCATATCAAACTATTACCTAATCCTGCATAGAAAAGGCGTGAAGCTAGAGAGTCTGCCGGCGCCTACGCATCCAGCGTCGTGACCGGTAGACGGCAATACTGTTAGGTATTTACGATTTTAAATATTTGCCACTGATGTATCTCTCACGCTTTCCTGGAAAAGGTGGGCAGGGATCGAGGTATTGGTTGGATTTTGTAAGTTTTCTGAAAGCGGTTTTGTTGGATTCCTATATCGAAAATGGTGACCATAGCAAATCTTATATTAAAAATGCAGTTTCGTCCGCGACTCAACTCAAACTTAAAGCATTTATTTCAAATAAACCAATAAAAATAAAAAATAAAGTAAAAAAACACATATACCAACATGGGTACTTATGAAACGTTAGAAGCTAGGTGCAATTACAGGCACTTTGGAATTGTCAAAGGGTCGGTCAGTCAGAAAGTTGAAGCTAGTTGCCCATTGCCAATTCCAAAGCGTAGTAGGTTCCTATGGAGAAGAACGGGAAAGAAACTCCACGGACACTTTTTTAAATCAAAATATTGTTGTAAAATATTGGTTACATCATTCATGTTGAAATTATACATGTGAGAACAATGTAGAAAGACGTGCACGTTAAAAGCGTCCGTAATAAAAATATAAAAACGAACAAAAAATTTAATATGTTCATGGCAGTTATGAGAATCTTTAGGCGGAACTTAAGACTTTGTAAGGCATTAGAGAAATAATTTGTTTGTTTTTATTGGTCTTTAAACGATTTACTCAATTGCACTCCTCACACAGCGTATCAGCGTGAGAGTGGTCTACTCTCGAAATGTCGCCTTTCCAAAATTTTCCTACATAATATCGTTTCTATACCCTCAATTCAACATGGAATTCATATTAGCCTGGAAGTTTAGACGGTGAGCAATGGATAGCTCGCCGTCCGATATGGAACAGGCCCGGGTGGACGGCGCGTTGTGTTCCACGTGCGCCTCAAAGAGATGTCAGCACAACAATAGGGGTCAGCTAGGATCGATGCCTGCTGGGGTCGCGGGAAAGTCCGAAAGGGATACCGTGGCCCCTGGCAACGTACAGGCAACTGAAGGAATACGGGTGGGTTTTAGTCAGTAAGAGTCGGACACGCCCTCGAAGTTATTTGATAATTTCAATTTGGCCGAAAAAGGCAGCACACAAAGATGAATGGCGAAGTATGGGGGAGACATTTGCCCAGCAGTGGGACAGTCTAGGTTAAAATCGTTAACATGTTCTGTCTGTGAGGCGTAGACTTTAAATAATTATTTTTATTAAAAAAACAGAATGCACACTTTCTGCTATGCCAGTTTTATAGGAATATTTAAAAAACTCTACCTAGATACATTTAGAATAAAACCGTTGGAAAACAGTTGCATCCAATCGAAAATCAACCCAGAAGCAAACACTACAGTTTGAAAATAAATGCAACCTCGCATAAAACCAGCACCCATGTTTTTGCGTCCAACACTATCTACGAACGAAGATCAAACGTTAAAACACATACATTACCGCGTATGTATACATACATTAAAACACTCACACAACTAGAGCACCGATGTATACGCAACGTTCTAAAGAGCTGCGAAATATCGGCAATGTTTATTTTAACTGGCTGAAAGAAGGCAATCTGGTGTTTGTAAAGCTTGGTGCACACGTAACGGGGTGTTTCGTGCGGGGACGGAGAATGGATTATCATTTTAAATAGATTAATGTTTTTAAGGCTGTGTGTTAAACAGTGTAAATAAATTTTATGAAAAAGTTTAAAAATTATGCAAATTTTACCTGAATACAACATATGCTGCAAAGAAGTTTATTACTTAGCCCGCAAAGCTCAAATTCTCAGTTTGACACACCCTCCTGCTCCGCCCAGAGCGGGAGAAGTTATTTGAAATTTCCCATAAGCAAAAAAAAAAAGAAAAGAATTTCATAAAAAGTCATTCAATGGAACAAATCTAGCATAAAAATGTATTAATGATTCTAATGATTATAATTCTGTGAATAAATATTTGTTATGTTCGCGACCTAGCGACCTACAAATTGAAAAAAACGTAAGGAATTTTAATTTCGAGGGCTACCTTTGCAGATCCACCTTAATTAAATCAGAGTACTAGCAATACCTACGCCGCGCCGACCAGTGACAAAGTAGATACCTATAGAAAAGTGGGTGATAAGAACTTAGAAGCCTACTAGAAAACAGTAAGACTTGCATGAATTTTTATTCAAAATAATACTACAAACAAAAACTTTCAGAAAAAGCAAAACTATATCAAAGATTAGGCATTATTTAGACAAGAACTAATTCCTTTAACAATCAATACTCAAAAACAGCCTAAAATTACTTGCCTGTTTCCATATCAACAACTCTCCATCATGTGCACTACTCCCAACTATCGAATTCTATTTTTAATGTTTAGATCGGTAATGCGGGATGCAATTTTATGCACAAAATTCGACCGTTCGCTTGCTGCCGCCATTTTTCAATATTTAAATTTAGATCCAATTCGCAGGAAGCTCGCGTTCTATTTTCGAAATTTTATTTATTCCTAGGCGTGGTTTGGCCAGTATTATGTCTGAATGAGTATGATTGAGCATTCATTGTATGTGTACATAGATATTGAGCATTCATGGATGTGAACATAGGTATTGAGTATTCATTCTGTGTGAACATAAATATTTATAAGTTCTATGTCTGATCATTCGTCCGTTTAATTTTTTCGTGGGCGGCACTCAAATGAGGTGGATTGTTTGTGGTTACTGTAAGAAGGAGGTATGGCTTTGAATTCATTTGAAGTTGGAACTGAATATTTAACGCATAAATTATAATATATTTTGAATTGATTTTAGAATATCAGTGGAGTTAAATTAATTGAGGAAGGACGGAGAGCTTTGCCTAGACACTACATGTACTTAATATGGAGGCCGAGTTTATTGTATTTTAATAATGATAGCTAAGACCAAATAAAAAATCAAGATTTAGCGCTGTCAACAGTTACGTGAGGCTGGTTTCGTAAATATGTGTGCACTTAGTGAGGCGTAGTTTGATTTTAAATCGTTGTAAATGCGTGCGTGTGAGCATGTTTGCACAGAGCGGAGGTGTAGTTTTGACATGCTTCACTGTATTGTTCACACCGCTATGTCTATGGTTTTTTAATTGGTCTGAGTATGATAGTGAATAATCTGTTATTCATCCACTGTCAAAAGTTTAAGTTTTCATAGAGAGAATAGGAAGAGTCAATGATTTCTGACTATTCTATCTAATATTTATAAGTTTTCTCACAAAGCCGTAAGTACGGAATGATTCAGATTTATTTGGAAAGACAATTATGTACCTAGGTACTATGTTGTAAAAAAGCATATTAATAGAATAAGCCAAGCTTAAGAAAAGTCTTAAATTTTTCCATAATCTGGTGGGTATACGAATGCGTTCTACGTAGATATAGTGTAGCTGAAAATGAGCATTTTACACGACAATGCAACAAACACCCAATTTTTCCACCTTCCCCAAAACTCAAGGAAAATAAACAAAAGAAAAAGGTCATGACGTCACTACCATCCTTAAACCCTAACCTACCTCAAAAGTCTTCAGCGTGAAGATAAAACGCAGCAGATATTAAAACACTCTGAGAGGAACATCGAGAATGCACCGGGCGTTATTTTTAACAGATCCCAACCTTGAATTTTGTAGGTATTTTTGTATGCACTTACTGCACTTGGCTCCAAAGCGAATGTCTGTTTTTGATCGTAAAAAATAAGAAAGCAAATGAGGAATTTTCTTTTTTTTGAGGAGCCTGTAAAGGTCCACTTCTTCTATGATATTGACACGAACTATGTTTCCATCATATATTTCATCGTTTAATGTTGCTACTGCTGTCTGCTGGGACACAATAGTAATTTTCTTTTATTCCCGTAACTACAAACATTCAAAATCTAGTCGCATTTTCATCTCAGCAACAATCAATGTCAGAAAATTGACAAAAATCGAGGTAATTACAATATTTTTGACAGATTGAAACTGAGATAAATATGAAACGTTCCTAAAAATACGGGAATTTTCCCTCAGCACGCGTAGCATGACCACGGTAGAAACGGGTTTTGTCGACGGAAGAATAGACAAAATGACAGATTGTGATAGTACTGTAATTTTGTCTATTCTTCTGTCGACAAAACCCGTTTCTACGGTGGTCTTGCAACGCGTTCTGGTCTCTCATGAGAGGGAGTGTGGGTTGATAGATGCTGCTGACTATCCTCAACTTGTCTACTACATTATCCCGAATATGAGATCAACTCAACCTAGCGCAGTTCACTTCTCAACATATAGGTCCAAGTCATCTTTTTTAAGGTCCATCCAACGTCCCTAATAATGCATCGTTTTTTGAATTTCAATTAGTTTTGATTATTATTTTTATAATGTAAAATATAACAAATTTACATTAGTTGAATCCTTTATCAATCAAATTATTTTGATTAGGTAATACATGTCCTATTCTATGAAAAATTTAAACCTCAACAAAGGGTCTTCTATATTATAAATCATCAATACAGTCATATTTCGACGTCCATTGATCCCTTTGTTTATAAGACGTCGATCTTAGTAGTCTGATCTGTCAATTTATGTTGAAATGATTCTAACATGCTTCCATTGTCTGTGTAAGATGCTGAGAGATGATTTTTAGCATACGGGGAAAAGCTAGGTATGTACTATTTTGACTGTCATAAGCATTTTCCCGAAAAAATAAGGTGCAAGGGGATAAAGAAAGAAAGAAAACGTATTTATTGGGACTCGCACAGGAAATCACAAAATAAACTAAACTTATCATAAAACAACTACTTATCTGAACATAAATAAAAAAATATTAAAAGGTGTAAGGTGTGTGTGGTGTTTTTGTGTGAATATTGGGTGCCTTAACCTGGGTCAATTTTTTTTCCTTCTTTATTTAGCTTTAGGAAAACAGTTGTGACATGTTTAAAAAAAATAAAGTTTGTAGAATTTTCCGTTCCGAGATTAACGAGATGTGAAAAATAAAAATGTGGTAACTAACTGATCTGACTGATCGAATGTTTACTATTTATATTGTAATTTTAATCCAAGTATCTTAAATCCATATTTCGCTCCTACGAGGTAATAGTGATAAAATCATAAATACAGATTTCTATGAAATCATTGCGCAACCCTATTTCTTCAAACTGCGGTAATCTAGCGCAATAGGATATCATTTTATATTGCCATATTTGGTACACTGAAGAGGCACTTTTATAAACTCTATGGAAGACCAGAGTTTATAAAAGTGAAAAACTATATTTATGTAGTTGATTAAAATAACGCAAAAGTAGAAAATTACGGAATCCACCCACAATTTAAAATAACATGTCATAAAATGAACGACTTTCATCAAAATCGGCCTCCAAATTCAAAGATGTAACGCCAAAAATAAATCATATTATATACTAAACATTGTAACTAGGTAACTACACTCGATACCTACATAGACGCACACTGATAAAAAAACCTTAAAAGCATACCGCACACTAGACACACACATCTAAAAATCCGTCAAATGCGTTAGAAGCACACATTTAAAAATCGAATCTAACGCACACATACACCTACGCGTCTCCTCCGATTGGTTCGCGCCCGCGCAGCGCAGATTTCAAAATATACGTTAATGTTCATTTTTCGCCGTTCTATTTTTGTGTTAGCAAGTTTTTATCCGTTTTGCTAGTGGCGCGAATGATTTTGGTACTTTCTAGGTCATTTAGAAAGTGACTAAGACAATGAAATAAGACTAATTATTTGATCGTAATTAATAATTTGCTATACATTATTAAAAAAGTGCGTCGGTAGGTATAGACAATTTTTTTTTTAATTCTCTCCTCTTCCTTAACTAAATGGTCACATAAAACTGCAGTCATCTTCTTTTCGCGTGGTTAGTGACTAACCTGGCGTCAGAGTTTTAAAGCCGCCCATAGGATCTCTGACTTGGCTTCACATGCCGTCGAGAAATATCTCTCAGGCATGCCTCCGGTTTCCTTACGATGTTTTCCTTCACCGTTTTTGAAGCAAGTGATAATTATACAATACGCACATGAATCCGAAAAGTCAGAGGTGCGTGCCTTGGGTTCGAACTTGAGACCTTTGACTTGGCAGTCTGACGGTTACACCGCTATTACTGCTCTTAAACTGCAGTGGTAGGTATTAAAGTACCTATCTAGAGCTTTTTGAAACTTTTTAAAAGTAATTAAAATTAAGAATTTCTATAAAACAATATTGCCAATTGCGTTTACTACCTAAGCTCAAAATTTGTTCATGATTACTATATTGTATTTTGTTTGTCCAAAAAAGTAGTTTACCAGGAAATCGACTTATCTGATCTATTCTACCCGTACGAATCTACCGGATCGCTGAAAAGGCAAAACATATCTATCTAGTCAATTAAGAATATCAACCTATCCCAAACCCCGATACTCTGTATCACCTACTTCCTTTTCCAACCTAAGCCGTAAACTAGCAACTATGTAAAATAGTAGCCTAGTGTTAATTTTTAATACTAAAGAGGACATATAAACTGGTTTACTGCTGTTTTCTATTAATAAAACAAGATTTCTAGGAATCACAGTCACTTATACACCTGCTTGTTCATATAAATATATAATTAGACAGTATTTATATTAGAAATATATCCAATCTACGGCTAATGTAAAGAATTTTAAAATGACATCGTTGTCACGTGGTCTTTATGACTGTTTTGCATAGAGGTTTTATTAAAAATGCACTTATGTTTGCAATCTTGTCTTCTTGTATTATGTTAATTTTACAAATTATGTATTTTTCAATCGTTATTACTACTTCGTATGTCGCTAGTTGTTTTACCATTTGTTGTTTAAAGATTATTGCCAAATAATCATAAACTATCCTGTTCAATAACAGTATTTTTTTTATTTAGGATTGTTCCATACCCAAAGGGTTCCAACGGGATCCTACTACTAAGGCTCCGCTGTCCGTCCGTAAGTCCGTCATAGGGGGCCTACTCCCTAAGCGAAGTCTGTACGTACGGCCGTAGTTACGGGCGGTTCGCTCTCTTTCTCACTTACGGTATGTCTTTAAGTGAGACGGAGAACAAAGCGTCCGTATCGACGGCCGAAACTACGTATATCGCTTGAGTAGACCCCCTGGACTGTATCTTATAAACCGTAATAGGTAGACACTTGAAATTTTCACAGAGTGTGTACTACTATGGTCGCTATAACAACAAACAATAAAAAAAATACACAGCGTCAGAGAGGGAGGAGAGAAGGAAGAAATAAGAAGACAAGTCTGACTCGCACTTGGTCGGTTTTTTAATCTTCACCAGTCAAATTCTGAGCCTAACACCGCTTTCCTTCTTCCATATCCTGATTCTTAGAATGCAAAGATCATAATCGTAACATTAGTCGATGAAGACATGATAATAACTATTTATTTTATGAGCAGTGTGGTAGGTTTCATTTTAAAAGCTTAAGAGTGAGACCATAATTATATACAAATTATTTGTGGTTACTTAACACTTCTTTGCATAGACATACTGATATTTCAAAATATGTGGCCGAAATCAAGTGGTGGTGATTTCTATATTTCTAAAGATTTTAAGCTCAAGGATAATCCTATAGTTTAAAATAACTCATATTTTGAATATTCGTGTATTTATGTATACTTATTTGTGCTTATATTATTATTTATATATAACTAAGCATATTTATTATATTTATAGTTTGTATTAGGTATCTTTATATTTAATTATTTTTTTATTTCAATTTTTCGTAATTGCACCGACTACCGGTTGACTCTGCATCACCCAAAGGTTGACTGGTAGAAAATGCCTATGGCATTAAGTCCGCCTCGGTACATATTTTCTGTGCTTGAAGTATTAAATACATAAATAAATAAAAAAGTGCAGCATAAAAAGTATCAAGATTTCTTGCACTACACAGCTCCTTTGTGTTTTTTGGCACGGCAGCCAAACATTGGTTTATGCGATGCATCCCAATGCATGTGTGAGTGTATCTCGACTCATGCGCACACAAAACAAAACGCGCATGTATGAGTGTGTTTGCTAAAACATTTACGCAAGGAAAACATACAACGTTTAGGATAATTGCTGATTTGTTTGTGATTTTATTAAGTGCATCTTGAGCGCCATGACAGATTGAAATCGGGCTACGATTGGCCTAGAAATTATTGCGCAGGTATTTCGCAAAAGCTTCCGTTTGTGCGCAATATTTCTCAAGCATATACATGAACATAGTAGGAATTCTTCTTTTTAATTTTGGATTGGATTTCAGCATCATTTTCAGGCAGTGGACGTCTTTCGGCTTAATAATAATCTAAGAACGATATTTCAGGTAATTTCGGTAAGTCGTTCTGTAATTTTTTTTTTTTGAGATCAAGTGTGAAATTATCAGTCTTTAAGAGTTTCGAGTTCATAGTCGACGACTTATGATCTTTTACTGCTCGACACTGACTCATACCTTCATTACCTATTCAGGTCTTTATATATTTTTTGTTTTGTTTAATTTGAAAAATACCGTTTTAAATGCTCCTTTCCTAAGTAATAACAGCTGCACTGGTGGATCCATCAGGTTAAGCTACGCTTACCAGCGTTGGGCCGTGGATGGGTGACCACCCATCCACGGCCCAACGCTGGTAAGACACGGAGGAGTCTCGGTATGTAAAGATGGTCATCTTTACATACCGAGACTCCTCCGTGTCTCGGAATGCATGTTAAGCCGTTGATCCCAGCTGTCATTCGTGGAAATTTGACAGTTGTTACGGGTCGTCAGAAGCCCGAAAGTCTGACAACCAGTCTTACCAAGGAGTATCGTAATACCCAGTTAATGGGTTGTTGAGGTCAGGTAGGCAGTCGCTCCATGTGTAAACACTATACAGCTGCATCCGGTTAGACTGGAAGCCAACCCCAACATAGTTGAAAAAAGGCTAGGCAGATTGATTTAAATGCTCCTATCTTAAATTTTGTATTTCCTGTGCGTTTCCCATATAAAATACTTTTCTTTTTTTTCCTTATTACCTGGGTATTATTTTTGTAGTTGCATCAGTACATAGTCTTCCATCTAGAATCTAATCCGTTGCGTTATTCTACTTTTATTCATTTCAGAAATATTATTGTACTTTTATACCTTTTATTGTCACCGAAAACAACCCCATTTTATGTCCAGTAAATCACTATCCATTCCAAGGCTGCCTGGAAGAGATCGCAGTAAGCGATATATATTAATAAATAAAAATAATTTTATATTCAAATTTAGGTATTTTATTTTCGGTCAGGTTTCACATATTATGGTCAATAACCATAAAAAAATCCATGATTAACAGTACTGAACCTGATATTTACAAACTGTGACTCCATGCTATTGTATCGTTTTTCCTATAATCGTCCTGTTGCCACATATTGTCATAACAGTCCATTGTTCTGACATAATGTTTTCGGTCTTATAAAATAGACAGACTTAGAAAATTGGTACTAAAGCTGTTATGGTTACTGATTGTTTGGAATCATTCTTGATTCTTGTGGTTGGAAAGTTCCGAGCTTTGTTTCGACTTTTGATTTAGTTAGTTAATTTAATTTCGTAACTTTTTTAGGGTTCCGTCTGTCACAGGAAATTTGCTCCGAATCGAATGAACCGATTAAATTGAAATTTGGTATACATATCTCTGCGACCTAAACGAGAACGTGTTACGTAAATAAATGAATTTTGAATATGGGGGTCACTTTTAGCAGACAATTAATATGAAAATTTAAAAAAAAGTTTTGCACACTGTACCGTGTGGTATATCAAAGGAAAAGGCTTACTGTGAGGGTCTCAAGTATATTTTTATATCATTTTAAAATAAATAGTTTTAAACTTATTTAAGAAAACAGGTGAAAATTTACCATTTTCCCCCGTTATCTTCGAAACTACTGAGCCAAAAATTAAAAAAAAAAATGTATACGGAAAATTATTCTATACTAAAAATTTACAGGAAACCTATCAGAAATCTATTGTCATAAAATAACATGGTAAAACTGTCAATATTGTGGTTGCGGGGTAAATCTCCCAAAATTGTGGTAATTGGAATGTAACATGTTTGTTCTTACGATAAATTCATCCCAACTACGGAACCCTCCATTGTGCGTGGTCCGACACGCACTTTGCTGGATTTTATGGTAAGTGCACAATGACTCCATAAGACGGAATTGCTTATGTTGAGGCACGTGTAATCGGTTGACGACTTTCTGGAGGGTTTAGAGCAGTGGGATACGGCTATATTCTAGGCCCAGCCCAATGCCAGGACGTGTACAAGATGCTTGTATTGTATTATCTAGAAAAGTTTTCATTCGCCAGTTTTCCAAAGACTAAAAGCGGCCTTTTGCCAATTACAGATCATAATGCCAAACGTCGCCACTGAGAAATACTTTTTCTGACATAAAAATCGAACTACAATCCTCATTTTCATTAGCTGCGCGTATGCCACAAACGTTGACTTCAATTACTGTGACACACTGACTTATTCTATCAATGTGTGTCTTAATAGTCGAGATGTTGTAATACCATTTTGGCATGAGGTATTTAGATATTACATAACAAATCACCGATTTGGCAATCGTTTTGATTTTCTCAATCCCGGTATGATATATCATCAATCCGTCCAAATGCAAACGGTGTAGCAAATCCCACCACATCATATATTTATTATTTGTTTTATAAATAAATAAAATAAAACTCTATAATTTTTTTTTTTTAAATATACAGATACTAGCTTCTGTCCGCGACTTCGTTCGCGTGAAATTACGGCTCCCGATCCACCGCATCGCATCGCATCGCATCGCCCGCCCGCGGTAATACTTCGTTTTCGATTATCGTTCTTTATGACTGTTTTTCTTTTTAGACGGCTCCTAAAGGTCGCAGCGTGATGTTACATAGCTTACAAACCTCCTCAAGAATTATGCTATCCAAAGCAAAAATATTTTTATATCAAATCTGACTGGTAGTTCCGGAGATTACCTCCTACATACAAACTTACAAAATAATATTATATTCTAAATTATTATAAATATAAAGATTATAATTATAATCATATATATTAGTTTACATAACATTTACACGTACTTACATGCTAAGTATATTGAAAGGTAATAAATAATACTGGTTGATTACCTACCATGTTTTTTAATGAAAAATACGGAAATTATTATAACTTTAAAAAAAATACTATAAGCTGCTCAACGCTCTCGTTTCCCTATCATAAATAAAATCATACCTAAAGAATCATACCTAATCAGATCCTATAAAATAACCGTGTGCATGAACCGATCGGCCAGCAAAGTTGCGCAGACGCAACACATTTTTCTAACTGTATTACAAGCTCTGATATGTATCGAGTGACTGCGGCTAACTGTGCTACTTGAATGTCCACCCAATAGATTTTGAATAGTTAAAAAGTCAAGTACGGTTTACAGTGCCTTTGAAATGCTATAATATAATTTGTGGTAGACTTATGTAGTTTTATTTTACGTGGCTAAATGAAAATAGATGTACAGGTCAATTGAAGGTAAGGTCAGCTACGCTTGCCTCGATCGATTTGTGGATGGGTGACGTCGCCTCCCATCGGAAAGCTGGTTACTTACGCTGTTGGTCCCGGCTGTCATTCGTAGATCTTTGACAGTTGTTACGGGTAGTCAGACGCCCTAAAGTCTTACGAAGGGGTATTGTGTTACCCATTAAATGGGTTGTGGATTTTAGAAAGGCAGTCACTCCATTTAAATATTGGTATTCAGCTGCATCCGGTTAGACTGGAAGCTGACCGCAACATAGTTGGAAAAAGGTAAGGCAGATTGAATATTGTCTGATTATTGGTTAATTATGGATATTAAAAAGCTTGGGCTAATGATGAGCTTTCTAAGCGCCATCGCTGCCTCAAAGATACAGAATTATAGTAGGTAAGTACTTTGAGAATTCACAGTCGCCAAGTACCTACAGTGAAGCTCCTAAAAGCTGACTGGGTTCATCAATGATTGCTCAAAGGTAGTGCATAAAATTAGTTGAAATGACAGAATTAAATGACGGTGATCAAATGGAATATGTACTCGTAGGTCGTAGATTCGAACCCTGTAAGGCGCTTTACTTTGTGTAAATTATCACATCGCCACTGCTCTCAAAATGGTGAAGGAAAACATCGTGAGGTAACCGGCATGGCTTAGAAAATTCGAAGACATGTGACATCCACCAACCCGTACTGGGCCTGCGTGGTGGATTATGGCCCACTCCCTCTCACAGAGAGGAGGCCTGGGTCCCAGCAGTGGGAACATAGGTTGATTATGATGAAATGTAATATACGTCCCAACTGAATAGAATATTGCCCTGAATAGAATATTCCCAAATCAAGAGGACAAAACTAAAAGTTCTTGAAATCTATGCAATCAAATTACGCTTAAATTCATAGATTATAAACCGACCTAATTACAGCTTTGAAATCTTCCCTTGATACCAAGCCGCATCGCATCTACATCGCTATATCGCATAGCTTTTAGTGGACGTAAATAATCCGAGGATGTTGGATATACTCCAAGAAAATCTGGTTAAAGTGTAAAACATCTGTATGGGGGACGATTTACACGATTTCTATGTTCCTTGTTCGACTCGCTGTGAATAACATTGATGTTATCTGGTTGTGGCGGACGAAATCTTTGGTATTTTAAGACAACGAGGTTTTAAGGTATACGTTTTTTCCATGAGGCTGCACTTAGATTAGATAAATAGATAAAATATTTATTCAGTGCATACAAAGTACACACAAAAGCACAATTAAATTATAACAAATTACATGAATACATAATTAAAAGAAAGAACAAATTATGTGTATATAAAAACAAGATGCCAATATACAAAAAAGAAAAACATAAGTACTTAAAGAAATGGAGTGACAATATGACATGCATTAGACAGGGCATTTTTCTACGTAGGTTTATTGAGTTGTGGGCCAAGACAGAAAGTGGAGCCCTGATACAGCCACAAGACATTAAACCTCGTAGAAAAAGTGTGGGACGAGCTAGACCTAACTAGCTAATGATGTATAATAATTATGGTAGTTGAAAAATTGCAAAAATACGATTTTTTTAATGAACAGGGTCAATTCTAATTCGAATTCTAATTTGTTCTTTTCTTATATTGTATATTGTTTTCATTATTTTGTTAGTTTTAATGTTCTTGTTTTTATTGTTGTATTTCCTGTGCGTGTCCCAAATAAAATATGTTTGTTTCTTTCTTTCTTTCTTTAAATTAAATTATCCAGCGCAATCTCGCAAACGTAATGGGTATCTAAACACAACAAAATAAAAAGACTTGATGATTTTTTTTAGGGGTCGTCGACCAACCTTTTGTAGTGTTGTTACTTGAAGTATGAGTTGAGAAATCTGTTTTTTTTTTTGTTTTACTGTTAACAGATACCGATGCTCATCACGTTTGTGAAGCTTACGTAAAAAAAAAACAGATTTTTAAACTGATATTTCAACTACACTGAGATACACGAGCCCAAAAAAAATCATCTAACTAATTTATTTTTTGCTTTATCATGTTTAGATATATCAACACCTATCACGTCTGCGGCGTTGCGCTAGCTAATTTAATTTGACCCTGTATTAATAAAATAACATTCCTATTAAATAGACATCGGGAGATATCACCTCCATAACCATTTATCCATGCTAAGCTTACATTCAAGCGTATATTCAAGCGAGCTTTCATACACTTGGCACAAATTAGGTTATACCTATAATTTGCCTCCAAGCGATGAAGCAAAACATCGTGACAAAGCGTTCACGTTTATTAATCAATTTCTTAGCGTATAATTCTAAAAACGGCCACAGATGGAGCCACCGTGACAGGTGATTCTATTTATCACTATTGCACATGAAATTGTAATGGGAATAAATACACTCTTAATGATATACCGTGAAGGTATATCTTCTATTGAGGTATCAGGAACAGGGTGCAAAAGTAAAGTTCACTCAGCCATATAGAAAAGGGAGGATCCTCCGACCAGACGGGTGTCGTGTCTGGTGGGCAACTGCCCAACGATTAATGTCGGAAAGTTATATATCATGTTGATCGCGCGGTAAACTCTGTTTGCGCGATGCATGATTTTGTGTGACGTCTGGTCTTTGATGCGCAGTTCGCATGTGGCGATGTAGATGCCGCCACAATCCTAAAGAAATCTAGACTAATTATGTAAATAAATAATAAATTATTAAAAGAAGCTAGCAGAAGCTTTTGTCAAAAGTTTCTGGACAGTAAAATATTTTTTATAATAATCCTAGGCAGATTGGTAGTAAAATTAGTATAAAGAAAGACCTTTTTGCCAACCATTTACGATTTCCGTACCCGAAGGGTGCCATACGAAATAGACAGAAATATGCCCAGAAATAGACAGACGGACGGACAGCGAAGGCTTAGTAATACGGTTTACTAAGCCTTCGCTGTCCGTCCGTCTGTCTATTTCTGGGCTCTATCTCATGAACTTTAACAAAAGTTGAAATTTTCACAGATTGTGTATTTCTATTGCCGCTATAACAATAAATAATAATTTAAAAAAAAAGTTAATAGTTATATAGGGGGTATCGATAAATTAAACATATTCTTTTATAAATATTGTGCGGTGGTACGGAATCCTTCGCATGCGAGTCCGACTCACACTCGATTTTTTTACACTCCTACAATATCTTAGTCCCTTAAATATCCCACTTAAACAAAACCAGCTCTTGCTCTGCCTCTATCCACAAATAAATTATTATTTAACTTTTACATCCTAAAACTTTCAAGTTAACCCATGAAGTCATAAAATAAGCTCACTTAAACTCATTGCTACTCAAAACCAATAGGAGTTAAGTTTAATGGCCAACAGACAATGACCAATGTTGGTTGCACTGATGGATGTGATGGATGGCTTGGCCAACTATTTGAACATAGCTGTATGTTCCCCGTTTACTCGAAGACGGCTGCACCGATTTGGAAAATATTTGTTTTGTTTGAAAGGGTTTTTAGGAGGTCCCAGAAAAAACATATTATCTTTGCTTAGGTAGGTTTTTAGTTAGCTTCAATAATAAGTAATTTTCCCAATTGGTCTATAAGGATGATGTTATAAGAACTTCCTGTCACTGTAATTTACAGGTAGTGATATTCGAATTTGTGTGGGGTAGGTACCACAACTAAAAACTAAAAACAGATACCGACTGCCAAAAACACACAACAAAGTGAAAAGTAACTTTAATGTCGGAAGTCTGTGGCAAAAATCGAAAATACAAAACCAAAGACACCGATTTTAAAGTTAATTTTCTCTTTGTAGTATTTCTTTTTGGAAATCGGTTGTTATTTTTTTTACGTATCAGGTTGGAGTTTCAAAACCTGGTTTTTTTACTAGCCGAACGCGATGTTTTCTACATTAAGATAATATAACTACTTTTACTGGTTATGTTGCCGCAATAATACAAAAAAAAACCGGCCAAGTGCTAGTCGGAACACTTACACGAATTGTCGATACCGTATTAAAATCGAGAGAAAAAACGCCGAAAAAATAAATGTTTGTTGTAGCCCCTTTAATTATTTATTTTATTTTTATTAATTATTGTTATAGCGGAAATAAAAATACACAAACTGTAAAAAATTCAACGGTCTAACTATTAGGGTTCATGAGATACAGCCCGCTGATAAACGGACGGACGGAGGGAAAGCGGAGCCCTAAAAAGTAGTCAAAAGCCACATTTGAAAATATTAGGTCCCCACCTATGAAATTGGCGTTTTTTTCTCACAAATAGAGATCCTCGTCAGTTCTATGATTTAAAATATTAATCAATTGCTTGGTATTATATCGAATAATGACCATCATAGACAACTAACAAAAGTAAAAAAATCTTATTACTTATAGTTTTTTATACATAAAAAATACCTAAAAATTGACTCCTCATTTTGTTAGCGGAAATTACCACTATTTGTTTTAACTTGGCCAAAACTTATTTTTGTCGCTTAATCTAAGTGGCATATTCGTTAAATTAGTTTTTAAACATTAGTGCATAAAAGTTTTAAAACATTCGTGTTCATTATTGTGATATAAATTAAGAAAATGTTAGTATGAAAAATGCAACTTCTTTAAAATTCTCCATACAAAACGCTGATTTCATAGGTGGGGACATATTATTTACCATGTTCTAGATCCTTAACCTGGATCTATAAAGCTTACGAACAGTAATATTATTATGTAGTTAAGAGCTAGGGAACTATACAATTAATAAAATAACTCTTAATAGTTGTCCTTTTAAGTTAATTATAATTATTACAAAGTCGTGGACCAATTTCAAAATATAATTATTTTTACTATACGATTGGCGCGGAAAAATGCAGAAAGTTTTAGAATGTTCTAGATTATCGCCTATCTAGCCAGACCAGTCTATTACACTTAGCTATTTCAATAGTACTTATGTTTTTAGATCCACTCTGTGTGGCCTATTTGCATGCTAAGAAAGGTGCGCGGTAGTGACGACAGCTGAGTTCTGAACTCTCATTATTCTGATTATTATTGGAATTTCTTTTAATCTGTTTATTTTTTTGAGTGTTCTTTAAATATAGTAAGAAAAATGATGATTTTTATTATTGCCACAGAAACACGTACATATAAAAACACAAGTTAGCTCGAATATTCATTTTTTAGTTTTTATTAATTAACTACAAATACTTCCTGCTATTACAAGCGTTTTATTTAACTTTCCTTGTTAGTTAGTATGTATGGGACAAATTTTGCAAACTGAATCAAAACCACTTCCTCATCTTAACGAGTTGAAAATTTAAATGTTTAAAATTCAACAAAATACTTAAAAAAAAAAGAAATGGTCACTATTTCGTATTTCGTTCTTGCTTGCCAAAATCTGAGTAAGATTTTAGTAACACAACAAGCCAAACACACTTTCATTATAGCTCTGTCACATATCCAACTAACCAACAACGCTTCCAACGATACCGCATTTGTCAAATTATTATAAGTTGTTTAGAAGTTATGAGGGAACAGATGAACATACCGGTCAAAATCATATACATCCTTTTTGTTTCATTGTTGTCGGGTAACTAAGGCGGAGGAGCGGGTGGCTAAGTAATGACTGCCACACAGGTCGATCCATCAGGTTAATCTACGCATTTCGGGGTTGGATTGTGGATGGGTGACCATCTTTACATACCGAGACGCCTCGGTGCCTCGGAAAGCACGTTAAGCCGTTGGTCTCGGCTGTCATTCGTAGATCTTTGACAGTCGTTACGGGTCGTCAGAAGCCCGAAAGTCTGACAACCATTCTTACCAAGGGGTATCGTATTACCAAGTTACTGGGTTGTGGAAGATAGGCAGTCGCTCTATGAAAAATACTGGTATTCAGCTGCATCCGGTTAGACTGGAAGCCGACCCCAATATAGTTGGGAAAAGGCTAGGCAGATTGATTGTACTCGGGTAACTAAAAACCAGACCACAACAAAATGACTACATTTTAAGTTCAGCATAAAATACGGTCTCTTACTGGCCTTATAAACTTAGTCTACTTAAGCAAAGTTGCACCGTTGGCTCGGTGATTAAAGAGCCTGCTATTTTTATCAAGAAATCTCTATTTGATTCCTGGTAACATTAAGTACGACATTTTTCCAACTACAGAGACGGCCTTATTGAAATGTATGTAAATTTGTATATAAATTGAGCTGCTTGATACGTTTGTGAATGTTTCCATTGTGTAAAGAGGACACGCGTCAATAAAAATAAAAGTAAATATTAAAGAACTTGGCTTGGTAAAGTAATTGACACGGCAAATATTTGAACGACTTACGGAAACAGCAGGGTTAGAATTTTATTTTTGATAAAACTTCAAAATTGCAATTCCATATTTGCAATTTTGAATAATTTATAAGTACGAGTATGTTTTTAATTTTAATTTTATCATGTTGTGTTACTTTATAATTAATTACATTTCGATCCAATGTAAAAATGGTTAATGAAATAAATAAATATAATTATGGATTGCTGCATAAAGCCACGATTTTCGAGCCTCAACTTGGGACAACCATATTCAACAATAGACAACGTTGTGTCTGAATTGACAAAATGAACGAAGAATGCAGTGTTTTCAAGTGAGCTCAGGAGCTATTAAAAGACCTAAAGTGTGTTAAAAACAATCGATTTTATATTATCCTTCCATAATTGTATAATACATTATCCTTTCTTTCCCATTAACTAAAAAAATTCAATGACCGTAATTTTTTCTTTACGAGAACATGCTATCCAAAACCCAATAGGCATCAAAGTGTCATAAACGCCATCAAAGAAGATGTCACTTGTCTATTTTATATGTCCACTAACCGCGTGCCGTAAGACAATGGACACAACAGCCAAGTCCACCACGTATGCATACAACGTACTCTAAACAACTTATTGCCTTTAAAATGGCGTTACGTAACGACTTTGTGCATGTCCGTGTGCATGCGCATGTGTGTGTGCGCATGCGATTTTCATTGCGTTTGAATTTTTCCGTTTATTTATATTTATTTTATTGTGAAAAATGGTGTCATGAGGAAAATGGTGTTTGTTGAGTTGGTTCGTTAAGATGTTTTTTTTTGTTGTTATTCTTTTGTCTGATCTTTTAATGTTTTAAGTGAATAAATCATAATATAACATCACGCCTTATTCCCCTAAGGGACGGGCAGAGGTGTATCTATAGTACAAGTTACATGTAATATGGTGCGGGCCCATTGACCGCAACCAGGCACTATTCCAGACTCCGGGCTGCTACTGAGAAATTCCAGATAAAACTTTACCCGACCTGGGAATCGAACCCAGGACCTCATGCTCAGCAGTAGCGCTTGCGACCACTAGAGCAACGAGGCGAATAAATAATTAAGTACGTAAATAAACTTTTATATTATTAATTAACCTAACCTAATCCTAATACTTGCAACCAATTTAAAAACAAAATAATTAAAAGCCTAATTGTATTGTATTACGTGTATTACTTATTCTAGTTAACGGTCACCGAGACCGTTACCTAGAATAAGATTATTATAAGTACACTATGTTATCCTATGTTCTCATGTAAGTTTCTCTTTTGTCTTTTTGAGAACAAAGTATTTAAACCTAACCTAATTAATTGCAGTTCTCAAGATTATGTACCTACCTGTACCTAAGTATTGAGACAAGGGAAATAACATCTGTTTGAGGAAGTCGTTCAGCAAAAAATAAGTCATACGTAATTATGGTAAAAAAGAAAGAGGCCGGATTTCGATTTCAACAACGACATAATTAGTGTCTGTCAACATTGGGGCGGAGTCGGCAATTCTGGTAATTGTATTGAATCGAGAGGTTAATAAAATGACTCCTTAGAGGCACAGTCAGCTTCATAAACATCTGTACATTGACAAGAATTTATTTAACAAAGTCAAAGTCAAATAATTTATTTCAATTAGACACATGAAAGGCATTTTTGAATTTCAATTTTTTATTTTTATTTTTTTTATTGTAGTCGCCCCTTCCAAAAAGTAGTTTTCGTTTGGCGAAGAATAGGCAAGAAACTCCACCGTTACTCTTTTAAAATGTTTTTACAATATTTTGTATACATTAATCATTATTATATAAAGACGTAGAATAAAATGATTATACCACAATAGGTAAAAGAATAAAAAAAAAGCAATGACAGATAAACTAATTATGTGAAAGATACATGGTGCTCACATATTTACAAATATTGTAGAAATATACGATATTCCTGAAATTTTAACAAGTATTACTAATAAGTCAGTGTGTGAGTTAAAGTATTCACAGATTATGAAATCAATGTCATATAAATAACAAAACATACAATTAAATTAGCAACCAGTTTGATTTTGTCTAGACTCTAGATTATCCTATGGAGGACCAGCATGTTTCCAAGCATTCTTATCTTGGATTTTAATCCTCATATTTGTAATAACTATGCTTGTTTACAAAGTGAACTTTTAATATGAGTTTTAAAACTGTATATAATCTTTGTTTCATAATATTGTAGCAATGAGTAGCCAGAAAAAATAATACAGGATGGCAGGGACATCGACGCTCAACTTGTTACCATTGATTCAGTACGTTGACATATTTGGTCTGTTATAAAAAAAAATCTGTCGTGCCATACAAAAGTGCAATACCTACGCGGTCAAAATCAATGAAACAGCCTCAGACCAAACAAAAAACCAAGAAAGATCGCTGTGAACAATATAGTGAAGCATGCCAAAACTACACCGCCGCTATGTCTCACGCTCACGCGCAACTATTTACAACCTTTTACAATGACACTACAATCAAATTACACCACACAAAGTACACACATGTTTACTCTCCATTTCACTGTTGACAGCGCTCTGTCTTGGTTTTTTATTTGGCCTGAGGGAACAGCAATTTTTTTTAATAGCCGGCGAAAAACTCTAGTACTCCTCGTTTAAAATTCTCGTCTCGTTCAGAATCTCTTAAAAAAAAATACCCTAAAAAAATCTGTTTCTGATGCAGTTGAAGAGTAACCTACCATTTGTTTTTATTTGAAAATATACTATTAATAATAGAGAAACCTTAGTAATTATAATAAAGAAGAAAGTCCCACGTTCTACGAAACTGGAACAACTTATACCTAAATCAAAAAGGCAGTGCAATAAGCTTAAAGTGACTGGTCTGTGCGCCTACGCAACCTAATGGTTTTACAGACCTTTGACACCGGTATATAGAATGGGTGAGTTTACAAGAATATTGGTAAGAAAGGCAAATATAGGTAATACATTATATAAAATAATACACCTTTAAGTTTAGTATTCTTCCATATAAAAGTACAAAACATATGAAAATGGGACTAAAATTACCTCTTTGTCTTGAAAATCTTAGGCAGAAATGGGTGCCATTTTTGGATTACCAATATACAGAGTTTTTTTATTATCTGTGGGGATACCATTATTTTCATTAGTATACTTCAGGAAATTCAACACAACAAATTAAGAGTCTATAATCCTCCGTTATGTCGAAAGTACTGCAGTATTTATTTTGAAATAAATCCTATACAGTATCAATTTTGAAATAAATCCTATACAGTATTAATTTTGAAATAAATCCTATGAGAAATATTTGTACTTATATTTTTGTAATCACGTTTTCGAAAACGGCTCTTACGATTTCGATGAAAATTGCAATATAGGGGTTTGTGCAAAATCGATCTAGCTAGGTCTCATATCTGGGAAACTTCGTAATCTTTATTTCCACAGCCTCGGGAATGTGATGCAACGTTGGTATCCACGTTGGTACGTGGGTAACCTGGACGATATGTTTATCTTTTTTCACCCGAGCAGAGCTCGGTTGACCGGGAGCTACGAGTACTCGTTTATGTTCAAGTTGAGGAATAATGTTAAGTATGTTTGACGAAAACACGATTCCATAAAATTTTCTCTATAGAAAAAAATTATAAAGTTACCTCCAACCCGAACATAAAACAGCTAGTATTAAAAAAATACTTCAAATTAGATCATGAAACTGCATAGGTAATAAATGAACTAAATATAAAACAGATAGATACTTTGTTTTTTTTATTACCATTATTTTCACCGTTAAAATAAATTACATAAACTATCGGCGCCTTGGAGCCGCCAGCACCCCATTCAGTCTCGCTCTTACTCAGTCCGCGAGCAGTAGTACGAGCGAGATAAAAACTGAATTTGAGTTGAGGTACTATGGGCTCTTAAGTATTCTCCTTTTGGTGCTGTCTGGCGCTTTTTTCAAATGAATCTAAATCTCCCTTAAATCTTCATTATCTTTAATATCGTCTATTTTTTTTTTATCAAACCAAAGAAATTATCTTCAGAGCCTGTATGACTAATACCGTAGTGGCATGAAGGGAAGTCATACCTTCTTTAAAAGCTCAATTTCTAGCATAGCACACAGAAAAATATCCATATAATGTCATGACAATACCTTGTATTTTCCATTTTTGATACGGTAAAATTTAAGGTATTCCTAAAGTTATTTCACTGTTTCATATAAGGCTTAAATGAGAACTTTTGGCACACTGCTGTGACAAATGTGGCAGGGACATCGACGCGAAAACTGATACCATGGATTCAGTACATGATTCTGAAAACCCCTACGTTGAATTATATCGACAGTTATTTAAAAAATAACTGCCGTTCCATACATTTTTACCGCGTAGGTGTTGCACTTTTCTATGAAACAGCAGATTTTTTTTTAAATAACCGACGAAAAATTTCAACTGGCGGGTTCAGAATCATGCCAGCCTGTATAATGTTCCACGTAAGACAGACACTACGTAATTAATTAACATGATCTAATTATGATGATTGATTGAATATGAATTATTTAATTTGTGTTGATGTTATATTTTCATTGAATTTATTCGTTTGTATTTATTTGTGTGTGATTTAAAGATATCTGCTAATGTTTTATTTTTTTATAAAAACATTATAGAAATCTAGAATTAACAAAAATTTACAGCCGGAGAAAAATTCGTAGACATGTGACATCTACCAACCCGCACTGGGCCCGCGCTCTCACAGAGAGGATGCCTCAATCCCAGCTGTGGTAACATTATAGGCTAATTAGGCTTATTAGGCTAGGCTTCTACCTAGCAAACCTTGCCAGCAAAACTATGACGAGCATAATATTCTGATGTTTTCCTAGCATTTTACTAACATCGGCTTTGTTAAAAAGAAATAGTCGTGATCTCATTTGCAACTACATGAATAGTTCTTTCCTCCGTAGATATTATTTTGTACTTTGTCTTCGTGAAAGTGTTTTCTATACAAATACATGCAGTTGAACCTGGATAAGCGAGAGTTCAAATGACCGCGGTCTCATTTTCGCTTATGGAGGTTTCTCACTAACTCGTGTTTCTAATTTATAGAAGTACAGGAGTGGCCATTCTTTCTTATAGAGGTTGAGGCTGGTTGGGAAAGGTTGAGAGGAACAAAAATAATGTTAGTTCCACGAATTTTAAGAATGTTTATTAATAGCACATGTTATATTTCGCTCGACTGTCGCTTATAGAGATACAGGCATGTAGCAGTCTTAGTTATAGAGGTCCATATGTGAAAATCGACTTTGTCTTTCAGAACCGTCTGTTTCTCACTTATAGAGGTTTAACATGACGGGACCTGACAATTACTCTCTTTTATAGAGTTTCGTCGCTTACTCAGTTCTCTCTTACTCAGGTATGGGTGGTGTCATGTCATGGATCGTGTTTGTCTGTATGTCCACGTTGTTCTTCTAAACCACGCAACAGATTTTAATGAGGTTTTTATTATCGTTTAGAGAATTTATTCCGGAAAGTGTATGTGTATAAAACGTTAATATTAAAGTTACATAAAACTAAGAAATCTCCATGTTTTGTCAAGTCGTAAAAACCATGCGGAGAAGGAGCGGGTCGCTAGTTTTAATACTTATAATCTACATCTGATTATTTTGCTAAGGTTTTCTAACATGGCTCTGCTATAGAATTTTCATTAGTTAGATTATCAGAGGACACCAAAGTGTTTGATGTGTTATAGGCATAATTTCTGCACTAGATTGCAATAGGATTGTTTAAGCATCGGTTTCTCTCAGAACTAATTTAAATACTTAATTGCGGCGTTTTGGGGTACTGTCTTATGTAAATTTGACGTTCGAAAAGTGCTGATTCTCAGCCTAGTTTGAATAAATGACTTTTGAATTTTGAATTGAAGTTTTGGTCAAATTATTAATAGTTATTTTAGAACGTGTAAGAAAACACTTTTCAAAATATTTGAGATTAACCAACATAATATGATCCAAGTATCAACCAAGCCGTGTTCCAACATTTTTCGATTGTCTTTCAACATGATTAGAAATAAGACGTCTATTTAAAAACTGAATAACATTTTCTTACAAAATCAATGATTCAAAACGCCGTAGAAGCCTAAATAATTGTATATTCACGCCAACATAGCACGGCGGTAAGCAGTGAAGTAAACGAAGCACCATTGTGACTACACTTCCGCATCTGTTCACCATCAATTTTATTTGATTTTCGCTTTGAATGGAGAATATATAAAATTTATAGACACTAGAAAAGTAAACAGCTTGATGTTTTATCGTATTGTGCCCAGATATATAAGTAAAAATAAATTGCCGTGCGTTTGTCTCGCAAAAACTCGAAAATGGCTCGACCAAATTGTGATGAAACTTTGGTTATGTGCCGGAGGAACCTTTAGGAACATAATAATATCTTAATTTAAAAAAAAATAAAAAGGCATTGGAACGAATGCCAGGTATTAGCTAGTCTGGATTACAACAATCATGTTCCATCTCACTTTGTTTTAGTTATGTATTTTTTTGGGGTTCCGTGTCCAAAATAAGACAACGGGATTTGTTTCCTAAGTCGGTAAACGATGCTAGTTGATCCGTAAATATAGTAAAAGGCAATTGTTGATGCAGTATTTGATTGTAAAATCAAGCGTGGCAAGGTAGCAGCTCGCTTAGGTTTAGGTGCGGGGAACAAAACAAAAAAAAATACTGAAATCGGTCGAGCCATTTTCGATTTTTTGCGAGACTAATGCACGATAACTGATATTTATATATATAAAGATATGCACTTCGACATTAGCATCTTGGAATTTTGGCTAATATTAAAAAAAAAGACCCAAATGGTACTTAGAACACACATATTAATGGCAACTGGTGTTAGGTTTTGGTAAAAAATTATACATTGGAATGTCTTAAAAATCTTACAATTCTCGTTACAAAAAATCAAGAGAATTCTTGAACGAGAACCAAATACACAACTGCGCTGTATCGCCATTAACAGTAAGTATCAAGTTTTAGAGTCAAGACTAATGAGATTAGATCAAGAAGATCTAAGAATCTTGAAACAACAAAACGGACTCTTCGGACTCTCACGGAGGACTGTACCACTGCAAAATATTTAGCAAAAAACGCCGAAAAAAACACGTTTCTTATATAAGAACACCCTTAATTATTTTGTTTTTTAAATTTTTATTTTGTGTTGTTATAGCGGCAATAGAAATACATAATCTGTGAAAATTTCAACTGTCTACCTATTACGGTTCATGAGATACAGCCCGCTGACAGACAGACGGACGGACAGCAGAGACAGCGGGTAGAGGCTTAGTAATAGTTTCTATTTGGCTTGTGGCGGCATCTACACCGCCACATGCAAACTACGCATCAAAGACCTGACGTCACACAAATCCTGCATCGCGCAGTTAGAGTTTACCGCGTGAACGACATATATCCTACATCAATCGTTGGGCAGTTGCCCGCCAGAAACGACACTCGTCCACCCTTTTCTATAGAGGATGAGTGAACTTTACACCCTGTTCATCAGCTCATACCTCTAAAGGCACCCTTCGGGTACGGAATCCTTAAAAAACATGATTCTACTTGTTAATGGAACTTGAAACCTTTCCAGAGTAGGTCCGAGGACTTCATGCTTGGCAGGTTTCCATGAGGTTACTAGACCAACGGGAGATGTCATTTGTTGCTCTATTTTATTTTAAGAAATTAAACATAACATCACACCTGTATCCCCCCAAGAGTTAGGCAGAGGTGTACTTACAGCACACTACCATTTCGCCAGTTATGTTGAAGTCCTGTGTAATAGGGGGCGAGCCTATTGCCATCAACCGGGCACAGACAGAGTCCAGACTCCGGACTGCTACTGAGAAATGCCAGAAGTTAATTAAAGTCAAAAAAATTATATCAATTAAACCATTTACAGGCACTTTTGAATTATCAAGAAGTTGATCAGTCAAAAAGATGAAGCAAGTTGCACATCCCAAAGCTTAGTAGGTTCCTATGGAGAAGAATAATGAAAACATTTGTAAATTAAAAATTACGCTTCCCGGCCTCGCACTACCCATACTTTTAGCCTGCCGACGCATCCGGTTGATGGCAATAGGCTTGCCGTCTAGGGCGAGCCTATTGCCAGAAAACCTATAAAACTTGGCCCAAACTTGGAATCAAACCCAAGCCCTCATGAAAAAAAGAGTAATCATAAAAAATACAATAGACGTTGTATATTTAGTAACCGAATCCGCGCTTGGCGTAGCAAGACGTCGTGTCCGGATTTGCAACAAGTCAATCGTCATCCTGAAGCTGCCTCGTTGAGAGGTGAAACACGTGTCGATTTCTTACAGGGTTCTTTATGACTCTTTAAGAAAAGTTAAGCGGAGTCTATTGTATTTTATAATGGATTTCCGCAAAGTCACGCCTGAGTCAATTAACTATCAGTAATCATAAAACATAATGAAGACATTTATGCAGAAGACTTGCTGAAAATGGGCTATTGGCTTTCTACGAACGGTCAACTGGATAATTGCCTGTAATGATCATTCCTTTAGCTATTTAGGTACCAATGAATTAATAAAAGAGGGGTGTTCTTTTCTACACCAGGTTTCGCAAAACGACTAAAAAGAATCTGTAGATTTCAAACAGCAATAGTAAAGAAACTTGACCCAGCAACGACACAAGGATTCCAGATTAAACTCAAAGAATTTAACCATTTACAGGTACTTTTGAATTGTCAAGCGGTCGGTCAGTCAGAAAGATGAAGCAAGTTGCCCATTCCAAAGCGTAGTAGGTTTCTATGGAGAAGAATAATGAAAACATTTTTTTATTAAACATTACGCTTGCCGGCCTCACACTACCTATACTTTTAGCCTGCCTTGCATGCATGGATGCGTCATGCATGCAAGAGGCATGCATGGATGCGTACTCCAAAGATTAGGTCAGCACTACTCGAACCTTGCCGACTACACCCGAAGCTTCCCGAGGGTAGGCAGTCGGAAGCTTCGTGTGTTATCGGCACCATTCCCTTACTTCTTCAGCCGACGCATCACTATAGGCAACTGCCTCTCCTAGATAGCAGAATGTGGTCTATATAATTCAAGCACTCCGAAAGGCCGACAACACACGAGGATTGTCGACAACTTACGAAACTGCCCGAAGTCTATCTACCCCGAGATTTCACCTACCGACGCTTACACAGCATCTCCAGACAGCAGAATATGCCCTTTATTTTATACCAGGCCGTCTGATCCTGAGAACCTATTCGTCATGTTTCATAGAAAGTCAAAAAGTTCACGCCTTCGAAACGCCCCCGCTCCGCCTTCGACGTGACGTGGCTTTAGTGGGGATTGCGCTAGGAGTTGCGGAGTTGCTTATACCGTGAGGGAAAAGAAGCAAGATACATGAAAAAGACTAGTCTAGGAACTGTTGAATTCGTACCGCAGCGCAGTGGCCTATTACGACACCTATTTGCAAAAGGGCCTATTTGAAAAAGTTGGTTACAGAATGATCTATTATTTATTTACTTTTACAGGATTTTTATCATAAAACAGGGTTTTTTTTTGAGGATTTTTAATGATTTTATTCGTATTTTTTTTTTATTACCAAAAATGTTTGATTTAAAACCGCCTATTTTCAGTATTTTTTTTTGGGATATGACAAAACATTTGTTAAAAAAATAATTTAACGATAAAAGTTTTTGTTTCTTGAAGATTATCCAAACTTTTGTTTACTTAATTCGTTACTTTTAAAACCCATTCTTTGTCACTTTTTCCGTCTTAGTAACATAGAAAACACAGTTCTATCTGAATACAATAAAACATAAACGCAAAAAAAAACTACTCACGAAGAAAATCACTTCAAAAACAAGTTAACGAATAAAAAAACATTGAATACAACAAAAACGATAACAATTTACAAATTACTTCAATTTCTAGGTATTTTTAAATTATGGTTATATCTTTTACATAATTATTTAAAATTACACGAGTATGTTATTACAAGCAAAATTAAATAATGTCGATTGTAATACCTAGCAAATACTCATAAAAACTATAATTGGTTTTTTTAATGTATTTTACTCAATAGATTCTTGAGAACAGCACGGTTTAATGCTTTGTTATTTAATAATTTTTTATAAAACAACAAAATATAAGTAAAAGAATATTTATCGTGATCGAACTTATCTGATATGAAACATAAACAGTATTTTGTTACTTGATTTGTGTTTAAGAAACTACGTAGTTACGCTTCTCTTGAAACTGTTCGAACAATTTAATAAATTCGTTCTCTTGATAAATATTAAAAATTATAAAAATAAATAAAAGGAAAACCAACTAACCTCAGATTCCGTTCAACACAACACAAACAGTTCGAATCTTCACACACATTACAAATTAACGAAAAAGATTTTCCTACGAAGTCTTTTCTTAGTTTTACCGAAAAACTTCATTCAAGAATGCGCGCCAAAACCTTTGTCGTCATGACGCACACATTTTTATTTCCTAGTTACGCAATTTTACATTTTTTCTCCAATTTCACGGAACGGCGAGCGTAGATATTAAAAAATTACAATAAAAAAAAAAAATAGAAATCCAAGTCATTTCACAGTGATAATTTCAAATTCACAGTTCCAAAAATAGCTGTTTGACAGTCACATTTTCGAAAATCGAACGCGGGCGCAGCGGCGCGGCGCTTGCCGAAAAAAACCGAAAAGGCGCGAACACATTTGTAGGTTTAAAATGGCGTTATTATTTTGAATTTTTCATAAAATATCGTTGAGTTTTCATTGTATTCTTGGTGGAGTGTCGCGCGCGTGTGCTGTTTCAACACATTATGATCTAACACTGGCTGACTCTCGATTGCAGAACATACTTATTCTAAGTCAACTTACATTCGTTCATATTTGCCTGCGGGGCGTAGGGCTGTGCTAGGATGTTAGAACCTAGTTTAATGCCTTTATGTATCCGTATTCTTTAAGTAACAGTACTTCTATTTATGAGTTTGCGCGGCTCTTGTTGGATTTAAATTGGTTTAACTTGTACTCTAAACTCTGTTTTGCTTCGTAACAATACTAACGACTATTTTCACTATACATAGTTTATTCATATTAGATATTGCAAGAAATAGTGTCACCTATACCAGACACAAATTCTGCCTACAAAAAAACCGCACATAAAATCCCAATTCCGTAAAACTAGTTACATTTTAAATGACCATAAACCAGCCACTTTCAAATACAACTTTTACATAACTTCTAAGAACTTACAGAGAAACCTAGCCACTGGGCAATAACGCTCTCAAAAATGGTAGAAAATCAAATTATCACAAATCACGGCATAAATAAAATAACGTAACGCTTTAAATAGATATTTATAGCGGGATAACAACATTGTATCGAGCAGCCAACCCTATTTTCGCGTAGTACAAGAACTTCTTGCATATAATAATATGTTTTAGCCTATATTGAGCGCTTACAGGCACCGACTTAGCTTGCGCGTGAGACTGCTACTCGAGTAACCGCTATTTTTAACTTAATCGGTATTTCACTTTGATGTGGGTGGAAAAAATTTGTAATTGTTGTGGTTATTGCTTGTTAATATCCAGATAAGCTATAGTGCTCATAATGAATATGGTTTTAAGTTAGGTAAATGTGAACTGTCATTATTTATTTGGTGTTAATTTGTCAAAGACATTTATTTACCTTCTGTAGATTTAAGAAAAAAAGCTTCGTAATTTTGTTGTGACAAAAAAAAACATCGCGTTATTACAGATTGACTAAACCACTAAGTAAAGTCTTAATGTTTCCAATAATTTACTTGTTTTATGTTTTCTAACTAAATAACCAATCGATCCAACTTAGAAATATTCAAAAAATTTTGCTGCCTTTCCATTTTATCAAACTCAAAACGGAAAACGGCAATAACTAGTTAAACAAAATAGCTGCTAATGCACATCACTAAAATCCGTTATTGGAACCTCCACATCACTACTTAGTTGTATGCACCGTGCATTGGCCTGCACTGCCGCATTCTAACCTCAACTCAAAATGTCTTACAAACCTTTGTATTCCACACCAAAACGAAGCTTATTTTTAGAAAGTTAGAGGTGAAAATTGATTCTTAGGTTGTGCAGAGTTATCGGTTTCAGTCAAATAGTTTTTTAGAAGCTAGGCTCTTATACTTATTTCACTATGAATTTTAGATAGATATAGTAGTGTTAGATATAGAAAGAAATGTTCGCTGTCTGTGGGTTTATATACGTTTCTAGGACACGGTAAAATGTTAGAAATCTTCGGTACTAAGAAGTTTATTTAGTGGGCTGTAATTATTGGGAACGGTTTTTAGAATTAGATACCTGTCAGTTTTTGAGTGGAGATTTATTTTGTGATAGTTTTTTATTTTTATTAGTGGGATTCCGTGCCTCGGAAAGCACGTTAAGCCGTTGGTCCCGACTGTCATTCGTACATATTTGACAGTTGCTACGGGTAGTCAGCAGCCCGAACGCCTGACAACCAGTCTTACCAAGGGGTATCGTGTTACCCAGTAACTGGATTGTGGAGGTCAGATAGGCAGTCGCTCCATCTGGTTAGACTGGAAGCCGAACCCAACATAGTTAGTTGGGAAGACTAGGCAGATTGATTGAGTCATTGGGATTGATAAAACTGAACTTTTAAACAAATCAGCAGCTTTATGAGTTCATAGAACATTTTTCGTAAAGAATCTGAAATAACAGAGGAAGAATTTCTCAGTATCTATTGCACATCTTCTACGAAATTGTAAGGTAAGTTCTGTTATCATTAACAAATTTTTGACAGTTCATTGGCCATAGCATAAAAACATAATCAGCCAGCAGTTCCCACTGCTGGGACCCAGGCCTCCTCTCTGTGAGAGGGATAGGGCCGTAATCCACCACGCGGGCCCAGTACGGTTTGATAGATGTCACATGTTCTAGGACATGCCGGTTTCCTCACAATGTTTTCCTTCACCGTTTTGAGAGCAGTGCTGATGAAATAATTTCCACAAAGTAAACTGCCTGTCAAGATTCGAACCTTTGAACTACAACTCGTAAGGCGTGGTTGCTACCACTGGGTCACCACTGCTCACTGGGCAATAATAATTTAAATTATGTTTTGTGTTGCGTTATGTAAATTATTTTGAATACTATTATATATAATGTGTTTTTTTTTCTTCTAACTGAACAGACAGCTGTGCTGCTGGGAAGTTTGTTGCGCCACTTCTTCTTCCCAGCTAATGCACAAGGAAGTGGTGAAGGGTGGGCGTTTTGGGGGACTGTCTTATGTCATTTTGACGTTCAAAAAGTGCTGATTCTCAGCCTAGTTTGAATAAATGACGTTTGAATTTATTTTTTTGATAGCCTGCAATCTGTACAATATACTTCTAAGGTTTGAGCTATCCTAGGCTATCCCCGAACCATCATCGAGCTTGCTCACTTGCATCAAGAACTCTTGTTGCCTGACTTCTGTTGAGTGTCCGTATTAAAGCTCACCATCGCTTCTCCCCGCTTACGAACCCCTATAATACTCAGGGGATTGTCAAACACACTCGACCCTAGAGACTAAGTTAGAATAGGTAATAAGTAACAAGCTGGAGAATGCAAATTCACGTCAAAACGCGTATTTCGCGTACAAGTTGGAAAGTCCAATAAATATGTCTGTTATTTCACTGGTATATCCTTCAAACTAGAATACAGGAATTTTATACTGCTTGTGGATAATAAATGATCCAGTAGTCACACTTTTCGGACTCTTTAAAAATGATAATCTGTATAATTGCAAAAAATATCAGTGCTAAGTTTGCATTTTTAATTATTATTGATATTGAAAGAAAGAAAAGAAAAGAAACAATGAAAGAAAAATATTTTATTTTGGACACGCACAGGAAATACAACAGTAAGTAATAATAAAAAATTATAAAAAAAAACATAAAAGGGAGCATTTAAAAACTAATAGAATAATAACGACCTGAGCGAGGCCAAAAAGGCTCCTATCCCAGCATAATGCGGCGACATAAAAAAAAATATACCGCAGCGATATTCTGATTGTATAATTATTACTTCATAATATTTTTTTGTTACAGAATAAACGGCTCTTAAAACGATGATGAAAAACATCGTGAGGAAACTGATAACCGGCATGTCCTAGAACCAACAATTTGAAGACATGTGACATCTACCAACCCGCACTGGACCCGCGTGGTAGATTACAGCCCACTTCCTCTCGAAGAGACATTATGGGCTGATTATGCCACAAAAATGTCTTCAGTGTTGAAGTTCTCAACCACAGCGAAAAGACAAGAGTTGCTACAACAGCGTAATGTCTCATTCATACTTAAGTTAGTCACACAATATAACTTAGGCTTAAAATTAGAAGCTTTATTAAGCGATACTGCATCAAAATCATTCACTCGTACACCGAAATACAGCTTATTATAAAAAAGCCCTTCTTACCGAACCTCAAAACCACATTGAACACTATGGCAAAACCAATGAAGTTTAAAAAACAGCTGTTTTCACACAAATTTCGATCATACACCTCCCGCCATCTAGCGTCACAAATCCGAAACCAGTCGGTAGATCCAACACTACTCATACTTGAATGTAACTTAGCTTCTTAAGCAATCGCCCACGGCTGAGTCATCATCAAGCTAACTTGAGGTCCTTTCACCAACTTTTGTGTTAAGTTAGAACTAAGTATTTATATTCGGAGTCCGTTTTTATGAGGAGTTTAGCTGGAATTTGAAACGGTTTCTAAAGCAGTGTTAGGAATGTATTGGTTTATTAGTGAGGAAATGATCGAATGCAAGTTGAATGCAGAAAACAGAGTTAAGTTTAAAAAAAGCGGCCAAGTGCGAGTCGAACTCGCACATGAAGGGTTCCTTACAATATTTAACACTACATATTTAAAAACGCCGAAAACACTACATAACAGCGAATCTCTTATATAAATAAAATTAAGTTAAAAATTTAAGGGGCCTTTAAATTTTTAACTTAATTTAAAATACACACTCTGTGAAAATTTCAAGTGTCTACGTGTGTACTATTACGGTTCAAAAGGTACAACAGCCCTGTGACAGACGGACGGACAACGGAGCCTTAGTAATAGCCTTTTGGTATCCTTTGAGTACGGAATCTAAAAAAACAAATCGTCATTGTGCTCTAGTAATTCAACTAGAGCAGCTAATCAGCATCACTTAAACTGTCTGGCAATTAAAATTCATAGTTGACTTCCTGGACAAAATGGCTGCTGTTATAATAAAGTTGTATTTAAGTTTACTAAAGGATTACTCTCAGGGCTACCGACTATCGACTACAATTCGCCAAAAAATTAATAAATAAGGTAAGTTATGAAAATTATCATTTACCACTTCAATACATAATATTACAAATTAAAGCTGTATTACATGTCTGTCTGTATGACCGTGGAGTGCTTCTAGACTTTAGAGGTATGAGGAACAGGGTGTAAAGTTCACTCATCATCCATAGAAAAGGGAGGATCCTCCGACCAGACGGGTGTCGTGTCTGGCGGGCAACTGCCCAATGATTGATGTCGGATAGTTATACTCGTATATGTCGTTCGCGCGGTAAACTCTAATTGCACGATGCAGGATTTGTGTGACGACAGTTCTATGATGCGTAGTCCACATGTGGCGATGTAGATGTCGCCACATGTGGACTACTAAACCTAAGCAAATAACTTTGAAGTTTCTTGAAACTATCTCTTTGCCAAACTTTCACATTTGGAATAGGATAGAGTAGGATCATCACTTGTGGAAACCCTTTGCATGTGCTGCGTAATAAAGTTGTGGATACAGAGCCTATGGATCAAAAATCTATTAATTCTTCTTTTTTTTTTCATCTGGTTAATGACTAAACTGGTATCTGAATATTTATACCGTCCATGGCTCTGACTTGGCTTCACATGCCGTCGAAAAATATCTCTCAGGCATGCCGGTTTCCTCACGATGTTTTCCTTCACCGTTTTTGAAGCAAGTGATAATTATACAATACGCATATGAATCCGAAAAGTTAGAGGTGCGTGCCTTGAGTTCTAGCTAGAGACCATTACACTAGGCTATCACTGTTCTAAATCTATTAATAAAGGCTTAGGTGGAGAACATAATGATGTACTATAGAGTGGTACATACAGGGCAAGAAATTACGTTTAAAGGTCATGGTCTATTACGGGTAGTCACCCTTTAGCCAATCAAGTCATAGGTATACGTAACTCCTTTAATTAATCTACGTAGAGTAGAATACAGTTGACTCAGTAGACGCAGTTGACTTTACCGGTATACATCGTGGGTTCAATCTCTAACCGACAGTTGTTTTTACAAAGTTGGGTGGACGGTGTTCAGAAAATGATGTTTTCTAACTGGGACATTCTGGCATAATCATTCATTGGCCTATCATTTTTAAAATCTGATCATTAGCATTGTCTTTTTCAATTAGAAATGCTTAGAGTTCTGACCTTAAAAGGAGAACGGAACGGTTATTTTCTACTTATCATCCTCATCATGAGGAATCCCAAATTTAATCTTAAATCCGGGGAAATATACAGGGTGGTAGGGACATCGACGCAAAAACTGTTACCGTGGATCCAGTACATGATTCTGAACCCACCGTTTTTTTTGGATGGGAAATTATCAAATAACTTCTTAAGCTCTGATCGGAGCGGGAGGGCGTGTCAGACTCTTACTGACTAAAACCCACCCGTGTTCCTTCAGTTGCCGGTACGTTGCCGGGGGCCACGGTATCCCTTTTGGACTTTCCCACGACCTCGGTAGGCACCAGTCCTACCGGACCCCGTCAGTTGCGCTGACATATTTTTGAGGCGCGCGTGGAACACAACGCGCCGTTGACCCGGGCCTGGTCCTTATCCTACGGCGAGCTACCGATTGCTTCTGAAAAAAAAATAACCGACGAAAAATTTCAACGCCTCAGCGTTGAAATTTTTCGTCGGTTATTTTTTTTTTTGTCTGCTGTTCCATACATTTTGACCGCGTATGAATTGCACGTTTCTATGAAACAGCAGATTTTTTTTTATAACCGCCGAAAAATTCTAACTCAGAGCGGTTAAAAATCATGTACTGATTCCACGGTAACAGTTTTCGCGTCGATGTCCTTGACACTCTGTATATTCAGACATACAAACCCTGCAGTCTAATTACGCAACACATTTTATTTCTGTTTACAATTCTGAATCGAAAGCAAGACCAATTTTAAACGCATTCCATATTTCGAATTACGATAGTCATATTTTACCATTCGACCGAAATTGGATAGGGTTTTTCTAATCAATTGGCTATAATTTATTTGTTTGATGCGTTTTGTACACCATATAGGAATGATTAATTTCCAAATTATTGTGCTATAATTTAATTTTTTTTCATTAAAACTGATGCTCTACTATCAATCTGCCTAGCCTTTTCCCAACTATGTTGGGGTCGGCTTCCAGTCTAACCGGATGCAGCTGAATACCAGTATTTTACATGGAGCGACTGCCTATCTGACCTCCACAACCCAGTAACTGGGTAATACGATACCCCTTGGTAAGACTGGTGTCAGACTTTCGGGCTTCTGACGACTCGTAACGACTGTCAAAGATCCACGAATGACAGCCGGGACCAACGGCTTAACGTGCTTTCCGAGGCACGGAGGAGTCTCGGTATGTAAAGATGGTCACCCATCCACTGACCAACCCCGGCAAGCGTAGCTTAACCTGATGGATCGACCAGTGCGGCTGTTGTTACTTAGCCACGAAAACTGATGCTCTACTAGTGCTTATAAATTAAAATGTATAATGATTGCCGAAAAATTAAAAACCAAGTTTTAAAACACTTTCTACCAAAAACTACCATAATTGAAATACGTAATACGGTAACAAAACGTTTTTCTTTTCACGTTTTTGTTATCTGTGGCCAATGACAAAATCGTAGAAAAGCAGTGTTGTCAACTTAGTGGGATTTCCACTAAACCTGGGGATTTGGACACCCCTACTGGCGGAGAAATTTTGCTTTCAGTGGCCGGTGGTTTTGTCTAATGTTTAGTTTAATTAAATTTGTAGAAAACAATACAATCAAACTAAAACTTTGACTCGAGAAAATATTTAAATAACACGATAATGGCATGTTTTATTGTTTGTTTAAAACCTGTGTCAGTGATTTTTCGATTTATTTCTTTCAAATGCCGAAACCACTGCGGATTTGAACGCTGATTTGGAAAGACTGACACAGCATGACGAATAGATTGAAGTCACACAGAGGCTCCGCCCGAGTGGAGATCGAAAAACAACGTCATTTCAAAAAACATATCCCATGGGAGACGGGAACGTACTTACGGGATAAAGAAATCTGCCGCTAAGCCGTTTGAAAACAAATATCTTCACTAAATTTATTTCAATAATTATACTGCGGTTGCCATTTGTCATGCCACCAAAACAATAGAAGTTAAAATCGGTTGAACGGACTGTAAAAAAGGTTTATTTAAATGTCAAATCTTATTTTATTAATCGAGTATAAAATTTTTAACCAAACGGTTAAATATCCTATTTCAGATTTTGAAATCGCTTTCAAAATCCGTTTTTAGAAATCGATTTCAGGAGTGGCTCCGGCTCGCAGTTTCAATCGTCTTTAGTAACATTATTCGGTTGTAAGTGCGTCATTAAAATCTATTCAAACATAAACAAATACGTACTTACGCAAAGCTACTATTGCAGTGGTTGGTTTTGTGAAATTGGTTTGTCTAGTTCGGATAATCGATACGATTCGATTTCTGACTGAAATCTGATTTTAAATTCGTTTTGATGTACCTGACGCATGTCTATACCGGAGGGAAAAAAATTGGCAGCACTGAGTAAAAGTTGAATAACCTCTTGAACGATCTGCCGACTCATTGTGACGCGTTCAGAGTCGAATTTATTGCAAAATATTGCTTGTCTTTGCTGCTCTAACTTTATCAGTTTGTAGAGAAAAGAACAGGAAAGGCATATAACACATGTTAAACATCGGAAATAATCTGCGCTGGAAGCTGGAATGATCATTATTTGAAGTCTGTGGAGAATACGATATCTAACATGGCGAATTGTCGATGTCTTTGTTTACATTTTAGTTTTCGGTAATATTTTTGATAAGCATTGTTTTGCCTTTAATGTTTTATATTTTTCAACATACAAGATTATATTTACTATTCTCTTACAGAAACATGGGCCTATGCTAAGCAGTTTTGGAATATTTTTCTTGTGGCTTGTGGAAGTCCGAAAAACTTTGGAAAATTCTCTTGTTCAAGACACTGCGTGCTCTGTTTTCGTTTTCTACTGGCTGCAATAAGACTTACTTGGGCTGTTTTGCTCAATAGCGAAAAGTACCTAAGTCGATATTATCACTACAAGTAAGTAAGCCCACATTAATAGGAATAACGTGTGTAAGAGAAGAGAGTAACTTTGTATCTCATTACATTATTGTAGCTGTAGGTACATTATTGGTCAATCTACCTATGGATATGGACAATCATTCCTTTGTTGCGTAGACACAAGCATCTAACTATTTATTTTGGTTAAATATAGTTACTATGTCTGTCAACCTCAAAGTCTAACTGAAATTGTTAATTGATATTTATGTACATAAGTAGATGCTGAAATAAACAATTACAACTAGCCAATTAACAACTAACTACACTAGCCAAATACCAACTACAAAACATATTTATAATATTTTCACAGACCGTGCTAGAGCTGAAAATACAAGAAGGGAACGCTACCCAACATCAATCTTGTTGTTCAAACATGGATTGAATATCCAATCTTCTGTATTAATCATTGAAGGTAAGCTTTTTGACACATACCTAGTTAAGAATAAGCGTAGCAAGTCACATAATTATAAGACTTTGAATATATTTCCTTGGCTGAACTTAGTACATAGACACAACATAAACGTGTCTTCTAAAGTCTTGGTCATAAATTAAAATTATAAAAATTAAAATTCTTGTTTAAGTTAATCTTTAAAAACCACAATGAGTTTCTGTCTAACTGTACTGTTGGAATAGTGCTAATAAAAGTACATAAAAAATAAAAGTTGGACTCATGCAAAGACTTGTATGGATGTTATAAAAGTTGGACTCCTGAGAAAGTTGGACTCTTGCGAACAAAGGATATATTTTGTGTATACCTAACTAATGTTTAATATTATAATTCAATATTATAAAATATCTGGAGACTGAAATATCAGCCCTAAATAAAGATGAAATTATACAACCAGCACCAGTGACTAGGCTGATGGGTTTTATCCAGCCATGGGCTAATGAAAACCTAGTTGATATGCACTTTACTATGCCACATAATTTTTAAGTACTTTATTTGAGCAAAAAATAATAAGATTTTGTTTTAAAACTATAGAGTTCCTGGGGCGTTTCACCTATGAAGACATGAAGGCAGCATGAAGGATGTCGCCCATGCTGTGTTGCTCCGTTGTTCTGCTACTTCAGTTTTCAAGCTTCTCAAGAACTAAAGTAAAAACTGAAGATTCTAATGAAAGATAATCTTTTTTTATTTTTACTGTTCAGTCTTGTACGACAGCGATATAAATATGTGTTACTATTTTATTAATTGATAACAGTGTAAACTTTAATAAAGTGTTTTTATTTTGAACCTGTACTTGTAATTTTTATTTGTACCTGTGTAAGGTAATGCAAATAAAAATTACTTATAATGAAATATTTAAGAATTGAATACTATGCCTTTTATAAACAGCCAATTGATTATTATAATGATACTATTTAGAGGTACCTATTTACCTAAATTAACTGTCATTTATTAGGTAACAGTAAATAGAGAGAAATAAATTATGGTAAACAAAAACGACTTTTATTATTTCTTCACATTATTATGAAATATTTGGACACTACTGTAAGGATTAGTGGAATTTGGGATCTAATATCCTGTGGCAGTCATCATGGAATAAGCATGTACTGCTTGCTAACTCTTGCTGTAAGCGCTCATGAGAGTTAATTTTTTTCCTAAATAATGTAGTTGAGCCTGACACCTGAAATATAAAAAAAAAGAATTTAAGTAAATCCTCAATATATTGATATTCCATTTACTATTACATCCATCCACAAAGTTTAATAGGCCTCAACACTTACATGCACAATCTATCTACTTTATAGAACAGCAATATTCTGCTATATACAACAATTAGATGCCTACAATTGACTTTATTTAAATGTATGGTAAGTTTACGTTTGATGGTGCATTTCGTATTTACCAGCAAACAATAAGATTGTGTGTAAAATTGTTGCTGTGCCTAAACACACAATCAATGTTCAATACTAAGAAAGAAAATAATAATGATATTAAGTAGGTACCTTATACCTTATATCGAATAATAGCCTTTTTAGACGATTATCGTTCACTCTTTAGCGTCTGAAACAGAGTGCAGTTGACATCACAGGTTTTAGAGTTACGTAATTCGAAAATTGTAAATTGAATGCAATTGTATTCAAAACGAAACAAATTTGACTCAATTGTAAATCGAAAATGTGTTGCGTAATTAGATAGCTGCTCTCTATGAGAAGAGCGATTTACCCTACAGAGTAGCCGATATTTTAGTATAAATAGATTGTAAAATAGATTTTCAGGGCTAACAACTATGACATTTTCTCAAAGAGTTCTCTCGTTCCTAGATTTGCTTTGAAACATAAGCATATGCTCAAACACTTGGAAACTCAAAGTCAATATTATGATAGGCAGTTCACGGTAGGTTTCGTAGGAATGTCAGCTTGCCAATGAAGAATGTGTGCCGTGTAAAAACTTGGTGTCACCACTGTACTGGGTATGGTTGTGAAGTGGCTCTACCTAATGTTTCGGAAGGAAAGAGGGAAGAATATAATCTTCTTCTTCTTCTTCTTCTTTCGTGTGGTTAGTGACTAACTTGGTGTCAGAGTTTTAAAGCCACCCATGGGCCTCTGACTTGGCTTCACATGCTGTCGAGAAATATCTCTCAGGCATGCCGGTTTCCTTACGATGTTTTCCTTCACCTTTTTTGAAGCAAGTAATAATTATACAATACGCACATGAATCCGAAAAGTCAGAGATTCGTGCCTTGGGTTCGAACTCCAAACCTACACCACTAGGCTATCATTGCTACATTAAGAATATAATGATTATTATCGAAGTAGGAAACCTATTTATTACTTTTTTACTTACGAGTATAACTCCATGGAAATAAAACTCAATTAGTTATTTCCGTAATTAGAAATTTAAAAACAAAAAGTTTAATCGTTTTCAATAAACGCGAAATAGCTTATGACATTCTGCAGATAGTCACAGTTTAGGATATCATTTCAGCTGAAAAACGTCTACTGCTGGTAATAGGCCTCCCCCAAGCACCGCCACTTCGACTGGTTCTGTGCTTCTCGTATCCAGCGGACTCTTGCGGTCTTCACCAGATCATCGGTCCACCTTGTGGGGGTCTTCATTTTAGAATGCGCTTGTAAAAAATACTTAGGTATTTCTTGGCCTTTTTTGTGATCAGGATTTCTTAAAAAGCGGGCTATGCTCGGAGTTTCTTTGAAGGATAAAATCAGAAATGAAGTTATCTGGAAAAGAACCGGAATAACCGACATAGCTTGCAGAGTAAGCAAGCTGAAGTGGCAGTAGGCTGGCCATGTTTGTCGAAGGACCGATGGCCGATGGAGCCGACGAGTGCTAGAGTGGAGACAGCGTAACGGCAAGCGTAGTGTGAGACGTCCCTCAGCTGGATGGACCAACGACGTTAAGAAGGTGGCTGGGACTGGATGCGAAAGGCAACAGTAAAGAGGATAGGGTGTTGAGCGCAACCTGGAAAATAAATTACGAATCTGCCATAGATATCAATACTTTTTTCAAACTTTGTTCTTAGTTGAATCACGAAATCATTATGGCAATTTATAACTAGGTACATAATTGACTATTTCTGAAGAATAATCCTTTTAAAAATAATTGTTGTGTCCTAGTAGAGCACCTTACCAACCCACAACCATTGAACTCGCATCAATTTTCTTACACCATTACCGTCGCCCGCGCACGTTTTTGTCACAGAAAAATGCGTCTTATTACATTACGACAGTCGTGTCGTGTCGTAGTGTTTTGCACGCATTTGTCCGAGATGCGTTTGTCGTGTCGGACGGTTTACACGGCAGGGTAATGTCGGTTTTGTTGCTTTTTATTCTTTAATATTTTGTATTTCCTTATTGGATGATTTGGCCACGGAATCATGAATGATACGGTCAGTAAGGCATGACTTTACGATCTGCATCCTCAACATCAGGTAAGATAGTATGCCTTATAAAAGTCTTCATGAGTTGTGATACTTAAATAGTCCAGCACTTCTTGTAGTCAGGCAACCCAGCTACTTACCACCGTGGTCATTGGCTAATACTTTTTAGGGTTCCGTAGTAAACAAGGAACCCTTATAGTTTCGCCATGTCCGTCTGTCTGTCTGGCCGCGGCTTAGCTGAGACTGTTAGTACTATAAAACTGTAATTTGGCATGGGTATACATATTAATCATGCCGACAAAGAGGTAAAATTTTTTTTTTTTGTGTACCTCCCCTGCACGTAAAGTGGGGATGTTTTTCATCTATCTCCTAGTGTGGGGTGTCGTTGGAAAGTTCGTTCAAAAATAGTTGAGTGTGAGTTTGTGACAACCATTTTTGGATTCAGTGATCCTTTTGCGAAGCTAATTTTTGTTACCCCCCCCTGCCAGCTAAATGGTAGGTAGGTATGGTGGTTTTGATATGTGAAAAAATTCACAGCAGTAGTATACATTACAAAATTAAAAGGAAACCTATCACAGCTAAGTAGGCTTTCCAAGTTAACGAGTAATAATCGACCAACTTACATTTCAGGTTGCAAAAACATGTTCCTCCATACATTCCGTATGGGAGAACATGATTATCAACTATAAAGTAAAGTTTGTTCTTGCGATAAATTCATTCCAACTACGGAACCCTTCATTGTGCGTGGTCCGAAATGCATTTGGCCGGTTTTTTATTCAAACATTGTTTGTTCTATAGACCATTCTAATAAGAAGGTAAGTTACTTACTTACCATACTTATTATAATGCACGTATTTCTGTGACATACTAAACATTTTTATTATTTTCTTTCTAAGTATCCTAACTAATAGTATAAGTGCAAAAGTGAGTTTGTTTGTTACGCTGTCACGCTAAAACGGCTGAACGGATTTGGATCAAATTTTGCACATAGGCAGACCATGGACCTAGGTTAGGACATAGGATACTTTTCATCCCTATATTTCCACGAGATCGAGACTTATGCAGGTGAAACCCGGCGCAGCTAGTATCATATAAATATTTCACCGTAAATCGAGACGTTGTGGAAAGGCAAGACTGCTAAAACCCTCAATAAATAAACTTAAAAGCAATCAATACGCCTGAGTGTTAGTAAAAACAGGATCGGGTATCATTTCAACCGCTAATCTGTAAGCAGAACGCAAACTCAAAACTCAAAGCATTTATTTCAAATAAACCAATTACAGGTACTTTTGAATTGTCAAGAGGTCGGTCAGTTAGATATATGAAGCTAGTTGCCCATTCCAACGCGTAGTAGGTTCCTATGGAGAAGAACGGGCAAGAAACTTCACGGACACTCTTTTAAATCAGAATATTTTTAAAAAACAGGTGAAAGAGTCACGTTCCGAAGAGAGGAAGTCACTAAAGAGAGAGATCTCGGGGTGTCAATTAACTACATTGTTAAGTTTATTTCTAGTTAAATTTGACAGAGCTAACTTCCTCACATCAAATTTTTTTTGGTACAAAAAGACAATTCAAAAGTCATTTATTCAAACTAGGCTGAGAATCAGCACTATTCGAACGTCAAAATTACATAAGACAGTCCCCCAAAAACGCCCACCCTTCACTACTTCCTAGTGCGTTAGCTGGGAAGAAGAAGTGGCGCAACAAACTCCCCAGCAGCACTGCTATCTGTTCAGTTAGAAGAAAAAAAAACTTGATTCTATACAATAGTATGCAAAATAATTTACATTACTCAACACAAAACATATAAAAAATATTTGCCAGAATGTCAGCTAGCACACACCAATATACCAACACACAGGTTGGTTAACTGCAAGTTGTGGAGGTCAGATAGGCAGTTGGTCCATGTAAAATACTGGTATACAGCTGCATCTGGTCAGACTGGAAGCCAACCCCAAAATAGGTGTGAAAAGGCTAGGCAGATAATGAGGTACAGAAAGACAGTAGTTATTTTTATTTTGTCTTACTATCTTTGAACTCCCCAACAAAATAACCGGGACCTTTGCATCCGCTAAGTACTAAAACTCATCATAACTTAAGTATCAAAATAAAAAACATGTACTTAAACCAAGTATTAGTCAATAAAACAGTAATCTAACTTTTTCTCCCGACGTGCTTCGCATACACCCATTCCATAAATAATATAAAACAGAGTCGCTTTTCATGTCTGTCCAGTTGTCCGGTTTGTCTTCTAACTTACGCACCCGGCGGGGCAATTGCGTATCTCGCTAACAATTGCAATGTCTTTAATTTTGACAATTAGACAACATTCATTGCGTTATGTACGATGTCGAGCAGATGAATTTTTCAAACATTATAAAGCATTGGATTAGGAATTTCCTTCAAAATCCTTCGGATCAAGAAACAAAAGTGTGTTAAGCTGATTTTACTTCAGTTTTTACAATCGTTTAAATAAGTTATTCCGGAAGGTTTGTGTATAATAATACTTTAAAATTTAACTTTATTATACTGCTCTGCTAAGCCGAAAAACGCTATCTCTGAGATACGGCCTTTCAGTTTTTTTATACCATTCAATAGCTATAACAATTTCGCATCTAATGGTATAAGCTAATTAACGCTATCTAAATTAAAACATAAAAAACCAGTAAGAAGTTTTTTTATATCCTTATGTTTCCTTACATTACAATTTCCAAAAAGTCAATTTTCTCAAAAGTTACTCCGATTGAGATAGCGCCTTTCAGTTTAGGTTTTTTATTTTAAAAAAAATATTGTAGAGAGCAAATTTTTTGTTTGTTTGTAGGAAGGTAATATCTGAAAGTACTGAACCGATTTCAACAATTATTTCGTTGATGTAAAGCTACACGACTGCCGAGTGCCATGTGCTTATTAATCTTTTATGGTATATTTGACTTCCACGTGGACAAAGTCGCGAGCAGAAGATAGTTTAATACAAAATGACATTAAGGACACGATAATGATTCAACTAACGTGCTTACAAAAAAATATTATTAGTTGTTAATATTATTATTTATTTTTTTGTTTATAGCTATTATGGAAGCGATTAGGCGAAGTTTCTTGTGGTGAGTCAGTTTTTTCTTGTGAAGAAAATCTTCTATGTGATTTGTCGGGCTGCTGTCCATTTTCTGCTTCCAATCATGGAGCTGATTTATTATTTTGAATCGCGACTATCAAACATGAGGTCTGAAGTTGGATTCTTAGATCGGTTAAGTTATTTGGTGCTTTTAGAACATTTTAGAAAAAAAATTGTAGAACCTAGTAAAAAATCAGTAGAGTTTCTTGCCCGTTCTTCTCCATAGGTAACTACTAGCTAGCTTTGGAAATGGCAACTAGCTTCATCTTTCTGAATGAACGACCCTTTGACAGTTCAAAGGTGCCTGTAATTGGTTTATTTGAAATAAATGCTTTGAATTTGAGTTGGACTAGTTCAGTGTTAAGGCTCTATTGTGTCTGGGCTCGACTATACAAAGCTGGAGTATCTCTGTTAACCGCTTTTCGAAATATCGGCGAGATATATATATGTTTGGTTCTGCTATAAGATAACCAATACCTTAAAAAAAAAATGGATCTCCTGAATGGGTACTGTCAGTTCTCTATAATTAAAAAAAAAATCCTTACCTCTTAAGAAATACATTGATCGGGAATGAAATAGGTACTTACGGAAAGCTTGTTTGAATTCATTGTAAATACTCCGTCAAAAAATGAATTCCCATTAACATATCATCATGCCCGTTGTTCCAAAGGATTAGCCAGATGTGTAAGAGTACACCCATATTTCGCCAGTTATGTTTGAGTCCCATGTTATAGAGAGCGAGCCTATTACCATCAACCGGACACTTATCCAGACTCCGGGCTGCTAAATAGAAATTCCAGATAGAAAAATCCAATAACACTTTGCCTGACCTGGGAATCGAACTCAGGACCCCATGCTCAGCAGTCGCTTGCGACCACTAAACCAATGCAACAGTCCCAATAAAATATCCCTGCCCGTAAAACTATCATGATTACGTTTCAGAGTTCTATTCATTCAGCTTGGTATGTCTAAAGATTTTTCTCAACAGAAAATCCCATTACTAATTCCATACTAATCTTGGCTCACATTATCATCAATTTATCATGCGATGCAGGCTCAATGATTCATCTGTTGAAAAAGGGAGCGGCACTTAGGTAATGAGGTACCTACACACAAACATACCTGCGTATCTGTATACCACTCAATAGTGAGCTTTAGTCGTAAAGAGTGTAAATGTAGACAGGGGTTTGGCTTTTTTTGGTTTTATAATGGACGATGCTGATTAAAATATTGATGAATATGTACGAAAGTATATTGAAGAGTAATTAAGAAAAGACTAGTATTTAAAAAAAAGTTAACTGGCTAGGATTTCTGACTACCCTCATATTGAAGTCAGCGTGAAGAAATTGAGGATCGTCAATTTCGTAGTAATAGAAATGTCACTAAGCAGAAGTAATATTTCTAAAGACGTTTAATTCCTGAAGATGATGATCTAAGAAAATGGTGATAAAAGTATTTAGCCATTTCTTAAACTCTGCTGATATTTGAAATAGTCTTTAACGACGAACTGATTTTGAAGAGCAGAATACTGTAGCTTTAACTCAAGACAATGCTAAAGATGCAACTGCATCAAAAGCTCCATCGCATTCCATAATGCCCTAAAAAGTCCAAAGCCTTTATTAATTAAATGAAAGGACGATAATTAAAATAAACTATCGCATCTGCAGTAAAGCACCAGCTATAAATTCCGCGAACCGATGGGCGTGACCGATAGAATTTAATACAAAATACGCCATATTGATGTATACATTTTTTCGGCCCCCCTACGGCCCACCTCCCTACATAATTGAGCGTTGTGAAAACTATCACGTTAGTAAATGACGCCCCCTCTCCCCCCCGCAGTTTTCCAACATGGCGGGGATCAATAATTTGGCTGGGCAATGACTGTGATGACTCGGACATGCGCAAAAGGCACGCACGCTGGAATCATCGGCAAAACCTGAACTTGACTTGGCGAAAACGAAAGTTAGACGAATGTTTCTACACCGTTCTTGGCATTCGATACTAACACACTGACGCTACTAAGTCACATGGTATTTATATTTCAGACGAGAATTTTTTAAGTCATTTTTTAAATTTTATGTTAAGGATTTTTATATTTATACTTTAGATTTAGAAAATATATAATTGCTTAAGTTTAAAGACGTAGACGAAGAACCTAATGTGAAAGATAAAAAAGAAGGTAATGTAGAGAGTAACATGGACGAATTCGAGAATGATCCTGAAAAAGATGAAACAGTCGATACGATTCCAGTAAGTGCGAGCGAGATAATAGATGTCAATTTTATTTTAATAGCGGGCGGCCATTTTGCTCATTATATAATTTTAACATAATGTATGTACCAAAAAAGTACGTGAATCTTTTAAAATGCAAAATGATGAAACTAGCAATCACATTATTCTGTTTTCTATAGAACTTTGAGCAGTGCTTTCCAGTAATTTCAACTTGAAAGCACCGCGTAGAAAACAAAGATGGACGGTCATTTTCATTTTTAGTTTCATCATATTTTCATATCTTACCTGAGTGCTGTCTTCTGGATGACGAAATAAGTCTGTTTCGTGGTTTAAAGGTGTAAAGTTCTGTATATCTTCTGTAAAGTCTTCTTGTATATAATCTCCTTTCTTCTTTTCTTCTTCTCTGTCTTCTTCTACGTCTTCTTTAGTATTGTCAGTTTATTGTATGTCTGCCCTTGTTATGCCCATTAATTATACATACTCATATAAAACGTTATAGGTATAGAAATAACGCAAATATTTAACTAAGTCTTAACGTTAATTTTATTTTAATTTTGTACTATTTAAACAAATCTAGAAGTCGTTTCAACAGGTAGGTAAACTCGGTAAAATTTAGATTTTTTTGTAACTTTTTGGAGTAATTTTATCTTACCTTTTTTACTTATAATTTAAGGCCAATTTAAGGCACAAGATTTTGTTTTTTGTTTTGCTTATTTGTTTTCATCCACCAATGTCTGGAGCGGTTGATGAAATTGGTCGAAAGCTTTTCCCAAAACTTATTTGCCAAATATTTCAAATATCACTTAGCCTTAACTTGTAGGTCCAGAGTCTTTCACTAAATTACTTTTCACTAGATATATATAGAGAGTTTTGTATATAAAAATCAATTTAAATTATATTTAAAAGTTCCAAAATTAACCAGTGTTGTTTAAATGTACTCAAAAAACGTAAGATTTAAATTCTCTTTTCTATTGATTCCTTGTAATAACGGTTGATATAAACTTAAAACTTGTTCTATTGCGAAAAAACGTGTTTCTTTATCGTCAAATGGCGCTGGTTGTTATTTGTTTTGCTAGATTCCCCTTAGCTATGAAATCTTAGCTTTTTTCAGTTTCTTGCGCATTTAACTTATTTTAGTCCGCGTCTATAGTGCCATGTTCTTCTGCGCGGACTTCCCATGAGATCTTTTCTTCTTCTTCTTTTTTATTTTTGATAGCTGCTTCTCCCGGATGGTCGTTGATGTTAAGTATAGCCCTTGTACGACAAATCCGAGTCAAACTGCCTTCAGTTGCCTTAACACTAGTTTTACAGTAAAATGAAACCGGTTGTTTAAAAGTCTATAGAGTTCAAGTGTTGCTGAATACTATTGATTACAAATTCACTTAATACTATTTATTATGATTATGGTGTGTTGTGGAGAAAAATTAAATAGAGTCTATTGCATAAAACTATTTCTGAATGTGTCGGCGGGCGGCAGCGGTGCGTAAGACGCATGCGCGCAAAATTTCGAATTTTGTCACCAAATTTGGTTTTTTTTATTTCGATTTTTTGAATTTTAGGCCGTTTTGTATATTGATGTTAATATTTGTTGAATTATCAGTAGATTTTTGATATTTTTTGCGCGGTAGGTTTTCTCGCGCTGCGTAGGTGGTATACACGCGACACCAGCAGCCTCGCCGGCCACACTGATGGGTAGGTTGCATTGCTGCTGCATCGGCGACCCCTCAGCCACTGGGATGAGGGCCTCCTACCACCCACCTCACCCCCAATGACTCGCGTACCTCGAAATCATCAAATAATGATTTTACGTGTTTATTATAAAACTCAGCGAGGTTCCCTGTGTGCGTGGGCTATCTAGGATATTCTAAGCGCAGCATCCATGTGTGCATCATATTTGTTTGTTATTTGGCCTGTTAGAATAAAGTATTTACCGAACATTATATTCATAAAGAGCTTTATGGAAAATGGATCAATAACTTTATGTACTTGTGTATTTGTATCGTTGTGTGGTTCTTGAAAACGTACATACATTAAGTATGTATGGCTGGCAGTATATAAGTCATGTCACGTAGTATTATATTCATGCTGTTTTACTTACAGGGTAGGTAGAAAGGGTGGATATCGTTATTAAAAGTGCTTTATGTTTCAGGCTGCCTGTACTGATCAGTTATCGAGCGTAGATACTAAACTTAGCTGATTATTACCGATTTTTAAAACAGTAAGTGAGTATACCCGTAACATATAATCCATAATCTTATTAAAAAGTTATCCATGAAAACTTTCCCAAACCTAATTGATCAATGATCTTTCTAACCACTGAACCTAAGGTACCTTGACACTCTAACATACCTTCTAAAACATCTTCCTACCTACATTTCTAATCCAATATCACTATAACATCAATCCCCAAACTTTCAAAATCATTGAAACTACGCTCACTGCTAACCCCTTCAAACATAGCGTGAGCTTCACTAATAGAAAATGCAGCCACAACTTTTCAACTACCGAACCTTTTCCCCCATTTAAAATTGCACCCTCCGCCTGTAACACAAGGTTGAAAATTGAACTTGGTGTGTATTAACAAAATGTTAATCGTATTTTTGACCGTCATGTTTTCCCTTGATGACGATAGTAGGTACATCAGCCTCGAGGTATTGGTCAATGGAAAATGACCTGCTATCGGAATTTTGTGTTTCCGTGTGGTGCCGGACGTAAAGAATAGTACTATACCATTTCTTCCCGTGGGTGTCGTAAAAGGCGACTAAGTGTGAAATTGAACTCGTTCAGCACATCTAAACGCGTTCAAAAGCTGTCAGTGTACAATATTCCTTAACAATTTTGACACTGACAGCTCTTGAACGCGTTTAGATGTGCTGCACGCGTTCAATTTAATTGGTGAAATCCACACTTAGAGACTTACTAGAGAATGGGCAGTAGCGTTCTCTATGCATTTTAACACCATACTGCGATCGCCAACCCGCCTGCCAAGCGTGGCGATTATGGCAAACCCCCCCATTTGGGGGAGGCCTATGCCCAGCAGTGGACGTCTTTCGGCTGAAATGATGATGGTGGTCGGAATGTTATGGATTCGAACTGTGTGTGGATTTATTTGATTTTGAATTTGAGAATATCAGCCTCACCGGTTGATCCATCAGGTGAAGCTACGCTTGCCTGGAAAGTACGTTAAGCTGTTGGTCCCGGCTGTCATTCATAGATCTCTGACAGTCGTTATGGGTCATCAGAAGCCCGAAAGCCTGACAACCAGGGCAGTCTTACCAAGGAGTATCGTATTATCCAGTAACTGGGTTGTGGAGGTCTGATAGGCAGTTCCTTCATGTAAAATTCTGGTATACAGCTGCATCCGGTTAGACTGAAAACCCACCACAACATGTTTGGGAAAAGGCTAGGTAGATTGATTGTGTGGACTAATTTAATAAGGGAGATACGGTATGTGATGACTTCTTTTTATTCATGATTTCAGTTTCTTGGTTTCATATTGGTTCTGATGAGACGTAGATAAAAGTCGGAAAACTAAAAGTGGATCTACCTACTTAGAGTCGACTTTGCTCTGAAGGTGATGCAATGCCTCCTCTCTGTCAGAGGCAGTGAACCGTAATCCACCACGCGGGCCCAGTACGGGTTGGTAGATGTCACATGTCTTCGAATTTTTGGTTCTAGGACATGCTGGTTCGCCAACGATGTTTTCCTTCATCGTTTTGAGAGCAGTGGTGATGAAATAATTTACACAAAGTAAAGCGCTAGATGCAATATAGGACAATGATTCATTAATTATAATATATTTTGTAGGCTGTATAAAAGCGCTGTAAGGTACCTACTTGATTTAACGGATGAGGGCCTTTTTTAAGACGACTTAATAAGAAAATCGTTCTTTGGAAGATTATGTGTAAGTCTCACCAGCTAATTAAAATATACTTGAGCAGATTTTACGCCAGTAGTGGGTCTAGCAAGGTTCAAACTCACACTTTCCCCAGGCCATGCTTTGGTCTATTGCGGTTAAAATAAGCTATTTAAGCATTTGTTTTTCAAATAGGTATAACACCTTTTAGTGCAATCATCTACAAACCGTCATTGGCCAAGAAGGAATACTTACCACGAAGATTTGGACAAAATATAGAAGTTACATACAATATTTTAATACTCGTAGCACAACGTTAACTTCTACATCGCGACATAATCTTACGTATACCTATGTCACTTCGCTCTCTGGCATTTGCCATGACTATTTTTACTCAAAGTTTTTATAGTCATTAGGTGAATCCTAGGTAAATGCAGTAGGTGTAAATGTCTAGGTTTTAGACGAAACTTGACATCCTACACACGTTTGGAGGTTGGAGTTTTTCTATGCAAATGATTTTAGCTAGGAGTTTGTAGTAAAAGGATTTCGAAAGAACTTCATTATTATTATGGTTTGTCATAAACATTGTATGATGCTTGTATTACGGAAAGGGATAAGCAGAGGCTTATGTTATACCATAATTTTGCTGCACGAATCTAAACTCTGTGTGGGTACAACGTTTTTGATGGAAAACCCTTACACACTTTGTTTGATGAAAGAATCGAACCCAGGACCCTATAGTCAGCAGTTTCCCTTGCCAATATTAAACCAAGGAAAGGATTTTTTGAATTAAGAGTGAAACTTGAATAGGCAAATGGTCTGTTCTAAAAGTATTTGATAAAAATGTAAACAAATGTATCAGATATGTACCTGTGGATGCCAATTTGTAGTGACAACAAAGTATCTAGTAGTAGTATTTGTCGTATGTACAAATTGAGTCCTTATTTGAATAGTTCAATACTTATATCTGCATTCTAATTTTAAATCACCTTAAACATGTTTTTAATTTGACAATAATTGAGGTAACATTTTTTTATAACCTCAATCTTTGTCGATGGATTTTCATTCAAAATTGTAATAATGTTATTCAAATAATAATTGTTGGAAAAAATGGTGCGATATAAAGTTGAAACCTTCTAAAAACAGATGAATGTGTTACTAATTCCATATAGTGAGTGATTCTGTAAGAATTTAATCTGAACAGGGTTTGCTTACATTTTCATCAAATACTTTTCGGACAGACAGACAGAGATAGGTCCATTTAGTATACCATGGACTAAACTGCACTTAAACTCGAAAATTCTTGGTTGAAACTAAGCTAATACTCTCGTATGTACTGATATCGAAGCGACTACTCTATAGATTACCATTCATCGTTCAGAAGAGTTAGCTTCGGGTAGGTAATAGCTTTCGGAGTATTTTTAAATAAGCTGAGTTGCATCAGTAAATTACAACAAAAAGTTTAAATATTATTAATTATTTTAATTACTAATATCTTTTCTTCATCACCTGTGATAAAAATATAATGATTAACGATGATGATGATGATGATTACACAGGGTGTTGTCGCGTCGCATCACCGAGTAATGCAACAGATTAAGGGAGCGCTCGCAAAATTCTATATATCATTATTAACTGCATGCGTTGCAGTGAGCGGTAGGGCTCGCAAAAAAGAGGGAACTTTTATGAAAGAGATTATTTTGTTAAGTTTTTTTAAAATAGAATTTTCCCACTGATGGGACAAGAGCTCTTCGTCCGTATTCGTCCGTCTTCGTCCGGGTTGGTAGAAATGTCTTCGAATTTTTGGTTCTAACACATGGCGGTTTTCTCGCGATGTTTTCCTTCACCGTTTTGAGAGCAGCGGTGATGAATATATTTACATAAAATAAACCGCCGCTTAACTTAATAATTATTATGTTTTTCGTCATAAAAGTGAATAATGTAGTGTGTAGCCTCTGTTGGAGATCCAATAAAATAAATAAATAAATAAATAATTATGTACTTTTTGAGTGAAATAAAGTTTTTTTAAACGTAAATCATTATTAGCCACTGACTCCGCAAGCAGCAGATTTAGTAAACAACCTTAAAGAAAACTCGTAAATCTGTGCTCTAGGAAAAATCAACACCAAAATGACTTCGCACGCACATTTTTGCTGACGCTCCACCGCTTCCCGACGTCCATAAGCCTCGTGAAAATGGTGTTGCATGTAAAAATTATCAGAAATTAATAAATATATATTGGACGTCCGGGCTTAAAGCCGTCGCGTAAAGTATCGGACGTTTATGTAAATACATGATCAGCCTGTATATAATGTAACATTTTCATTTTGATCTCCAAATAAAATATGACGGGACCTGTGTATGTATTGATTGAGATTTCGTAGAGGTAAATGAATGTAATGATAATGCCCCTCGTGAAAAAGTTCGTATTTAGTGACCTGCATCCATCAAGGGGGTGATCCTACCTGTCATACTATAAAAATTTCGGTATGAAACTCATAGACGTATTCGTATTTAAAAAAAACATACATGAAATAGTTTGTCTACTGCTGTATTTGTTTTATATCTCACGAATCGGATATCAGTTTCATGGCAAAATTTTCTGCTCGGTTTGGTTCGAGGTAGGGCTTGTTCTAAGTCCGCTAGCTACTACTATCTTATTTAAGTCCAGGCCAAGAGGTTCCCAATTGAGGTTAAAAAAAAACTATCGCTACGCATCTTAGCACATTTTGATGGAAAGGCAGCCTAACGCTACTGTCACTATACTTATTTCTGCCGCCAAGCATGATGCTGCTTGCTCTGCTAGTGAGTGCCAGTGAACAGGATAATGAGCCCTTTTTAGTTTGTCTTTAGGATTAGTCATGCACCGGAAAATCTTTTGATGCAGGAGTCTGTAGGCTGTGGAAGCCTTTCATCTGATGATTCTTCAGAGGCCTAGTAATAAAAAATCTTCTAAAACCCACTACTGGAGAACTCGAAATTATTCTACATTTTTGAGGACCACGAAAGAAGAAGCAATGACAAGAAAAAGTCGAAGGATGCTGTGTTTTTCGTCAGTTACAATTTAGTCTTTTACTTCAATAGGGTTTCCAATCTTGACGATAATAGTGATTTTCTGCTGGGACTCAAACATTCGAAATAATTCGGTTTTTTTAAACTTACATGGTCACGTAAGAAACGTCAGAAGCTAGGTGCACAATTCGAACTGATCGTTTTCTATGGAGAAGAGCTGGCAAGAAATTCCAAAGTTACTCTAAAAAAACGGTTCGTGTTGACTGTTCATGTCAGCAGTAGTTTACCACTAGATTTTTTCTATAATTACCTAAAGACTAATTGAAGTGATTGTGTGAACTATGATAAATTAATAATTGTATGTCTGCAGATTACTCATGCATAACAACTAACGTTTTCAAGAAATGAAGTTGACTCACCTAATTGTAACGTTTTTAATAGTTCATGACGACTGTCATTTATTTGTTGATGGATTATGTTTATAATCAAAGGGCGATAGAACTCATCATTCATATAGATTCCAGTTATGTGCGCATGTTCTAGTACGCTAATTGATAGTACCGTGCTTTCCTATAATTTAGATACATGTGAGATCTACGAGTATAATATATCATGACAAAGACTTTGGGTTTATCCTGTGTATGTGTTTATTTGGTAAGCCATTATACAATGTCACCCATGGGTGGACCGCCCGTATTTTTCAAAATATTCATGTTTTTTTTTCGAAAATTTACTTTAAATGGGGAGACACCCTTTTAAAGTTAATTTAATATTTTTCATGTCATTAAATTTTTTATTTTTTGAGTAGCGTTTGCCATATCTCCGATGTTCTTTCCGAGGCTCAATTTGGATTCTGTTTATTATTTCTAAAAGCTTATGAATTATTTTCCGGATTAACATTTGTCGACTATGAAAAAATAACGGAGGTGAAGTGAAGACATTTTTTTTTTCTAAAAATAATCAGTATTCATTTCAAAAACACAAGCGTAAGTCCATAAAATTATAGGGGGATGTTGAAAAAAAAAAGAAGTAAGATACACCTAAGAGCCTTTTAAAGCTAATTTTTTTTTAGCATAGTCTCGACCGAATGATTATCCTGCTGCCCTTTCCCAACTAATTGAAATTAAATTATTTACTCTGTAACTAGGATGTCCCTTTTACACGTCATATTCTAAACTAAAGTCAACACACCCAATTTCACCACTTTTGACAAGAAATTCCGAAACAAACTCAGAGGTCGAGATTTCTTTTGGTGACAGCGCAGTGGCTAGGTATTTTTTTTGTTTTTTTTTAATCTACTACGGGTGAGCTCATGGCCTTCATCTCACTTGATGGTAAGTGATGATCAGGCCGAAGATGGAAGCGAGCTTCACCCAGAATTCTCAACCACAGAGCAACTGGACTGCGCAAACACAACAATGCTGTTAACATTGTTGTTATCGCGACAGACTTAGGTAAGATGGTGGTAGATACCCAGGCGAGCTTAGAACAGGCCCTACGACCAATCAAACTGACCAGAAAAATTTGCTCCCACTGGGAATCGAGCCCGCGCCCTCTGGGTCTGAGACAGGTGGTCTTAATACTGGACCACAGAGCCGGTAAAACGTCTTTTGGTGACGGCTGCGCAGTAACATAATGTCTGTATTCATATCCTTTTAACCTCACTAATAAAAAGCTAAACATTGTACTAAAAAAAAGTACAGTTCAAAATCTACGAACGGTTAAGCCTGCCAGTTTAGCTCCCAATAGAGAAGCAACTAGTCCCGTATCCGGGACTGCAACAATTTTAAAGCATTGTCGGGAATAGGAATGACGGGATCGCTTTCTCGTTGAATAGACCGGTGGTACCGTTTCAAATAGAAATACCACGACGTGTGATACAGGTAATGTTTGTTAACAGCATTGTGAGATGTTGGCTAAAACTATTTGGGGGTGATTGTTTTAATTTCTGATTCGTTATGGCTGAAATTGAGAACAGGTAATCAAAGAAGAATTGTGTTTTTAATGGCACAAAATACAATATAGAAGATCGTTGAGATGGAAAAGAATTTCAGTGATATACGAGTACATAATGAAGAAGACGGTTCCATACTTTCTGGTTTGTAAATAAAATATTGAAAAGCGTATTACTAGTAAGTTTAATATCTAGAAGTAGTAAAGAAGATAATTTTTATCTTCTTCTTTTCGTGTGTTTCAGAGTTTTAAAGCCGCCCATGGGCCTCTGACTTGACTTCACATGCCGTCGAAATATTTCTCTTAGGCATACCGGTTTTCTCACGATGTTTTCATTCACCGTTTTTGAAGCAAGTGCTAATTATACAATACGCACATGAATCGGAAAAGTCAGAAGTGCATGCTTCGGGTTCGAACTCGAGACCTATGACTTGGCAGTCTGATGGTCACACGACTAGGCAAATTTAGATTATCGAGTAGAAAAAGCAGTGACAATTTTGAATTGTAACATCTTCCCTCTCGCTTTCCTGCAATCTCGCTTCCTATAATCTCGGTTTCCTGCAATCTGTGGGAGTGATTTCGTGAAAAGGGACGGAAGTGGGTAACAGGAAGCGGGGAAGCGCGCGCTATTTGATTTGACCAATGAAAAATTTGATGATGACGGTGACGATGATGATGATGACTATTGTTTATATCATATATACGTCAGCCAAGATATCAGATGTTACACATCATATACGACTACTGTAAGGCTCGCTAGTTTTTGAAGTGAAAACTTGTTTAGGCGCGTTGAGCATTTTTAGGTGAACAAAAATCATGGAACTCACGTCATTGTCACCGAACGCTTTCCATGAGCTATATGTGTACTGTGTATATAAGTGTACTTTTTGGGTGAAAAAAAATCATGAAACTCGCGTCATCGTCACCGCACACTTCCCATGAGCTATATGTATTACTGTGTTATGTACATAGTACGTAATATACAATTCACAAGTTACTCAGTTTTCACTTCCTTCGGCAGTCCCCAAAGACTGCCCCGCATTTTTTTTTGTTATAATGTTTAGTCACACCCCTTTACTTAAAAACATTGCTTGAAGTTTAGTAATGGTGAAACACTCCTTTACCATATCTTCATTTTTCTAGGTTTAAAACATCTCTTAACGTAAGCAACGTTTATTAATAAAGGGAATAATGTAGACGCCACTGCTAAGCAGCAATTCCCGGGTCTGGCAAAATTTTATTGGTATTTTTACAGGAATTTCTCAGTACCAGCTGTTGATGGCAATAGGCTTGAGCCCTATTACATGGGACTTAAAAAACATAACTGTGGGTGTACTATAGGTACACCTCTTTCTCACCCTTCAGGGAATAATAGCGTGATGTTATGCTTGATAATGTTTGATTTTCGTTTCTAATATTGTTGTATATATGTTAAATTATTGCTCATATCAATAAAGCTAAGTTGTGTAAAATGACGCTAATATTCGTACTTACACACTTTCTAGGAAAACACAATAATTCTACCAAGGAAGAGTCAAGTGCGCTCTTTGTTGTTCCGTACTTGCCTTACGTGTATTATTTTCGTCTTGCGTTATTCCGGGACGTCATAGTAGGCTTTAGGATCTCTGAACAACATGGAGTACCAACTATAAAAATCATAATTATTGTTTTCTATTTTATAATAAAGGTAACTAACGGGTACGCACGGGTATGTATTATACATATAAACCTTCCTCTTGAATCACTCTATCTATTGCTGAAAACTACAGTAAAATCCGTTGAGGAGTTTAAAAGATCTAAGCGAACAGACAGTGGAACCGACTTCATTTTATACTATGTTAAGATCTATAACCTAATATTTCGAGATTATCTTGGTTTCATCAACGAATTCTTACAACAATTCAATTGGTTTTTCGATACATTTTTTTTGTTGTTTTTATGTTAAGTTAGTTTCTTTTGAGAACTATAACTTAAATAGCTGTTGCCCGCGACTTGGTCTGTGAACCAGGATAAAAAGTAACCTATGACCTTTTCCAGGTCATGGTCTACCCATGTGCCAAATTTGACCCAATTCCGTTCAGCTGTTCATATAGTTAGGATTAAAAACTGGGTTTTTACTCGTAAGACAGACAGAAGAAAATGTACACAAAATTATATCAGTTTATTCAAAAATATTTTTTCTACAATATCACACAAAAAGCTAAGAAAAACTTCCAAGAAGTTTTAAACTTCATCTTACCAACGGAACTCTAAAAACACACAAAATTATCACCAGGGATTCGAACCTATTACCAATAAATTGGCAATCTGATCCTACCAGGATGTTAGCCTTATCTATTGTGCTATTAGCGAAGCCTGTTGGTCAAAGGGTCCGAGGTTCACATTCCGAGTAAAACACGAATATATATTATTGTTTCTCTCTGTAAGAAAACTAGTTATGTTTGCGAATGTATTGGTAATTTCTAATTGTACATGGACTGTCTTAATAAATGTGCATGTGTCTCGGCTATATTGGTCTCACTACTGGGGTACAGGCCTAGTGGGCCGTAATCCACCACGCGGGCCCAGCGCGGGTTGGTGGATGTCACTTGTTTAATTTTTGGTTCTAGGACATGCCGGTTTCCTCACGATATTTTCCTTCACCGTTTTGAAAGCAGTGGTGATGAAATTATTTACACAAAGTAAAGCGACTGCTTGGATTCGAACTCACGACCTACAACTCGTAAGTTGGACCCGTTACCACTGGGCCACCACTGCTCCTGTACTGTTTTTTTTTTTTTTTTTTAAGTTTGGAAATTATCAAATAACTTCTCCCGCTCTAGGCGGAGCGGGAGGGCGTGTCAGAATTTACTGACTAAAACCCACCCGTGTTCCTTCCGTTGCCTGTGTGCCGGGGCCGCGATATCCCTTTCGGACAAACTCGCAACCCTGGCAGGGCTCCTGCACTGGCCTGCTTACTGAATGCGTGTTAGTGGAAATGCTCTTCTAAGCTTCTTCAGAGCGTCTTTACAGTCTGAGTTGAGCATAATAAGTCAGTCTGCAGTCTCTCTGGAACTAGAGCTCAGAAAAATTAAGAATTCAAGATTATTTTGATTGCTAACATCACTGTTTTCGCAACTCAACCGCCTCTACCGACCCTTCGATAATTGAAGAGGGGTAAAGATATTAATAAGCTTGATCATCAATATATCTGTCGGCGCAAACTAATCTCAAAAACCATTGGACTGATCATGATAGAATTTTGAGTGCCCGAACGCCTTCCGGTCAAATTAACATTGGGGTAGGGTATAACCTCATAACGTGTATCATTGTGCTGGTTCTACGGGGAATCAGTAGGAGTGTACATGATTGTTTTAATTTTAGGAAATCCCAAAGTCGCGAGAGCCGAAAGTTTTACAACCAGTCTTACCAAGGGGTATCGTATTACCCGGTTACTAGGTTGTGGAGGTCAGAGAGGCAGTCGCTTCATGCTGGTATCCAGCTGCATCCGGTTAGACTGGAAGCCGACCGTAACATAGTTGGGAAAAGGCTAGGCAGATTGATAAGTATTCCAGTAAGATTATCATTTCATCTTGAAAAGGCGATCAAATATACTCTATGTTGATATTTCTGCATGGAAAGTTTAGGATTTATTTTTATTTTAATGAATAGGTATTTTTAAGGGTTTTTTAAATATAGCAAACTGAAGGGGGTAGCCTTAAGTTATCATAAAGACTCGTGATAATCATTTTTAGTGTTAATTATTATGTAATTAATTAGCTAGAATTTTTCCACTTTTTATGAATTTTTCTTTACAACTTTTCCTTTATTTGAGTCAAAATAACAGTCATCGACTTTACATCAAATCATCAGTACTCGTAAATGCTATAGAACAATCATTCATCAACAACCCGTAATAACAGGCGATTCCTGGTTAAATGACTAGTATTAATCATGCCCTAGACTATAGGCATATCTTTTTGTGTCTCCATCCCTTTCTGGCAACTGCGCAGACTCGCAGTCATCGTCATCACCCCCATTTGGGGGGTGAAACTACCCGCTTTACCCCACGTCAATATACACCAAACAGCGTTGGATAAAATAAACTCACACTGACGCAGTTGTACGTTACTGTACATTGCACATACTTGCATGCGAAAACGCACACTCTAAAGTATTTATACAAAATTGAACAGTTAATTACATTAAGGCCTTCCATGTGTGCGTTTTGTTGTATATAAGGAGTCGGCATGAGCAGGGGGGGTAGTCGAAAAATGGGAAAATGGAAAATGTTTTTCGACAAATTTTTCTCGCTACGAATTTTATGGTGCGCTATTTTTCATGCAGTTTTAACTTTTCTGTCTGCCGTTTGCTTTTACTGATATTGAAATCGTAATATTTTCCGTCGATGTCCGGGATGAATTCGTTATCATGTCAGTCTGGATCGTTTTTATTTTTAGCTCCTTAATCCTGGTAAGTTGGTGCTGACGACAGGCGTTGCAGATAATTTTTTTGGGGATTCCAAGTGTAGGGAATTTGACGGAGCGCGAAAATGTGCTTAATTGTTGTATTTTAAGCTTTCATGTCACTAGTAAGTGCATTTCAAAATGTATACGGAAGGTTTTACTGGTTTACTGAGGTATATTCAGCTTGAAACTACTGAGATGTATCTATAAAGAGTGGCTGTCTTCATGGAGATGTTGGTAGAGATTTTTCATAATATTGTGTTCAAAATCATTGCTATAAACAAAACAGAATTCATAATGTTAATTAAGGTAATTTTTTTTCTCTTTTGTCCAGTTTCATAAAGTCAACGTCAAAGTCAAATCATTCATTTCAATTAGGCACTTAATTAGGCAGGCAATTTACAACAAAATAGAATTGGTTCTAGTCGCCCCTTCCAAAAAGTAGTTTTCGTATGGAGAAGAATGAGCAAGAAATTCCACCGTTACTCTTTTAAAATGTTTTACAATATCTTGTATACATTAATTATCATTATATGCGAAGACGATGCTGATTGTCAGACTTTCAGGCTTCTGACGTCCCCTAATGACAGTCAAAGATTTACAAATGACAGCCGGGACCAACGGCACTTTCCAAGACACGGAGGGGCTTGGTATGTAAAGATTGTCACCCATCTACAAACCAACCGCGGCAAGCGTTGTTTAACCTAATCGATCGACCCAAGTAGCTGTTATTACTTCTCCATCTACCAAAATTACACCAAAAACACTATCAACCCTCGTCTTTTTTTTCGAGTCGGTGAAGAAAGTAAAAATATTCTACTAAGTTACATGAGTTGGCCCCACTATCAACCCTAAATCGCTACAGGCATTCTCTCACAAACTACGGATAGTACAAGTTAACCCTTCAGCGGCAACACGGATGCATGGCGCATCAAATATGTAGGATTCAACACATGCAGCTGATGCAACGACACTGACTATCGCTCAAAGCTGAGCTTAAAGCGATTTAAAGCGGCTATGAAAACAATACGCGTGTTCAGTCATCGAATTGAATAATTAGTGAATGTGATGCCAAAGTGTTAATAGGTTATTTTGTTAGACGTGATGGATTTACATTTTGGTATAGAGGAGTTAAATCTCAAAACGGTGAACGAAAACATCGTGAGGAAACCGGCAGTAAACTAGAACCAAAAAAATATCACGAAGTTTTCCTTCACCGTTTTGAGACCAGTGTTTTACTTTAATCCTTTATTAATAGGATCGCCTTCGACTTTCAATGTAAGTTCACTTGAATGAGATTTTAACAGAATGGAACTATTTAAAATTTATATTTTTATGCAGTTGTTTTGGTCTTTGACCTATGCTGTACTTGCGGTCCAAATAATGAAAATGTTGTCTGTATAATCTAGGTTTGAATCTGAAAAAGTAAACTCTAAGAAAACTGAACATTAAATTCACCTTTAATTTTCTTTTTACATACTGAGCAAAAGTCGCCTTCAAATAAGTACAAAAAATGCTCACCATGTTTTGCATGGAAGCCACTTATAATAATAATCAACCTTTATTGTTCCCACTGCTGTGAGACGGAGTTATTTATATAGAGCTTAACTTTAATAGAACCCTACAAATCTGCCAACCCCATTACGAAAAACAGTGCCTACATACGCACGAGAGTCGCATCAAATAGAGCTTTCATCTGTCGATCAAACCGATGCTCACCTCATTGAAAGTTCATTGACAGCGAATACACCGAATTTATCTCTCTGTTGGGTACAAAGCTAATAAGCGGGGTGATGAACGTACGTGGGGATTATTGAGCTGGTGATTACTCTTTATTGAAGTATTTTTTATGCACACACATTATTATTATTATTTCCTTTATTTCATTTTAAATACTTATAAATTATATTTTTAAATATTTGAATTAAAAAAATTAAAGCATTTAAAAATATAAAAATTGTAGCCCACCGGTATCGGGAGCAGGGTCAAAGCGGTCAGGGCTCTAGAGAGAGGAACCTCCTGACAATGCGAGCCGTGTCCAGGAGTACCGCTTTCTGAATCAAGCCCATGATCCAGCTGCCCAACGAGAGCCTCCTTAGGTGTTGGTTATTATATTAATACGCAAAAACAAAAGCAAAAACTTTGTTCCCCTTTTTACGAAAATTACGCGGAAGGGGAGTATGAAATTTGGCACAGTTAAAGTTTATATCGAGAAGGAGTGCAGAAAGCTAATATTTTTATATAACATACATTAGAAATACATTAAATTAATAAAAAAAATATTACACACACGGTAGTGTGTACGTACAAAGGCAATGCTTATTTCTAAAGAAATCTATTCCAGCATACCTGCGGTAGGAAACCAGATAAAAAGAGATGAAGACATCGTGTGTGACAGTAGAAGAGAAAACAAAATACATAAATAAAAAAATCTATTCACTAATTTAAATTTAAATATACAACTTCTAAAATAACTACCCCTACAATATATATAACTATAATGTAATTTAATATATCTGTGCGACCGCGTACCGGAAAACGTAGCGTCTTGTGGGCGGTCTTCTACCGTCCACAAGATGGACCGATGACCTTGTGAAAGCCGCAGGAAACCGCTGGATGCGGGAAGCACAGAATCGGTCGAAGTGGCGGTGCTTGGGGGAGGCCTATGTCCAGCAGTGCTCGTCTTTCGGCTGAAATGATGATGATGATGATGCAACCATAACGAAGTGGAAAGATAGTGTTCTTTCACCCTACTAAGTACTGCAACAGTTTGAAAGTCCCTAATGTTAGACGGAAGTGAATTCCACAACCGAACCGCGTGCATAGTGAAGTACTAGGAATAGAAGTCGGTTGAAAGGGGAGGGGATTTATGGAGGTTTCTAAGATGCGAGCTGCAAGGTGCATCAAAAGGACGGGCACAGGAAAAGCGTTCCTGCAGATAGGATGGGGATTTTGGGTTGTGAAGGTTGTTAAATAGCAGACACAATGTCCGAGAGTTACTGTGAAGTCGAATAGGTAGCCACTTGAGTATCTTGCGAAAGTTAGAAGAAAGTTTTTGTTATTTGATTAGCTTTAACTTTATTAAGGATTATGCTAGTAGTCTTAAAGGTTGACAGCGTTACAGATACATAATTTAACGCTCGCATTTGATCCAGGTGTTTTATTAATTATTTTAATTGAATTTTGACATTCTAATTTTACTACATATTTACTTAATTAATTAATTATTTTTATATAATTATCTTCATATTGATTGAAATTTTGTACAACATAATATAATATGGCCTTAAATGGGTTGTAATAAATGATTTTAAAATTTTTGAATTTTGCATTCGATATTCATTGTTGTCGCAAGCATGACTGTATATCGTGTTAAGTAGTGGGTTCGATGCCCTATTCATAAAATCTTCTTCGTGCTTAATAAAACAAAAGGTTTAAATTATCGAGTGAATTTAAATTTTGAACTTTATTTCGACTGTTGTTAAGTTGTTCATACAGAAACTGACTTTAGACTCGAGTCTAAGTTGTCAGTTTTGTATCAAGAACTCAGTGGGAATAAAGTGGATCGCCTCGTTGGTTTAGTGGTTGCAAGCGCTACCGTTGAGCGAGAGGTCCTGGGTTCGATTCCCAGGTCAGGAAAAGTGTCAACGTGGGCTAAGAAATGTTTTTTGTAAAATCAGTGTGTTGGAAGTTCACGATTTAACTAATGGTAATTGTCTTTTTGTTTCAATTAATTATAGTTTTGCTTAACGTTGCTCACAAGTGTTATTGGGTTTTTCAATCAGGAATTTCTCAGTTCCAGCCCGGAGTATGGATTTGTGCCCGGTTGATGGCAATAGGCTCGCCATCTATTACAAAGGACTATAACATTAGTTGCGAAATTGAGTTGATTGAGTTGGTGTACTATAAATGTACACCTCTGCCAAACCCTTCGGGGAATCCAGCCGTGATGATATGTTTTGAATAAAGTTGAAAATACAGAAATTGGCTGTAGGGTCTAAGCTGCAAAGGCTAAGTACCAAAACTAGAACTCGTTTTGTAATGAGACGAAATTCTCAATAGCAGCCCGAAGTCGAGATTTTGGTGGTGGTGGTTGGGAATGGCTTCCCATTCTTCTTCGTAGCACTCTTGACAGAGCGGTCGTGGTCTTCATGTAGTTTCTTGTCCAGGTGCTGATGTGATTCGCCTCACGATTTCGCGCCATCAACTTCAATTTTTGGTGTTTGATTGTGACAGTGCGGATTTGATTTGGTCAGTCCATCTCATGGGACTTAACAGCTCTCGAAATGTGGCTGTACTGCACTGTGATTGTAAGTCCCAGAAGGGGTAGTTGACTGTAGGTATGTCCCTTCCGGGACTTCCAGTCATCATATGCTTAGCCTTTTCCCAAGTTTGTTGGGGTCGGCTTCCAGTATAATTGGATGCAGCTGATTGCCAGTATTTTACATGGAGCGACTGCATAACTGACCTCCACAACTCAGTTACTGGTACGATACCCCTTGGTAAAACTAGTTGTCAGACTTTCAGTCTTCTGACGACCCGTAACGACTGTCAAAGATCCAAGAATGACAGCCGGGACCAACGGTTTAACGCGCTTTCTGAGGTCCATGCCTCAGAAAGCGCGTTAAACCGTTGTTCCCGGCATTCATTCGTGATGAGTAAGAAAATAAAACAAAACACTCTCTCTAAACATTAGTATGATCACGTATCCATTCTCTAACACCACTGTCGGAAATATTCGTGTAAACGCCAGGCATACTCCGACCACAGCCGAAGCCGAACGACGAGAGGCCGACAAGCTTGCCGAATGATACTGCTGCTCCTCCGCTGTCACCCTGGAAAGAGTTTATTGGTTATAAATAAAAAAGTATACAGGAAAAACTTAATCTGCGTTCGCAATTCATTTGCCAAACATGTAAACAAACACGAGTTTTAGGAAAAACAACTGTAATGGCCTACACATAAGGTTAAGTTTGTGCTACAACTTCCTATTTTTTATGACTTTTTCAATAGTACTAGTCGGTCTTTTTTTTTTTTTTTGAGGGTGGAAAATCATCAAATGTCTTCTCCCGCTTTGGGCAGAGCGAGAGAGAGGGCAGAGAGAACCCACCCGTGTTCCTTCCGTTGCCTGTGTGCTGGGGCCGCGATATCCCTTTCGGACAAACCCGCAACCCCAGCAGGCATTGGTCCTTACGGACCCCGTCAGTTGGCGCGCGTGGAACACAACGCGCCGTCGACCCGGGCCTGGTCCTTATCAGACGGCGAGCTGCCCATTGCTCACCGTCCGCAAGCCCGCGCCTACGGTGGCCGGCCGGAAGCTCGTGACTCCCGACGCCCGGGGCGTCTCCTGCGGCGACTAGGGGCGCGAGGAGGACCTTCGCCTCCAGATCCCATGGCGGTAGTCCGGCAAGGAGGCTCGCCGCCTCGCGGGAGACCATGCGGTATCCCCGGACCAGCCTAATGGCCATGACCCTTTGGGATGCGTTCAACCGCTGGGCTGGTCGCAGCCTCAATGAACGCGCCCACACCGGGGTGCCCCGTAAACGGAGTACTAGTCGGTCTAAAATCAACTTTATTTACACTAAAATAAAGTTGATGTTTGTCTCAGTGGAAAATTCGTGTTTATTTACATGTTTGGCAAATAAATTGCGCACACAGATTAAGCTAAAATATCGTGTTCAAACGTTCGCTTTACGAATTTTTGTAGCGTTTTAGTAAACCAAGAAATAATTAAAAAAAGCGCAAGGAATGAGGTGCCTCTGTTTGCCATATCAACAAATAATCATCCAGTTTTTTTTTTATTGTGCGGGCAATATCGATCAAGGAAACGAGAATTCCACAGGATATTAATAATATGACAAGGTTTAAGGTGTTAAATCTATTAATCCACGACTACTGAGGCCTTAGAGTATATAACACTGGAGAAGCCTTACGAACACTTCCCCTCTGTAAAAGTACAAGAACAAATGTTCTAGTACGTTCATAAAACTACTTTCAAATCGATTCTAACGCACTTCGTGAATCGTTTTAAAGGCGCGCGGAGCACCGTGAAAATGCCTATTTGTACTGTTAAATGGTGTAAAAAGCGTTCAAGTACGTCAAATTTACCTAAAGAACTGAATAACTTTCCATAAGCAAATTTTTTTTTCTAAGTTTTATTCATGTTTTTATTGAAATTTAAAATCCTAACCTCATAATACAATTCGATTTTTCATTCGATTCAACCATGATTCTATATAAAACGTAGCATGAATCGAGTATTTTCCTCACGTTGCTTCTGTGACGTCAGCGAGTCTCGCTACATCTCGTTTTTATGTTCGTAAAGATCAAAATACTTTTCTTTTGCATTACGAAAATATACGTCAAATCAGCAAAACTTACACGCACTTGACATGCGATTATGTCCTCTAGTAAAAATGTTAACGAGACTACCGTAGTGTTGAGGTCATGTTTGAAACCAAAATTAACATGTCGATAATTTCCTAGTAAAAATTACTTAGTAATTTAGTTTATTTTATTTTATTGTTCAATGTTTTATAATTTGTTTATGTCCATTGAAGTGTTTGTATATAAAAAAATAAAAAACTGAACTTGATCTAATTTTTTATTGAGATTACTTACTTATTACAAATTTAGTTACTTTTATTTAATTGAAGTTATTTTCTCTTCTTATTAAAATGTAACTATTTTATGCAACAGCTGTTTTATTTCTGGGTTCAAGCAAAATTCCGAATGAATATCGATATCGATAAAAATAAAAAATATGGTACGGACTTCTCTATCCGGGCGAGCAGCTATTGTTATTTTTGACAGTAGCTACCCCGTCCCCCGCAAAAAGTGACAGACTTTTTTGTTCGGAATATTGCGCTTAAGGCTTCTCCAGTGATTATACTCTAAGACTGAGGCACAATAAATTAATTTATCTTTGATTGTACCTGGCATACCAGATTCACCTGATCTTGAAAGGTTGATAGTAGAGGTCCATTGGATATCAGTTTTTCTGGGGAAATCTATAGCCATAGCAATTTATGCAATTTATGCAATTTAAAATGATTTGTTTACAGATTGCAGATTTATACTTTTTTCCTAATGACAGCACAACAGGATTTGATTCCCCTTTTTTTTTTTTTTTTTTTTTTTTTTTTTTTTTTTTTTTTTTGGGTGGGAAATCATCAAATGACTCCTCCCGCTCTGGGCGGAGCGAGAGGGAGTGTCAGACTTTTACTGACTAAAACCCACCCGTGTTCCTTCCGTTGCCTGTGTGCCGGGGCCGCGATATCCCTTTCGGACCAACTCGCAACCCTGGCAGGCATTGGCCCTTACGGACCCCGTCAGTTGGTGCTGACATCTCTTTGAGGCGCGCGTGGAACACAACGCGCCGTCGACCCGGGCCTGGTCCTAATCGGACGGCGAGCTACCCATTGCCCACCGTCCGCAAGCCCGCGCCTACGGTGGCCGGAAGTCGGCTCGCGACTCCCGACGCCCGGGGCGTCTCCTGCGGCGACTAGGGGCGCGAGGGCGCGCATCTTGCATTTCCCTCGCGCGCTCCGCCTCCTCCTTCGCGAGCATTACTGCTTCGCAGAAGGAAGTGACGGCTTCCCATGCACTCTCGCTCCGGACCATGGCCTGAACCAGGGCCGGACGCGAGAGATCGCCGCTGCCGATCGCCTCCGTGAGGACACGGCGGTGCCCCGCCCAAGCCGGGCAGACCTCCACCGTATGCTCCACCGTGTCCTCCGGGCGATCCACACAATGGTAACACCCGGGCGTTTCCTCCCGCTTTATCCTGAACAGGAACCTCCCGAAACAACCGTGTCCGGTGAGGACCTGCGTCAGGCGGAAGGTGAGGACGCCGTGGCGCCTCTCTAGCCACTCCTCAAAGAGGGGCCTTACCGCCGCAATTGTGGCGTGCCCAGCGCTGGGTTGCGACAATCGCACTCTCCATGCCGCCATGAGATCCCGCCGGAGCTCTGTCCGCTGTGCCGTGATTTCTCGCGGCAGCGGAGTTACACCCCGGCGTTTCGCCTGGGTGTAACTTGATTTGATTTGATTGATTGATTGTGTGATTTGATTCCCCTTACATTATGTAGTTAGACACCCTGTTTGCCTGCCTGTCACTTTAGAAAAATCTTGTAGCTAAACTCACCTGGCAAGCATCATGTCCCCAACCACCCGCGCAGAACATCCTTGGAGTAAGCGTGTGATTGTACCAAAAGTTGTTAACTTCTTGACACTTCTGTATAGGAACCATCTTGATCTGGACTTGCTGGAGGGTTTCTAGGTAGTCACCCTGGAACAATAAGAAACGTTTTGTTTATATTTCTTACAATACAGGGTGTCAGGGACATCGACGCGAAGCCGGTTACCATGGATTCAGTACATGATTCTGAATCCACAACGCAGGGGCGTTGAAATTTTTCTTCGGTTATTTAAAAAAAAGCAGCTGTTGCATACATTTTGACCGCGTTGGTATTCCACTTTTCTATGAAACAGCAGTTTTTTTATTTTTATAACGGACAAAAAATTTCTACGCAGGGGGGATCAGAATCATGTACTGAATCCATGTAACCGGCTTTGCGTCGATGTCCCTGCCACCCTGTATATATCATATCTATTTATTTGGTTAAAGGCTAGTCTTCCTTGTGGCATTACAAATAATCTTCTTCTTTTTATTAGCGTGTCGATGCATAGCTGGGCCGAGTCCATTTAGGCAGTCTAAATGGTCTCAGCCCACAATTCGGCCACGTGTTTGACGCCATCACTGGCGTCCATCCTGAATGGCTTCGATAAAAAAAGATGGTACGGCTGTATTGGTTTTGCTAGACTTGGAGTGGACACTACCGTACCCCCCGATACAGTAAACTTCTGTCCTCCCCTTTCGCAAAATACGACCGTGATATTAAAAATCTAGATAAGCAAAGTATTTCCGAATTACACAAACCTGTTCTTTCTGATATCCCCATCCGGCTACATATATGTGCTGTCCGACAATTCCACTTAGCTGGATCGTATAGACCAGCTTACTGAGATGTAGGGGACGGTTCAGAGCCAGGAGTTGGACGTCATAGTCAAAGCTATGCTTCAGTTTGTACTTCGGATGGACGATGTGGTCTACGATGGTTACCTCAGGTCCCTTGAGACGGTAGGAACTGCCTATACGGATATAGGTGTGGTTTATGCTGAAAAATAATGTTCCTAAGTATCAAAATTATAAAGATATTGTTATTCTTTTTTTTTTGTCCTTGGTCAATTGTGATATCTTTTAATAATGACTAGCTTTTTTCCGTCAAGTCGGAAATTATCCCATGAAAACTTACTACTGCGATTAAAAGTATCTTAGGTTTTTATTCAGGTTATAAACTATCTGTCTGCCTCATCCAAATCCTCTGAGAAGCATAACATAATGATTGAATACTATCGTGAATTCATGCAAGCCTAGTACTTTTTGTTAGGTTACTGCTTAGAAATTGTGCACAACACCTAATGATTGAAATACTGTATCGGGAATTCATGCAAGCCTAGTACTTTTTGTTAGGTTGTGCCAAGACTCTAGTTTACTCTAGTTTATTTATTAACTCGAAGAATACGATTTTTTATATCCATTTACTTTTCACCCCCATAAAAGTCGAATTTCGAAAAACCCCTTCTTAGTGCTCCCCTACATTATTTAAGGAAGCAGTTCCTAGTTCCAGTAGTTTCAGCTGTGCGTTGATATATGAGTCAGTCAGTCAGTTTCTCCTTTTATATCTATCTATTTATATAAAATGCTTTGTCCTGAATGACTGACTGACGGATCAACGCACAGCCTAAACCGCTAATCGTAGAGACCTGAAACTTAGAGGGTGTGTTCTTTGTATGACGTAGGCATCCGATAAGAAAGGATTTTTCGAAATTCTACCCCTAAGGGGGTGTAAAAGGTGGGCAAAGTTTGTATGGGACAACGTGATTCCTTGGTCCAATCTACTTCAAATTTTACATAAACATTCTTTAACAGAATTAATGGAAGACCTGTTTCGTATTTTATTGAAATTCATCCTCTAACGGGGTTAAATAGGGGTAGAAAGTTATTTTAGGAGTGATTTGCTTCGAAGATTCGATTTTGTGATTTCTTAGTGCTCAATCCGATTTTATTAAAAAAAAGGTTGAACTCACATACAGGCTTGGTGCTTGCAATGCAAATACTCTTTAAAATTGGAATGTCTCGAAAGTCACCGTATATATACGAGACGGACGGCTATTATTTAGCGGCCGTTATGTGGCGGCCGTTATATGGCGGCCACTATATGGCGGCCGCTATATGGCGGCCGTTATGTGGCGGCCGTTATGTGGCGGCCGTTATGTGGCGGCCGTTATGTGGCGGCCGTTATATGGCGGCCGTTATGTGGCGGCCGTTATGTGGTGACCGTTATATGGTGGCCGTTATATGGCGGCCGTTATATGGCGGCCGTAAATAGCAGCCGTTATATGGCGGCCGTTATATGGCGGCCGTAAATAGCAGCCGTTATGTTGCGGCCGTTATATGACGGCCGTTATGTGGCGGCCGCTATATGGCGGCCGTTATGTGGCGGCCGTTATGTGGCGGCCGTTATATAGCGGCCGTTATATGGTGGCCGTTATATAGCGGCCGTTATATGGCGGCCGTTATAGGGCGGCCGTAAATAGCAGCCGTTATGTTGCGGCCGTTATATGACGACCGTTATGTGGTGGCCGTTATATGACGGCCGTTATGTGGCGGCCGTTATATAGTGGCCGTTATATGGCGGCCGTTATATGGCGGCCGTAAATAGCAGCCGTTATGTTGCGGCCGTTATATGACGGCCGTTATGTGGCGGCCGCTATATGGCGGCCGTTATGTGGCGGCCGTTATGTGGCGGCCGTTATATGGCGGCCGCTATATGGCGGCCGTTATGTGGCGGCCGTTATATAGCGGCCGTTATATAGCGGCCGTTATATGGTGGCCGTTATATAGCGGCCGTTATATGGCGGCCGTTATAGGGCGGCCGTAAATAGCAGCCGTTATGTTGCGGCCGTTATATGACGACCGTTATGTGGTGGACGTTATATGACGGCCGTTATGTGGCGGCCGTTATATAGTGGCCGTTATATGGCGGCCGTTATGTGGCGGCCGTTATATGGCGGCCGTTATGTGGCGGCCGTTATATGGTGGCCGTTATATAGCGGCCGTTATGTTACGGCCGTTATATAGTGGCCGTTATGCGGCGGCCGTTATATAGCGGCCGTTTTATAGCGGCCGTTAATGGCGGCCGTTATATGGCGGCCGTTATGTGGCGGCCGCTATGTGGCGGCCGTTATATAGCGGCCGTTATGTGGCGGCCGTTATATAGCGGCCGTTATATGGCGGCCGTTATATGGCGGCCGTTATGTAGCGGCAGTTGTATGGTGGCCGCCACACATTACCAACAACAATCTATTCTCGCCTTGCAAAGTAATATTGGGTATGCGACGATCGCATAGGACTAAGGTTGCCATCTTTTATATCAATACACTTTATACACAATTTTTACGAAGCTATCGCCAGTAAATAGCCAAATAGTAATAGTGATAGTAGATGGCGAAAAAAAAATAGTGTATATGTTCCAAAAACATTATCCGTCTTATTACAAAAAACTGCATAAGACTTGGTTTAAACCATTAGGTTTAAACCAAGACTAAAAGGTCTTGGATTGTTACGGTAACAAAGCTACGAGTAGTACCAGCCTCAAAATGTGTCCCGATTACAAAACGAAGACCAATTATATTGAGGATCAGCTAGTACCAAAGAAGGTTCATGATTCAAACTCAGAGTAATAACTAAGGTTCAAATAATATCCACAGATAAGAAACTTTATTGGCATTCTTTCATTCGTTCACGCAGGCTTTATTTCTGAGCTTTATTTGAAGCAACGTTCTGTTTCTCTAAATACTGATATTGTAATAACACTTGAAATGCATAAATAATTATTTATCAATACCAAAATATGTCCTAAATTGTTCTTTGTTTAGGTTACAATTATTTATGTTTAATGTGTTTTTAGTTGTGATTTCCTGTGCGAGTCACAATAAAAACTTTTTCTTTCTTTAATTTCTTTCTCTTAAATGGGGAATACTGTTAGTGCAATATGGCGCGCTTCAACAATTTCAAGCGGAATACCGGAAAAAAAATTGTAAAGAAAATTTATTGCCCAGCAATGTAGCATATTGCGGCGTTTATTTATTTAATACTTTAAGCACTCAAATTTACAGAGGCGGACTTAATGCCATAGGCATTTATCTACCAGTCAACCTTTGGGTGATGCAGAGACAGTGGCAGGTGCAATAGCGAGAATTGATGAATAAATATTTATTTAAATATAAAGATATACATATATCTATCAAAAACTATAAATATAATATATACACCGAATTATATATAAATATAAGTACAAATAAAAATACTAAATACGCGTTTGTTATTGTTGTAGGGTTGCGGCCGATAGTACGAGTATTAGTACCGCTTGAAGGTTTCTAAGCTTTACAGAGAGGTCTGTATTTATTCTTAGGATTCCCCTAACACCATCAAATTACCCCTTCGAGTTCAAGAGAGTGCAGTTTCCCATCAAAGTATGCTTCGCAATGACTATAAACAAAGCTCAAGGTCAAACTCTTAAAGTAGCGGGAGTAGACTTAAGGGAAAGCTGCTTCACCCACGGCCAGTTGTATGTGGCATGCTCCAGAGTAAGCGCACAGAGTAGCCTGGTGATTCTAGCACCCGAAAGAAAAATAAAAAATATTGTTTACAAAGAAATACTGCGGTAGGTGTAGTATTTCGATTTCGTTAAAATATAATACAAAAAGAAATAGATAATACACCCGTGTAACTTTCGCCAGATCAAAGGCCGAGCTTCGTGTTCATAATTTAGTTTTTTTTTTTTTTACAAATTAACCTTTATATCCCTACACTATAATAAAAATTGTTATAATATAATAATTATTCAAACATTTTAACATGATAATTTATATGTTATAACCAAATTAATAACGTAAAAAGCCAATAAAAAATCCTATTAGAACCATTTTCGACTTCTACGCGGACGAAGTCGCGGGCAAAAGCTAGTATAGTGCTAGCTAACATATGGCTAATAATTTGAATTATATTTTGTGTTGCGTAATGTAAATTATTTTGAATACTATTATATAGAATCTTTTTTTTTTGTTCTTCTAACTGAACAGACAGCTGTGCTGCTGGGGAGTTTGTTGCGCCACTTCTTCTTCCCAGCTAATGCACTAGGAAGCGGTGAAGGGTGGGCGTTTTGGGGGACTGTCTTATGTAATTTTGACGTTCGAAAAGTGCTGATTCTCAGCCTAGTTTGAATAAATGACTTTTGAATTTTGAATTTTGAATATAGACAGATAGATAATAATTCTCCAGACCGAATCTCGGTCATGGAGACTAGCCATCTACTCGTGAGATGTTATAGTGCATAAGTGTGTGTGCAGGAACAGGTGCTATCACTCTTCCCCCACTCTCATAGTCCGATGGGACGGCAATCCGACACGACCGGAGAGAGACGGCGTAGGACCAACGGCATAACGTGCTTTCCGAAGCAGGAGGGTATCACACCGCCAACTTCCAAAATCCAGGCTATTATTACTGACAAATTCCTTATGGAAAAACCCAATAACAATTTGCCCGACCTGGGAATTGAACCCAGGACTCCACGCTCAGCAGTCGCACTTGCGATCACGAGGCCAACGGGGTGGTTCAATTAAATCAATTTTATTTCCAGTCCATATGCATACATGTGAAATTAAAAGATTAGATACATTAAGAATTAATTAAAAGATTACAATTAGATAAACATTACAAAAGTCATCAATAAAAACATTATAAATTACAATTTTACAATAAGAAAAATATTAAAATACATTTTAAGTTTTATCTTAGTCTAAATGTAGGTTTATATCCGGAATGCTCAACATGCAGCCTGGTCCAGTACAGCGTTATTGGGCAATCCAGATCCAGATCCATCCTCTATGCGAACAGCTGTTGTAGCTATCGGTTAAGCTAGCTAACCTCATCCCATAACATTGTTTAGGCTCTACCTCTTGATATTTGGTAGTCAGCATAGGTATAACATTAAATATTGTTATCACTAATCCTACTTTCATCTTGTTCTCTTGCATCACTACGATTAAGTATAGGACACTAAGGACACTCATCATTAAGAGGGGCTAATGGCTTAGTAATAACAGTCGCACGGATCGATCAGGCGTAGGTTAAGCTACGCTTGCCGCGGCCAGTCCGTGAATGGGTGATCATCTTAACATACCGAGACATAGGTCCCAGCTGTCTATATACTTTGTTCTTTGACAGTCGTTACGGGTCGTCAGAAGCCCGAAAGTCTGACAACCAGTCTTACCAAGGGGTATCGTGTTACCCAGTAACTGGGTTGTGGAAGTCAATCGCTCCATCTAAAATACTGGTATTCAGGTGCATCCGGTTAGACCGAAAGCCGACCCCAACATAGTTGGGACAAGGCTGGGCAGATTGATTGTGTCATTACGATTAAGTTAACTGTAGTTTGTAAGAATAGATAATGTCAACCCCGGTAAAATTTAGACAAGACTTTTACAGAAAATGGGGGAGTTGCAATCTTTGCTGATTGCAACTCCCCCATTTTCTGGCCATGGGTTAGCCATGTTCATCAATAGCAGTTTATCTTGGACTGATGTGATGGTACTTTTCAGTGGTTGGCAGAGAGAGTAGTGATAGCCTAGTGGTGTGACCGTCGGACTGCCAAGTCATACGTCTCGAGTTCGAACCCAAGGCACGCACCTCTTGACTTTTCGGATTCATGTGCGTATTGTATAATTATCAGTTGCTTCAAAAACGGTGAAGGAAAACATCGTGAGGAAACCGGCATGCCTGAGAGATATTTCTCGACGGCATGTGAAGCCAAGTCAGAGGCCCATGGGCGGCTTTAAAACTCTGACACCAGGCTAGTCACTAACGTGTGGATCGCCCGGAGGACACGGTGGAGCATACGGTGGAGGTCTGCCCGGCTTGGGCGGAGCACCGCCGTGTCCTCACGGCCTCGCGCCCCTAGTCGCCGCAAGAGACGCTCCGGGCGTCGGGAGTCACAAGCTGACTTCCGGCCACGTAGGCGCGAGCCTGCGGACGGTGAGCGATGGGCAGCTCGCCGTCCGATAAGGACCAGGCCCGGGTCGACGGCGCGTTGAATTCCACGCGCGCCTCAAAGGGATGTCAGCACCAACTGACGGGGTCCGGAAGGACCAATGCCTGCTGGGGTTGCGGGTTTATCCGAAAAGGGATATCGCGGCCCTGGAACACAGGCAACGGAAGGAACACGGGTGGGTTTTAATCATCAAATGACTCCTCTCGCTCCGCCCAGAGCGGGAGGAGTCATTTGATGATCTCCTACCGAAAAAAAAAAAAAAAAACGGCTAGTCACTAACCACACGAAAAGAAGAAGTGGTTGGCAAAGGTTGATGTATAATTTACTTATTATTTACCATATGTAGAACTTACCCACAATGAGCTGTAGTAAGTGCCCATTTCTTATGTACGAGAGCTCCGCCGCAAACATCACCATAGTTGACTTGGTATGGAGCATTGGTGATTCTGATTTCATAGCCCCCGATTATACTGAGTTAAAAGATAAAAAAAAATATAAATTTTAACACATGGTCTGTCTTATTGGTGAACACTGTGGTGATTATTGCCTCCCTGCTTGCGGTAAGATCTGGTTGATAAAATGATAATCCAATCCCACTAATGGCAAACAAATGATACCTACTGGAATCGACAAAATTTAATCTCAAATTGAGAAACTTTTCTATTGGCTATATTCATCTCATGGATCTAGAATCTGTGAATTCATACCAATGCAAAAAAATTCAAGCTATACCGATGCTAACCATCATTACCATTATTCTACCATTTGCCAAGGTCTATATACTTTAGGATGGTATTAAACTTGATGAGGAAATACAAAAATATTTGTATTCTATAAAATCAGGGCCATCGGCTATCCCCAAACTCAAACAGATAGCGTAATCCCAGCATACCTGTACAAAATCGAATCATGACGTAATTTTTATCAATACACGTGTCACTCACCTACGCACGAAGACAAAGTTAGTTAAAAACACAATAAATAAGAAAAGCATTACCACAGAAACTAATGCGTTTAATCAAAATTCCAATTAAAAATCATTAATTGATACTCAAGCGAGAAATGATGAAAATGGTGTAAAAGAAATGGTGTGTGATGTCATTAAGTTTTTGGCAATTAAAGGACCGCATGTGTTTCTTTTAGAAATCTAAAATTAGTCCTCAGACAATCTGTTGAAAGGGCACCTAGTAACAGCAATTGACGATTTTCAATTTGTATAATGAATAAACGTGTACGAAACTGACTAAATGCACTGATTATATTATTTTATTAAAATTATAATTATTGTCTAAATTAGGCTTTAATTCTCTTTATTCATTAAAGACAGTTAATTGTATCCATAAAAAAAAATACTGGGAAGTCTTCAAAGTAGTAGTAGTTTCTTTCTTATTTTACTTTAGTTAAAGAATACGATCGTTTCAACTATTAAAATAGGTACAAATTATATTTTCACTACCGGTCTCACTATAGCTCCCTGGGGTACACCGAGCTTCAGTCTTTAGTTTTAATTGGAGACCTAAACAATACCTCTAGAGTAGTATTTTACAAACCTATTAACTTAAGCACACCTTTTTTATATTTATACAAAATGTTCACGAGTATTATCAAACCATACTGTTTCTTATTTTTAGAGTTCCGTACGTCCGAATGAAAAACGGAACCCTTATAGGATCACTCGTGTGTCTGTCTTTCTGTCCGTTTGTCACAGTCAACTTGGTCCGAATCTAATTAACCGATTAAGTTGAAATTTGTTGCACATATGAATTTCTGTGAAACACGGACGTGTAATGTAAATAAATTAATTATGAAAATGGGGGCCACTTTTGGGGGGCAAATAAGGAAATAATAAAAAAAAAAAAAATGCAAACTGTACCGTGTGACGTATCGAATGAAAGGGCTTTTTGTGAGAGTCTCAAAAATATTAATTTTTTAATTTTAAAATAAATATTTTTTAAATTATTTACGAGAATAGATAAAAATGTACCTTTCCCTTACATCCGAAGCTAAGAAGCATTATTTTGAAAAAAAAAACAGAAATAGTTCTATGCTTATAGATTACCTATAGGAAAAGCTTTATGAAGTGTATAAGTATGGTCTTAAAATAACATGATAGATCTCTCAATATTGTGCATACAAACTTACATTTCCAGTTGGAATGTATGGGAGTACATTTTTTTCAACTACAATGTTAAGTTTGTTCTTGGGATAAATTCATCCCAACTACGGAGCCCTTCATTGTGCGTGTTCTGACACGGACTTGTTTCGCGGTATGCTTTATGTGGTAACAATCCAGTTGCACATTGCTCGCAGAACCGATCGCCGATGGGTCTGAAAGGTTGTGAAGTGACGACCGCGTACCAGAAGGCGTAGCGTTTGAAGGCCTAAAGGCAGACCGATGGCCATGTGAAGACCGCAGGAATCCACTGGATATGAAAAGCACAGAACTGGTCGATAGTGCGACGCTTACGGGAAGCCTATGTTTAGCTGTGGATGTTGTTCGGTTGATTCTTAATGTTTCAACACAAGCAGATTTATTTAAGTTATTGGTGCTAAGATTTTAGCAAACGTAGAAAGATAGCAAATAAATGCTACGAATGAGTTGAAGTCAGCATTTTACAAAGTTGCCCCGGACTTACACAAAGAAGAAAGGAGAAAACTGACAGAGTCAACTTAAATCTTGACAGCTGTTTAACTGTTGCCTCCGAAGGCGCAAAAATTTGGAACTGACTGCCAACCTTCGCTAGTAGGAGAGGTATAATAAAGATTGTCATTACGGAGAATGGGACAATTTTAAAGTAACATGAACAATGATGGTTCTTTTTCTTTATAAACACATTATGGGAGCAGGTACTGGAGTTATATATCTCAATAATAAAGGTTCACTTAAAAATTACATTTTATTTTTTGCATAACAAAGACATGTATAATTTCAGGATTTTAGTAGTATACTTAAACAACGCTTTTATGACTTGATTAATAATTAGAATAAAGTTGCAGTTCCAGTGATGAACGGCAGAATATTTCCAAAGATGATGATGAAGATGTGTAACTGAATACAAATAGAATTTAAGAATAAAGGCAAGTTTTTAATATAATATATAAATATAGAAGAAGAAAATACTTTAACAGAAATAAAATTCACAACGTTCCGAAATGTTTTATTACAAAATCCTTTAGTCAAATTTAATGCCGGTGGTCTGTTCAACCCAAGTCCTGACTTTGGCCACTTTGCTGTAAACACCGTAGGACCCTGGGGTAGCGCAGCCGTATCCGAAGGAAACCATTCCAAGCAGCCGGTCGTACGCTACTGCTGGTCCTCCAGAATCACCCTGTAATAGAATATCGATATTTACGAGTATTTACTTTTGCTGTAGATATTTTGACAAATTGGTCAATGAAGTTAACAAAATCTAAAATAGTTTACAATGTCCCACAATTTCTTTTTAATAATGTCTAAACATTCGATTCTTTTTTGGAAGAGGCAACTAGAATCAATTCTATTTTCCCATAAATATTAACAATCAAGGGTTCCTTGTAATGGCTACTTGAGATAAATGATGTCTTTTACTTTGACTTAAATTAGTGACCAAGGATGGCGAACCAATGGCACCAAAATAATTTGAGCACAACATCAATAAAATTGAGGAATTTAGGTACCTAACTTAAAGTAAAAAACAAAGATCTCTGAGTGCGTCCGTCTAAGACAAGCCCTTCGATTTCGGCTATCGTTACTGCGTAAATGCAAGGAAAATTTTGAACATGATATAAATTATTTAGTTTCTAACAACAGAAGTCGCTCTAATTAGTTATTTCATTGAAATAGATATAAAATGGTAAATGTTAGACTAAATAATAGTTAAGGTCTCTATTTCTGTTTGCAAATAGTTTTTTTCAGTAGTCACTAAGTCAAGATTGTGTGTTGACACGTCAAGGCCACATGAAGTATTTATTTGGAAAAAATGCCACGTAGATGTAAAAGGGTTCGTCATCCCTGTATAAGTCCATTCTAGGTACCGCCGGTGGCAGCTGGATGAGAGTAGCCAAAGATGGAGTAAAATGGAATTCTATTGGAGAATCCTTGTGTCTATCAGAGGACTGCTATAGGTTGATGATGATTTCAGTGCATCACCGTCTCTTATTTACTCTATAACACTTACAGTTTCGTCTAGTTTAATTGATACTTTAAGAAAATGTATTATTATTAAAAAAAATACCTGGCAAGCATCTTTTTTCCCTTCCGAAAAACCAGCGCAAAACATTCTGGCTGTCAAACTTCCCCTAAAGTATGGGAATGGCACATTCTGGCAGTGTTCTTTTGATATGATTGGAACCCTCACGGCACGGAGAACGTTTGAATACGGACCCTAGAAAAACCAAAATATATTATCGCAAGTAAGTAACGAAAAGATTACGTGGCGATGTTTGGCGAAGCTGACGTCCAGCAGTGGACGTCTTGTGGCTGAATGATGTCGATAACTCTATGATTAAGACAGATTCATATTTGTTCATTTAAACTAACCTTTGTGACTACTTTAGCGTTTGTACTACAAAAGTATGTAAAAAAAAATTGTTTTCCTCAGGGAGCTGTTGTTGGACCAAGAACGGAACCCTGAGAAACACACTTCTTTTATTGCAGTGCTGAATTCGTGTGCTTTGACAAAAAATATATCCATATAATATATATTATACTTTGTGCTCATCGGAAGGAGTATTAAATTCGAAATATTAATTAACTTTCACTAAAGTAAAGTATCGTGCAAGCCACAGTAACGCCTAGGCAGCGTACGGTCAAGGCATACGAAGTCCGCACCGCGACTGCGACCATCTAGTTATAAATGATTGTTTCCAATTTGTTACATTCGACTGGCTAATAGAAACGTGTAGATGGGCGGAACCAATGAGATTTTAATTTACCGCTTGGTTTCAACTAAACATGGCTATATCTAAAACGAATAAATATGCATTAAATTGAATATTATACTTTATATTTCCATTTGAAATGAATGATAAATAAAGATTTGTACCATTTGATTACTATATTGTGGAAGTTGTAAAAGTAAATGGAGTAAAACTTGTTATTTTGCACAAAGCTGGAGGATAAGCAATCAAGATTATGTAATAAACTTTTACACTTTTATCACAATGACATAAAACTATTGTCTAAATAGTAGATATTAATCAATAAGTTGTGGGTTATTGTTTTAATGTTGCTGTAATTCTCTTTTATGACTGATACTAGCATCTGGCAGCTTTCTAAATACCTTTCTTTGTACAAAACAGGTAATCTCTAGAAAATGTAATCATCGTTTATAATTACAAGTATAATTAATTATTATGCAAACTTAATAGAAATAAGTTGCAGATGTTAAATCTCCTATTATTCATAAATTTACATTCAAGGTATCATTATATTTTGCTTCACAATTTTTACTTACATTTTCCTCAGTGTTCCCCCAACCAGTAACTGTAATTACTTTACCAATAACCATATCTTCAATATGAGCTATCTTTATTGCTTGTATGTTCTCGTCGAATTTCAAGGGTTCAGTCAGCTCCAAAAGCTGGAAGTCGAAGTCAAACGGATGATCCTTCTTCTTGGCTGACCACATTGGATGGACATGTCCTCTCTTCACCAAAACCTTCTTCCCCAGGTTTATGTATTTTGAACCCACTTTTACGTACGGCTTCTTGCTTTGAAATGATTTTTAGATTACTTTAGAAACCTTTTTGTTACCATTTCTTCTGTATATTCAAGATTTTGAATTCTTTAAAATATTAGATTACCTATATATTACCTAATATTGATAGGTAGCAGAAACGCATAAAGATGATATGGTAGCTAAAGCTGCAGTTTTTCCCCTCAATCTCTTCTAGTTGTAGAATCTATACAATCTTTATCAGAAAAAAAAACTCCTTAAACCTACCATAACTGTTTTAAGACAAACATCGGTACAAGTATTTCAATATCTAGATCAACGAGCTTAAAACTACTAAAAGCAAATAGCATTCTCACCCACAATGTCCAGCAGTTAAAACCCATTTTTTATCAATAATTGCTCCACCGCAATTGGTGCCATAAGAAACGTGGTACGGATATAGATTAATATCTACTTCAATACCACCCACGATTTTATCGTCTCCGTAGTTTGACTCAAAGTCATCGGCGTGAGACTCCCCAGTTCTTTCACTATCCCTGTCTTTTCCATAGTCAAAGCTATCCACATCTGGCATCTCTGTTGGCTCTTCATAGGACTCGATATCAAGTCTATCTATATCATCCTTCTTAACCCTCTTCGAATACCGTTGTCTCTGCATCGGTGAGTAAATGACATTTTTCGATTTGAGCGGTATTTTCTGTACGGGTATTAATAATACATCATACTCTGGAACGGTTTTAATATAATCATGGATTAATAATATGTTTTGATGGAAATAATATTATTAGAATGCAAGATTAGAATTTCATGTTTTGAATTTCGAATCTCGTGATAACGTCAGGATTCGTAATTTAAATTTGCAGTTAAACTTTAAAACCGAATGCCATGACGTCACGTTATGCGAAGATAACAAAAACATGGATTGTAACGTCAGAAGATAGAATCCCAAAAAATATTTTGTTTGCCTTACTGTCGTTGAGTTTGACTAAAATCGGAGCTGGAAATAAAATACATCAAATGACAGAATATATAAAAAGACAAAATAAATAATACATAAAACACACATCACGCCTGTTTTCCCCAAAGGGTTAGGCAGAGGTGTACCTATAGTACACCCACATTTCGACAGTTACGTTTGAGTCCCATAGTAATAGGGGGCGAGCCTAAACAAACAAAATAAATTATAATTAATAAAGCCGAAAGAAGTTTTAAATTCAAAATGATCGACCATAAAGCAAATCATACTCGAATTCGCGTTGTATTAGTTAGTCAACACCCTGTCAATTTAACCAAAGTCCATCCACAAGAAAACTGTCATCACTTTCTTGAAAATTTAGAAAAGACTTATCCAAACCGTTCTTCTTGATAGGAGCAGAAAAACAAGATCCGATAAAAGATAACTAAAGATAATATAGACCCCACCCAGTCCAAGGATTTCCATGCCAAGAACCAACCCAATGATTGGCGTCATCTTCTAACTTATGATCATCACTTATATTATCAAAAAATAGACAAAACTTTGCACACACGTACTGTCTAGATGAGCTGGTGTCAAACAATGTAATAAGACGATCGCAATTAAAAAAATATAGAACATTATGATATAATTTATTTAACGACCGTCATCCCGCTGTGCTAGGTTGCAAGCCAAGGAACTTTTTTATTAAAATTCGAATTTCATTTTTAAATCCAATGATTGTCCGATTGTAGAAGTTAATTCGCCATGAAATTAATAATTCAAATGTACTCGTTTTGCATTTTTTTTTGCTAGTTGCCTTTCGGTGTTTCGAATAATTGTTACAATGTAGCTGTTATTAGAAAAATAATATTTTTTCTAGTTCCGTGAGTAGGATATCAATATAATATTGGATACAGGAAACTATTTTATGTCGATTTTTTGTATAAAAACAAACATTTTCTGAACAATATTTGATTGACTTGCACGTGCTGACATCTTTTAGAAACCGGAGTAAAGTATACTCTTTTGTAGTATCGCCATCTATCGCAATTTATTGGAAGATTAAAATTGTACTTTTTGTAAACAGTACAACTTTTCAACTAGGAGATGTAGCTTGTGTTTCCGCTAATATTCTAGAATAAACTATTTTAAAATAATTCTGTTTTCAATAAATTATCGTTTGGACGATACCGAACTGGCTTACCTGAATCTGTTTAACGAGGGCGCTAGCGCCACCTAGTATCGAATAGCGTTACGAATTATATGAACAGATTCATCGAACATTATTTATTTTTGTTTATTTTGTAAAGAAGTTCTATAATTTTAGTACCTAATGTTAAACATATGCGGTCATAATTATTACTTTTTTCACAAAGATTTAAAATTTCGTCTCGTTTTGCATCCATTATTCGTACGGCCAACCTCACGCCCTGTAGTGTAGACAGCAGGTAACGCATTTTGAACTGCGAAAACCGGTCTTGTCACTATGAAATAAAGATCAATATACATACGTTATAGAAATTGAATGAAAACTAATTCTAACACTGGATTTAGCCCGAAGCTACACCTACATAAGTCAACATTGTAGGAATTTTGGTCATAAATCATGTTTTCCAATGCGTGTAGCTCACCAATAATATTTTGAATGATGAAGACTTGTTAGCCACCGAAAGCTGGATTGAGGAAAAGAGTGATATTAACTAAAAGACACTGGAGCTATTTCTATTGGTTCATATGCTATTGTGTATCAAATAAATCAAATATCCTAGTGTGTATTTTTACTCTTTGAATTTTTTCGTGATGGACCAAGAAAAAGTACGTCTAATACAACTATGTTTTGGTGGCAGCAAATTAGCCACCCGTTGCATCACTCGTCAAAGAAATCTGTGAAAAGAAAAGGAAGAAAAAATATTATTAAGGTATTAGAATTGGCATTGTAAAGTAAGTTGGAATGTATCTTTTTTTAAAGACACATCAATTTAATCAACTCAGACTATTGCAGTCCACTGCTGAACGACACCCTGTTCTCCGCCTTCCGCAGCCAGCCTGTCAAAGATACACATATAACTGGCCTTTTAGATTTTTTCGTAAATAAGACATAAACAACTATGCAACGATATCTGAAAATCGAAACAACTTTTGTTTAAAAAAAAAACAAAACAAATTAAATGCTTGTTCTACATTGCGTAGTCTTTCTCGATCAAGTTCCCGAAGTAGGAGCAAATTTAAAAAAAAAATATCTCCGCTTTGGTCCAACTGCTCAATGCTAAAAACCGAATGAAATCTGATAAGAACTGAGTAATATTTGTGTAGGCTTACGTAACCCTACTTACTGCATTTTTTAACTCTAACTTCTAACTGTAATTTTTATCGTTTTTGGCCTCAACATGGTTGGTTCATGGTTTGTGATTTTTATTGACTGAAAAATATCCGTTACCTTTTTCTATTTATTTATTTATTTATTTAATACTTCAAGCACACAAATGTACAGAGGCGGACTTAATGCCATAGGCATTTTCTACCAGTCAACCTTTGGGTGATGCAGAGACAAACAGTGGCAGGTGCAATAGCGAGAATTCAGGAATAAATATTTATTTAAATATAAATATATTCATATATCTATCAAAAACTATAAATATAATATATACACCTAATTATATACAAATAAATACACATAAATATACTAAAACAACTAAGACAATCAATGAGAAAACATTACCGTAGTGATGATACTGCCAGTTTCTTGCGAATGTGTTCGCGAACTTTAACTTTAAACGATAATCGTGTATCTATCATATCGTGGTTCTATCGTACGTCTAACTACAGACAGAAGTATAGCTGGGGAATTTGTTGCGCCCCTTCTTGTCGCCAGATTAAACACTAGGAATTGGTGAAGGGCGGGCGTTTTGAAGGACTGTCTTTCCTAATTTTCAGCCTATAGTGTTCCCACTGTTGGGCCGCAGGTCTTCAGGGAGTGGGCCATATGCCACCACTCGGGCCCAGTGCATACAGGTTGGTAGATTTCACATATCTTTGAATTTTTTGTTCTAGGACATGCATGTTTCCCGCGATGTTTTCCTTCACCGTTTTGAAAGCAGTGATGATGAAATAATTTTAGGCTGCTTGGGTTGGAACCCACGCGCCACCGTTACTACTGGGGCACCGCTATTCTTCAGCTTGCTGATTTGCACCCTAATTTGAACAAATTTATTATCTAAACTATCTAAATTAATTATCTAAAAGATTCGATTTATTGTATATTTTTTTGTTTGTAACGAATAAACTCAAAAACTACTGGAACTATTTAAAAAAATATTTCATTTGTTGAATGGTATATTATCGCTGAGTAACATAGGCTATAATTTATAAAGATATCATGCGAAGCCGCTGGCAGAAGCCTATTGATAATATATTGATTTGATTTTACTCGAAGTCAAGTTTAAATTTTTATCCAAATAGCGTTTAAAGAATTAGAACCACAATGTATTTCTTATGAGATAGTGGCCTAACTGTAGATTCCTATAGATTTCTCAATCTGCCCAGCCTGTTCCCAACTATATTGGGTTCGGCTTCTAGTCTAGCCGGATGCATTGAATACCAGTATTTTACATGGAGCGACTGCCTATCTAACCTCCACAACTCAGTAACTGGGTACTACGATAGCCCTTGGTAAGGCTGGTTGTCAGACTTTCGGGCTTCTGACGACTCGTTAACGACTGTCAAAGTTCCACGAATGGCATCCGGGACCAACGGCTTAACGTGCTTTCTGAGGCACGGAGGATTCTCAGTAAGTAAAGATGGTCACCCATTCAAGCGTAGCTTTACCTGAAGGATCGACACGTGCGGCTGTTATTTCTTAGTCACGAGCTCCTCTCGTGTATCCTCCTCTATAAGAATAATATTTGAATTCTAGCTAAGAATACTCTCGTCAATCAAGTAACCTTTCAAACAAAACAAAAAAAAATACTAAATCGATTCAGCCGTTTGGGAGTTACGATGCCATAGACAGATGCTCAGATATACATGTTAAACTTATAACACCCCTCTGTTTCCATCGGGGTTTAAAAAAAATCTTAGACGCCATCCTGGTTTTACATTTTAATGTCACTATCGGCTTTAGCACCCTCTAAACTATGAAAACGACACCCATGACGAAATATTTTAAAATTTTCTCAGCCGCCTTCTTGGATTTACATTTTGACTCCACGATCGGCTTTAGCACCTTCAAAACCATAAAAACGATACCCATGATGTAAAATTTGAACATTTTCAGAGTCGCCATATTGGATTTTAATTTTTCCCAAATTCACACTTTCTGTCTACGGCATGCAGTGTACATCTGTGAACAATTTTATGTCCCACGACACTGCAATCACTTTACTCTTTTCTTTTGTTTTTTTCTGTTTCGTAATTCGACAAGTGTTATGTGTATTTGGTCTTCTCTCTCTCTCTCTTTATTTCTGTTTGAATTAGAAGAAGACAGTCGCAAGTATTAACACTTTTTTGCGTGACGATTTCTGCCAGTTTTATAAGCCACAGATTTTTTTCTACAGATTTTAATGATATCTCTAAATCCATTTTGATTTATTTACAGTTTAATTGCTTGTTCATAATAGTTTATTAACATGCTTACGAGTATATACGTATTAGCATGTTTTTATTTGCAAAAAGCCAATCCCTACTGTTAGTACTACAGTAGGTACTCTTATAGTAATCCATTCGCCAACCTGAGAAACGTTCTCTACCAGACGTAATTATTATCAAAATTTATATCCATGTAGGTATTTATATCAAGCGTATTGTTTGTTAAACGTATTTGGATGATATTTGGCACACATATAGTTTATACCTGGATTAACTCGTATATGGTACTTTTAATCCCGATAGTACGATCCCACGGGGTGTTTTCCGACATCAACGCGGGCAAAGCCGCGGGCAAAAGCTAGTAAGTATCTTTATAAATCTGTAAATGTTTGATGAGCATGAGAGCAAATAAATACAAAATAAAAAAATAAAAAAAATATTATGTATTTAAAACTGAATTTCAATTAAATCAAAAAAAAATCTCTAAAATGACTTGATCTTTACCAATTTTGACATCTCTTCAACGCTGAAAATTCAGTAGTTGTCCATTCAATTTCTGACCAATTTTAATAAAATGTGTCGTATTTACCGGAGTACTAAAATTGTTTTTATTTATTTTTAACGTAATTTTTGTAGTGTTGTAATGTAATGTAGCTTCTACTCGCGACTTCGTTCGCGTGAAATTTTGGCACCCGACCTACCGCGTCGCATCCTATAGTCCGTCCGTGCTATTACTTCGTTTTCGCTCCACGTTCTTTTATTTATTTATTTATTTATTTAAACTTCTTACACACAATAATGTACAAAGGCGGACTTAATGCCTTAGGCATTCTCTACCAGTCAACCAAGGGTGGTGAAGAGATAAGATGGCAGGTGCTCCGAATTACAGGAGATAATAATAATAATAAAAAATATTAAAAAGACAACAATGAATTATAAATAAAATAGGTACACACGTACATAATATGTAGTTTATAGACTTATGATACACGTACATACATATTTGCTATAATATATACCTACTTCATATACATATATATATATATATAAGGATACAAATTCAAAGGAAATGAGGTAGTTGAGATGACTCTATACTATTTGTTTTGAAAATAACTCTGCAATTTCCGCTTAAATGCATACCGACTAGTGGCCGTCTTGATATCAAGAGGAAGCGCATTCCAGAGAAGGAGTTCTTTCTGACTTTTATTCCTCTGGCTCGGCTCCTAACGGTCGTCGCGTGATGATAAATAGCCTTCCTCAAGAATTTGGCAATCAAATGCAAAACGAATTTTTCAAATCCGACTGGTAGTTTCAGAGATTACCCCTCATCACACAAAACTACAAACAAACAAATTTTACCTCTAATATTAAGTAAAGATTAGTATAGATAAGTCAGGGGAAATTAATTGCCAAAATTGACAAACTTGGAAAACTAATTGATCATGAAAACCTGTCATCTAAAATGATGTGTGAACTGTAGACGACACTCAAGGTTAAATCAGAGGAGATTTGGTAATAATCACTAGACAAAACGAAAGATGCTGAAAAATAAATAATTAGGTAATTTTTTATTGCATGATCTGCCTGTGACACATTGGTATGAAATGGGTTTTCTTGGTAGTATTTCTGCAGGATTTGATTTTGAAAAAAAGCAAAACTTTCTGATGAAAGTCTTGTGTTGTGTCGTGTAGTATGTATGTTATTTCGTACGCTTGTCCTGGGTTATATTTGGGTGTATGCCACCTATAAACAATACTTGCAGAAAATCCTCGTTGTCGCTGTAGGTAGCTACCATTTTTGCAAATAGCTCTTCTGCAATAGCTGTCTGTATCAATCAGATTGATAAAATCCCGATGAACTTCTTTGTTTTCGACTTTTCAGCTGTTCCTTTGGGTTTTCCCTTTTTTTATTTATTCTAAACCACCCCAGTGTTGAGGCAAACATAACGAAAAAAAAGAATTCAATACGATCGAGCCATTTTCGAGTTTTGCGAAATTAACGCAAAGCAATTGATTTTTATATTAAGTAGATGGATATAAATTCTTTGCTGCTTTTAAATGGAGGTTGGTGGGAGAAACATTACATTACATAACATAACAATATCATGTCGAAGATCAATCAGTCACACAAGAAAGACTAACCCTTGTCTTTGTCTATTAACAGTTGCCTAAAGATATGTTATCCGCTTTTTCGGGTGACCACTTAAAATCAGCGCTGTGCTGTGGGTCCCCCATAGCACAGCATCATGCTGAGTGGAAGCCTTCTTGTCATAGTCATGACGTGCAGCTGCCGAATATTTCTGTTTTATGATCGTGATTTCATATGTACTTAGATCTATTTTGTTTTTTGATTACTCTTGTCTTTTTGTATGCACGTGTTTCTGAGACAAATAAACCAATTTTTCTTTCTTGTCTCGCAATGGCGCGAACTATACAAGAATATGTAGCTCATACCGGGCTAAAATATAAGATTTGTCTGTTATTAAGTTAGTGGTCCTACTGCTCAAGATACATCAGATTTACATTTAAGGGTCGATACTTGCGGAGGGAGCAGCGGTGGCTCAGTGGTAACAGCCCCGACCTACGAGTTGTAGGTCGTGAGTTCAAACCCGCTGCCTGGGTTTGAACTGAAAGCTTTACTTTGTGTAAATATTTTCATCACCAATGCTCTCAAAACGGTGAAAGATAACATCGTGAGGAAACTGGCATGTCCTAGAACCAAAAATTCGAAGACATGTGATATCTACCAACCGCACTAGGCTCGCGTGGTAGATTACAGCCCACTCCCTTTCGATGGGGGAGGCCTGTTTTTCAGCAATGGGAACATTATATGCTGATTATCTTTATGCTACTTGCGGAGGCTGTATCTAAGTCTTAACGATTAGTCTAGATAGTGCTAGAAAGTAAACAAAATTATTACAAGTCATTATTTCAAACTCAAATAGCCTAAAAACAATACAAAAAATACCCATTTTACCAAAATTGCAATACCCAAATCGCCATGGACAGAAAACACGCCGCACCAAGACTTGGGCGTTCCACCAAAAACTTTTATAATAACATTATTAACCACACAATAAATGGGGGGAAGGGGGAAGTAAATAAGCTTCAAGGGGATGAATACATAATGAAATTTCGCCCCTAGCGTCCGTTAATCAAAAACTGGTGCAGAGACGGCGAAATACGTAAGAAAATGGAAATTTTCCAACCCTCCTTTTTCCTGTTAGACTCTACCCCCTAAGTAGGGGGAGGTTGGACAATCTCCCCCTGGGTGGTCGCGAGAGAGGCGACGGCTTCTTGTTTTAATGGGGATTTGTATATTTATTTTTCCTAAAAAAAAATTGGTGTAAAATTCAGAGCGTTTTACCTAGCGGTGCATTGCAATAGGAACAGTTGATGAAATGGTGCCTACAATCTTCACGATTTATTTTCTTTTACTCCGAAATGTTCGTCACCAATCCATGAAGTTTCATTATTAAAAGCAACAAAGTATTTCTAAAGTTTCTTTTCAGCCAATGCGCAAAATACAATGTCAAAATACAATACAGTCTGGCACACGTCGGTAGTACTGAATTTTAAATATTTATGACTTGTTTATCGACCTACACAGATCGAGAAGTTTAAATTAACACCTTCTATTTCATAAACACAAAGATAATGCACTGGACAGTAGGTTCATTTCGGAAGGTAAACCTGATTGATCAGTGCATTATCTGCAAGAAGTCTAAGCAGAAAAAAAAATATAAAATACATTATTATGCGGCTTATTTAAAACTATCGCGTTCAAAAATGAATGTTTGCTACAGATACCAGTCCGATACAGAAAACTGATATGTACAGAAAAGATTATTTTGACAGCATGATTAAGGGGACACGTAAAGAAGAAGCCCAAAAAATAAAAAGTGTTATAATTTTTTTTTATTAAAATTTTGCAGGTCAGTGACAAGTTCTATGTTGATTAAAATAAGGTTTGCGACCGTACCATAGATGTATTTACAAAATAACTCTCTATATTTTGATCAACATACAACCAGAAGGCCAATTCTCGTACTTCTATTCAATTTTTATAGAATGGCAAGCAAAGCCGATGTCGACTATTCTGCCAATTACTTAAAAAACCTTCACATTCAAGTCGGAATCTGTCAAACTTGTCAAAAATGTTGGTTGTTTGTTTGTATTTTTAATATATTGCGAATGAGATTAGAATGCGAATGTTCTTAAAAATTACGGGAATTGCCCCTCTGATACTGGCCGGCAAATTGCAAAAAACTTCAGAACAAATTAAATTTCGTGAACTACCCTGGCGCTTTCGCCTTAATAAAACTTAGGCCACCACAGCAGTCAACCCAAAGCCTGAATATAAAATAATAGGGTAGTAAGTTCTTGTAGGAATGGATATTTTTATTACAAAAATTAAAAAAAAATTCGGCGAAGTAATTGGTAAAAAGCAAGCACTCTTTAAAAACATCCTGTTGGAAAACAAATTTATATTAGACTTTTTAAATTTTAGCTTTTTACCTGAATAAGTCCACCCTCTTAGTCTAACTAGAATTTTACCTTAATTCCAATTACGACCCAAAACCAGTATGTTCTACGATGTCAGAATACAGAAAAGTAACTTGATGCAAAAATAATGAGAAAGTCAACCTACTCAGATAACCTGAAACTGGAATTTATTTGAAGATAGTGTGAATAAAAACATAATAATGCAAGTTTGATTACAAAAATTACAATTTACGTTTACACCAGTCATCACTGACTGTTACTACGTCGTAGCAGATGTTCTGACGTCATGACACGCTTGCTACGCTGTCGTAGCTGATCACCAAGTCGCTACGAAATCAAGTTGGTATTCTTGAGAGCATCGGTTACGTATTAGGTCAAAATTTATAAACGTTACTGTCGCACAATTACTGTTAAACTACAACTGCAAGACTAAACGAGAATGTAAAGTAAAGGAACTAACTTAGTAACGTTTATATAGATCTCAGCTTTAAATAAAGATAATTTTGCATTATGAAGAAGTATGTCATAAGAAATAGCTACCTGTTTTTTACCTTTGGAGAATTAAGACAGCAAAAATTTAGCATTTTTTTAAAGTCTTTTTGGTTTTCAAACTATCGATAACATAAAAATCAGCTCCCAAAGCAATTTAATACCATACCAACCAATTTTATTACAAAAGCCGTCTCCATACACCACCGCCTCCCTGCATCACCCGCCAGCCGAATGCAAATTTTATAACACAACGCCCGTTTTCTTATAGGCATTGTCGTAAACTCGTTCTCCGTACTCACTTAGCTGAGGTCATTTGTTCAGATTGCTGAATATTTATGGTACTGTACCTAATTAAGAATAGTCGTTAGCAGGATGGGAGGTAATTTTGAATGTTAAGAAATAAAGAAATATTGTACTATACTTTCGTAATTCAGAGGGTAAGCTAAGCTCAAAATGTCTGAAATCAAGCTGAAAATACAAACAAACAATTCTGAAGAAAAAAAACTAACTGTAGTGAGAGCAACACTGAATCTAAACAGTTTTATTTTAAAATTCCAATAGGAATTCAAAAACTGATTCGATATTCAAAACCTTTGTCACAGTCAAGATAGAACACAATTCAAATTTTTAAATACGCTTCGTTTGCTCGTGACGTGGATGGAATACGAAATTTAAATTTTCAAATAGCGGATCGAAGTCTAAATTCGAGGTTATCTTTGAAGGAAATGTAAGTCTGTTACTTCTGAAGGACAGTAAAAAGTTAGAATTTTAATCATACGTTCGTTTTTGTTAAAAGCTAAATAACACCTCAAAATATAAATTCTTATATGTAGAACAAATAATTTACTTGAGCAAACCTAATAATAAGGGCCTTCAGCAATTTACTTATGACGTAACACCAATTACTCCATCAGACTTTAAACTCACACAGACTTTTGAACTAGGCTATATCAGAAAGCCGAATCTCTCCTAAAAAACTTCGAGTCTAAAGATATAGCAATGCGATTTCTGTAAGTACATTTTTACGTATGTACGATAGTACCTGCCTCCCGCTTGCAAGATAAGTGTAATAAAAGTTTTGCTAATGTGAAAACTTGGTAATGTTATCGGTATACGTGATCTCACTGGCTTTTCGGGTTGGCTCGGTCGTTTTCGGGCGCGTTCGGCAACTAACGTTTTTCGAATTTGAATTTGGAATCAGCCGGCAAAAACTGTAATTTTCTGCAGATTGTTCTAGATAGAGAGTTGGTACTATTGAATTCCGAATTCAAATAAAATTGGAGATTGTTTTTGGCTGTGATTAATTTTGCTGTGATTTAAATTCTAGGAATTGTATTTAACTGTTGATTTTTCAGATAAGAGATTTATTGAAAACAACGCAATAGACAATTCACACCATTATTGTGTGAAGAGGCCACAATTTAAATTTCACTATTTAAGCCACAATTTAATCGTAGTGCCAGAGGGGCAATTCCTTTAATTTTTAAGAACGTTCGCATTCGCATCTCATTCGCAATCTGTCAAAAATACAACCAATTTACCAACATTTTTGACAAGTTTGACAGATTGCGACTTGAATGTGAACGTTTTTTAAGTACTAGAATTGGCCTTCAGGAATAAAATAAAATGAAATAATATTAATTTATCTACTTAATTTCGAAGCATTACATATAGGACCTGCTAATTGAAAAAAAAACAGATGAATACCGAAATCGAACGACAAGTTAAAAACAAGTAAGCTATGAATGAAAGAGTTAATAAATATCTTCGAAATTGGAACACAGATTTAGAATGTTACCATATCAAATTGTATGTAAACTCATACTCGTTTTACTTTCGAGAACAGTGAGTAGGTACTGCCGTGGTTAAAGCAACCGCGCTGGATTCTTTCAGCCATTATTCCGTGGAGTTATAATCGACTTTCAGGATATTTTCCACCTTCCTATATTCCGTACGTTTCGAAGTAATCCCATATGCTACGGTTTTTATCGTGTGGCGGTGAGAAAGTTATCCTTCTGTACGTTTGATGTGTGTTTTTGATAATATTTTATGAGTTACTCTATTGTGTTTTGTGGAATTTATGGATGTTTTGATGATTACTGTGCCCGGTTTTTTGTATGATTTTGCTAAAATTTTTGGTCACAAAGTTGGATAGCTTGAAGAGCTTATTGGGTTTGGTGTTTTTCTCTATTAAAGGTGAATCAAGATCATTTAAATCCAATGTTATCAATTCGGTGATGTACCAAGATGAATTGAAGCTACAATTTAGTAAAGTTCAAAAACAAAACAACAATAGGTGAGAACATGAACAATTAAATGAAATGAAATTGTTAATTGTGTAAATAGGATAACGGAATCACTTTTACACATCATATTTAAAAAAAAAAACTAGAGCCGACCGGCTTTACTTCCTGGCTGTTGACAGCGCACTGTCTTGCTTTTTTATTTGGTCTGAGGAGTTGATATTTCCTATCTGACTAGTTTCGAGAAGAAATGGCGCAACAAGCTCAGGGGTCAAAGTCTCTTTTAAAGTCCAGAGTTCCAGACATCCCTTCTTGGTCAAATCATGTGTGGACCATGTAGGTAAGTGTCTGAAATGGTCTTGAGGAAAAAATCACACAGATTTGAGTGGCAGGTTTACTCAAATCTGTGTGATTCTTTCCTCACCAGTCAGTGTTGTTATTTTTGTAATAAACATTTAATTTATTTATTTATTGGCACATACAATAAATACAAGGTTAGCAAACAATATTAAACGTCAAAACAATAGCCGATTCTTCTCCTCCCATCTTGGGTACAGTATTTTCATTAAGTTTTCCCGACGCGATTTGATACCTTCACATCGGCAAAGCTCATAGATTAAGCCCCGAACGAAAGCTTGAATTTGCATAGAAATTAAAATTTACCTGGACCGTCCCACGTTAGTGGACGAAAGTGGAATTCCTTTGCCTAACTATGGTGTAGAATTTCAAAGCGCGTCGAATTCGAATTTGGAATTCGCTAGTATAAAATGGCGGCAATTAACGGTTTTTATGCGCGGGATTTTCGTTGTTGTTTTTTTTGCTTGGATTTAGACTAGAGTATTTTTTTTTATAAATTGTTAGAAAATGTGCCCAGTAATTATTGAAAATGTTTCGATTAAATAGTTGGTATAGGCTATTTGAATGCCATTACGAATTAGGTATTTAAGGCCAACATCAGATTGAATGAACAAAATTAACGATGCAAATAGTGGTTTAAAAATAAAATAAAATATTATAATTTTAGTAAAAATTGCAACAAAGCTAACAAACCGCAAGGATATACTAATAAACTTTCCCAAATAATACCGAAAACCTAATTACCTCCGCTCCTATTATTAGAATGAGTTTCACACGAACGAAAATTCTCAAGGCGTTTACACCTAAAACGTATAAATATTACCCGAAGAAAATTATATCAGAAGTTGTACCAGTGAGGTATTCACGAAAAGATATTTGGTAGAATTAAAACAACACTTTGCCGAGAAAAGTGGTTCTCCCCGTTCGCCCGCCCCCTTCCCGGGGGGAGGGTGCACCCCTCGGTACCCAATCCCAAGATGGCTTCTTTTAAATGGGGTGGACGGTCGGCCCCTTCAAGAATAAAAGTATGCCATACCTTTCATAGATAGATTCAAGGTGGGGGAATAAGATCCAACGCGCCTCGAGCGGCGTTCGATTACATTTTAAATTGCTTTTTGAAATTCGAGCATTGTTTATGTCTCTGTTCTTATTTTTTTTGTGCCAGTTTGACACTTTGGCTTTTAGTTCGAAACTCAGTGTTGTGTTACAACCTCATTTTGAACCGATTTATGTCAAATAAAATTCTCTTAACTTTTTAATGGTTATAATCTAGATTTATACCCAAATAACAAATGTAATAGAACAAGTTAAAGTTAAAACATTTCGTTCATTAGTTTTAAATGAACACCGTTACGAAAGTTTCCTTAAACTTTGAAATAATCAAAACTTTAATTGATACGTGAATAGTACTGAAGCTCACATGTGATTTTGGGGCGTCGAAAATTGTGTTCTGTTGGTAATGTTTTAGGGATTATTTTGGTTTGGGGGATGGGTGGAAGGTCTTTAACCTTTACATACGTTACTGGGTCAATGTGTGACGTGTATGTTTTGATTTTAAAGGCCTCTCCGTATTTGGGTCATGACGCCGGGTATAAACATTCCTGAAGAGTAATTTTCGCTGAAAGATTACGCAGTTTACTAGATTTTGGTGTCACCTCTTTATATAATTAGGACGGGAAACTTAATTGTAATTAGTTGATGGTAAATTGAGTTTATTTAGAAAATGTACTTACGTACCCATAGTGTTTTCATAGGTATGAATGACATCGCTCTAAAACACAAAGCTATATCACACACTCTATCGAAATTATGTTAAGAATCAGGATTAAAAATATAGTCGGGCATAAATACGTAACCATACCATAATATAAGTAATCGTTGTCATTTTTACACACTAGAATCACACGTTATAAAATATGTTTTCGTTATTTGAAAGCCTTCTTACGGGCAGGTTATAATTTTTTATCAAACTAGTAAGTAAATAGCTATCTCTTCTTACACGAAAAGATTTTTAAAACAATTTGACAGTCAACAAATAGGTAGTAAAAAAATGTTTTTTTAAATAAGAATTTGAATTAATTAAGTTCCTATATAAATTGATTTTGTAAAGCGAATTTGGAATTAAATGAAAATACATTATATTATACCAACGTTTATTTCAAATTTTTAATAGAATTTAGGTTACTTACATACAGTACTGTTATGAATATAGATAATTTACAATAAAGCCAAAATAGTAATGTACAAGAACGCAAACGAAAAAAATAGGACATCTTTTAGAAATAAATTAAAAACATTTTAATAAAACGTCACAACCACCCGTCTGCTTTGAACCGCCATTTTTTCTCGAACAATAATTTCGAAAGGATAATTAATCGCACGGGCGACTCCAGCCTTAATTGAATCTCTTACACCCCCTCGAAGTCCCCCAGGAAAAACAGCCCTTTCTTATTTTTCCACTCTTTCCCCCTTGGAAGACGATAAATCCTTGAGAGAGACAGTAGGGAGATAACTTGCTGACAACACAGTACCGTCCAAAAACCAAAATGTTGTCTAATTTCATCCCTAAAGTGGGGGTTGTAAGGAACATTTCGTTTTTTACGCAGCTGGGGTGAAAGCAAATGTAGCTGGCAGTTTGCAACAAGAAAAAGCCTCTGCGATTCGTCATTGGAATTCCGCGGGCGAGTTTGTGCTTCCATTTTCAAACTCTGCGTTTTGGATTTAGAATCGATATCTATGATGGTGGTTGTGTGATTTTTCTTATTTTTTCATTTAGAAAATGTAGGTACTACCATGGTATAATAATATACTTCGCCAGGTATAGCACTCCGAAACACAGTGGTCACGTGGGTAACACAAGTCTAAAATAAAACAATGAGGTTTTAATTGACAATTACGTTGTTTTATGTTTAAATTACAAGAAACGACAATTTAAATGCTTTGTACATATTTTTTAACAGAATGGTGGCTGAAAATCTTTCCATAATCGTGTTTTGTTGCAATAAAAGCAACTGAATAGTGACGTAAGCATGTGTTAGTCCCGGAATGCCAGACCTTGTTTTATTAGACCGTGGGTACTACGTTTATTTCTTATTTGCGTTCTAGGAGACGATAAAGGGATACAACAATTATTTAAAATTTTGGAACCATTGTGTAAATGTAACAAACACACGATAATCAAAACAGACATTTTTGAATTTAATATTATGGTCAACAAAAAGAACGGTTAAGAAATGACGGCAAAAATTTAGAAAATAACATTCAAATGTTTTAGAATTTTAATATACAGTCATGTTTTAGAATTTTGAAGTTTTTTAATTTTGATGCCAAAAACAATATTTAAAAGTATTATTTACAAATACAGAAAATTTCACATTTTCGAGCAAGTAAGGATTTCTTAACATGCCAAATACATAGTTAGTGTTTTGATAGATTTAAATTTACTTTCACCAGTATTATGTGAAAATTGTTTAACACTGCCAAAATGTTGATAACTAAAATAATATCAGTATACAAAAAAACAATTTACACTCACCCAAACAACACACACCCGGCACACAAAGAGATACTATCTTTTCCTTGTTTATTATTTAAATTAAACCCCATTTTACTTCCATCACCCCGTTTCTTATCCTCAAAACAAATTGTATTAGTCTAGTTTAATTGTTTATTTTTATTTTTTACAAAAGTGCACATTATTGAATTGTAATGTTATATTCTAACATCCATAATGGACGGATGGATGACCCCTGTAACACAGGTTTTCCTAGCATAGGGGTCATTGATCAATATTTTGTACCAGGCTATTTCCATGTATGATTAAGTGTCACCCTGTATGTGTACTTTTACGTCAAATAAATTATTATTATTATTATTATAATTTGGAAAACACAACACATTTATACGCATTTTTTTAGAATAATTTCCAGTAATTTATTTTTATTTTCCAGACCAGTAATTTTTCGAGGATAAGAAATATTGACAAACTTGATTCTTGTATTGTTTCAAGCTAGGCATTCGCAATCAATTTTCATTTAAACGTTGAAAGTAGTATATTAATCAAAACAATAATGATAGCAAATCGAATAAGACAAGTTACAAAAATTATACGTTCACACAATCCATATTCAAAACAAAATAGAAGACCATCTAAAATAATTTACGAAACGAGTAGGTAGAAAAGTAATAATAAAACAATTTTCCGTCATTTTACCCCTCGAAATAAGAAGGGTAAGTATATTTTTTAGGGAACGCCAACGCAAGGGTCCGAGACCAGTCAAGAAAGACCTCTAGAAACTTGAAGATTTTCCGAAAAATGTGTTGAAATTCTAAGCGCCGAAAGGAGTGAAGGGGGTCAAAGCAAATTGGTGGCAAGTAAGGGTGTTCTACAGGGTGGTTACGGCAAAAGAAGAAGGAATAAATGAGAACAACCCCTGTTTTAAATTGCTAAGATGCGAGGGTGAGTCCCGGACTGTTTTTCTTTAATTTTGTTTAGAGAATTTTAAAGTACATACATCTCAGTTTGATGAATATTTGACTCAAGTAGCAAAACATAAAATGTAGGTACTAAAATTATGAATTTTGGACGACAGACAATTGAATCAAATAAATTGTTTTTTTTTATTTGCATTATAATATTTACTTATAAAATATCCTAACAGGACTATACTCTGCTGCAGTTTTTGAAATAAATTAAAACACCTAAGAAAAGCTAATTAATCCATTAATGCAAAGTATTGTAATCAAGAGACAGTTTGGAATATCAAGCTTAGTAGATGTCCACTACTGAACGTGAAAGGTGACCGCAGTATGGTAATCAAATTCAATTAAATGCCAATCGAACTGCATAGAAACCCATTTATGAGAACATTGACATGAGCTCAACGGACTTTCCTAAAAGGCAGATTATTCTATAAAAGGGAATTTGAAAGTAGATCTTACGTTGTAGTATTGTTTCAACCGCATTTGATGCTAGAAAATTATTGATTTGAATAAGATTTTTATCAAAATAGAAAAGGATAGAAAATGTTATCTTAGGAAAGAAGGAAATTAATCGAACTACATCTAAACCCATTTATGGAAACATTGATATGAGCTCAACGGACTTTTTTAAAATTCAGATCTTTCTATCCTTATTTGAAAGTAGAACTTACATAGTAATGTTGTTTGAACCGCATTTGACGCTAGAAAATGATTATTTAATTAATTGGATAAGATTTTCATGGAAATAGAACAGTATCCAAAATGTTATGATAAGAAAGTAGGAAATGAAAGCACAATGAATAATACTCACGTCAGAATTTTTGTTTTTTCGGTTTTCTTCCTTAGCAAATATTTTTTATTGGCCAAAACATGGCGTGTTACGTTTTCTAAAACTAGGAACTCGTCTAAAAAAATCAATAAAAATCACTAATAGGTATCCATCCCCTTAAAAATACCCTAAACTTAGTCCCCTTCATACACAGCATTATGTACAAAGGGGGGTGTAAAAATGCACTCAGACATTACATTAAAAGATATAATTAAGGGGGTGGGGAAGCACCCTTGGGGAAATTCGTTCCTTCTTTTGACATTTTAAAGACCCCTTTTCTTAAACCCCTGTGAACGTAGACATAAAATCTCTGGAAATAATATCAGTAACAAATATACAAACTCCAAGGAGTTTCGGAGTGTTTTTGTAGAAAACCCCAGGCTTTTGTGAAAAAAACAGTTTTAGAATCACCTTTTTTGTAAGAAAGGTCCTTTAGCAAACGAAATAATAAAAAACTAAAAGTTTAATATAATTATTTATTAAACGCATACTTAATCGTATTGAATTTTAATTTCTAAGTTATCTACTAGGAATGATTTAAAAACCTTGATCTTTTCATTGACGATGTACTTGAAAAAAGTATATCGCCAGAAAATAAAACCCGGTGACATTAACTGTCAAATTATCCTATTTAATCCTTTCCATTTTCTCTATGTCTACGTATTTCTACCCTAAGAATGTTTAAAACGAATAACCCTTATAATTACTACTTTGAAGAAGTTTTATTGCAATTTAAAAGTTAATAACCTTCTCACTAATGACGTAGGTACTTATGTATTCTTTGTACTTTATACGTATATACCTAAAACAAAATATCTTCGATTTTTATAAATCACTCAGAGCATGTAGCTGAATTCAAGAAGATTATGAATGAAGAGAAAAATGTAATTTAAGAGAGTCACTGAGATTTTAAATAATGATGAAATCTTTAGGATAACAGTGCACAAAACTTCCAGCAAAGTAGTACTTAACCAAATAAAAGGTATGTCTAAAAATAATTCATGACTTTTTTAAGAAATTAAATGCAAATTGTAATCCTAATTTTATAAAACGTAACATCAATGAAACGCCACGTTATCCTTTATTTAATGAACGCAACAAAAAAGTAGAATAAGGAAAAAAAAAGAAAAACGCAAACCGTTTGTCTTTTGAAATTGGCTGAATTTCCCGCGTCACCCGCCGAGGAGGGACGTGTCACAAAAAAACGTTCAAAAGGCGTAAAAGTAAGGAAAAAAGTGAAGAGAACCGGGTATTATCCTTGTTAATTCCGGGCTAATTTAATTCACGCCTAATTCTATTTACCGAGCAAAACGGGGAGGCGATAATTGTGGGACTTTTTCATGATGGAGGAAAAACCCCGTTTTTTGTTCGCCAAACGACGTTTTTAACCTTTTTACGCGTGGGAAAAGTGTATTTTGCACGTGTTGTACGAGCTTATTTAAAAATAATGGAGCCTTTATTCGTTTCTGGGGAATAAGAAACACATACTAATGTTTGTGTATTTTTCCTTACGTTACCAATTTTACTTGTGTTTTTTACATTACGTCTTCGAAGGCTACTTCGGTTGGATGTGGTAGAGTCTTCAGATCTTCTTTCATGTCACTTTCACTGTTCAAGTGGAAATGAAGAAATGAACACTATCTGGATTTTCTTGAGATGCTAATTGCCTTCAATTTTGAAATAAGTAAACCTTTAAAACACTGTAGTTATTTTGGTGAAACGGGAAGTTATCTATTCCTTACATTATAACTACTGGACATAAACAACTTTTAACCAAAAAAAAAACTAAAAAATCACGATCACTATACATCCGACTCACATAATTTAGACTTGCACTAAAACTTTTGACAAACTAGACTACAACCTAACCATCACTCTTCAACACCGAAAATGAACTGACCGTCTACTAACTGGACATTTATAAAGTTAATAATAACACTATTAAAAATAACCCTTAACTCACCTAACCGGTTTTAAAATAAAACGCAAAACTGACCGGTGTCCCCCAAGGGTCAATTCTAGGACCCATTGTCTATTTTTGTAAAGGTAAAAATCTGGTTTTGCTGACCCTTCCTTAAAGTTTTTAGTTTCGAAAGTGTTGGGCAGCTGCTACAATACCGGTTTAGTGACAAAAGTATTGTATATAATAATATGCAAATATTAAGGAATTCGTGTTTAGGAATTTCGGAAGCCATCATTTTGATTATTTATTAGGTTAAAGAGGAATTTAAAATTAACGATGTGGTGGAGCAATTAATTCATTTTGAGTCTTTATTTTACAAGCAAAGAATTAGTTTAAATAACGAAGATGTTTTTGAGTAGAAATCAAATTAAATAATAACCAGTCTCAATAGGTCAAATACCGGACCGCTTCACGAGACTGAATCGCAATTGAAAACTTTACTACGGCATTATTATGACATTATAATACACTGTTATCGTCTTAAAATTGTTCGCAACTGACCAAGAAAGGGTAGAACTAGACCTAAAAGTCATGCAAGTTTTCTTCTTATGCGACCTTTTCTTTTCTAAAGATGCTAAATTCCTGCAGCGGACTGTGAGCAAGAAATTATCTTTCTAAATAGTCAACAATTTACTGTTTCTACTTTCCATAGTAACAAAATAACATTGAACTAAAGTAGCTGTGGAGAAAGTAGGTAGTTTAATAGAATATATATTTATAAAAATGGAGCGTGCCGTCGGAACTGCGCAGTTGTTCCTACCGCCAGGTAGTCATTATTGGCGTGCATTATAAACAATTTATATGAAACGCTCTACATCGGCGTAACTTATGCCCTTGCGTATTTTCAAACGGGGACAGAGGCGGACTTGGTAGCGATTCGTTTGTACGCTTATATAATTTTAGAACTGATGACCTTATCACCTTAATTTCGAACATACATTTTCCTTTATTATTTATTTTTATGTTTTCAGTTTATTTAGTATAATTTACTCATAACAATTGTAACTTACTTCAAAGCGAAGCCTTTGTTTTTCATGGGTTTTGCAAAATATAAACGACTTTAAAACAAAAAATTCAAACATCACTCCATCATGAACCTTATATAACATACAATGAGGAGATAAGGGAATGATTAAAAAAAAAAAAACAAAAGTCATTAATTCAAACTAGGCTGAGAATCAGCACTTTTCGAACGTCAACATTACAGAAGACAGTCCCCCAAAACGCCCACCCTTCACCACTTCCTAGTGCGTTCGCTAGGAAGAAGAAGTGGCGCAACAAAAAAAAAAAAAGATTCTATATAATAAATAGTATTCAAAATAATTTACATTACGCAACACAAAACATAATTTAAATTATAAGCCATATATAAGCTAGCACACGCCAATATACCAAACAAAATCATCGAGAACTATACTCAGGCAGAAATAAAAACAAAACGTAAACAGAACTTAATATCTAAATAAAAGCCTCCAGGCATAAAGGGCGCGCCCGCTTACATATAGTTGTAACTGGAAGTTATAAATGATAAAATAGGACCATCGAGGTAAAATAAATAAAACAAACAGTTAATTACTTAATAACAATAAATAATATGATCAATTGTCGAGGTCACTAGCTAACCACATATTGCAATACAACTCATTAAAAAAACATTGTAATGAGAAGATTATGTCAAGAAACATTGTAATGAGAAGATTATGTCAAAAGATTAAGAAACCATGTAAGTCGATGTGACAAAAATATTTAGGTAGGTACTAAGTATGACTTATTTTAAGTGTAATAAGACACATAAAATACTTAATCAAATACTCTATGGTTGAGATCTATAGAGCGAACTTAGGCTTTACTCGAGCTAACTACAGTAGCGTTTCACACGAAAATGAACCCTATTTGTATGAAATTTATGTGCACATTAATTTAAGTAATTGTGATCAATCATTTCATACGAATATGAACATCAACTTCTTCATTTTTGTATCAAACGCTACTGTGCTTGGCTTGAGTAAAGTCAAAGATCGCTCTATAGATTTCAGACTATAGATTTCCGCATTTTTTCAATGTATTATAAAATCCCGCAACAAAAATTTTTCTTCCCTCCTAATTTTTTTTTAGTTCGTCTCTGTTCGTTTCGCGACACGGCAAAGCGGCCATCACGCGAATGCTCTATAAAATTTCAATCAACCGAAAGATGGCGGTTTTTCATCGATTGTCCCGTTAGATTAGCAATTTTATATACCGATACGATACTGAAGTTCGTTCTTTATTTTTAGATCGTAGTTTATGGCTGGAGGAAATAGGAAGTATGGTATACGAAGCTTAGGCAAAGGATGGATAAAGTTACAAGTAATACAAAATAAACTGATAAGTTTGACAGTTAAAATTAGCACATTGTAGCAAGATTGATACGAGTAGGTTGTCGGGAGTGAGTTTAAGATAATGTATGTTACAAACATCCTACTGTTATAAATAAAATAAATAAATTGTTTTATTTGGGACAACATAGGAACCATTTTTGTGAGTACACTCCTTAGATACTACAGCTTATACACGGATTAGTAAAAAAAAAAAAAAATTTTTTTTTTGTTATTTCTTTGTAAATTTTTTTTTTGATTATGTGAAAATCTTAAGTTCATAATTTTATATTAAGAGTTGAAAAAAATATTAGCTTGAAGAGTTCTGCTTCAGTAGCGCTAATTCTTCAAGTTTTTGTGACGTGCTATATGAAATTGCGTGCACTCTCACACCTTGGTGTCAAAAAATTGCTAAGCAATCAATCTGCTTGCCATAGCCTTGTCTTAACTGTTGGTGTCGACTTGCAATCTAACCAGAAAACTAGTAGCAAAATCAGGCTGGAATCCACTGTTGGGAAACAGGCCTCCTCTGTAAGAGAGTTACACGCTAGCCCAGTTGGATGAATACCAGTATTTAAGCAATAATCGTTGGTAAATGCTCTCCCATTAAAATTTATTTCCTGGAGTTACCTAAAATTAGTTTACCTGACTTGTCAATCTACTTACCATGATCCTACATTTCAGAAAAACGATGTCGAAAAGATATATTATTATAATTCCAAGCCATCTTATCCAAGATCGTTGCAGTATCGTGCTCGTCTCGTCTACAATAAATTCGTCTAAACAAGACTGGTACGATATTATGATTTACATTACGCGGACCAATGCCGCTTTCGTTTTATATCGCCATTTTATTTTAGTATTTTATGTTATAAGGTTTCAAATTTTTTATCTGTCTTGGTACTGATGTCACTTGAGTCATTAAGATTCATTTCAGATTTATGAAAACAAAGCTGAGTACTGTAGTGTTTAAATTATATACCCTACTTCAGATTATGATGCAAGGCATTACAGCTATGGAACTTTTTAGGATATACTTTGCTATGTATTAGTGAGCATTTAGAACAATGATCATCTATAATTAGTATGGAGAAGAAGTGGTATTTTCTGCTCGGATGATGATGATGGTAGGGCTTGTTCTAAGTCCACCTGGCTAGTCTGTCACCATAATGACAATGTTAACAGCATTGTTGTGTTTCGGCAGTTAGAGGTAAGATAGCCAATTCCTCTGTGGTTGAGGATTCCGGGTGAAGCTCGCTTTCACCTTCGGCCTGATAATCAATTACCATCAGGTCAGTTGCAGGCTCAAAGCTTCAAAGCTGTGATAAAAAAATCTATGTTTTAAAAATACTTTTGTGTTAAATTATATAAATACGAGTAGGTATCTATTCGCTATTTTAACTCAACGTTTCATAGTCTTCGGCTCATGACATAGACAATCACATTACATATATAATCTCTCTGTCTTCAGGAGCTGCATCTGGTCCTTTTTTAACAGACTTCCAAAATTTTTTTTTTTGTGTCGTCCGCCGATTTCTCCGACAATTTGTTGACCGATTTTGAAAATTCTTTATTTGTTTGAAAGGGTATGCTCTCGAGATAGTCCCGTATAAGTTTAATAACTTTACTGTGATAGTTTTTGAGTTAGTTTCAATAATACGTATTTTTCCCACTTAGTCTATAGGGATGATATGATAAGTTCCTGTCACTGTTATTTACATAGCAGGTAGTGGTATTCGAATTTGTGTGGGGTGGGAACCACAACTAAAAAGTGAAAAATAAAAACCTTTTACAAAAAAGATTCAAACCCACTTTAAAAAAAAACACCACAAAGTGAAAAATAAACTTTAATTTCGGAAGTCGGTGGCAAAAAATGAAAATTCAAAACCAAAGACACGAACTTACGAAATTAAAGTAATTTTTCACTTTGTAGGGTTTTTTTGGAAGCCGGTTTATTTTTTATATTTTTTTTAATATAATCGGTCCCTCTTAAATCTTTACTTTCTCAAAAGCACCATCAATATGTAACCTTTAACGTTAAACAAAAAGTAAAATCGATTAACAAACTGCTAACTGATTGATCAATTTCACTTACCATCCGCTTCTAGATTCAAAGACCACTTTACAATTTTTTGTACCAATATACTTAACCCTTCAATAACAAATCAATAGATAAGGCGTGACTAAGGATGTTTTTAACCCTTCCGCGGCATATGGTCACTCCGATCGCGCTGTTTATTTTGATAAAACGTGTCTGGACAAAAAATGCATGGTTTTTTCGACCGTTGTCCATATGTCCGGGCCTTTGTTGTAAACTTTTTATTTGTTATTGTTGATAATCAATAGTTTCTATTCAATAGTGGCTGGACAGTTGTGTAGGGTTACCAGAAGTTTTGGACGTTAAAAGAGAAAGTTTGGTATCGTTGAGTTTCATGTCATTACAAATATGAAATAATCATCTACTTAGCCTTTTCCGAACTATGTTGGGGTCGGCTTCCAGTCTAACCAGATGCAGCTGAATACCAGTATTTTACATGGAGCAATTGCCTATCTGACCGCCACAACCAAGTTACTGAGTGATACGATACCCTTTTGGTAAGACTGGTTGTCAGACATTCAGGCTTCTGACCATACGTAACGGCTGTCAAAGATCCACGAATAATATTCGTAAATGACGAACATCATTACAAGTATGATAGCTGATAGGTATACATAAATTACTATACATTCCATACCTATTCAAATAATTGAGTTCCTTTTTTTAAGATATAAATGTTAATATTGCTTTAATCCTTAACAACTTAAATTTATAAAGGGAATAACTATACCTAAAAAAGTACAGTAAAGTACCAAGAACACAAAAATCGTAAAAAAACCTCTTAAAATAGCTAATTTAAACCCATTCTTACAAACAAATCACCTAAACCATACTGTCCCCAATGCTCCCTAACAATATGCCACCACCGCAGGCAGTTAAAACCGGTTTGAAGCGGAACCCACCGCTCAGATCCGGTTTTGACCAGCGAGTGACCCCTTCTTACGGATCTATTGTCCCTTGAGGTGAGAGTTCAGGCAGATGTTTCGTACTTGCATATTGTCCGGTCACGTATAGTAAAAAGCAAAGGATTGAATTATTCTTTTGGCAAAATTGTTGACAACCGACTGTGCAAAGCAGAGTTATGTTGAAAATAATACTTGGGTTTATTGGTTGTTCTTTTACAAAGTAATACTCTATTGTCTGGTGCTGAAAAACGTGCTTTGTTTCAGGGTTAGATAGTCGTGGATGAATTAATGTATTATGACTAGAAAACAATCATCCTTTTTATTATTAATAATCATTGTCTACAGTAATAATATAAAGTGAAAAGATTTGTATGTTTGTATTTTTGTTTGTGTAAACTCAAAAACTACTGGACCGATTTTCAAAATTCTTTTACCAGTTTATTCCTATTACTGAGTCACATAAGCTATATAAAGATATTACGCGAGCGAAGACGCTGGTGGAAGCTATGTACCTACTATATATTCTTAAGTTATGTAGTATTTAAATTAATACTGGAAAGAGAACAACAATCATGAAATTACGAAAATTTTCAGAAGAATTCCAGAAAACATGGCAGCATTCGAACCAACAACGTTAATTTTTTTTTCAAGTTTAAAAAAAAAATTGTAACACCCAAATTCAAGGGCCATTAGGCAATCGGAAACACGGGTGTCTAGATGCACAATTTTTATTAACAACAGTTTTGGCTAGCCGTGGGTCAATACCGGTTCTGACCAACTAGTGACCCTTTCTCACGGATCTATTGTCCTTTTTGTTGCTCTGGCAGATGTTTCATACTTTGCATATCACCGGGTCACGTTCCGCTAAATAGCAAAGCAAGGCATATGGACAGCCAAAAACGAAATTATTGTAGAGACAAAACTGCTGCTCAATTACGAGTAGATATGATCATCATCATCATCATCATTTCAGGCGAAAGACGTCCACTGCTGGAGCCATAGGCGTCCCCTAAGTACCGCCACTTTGACCGGTTCTGTGCTATCCACCGGATTCCTGCGGCCTTCACAACGTTATCGCATCGGTTCACCTCGTCCAATTACGAGTAGATATAGCTTCTCGGAATTGAACAGAAATATATAAATCAATAATTTCCTAACTTTAAGTTATTATGAAGAAAGTGAAGAGAACACTGACACAAAGACGAACGATTGTTTACTCAAACTTAGCTGAATATAATTTTTACGTTTAGCATACTTAATAATTATGATACAAGTTAATTGCAAGATATAGTTTTAGATGAACGGAAATATAAAAACAGAACGACAGACATTTAGGATTCATTCATCAGGCTTGATTGTTCCAAAATACGGGCCTCAGATTCGAGACGTGAGAAAAATATTAGTATTGGTGTAACAGCAGAAGATTGTGCTTAAATAGCTATTAAAATAAAAAATGAAATAATAAAACTAGCTATCATTCCACCCTTTCAGTGCCAATGGATAACTATTGCAGATTTTTGATACCACTGTTTAATTCCGGAGAGTCAATTCCGGTTTTGACCAACAACTGACCCCTTCTTACGGATCTATTGTCCTTTTAAAGGTGAAAGGTCAGGCAGATGTTTCGTACTTGCATATTGTCCGGTCACGTATAGTGAAATATTAAAGGATTTGGAACTGGATTTGCAAAACGTGCATTATTAAATAAATATGTATGGCGATATTTTTTCGTGCTTTCTGGAGCGATGTTTTTTTTTTGGAGTGGTATTATCTCTTTGTGGATGAGGTGGTCTGGGAATATAATTTCCTTGAGGATATCTGCTATCAGTATTGTTGATTTCCGGTTTTTAGGGTTTCAGTAAAAAATTACCTACCTGTACCGTGAGACTTTTCTACTCCATCTTTACATGTCGAGGATAATTTAATGGAGTTTATATAAAAAGAGGTTTAGAGATAATCCTACCATTACAACTAAGATTAAATCTTCTGAATGAATGAATTAAATCTTCCGAGTCAATCAATCTGCCTAGCCTTTTCCCAACTATGTTGGGGTCGGCTTCCAGTCTAACCGGATGCAGCTGAATACCAGTATTTTACATGGAGCGACTGCCTATCTGACCTCCACAACCCAGTAACTGGGTAATACGATACCCCTTGGTAAGACTGGTGTCAGACTTTCGGGCTTCTGACGACTCGTAACGACTGTCAAAGATCCACGAATGACAGCCGGGACCAACGGCTTAACGTGCTTTCCGAGGCACGGAGGATTCTCGGTATGTAAAGATGGTCACCCGTCCACTGACCAACCCTGGCAAGCGTAGCTTAACCTGATGGATCGACCAGTGCGGCTGTTGTTACTTAGCCACGAGCTCCTCTTATTAAATTAAATTAATCTTTAATCTCGAATTAAATCTTCCGAGTGAACTTCGAAAATCAAATTTTGATGTTCGAAGGTCATGTAGAGGTTTTCAAATATATCAAAACTGTCAGTTTTTCAGGCTATACCTAAACAGATTTCTAACAAGTAATTAGTATTTTCTCTTGGCTTAGGAATACTCGTAGTAGGTTCCTAGTAACAAAATGCATTCACCCAAATATCTTCAACTGTTACACATTAAAAACAAAGAACTAACATAATCAGATAAGCCACAGCGGTAGATAAACACTAGCGGTATGTAGCGGTATGTAACGGAAGCTCGCGGTATACCGGCGCGGTAAGAATTCGCGAAAACACTCCGCGAATTATTGTCGCCTTCCTGTCGCGTGTTGTACACCTACAGACTATTAAGGATTTTAGTATATTTTGTGTGTATTGTGAGTTTAAGAAAGCAAAAATTTAAATTTAATAAAAATAGAAACTTATTTTTAAAAATATATTTCCTCGTCCGTCGGTCTAATTAATTATAATTATTGATGCATCGAAACTAAAACGCTTTAAGTTAATTAAAAATACTCTAAGCCCAGTGTTCTTTCCTTCACACCTTTGATGAAAGGACCTTCTGAGAAAAAGTTTTGAAACCCGAAGAAAGATGAACATATCAGATAAAAGATTACGTGGTCTCAGGTGAGAATTCAAAAGATGTAGGTATCATAATTATAATTCGCACACACTCACTAACGCAATTTTCACAATCACTGCGGTGACAAATTAAAGGAATGTGTAATGAGAAGTTCTCGTATGATCGTAGATGTATGAGTATATAAAAATCAAAGAAAGAACAACACAACAATAAAGATAATTTATAAAATAAAACTGTAGCACTCACAAAAAACAGAAAATACAGCGAACTTTTTAAAACCCGAGACAAAAGTTAGAATCTTAACGAAAGCTTAGAACTTTGTTTTCAGCACACAAAAACTTAAGACGCCTACAATAAGTTGTCAACTGAATCCGATACTTGTCCTGACTTCTAAGATCATTTGAGTTTAGATAAAAGTAAGGTGATATCTTTACTTTAATTTTAACACGAGTTTGTGGAAGACTTTTGATATTGTGGGTGTTTTTCAGAAACTTGTAACTAGTGGATTACTTTTGTGATGTTTTTTTATTTCGGCCTTTACAGTACGGCCCATGAATCATCATCATTATAACATTAAAAAATAAACAAATGGTGATATGAGGCGAGTGTGACTGAGAGAACATTCGCGAAAGCTCATGTGCCTGTGTTCAGACTAGCCATGATTAATCGCCCGTACTGTACCTAATACTTTTTAGTCACATCATTCTTGCGACTGTATCAATCGTTTAGGTACTTACTTTATATGAATTCCGGATTTCTGATCAGGATATGGGTACTACGACAACTAGGACCGATAATGTAAAGGTACATAGAGGTGTCAAATGAAAAGATCTGTCATTCATCTACGTAGTCCACCAAATCGATGCATCAACGCGTTCTAATAATAGCCCAATAAAAAGGCCATAATATCAGAAAACAACGTAGCCACTTTAGCCAATCTAAATTCCACACCCGCCTGTGGCAGTACCGTCTAATGTAAGATTTACACCGGTTATCCGGCTCGAGAGAATAGTTAGCTTGGCGACGGATTTCCGAGCGTCACTAAAAATTTGCCTCACAAATACTCCGGTACTTCTCGGTATGTGGGGTACAACCGGGTGGGTGTAAATCTATGTAGGAATTAGATATTTTGTGTTTGGTTCCTTGATGATTGTTTTATTTATTTATTTATAGTTTTGCTTAGGCTGGTGGTAATAGATATTTTGTGACTGTAAAGGGTGTTAGTTTATCGACCTCTTGTTATTGGTAATGATGGTCCTCGAGTGGACTTTATCAAATCGAAATCTATTTTAGCCTCACTTTAAGTTTAGACCTTTAACTTTTATAAATTACTTGCTACACCCCGCGGTTTTACCCGCATAAGTCTAGATCCCGTAAGAATATCGGGATAAAAAGTATCCTATGTCCAAACCCAGGTCATGGTCTACCCATGTGCCAAATTTCATTCAAATCTGTTCAGCCGTTTTAGCGTGAATGGGTAACAAACAAACAAACTCACTTTCGAATTTACGAGTATAATATAAGTTAGCATTCTACTTGTAACTTGGATTCATAGAATGCTGCATGCTTTGTCACCCATTTCCGTGAGGATTTAATCGAGATAATATCATCTGCTTTCCAAAAATGTTGGGGTCGGCTTCCAGTCTAACCGGATACAGCTGAATACCAGTATTTTACATGGAGCGACTGCCTATCTGACCTCCACAACCCAGTAACTGGGTAATACGATACCCCTTGGTAAGACTGGTGTCAGACTTTCGGGCTTCTGACGACTCGTAACGACTGTCAAAGATCCACGAATGACAGCCGGGACCAACGGCTTAACGTGCTTTCCGAGACACGGAGGATTCTCGGTATGTAAAGATGGTCACCCATCCACTGACCAACCCCGGCAAGCGTAGCTTAACCTGATGGATCGACCAGTGCGGCTGCAACACGATATCCATTGATAATACTGGTTGTCAGACTTTCGGGCTTCTGACTACCCGTAACGAATGTAATATATCTATGAATGACAGCTGGGACCAACAGCCTAACGTGCTTTCGGTGTGTAAAGAATGGTCACCCGTCCACGAACTGACCTCGGTAAGCGTAGCTTAACTTTTGATCGCTGTTATTACTTAGCCACGACCTTTTAATCAAGATACTCGTATTAATGTCAGTTAAAATAAGTTTGTGATGCAGAATTTGGGGGAAAAAAGACATCTTTTTAAGTTATGTTTGACTTCTACGCGCCAGGAAAAAGAAAAGATAACCTATAAACTAAATAAAAACCTATCGTTTAATCGACCAGTTGGTCCGAATCTCCTCAAAAACCAACACCCTTCCTTTCACCATACCTCCAATAAACCCATCAAAACAACAAACCAATAAAGTTTACAAAAACATAGTGTAAACGTTTAGAATAACATCGTGACAACAGGTGGTGGGCAGTTGTCGACATGACACGATGACACGACATATGTGGCGGGTGGACGATCGAGTGACGCCTTTATGGGTCAAAGAATAGTAATGAAAAGGGTTTTTGCCTACGATGCTAAGTAAGGAGCACGGGTATTTTTTAACAGACTTCCAAAAAGGAGATTCGATTTTCGTAGTGTACGTTTGTTTTCTTATTTTTATGAAAATAAAGAAATAATATTTGTTAGTTTTTTTTTTTTTTTTGTTAGTCAGTCACTCATCTGGAATTCGCTATTCTGCGATCTTCTTTAGTCTCCGATCTGTTGGACTTCCCTTGTCTTTGAGTTCTCAGTGCTCACACCTGAATTGAATCACTTTTTAACAACTGAAAAGTAAAATGACTACGATCAACCTTTTACAGGAAATTTGGCTTATCTATTATTTCTTTAAAATGTATTACAATACGACACAACTTAGATGTATCATCGGCAAAATTCGTAAAACCGATCACCATCCGAACTGAGTGCGCCTTCAAAATCACCAATCTTTATTACTGCTTTAGGTGAAAATGATATTTACGCAAACGAAATAACTTGTGAAGTCATATAACCAAATACATTCATAAAATTGAAATTAATTAATGCAAATTGCAAGTTGTGTCGTTTCTAATTTTATATACTTACTAAAGTCCGGTCGCGAAGCAAAAAGAATTTCGTACAATGACCCCTCATTACTTATCTCTATCGCTCACGCACAAATGTATTGCCATCGCGCTCGCGCATTTGAAGGTCCCTTCTAATTCTTTCTACTTCGCGACCGGACTTTAGTTCCATGCAACCATCACCATCTGACCCCAAAAACCATAGACGATTATTCCCATTTCTTATATCGTGACCCTCTGTTGATCTTAATCTTTGCCCAACAAGGTGTCGATCCTTTATTTATTGAAAGCGAAGTTATTGAATTTTAAAATGGCTACTTCCGTCTCCGATCTTAAAACAATTAATTTTTACAATAAATAACTATAAAATGCCTTATTTTATACCTTATTTCCTTACAATAAGAGCTATCAGTATTTTGATCAACTCCATTCGAATTTCACAAGATCCATAATTTGAAAACGTAGGTCAAGCATCCAAAATTAACAACAATAAACTTTCAATCTTAATGTAAAGTTATAAGAGCTATTATGATTATAAGGATTAGCAATTTAAATAAAAATCGAACGCATCTCAACAAATGAATGTTTTGCCTGTTTGAAATAATACGTTATTCAATTTTAAGCCTTATTGTATACGTATAAAAATTAGAAGTATTTTATCGACAGTTTTTTTAAAGTGGTAGAATAAAGTGACGACACATGTCATGTTATAGAAAACAAAAGTTAAGGGTTAAACACACGTGGTCGTAACAAAATCATTTATTGACTGTGGAATCCAACAGAACCTTAACAGGTGTTTAGTGAAAGTATTTAGAGGGTTTTTGTTTGAATACATTTAGTTTTTATGCTTTTTTTGAGCGATAAAGTCGTCAATAGTGTTTGCCAGGATTTAAAACGAAGAATGTGTCAGCTGGTCTAAGTTTATCTTTTTAACCGACTTCCAAAAAGGAGGAGGTTATATGTTCGACGCGTATGTATGTTTTTTTTTTAATGTATGTCCGTCGATTTCTCCGTCAATTGTGGACCGATTTTGAAAATTCTTTTTTTGTTTGAAAGGATTGGTCCCCGGATTGGTCCCATATAAATTTTATTAACTTTGCTGGGATAGTTTTTGAGTGACCTTCAATAATACGTATTTTTCCCACTTGGTATATGTGGATGATATGATGATAACTTCCTGTGACTGTCATTTACATAGCAGGTAAGTGAAAAATCACTTTATTTCGGAAATCGGTGGCAAAAAACGAAAATTCAAAACCAAAGTTTTTTTTTGGAAGAAGGTTGTTTTTTTTTTCACAATTTGTTTGTAGTAACTACCCCACACATATTCGAATACCACTACCTGCTATGTAAATAACAGTCACAGGAAGTTATCATCATATCATGCACATAATACTAAGTTGGAAAAATACGTTTTTTTTTTTTGTAAAATGTTTTTTCAATTTACCTTTAAATTTTATGTTATAATTTTGGAGCACTTTTGGGCAAAGAAGAAGCGCTTTTATAGTTTAGTAGCTTTTGCCCGCGACTTTGTCCGCAGGCCTACCTTCGTCAAGAATTGGACTATCCAATGCAAAAATATTTTTCTAATCCGACTTGTAGTTCCTGAGATTACCCCCTGCATTCAAACTTTCAAACAAACAAACAACCAACCAAACAAATTTTACCTCTTTATAATATTAGTAGGTATAGAAGTAAAGTATAGATGAAACAAGACAATCATTTTAGGCCTCACATAATTTTTTTTTTCTTAATATCACTATGATACTGGATGTCAGGGACATCGACGCGAAAACTGTTACTATATCAGTAAATGGTTCTCAGAGTCGAAATTTTTCGTCGGTAATTAAAAAAAAAAGTCTGCTGTTTCATAGAAAACTGCAATACCTACGCGGTCAAAATGTATGGAACAGTATTTTTTTTTTTAATTACCGACGAAAAATTTCAACGCAGGGGCGTTCAGAATCATGTACTGAATCCATGGTAACAGTTTTCGCATCGATGTCCCTGACACCCTGTATAAAATATCGAGTAAAAAATACTTTTAGTACTTAAGAAGATACAATAAAAATTGTTCAATTCAAATAAAGATTTAACAAAACCAATAATAAAGTAAACCAGTGCAATTTCCCCACATATTAATTTTCCGCAACAATTCTTATAACCACACCACTATATGCTATTAAGGTATTCACACACCGTATCGAAAATATTCGCCAACAATGGGTGTGTACGCAAAATATTTACTTAGAAAATAAGTGCTGTAACGGTCCGGTGCGCGCAAATCGCGAAGAAGCAATGATATGATATTATTAAAATGATAGCCGCATTGTAAATAAGGATTTTTAAGCCACGCCTAGTGTCGTGTGTGTTTTTTAAAATTTGACGGTATATTTGTACTTACTTAGCTTTATACCTGCGATTTTAAATAATATAATGCTACGTAATCCTACAAGAATCTTTGGGCGCCTGAATGACATTGACAGGGGGGCATTGTTGGTAAAAATTTGCACAGACAAATCAAGATGGCGGTATTAGTTCCGATTTTGGCCACGCGCCAAAAGTAGTTTGCAGCGTAGTACTTAATTATACATTGTTTTTTAAAGAATGGAAAAGCCTGATGGAAACATGCAACTTACAAAACCAAAGATTAATTAATGATTATATTATTTTACTCGAGCGGTTTTGCCCGCGTGGATGTCGGAAATTATCATACGGGAACGTACAGCATACATGTGTATCATTGCAAACAATTATTGAAATAAACTTATAATTGTTATAAAAAGGATTTGCTGATGTGTTCTCAATCTTAGAAATAAAGGTCCATGTGCCGGTAGTTTCAGGAATACTCACCCCTTTCAAATTGGACACAGACACAATTATAGGGATGTTGCATATTTTTATCCGTCGTATAGATTATTAAAAAATATTGGACACGTATTTTTTCTTTTCTTACGTAGTCAAAAGATTACGGCAATACATTGAGGTAAAATGTGGCATGACATCACTCTCCGGTAGATTTTATACTGAATTGTGACGTAGCAAGCCCCCACTCCCCAACTTTAATCGCGTTTTATCTAAATCATTTTTTATTAATATGATAAAGCTAAAAATACGGATCTAATATTTTTTCTGGTACTTGGCGACAGAAACAGGTTTTTTTTTTATAGGGAAATTTACAACTAATTTATTACTACTGTGTTCTAACAAAAGTGTTGAAATTGGGTTTTTCTATCTAGAATTTCTTAGTAGCAGTCCGCAGTCTCATTTTTACCCAGTTAATGGCAATAGGCTCGCCCCCTATTACATGGGACTTAAACATAACTGGCGAAATCTGGGTGCCCTATACATACACAGTTGCCTAATCCTTCGTTCGGGCTTAAGTAATGTATAGAAAAAATATAACATTGAAGGTCCACAAGGTCCACTGATAAATATTAAAATAAAAACGAAAAAAAGTTGATGTGACACCCGCACTGGGCTCGCGTAGTGGATTATGGCCCACTCCCTCTCACAGAAAGGAGGCCTGAGTCCCAGCAGTGGGAAAATTATAGGCTGCTTATGATTGTGATTATGATTCTTGCATTTCAATGAATTGAGATATAGAACATAAATTTTCCTTCCAGGTAACGAAGTGTAAAGGAGAGACTAGACAAGTAGCAACCTTAAGAGGGTTTATCCTCCGTAGGCGCGGGCCTGCGGACGGTGAGCGATGGGCAGCTCACCGTCCGATAGGGACCAGGCCCAGGTCGACGGCGCGTTGTGTTCCACGCGCGCCTCAAAGAGATGTCAGCAACAACTGACGGGGTCCGTAAGGACCAATGCCTGCTGGAGTTGCGGGTTTGTCCGAAAGGAATATCGCGGCCCCGGCACACAGGCATTGGAAGGAACACGGGTGGGTTTTAGTCAGTAAAAGTCTGACACTCCCTCTCGCTCCGCCCAGAGCGGGAGGAGTCATTCGATGATTTCCCAATCAAAAAAAAAAGAAAAAAAAAGAGGGTTTATCCTAAACGTTGGCAACGTCGCAAATAACTGACAAATATTTACCTGTTTTGATTCTTATAGCAATATTACTGAACAGAAATAAGAAATGGGGCTAACTAGCGAACTAGAATATTAATAATGAATTGCAATTATAACATTGAATTTGATGTTGTACCCATTTTAGTTGTACAAAACGCATTTGGAAAGTTTCCAAATAGATTTTTTACATCTTAAACTAAATATTCGGTGTTACGATATTAATTATTGCATTTCATAATCAATATTCTAGTTCGCTAGTTAGCCACATTTCTTATTTTCACACAGTAATAATTGCCAAATTAATTAAAACAGTGAAATATTTGACATTTATTTGCGACGTTGCCCACCTTCAGAATAAACGCTCAGAAGGCAGCCAAAATGTCTATTTCCAATTTTACTAAGTAAAAAGGATTATCTGTAATAAGACCCGGATGAGAATCAGCCTCCCTACCTATTTGCACTTGAATGAAAAACCTAATCGATCGAAAACCAACTATAAAACAATCTATATACAGAGTGCTCCACCCGCCGTTATACAGGACGCTACAAAACAGGGCAACTCGCCGCTTAGCTATGTAAGTGCAATTTAAAATGTAAATTAACACAGCAAAGAAGTGGGGGGAAGCGCACCAACACTTGGGGAATTTCCACCAACACTGTCTTGGCCACCCTGTATAATCACTTGGATGATAAAGTTAAGTCAACAATTCTCGCACGCCAATTCCAACTTTAATCACTTACTATAAGGTTAATTTTGAAGTGTTTCTTTTGAGGGTTACGACGTTTTATGTCGAGTAAATAAAGTGACGTAAAAACTGTTTTATACAAGGTGATTTAAATTGTATCTTCATTTTTATAGAGTTGGTTTTAGACTGTGTTTGCGAGGTTGCCTATAGGCTTTTCTTGGTATAATTTTTATATTTTCTTCCCGACAGAAGAGATTTGTTACGTGTAACTTGTAGCGGACTCTCAGTCCCTCCAGCGTGGAGGAATAAATTATAACGAGAACACCCTGATTGCTTTTTAATTTTATTTTTTGTTGAAGGAAAATTGTAGTTCATTTTGATTATGTTATGAATGGTTGGATTAGTATACCTTTATATAATAAGTATACCTTTGTTTTCCTGTAAATTTTGGAAAAAATAAAATATTCTTCGCATTTGTTTTTTTTTTTTGGCTGGATTCAACAATTTAGCTTGACTTCGAATAAAAATTATCGCTGAAATTTCGCGTCAGCGGCCTGCGAACGCTTAATCCAAGTTGCTCGCAGAAATTTTGTTCATGTTTATTAAAGTGATATTATTAAATTATAGATGTATTATTATTTTATAGCTGTTTTCATCAAATTCAAAGTGCTATTAAATACATTCCTTAGTACGCTATTGTTTTACTGCAGTAAGCTGGTCTTAATAACAACTCCTTTGTTCTTGCATGGTACCTTAATTTTTCCAGTATAACGTGTATAATTTTTTTAAATTACAATGAAACATTTCTTATGGACAGCCAATTCAGGCTGTCCAAAGACATGTTACATTATTAAAAAAAAAAAAAGTTGGAATGACTAAATTCGAGCAAAATTGGCACTGAAAATATCTAAATTATGTAGATTAATTAAACTTAATAAGTACTTCCACTTTAACAAACAAACACAATTTGCGTCCATTGATCACAATAATTACTGGTTTTAGTAAATTCGGTGGAGGTCAGACTTCTGTCGATCCATTTAAAACAAGGAGTTAGGCGTTGTCGTAATTAGTTCGTCTGTACGTCAAAGCAAATCCTAAAAATAAACAAAACAAAAGATTTCATACATTAAGTAGTATTCTAACAAAAAAGCACAACTAAAATTATTGTTTTAATTGTATCATCATTATGAAATTAATAATATAGGTAATTATAGGTACCTAAAAATTCTATTTACTCAATTTCACCCCCTTATAAAAATTCACCCCTAAAATACAGCCCATTAGAAAAACACGTAAAAAGCATCTCAAGGCGTCTCCGTCGCGAGGCAACAGAGAGGCCACTTCTTTTTTCATCCCCCATTCCCCTGCGAAGGGGTGAAGGGGGTGGGAGGGTCGCCGAGAAATGGAAAACTCGGGAAAATTGTAGCATTCTTGAGGCAACGCTCTGCTCACACCTTCTTGCGTGAGGGGTTGACAACATTTTGATGTGAAAAGGATTTATAGGTTTTTTGTTTTAGGTTTTTTATTATTGTTGTCATTAACAGCACGTTTTTCATTGATTACAGCACCTTTTTTACTTTGTGTACTAGGCTTATCATAAGATATTTTTCTTGTTTTACGTTCTGTAAGAGCAAGTCGAATACTAATATCTCTAATAAGCCATTAACTCCGCCTTTGTACAGTTAACTCAATATGATTGGAATTAAGGAAGAATAATAATCATCGATACAATTGTTTTATCCTAATGAAAGGTTGCGACTGCTTGAACGAATCAGATAGTACGATAGATTCCTGGACCAAGCTTTAATAATAAAAGTAATAAACTAAACTTTAACGTGTTAAGAGATATATAATTATGTAGATTTAGTAAAAAACACAGTTCACAAAATCATTCAATAAAATGAGTGAACAAAACATTGAACTCCAAGAAAATGTTTTCAACCAATGCAGCGGCGCGCAACGTAAAAAGGAGCGCTGTGTCGGACGCCCCCCAGCCCCTCTCCGCGCCACGCTCACCCCCTCGGCCACGGACAGCGTCTCGGGGCGCGGACTTGGGGTGTTGTATTTTTAAGATGACTTTTATGTAATAGGGGATTCTTTTTGTATGGATTACCTCTGACTGGTCGTGCAACAGATCTGAACACTGAATGTGTCGGGACATCGCACAAAGGATTTACGTAAAAACTGTGTGTACAATGTTGATAGGTAATTAAGTTGCATCTTCACCTACACGTAACAGCAGAACATTAATTACCGAGAAGAAGAGCAGGTATAATTCTCTTTTTAGCTAATTAATATAACTGTCTTTCATGAGAGGATCCAGGTGTATTAACATAAGACTTTGGAGGGAAAAAAAAATATAGGTAAGTTATGCCGTGGCAGGAAAGTAGAAGGATACGTGCGATGTAATAATGCACTTGTACTAGAAAGAGCTTACGAAAAGATGGCTCATATGCCAGCTCTATCATTAATGAAAATAAAGTAAAAAATAGTTCTCTAGGAAGCTACGACTTGCAGTCAACATGGCTCACACACCCAAGTCCGTCCCTGTTCGCCGTCGCCGCGGGTTCCGTACCGGCGTTTTACATATTTCTTCAGTTCGCCCCCATTGTGAGCGGCCCGCGTATTGAATCAACTGTACGTATTGTATACTTAGGTATAGCGTATACTTAGAGATATACAACTTCTTTGTTTCCGCCTTGCCAGGAGATAATGCGGAAAATTATTGCTGGACTGAAAAAATAGATTAGTTGCAGATTTTAGATCATTTTCTCTATTTATAATAATATAATTATAGGGCTATAATGCTTCTTGAAACTAAAATGTAATATTCAGATTTAACTTAGTTGGCATGCGTCAAACTAAGATCCGAGGAAAGCAATAAAAAACACCATTATGTAGAACTAGAATTTATTTAAAAGAGTGTCCGTGGAGTTTCTTGCCCGTTCTTCTCCATAGGTACCTACCTACTACGCTTTGGAATGGGCAACTAGCTTCATATTTCTGACTGACCGATTCCTTGACAATTCAAAAGTGCCTGTAAATGGTTTAATTGAAATAAATGCTTTGAGTTTGAGTTTGAGTTTGAGCTAGATAAAATATGTAGAACGAGTCACTTACCAGCCGTATTTGAACTGTACTTTAGATTGTAGCAATAGACCTATGTCTTAAACTGGATCCCGATAAGCTCAGTCGATTTTTTGACTGGTTGATACACTTGTCTTATTATTGAGATTGTCCTATCATTGTGAATCACAAAAAAAACCATGTCATCGTCATTCTAAATGTCAGTTGGTACATCTATTTCGTGTGATTGTAGTAATGGGATAATATTTCAAGTTAATACAGCATTTTTCTGAACTTAAATTGTATTCATGACTGGAATCTGAACAGTAAACTTAGCTACCAGTAGATCGATATAGGTACTTTAGCGAAATAGCCTGAAAAACAAACCCATTAACGATGTACTCAATAACAATTATTTTTACAGGTCTAAGATAAAAGGGGGTGAATTTCACCCCCTGATGACGTCACCATCCGACAGTGTGTCAGCAAATATCAAACCAGGTTAAATTGAACCCTCTCAATCCGTGCTTCTGAAAAATTTCAGTGTATTTAAGGATAAAGTTAAGCAGCTGAGAGCTCAGGTTAAATTGGAAATTCGGGAGGCAAATGTTTTGTTTGGCTCGGGGTAAATGATGCAAAAAGCTTTAAGAAAATTATAACGGTGTATGTTATAAAGGATGAGTAGTATATTCTAAGATGGATGGTGAGAAATACCTATTATTTATTATGTTATATTTATAGCGATGATATTAGGAAAACGGTAGCTCAAATATTAGTTACTTACGGCAAGACAAAGGTTTGCATCGAGGGATTTAAAAAGAGTGGTTTCCGACAAATAAATCTCATTGTGGAACTAAAATCAATCTAATTCGGTAGCGTTTCTATCCATTTAGACTCCATTGTTGATGTTACATTTAATGTTTTTTCTTTATTGATTAGTTTAAAAAGGTTACTTTTATTTCCTTTACACAATGCCTATCTTAAGTTATCGACTACTCGTAAAACGGGACTGTTGTGGACACTCTCTTAACTCCTTATACATAAATATAAAAGAAGAAACTTAAAAACTGCATTAAAATATCATTCAACCCCTCGCTCGCCAGGGGTAGTTAAGACCGGCGACGTTGCCAGCGTGATATGTTGCCAAATTTATGTTTTTTGCCAACTACTGGCATTATCTCGTTTTAATGTTAGACTCTCGGTTATTTTCTCCTTTTTATTGTGTCTATTTGGCATCATATGGCAGTCGCATTTTAGGGTTGAGTTCTTGGCTATTAGTTTTGAAGATAGGGCGTTTGTTTTATAATGATCGAATGTTTTTAATAGGATTTGTTTTGCGAAGCAGCAATAAGAATGAAAAAAAAAAAACTTTAAATAAATACCTTTCTTAAACATTATTCAAATAGAAAGGTAAAAAAAATCTACTACCCTAATTTATTTGGACTATCATTTCTTATTTATGAAATTTAAATCATGTTTGTTTTTTATTTATGAATGCTTATAATATCTCATCCTACTCCAATAGTATTAATAATTCTGAAAATAAATAATGTTAATAGTAATATAATTTAAAAAAAACTACCCGCATCACTTTAAAGGACTATTCAACTCTCAAATCACTTACCTAACACAAAAATCCCTTTAACAATCCAGCGAACAATCATAAAAAATCTCCTTGCGGTCGCACACAATCAGAAAAACCTCACACAAGCAAAAATATAAAAGAGTGTATAAACGGTGCGAATGCATCTGTGTGCGTGATAGCCGCTGCTTCCATTGGGCACAGAGCTATTTCTTTATTGATCCATATTTCTTCTTCTTTAGACTGGCCTCCAAGGGGGATTCACCCCTCTGGGGGACACCGCCCAGCCCCCCCGGAGGTGTTTTTCTACAGTTTTAATGAACGAAGGACTCGAAAATGGCGCGCAAGGAGTTTTGGGGGGTGAAAGGGGGAGAAAGGTTATTAATGCTTTTTAAGCTGAGTAATTTTCACCCTTAACGTTTTTAGGCTTGAGTGTGCTTAGTTTTTGTTTTTAAGGCTATTCTGTTGTTTGTGGTGGGTTTTTATGTGTTTACCTAATTACTAATTAAGTATGTTTATAAAAGTTGGACGGTGGGATAAAGTGGAGGTACTTTGTGTGAATGGGCACATTTGTAGGGCAAGAATTCCATAGGGGTAAATAACTATAATGAGACTGTTTGTTGAGTCGTTTTAATAGAATACTAGATTATGCTGTCTTGTATTTTTCTAAGTAAAATACTTTCAGCTTTCTAACAGTTTTACTGATTTAGATACCAACAATGTGTAACATCAGTAAGTTGAATAACAAAACTTGTATATTTACGTAACCTTGTTTTTTTTAATTATTTATGTGAGAAAGGGTTTTTATCCATCAGGATGTGCCAGCCCCATCGTACCTTATCAACAATTTTACTTTAATTGAGGGAACTACTTAATATTATGTACCAGAAATAGAATCATTGACTATCTTCACCATCTTCACAACCACTTTACAATCTGATGAGCCGATCTAGGGTATGCTAAAATGTTTTGAATTAGTCCAACGTCCAAAATGTTCAATTTAATTTCTCTGATCAATGATTATTATTTACGTAATCATATCTACAAGTTTCACAAATTATTTCCAGTAACTAGTATGTCTCTATCTCGAGGCCATTATAATAAATGTCTGTATGTGACCATCAAAACCATGACATTGAAATAGTGTTCGGTAAGTATCAACTCAAATAATATTTATCCCAAGAGTACACAACCTTAAATATAGTAGAATAAAACGAATAAAGAACAAAAAACAATTCAATTCATTGTCAATGAAACTCGACACTTTATCTCATTCGAACACTCGCAAAAAAAAAAAGAAAAAAGAAACCACCACGCATAACAAATTTGAAAAAACATACCTTATAATTTGGCTCATTACCAAAACGTAGGAAAAACATATTCGTTCCCTTACACTCCCCCATAAATAAGGACGATGGGTTCGGAAAAGGGAAAAATTTTATTATTCAACCACCCCTTTCCACCCCTAAGGAGAAATATGAAATAAAATGAAAATGTAATGGGGAAAAAATACGGAGCGCGCGGCAAGACAAAGGGATGGGATGGCGTAAGCTGGTGTGGAGATGGCTTTGGGAGACAATTTTGTAAGGTCAAAATACATACTTTAATTTTCTGAAATTATTCTCTTGACATTCGAAACTTATGTTCGACTTATGCGGAATGGGCAATGTAGGTGTCGAGCGAGACTTATTGAAAATTTTGGACCCACAACCGAGACAGATTCTTATTAGATTCACGAACTGGCATCGTTTTTACACTTCTTTTTTTATAAAATCCATCATCATTCTGTGTTGAATTTAAATGAGCTGGTGTGAAATATTTAAGACAAGATTGGAGAAATAACTGAGCGAATGATTCGATGAATTGACTAAAGATGGCGGGTATCAGCTGAATGGGAGTAGCCGAGTATCGAGAAATATGGCGTGTGATTGGAGAAGTTTGTCCAGCAGTGGACTGCTATATTAAAGCTGATGATGGAGTTGCGGGTACGATTCTCACTGAGAAGATCTGGGTGCCATGCGAGATTCGTGATTATAAATAACAGCATAACGTCACCTATAATAAATAAGTCCAAAAATAATGTACTCTTGGGAAACACGCTCGAAAAGCCACAAGGAGCTTTTAAATATCAACAGCTAACTCTTACAAAATCCATCTCCATATTATCCTCCACGTAGGGCGGGGGTAGACACCGCAAGCCCGCGGCAATGAAGACTCGTTCCTATAAATCTGCCTTATCATAAAAATATACGCGCGTATCTGCCTACGGCTTTACGATTGTGGCTTATGTACGCACTTTTATTCTTATGTAAGGTAAGTTACTTTTAAGGTGAGTAGATTAGGGGAATTGTACTTAGAGGTCTTTTAAAAATGGGGGTGAAACTAATAACTAACGACGTGACCATACTTCACCCAAGTATGGTCACGTCGTTAGTTATTAGTTATGGAGCTCCTTGTAAATAGTTTGTTGAAATTTATACAAAAAGTTATGCCTTTTTCTTATAGGGATAGGCAGAAAGTATAAAATGCCACATATTACGATTCTCACATACATCAATCCACCCACAGTCATATATCTTATCACACGGACGCTACAATTACTATTTCTGTCTTCAAATAGGATTGCTGTTTCATTATCTATACTAATCTGTACTAATATTATAGCGTTTAAGTTTGTTTGTTCGTTTGAACACGCTAATCTCTGTAACTACATTTTGATAGCCTAATTCTTGACAAAGGTTATGTTATTTAACATTACGCTATGACCCTTAGGAGCTGAGATAAAAGAAAAAGTCGGAAATAACGATGACGATGCGATGCGACGCGGTGAGTCGAGTGAACAAGAACATGCGGACGAACTCGCGGGTAGAAGCTAGTTTTTAATATCGCTTCATCCTAAGTTTTGATTTATTTCAGTATTTAGCTTAGGTATGGTTCCCTAAGACTTGGAACTCAATAATTGCAGAAGACTAATATAGAGTGTACATAGTAGGAGTAACTAGTACACACAAAGACAAGCTGTTTAAATAAAACAATACTGCGTTCTACCAGAAAATCGTTGAGCGATAGACGTTCTTTAAAAAAATGCGGGGCAGTCTTTGAGGACTGCCGATAGAAGTGAAAACTAAGTAACTTGTGAATTGTATACTTATGTACATATATACACAGTATACATATAGCTCATGGGAAGCGTGCGATGACGATGACGCGAGTTTCACGCTTTTTGTTCACCCAAAAAGTGCTCAACGCCTAAAGAAGTTTTGACTTCAAAAACTATAAGGGCGAAATGAAATGTACTTTTTTAACACTCGCTTTTATTCTAGCTTTTGTTTTAGCTATTATACTTAAACAGAACTGGCGAAACATTGGTGTTTTATAGGTACATGTCTGCCTAACCCTTAGAGGAAAACAGGCTTGATATAAAGTTTTATTTGATTTTATACCCGGCCATGGAAATTATATCCAATGTCAGGTGCATGCATGACCGTGGGAAATTGAAAACTTGTCAATCGATTTAAGGAAACAACTGTCGCAGTAAGAGTTAACGCACCTGAAACTAATTAATAATTTACAAATATCGTCAAAGGGGCCAATTAAGACTGCAAGGCTGAAATTATTTTAAGTGGATTATATTTTTTGTATGCATATGCAGTTCCAGTATTTTTAAGACGAGTTCTTATACTAGTCTCAATCTGTAAAAATACAATCAATTTACCTACCTAAATTTTTGACAAGATTTTAACATTTTACATTTTTAAGTACCTACGAGAATTTGAACGTTTCACGTTCTTAAGTATGAGAATTAGCCTTCAAGATAATTTGAGCTGTAATCAGCATGCATGCTACCTTAGTACGAGTATCAACTTATCAATCGGTTAGTGTTTATCTGTGTAAAACTTTTCAAGCAGATAAAGCTATGCTATTTTCCTATATACATTATGTAATCATTTGTGACTTCATCCAACTTGACTGAAAAGTATCTTTCTGCTACAATCCCAAGTATTTTTATTAAATCTCTTTCAAATACTTTAATCTTTTAATAGCCCGTCCCATCCCAAAATAAAATACAAATTATAATATAAAAAAATCAATAGAACCTTTTATGATATTTAAGCCGTTCAAGTGAAAAATCCTTTCCGACATAATCTTCAAAAGAGCCCTTTTATTCGCAGGTAAAAGAAAATCGGGGCCCTTGCAAAAATTAGCCCCCTAGTAGGGGTGAAAGGGGGTGAAAAGGGGGAGTTTAAGAGCATTTTTCTCCATACGGGGAGTTTCATTGTTACGAGTTTTTTTAAGTGAATTTCGGTGATAGACCGTTTTTAAAAGGCTGTGTTTGAGAGTTTTGCGTGTCTGGGAAAATGCTGATGTACCTAATCGTACCTACATGCGTTCATTGTGTATACCGAATGTGGCTGTATTTTGTTGCATAATTCGTTAATAATAACTTTATTTACGTAGTTAATTGACTCAGGCGTGACTTTGCGGAAATCCATTATAAACTACAATAGACGACGTATATTATTAGTAACCTAATCCGCTTAAATGTTCTTAAAGAGTCATAAAAAACCCTGTGAGAAATCGACACGTGTTTAACCTGTCAACGAGGCATCCTCAGGATGACGATTGACTTGTTGCGAACCCGAACGCGACGTGTTGATACGTCAAACGTCGAGTGCAGAGCTCTGCTCTCGACGCTTGACTCTTTAAGAACAGTTAAGCGGATTAGGTCACTAAATATACGTTGTCTATTGTATTTTTTATTTAGGTACAAAATATTTTATAAATGGTTAAGATATTTTCAAAAAGACAACTTAGCTTGGATTTATTCATTACTTTAACCATTTACAAAAAACATGTACCTACAGTGATCTTTTTATTAAGAGTCCTTCGGTAACAAAAGTTTACTTTAAAATTAACATACTGTGAATAAAAACATCTTGATTTAAACTAGAGATTAATAGTCTGAATTCGCTGACACGCAGTGAGCATCGAGCGATGCGAAGAGGCCTTTGCCCTAACTGGGATAGTTAATGACAGACTGATAATATTATTCTTTAACACTACGCAACGATACAAAGAAATTAAACATTTTAATTCAGTTTGTTATACAGCTTACCGGGGTTGGTCCGTGGATGGGTGACCATCTTTCCATACCGAGACTCCTCTGTGCCTCGGAAAGCACGCTAAGCCGTTAGTCCCGGCCGTCATTCCTGGATCTTTGACAGTCGTTACGGGTCGTCAGAACTCCGAAAGTGTGACAACCAGTCTTACCAAGGGTTAGATAGATAGAATATTCTTTATTATGCACACCATACAAGTTACAGAAATAAATTTAGAAATGTTACATAGGGTGACACAATGGGCGGTCTTATCGCTAAAAGCGATCTTTTACAGACAACCTTTGGATGGATTAAAGGGAGAAAGAGAGACAATTAGGTTACCCATTTATTTGGTTGTGGAGGTCAGATAAACAGTCGTTCCATGTAAAATACTGGTAATCAGCTGCATTCGGTTAGACTGGAAGCCGACCTCAACGTAGTTGGGAAAAGGCTAGGCAGATTGATTAATACAGTCATCAACTTTTCCCAAGGTTAATTTCAGTCATCAACTTTTCCTCAACTGTCGATTTGCCTTTAAAGATAAATACGAGTAACAATCCTTCCTACTTTTTCGTGTGGTTACTGACTAACCTGGTGTCAGAGTTTTAAAGCCGCTCATGGGCCTCTGACTTGGCTTCACATGCCGTCGAGAAATATCTCTCAGGCATGCCGGTTTCCTCACGATGTTTTCCTTCACCGTTTTTGAAGCAAGTGATAATTATACAATACGCACATGAATCCGAAAAGTGCGTGCCTTGGGTTCGAACTCGAGATCTATGACTTGGCAGTCCGACGGTCACACCACTAGGCTATCACTGCTATCGTGTCTTGTGTAAATCTATTGTGTGTCGTTAGTGACAGTTTTAAATTTTACTTCCATACATCCTTATAAGCCATGAGGAGCTCGTGGCTAAGTAACAACAGCCGCACTGGTCGATCCATCAGGTTAAGCTACGCTTGCCGGGGTTGGTCAGTGGATGGGTGACCATCTTTACATACCGAGAATCCTCCGTGCCTCGGAAAGCACGTTAAGCCGTTGGTCCCGGCTGTCATTCGTGGATCTTTGACAGTCGTTACGAGTCGTCAGAAGCCCGAAAGTCTGACACCAGTCTTACCAAGGGGTATCGTATTACCCAGTTACTGGGTTGTGGAGGTCAGATAGGCAGTCGCTCCATGTAAAATACTGGTATTCAGCTGCATCCGGTTAGACTGGAAGCCGACCCCAACATAGTTGGAAAAAGGCTAGGCAGATTGACATCCTTATAAGCCATCATATTAAGGTTCACCTCCTTACTGACATATCGTCTTTTACATAATCGATCCTACGTTTCTTTGTCTTCACAACGGCGAAGCTCTTAGCCTTCATCTCACCTGATGGTAAGTGATGATCAGGCCGAAGGTGGAAGCGAGCTTCACCCGGAATCCTCAACCACAGAGGAACTGGCTATCTTACCTCTAACTGCCGAAACACAACATTACTGTTAACATTGTTGTTATGGCGACAGACTTAGGTAAGATGGTGGAAGCTAGCCAGGCGGACTTAGAACAACCCTACCGCTAACCAAACCGAGCAGAAAAATTTGAATCGAACCCGGGACCTCTGGGTCTGAGACAGGTGGTTTAGAGGGTCTTCCTATAATCTTTAGATATCACATTCATACTCAAAGTAAAAATAAATATCAGCTCAAAATTATATTCTAATCAGATACTAGTTCAGTATCCTATTTCAAAGCAATACCTCCCACCGAACATTCTAAAACATCCCAAAAATCCTGTGATTTTTTTCGCTCAAACCCCGCCTTGTCGTTCACTGGCCGAGTCTGAGGGTCGGGGTACTCAGGAGGTCCTCCCTCCCAGCTTATAATTAGGAAAGGATCCGAAGTTACACCCTCAGATTAAAATATTTATTTTTGCGATGGAAAGAAAAAGTACGGTTAGGTACAGTCGGTGGCACAAGTTCGTTGCCTTTTGGAAGGGAAGGATTTTAAAGATTTTTCTGTTGATTTTTGTTTTGGACATTTTTTATTTACTCCAATATCTTATCTTTATTTATTGACCAGACAGCTGTGCTGCTGGGGAGTTGGTTGCGCCACTTCTTCTTCCCGGCTAAGCACTAGGAAGTGGTGAAGGACGGGCGTTTTTGGGGGACTGTCTTATGTAATTTTAAAATGTGTTAATATGTTCAAATAATTATATGTTCAAATTAATGTGTGTTAATATGTTCGAGAAGTGCTGATTCTCAGCCTATTTTGAATAAATGACTTTTGAATTTGAATTTGAATAAATATATTGGTTAGCTATAACGAGGTTTCTAAATAACCAATGTTCTTTCTTTATTTTTCGTGTGGTTAGTGACTAACCTGGTGTCAGAGTTTTACGCCACCCATGGGCTTGACTTCACATGCCTTCGAGAAAAATCTCTCAGGCATCCGGTTTCCTCACGATGTTTTCTGTCACTGTTTTTGAAGCAATTGATAATTAATACAATACGCACATGAATCCGAAAAGTCACAAGTGCGTGCCTTGGGTTTGAACTCGAGACCTATGACTTGGCAGACCGACGACGGTCACACCACTAGGCAATCACTGCTACCAGTGTTAATATAATTTCATTATTTACAGTTTTCATTTGTTCACATTTTCTATTAGGTCACTTTGAATTCATAGAAAGTTTGGTATCAACAGTGATTACAATCGTAAGATGTCTTATTGATATGTCAAAGAAACCAACTTCTACAGAATTACTCGTATTTATAAAATCCAAAGGTTTCTTTACAGCGCTCAGTCATTTTTAAATGGAAATAAAACAATAAGATCACTCGATCAGATATAAACGGCTCCGACAGTGCGCGACGATACGCGTCCGTCCTTAAAAGGGTTTGTACCAAATATAATTTCGGAGTTGACTGTACTTCATTTTCACACAAAAAAGAATGGAGAGTAATTCTGATTATAATTTTTTATAGAGAATAATTTCTAATCAAAACGTTTAAGTTTTTTAATGAGTCTTACTGGATTTTGTATTGATATCACACTGGCAGAGTGTCGGTTATGCGCCTTTCCTATTTATGAATGTGGCCCAGTGGTAACGGCCGTGAGTTACGAGTTGTAGTCGTGAACCCAGGCAGGCGCTTTACTTTATGTAAATTATTTCATCACCACAGCTCTCAAAACGGTGAAGGAAAACATCGTGAGGAAACCGGCATGTCCTAGAACCAAAAATTCGTAGACATGTGACATCTACCAACCCGCGCTGGGCCCGCGTGGTGGATTACGGCATATTCCGTATCGAAGAGAGGAGGCCTGGATCCCAGCAGTGGGAACATAGGTATATATAGGTTGAATATGATGAGGTTTACGATTTCTGGCAGCGAACTGAAATAACTCAACGGTTTATGAAAAACAGCATAAGCATGCTTGATGCAGATTATGGAAAACGGTTTATTAAGTACAACACGACATTGGGGCAGTTTCAGAGCGATTGATTTGTGCGCTATTGTTAGAATTACCGAACAAAACAAATATTTTCATGGATTAGGTACCTAATCCATGAAAATATTTGTTTTGTACTAGTACGTAGTACTTACAGATTTCGGCCTGCTTTACGATACGTACAAGACAAATTCCTAGCAGTTCCGAATAAAATTAAAATGAACAGCAGAACTAAGTAATCTACGCTCTTATTTCTATCTGCGTAATACTATATATTTGTATTAAAATAACAAAAAAATAAAACCACGTCGCCTCCACCCCACGCTCTATTCCCGAGAACCTTTCTAATGGAAAAAAGGATAAAATTTTAGGGTTACCTTTTAATATTTTTTTTCATTAAAGTTTTTAATATTAATACGAATGTATCAGAGTTACGTACACCGGTAATTATTTTCCCGACTTTACGTTTTCCGGGTGGATCGGCGCAACTGAATGTGTGAGGGAATGAAATGAGCGATTATGTGAATGAGGTGAATGAAAGCTTAGATGTGTCAAATGATTATGATAGGTTCTGGTTTAGGAGTTAAAGTGGTGTTTGTGGGTTTCAGTAGGTATGTTAATTGTAATTATTTAGGGAACCGAAACCGATGTAGATAAGAAATATTTTAAGAGCAGTGAGAACAAACTAAGGTTATAGAAGGAGTGTCGTATATATCACAACTCTAAACGTAGTGACTAGGTATACGTAGTCGATAGCGTTACGCGGTAACGTTAACGTTCACTTACGTCTCATTAAAGTCACTAAATGGCGCTTAACAGTTCCAATACAATTATTGAAGTTTACGTTAACGCGATCGACTACGTATAAAAACTCGCACTATGCCCTCTGAAGTGATTAAGGAATCAAAATCTCTTCCAACTTTTAAAAGGCACCATATTTTGAAAATGTTTAAATTGTAAGTTTTTATAACTTAATGTTTTTTTATCATCCGGCTATACCGTCGCTTAACTTAGTAATTATTTTGATTTTCCTCATAGAAGTCAATAATTGTATTCTTTTTGAGTTAAATTAAGTATCTTAAATCGTATTCAGAAAGAAGGTAAGCGATTATAGTCACGTGATGTGGTCATGTGAAATGCAGGATTAAGAAGCATGTGACAGCAAAAGTATTACAGACAGTGCCATTCAAGAAAACGCCCCACTGTTATTTCTAATCGCTTACAGTACTAGTGTGTAACATACCGCTAGTGTTATAGTTTTTTCGTATTTACTAATTACGCACTCATAGGTAATTAGTGTGTGTCGACAATACTGAAACACTAGCGGAATGTTGCTCTCTAGTACTGCACGGTTAGCATGACCACAATAGAAACGGGTTTTGTCGACGGAAGAATAGACACAATGACAGATAAACAATAACAATCTGTCATTTTGTCTGTTCTTTCGTCGACAAAATCCGCAGAAAAACCGTTTCTATGGTTGTCACGCTACGCGTGCTGTAAGCGTTTAGGAAGAAGACTGGGGCGTGTCTTCGTGGATGGCAGTATCTGAAGACCTTAGTATGAATGAGATTATAAGACGGGCCAGAACGTGCAAACCCCAAATAATTTTAGATTGGGCAGATAGATGATGTTGAAAAATGTCACGTCTCTTTTACAATCGTTTAACATTAAGAAACCAGCAACGGCGTCCGTCGACCTACGTCTGTCAAGGGTTATCGAATAGATTCCCACACGGCACAAAGTATTATTATAATAATTTTATTATAATTATTTTGGTAATATAATTGACTCAATTTGGGTACCATTCCGTAAACGACTGCAGGCGGCAACTGCAGGCGACATGTCGCTGCAGTCATGATTCCGAACCCGACCGCAGGCGGCAGCAGCCCGTATTCCAGTCGGTAGACAGAAAACCGTATTATCGCTCGAGCGTTGGCAGCACTACTGGTCTGCGGTCAGGCTACACGTGTCGTCTGTCGCTCGCCCATAACTGTAAACGAAGTGTCGCTAGCTGCGGAAGGTATTTCATAGAAATTCATAGAAACCAGTCGTGTCGCGGCGACACGTCGCCTTCAGTTGCCGCCTGCGGTCGAGTACGGAATGGTACCTTAAAACTAAATTCATGTCTTACATACCGGTTGAATTATTATAATTTTGTACGGAGACCTCCTTGAGTATTCAATGAGGTATTGCATTTTTGCAGTCAGCCTCGCTTCACTACCTCCTTGCTATACCTATAGTTTCACTATGACATGAGTTTTAGATACGTACACCTAAGTAGCTTATAAAAAACTGAAGTGGTCAATGCCCAATGCAAGAGGCATACATCAAACGGGTACATATCACAAAGCTCGCTTTGCACATTTAAGAGTCTTTATCCTAAAGCTGGGGAGTTTGTTGCGCCACTTCTTCTTCCCAGCTACGCATTAGGAAGTGGTGAAGGGTTGGCGTTTTTGGGGGACTGTCTTAGGTAATTTTGACGTTCGAAAAGTGCTGATTCTCAGCCTAGTTTGAATAAATGACTTTTGAATTTGAATTTAAAAATTGCCTACGTCGCAAATAGCTGTCAAATATTTACATATTTTGATTAATTTGGCAATATTACTATAAGGAAATATTAAATGTTAACTAACGAACTTAAATATTGATTATGAAATGCAATAATTAATATCGTAACACCGAATATTTAGTTGTAAAAAAAGTATTTGGAAACTTTCCAAATTCCTTTTTTAAACCTAACACGGCTACAACATCAAATTCAGTGTTATAATCAGTGGTCTCGAATGTCAGAGTGCGAAATCGGTAGAGCTGCCCACAAAATTCGGTACATTAGTAGGTACCCAAAATCGGTATATGACAAAAAAAGAATACAATGTTCAATCAAATTCGTTTATTTATCAAAAAATAAATTAAGAGTCTAATTTACATCAAACCAAACACACTTAAATATAATGATTTTTTTCGATCTTTAGGATCATACTCTACTCTTTGGCCATAGCCGCGGTCATCTTTGAATTAATTTCCAAGTCAAAACAATTAGCGTCATTAAAGAGTCGTTTTGCATGTAATAGAACAATGATTGACTCAGTAGACAGCCTATTTCGCTGTTTTGTTTTCATAAGATTCATAAGATTTCAGAGGACTCAAGGGTATTCCTCAAAAAATATGGAACTAACTAGGTACTTACTTTCTATTGAGGAATCCCTCAATAGGCTGTCCGTAATTTCGGTAGGACAGAGCCCATATCGGTAGAAATACCGAAAAATCGGTAGGATCGAGACCACTGGTTATAATTGCAATTCATTATTAATATTCTAGTTCGCTAGTTAGCCACATTTCATATTTCTATACAGTAATACTGCAAAATTAATCCAAACAGCGAAATATTTGACATCTATTTGCGACGTGCCAACTTTCAGAATAAACGCTCTTATGTATAAACCTATCAGTCAAAATATATTTATATACGAATCAAACCTTCACCATCTCCCGCCGGTTTCAGAGCCAAATTCTTTTTGTATATAAAAATGTGCACGTGTATTAAAATTAATTTGTTTTTCGCAACTGTCTGGTGTTCGGCGCGAGTTAATTCCGTCTCGATGATTTTCCGACATTTTACGAAGCAAACTGAAGCTTTTAGATATATTTTTGAAGTATTTAAAAAGTGAATGCTTTTTAAATTAACTGGTTTTGTTTTTGTTCTTTTCAGTTTTTTTTGTACGGTAGTGTTTTGTTTTGGAAATTTCTTGAATTGTAACTCATCAGTGTTTTTATGTTTGTTGACAAAGAAAAACTTTTATGGTCAAACTAGTATAATGATTGATGAACCAACCATAATTTAGATAAATCTTTTTTTTCAGCACGCTAGCAAATACATCGCTATTATGTTATTATAAGCGTAAGGATGCTGCTGCCTATGTGTGAGACAAGCTAGCCTGTTCGTGCCGTCGACCACACGTAAGTAATATTCCTTCTGCACATGTGGCTTCCCTGGTACCTCATTAACGGCATAACTATGTAAATATCTAGTAACTGCTCCCAAATTCCATGTTATTTTTATCAAAATTTAATTTATTACTTACTTCCTTGACATAATCTTCTCATTATTTAACATTATAATACCAGCTAATTTCAAATCTTTAATAGTGACTTTTGTTGACAGGATATTAATTCAGTTTTGTTACAGTTGTAATTTTTATTTATCTTGTTTATAGATTCTGACTGACTGACTGAAAGACTGGAAGGAGGACGCGCGGGCTCGCGAACGATGGAAGGAGTGGAGGGAGGCCTTTGCCCAGGAGAGGGACAGAGAAGGTTAGTAAAAAAAAAAAAAAAAAAAATTTTTGAATTTGAGAACGATGTAGGTCTTGTGGAGTCAAGATTTGTTGACCATTTTCTATTTTGTTAAATATCTGGGACTTGTTGACAGGCCTAGATTGTCCTCCCATACCTATCAACACTGTAATTTGAAAACATTGTAAATGCCAATTATTTCTAAAAGAGTTACCATGTAGTTTCTAGTTGGCTTTTCTCCATAGGAAATGACCAATTAGAAGCTTCTGACGGTTCATAAGTGCCCATGTGGGTTTATGCTAAATAGGTAAAATATTTAGATTTTTTTTCTTTCTTTTTTTGTGGTTAGTGACAAACCTGGTGTCAGAGTTTTTATGCCGCCCATAGGCCTCTGACTTGGCTTCACATGCCGTCGAGAAATATCTCTCAGACATGCCGGTTTCCTCACGATGTTTTCCTTCAACGTTTTTGAAGCAAGTGATAATTATACAATCCGAAAAGTTAAAAGTCTTCAGTAATAAAACTTTGACCTTGACCTGGCCTAGCGCTTTACGGATTTTCAATAGAATAAGAGGCTTTCTTGTACTGGTTTTGGTACAACTTAGTGCGGCCTAACATACGTTGTTCAATAAATAGTGAGAATGCAATACATTCTCCTTGGAAAGAAAAAAAAATAAATACTGGCAGGCATAGCCCAGACATTAGTTAAGATGATAATAAAAAAAGCAATTAATTCTCTTTTGTTTTTTTAAAGTAGAAGTCTATTGTTTGCGTCGTTTCGGAACGTGTTCTTAAAAATTGATAAACTTGAAGTTCGCGCGGTAATAAAATATCTCTGCTTGAAAATTTTTACTACGGAGCAGGTAAATCAAGACTTGAGAGCAACATTAGGGGTTCATGCTCCTCCATATTCTACGGTTGCGCGTTGGTGTGCTGAGTTCAAGCGAGGAAGAACTTCCACTAACGACGACCCACGAACGGGACGCCCCATATCGGCAGTGACTGAACAAATGATTAAAAAAGTTGAAAATATTGTCTTGGCGGATCGTCGTGTTACTGTTCGTTTTATAGCTGAAGAAGTAAAGATTTCGATAGGAAGTGTCCATAATATTATAAACGACCATTTGGGTATGAAAAAAGTGTCAGCGGGCTGGGTGCCCAGAATGCTTTCTGACGCGCAGAAACAAACTCGACTCAAAGCTGTTTGGATTTGTTACAACAAGATCCTGACCGATTTTTGGCTCGATTCATAACTATGGACAAAACATGGCTTCACCATTATGACCCGGAAACGAAACAACAGTCCATGACTTGGAAGCGACCGTCATCTCCAACTCCAAAGAAATTTAAGGCGATTCCATCCGCCGGAAAGATAATGGGCTCTCTTTTCTGGGACAGCCAAGGGGTGGTAATGATCGAATATCTTAATCATGGAGCCACTATTACGGGGACTATGTACGCAGGACAAGTAACAAAGTTGCGTGAAGAAATACGCAATAAACGGCGAGGCAAACTCGCTAAAGTTGTTTTGTTTCACCAAAATAACGCCCCTGCGCACAAGTCCAGAGTTGCGATGGCTGCCATTCAAGAAGCTGGCTTCGAATTGATGGAACATACTCCATATTCACCGGACCTTGCTCCTAGTGATTTCTACCTATTTCCGCGCTTAAAGGAACATCTCAGGGACCAGAAATTCGAAGATGATGACGGAGTAGTCGCCGCCGTAAATGATTTTTTAAGGGATCAGGAAGAAGATTTTTTTAGAAAGGGAATTTTAGGATTAGAGAAAAGATATACAAAGTGTATAAACCTGAAAGGTGACTACGTCAAAAAATAAAATAACATATAATAAAAGATAATTGCGTCTTACTCATTCTCACTATTTAATGAACACCCCTCGTATATATATATTTCTTGTTCTTACAATTGGTATTCCTATTTTTAACCGACTCCAATAATAAGGAGGTTTTCAATTCGACTGGTTCTTTTTGTTTGTTAGATTTTGAGTTAGCTTCAATAATATCTATTTTCCCCACTTAGTCAATGTGGATGATGTTATAATAAGTTCCTGTCACTGTTATTTTCGTAGCAGGTAGTATTCGAATTTGAGTGGGGTAGGTAATCTAAAAAGTAAAAGATAAAAACGTTGGGCGAAGGCCTCCCCACTCGATACGTGCATATCCTCGCTCAGGCATCCAGTGAGGCTGAAAATGTGATCTTTGCCCATCAATCTTAGTGTATTCGAGAGGTGATTGGAAAGAGGTTCTAAGTCGAAGCGTGAGCATGTACAAGGATTCTTCAATAATGGTAAAAACGGATTTGTACCTGACCAACACAATTACAATGACCCTGACCTGACCTGACCTGAACAATTTATTTAAAGAAGTGTCCGTGGAGTTACTTGTCCGTTCTCCTCTATAGGTACCTACTGCGCTTTGGAATGGGCGACTAGCTTCATAATTCTGACTGACCGATTCCTTCACAATTCAAAAGTGCCTGTAAATGGTTTAATTGAAATAAATGCTTTGAGTTTGAGTTTGACCAACTTTAGAATTTATTGCTTAGGTCTAAAAGTGGTCAGGCTCCAGTGTCTGCGATGGTACCTACATTCATAACAAATAAATATATTTACTCACACCTTATCCCCATGGGGGTAGGTAAAGCGACAGTACGCTATAAGATAGTGCGATCCACGAAGACGCGCCCCACTCCGCTCCGCGCTCCGTAGTAAAATACAGCTTACAGTACAGTTATCGCGGAGTGGGGCGCGTCTTCGTGAATCGCACTATCTGTACGCTGCTACGATCCTTAGTCCATTTGCTTCATTCAACTTAAAAAAAAAAAACACTATTTTATTGTATTCAAATATTCTTCAACCAAACCAAACTACACTTTTTTTTTATATTCGAATACTGACTCCGGACTGCTACTGAAAAATTCCTAACTTTGCCCGACCTAGGAATCGAACTCAGGACCTCATGCTCAGCAGTAGCGCTTGTGACAACTGGACTAACGAGGTAGTCTGAAATACCTATGATGTTTATTATAAAACTTGCGAAAATTTGCGAAATGAGGGTGTGCTAAGGTACATCTCTGCCTAAACCTTCGCGGACTTCAGGCGAAATATTATGTTATGTTGCCTAAGCGTACTATGGATAATGTCATCATTGCCTATGATGACAGCTTATAAATTCCATAAATTGATGTATTAATACAGTCGTTTTACACATAAAACTCTTCTTGTGATCCAATCCAACACGTAAAGAATGATTGCTTAGTCGTTCTAGTGGGACACTAACGCCATCTGTTATCGAGTAGCTGAAGTTCGTAATTTCAATCAGAACTGAACTTTTATTTAGTTGTATATTAAAATTAGTTTATTAATTTAATACTCTTATTTTTATAGTAATTTTGAATTTTAATAATAGATAAATTATGTTTCCTAGTTTCCTGAATTTATATGTATATAATGATATATGTATATCATTATTGTTTTGCCATCTAGTGACGAGTAGTGGCAAGTTACGAAAGTCTTATTAGAGTGTGTTCAGCCTATCATTTGTTTCATGAAACGAGACTTTTCTTGTTTTTTTGGTAATTAGCTGCAGTAATGTGCAACTATTATCTACAATTTGTTATTAATTGCAATTAACAAACTTTATTACCACATTATGTACCATTATCTTGTCGCAAAAATACTAAAATGCCATGTTTTATCAAATATATAAAAAAAAACTTTATAAAACACATCTAATGCAGATTTAGGTCTAAATAATCCTCCTGAATGATTTAGGTATTAATGTAGTCAACATGATTTTTAACATCGTCTTATCTGATTTAAATCTTTGTTCCCACCAAAAAAACTCCACTAAAACTCGAAAAATAACACTAATCACAATATCATTTATTGATACTAGACATATCCGATATCTACAAAAACCAACGCGTGTCGCGTTGAGTGAGCTCAATGAAATCTAATCCTCAATCATGTGACAGCCGAGAGACGATTTACATGCTACATATGAATTGAATACCGTTTTCATTTCCCCACTCTACTCTACTGACGGTTTTTTTATCGGTTGGGGGTCCGTAGGGAAGATGGTATTTGTAGGGTTTTTTCAATGTGAGTTTAAAAAAAATACACTACACATATTATATCAGATTGCTCTATCATTTCCTATTTAAGCCAGCTGCATATTCCTAGTAATGGTTAATTGTTTGTGATCATATTTTTTTTTTTTTATGAATACTACTAACATAGTTTCTAAGTAAATTGTTACTAACGTTATGAGTCCATGTTACTTGACAATAAATATTTTAATATATTATTATTATTATATTGAGTGCCTCATTGGTTTAATGAAATGAAATGAAATGAAATTGTTTATTCTGTAAATAGGATATCGGAATCACTTTTACACGTCATAAAAATATAATAATAGTCGCAAAGGCTTCTGCTGAGCATTAGGCCATGGGTTTGATTCCCCGGTCGAGCAAAGTGTTATTAGGATTTTCCGTCTGGAATTTCTCAGTAGAAGCAATATCTGGATTTGTGCCCCGTAGATGGCAATAAGCTCGCCTAGAGGGCGAGCCTATTGCCTTATATGGGACTTGAATGTAATTGCGAATTATGAGAGTACTGATAGACCTCTGCCCAACTCTCTGGTGTATACAGACATAATGGTACTTATGTATGTTATATATAAATAAAAAGTTGGAAATTATTACATTGCTACAGTTTGTTAAAGACTAGCGATTGAAAAACTTGTGAGTAAGTTGTCGAAAGGTGGCAAATGTACTTAACTAAATATCCTCTCCATTTAGGTAAAAGTAACATAATATAGTAGTACAGTAAAACTTTAATAATTGAGATGTAGATCAACTTACAATAAATTCTGTTTTTTTTGGCAGTAAGTAATAAAATATGATTGATTATGGGCATAAAACAAATAAAACAAACAAACGCATTTACATCTAATTCAATCAATTACAAACACGTTACTAAACCAATTACGCTTGAGATAAAAGTCAAAAATACTACGGAACCCTTTTCCTCATAAGCGCAAACAGGCGGTATTTTTTCCCGACCTTTTGCAATTACGCCGCGCACGACTGAGCGTCAGCGAGAGTGACGGTTTTTTACTCTTTTTTTCCCTTTTTCCAATTTATCTTTTTTTCCACAGAAGGGTGGATTTTTCGCTTATTTACTCGCTTCATTGGCTTGTAAGTGAGCTGGGGTTGGGTTTTTTTTACATTCTTTTGTATTTTTTTTTAACGAGGCCTTTTGACAAGGCTTATTGGATTTGGGTCAAAGAGTTTTTTTGTTGGGGTACATTCTTATTGGATTCTTTTGTTGACCTAGCGCGCGCTCTTGCGGAATTGATTTGAACTATGAACTTTAGTCGCGACATCTGTTGTTGAGTAGTTGAACTATCTTTATTATTTTTCATGCGTTGTCTTACATTAATGAATTATTTTGCATGTGTATAGAATCATCATTGTTTTATGAGCTGGCTTACTTCAGTGACTTAGTAATAAAATAGTTTTGGATGGACACACACAGTGGATTTATTTCAACTACAATAGCGTCCCCTCGTGTGTAATAGTTTTTTAGTTTGGGTGCATCATGAATCTGGAAAAGAACTATATTTTTGTTAGTTTTGGTCTGGTTTCGTTTATTTTTTTTCCATAAAATGAACCAGACCAGACCAAACCTTTTTTTAGGTTTTATTCTTATTAAAACAGTTTCTGGTGACGGAGAGTGGATTTAATTTCCAACTGGAATGTAGGGAGAAATAATAGTTTCTTTACGACCTACGTCAAAGAAAGATTACTACTTTAGAAATCTCCAAGCCTTTTATTTTCTCAAATCGCTAATGGTCCAAACGTTAATGGACAAAGGTCTTCCAGTTGAAAATTTACCAACCAGAAACAAAAAAAACCCGTTGTAACATATTTTTTTTGCATTTTTTTGTGTAATAGACCAATTCCAGAGAAAAACAATAAGATTGTCTCACCATGGATTCGTCGGCTAGGACAGAAGCCAGAAAATTTCAGTTTTTTTTATTAATTATTTAGATAACACCTTTATACTTAACATTTTTATTCCCTCACTCAAGGTAGAGAGGATAGGAAAGGAGAAAGGGAGGGCTTTGCCTTGCAGGGGACAACACAGGCTAAAAATAAATAAAATAATTGATAAGGAATCGATCTATCATCACTGACAGGACTATTGTTGCCAATAAGCCAGACATAGTGGTGATAGATCGATTAGATCGTCGCACAATGGTTATTGATATAGCGGTCCCGCATGACGAGAACCTCATCAAAGCTGAAAAAGATAAGCAGATTACTGCTGAAATAACACTTAAGGCGACTCTCGTTAGGCAGCTGGATCAAGGGTTTGATTCAGAAAGCGGTACTTCTGCGGACACGGCTAGCATTGTAAGGAGGTTCCTCTCTATGGACCCCTGACCGGCTTTATATTAGTAGTGATGAATGGCAGTGAGTAATGGCAGTGATAGCCTAGTGATGTGACCGTGAGACTGCCAAGTCACAGGACTTGAGTTTGAACCTAAGGCATACACTTCTGACTTTTCGGATTCATGAGCGTATATTGTGTATAATTATCACTTGCTTCAAAAACGGTGAAGGAAAACATCGTGAGGAAACTGGTATGCCTGAGAGATATTCCTCGAAGGCATGTGAAGCTAAGTCAGAAGCCTATGGGCGGCTTTAAAACTCTGACACCAGGTTAGTTACTAACCACACGAAAAGAAGATATACAGTGTACACACACACTATTCACTTTATTACTACAGCTATTCTAGAACTTTAATTAAATAGCCGTAATGTATATAATTAACAATTCTTTATCGGTGTCGGCGTCTGCGTCTCTTTACTTGTCACAATGATGCCATAGAGTACCACAGATACGAGTACTAAAGGCATAGACAAGTAACTGATGTTACGTCGGATATAGACACGCGGACTACATTATATTTTACTTTTTATTGTATTTCACACTCAAATTTCTTTATTTTATTTTATTTTTACAAAAATCAAAATCAAAATATTTTATTTCACATAAACCTACATGGGCACTTATGAAACGTCAGAAGCTAGGTGCACGGTTCCAACTGGTCGTTTCCTATGGAGAAGAGCCGGCAAGAAACTCCACGGTTACTCTTTTAAAAATAATTGTTTTTTACAATATTTTTAAATAACAGTAGGTATGGGAGGACAGTGTAGGTCTTTCAACAAATACCAGGTACTTAACAAGATAGAAGATGGTCAATAAATCTACAGTCCACTAAACCTACAGTGTTCTCACATTCACAAAATAGAAAAAAATAATCTAAGTATATAAAATATGAATAAATTAATAAAAATAAAAACCTATTTTAAAAATCTATTTTTGTATCTGTATCTATCTTTCCGTGACATCACTGCGGGCCCTATCAGAATACCAGCGCTGCGACATTTATTTTTTAAATGTCGTAGCATTATGCTGAGATAGGAGCCTTTTGGCCTCGTACAGGACTGCATAATTTTTAAATTTTACTATGTTTTTTATTGTTTTGTATTTTTTATTTATGTTTAGTGTGTTTTTAGTTTAATTTGTGATTTCCTGTGCGAGTCTCAATAAATACTTTTTCTTTCTTTCTTTCTTTCTTTCAAATAAACTATTAACAACAGAAAAAATACTGACTTCCATAAACGTGTATTACCTCCCAAAACCCCTAAAAACCGTAGATTATCTTGAAAAAGCACCCCTAGGATGAAAATTAAGTCTCAATTACAGGTATCATGTAAAAAATATTCCCTAACCTGTGGTTATTTGGCTGTTCGGCTGAAAGGGGTGAGGATGAGTGGCTAAATGGATTTATAAGTGGCGCTACTGTCCACCAGTGATTTATTGTAAGAACAACGACTGTGCTGGGTTAGTGTGGAGATGGTTTTTATACAGATGGTACTTATTTTTTTAAGGACTGTTAGTTATTTAAGCCCTGAAATGGACTGCATGAGGTCGTACTAATCGGTTATCATGAGTTTGCAAGCCAGCAAGCAACGATATATAGAGCATGATTACGTTACGTACCCATCTACGATTTAATATTACTACATACAGGCAGATGTTAAACGGGCCTTCTAAGCAATTTACTTAAATAAAGAAATCTGACGTCGGGAAGTACTTCCCCAAACTGTTTATTGGAGAAAGTAGCTTGAAATTATGGGCAAACATTACTCACTCATCCATAATGGGAGTCATCTATTTTAAGTTCTATGTGGGATAGTAAAAAGTTAGTCTGTCTGGAATAATAGCCCAGAAGCTGTAGATTGTGCTCCAACAGTTAAATAAAGATAGGTATGTAAAATAACTAAAAGCAGATTAATTTCAGATTTTAATAAAAATATTCATGACAAAAAAAAACACTCCGTTTTCTGACACACAAAAACGCAAAAAACAAAATCCTTCTCTACACATTTCAGCCTACTCATCGCTTTTTTTCCTCGGGACATACGTATACGCTGGAGGCTCGATTACTGCCGCCCCACAAATCTGTTAATCGCTTACAGCGCTTTTTTACCGCTGCAAGTTAATTTAACGCTTGTTTGTGCGGTTCGCCGCATGAGGGCGCTAACGTAGATGGATGTTTTTTTTTGGCGACGAGGAAAAATTGTGGGAAATTCTGTTTAAAGCTTGTAACTGTGGTGAACTATTTATATTTTGGAAGAGAAAATGCACTTTTCTGGGTTCATTGAATATCGGAAATTAACATGGATGAATTTTACACCCACAATGACATCAATATTTACTTTGTAATGTATTACATTATTTTAATTATTGTGAATGTGAAGACTATGTGGGTCATTGTTATTTTTTCATTTATTTATTGTCATAGTCTGACAGTTAAGGTAATTTATGCGGCCTACCCAAATGTCCTTTCGTTGGTATTGAGCTGAACGATTACTGACAAATGCGTGCACTGGACAAGTTCACTCAATCTGAGTGGTTCTTTCCTCAAAAGACCATTTCAGACACCAATCTACATGGTGTTCACATGATCTGACCAAGATTATTCGTCTGGACTTTTAAAAGAGAATGTGACCTCTGAGTTTGTTTCGGCCTTTCTTCTCAGAGTACACAGATTAAATGCCGACCTCATCTTGTTTTTAAATTAAGATTGCCGTGTAAAAGTGTTTGTACAAACCTACTTCATAATAAATAAAAAAAATCTTTTAATTTAAGAAATTAAAAAAGAAGTAATTATATCATATTATTATATAATCAATCAATCTGCCTAGCCTTTTCCTATGTTGGGATCGGCTTCCAGTATAACCGGATGCAGCTGAATACCAGTATTTTACATGGAGCAACTGCCTATCTGACCTCCACAACCCAGTCACTGGGCAATACGATACCACGAATGACAGCCGAGATCAACGGCTTAACGTGCTTTCCGAGGCACGGAGGAGTCTGGGTATGTAAAGATGGTGCTTAACCTGATGGATCGACCCGTGCGGCTGTTATTAACTAGCCAGAAGCTCCTCCTTAAAAATGTAATTATATATATATAAAAGAAAATAAATAAACGACATAATTAGCCTTTATTATATTAACAATCTTACAATCTAATTACATATAGGTATTATTTTGTTCTAATAAAAAAAATGTTAATTCTTCAAACATTGGTACAGAAGATAGTTTTGCTTTATGCCCCCCACCATATTCTTCCTCAGTTCCCGGTTTTCCTTTTCCACATTGGCCCGGCTATCGCCTTAAGATCGACCTCCCACCACAAACCGACTTATTGAATTTGAATGATTGAATAAAGCCACCCCCTTTTTCGTGTGGGTTTTCGGAAAAGCTACTTGCAATCTTGCAATGCTTAATACTGGCTGGAAGTAGGAGTTTTGAATCCTCGAAGCTGATACTGCAAATGGGTCTACTCTTCACGTGAGGAAGCCGTTGCCCTCCATAAAGTTCAAAATTACAGGCTGCTTGAATACACATAAATACGGATACAATGTACCTAAGCATTTATTGGGTGAACTCGCTATACAAATTACTTAGAAAGGGTTACGTATTTTTTCGACTGGCAATTTTGCCTGAGCTTCCGATCGTTTTCGAAACCAGCCGACAATACCCGATATACGTACGGGATTACTGCCATAAACATTAACAAACCTAGACATTTTCTTAGATGGAAAGTACATTATACGTAAGCTTATCCACCTACCAATACATATGAAGTTTCAAGGTAACTAAGTTCCTAGATCGTTGCTAAACCACGTTATATAGCCTAACCCATTCCGCTTGCCTAGTTTCCTACCTAGATAGACTACAACATTCGCGAAAATGCCTTATTCTATTACGTGCTAAGTTTAGATGGTTGCAAGAAAATGTCTGAAGTTTGGTCATGATAAATAATATTATTTAGGTAGGTGGTTTAATATGGGGTTGAGTGTTATGCTCAGTATTGCTCAGGCGGCCTTTTATGCGTAACGGTTGAATTAAAAAAATCACACATTTCAAGGATATTCAGTAAGTATGATATCCATCGATATCGGTATGATAGGTACAATCGCTAAAAATACTTTAAGGGCCTTTGTATACACACGTTTTTCCTGCCGTGAAAAAGATACGGTTTATCTGCCATGTGTAGGCACGGTCGTCAGTGTTGTTTGTATCACTATGGAAGCTTGTTGACAGACTCGTTTTTTTAACGGCGCGGTTTATACGCCGTGTGTAGGTACGGTCGTCAGTGTTGTATGGACCACTATGGAAGCTTGTTGACAGACACGTTTTTCTACGGCGCGGTTTAAATACCGTGTGTAGGCACGGTCGTCAGTGTTGTTTGTATCACTATGGAAGCTTGTTGACAGACTCGTTTTTTTAACGGCGCAAGTTTATACGCCGTGTGTAGGTACGGTCGTCAGTGTTGTATGGACCACTATGGAAGCTTGTTGACAGACACGTTTTTCTACGGCGCGGTTTAAATACCGTGTGTAAGCACGTCGACAGTGTTGTATGGATCACTATGGAAACTTGTTGACGGACACGTTTTTTCTACGGCGCGGTTTATACACCGTGTGTAGGCACGGTCGTCAGTGTTGTTTGTATCACTATGGAAGCTTGTTGACAGACTCGTTTTTTTAACGGCGCAAGTTTATACGCCGTGTGTAGGTACGGTCGTCAGTGTTGTATGGACCACTATGGAAGCTTGTTGACAGACACGTTTTTCTACGGCGCGGTTTAAATACCGTGTGTAAGCACGTCGACAGTGTTGTATGGATCACTATGGAAACTTGTTGACGGACACGTTTTTTCTACGGCGCGGTTTATACACCGTGTGTAGGCACGGTCGTCAGTGTTGTTTGTATCACTATGGAAGCTTGTTGACGGACACGTTTTTTCTACGGCGCGGTTTATACGCCGTATCATAAAGAAACCGTGCCGTGTACAAAAGGCCTATTTATATACTAGGTAAGTACACATTAATCGCTGGTTTCTACACAAGGATATAAAAACTACCTGAAGGGGGCAATAGGGGAATATTCATAAAAATAAATCCTATCTTCCATCGTGAGTCGTGTACAAGGCAACCACGATACAGAAAAAATTAGGTAGCGTATGGAAAAGTATCTATATTATTATTAATATGGAACCGTTTAAAAAAATAACAAATTATACAGTTCACTATTTTATCTCCTTAAAATCATCTATCCGCTTTAAACGTCTACCTACGAACCCATACAAGAAGACATCAGTACATCGGATATTTAAATAATATGTTAATACTATGTTTGTGTTGGCCCCAAAAACTTTGCCGCCCCCGACGATATTTCTTCATTCTACCCACCACCTCTTAGGGGTGGAATGGGGGATTCCCCCTACATTTTAATTAAATCTCTCCGCCAAACATGGGTAAGTAGAAGACGTTTTGGTATTTTCTTTGTGAACAGGTGAAAGTCGGAATTTCGTCCCCTTTCATATACGTATTGTATTTACTTGAGACGCTCTGGGTTTTCGCGTGATATTAAATTTTAGGCTGGTTTATTTATGTATTATGTAGCTTACATGTTTTTTTATATAAAATAGGGTGGGACAGGGGGAAACAAGCTCACATTTTTTTCCTCTTCATTCATTACATTTCAACCAATATAAAATGAAAGCAAGAAAGAAAAGTGTTTATACTTGAGACTCGCACAGGAAATCTCACATTAAACTAAAAACACACTAAACATAAATAAAAAATAAAAAACAAAGTAAAATAAAAAAAATATGCAGTCCTGTACGAGAATAAAAAAATAAAAAAAAAATTGATGATTTTGTCAATACCTACTAAAAAATAATTGGCACCTTCGTGAAATTAGTTTAAATATGCACCTACTAGCTTCTGCTCGCGGCTGCCCCCGCGTGGAGTTAGGAATTTATCCCACGGGAACATACTAGCGGGATGAAAACAATTTTTTATCCTAATCCAGGTCATGGTCTACCCATGTGACAAATTTTATCTAAATCCATTCAGCCGTTTTAGCGTGAAAGCGTAACAAACAAACAAACTCACTTTTGCATTTATAATATTAGTTAGGATGCCAATCCATTACTAGAACTGTGACAGTAATAGACTAGTGGTGTGACCGTCAGACTGCCAAGTCACAGGTCTCGAGTTCGAACCCAACTCACGCACGCACCTCAGACTTTTCGGATTCATGTGCGTATTGCATAATTATCACTTGCTTCAAAAACGGTGAAGGAAAACATCGTGAGGAAACCGGCATGCTTGAGAGATAATTCTCGACGGCATGTGGAGCCAAGTCAGAGGCCCATGGGCGGCTTTAAAAGTCTGACACCAGGTTAGTCACTAACCACACGAAAAGAAGAACTAGAACTAGAAAACAAACTGTACGTGTGTGTGTCTCTTCTTTTTCTCACTTGATTGTAAACGGTCGACTTTGGTGCACGCTTGTCTAAACGTAGATAGCTTTTATTTTCTCAATAGTTTAAGTCTTCCAGGACATAGCTTTCAGGAAACGCAAACTCCCGCAGGAAGTTCCATAAAATAGTTGTATGAAAAAAAAAAATGTCTGTTCACGTTCTCATAAATACCAAAGCGTGAAGGTACTCTAGTAATTTAACTAAAATGAGACGTAAAGTGTCAAAGGTCTAGATTACCTTCATGATTATGACTACGTTTTAAGGCTTGTGCAGACCAGCGCGACTTGTCGCGCGACGCGACACCGGTTATTGTTATACTGTGAAGTTTTCTTAGAAATTGTATTGTTCGTGTCGCACAAGTCACGCTGGTCTGCACACGCCTTTATAGTTTCGTTAGCTGGGTACATTGAGTACCTATGTGGGACAGAGTTGACAAGTCTATGGTACAAGAACAGAATATTAGTGACACAGAATTGACAGTGTCTGAAAAGTCTTATTAATTTATTTTATTATTTATGTACACACAGTAAAATACATAGAGATACGAGATAATTATAATTTAAATTCAAAGGTATTGGTTATTTCATAAGGGATTTCTTCCAGCAGACCTGCGAAAGGAGAAATGTAGACAATAGTGTGTGTATTTTTAAGTACTGTTAAAGACCTGAATGAGACTCGCACAGAGCAGGGAGGCATGGCACAGAACAGAGAAAGCCTATGCTTAGCAGTGAGTGGAACAACGCTGCCAATGAAGATGTATTTGTTAGATCTAAATGTGTATAAATAACTGTGTGTGTATAGGTTAAATATTTCGGAATTTTCTGATTGGCTACGGACTCGATCAGCGTTTCCAATCAATCCATCTACCTAGCCTTTTCCAACCATGTTGAGATCGGCTTCCAGTCTAACTGGATGCAGCTGGATACCAGTATTTTACATGGAGCGACTGCCTATCTGACCTCCAAAATCCAGTTACTGGGTGAGGACTATGTGGATATTTATTTTTTTCCTTTTCATTTCTTTTTTTCTTTCTCAGTTTTAATGATGGTCTGGCAGTTTGAGTAGTTGATGCGGCCTTCCCAATTATCCTTTCCTTGGTATTGTTCGTCGAGTTGAGCTCCACGATTACTGACAAATGCTTGCACTGACTGGTCAGGTTTAATATTTTTCTCTTCTTGTTGTCACACACCAATAGTGTGTGAAGAGAAAAATATTAATATGTGAAGTCTTATACAAAAATATGTATTTAACTATTACCTACACGTATAACGTAATAAATGATTATATACTTAAATAAATATATGAAGCTTCAATATATAAACATACATACCATATGTATATAAATACTCACAGTTGAGAGGAAAGGTAATGCTCTTTTACTCGATATTAAATCACGAATGCTAGGCGGAAGTGATTTTCGTGGCATGAATAGGTAAATAAGCAAACGTGTGTTTTTTTTTCGTGAAGACGGCAAAGCAGGATTACTCGGCTATACCAAAATTTCAAGAGCATGTAATTATGCCATATAGGTGCATATAGTAATCTACAGGCATTTGCTAGTAAAAATTGGAGTTTTACAATCATAATGCATGAAAATTTAGCATAAGTAATCTTAATTTTAAATTCTTTGCACTGTTTACAAACTTTGCATGAAATAAACTGGCTTTTTTAATTTTATTTTTAAGTACCTACTGTTAAAGACCTGAATGAGACTCGCACAGACCAGGGAGGCATGGCACAGAAGAGAGAAGGCCTATGCTCAACAGTGAGTGGAACAAAGCTGCCAATGATGATGTACATACTCGTATTTGTTAGATCTAATGTGTATAAATAACTGTGTGTGTATATGTTAAATATTTCGGAATTTTCTGTCTACCTAGCCTTTTCCACCCATGTTGGAATCGGCTTCCAGTATAACTGGATGCAGATGGATACCAGTATTTTACATGGAGTGACTGCCTATCTGACCTCCAAAATCCAGTTACTGGGTAACACGATACCAGTTGTCAGACTTTCGGGCTTCTGACTACCCGTAACGACGAAAAAAGATCTAAGAATGTCAGCCGGGACCAACGGCTTAACGTGCTTTCCGAGGCACGGTGAGGTCTCGATATGTACCTAATTGATGGTCACCCATCCACAAACTGACCGCGGCAAGCGTAGCTTAATCTTCGATCGACGCGTACAGCTATTATCATTTACCCACAAGCCCCAATCAGCGCCTCCATTTGACTCAAATATAAGTTGGGCCATAACCATAATTAGTTACTGAATCAAAATGAAACCATAATCAAACAACTTACATAAAAAGTCAGTAGGTGAAAAATAAATCAACCCCAATATTAGGGGTGGATTTTAGTTTTCAATTCGAGGTATACCCTCCCCAATAAAATAAGAATCGTTCAAATCGGACTACTCTGTAAAAAAAAAATTGTACTTAAAAAAAATATACGCGTTGACTTGAGAACCTCCTCTTTTTTTTTATCGGTAAAAAAAACAAGACATACATACATATTTTACTGTTCTACTTTTAATTACAAGGCGTAACCTCAATAGTTGTGCGTTCTTTGGGGAATAAACATAATCTCCAAGTTAAGGATAATGCTAGCACAATAAATATTATAGCGTTACGAAATTAGAGAAGCTCGTGGCTAAATAATAACAGCCGCACGGGTCGATTCATCAGGTTAAGCTACGCTTGCCGGGGTTGGTCTGTGGATGGGTGATCTTTACATACCGACACTCCTCCGTTCTTCAGAAAGCACGTTAAGCCGTTGGTCCCGGCTGTCATTCGTGGATCTTTGACAGTCGTTACGGGTCGTCAGAAGCCCGAAAGTTTGACAACTAGTCTTACCAAGGGGTATCGTATTACCCAGTTACCAGATAGGCAGTAGCTCCATGAAAAATACTGGTATTCAGCTGCATCCGGTTAGACTGGAAGCCAACCCCACTATAGTTGGGAAAAGGCTAGGCAGATTGATTGACGAAATTAGAGAAGAGAATATTGCCATGAAGTACGACAAGAAATGCCAATTCAGGATGCTGTGTCGTTACAATTAGGTACTTATAGGTATTTCTTCGCCAAAGTGTGTTGTAAAAAGCGGCAAGAGTAGAGGCTGCAGCGTCCTTTAACAAAGGTACTGAGACCACATCTTCACGGATTTTCGCATTATGAAAAGGTACCAGCATAAAGGGAAATCAACCTGCCCTTTTAGTTTAAAAAATTGTTGACGGGTAATTATTTTTATGTTTCATGGGGAAATATTCGGCAAATTGACAATATTAAAATAGCACTGCATAGGTACAGTACGTCACAATTTAGATGTAGCATAAAGTTGAAAACTTTCATTCATTCATTTCGATTTACGAATTTATTTGGTTCTATGACTTTCCAAGTTATTGCGTTTTCGTAAAGATAATTTTCACCTAAAGCAGTAATAATGATTTGTGATTTTGAAGACGCACTCAGTTCCGATGGTGATCGGTTTTACGAATTTTGCCGATGAACCTGCTAGAAAATCTGTAATATATTGGCTACACTTTGAGTGTCTTAAACCCAACACTTGGCTGTAAAGTAGACCAATAGAACGACTTGCCAAAACAACCCGCATCTCTGCTTATCATCCAATGCAAAAACTTAATTAACTCCCACAAGTACCAACATAAGTATTTCCCTATAATTAAATCTCTCAACATGTAGACTTTAATAAATTTATAAATTTTGCCTCAGAGAGTGCTTTCTTACAAAGAGGGAGTAATTTGGCACGCACACAGACACGTATCTGTGTGCATACAACGCACAAAGACATGTGCTATGAGTATGAACACACACATAGACACGTGTGCAATTTAAGATGAATAATTATGTGGCAGTACCGCCTTGCTACGTTGAGGAAACGTGGGTAGAGAAGAGGGGATAAGACGGAGAATATTATCTTGGTATCATTAAGATATTATAGAAATAGTCATCATTTATTTGTACGCCGTTAAGGTAAAACATGAGTGTGATTCTTTCTGCAATGTACATAACATCTTGCATGCTTTGTGTGTGCATGTTTCGGACAAATAAATGACCATTAATTAATTAATTAATTCATTCATTCATAGAGTTAAGTTTTGATGAGTCAGAAACCGCATTTATGAGGGTTGATAAAAATAAACTTCAATGAAGCAAGTTCTTAAGAGCGTTCATCCAAAAACTTGGCAACGTCGCAAATAGCTGTCAAATATTTATCTGTTTTGATTAATTTGGCAATATTACTGTATGGAAATAAGACATATGGCTAACTAATGAACTAGAACAATAATAAAGAAATGCAATTATATCACTGAATTTGATGTTGTAACCGTTTTAGGTGCAAAAAAGACATTTGAAAAGTTTCCAAATACGTTTTTTACATTTAAAACTAAATATTCGGTATTACGATATTATTTATTGCATTTCATAATCAATATTTTGGTTCACTAGTCATCCATTTCCTTATATTGCCAAATTAATCAAAACAGCGAAATATTTGGCAGCTATATGCGACGTTGCCAACTTTCTATATAAATGCTCTTAAATTCATCAAAGCAGTTTTCAGAGTCATTCCTTTCTTGTCGGTAGTCTGGGGCAGTAACAAATAACTGAAAGATGGATCTTCTTATTCTGAAAACTCATTAGTTACATGTTACATGTTCCAATGTACTAACATAGTAGGTATATATTTTCCAATGGAGAAACAAATGCCTCATTTGAACAGAGTAATCTTAGTTGACGGTTAAACCCGAGGCCACGACCTACCCGCTCTAGCGACACGCGTCTTGCGACAGCGACTATGGAGAAAAGAATTGAAAGAGGTTTTATAGAACATGACGTCACGAGTCACGAAAACAACGCGTGACGCAAGTTGCATCGCTCGAGGCCATGAAAAGGACCTTAAAAAAATATTTTAGAAAACTAATACCCAACGACGACAAAAAAGTGAACTAAAAAGGTTTAAACAAGACAAAAAACTAGACATCACAGCCGGACAAATTAAAAATCCGGAGTCACTCGGAATCTGTTCGATTTATAACATGTGTTTCACACAGTGTGATTTTTAATTTGTCTGTCTGTGATGTCTAGTTTTTTGTGACGTCACATTGCCTATAACCTGCAAACAATCAAGGCGCTTCCAACGATACCTCATTTATCAAATTATCATGAGTAGTTTAGAAGTTATGAAGGAACAGATGAACTTACGAGTAATACATAAGTACATACACACCGGTCAAAAACACAACCCTCCTTTTTGGTTTGCCGTAGTCGGGTAGTAAAATAGGTACTTATGTTATTAGAATTTCTCGACAGTTTGAACAAAAAGACCTCTACTAAATTGCCCTAAGTAAATAAAAAGCCCATAAATAAAGGTAACATCCACACTAGTCCCCAACTTCCTCAAGCTCCGTACCCTAAGAAAACACATACTACACTTATTTATCTACGGCCCCCACTCTTTATGAAAGGAATGATTAATGTCTGCCGGCATTAGGGCTCTAACGAACCCCCTTCCCCCCACTTCTAATTATTATTCGCACTTATAAGAGTTTGAAGATAACCCCCCGAGATAATGGCGCCTTTGTTGTTTCGTTAATTTTATTTGAAGATCTCGAGATGGTTGGAAGTTTTATGGTGGTAGATAGAGGGTTATGGATTTTATATACCTACCTACTTCGTTAAAATTCTGTTATTAACAGGTTTCGTATGATATGTATGGTGATATGGAAGAGAGGGGTTTTCTGTTACAGGTATTTCCGTACTTAAAAGATGGCCTCTACAACTTATTTGTTAAAACCTATTGATTACGAAAAATAAACTTACAACTTAGTTGATTAACATATAATTATTTCTTAAATGATGCTTGTACCAACGAAAGTTACAGTAATTGAAATTAATTTCTATGTATGCAACATCATGTATAAAGAAATAAACCTTTTTTTCTTAACTATTTCGTGTGGTTAGTGACTAACCTGTGTCAGAGTTTTAAAGCCGCCCATGGGCCTCTGACTTGGCTTCACATGACGTCGAGAAATATCTCTCAGGCATGCCGGTTTCCTCACGATGTTTTCCTTCTCCGTTTTAGAAGCAAGTGATAATCATACACTAGCACTAAAATCCTACTGTTCTACGAAGCACTGTGTTAAAAATATACATCTGTGAAATAAAATAAAAAACAGTAACCCACATCCTTTTTTTTTTTTTTTTTTTTTTTGGGTGGGAAATCATCAAATGACTCCTCCCGCTCTGGGCGGAGCGAGAGGGAGTGTCAGACTTTTACTGACTAAAACCCACCCGTGTTCCTTCCGTTGCCTGTGTGCCGGGGCCGCGATATCCCTTTCGGACCAACTCGCAACCCTGGCAGGCATTGGCCCTTACGGACCCCGTCAGTTGGTGCTGACATCTCTTTGAGGCGCGCGTGGAACACAACGCGCCGTCGACCCGGGCCTGGTCCTAATCGGACGGCGAGCTACGCATTGCCCACCGTCCGCAAGCCCGCGCCTACGGTGGCCGGAAGTCGGCTCGCGACTCCCGACGCCCGGGGCGTCTCCTGCGGCGACTAGGGGCGCGAGGGCGCGCATCTTGCATTTCCCTCGCGCGCTCCGCCTCCTCCTTCGCGAGCATAACTGCTTCGCAGAAGGAAGTGACGGCTTCCCATGCACTCTCGCTCCGGACCATGGCCTGAACCAGGGCCGGACGCGAGAGATCGCCGCTGCCGATCGCCTCCGTAACCCACATCCTTTGCGTGTTATTTCATAGAATTCCTGAAGAATTCTGACAAACTGAAATCCACCTTGTTAGTCACCTGCATCTTAGAAGGGTCTTCCGATCCTGTGCCAACCTCAGAGACAAATTATAAATGTCTTATAAGGCTGTAATTTCACTGGCACCGCCATACCTTTCAAGCCAGAACACACCAATTACTGCTTGGCGGTAGAAAATATATGTAGGATGGTAGTGGGTTACTACTTCTCCGGACGTGTCTTTGTCACAAAGAGCTTTACTGTTTATACCTTACGTATATTTTCTAGATACGGAAATATATAAAACATTTCTCCTTCATTCTCTTGACCATATCTCTATTTATTTATGGTCGGTGCAGCATAATCTTCTTCGGCCACACTTCTCTATTAGGCTGCCTGTCCACTGGAGCGGAGAGGAGAGGAGCGGAGTAGCGGTATGCCAATATTAACCAATGGAATTGCATAAAACCTCCGCTCCGCTTCAGTGGACAGGGATTTGCGAACTAGTTTAAAAATTCATACAAAACCGGGAAACGGAGCCGAGAAGTGGAGCGGGGAACCGGAGCGGGGAATTATTACTCGTCGCGTGAACTCGGTCTAGCTCCGCACAGTCCGCAACACCGCTCCGCTACCTCGCTCCGCATCAATGGACAGACACTGTCCGCAACTCCGCTCCACTCCGCCGCCATTCTCCTCTCCGCTGCCTCGCTCCACTTCAATAGACAGGCAGTCTTAGTCGTCATCTCAAAAGTCACCTCCTTGCTATCCATTTCATCTTCCACACAGTCCATCCATCGTGTCTTTAGTCTTTCCCTACTCTTATAACCATCCACATTTATACTCACAACATTTTCCGTATTCCTCACACACACGTAAAAAAAACTACATTATAGGTCATTTACCAACTCACACACAGAAAAACGGTAACAACTTACCCTTCTCAACACATACCTCTACAACGTATAAGGCGGACCTTACCATGACGTGCCAGAATCCATTTAGTTTGACATTTTCCTTTCTTAATCCAACCTTTGTATCACAATGGATGTGTGCGTGCCGTAGACGTGGCGTGGAGTACGTAGAAAACGTTTTTTGCTAGTGAAAAGGCCTCCTTCGTCGTTAATTACATGTCTGAGAAAATTGGGTACAGGGTGTTTAGTAAATGGGGTCGGTTTTGAAAGGTATTGTTGTGAGGTTATGTGTGGTATGGGGTAAAGAACTCAGCTTTGTCAGGTTAAGTAATTACGATTATCCTTCCATTTCTTTCTTTTCTATTTAACTGTGCAATCAGTTATAGTTTTAGTTTTTCCTAGTTAATTGATCTTAAGTTTATTAGTTTGTGAATTACACACAAATATTTCGCTGTAAATAAGTTAAATTGTTCTTTCCGGAAATAAATGATAATTAGTCAAAAAATAAATCAAATTATTAATATACGTTGGATAGTTTAAGTTGTCGAATTGTTTAAAAATGCTACAGCGTACGAAATATTATGAAGCTTCCGTCATTAATCAGCGAGAAGAGTTTTGTTGAGTTGGATAAAATACTTTTATTCAAACAGGCGACAAAAAAATAGTAACGTGGCAGCTTTAATCTATTCTTAACTTTTTAATTTACCATTTTCCCGACACAAATTGGAACGAAAAGAGTACAAAAAAATCAAATTAGTTGTTCAGTGAATAGTTGGGAAAGTAAGTTAAAAACTATGTGTAATCTGCGCTGTCGGATTTTTTAATTAACGATGTCGAATTCGTTGGAACTAGGAACAGAGTTGAACTTTTACTACAAATTCAGCTGTAGGAGTTATAATACAATGTGAATGTCAAAATGCTTGTTCATTTTCATGTATAAAAAAAGCCTTTGTCTTGCATTTGTGCAATATTAAGTAATTGCTGGTCTCAGTCACCTTTGAAATCTTAAGATTTTAAGGCGCTCAGGAGGTTTCATTTGTCTACGAGATCTAGTGAAGTCTACTCCTTTGACTTGTCCTCAAGTTTAGCCCTTTTTTAAACGACTACCCTATCAACCTCCCTAGGGTCCTCTCCTTTCAAGTAGAAGTAAATTCCTACTGCTATACTAAGTTATAGACTGAAGAAAGGGGAACAGTCGCTACAATCGACAGCTGTTCTCATACGGATCAGACGGTGAATGTAAAAGATGTGTAAAAGTGATTCCGATACCCTATTTACAGAATAAACAATTTCATTTCAATGTGAATATTAATTTTTTTACTGCTCGGTCTAGCTTTTTCCCAACTATGTTCGGGTCGGCTTTCAGTCTAACCGGGATCAGGATCGGAATGCAGCTGAATAACATTATTTCACGTGGAATGACTCCCTATCTGATCTCCACACCCCACTTATTGAGTAACCTAGGAGACCCGTTGGTAATACTGGTTGTCAGACTTTCGGGCTTCTGACGACCCGTAAAGATCCACGAATGACAGCCAGGGTTAACGGCTTAATTCTGTCCGAGGCAATACTTTTTTATTTTATTATAAGGTTAAAATTAATTACCCACTTTTACCCCAAAATACCCTGGTAAACAATCTTCTCCAAAACATCACGCTGTAGCTACCCACAAAATTCGTCTAAGAAAACGTAGGCCGGGTTCTGCAGCAATTTATCACGAGTCAAGTTATATTAATGTGGATAAATGGGGCGTTCGCGGGGCTATGGGGCGAAAGGGGGTTGAAGCGGGGGGAGAGAGGGGTGTCGTGGACTGGGGAACGTCTTGGCGATTAGTTTTTTGTTTAGGTTTTAAGATGTTTCAGCATTTTAAAGAGTAGGTGTAACGTCAATGTTGAAGGTAAAAAGAAACCTAATTATTCGTTCGCAGTAATGCACCTGGTCTCGGAACAGTTTTTGCTGCAGTGTTAAGTATCTACCAGTAATTAAATATAAATGTTTCAAGGATAATAACAATAAGAACCATGAATTTGGTAACATGTGGAAAAGGCTTCCCACGCATTCTGACTCATCGGAATCTGTTTAGACAGATTTCGATGATTTTAAGGGAAGCGTTAACGGACAGACGGAATCCATAATTATCATTCTTTTCTTAGCCGTTTTTGATAGCGAGGAGCTCGTGGCTAAGTAATAACTGCTGCACGGGTCGATCCGTCAGGTAAAGCTACGCTTGCCGGGGTTGGTCTGTGGATGGGTGACCATCTTTACATACCAAAATTCCTTCGTGCCTCGGAAAGCACGTTAAACTGTTGGTCTCGGCTGTCATTCGTTGATCTTTGACAGTCGTTACAGGTCGTCAAAAGCCCGAAAGTCTGACAACCAGTCTTACCAAGGGGTGTCGTATTACCCAGTTACTGGGTTGCGGAGGTCAGATAGGCAGTCGCTCCATGTAAAATACTGGTATTCAGCTGAATCCGGTTAGACTGGAAACTGACCCCAATTAAGTTGGGAAAAGGCTTGGCAGATTGATTGACTTAGCAATTTTTGAAACCAACATAATGATGAAGCTACCAGCACCGACCTACTGTTTAATATTCACAAAATTATTATCATTTTGCTAAGCAACTTTTGTTGTCAAAACTGTATTTTTGGGGGACTACTGACGTTATTGTCAGCCCCCTGAACTATTTATTGGTGATCATTCCATCATCTGTCGTTACGATTTCTACGAGGACAAAAATAGTTCTGCTGACTCTAGGGACCTATTTTATTATAAGTAATACCCAAAGATTTACATTGTAGATGTGCCCTCACCGTACTACGTCACGCGAAAAAGTGTCCACACTGAGAAGAGTGACCTCGCACAATAATAATGGCGTATCCATGACAATCAAGTCAAGTGTCTGCGACATTCTGTGTTAGAGCTGTCAAAACGAAACAGAAACGCGACCATCTTTTAACGCGGCAGGGCGAATCTACGATTGAAATCTTTGGTAATACGTATTAGTAATAATGATGGCAAAAAATTAGAATTTTTCAGTATTAATACATATAAAAACATATACTGTCTCCTTCTTTTCATTGAGGTAGACAGATAGTACAGAACACCACCTAGTACGATCCTTGTAGGATACTCTTTTTGCTTCGCTTACGTTAAGAAAACTGGTCATAGACGAGCGCCGGTTGCGAGTATGACCTTTCTGAAGACCTTTACCAATAAGGTTAACCACCAGTATTATTATTGCAAAAAAAAAAAAAAATATAAAAAACTGCATTCAAAAGTAGTCTGAGAATCAGCACTTTTCGAACGCCAAAATTACATAAGACAGTCCCCCAAAAACGCCAGCCCTTCACCACTTCCTAGTGCTTAGCTGGGAAGAAGTGGCGCAACAAACTCCCCAGCAGCACAGCTGTCTGTTCAGTTGGAAAAATCCAATAATATGCAAAATAATTTTATTTACATTACGCAATATTAAATTATTTGCTATATGCCAGCTAGCACACGTCAATATACCAACAAAAACATCGGAATCATGATGGAATCTATACTCAAGCGAAAATAAAGACTAAAAACGTAAACAGAACTTAATACCCGAATAAAAAGACTTTTATTAAGACTAACTCGATTGCTATCGAAATAAAATGTAATTGAAAAGTCTCTGTGAAACTCCAGATATCTCATTACAATCGAATGATCTGAGGATAATGTAGTTTTCCAGACATTTTCTTTGAAGAGATAGAACATTTAATTCTCGTTAAATGAATAGAAATCGTTTGCGAAGTTTCTGCTAAAGGAATTGGGGTGCGTAATTGAGCTTGAAGGCGATGACCTAGCAATACCTACTTATTGGAGATATGTACGGTGATACGGTTAAATGTTTATGTACTAAGGAGTTCGAGCCATCGATTCTAGGGTAGTCGGTTTTGCATATTTTAGTTCCAGTCTTGGACAGAGGCCCTAGGACGAACGGATGTCGTAAACGTAGATAATATACATTCGAACCCTGACAGGCGCTTTACTTTGTCTAAATAATTTCATCACCACTGCTCTCAAAACGGTGAAGGAAAACATCGTGAGGAAACCGGCATGTTCTAGAACAAAAAATTCGAAGACTTGTGACATCTACCAACCCGCACTGGGCCCCTGGATTACGGCCCACTCGCTCTTACTGAGAGGAGGCCTGAGTGTCTCAGCAGTAGGAACATATTAGCTGATTTTCTGTTATTGAATTTATGTTGTCCAAGGTATCGGTGGTTTAATTTTATCTTATATGCTGTCCCGTTTTGAATCACATCTCTCTTTTCTTTTTCACTGTCAAATTATCAGACAATTATGCATTTGAAATTGTAACCATAAGAGTTTTTGCAGCTCGACTAGAAATGAGAGGGAGTGGGCTGTAATCTACCACGCGGGCCCAGTGTGGGTTGGTAGATGTCACTTATCTTTGAATTTTTGATTCTAGGACAGCCGGTTCCCTCACGATGTTTTTCTTCGCCGTTTTGAGAGCAGTGGTGATGAAATTATTTACACAAAGTAAAGCGCCTGCCTGGGTTCGAACTCACGACCTACCAACACCGACCGAGTTGTTGTGGGTTTGAACCCAGGTAGGACTATTGGAAACCACAACCTACAACTCGTAAGTCGGGGCTGTTACCACTGGGCCACCATTGCTTTTAATTATAAAAAAAATATCTCCATTTTTTTATATATAACAGAAACTTCGTAATGAACCTATTACATTGTTGATCTAAGTTATACTCCTATATCCTTGATAACAATAGCGTCATAAATATTAACGCTGTCAATACGCGTATATAGCGGGAACTTATCTGCTAGATATTATATAAACGCCTCAGGGTGGCGAGGCGAGGAATTTTGGAGGGAGTGCAGATTACGTTGGAGATGATGTCGCGTTTTTTGGAAGAGGAAAACGCTGTGTTTCGTAATAAAAAGCTTTGGTGGACCTTTTTTTCTATAATTATACTAATAAAAATATTTATTTTATAAGACGCCTGATTTCTGTAGGTAACAAAAATTAGCTAACAATGATCAAGCATGAGCCAAATATTGTGATTGGTCGAGTGAATTATCAACAGCTGTTCGGATAACTTGAATTTCCTTTTATTTTTACACGTCGATAATTTTCGTTCCAAAAACCGGATGTTGTTAGTACGTAGGATAACAAAATCATTAAAAACAATTGACAGTAAAATCTTCAGTTTTCTTCTAGGAGATTCAAGCTGGAACTAGTCATGATTACCTGAAAATAACAAACAATTTTTTAATTACGCAAACTTGTAAAAAATAAAACATTTTGCTGTGATAAAAATACCTCTTTAAGTTCTTGCTTTGATTTAGATATGATCATGAATATTCAATTGGACTCGCTGCGCACTGCTATATTAACGTAACCACCACCACACTACCTATTGGGCATAACAAATTTCAAAAGCACCATCGACTCTAAAAAGAGAAAAAATGGAGACAACACAATGTCAGTGTGTGTTAAAACCAACAAGATATTAAAGAGTGTAAATCACACCCCTATCCCAGTTATTTCCCGTTCAAAATCGCAGCGTCTCTAATACAAGTGTACAACCCTCTTAGAGTTCGCCGTAATGAGCCCTGGCACAACTTTCTGCAGAGCCGCGAAAGTAGCACGGAAAACTTTAACAGCGTCTTCGTTATATACCGCGCTGGAATAGAGTTGATACTTTTGATTAATTTATGGTAGGTAATTAACTGTAGCTAAGTAATAATACGGGCTTGCAGCTAAGTATTAACAGCCGCACTGGTCGATAGATCAGGTAAATCTACGCTTGCTGCGGTTGGCCCGTAGATGGGTGCTAGTATCTAAATACCAAGATCCGTCCATGTCTCGGAAAAGCACGGTCCCTGTTGTCGTTCGTGGATCTTTGACAGTCGTTACGGGTCGTCAGAAACCTGAAAGTGACAACCAGTCTTACCAAGGGGTTACCCAGTGACTGGGTTGTGGAGGTAAGATAGGCAGTCGCTCCATGTAAAATACTGGTACTCAGATGAATCCGGTTAGATTGGAAGCCGACCACAACATAGTTCGAAAAAAATGCAGATGATGAATTAACTGTCAGATTATGAAGTGGAGAAGAAATAGCCTCTTATTTTATCTTAAACAGTCTGGCTACGGTTTTTCTTAAACCTTGAGTGAACATATGAGAGAAAAGTCAACAAAAAAATAGTAAAATTCTAGCACCCCAAGCCAATCACTACTTAATGTCATGGGGTATTAGGCATAAGGCTATACAATTACTATGCTGCTTGTCCGACGTTATTCTTTACTTTGGTTAGGTTACAATAGACAAAACCTACTTTTTAAAATCATAGATTTTAATGTTTATCAATCTGGGTTTCAAGTAAAGTTTTACCGTAGGTAACTAATATGAGTAGGTACTTTGATATACTCGTACTATAGTATATCAAATAATAATAATTGTTCCTAGGAGATATACATATATAATATCTACTATAATAGGTGCCTGACCTACGAGATAACTTAGTAAGTATACTTAGTTTGTGTGTCAAATTTCATATCTTCTAAGGAGAAACTGACTGACTGACTGACATATCAACGCATAGCCGAAACTACTGGGACTAGGAACGTGAAATTTTGCACACAGCTTCCTTATATAATGTAGGGGAGCAGTAAGAAAGGGTTATTGGAAATTCGACTTTTAAGGGGGTGAAAAGCGGGGTCTTTGTTTGTATGAAATTGTTTTTTTTATTCCTTGAGTTAATAAACTTGAATCATTGCACAACCTAACAAAAAGTACTAGGCTTGCATGAATTCACGATGGTATTCAATTGTTATGTTATGCTACTCATAGGATTTGGATGAGGCAGACAGATAATTTATAATCTGAATTAACAGTAGTATGTTTTGATGGGATAATTTCTGACTTCCACGCGAGCGAAAAAGCTAGTAATACTATATTTTAAGTTCTAAAAATGTTCTAAAGTAAGTGAAATGCTTATAATTTCTTATTAAGAAATAAATTACTTTAACCATAGTAAAAAACCAAATTTTTATCTTCTCAAAATAATGTTTTGTTATTTAACAATAATTTTCAAATCAATCATTGCATCACAAACAATGACCAAAACCGGATTTGACCTTAACACGATAATCTTACAAAAATAACACACTGGGCTACCAACCCAACCCTTTCCCACGCGCTGACCACTGTCCGGTAGCGTCTTGGGTCAAAAAGACCCTTCTATTGTTATAATAAAAACCTGTTCCTTACAAGAAAATAACTGTTATTTCTAGAAAAACTTGTTATTTTTCCCACGATGGACTTGTGTTTGTCTTTTATGATAATTCAAGTTGTAATTGTAAGTTTTTAGTGAAGGGTCGAACTGACCAGGAGGCGCAAACAAGTTATCATTGAATATCTATTCTGTATGACGTACTTACTAAACTGACTACGTATTTTGCTTATTGTATTATTTTTGTAATTTTATAATTTGAATATAATTTGTCAGTGGACGTACGAGTATTTTGGCTGATTCGATGATTATAAACCATAATGATAAACTTACTTTTGAAAAAATATATTGCCTTTTCAATTACTGTTGTAGGCTGGCTCTGCGTTTGCTTCGGAAAAGGGAAAAAATGATGTTAATAAAATTACCGGATGCATAAGTTGTTTTAATTTATCACCAAGTTTACCAAACTTTCTGTCTATGACCAAATTGAGTATTTAGAGAGTTCATTTGGCGGGTTTTTCGGCCATCAGACGTTTGACAAAACTTCTTCTCTTTAGGCATCATCATCAGCAGTGTCCAGTGCATTCAGTACTTCATTGTTCACTCCTTTAAGACGGTCCAAATATCTGTAAAAGTTTCAAAAGACCAAATTATAACCCTCTATTACGTAACTCCATGTATCAAGACTCCACGTTCCAACTACAACGCGCCTGAGATAAATTTTGGAGCGTCAGTGAAATTTTAATAACTAATTTTCTTGTAGGACTCGCTCGCGATCCCGATCCCGCTTGCAACCGAAAATATACGGAGAATAATATACGTATATGTAGGCCCATCAATTTACATGAATTTGATCATTATTTTGATGTCGTGAAGAGTCAAGATTGTGGGGTAATTCGATTGTGTTTTGTTTTCTTGATGAGTATGGTTTTACCTTTATGAAACTTTTTTTTTCAGTAGTGATGACCCAAACCAGCTACCCACCTTGCTGGCCAGCAAGGTGGGTAGCTGGTTTGACTGCTCAGGATAAAATTCTGGACCTAGAAAATAAAAAAGCCCATGTAAATTAATGATGACTTATTTGGACTCTCAAGAGAAGGCACTGAAAACCAGAGGAATTATGATTACTAACTTTTTTTTTTTTTGTTGTCCACTTAATTTACGTATATGGTTATAAAAGTAGTAGTGTAAAAACCAACGAAAGAGGACAAAATCCAAATAAAAAAATCAAAAGTCATTTATTCAAACTCGGCTGAGAATCAGCACTTTTCGAACGTCAAAATTACATAAGACAGTCCCCCAAAAAACGCCCACCCTTCACCACTTCCTAGTGCGTTAGCTGGGAAGAAGAAGTGGTGCAACAAACTCCCCAGCAGCAACTGAAAACTTCGGAAATAGCACGGAATGAACTAGGATTTCTGCATATCAGTATATTCCTGCCAAGAGTGTTTGAAAGTTTTTTTTTTTAGGAAATTAAGTACAGTACATCGATAGTAAAACACACAAGTTCGCTACGAATTTCTTGTGAATATTATAGAATTTACGTGTACCTACATTTTTTATAAAGTATTCGCGAAATTAGGTTAAACGACATAAGGGTACCAACTTGTTTGGAATTCAGCCACATAATTATCATTAATATGTTATTCGATAACTGCCTCTTTGACCACTATATCACCTGATGCCAAGCGATGACACTGTCACCGATGGTGTACGCTAGTTTGGAAGACTAACCTATTCACTATCGACTTGTAAAGTTCCCACCAATTAACTTTTTAGTTCGCCAATAATTACTAAAACACAAGGAAGTGAAATAATCAAATATAATTAATTATAAATCAATTAAAAACTTACACTTGTGTGAATACGAATTTAAGTCTGCTAAAGATAGAAGGACCAACATAACTTGGGCTTTCGTTCCCTTTAAAATGTATAGAAAATTGGTCCTTTTAACTCTGGGACTTGTAGTGAAGGCCCGGAGTATAGCGGGTGTTTCACAAATTGCCTTAGGGGTGGGATAGGGGTGTAAGGGTGGAAAAGCGTGAAAATTACACAAGAAAATTTCACCATTCAGCATCTTTGTGTTTTCCTTCAAGATGGCGAACGGCGCGGGTTGGTTGGTGGAGGAGAGACGTGTAAATGTGTTTGCAGAGGAAATGTGCTTAGGATTTTAAGTGGGCTTAGCTTTTATTGGCAGTCTGGTTTGGTTAAAATATTCTTCAACAATCGAACTATTGGCTTTTTTGGTATTAGGTATTAGGTTTAACAGCAGCAATGTTTCATAAAACCATTGTTAACTTGCTAATTGACCTTATCATACACAGTCATCTAAATAAAATGAAATTGTTTATTGAATCACTTTTACAACCAATATATTTTTTTAAACCGGCCAAGAGCGTGTCGGACCATGCACAATGAAGGATGCCGTAGTTGGGATGAATTTATCTCAAGAACAAACATAACTTAGTAGTTGAGAAACATCTTCTCCCATACATCGATTACGTCACGGTCAATTCTCCAACTGCAAATGTAAGTTTGTAACATCTTTTTTTTTATGTTTTAAAATCTAAATTATTACTTTTCAGACTTTTTCCTTTACTTGTGCTGTGAGACCTTGCTTCCAAGGAAACATAGATCTACGTATTTGATATTAATTTAAATTTGATACCGCCTGAATGGCGGCCGGGCGTGATATATAAAAATAAGCTAGGTGCAGCCGGCATTTCCTATTGCTGATGAATATCAAAAATTTTAGGTGGAGAAGATTTTTCGTCGGGAATCACAAAATAACAAAAATTACCAAAAAAAAAAAAAAAAAATTCGTTAACTATTATTTTTCGTCGGGAATCACAAAATAACAAAAATTACCAAAAAAAAAATTAAAAAATTTCGTTAACTATTATTTTTCGTCGGGAATCACAAAATAACAAAAATTACCAAAAATATATTAAAAAATTTCGTTAACTATTATTTTTTCCATTACGGCTTTTAGTCTGTTTTCCACTCTAATAAAAGCTATTCCTTTGTTACCGATTAAAACTAAAGTCTACAAAATTCAGTAACGCCTCTACCCTCGACGCTTGCTACAGGAAGTCGGCACAATGGATGTAGTCTTCTTTGATCATCGCGTTAATTAATGTTTCTTGTGTATTATATTATGTACTTGTACATCTACTTTCAAGGAATCATTGTTTTATAATTATTACGGGCTGTTGTTCTTGGTTGATCAGTAAATTTTGCGCACCTAAATTATCTGTATTTTCTAAAAAAATATTTTCATTATTATTTATATAGTAGGTACCTGGACGACCGAGGTCTGCTCTGGTGAAAATAGAGAATGCTCATTTAATAATTTTGGATAGTTTATACAAATTCCATGCTGCCGCGATAGTAGGTACTTACTAACTCCATGCTGCCATTTTTTTTTTTTTTTTTTTTTAAACCTATGTCTGTCAATTATTCTAAGGTAGCCATCTTGTTCTAAAATTTGGCCGACCGAGCTCTGCTCGGGTGAAAAAACGGAGAAAACGAATTTTCCTAGTTATGAGACCTAGGTAGATCGATTTTTCGCCCCCGTAAACCCCTGGTATTGCAACTTTTATCGAAATCAGCTATTTTCGAGAACGTGATTTCGAATTTAAATATATATACAAATATTGCTCATTTAATGAACGAGCTACTACATAATACATTGAAATGAATTCTTTGAGTTTTACTGCTGGCACTTACTTACTTGGTAGATGGATTAAAAGGTCACCATAATATTTTCTTGTGTCACAGGAAAATGATGTCATGTCATCTACCCGATACAAAATAGTAGGTAAAATGTGTTTTAATGAAGTCAGGAATTTATTTGAAAGCACTCTGATTGTTCCATTCTACTCCAACCCTTCATTTGTGTGTGTGGGTGTAAGTGACAACAATTAAAATTATTGAGCATACTCAGCTCACACTTGACTGGTTTGTGGATCACGCAGTTAGCAACATTACTTGATATTCTTTCTTTTAATAGATACATTAATAATACAAACAGGAGATTTTACTATTTATACCCCTCTTTTAAATGTCGAACACGTGTTCAAAACTATCCAAAAAAGCAACAAAATAACAAGAAATTCAAGTTTCAATTTTAAAAATCGAAAATTAAACACGATTTATAAAAAGAAACCAGTTCTCTTTTCAAAATGATATCAATTTATCGGTCCGAACCAGTCAACCCTTCACTTCGATGACAAAACGTTGAAACTAGTAACTCGGCCATTTGGTCAACTAGACCCGTAACGTAACGAGTTTTAAGTGCTTTGAAAAGAACTGGTATCGGTATTATTGGTTTTTAGTTTCTGTATGGCCCAGGTGTCTTTTTATACGAATTGTATACGAAAAAGATATTCTGCTAGCATAGCATAATATCACACTTGTAATCAACGAAGAGATAAGTCCAGAAGAGCAGATAGTACGATGCCAATAATTGAGGTTTCTAAAAATAAAATATTAAATCTATGGATAAGCTTGTTTCCACAAAACAAAATCTTGAAGTTCTTTTAATATTTTTTTAAATCTTTAAATTGTGCCGGAAAGAGGAAATATTCTCTTTCACCATAATATATAGTAGACTCAACCAAGAAACAAAAGCCAATATCTATCTCTATTCAACCCTAAAAAACTATCTGACATACACTATCGAACCGCTATCATTCCGAACAAAATCAGCGATACAAAAGCCCGGGGTGGCAAGTTACCCCACAAAGGCTGGGCAAATAAGCCATTAAAAGCGTTGCGACGGTACTGGGCTATAAAATCTCTGCTTCTTGCCCCCTTCCGCACCCTTGGGGTGGGGCAGTACCCCCTCCCCTTCGCGATAAACTGCTTTTATGCCGTTCCGTAGTATAATTAAAATGGTATGACATTTTCTGGAGTTAGATAAAATATCTAAGACGCAGTGGTAGGGTTGGTTGGAGCCGTTTGTTATTTTGTTGTCTGTGTTAATATTTTAATGGAGATAACCAAATATAATTTATTAAATGTAGATATTTTTGGTACGTTTTAGGAATGGTGATGACTTGAGTCTGTTGCTATAGTTTTATCGAGACTCGTTTTCATAGTAACCTTGTTAATCTTATGCAAATAACAAAAAATACAACTAATGTATTTCACTAGCTTTAACCCGTGAAATTTCGCGGATTTATATTTTTTATTCGTATTCTTTATGGCACCTCTTTATGGTCTCTTTATAGGTCATGAGCTAACCGAATATTAAAAAAAAAATTGGCCTAGGTCTTAAGGGCGAAAATTGATTCGCTGTTACAATGTATAATAGATATACACTCTCTGACTGCATCGTTTGTCTGGTGGGCGCAAGCGCTACTGCTGAACATGAGGGTTTGATTCCCAGGTCGGAAAAAGTGGATTTTCATCTGAAATTTCTCAGTGTTAGCCCGGAGTCTGGATTTGTGCCCGATTGATGGCAATAGGCTCGCCGCCTATTACATGGGACTTAAACATAACTTGTAAAATGTGGGTGTACTATAGGTAGACCTCTGCCCGCCCTTTCGGGGAATACACGCGTGATGTTATGTATGTATGTGTATTTTATATAAGCCTTTCCAAGTTCTTCTCCAGATATATTTGGGACCATGTTCCAAGCGGTGCTGATTATGGAAGATTTCGTTCATTATCGTTATGAAGAGATCCAAACAGTTCGTCAGTGGATGTTTACGGTCTGAAACTATCACTAGGTCTGTTTTTTCTAACTTAACAGACAATTGTGCTGCTGGGGAGTTTGTTGCACCACTTCTTCTTCCCAGCTAAAGCACTAGGAAGTGGTGAAGGACGAGCGTTTTGGGGGGACTATCTTATGTAATTTTGATGTTCGAAAAGTGCTGATTCTCGGTCCAGTTAGAATGACTTTTGATTTTGAACAATTTGTTGCAATTAAACTATTTCAGAGAGACATTAAGAGCAGTGGTGGCCCAGTGGTAACGGCCGTAGGTCGTAGGTTTGATCCCAGACAGGCACTTTACTTTGTTTAAATTATTTCATCACCACTACTCACAAAATGGTAAAGGAAAAATCGTGAGGAAACCATGTCCTAGAACCAAAAATTCGAAGACATGTGACATCTACCAACCCGCACTGGGCCCGCGTGGTGGATTACGGCCCACTCCCTCTCACAGAGAGGAGGCCTGCGTCCCAGGAGTGGGAACAAAATGGGCTGATTATGCTTAACTATTTCAAAATAGTTCAGTGATTTAATCGATCTTCATGTTGTCCTTGATGGGAGGACGAAAACATTTAGAAGGTAAGTTCGATTCTTAGAAATTTCCTTGGATTGACGTCGAATACTTGGTAACATGCTTATATGATGGACGTACATAACAACATTAACATAATAATATAATACCAGCCTGTTACTGTCCCACTGCAGGGCAAAGGCCTCTTCTCATACAGAGAAGGCACGAGCATTGATCACCACGCTTGCTCAAGACGGGTTGGTGATTTCAGACTTATATTAACTATAAGTCCAGGTTTCCTCACGATGTTTTTCCTTCACCGATGTCAATAATGTCCAAGATAAACTCAGAAAGTACATATGAATTGAAAAAATCACATTGGTACTTGCCCGGATTTGAACCCACAACCTCGTGCATGAGAGGCGAGGCCTTAACCACTGGGCCATCACGACACTAAAAACACCAAAAAATGCGCAAAACCTCAGCCACCCCAACAGATTTTTAATTCAATTGACCTATTTCAGAGAGAGAAAAAATCATAAAAAAAATTGTAAAGGTTTTATGTGCGGTTTTAGTTTTACTGGCAATTCTGAACGTTTCTTGCGTCTGCGATGACGCTCTACTCGAGGGAGGGGTCGTCACCGGGCCGTTTTAGCGGGTTTGCGCATGTGATGGCTTGAACTATTAATAAATAGACACGGCAACGTTTTTAATGAAGATTTTTTGAAAAATGTGACCTATATTAAAAAGTGGTTCAAATGATTCTGCTCGTTATTCTGATCAAACTATTTTCAGGTATTGCGCATTTAACGTTACACGTTGTATAAATGAAATTTTCACTTTGATTCTGAATGGTCCTAGTGATTGCAAGCAAAACTAGTGATCGTGGTTTTGTAAGTTCGATTCCCATTGTATCTTATTATTTGGCTTTTAGAGATGTTCGGGTTTTCATTCGATCTTAGATATTATGATTATAGTGCCTACTTATATACAGCTCTGCTTATCCCTTTTATCAATACAAGCGTAATGCAAACAAAAAAAAAACTATTCCATGAAATATTCTCAAAATATCATATCATAACTTCATTGCAGCTATGAGCGAGAAAAATGCTCAACGCTACGCCGTAGCCAGTAGCTCATTCATAGTATTTACGTAGCGCTTTCGTAGTATTTACGTAGCCAAATATAAAATTATACTTTGAAACTTTATTTCCATTTTTAGATGGGAATGTTTTAGAGTTGAAAATTACATGAGCTTTTACGGGTTAAGTGGTATGGATATTTAATACTGTTCATAAATGTTTCAAGTGTCGGAAATAGTATCGAAAAACTTTGTTTCAAATTGTAGTTGTGAGCTAGGTTGATTAACTTCATAAAAAAAAATCCACGCACAAAGAAGGGTTCCGTAGTTGGGATGAATTAATCCCAAAAACAAACTTAACTTTGTTGTTGAAAAACATTTTCCTCCCATACATCGATATATATCGATCGTCACGGTCAATTCTCCAACTACAATGTAAGTATGCAATCGCAAAAACTATTTTTTATAGTGATAAATCTACAAATCAACGATTTTCGGACTTTTTCCTTTACTTATGCTGTGAGACTTTGCTTCCTGCCAAATTTCATGATTCTAGGTCAACGGAAAGTACCCTGTAGGTTTTGATTTATTTGGGTGTATCAAAATATGTCACATAAATGGCCCTATTTTTTATTGCATTGACTTAGAAGCTTGATTTTTTTAAAGCTCCAAGGCATCATAGTCTTGTCAGACTGACAGACCGACAGACGGACAACAAAGTGATTCTATAAGGGTTCCGTTTTTTCCTGTTGAGGTACGGAACCCTAAAAATCGTAACAGTTTGATAAAAAGAAAAACTTTGGGTCCAATGTCCAGTGGCCGTTAGCAAGCTGTATATAAATGCAGATTAATTTAAGAATAAAATGATAATAAACATAGAAATAAATATCTTAATATGATTAACCTACCTTGTGATTTTTGCAGTCTTCACTTGTCTTGTCTTGATTTTGCTGCAATATTAATGCATTCTTGGTCAAAAGTTGTTTAACCTGATTCCAGAATTTCATTCTTGCTGTATTTTTTCTTGTTTTTCATCTTGAAAACTTTGTCGTGACCTGTAATATAATTATTTAAATGATTTAACGGAACTATTTTTAATGACTAACTTATTTTTTAACATGTTGTTTGATACTTTATTATAGGTTCATTAACCCTATTATTATAATGAAGGAAGTGTATGTACAAAACAACAATCATATCTATGATATGATATTATATTTATTTATCTAAATGTAATAATAGTATTTTAAGAAAATGGCTACCTAATGTAATTCAGTTTTCATGTACAATTTTATTTTATGTTTATTTTTAACTTTCTACGACTTAGATTTTTAACTTGTAAGTAATGTATCTAAACATATTTTTTGCTGTGCCCTGACAGGATTTACAACGGCTGTTAGCTCTAAGCCTTTTGTTAACATCTTGTTTTACCTTGTGGAACGCGAATAAATGAATATGAATGAGTAGTATAGGTAAATGCGATTATTTTTTGTTTAAATATTTTGTCAATACCAAAAAGCATATGTGTCTTTGAGTTTCATGTTTTTTTACTTTCCATGGTGGTTTTAACAGTGCTTTGTCCGTCAATAATTCAGACGCGGTTTTTTATTTAATTTTTTTGTTATAGTTGTAGAGAATGTTCGTAACAATTTAAATTCAATTCAATTGATTTTTTAATTTAGATTTTAATATTCATTTTAATTTAATTTGTGGTTTTGATTGTAATATTGTTTTTGATGTAAATGCTACTAACATATTTTTCTAAGTTCTATTACAATGGATGGATGTTTTCCGAAATAAATGATTGAATTGAATTGATTGACTTGAAATTAAAAGAATCTTAACTGATTTGTTTTTATTTTTTAGAAGCCTTCGCCTTCTAAACATGTTTAGTCTACAGTAATATCTATAGCATCGAAACCAGTCCAGTCCATACTGTGACTCCTCGGCAATTATTTCGAATTCCGATTCAAATTGCATACGTATTGAAGCAGTAACAGCAGTGTGTGCAAATTGTTTATTGCTATTTTGAGATTTTTATAGGGATTATAATTTATTTTGTAGGCACATGGTAATTATTATGATCACTTTATGAAGAAAGATAAACAGGGTGTATGGTAAACCCGATATCGATGCCTACTCAAAAAATAATCAAGAAGTGTACCTATTTTTATTATATTGAATTTAAATCAAGTTCCAGTTCCATTACTAGCGTTTATAAAATCTTTAAAAGACGACTTTTTTCGTTGTTGACAAAAATCGTCTAAATCTTTTCAAAATGTTTATTCGTATTCCTTAAATTTCTAACTTTTAATGTTAACTTTTTTTCTGTATCTGTTTTGTTTTTCTCAATAAACCACTAAAGCAGTAAACTTTTTGAGTGTAAAAAATTACTTAGAAACCGCACCCCCAATTTCTAAGATCACCATGACGTAAACTTCCACAGTATTTCATAATCTTCAAACATTAAAACGGTAGAGAACAACCACAAAATATAAAGACCCACAATAGACGCGACTAATCTCCTAAAATCAATACCTTTTTACCTCTAACCCCCGAAAATTTTCCAAACTACCCCCTTCACCCCCTTTTCAATTTAAACGACAAAGTATTATTTAATTTTCGCCGTCTTTTCACCATTGTAAGGCACTGAGTGAGAGAGAGGGAGAAGCTCCTGTTCTTTACTAAGACTTTGTCTATCTCGCTCTTGCTTTCGTGTTAGACTGGGTGTGAGGGAGACGGGTATACGCAAGACGATCGCTCTCCGTTTTCTTAATGACGTCATATAGATTTATAGATGTGTTTAGGGGGTGTTTCTCCGCCCAGCGGGGTGCGAAAGTTTTTACAGCCTGGCTTTATAGTGGGGTTTTTCTACGATGTTTTTTTGTAGTCAAAAAATAATATTTTGTTAGAATTATCTTGTTAGAATAGATGAGTTTATAGTTTATTTTTTGTAAAAAAATAATGGTTGTTCAACGTAAAAATTGATGTTGTAGTTTTTAGTGTATGTAATAAGGAGCACATAATAGCTACAAAGTAACAGTTGTTTCAAAATGAACGAGCTTCAATTTAATGTATTATTGTAGGTAACTAAAATGTTTTTTTTAGTTTTACAGTTATTGTTCTTTTATGTGTAGATACAAAAGATTGTTTTTTTTTTACCAACTCTCAAAGGAGAAACGGATAGAAAATTGGAAAGTTTTGACACACATATTTGCCCAAATCCAGAGTTTACCAATGACAAGTCTAACAGATTCCAATTTTATTTAAATTTTCTAAAAACAATTCAAATATTGGTATGTTGATCATGTAGACATAATACCCAATTACCTACACCTTAAATTCAACCCTAAAAAACCTCAACTAATTCCATTGCCTACCTCTAATTAAAAAGAAATCGCCACGTTCCACATTTAAATTACCAACGGCATTACATTTATATTCAAGGCAAAGGCATGAAACGATTCAGCTAGCACCGTGCGTTCGAAATACGAAAAAGCCGATGTAAATCGCCTAATCTTGAGACCGCGCTCATGACGTATGTACGGCACGTCGCGTCGAATCGAAGTTCAAATTAGGAACGCGCGCCATCTTGGACATGCCACAGAGTAACAAAATCCTATAGCAATTTTGTAAAAATCCACAGCGTACTGAACATTGAGAGCGGTTGTTTTTAGGCTGTGTGTTTAGAAGGTATGGTAGTTTGTACAGGAATTGTGAGGCAAATAGAGGAATCTTGGGCGCTTTAATCCAGCAATTACGCATTTTAATGGCTTTCGTTGGTGCCTCCGGTTTTAATATTCCGTTCCTTGTTTTACTGCTCAGCTTAGCTGCTTAGGCCGTACGGTATTAATGTATTTAGTTATTTTAATTGTAATCTCGGTAAGGTTTTGATATCGCGAAGATGATTACTGAAAGGTTCGGTTTATTGAGGTTTGGCAAAAGAGGCTTTTGTTTATTTTATTACAATGGCGTGTTGTGCGTTTTCTAATTTTATGAACGCTATACGTTTCTCGTAGTTTTTTTTTTGTAAAGAAATCTGAAGTAAGTAAGTAACTATTTTATGTAACTATTTTTCGCAGTAGATTCATAAGAAACCAAACAGCATTAGTAGGATACCTGATTAATTATTACAAAAAAACTGGATTCTAAAACACCTGCATTTGTCAGGCAACTGTCAAGTCAGATTCTACAGTTACGAGTATTTCTTTATAGAATACAAATCAGATTCTTGCAAAATTGTATCCGAAACATATAAACTACATAGATACCCAAATCTCTCAAAAAAAAAAAAACATAATACAAATCCCAAACCACTCAAAACCGAAACGCCAACGTTAAAATAAAAACTACCCACATTTAAATTTTTACACGACAGTAACGCAAAACTAATTTGAACACAATAAAACTTCGAGTCTCTTGTGTAGCATTAAAACGAAATTCGCATTCGAAACGCAAAGGTTGCTGGCAGAGCATAAAATTCTGAACGCGAAAGACGACTGGCGCTTATTAAAACGCCGGCTTTGCAAAGTTAAAATTAAACATGAAAAACGGCACCACCCTAGCTCCCCGACTACCTGGGGGGTGACCCGCCAACTATGCTCTAGTAATAGGGGTGGCAAGATTTAGATGATGATTTTTAATGGCGTTTTTAGATAGTTTTTTTTTCAGTGCGAAATTGTTTTATTAAGATTTTTGTCAGTTTTTGAAGGTACGTGCTCGTTTTTGTAGTCTGATACATAAGTAAAAATAACCAACTTATTAAAGAGTCGTTTTAATAAGAAAAAATATTATTTCGTTATGAAGTTGCGTAGTAGAAAGTTCTGCTGAAAAGCTTTGGAACTAGCTACTTCTTTACAAGATCGTGTCAAACGACAAAACATACTCACATTCAGATTCATTAAACATAAATTTTCCTGATTGAGTGTCCCTTTGACAATGGAAGACACTAGCATTGGTTGAAAATACTGTAATTAACATGTAAAGCCAATGAATGAGGAACCATTTCCAAATTCACAATTTCCACAATGATTTATGGTATCTGTACCGTGACAGCCCTACAAAATTTTATTTCGTCGCGAAATTTGTAAATTTATGTAAATATTCCGCGTCTTGGGGCAGGAGAGGGGTGAAAGGGGGGAGTAAGGCGAACTAAGAGTTACAACAAGTGCGAGCGGTGCCGCGGTACTAAACGTGTTCGTGTTACTTGCTTTAATGTTATGTGTTATTTGTTTTATGGAATTTATATTTGTGTAATTCGTTCTCCGTAGAAGGTGGTGGGATGAGATGGAGAAACCGAACAGCCATGGTCCACATTAGCCCTGGATCGAAAGACCTGGAAGTTATGAGGAGAGGCCGTTGCCCAGCAGTGGGATGATGCAGGTTAATAGTAACATGTAATTTGTTTAGTTTTTTCTTAAATATACGTTCCAACGTCATTTTAGGGTTAACAAAGTTAAATGAAAGAAAATTCTAAATAGGTTCTATACTCAGAGAAATTGCTGTCTCCTTTAAAAACAAAATGCTGACTGCGATTTTGTTGTATTCATTTGAAAGAGATTACATTTGCATTGGTATACGTAGTTTTTTTGATTTTTCATAGAGTATTTTTTTTTTGATACGACATAAAATCGACCGTGATAATTAAATTGAAATTCAGAGCCAGATCAACTATTAAAAATATAAGATTTAATTTTATCATATCATTCATCTTTTCTCTCAACTAATATGTTTCTCAATTATTATTGAATGTAACTCCTCTTAACAATTTCTTGGTATTCCTAATCAAAACGTATTCAACTCTCTTCGAGGAAACAAAATTTGGCTCCGCCAAAACTGGGTTCACGTTAAAGTTCAACAGGGTTTGAACGCACGACCTCTCGGTCACCGTAACACCTTGCCCGTTCAGAAATGATTCCTTCTACATAATTAATGAACTTAATTTAAAACTTAGATTTCACTTTAACACGTTCACTGTCCATGACCCACCTGTGGGTCATTTTGGGTTGGAATAAGACGTCCGTGACATACATGTGGGTCACTGTGACCGGAACGAAAAACTAAATTGGACGTGAGACATCAATTCGATATTGCGGCTGAACAGTGAAAGTGTTAAAATTATTCTATGTTAATTATTCGTTATTCTTAATTGTACACATAATTACAAGTACCAGGAGCTCTGCTCTGGTAAAAATAGAGAAAACGAATTTTCCCAGATATAAGACCTAGCTAGATCGATTTTTCGCCCCCGTGAACCCCTATATTGCAATTTTCATCGAAATCGTTAGAGCCGTTTTCGAGAACGTGATTACAAATATATATATATATATACAATTATTGCTCATTTAATAGTACCTATTGGATTAATCAGCTTTAAATTCCTCAACGGTATAGTACCCTTTCTTTATTAACAGAGATTTCAACTGTTTCAAGAAAATTTGTTAGTTTGTTAGTTGCCGAAAGTTTTATCAAATTCACAGCAATCATTCTACATAGTTTATACTTTACTAGCTTTCACCCTTGGCTTCGCTCGCGTGGATGTTGAAATTATCCCACGGGAATGTACTATCGGGATAAAAAGTATCCTATATGTTAATCCAGGTTATAAACTATCTGTGGGCCAATTTTCATCCAAATCCGTTCGGCCTTTTTTGCGAGATTGAGTGACAAAAATCCAAACATACAAACTTTCACATTTATGATATTAATTATTATAATATAATATTATAGGTATATAGTAGAACTCCAATGAGATAAGAGTTTCATTGCAATGACTTATCAGTGGTTTAATATCATTCAAATTTGACCGTGAATGTTGACCGTGTGTATTTTTTTTTCGTAGCGGCCCGGAGTCATGACTGTGACCAGTTATTGACAATGGATGCATCAAACACAAATATAATTAACTGTAGGCTTATGTACCTACTATTCACCTGTGCCTACCCCTTGGAGGAATAGGTACAGGCGTGATGATAACTTAGTTAAAACTTTACCTATATCACAGATTAAAAAGCGATTCTTGCCACGACACAATAAAGTGCAATTCAGGTCGCGCAGCGCTAATTAGCTACAGCTATATACCTAGAAGTTCCCTCTCTTTCTATCGCGTAACTCTTATATCTTCTGACTACGTTACGCTCACTGAATTGGCCCGACAAGACGAGCCCGCCGCGCACTTGTAGCTTCATACCTAAATATGGAGTGCGCCTTCTGTAGTATTCTGTGAGATGTAAATTATGCCTTATTTACTTCAAAACAACAGCCCGTAAACAAGAATTTTCATTTACTTATTTACAACTTAAAACTCCAACGAAACTTTTCAAGTCAGACGTATTTGCTTTAAGAAAACTCATTAAAACTTGTAATGGGTACATAAAGACGAATTGAGAAAGACGAAGTTGTTTGAAGTTTACGAAAATTCAATTAAGTTATTTTAATTTGTATCGCGAAATCGATTTTGGAGACAAAAACTTTTGTTGTTGATGGTTTGAGATGAAATGTAGAGATAATTTCTTGTTTAATGTATTAGAAACAGGGTCAAGAAGTAGATGATAGCACTAGGTATTCATTATGAGAGAGACATCCATTACATATCGAGACACCTCCTTGCCTCAGAAAGCACGGTAAACCGTTAGTACGGCTGTTATTCAAAGATCTTTGGCAGTCGTTTGGAAGCCCGAAAGTCTGACAACCAGTCTTACCAAGGGGTATCGTTTTACCCAGTAACTAGGTCTTGGAGGTCAGATAGGCAGTCGCTTCATGTACAATACTGGTATTCGGCTGCATTTGGTTAGACTGGAAGCCGAGCCCAAAGTAATTGGAAAAGGCTTATATACCAGTTTTATTAAAACACCTTTTGTTTTATGTATAATTAATTAATAATGCGACTACTTTGGGACAGCGCTCCTTGATGGGCGAGTCCTATTACTGAGTAGACGTATGAAGCGTTGACAGAACACTCAAGGTCACTGGCATATATCGGCGTCTTAAAGTTTTATTCATCAGTTTTAGAAAACGCCTCTTCATATGTCCCAAATCCATTATAAATCCATGTTAATATTAAAAATGGGAAAGTAACTCTATCAGCCTCTCTGTTACCTTTTCACGCCTAAACTGCTAAACGGATGGATGAAATTAAATGAAATTGTTAATCCTATAAATAGTTTATCGGAATTACTTTTATTCTCACTCGTCATTTATTTTAAAAATATAAGCTAGAATGAGTTGTTATTTCCTATCTGACTACCATTGAGAAGAAATGACGAAAAAATACTCTTTCGATATTAATTAAATTTGGCACATGTATAAACCTAATAAAAACGCTAGTATCGAATAAAGGTTCCCGCACGACGTGGCGGCGCGAGCTATGAAATTGTCCTACCGGTGTCGCGTCGCGCCTGTCCACGGGAACCTTTATTCGATACTAGTTTTTTAGCCTAGTACGTTGCTGCTCTGTAAAGTAATCCTTTATTCGCTTATAAGTCTATTTTCCATTTAATTTAAGTTAAATCTGAACAAAGATGACCCTTTTGTTGTTGAGTATTCAAACGGCTTTCTTTGAATAAATAGAAAACGTGTAAGTGCTTAAACTTTGTAGACAAATCAATTATTTTGGATCAAGATAGCTTTGCAAAATGTTTTCTAAATTAAGCTACTATGAGATAGATATATGTATAGTACAAAAAATTGATCTGTAGTAAATTTTGCAATTACATTAAATAAGTAAACAAATCCCCTTACAACTATAGTTTCGGGCCACAAAATTATAAAAATTTGACATCAATTAAAATCGTAAGCCCAACTTCTATAGATCTAACCGTTATTTATTTTTATAATTCCAAAACTGAGCAATAAATTGAGACCAAATTGAACACTGCACAAGAAATTATTTTTTTGGGCAAATCTTCAACCATTCTTGCCACTCCCTTTATTACATTTAAAACACAATTTCCCATCACTTTTTCGTCCAAAATCTTCGCACACGCGCATAAAGCCGCATTCACACATAACAAGAGCTTTATTGTATACATAAAACATTGTGATTGCCTTTGACAGTACGCCCCGCGACTGCCAAGTTTTAATAGAAATTTAAATTAGCTGTACCTCGTTTGAAACGCTTGTATTGCGAACACAGACGTATTAATATTATATTTATTATTATATTCAGATAGTTAAATTTAAATTGTGTATACAGATGTTAAACATCTTTAATTGATGACTTGTGTTAGTCATGTAGGTGCAGTGAAAGAAAAACAATAAAACAAACTAAAAAGATGCTTTAAAAAAAAAAAGTAGTTAAACAGGATGGGTAGCACAATGGCATGCTGCTCACCAATATATAATTTAATTATGCCAAACACGATGATCGCAATTTTCTTTTTGGACAATTTTCGGAAACTTGCAACTTTTTTTTATTTTTTACTGGGCCAGATGGAAATTAGTTAGCAGTCATTACCTGCTGCTGTCTGGTCTGCCTGGTAGCTGAATAGCTATTCTGCCCTGTTAAGCCGAAAGGCGCTATCTCAATCGGAATAAATTTTGTGAAAATTTACTTTGTGTAAATTGTAATTTAAGGAAAAATAAGGATATCAAAAAACTTCCGAGTGTTTATTTTAATGTTTTAAGTTAGATAGCGCTATTTGGCTCATTACATCGGCAAACTAAAACAGCGTATCTCAGAGATAGAGCTTTTCGGCTTACCAGGACAGTTATTGTACTAATATTATTGTTTGTTTCTTTGGCACCCGTACTGTTAAAACCTTAACAATCTGATCCGAATCGTATCTGTTGGAGGAATTTAGTATGAAGTCTTTTTACAAGGAACTCTATACTGACGTTAGTTTTACTCTGCTACGTTCTGGTCTATTTAATTTTCAATCTTAAACCATTATTAATCAGTCTAATGAACGCTCAAAGTGGAAGTTAGAATAAGACGTTGGTGAAATAATGGCGGCGTCAACTTTTGATTGTCAAACACGTCGCAAGACGGAACTCAACTTTGGACCGTTTCGTTCATACAGAAAGTAGTGATGTGGTGTTGGAACGGTGACGGTAAATTTGAATTAAAAATAAATAAAAAAACTTTTATTTTTAATTTCTTACAACTACATCTATGAGGTTTGTACACTTAGAGCTTAAGAAAAATAGTTTTAAGTATGTTATTAATGAACGTAAGTACAGTTAATTGACTCAGGCGTGACTTTGCGGAAATCCATTATAAAATACAATAGACGACGTATATCTAGTAACCTAATCCGCTTAACTGTTCGTAAAGAGTCATAAAGAGCCCTGTAAGACATCCCTGTTGACAATTCAAAAGTGCCTGTAATTGTTTTAATACATAGAAATAAATGCTTTAAGTTTGAGTTTGAAATATATACCACTGATAAAGCATCAAGTGAATATTATTCCAAAATTGTGGCATAATTGTACGCAAATAAATAAAAGCTGTATATTTAATGTTATTTAGCCAGTATCTTGTAATTTAAATAAAGGTATTGCTTCAAGACGCAAAAATTCTGAATTTAGAATTTAGAAATTGAAAAAATCTGACGTTAATTTCTGTAAAAAATGGTAAATTGAAATCTTAAAACGTGAGCCAATTTCAGGTGTTGTTATGACTTCGTTTGCAAGAAGAAACAAAAACGATTTCTCAAAACATAATACATGTAATAATGGCAACATCAGAAAAATACATTTTTTATAAATTTACCGAAAGCATTTTCTGTAAAAGATGCAGGAACATATCACAATGGTCATGTCCCATCCCTAGCCCAGTACCTCACTAGCTCTCCAACTAGCTTCGTTGGCTTCGTTCGTGGCAAGTTTTGATAGAATTTTCAATTACCTTCCTTTGTTTCGAGAGTTTCCTGAGCGCCTCTCTACTCGCTACTTCTGAACTTGCTGTTTGTCTTTGTACTTGTCTCGAGACGTACTTACTTGCAGGTGGAGAAAATGGCTGGTTTATTGTATTTTAAGTTTTTTTAAGTGAAATCTTCTATAGGCGTGCTTTGCGCTCGTTCTGAACAGTAAACGAAACTAAACCGTCACGCTCGGGTTGGTGATGCTGAATCGCGTATACTCGGCGTTGAATCGCGTATACTCAGCGCTGAATCGCGTATACTCGGCGTTGAATCGCGTATACTCAGCGCTGAATCGCGTATAATCGGCGTTGAATCGCATATACTCAGCGCTGAATCGCGTATACTCGGCTCCAGTCGTAAGTTTTCACTTCAATCGTTTGGCACAAACTAATTTATTCCTTTTGAGGTCTTTTTGCCATCTGAATAGCCAAATAACGACAGGTTCATAAGCTTATAGTTTACCCAATTTTATACAGGACAAAAAAAAGCCGGCAAAATGTGGGGATCTAAGTACTTAGGTATGCACTACTGCCTATCCCTGAATTGCATGGGACTTAACACTACGCCTGTGCTCCTCCACAGGCGTAGTGTTAAGTTCCATGCAAGGTTAATCAACAATCGTGGTATCTGAAACGGTTGGTACGGTGATTAAAACTTATCCTAATGTATCATTAGGTGATTTAAAATATTGACTATAATCTCAATTTTTTTAATTTAAGAACAAATTTTTTTCAAATATAAATCAGATATTTGCCCTTAAATGGAAATCGATCTGTTGAAAAGGCGACACATTTTTGGCAATTTTCCTTACTTCGTTTTTCGTTTTCTGTTCGGTGGAACTTACAGGAAAACATTTATTTTTCGAACTTTTTTGCACTTTTTCGTGCACAAATCTCTGCACTAAAAACAAATCAATCCTCCATACTGTTACAAATTCAATTAAGTCACATTGATACAGCGTGTAATGTAGCGCCATCTTGCTCTGCCGAATTCTAATGAAGCTGACGTCTGCATAATATTGTCATAACTTAAAAGCCTGAGGTTATACAATGTTTGATACGTACAATACAAACTTTGGATAGTAATAAAAGAGAAGAGAATGAGTTTAAAGTGTTAGATTTTTAGGCCCGCTTACACCAAAAACTAATATTATAAATGTGAAAGTTTGTATATTTGGATTTTTGTTACTCAATCACGCAAAAACGGGCTGAGCGGATTTGGATAACAATTGGCACACAGATAGTTTATAACCTGGATTAAAAAGTATCCTATATGTTAATATAGGATACTAGTAGGATTATTTCCGACACCCACGCGGACGAAGCCGCGGGCGAAAGCTAGTACTGTAATAAAGAGTTTTTTTTTTTTGGTATCTTTGTTTGTTATGCTTTCACGCTAAAACGGGTAAATCGATTTGGACGAAATTTGGCACATTTGTAAACTATGACCTGGGTTAGGACATAATATACTTTTTATCTCGATATTCCCACGGGATTGAGACTTATGTGGGTGAAACCGCGGGGCGTAGCTAGTCACTAATAAATGTAGTTACGAGTATTACATCTTTCAAAGCCATTTTAAAACCATCTTGAATATAGTTTCGATGTTTTTTTTTGGAATATTGGCGAGTGCTAGCTGACATTATGGCAAATAATGCAATCTAATGTTTTGTTTTGCGTAATGTAAATTATTATGCATACTATTCTTCGATCATTGATCGAAGATACTATTTTATAGAATCAAGTTTTTCTAACTGAACAGACAGCTGTGCTGCTGGGGAGTTTTTTGCGCCACTTCTTCCCAGCTAAAGCACTAGGAAGTGGTGAACGAAGGGCGTTTTTGGGGACTGTTTTATGTATTCGTTTTGACGTTCGAAAAGTCCTGCTGGATAAATGAAATTTGATTTGAAACGATTAGCAGAAACAGAACAATGTTTTAAATACGTTAAGCACTTAAAGTATTCAGTGAACTGTTGTGCAATGGGCCTTATTATTAGCTTGCCTCCTATTATATGGGACTTCAAAAATAACTGGAAAAATTATGTGTACAGTGTTCTCCAGAGAAAACTCACCCCCTTGCATTGCATTTTACATTACTAGGGGGTGAGGCTGCTTAGGAGTCCACTGTACTATGCACCTTTGACCAACTCTTTGGGATTTAAGATTTCGAAGACAGACCTACGTAAAGTAGGCGTGATGAAAATGAAGTAAGGAAAGTAGGTACTCCGTTTTTTTTAAAGAATGGACTGTTGTCCATTGTTATTGTTGTTGTCTATCAGCTGAAAAAGATGGATTAAATGGATGTTAGACCGGTACAATGCTTATTAAAATATTGCACGCCTTAAAAACAGCATAGTAGGTATAGGTAGGTACTAAAGTTTCATATAGCGAGTAATGTAATTGATAGGGTATTTAGAATTCGATGAGAGTGGTCAAATGCAATCTCACACAACATTGAAAAGTCGTTACAAATGCTCAACTGAGCCTCAAAAGCAACTAAAGATTTTGAGCCTATTACATGAGATTTAAAAATACGTATCTGTTGTAATGAGGGGGTGTTATACACTTCTGCCCAACCCTTCGGGAAAATAAATCCGTGATGTGATGTTTGTTACTTATGCAATGAAAATCTCATCATTAGGTATACAAAATATAAATTCAATAATAATTTCAAACTTCTTCATTATAGACGTATTTAACACGACTAAATTCCATAAATGCGAACAGCGAGAGAGAAAGAAACCCAACAATTCTCTAAATTTAAACTTCCCCGATCCGTCTTCATGCCGGTGGTTCATTTTTGCCCCCCTTTCACCCCTTCGCGAAACTTTGACGGTTCCGTGGAGGTAGCGTGCACCCCCCACTGTAGCTCGGTGCGGTTAAAGGGGCTTTAATCAATTTTTCAACTTCATTTCGCGGCTTGGTTAATTAATTTCGGTTCTAATCTTAGTTTTTAGTTGGGATATTGTAGTGGAATAGTTTTGGGCCGTTTTGTGTTAAAAGGGGATGAAAATTAAAAATTAAATGAGCTTTCTTTTTTATGGGGTTTTGAGTTTATTTGATTTCTCTTATTTTATGTTTGGCAATAGGTGTTATTTACCTGAAATAAATGAATTTATTGTTATTATAAATACGCTAAAGGACACAAATAAGAAATGGATAAATACTACCTAAAAAATAATTTTTCATGAATACAACTGGAAGACAATTAAAGTAGGAAATGGTAGTATTCCCATCACACCAATCCTAATAAAAGCTATTACATAATTGTATCCAATTCTTCAAATAACAAGTTACAATCTAAAACAAACTCTAATTCAACACTACAAGTACTAAAACCCGCTATCACCTCTCCCAAATTATGCACAACACCCGCAAAATATCACAATAACCCAGAATCCTCAAAACTAATAAAGGATCGAAAAACACTACCCTTTTACTAAAAACTTTTCCAAACGTAATTCTCAAAATTTTACAGCGTCCGAACTAAAACTATCTGGGGGCCCGAAAGGCTAAAAAAGGTCGGCCTAACCAAACAACCCTTATAAAACACCCCCGTTCAACTACTATGAAAACGCGAATTTTCCGGGTTATTTTTGAGTACATTGCTTGTTGGAAAGTATGTCGAAATTCCATGGATGCACACTAAGCATAGATTTTAATTAACTGTACGAAAAAAATTAAGCCATTTTGGGTAGCTAAAATACTCATTCGAAGAATTTGTTCTTGTACCAAATATACCGAGGTTTTCATAACCATTTGTGAAAATAGTTTTTAAAGTCTTTCCAACGATATTTTGTTGCATCTTTCATAGTGATAAATACTGTCCTACTTCTACAGCTGATTTCTATAAAAAACTTGACGCCAGAATAATTTGGAAACCCGAAAATTTTGAATCGTTTTAAATCTGCTGTCTGTAGTAGAATTCCACTATCGTTTCTTATTGAAACTGGTAAAAATACATAGGTTTATACATTGCATCCACCTTTTAATTCATTGCCCGAACGGAAGTGAATGCCGATAAATATAAAATATGAAACGTAAATAAAATATTAATCCGGGAAAGTGATCGTCTGGATTTTCGATCTGCATCGGGGTTTCCATCAAATGAAAGTATGCCTGCTACTCTGTAATGTAGCAGTATTTTCACATGCCATGTTTTATATTGCCGATTTATTTTAAAAGTCTGTTAATTTTAAGAGTTCCTTTAAGCAAAGTGGACGAAAAATGCTAAGATGAAGAAGGTAAATAACCAAATAGTAATACCATTGTTTTATATAGATGAAGTGATTATTGTTAAAAATGAACTAAATGGCTGTCATAGACTAGCTATTGTGTAACAAAATAATGTTCTTCTATTAAATCTGAGCATTGTTTTGTATCTTCGTCTTCATCCCAGCGTTTTCTCGGTATTATTCATTTCGCCAGGGTCCACTTGGCTTAAAGAAAAGTATTCTGATGAATAATTTCTGATACAGATTGGTACTAACTTTAAGAGAGTACCTGTCTTCTTTAACAAGGCATTGTTCTATTTCGATGCATAGTGATAGAAAACCAACTTTTTCACAAACCCTTATGATTTATTTTTTACTCAGCATAAATACAGTTTTTGGAACATTTATTTGTCTTAATTTTAAGTAATTGGACAAAATTGCAATATCGTTTTTTAGTTTTGTTTTGTGATTTCATATTTTTTTCTATTCTAGCGTCACTAGTTTTATATTTTTATTTTCTGTATAATCATTTATTTTTGAGAATTTTGGTTAACCTGTAATTGGCGACTGTGTATGAGTAAGTCCAAGGCTAATAAATTGTTACTTAAATTAATTCACAAAACCTTTATTAATAAATAAATAACGCTCTATCGAGGGAGCAATGTACTACAAAGTGAGTTCACAAAACACATCGTATTTTCATAGTAACGCTGGAGGTCCAAAAACCATCCAAAAAGGCAGTAAAACTAAAGGAATTAGGGGCGAATGTGAACTACTTTTCAAAACACTTTTGTGCCCGTAAAATATATGAAGGCCAATTTATATTTTGCGGACTGTGCCGTATTTGGTACGAGTATTGATTTTAGTGTGAGTTTTCTGTTTAAGGTTTATTTTTATAAAGATTTTGGAAAGAAGGATTTAGGGTTAGAGTCTTTTATGGTTTTTAGAGGTCATAATGAAGGTTTAATTCTTACGACGTGTTAGAGTAATGTGGTAGGTTATGCAATTATTATTATGATTGAAAACTATTTTCGGGTTCATGTGAATGGGTTTAGGTGGTGCTTACGAGGTTGTTAAGACTAATTAGTGGTTTGAAATGATTGCGTATTTTGTCAACGAGTTCGTATTATATAATTATCAATTTTGGAAGTTTTTGGTGTAAAGGTCTTATTCTTAAATATAAGGTTGCGTTAATCAAGTTACGAAGGTTGACTGTTCTCTTTTTAACCTAAACACCTCTTATTTTTTTTTCAATTAATACAGTGAAGAAAACATGTCTGTTGCCAAAATATAAAGATTTTTTTCAAAATGGTTAAGGAAAACATCGTGAGGCAACCGGCATTAGAGGTTTGCACCGGAGCAGTGAGTACCGGAGAATAACTGGTGATTTACCGGTAAAAGTTCTCGATTGAAATAACCGATTGATCTCCGGTGATCGACGCATCTTATTTTTTTTATATAATAAATTTACACAAATAAAAGGCACATTCAACAATCTGTGCCTGCTACTTCTGTAAGCTCAGAGAGAGTATTTTCGGCGACAGGACAAATACTAAATGATAGAAGAAACGTGTTACGCTATGACGCTGTTGACATGTTGTGTTTCTTAAATCAAAATCAGCATTTGTTGTCTTTATAAAAGATTTTTTTTAATAAATGATTATATAAAGTATATCAATTGATTATTCTTATTTCTTCATTTTTAATATATAAATTAAAAAAAGAAACGAAATTTCTTTATTCTCCGGTGACCTCCGGTTTTTCACCGGAGATTGCCCAATCATCGGTGAATTCAATCGGTTGTTAAAATCTCGCTCCGGTGCAAATCTCTAACCGGCATGTCCTAAAACTAAAAATTCGAAGACATGTCATCTACTAACCCGCACTGGGCCCGCGTGGTAGATATATTGGGTCCCCGTCTATGAAATTGGCGTTTTTTTCTCACAAATAGAGAACCTCGTCACTTCTATGATTTAAAATATTCATCAATTGCTTGGTATTATATCGAATAATGACCTTCAAAGACAACTAACAAAAGTAAAAAAACCTTATTACTTATAGTTTTATAAACATAAAAAATACCTTAAAAATGACTCTTCATTTTGTTAGCAGAAATTACCACTATTTATTTAAATTTGCCAAAACTTATATTTGTCGCTTAATCTAAGTGGCATATTCGTTAACATAGTTTTTAAACATTAGTGCATAAACGTTTTAAAACATTCGTGTTCATGGTTATAAATAAATTAATTAACATCTATATACACCGTGACATTTTAGTCGTCTTACAAAAGTAACCCACTTCATGTATCCAACGACTACAAAAGATTCATAAAAAAAAATGGATATTTTGTAACATTTTTTTTATTACTCGTAGAGGTATTTTGTGTCGGTTTCATTGAGTGACCCTTTGTAAGACGACTATATTGTTACGATGTATATCATTTTTTTTTTACAAATGCTTAGTAGTCATTGGATACATGAAGTGGGCTGCTTTTGTAAGACGACTAAAATGTCACGGTGTATATATAAAAGAAAGTCGTGTTAGTTACACTATTTATAACTCAAGAACGGCTGACCCGATTTAGCTGAAAATTGGTGGAGAGGTAGCTTAAAACCAGGAGTCTAACATAGGATACTTTTTATCCCAGAAACCAAACCTCTAAAGGGGGAAAAGGGGGGTGAAAGATTGTACGGGAAATTAAAAACTGATGAGGTAGGTAGGGTAGGTATGGTAGGTATGGTAGGGTAGGTAGGTAGGGTAGGTAGGGTTTTTTATATTTGATTGATTGCGGAACAAAGTTCGCCGGGTCAGCTAGTTGGGTATAAATTAAGAAAATGTTAGTATGAAAAATGCAACTTCTTTCAAATTCTACATACAAAACGCTGATTTCATAGATGGGGACCTAATATATAGCACACTCCCTCTCGAAGAGAGGAGAGCTGTCCCAACAGTGGGAACTTTATATGCTGGTTATGCCTATGCTATGCTATTAGATTTTTACACTCTTATAAATATTTTCTTTACATCCCCGCATAATTTTACATCACCATTACCATGAAAATTAAATTAAATATAATAGTCTCTAAACATGAAATTACAGCCTACTTCCAAAGCGCGTAATTTTATACTTCCCTTCATACACAATTCTATAGTTTCCTCAGTAACGATAAGAGCGCTTTCTTGGAGAGGGTCATAAATTTACGCGATACGTACCTCCGTCCGTAATTGCGCCTCCTTTGAATTTTCTGTTTACTGTAGTACGAGTATTGTTTTGATCTGGTTTGTTAATTGGTATGGAAATGTGTGTTTCTTTATTGGTATGCTTTAGCTGTAAAAGTAAATGAGACAGTCGTGTAACAATGTTTACTCGTTTTCCAATCTGTGTGCTTCCGCCCTATAATGCAGCTTTGGCAATGTTTAAGAACTTTTCTTTTTAACCGACTTCCATAAAGGAGGAGGTTATATGTTCGACGCGTATATATGTATTTTTTTTTATGTATATCCGTCGATTTCTCCGTGAATTGTGGACCGATTTTGAAAATTCTTTTTTTTTTTTAAAGGGTATTGGTCCCATATCAATTTTATTAACTTTGCTGGGATAGTTTTTGAGTAAGCTTCAATAATACGTATTTTTTCCCACTTAGTTTATGTGGATGATATGAATATAACTTCCTGTGACTGTTATTTACGAGTACATAGCAGGTATTGGTAATCGAATTTGTGTGGGGTAGGCACCACAACTAAAAAGTGAAAAATAAAAACATATTACAAAAAAAAAACAACCGACTTCCGAAAAAAAACACTACAAAGAGAAAAATAACTTTAATTTCGGAAATCGGTGGCAAAAAACGAAAATTCAAAACCAAAGACCGACTTCCGAAATTAAAGTTATTTTTCCCTTTGTAGTGTTTTTTTTCGGAGGTCGGTTGTTTTTTTTTTGTAAAAAGTTTTTTTATGTTTAAGGACACTGCATAAAACATTTTTTAATGAATAATTCAGTCTATTTCGCTGTAACAGCTTGAGTAGGTACTTTAGATTTACATGAAAGGAGAATGATAGAGTGCTAAGAAGAAAAAACTGCAATTTTCAGATATTTCTTGCTTTTTTGTCGGACTTTTTATAGTTACTTTGCCTATTATAAATCTAGATTATCTTAAGTATGTAAATTGTGAACACTCTCTTATCCTATACTATTAAACGAGCAATATTTGTGTACACATATTATATATATTTGTGTATACATATATATATTTGTAATCAGGTTCTCGAAAACGGCTCTAACGATTTCGATGAAAGTTGCAATATAGGGATTTACGGGGCGAAAAATCGATCTAGCTAGGTCTCATATCTGGGAAAATTCGTTTTTTCCATATTTTCACCAGACCAGAGGTCTGTCGCCCAAGCTTAAGAACAAGAATAATGACAGTTGACACCTTAGAATAATGACATGGCATCATGGAAGTAGTAAGTACCTATTATCATGACATCATGGAATTAGTAAGTACCTACTATCATGGCAGCATGGAATTAAAATGAGCTTTCCTATACTATTAAATGAGCATTCTCTATTTTCACCACAGCAGAGCTTGGTCACCCAGGTAATAGAATTAAAATTCAGGTAAGTATAATAATTATCAATGAAATCATTCCGCAACACTTGGGACTGATAATATCATCAGCAGTTAACTTTGTTGTACTACGTTACACCTCTTCGATTCCTTCAGGGATTTCAATTAAGACGGAGATGTTACACAGATGAAGTCTTAAATACTGAACCAGCCTAACTTTTGATTTTACTTCATTTTTGACTTCATCATCCGATCAGTTGACACCAAAATATTGTATTGTCTTCAAAACTACAAAGGTGTGCAAAATTACAACTCAAAAGGAATACAGAAAATGGGTGAGAAATCGATCACAAGATTTGACCAAAACTTATTTTGTATGACAAAAATAAAAATAAAAATGGCGTCTGTAACATCGTCTAATGAAGTGAAACAGTTACATTCAAATCACGATCACCTGACAAAAGTACTGCATTCGAGTCCCGACTGCGAACGCCTCGGAACAAATTCAATAAAGTTGAGCCGAACTACGCTAAGGGGAATACATAATTTCTTAGTGTCTCTTTGTATGGGGGGCTAGGGATGGGATGTTATCGATAGACACGTTTTTCAGAATTTTATAAGTTAAACAAAGTAAAGTTGCGTTAATTTTGATTGCAACATTACCTTATTCTTTAGCAATTTAATTTTGTAGAAATTTTGGAAATGTCTAATAAAGTAACCTTACCTTTTTTTTCTGCATCATAACTAAGTAATATTAATTATTGGCTGTTCCAGAAGTGACCCAGCTAAAAGTATGAAAAAATTGCTGATGTCTACTTTTTTCTTTTAGGTATTTTTTACGCTTTGAAAGCGCAAGCATGACCATTGCAAAAGATAAAATTTGCTCGTTTGTTTTTCAACGAACTTATCATTGCTATGCTTAGCCTACATAGTTATTAAAGTATAATGATCTAATTATTCACCCCCAATTTTTATCGAAAAGTAATTTCTTCTGCCCCTCCCTACAACGCCAGTAGCGTTACTATTTAAATCTAGTTACAAGTTCAGAATGTATTTTGTTAATTACAACCAAGTTTGTACATGAAAATTTCGAAACAGGTGCGCCCCCGTCGTTCTTAAGAAATATAGTTACTTTATCGTGCGTAATGAAGGAGTTCTATGTTTTCCTTGAAATTACTGTGCGTTTATTAAACGTTTGTTGAATTAAGTGTTTCTCGTTGTTTACGGTGGATTTTGATAGAATTAGTGGAGAAAAGACGTTTTTTTTTTTTTGGAAAATTGTTACAATTTTTTTTTTTGATATCATATTTTACTGCTTTCAAGATAATGTTTACATAATTTAAAAACTTACAGATTTAAAATAATAATAAAAAATATTTTATGAACAAGTATTATAATAAAAAAGGAGGGGAAATAATCAAAATAATCGTCCACGTCGCTGATAACAGGAAAAGTGCCCAAAAGGCTGGCAGCATTACCACGTTGTATAGCTAATTCTTGGCATTGTTAATGATGAAATATTAACAAATAGTCCTGAGTTTCTTCTGTGTGATTTTTGTGTTATTTAATTATTTAGGCCTTTGTTAATCTTTTATTTTTCAATGTGTTAAAGTAAGTATAATAGGTACTTAATTTTGTAAAAAAATTATTTGGAATTTAGAAATGACTCAAAAGAGATTTCTCTATTGGCTTACTGAAACACATAAAGCACCTAGTGTGTTCTCAGCTGTTAAATTAAGAAGGTTGCATAAAATTAGTCAGTAAGATTTTCGATTAAGAAAAAATAGCTTGGTAGGAATTTTCTTGAATCTAGTTCATGAAATGGACACTGATTTAAAAAAAATATGAAACTAACTTAACAAAATAAAGGTACCTAAGTAAAAATATTTGTTCAAAGAGCGACTAATGATTTATAGTAATCCTAAAAAAGTCATTAGAATTCTAATTCCAACAGTCTTCTTGCATAATTTTTCGCCATCAAACTCACAAACTCCGCCATATTGTGTTTAATTCCCGCCAAGTCGCTTTAATTTCCAAATTTGGAAACTTGGAACGCGCCGTTCCACGTTTAAATTCAAGTTTGAATTGAGCGCGTTCCGTATTCGAGGCACGAGTTTTCATATCACGCCCTCCTCTCCCCACCACTCCCCCCTTGCTTGTGATCGCTAGCGAACGTTAAATTGACTTGCGAAGGTAGTTAAGAAAAAAATATTTGGCAGTTTTATAGTCTTAGGATGAGTACATGGAGCGAATTAATGGGAATATAAAACTGTTATTCGGTCCGCATAGTACCAGTACCTAGCAGTACCATAGGTACTATAGTTACGTGATGCCATAATTATGCATTCATACTTACTAAATAAAATTATATCATGGCGAAAGATGATTTATAAAATTTCGAATAAGAATTTGTAGATCATTTATGATCATTTAAATTTTTGATTGGAATGATAAGTTAATCTGTTGCTATATTTTCACGTTACTATAAATAAACAAATGAAAATTATTTATTTGTCTCGTCGTCATAATAATCCAAAGTAATCTACTAATGTGTAGGTTACATAAACTAAAATAGTAATACCAAACTAATACATAATGAAACCCCAATGCATTCAATCAATTAGGTACTAATTGCGCATTCCATTCGCATACAAACAGAAAATTAATCAATCATCAAAAACAAAGGAACAAAGAACCAATCACAATGCTTCATTCAAAAAATTTAAAAATAAAAACAAGAATAGAAAGCCAATAGCGTTCCAATTTCGAACGCAGACGTTTCCCGGAACGGTACGTCAGTTCCTTCCTTAGAGAGAGAAGTAAACAAAATTCCTGCAAGGATATGAGGGCGAAGGGGGTGAAAGGGGGTGAAACAAGGAGGACGGGAGGGGAACACGACTAGTTAAGGTTTTTTGTGTGTGTACGTAACTAGTAGATTTTTACACGAATGTGTGCGAATTTTTTCGCATGTGTGCAACGTTTTTCGGATAAGCTTTTTAGCGAGAAAAGGGGTGAAATTTAATAGTCGGTTTTACTAAAAACCCGTTATAATGTTGGAAGTTGAAAAACGTTGGCGGAAATTTCGTTAGTTTTATATACCGTTGGTAACTTGGGTGAGGATTTGAATGCGTTATAACTTTTTCGAGGTTTATGTGGGTTGTAAATTTTGTGTTTTTGTATGAAAGAGGAACTTGCAAATTGGGATAATTTCGTTGCTAGTTATATTTAGATGATTTGTAAGGATAATAAATGTTGTTACAGATTGATTGACTCACATAAAGATTAAGTAAAACCAAAAGAATAGAAAAACGTTTGTATTTCTTGGGACATAATTAATATGATAATTATATACAACAGTGAAGTGCAGCCGGTTTCGTAAACATGTGTGCACTTTGTGTGGTGTAGTTTGATTGTAGTGTCAATGAGCTAATTTTGATAAACATTTTGTACAGAACAAAACTGAAATAGAACTTAATACCTAATACTGAAACGCATAAATTTTGTACATGTCTCAATAATCTCAAAAAGCGAAGTAGATAAGTAGGTACCTTTAATTACAGAAAGCTGGATGCAAAGCTATGAAAACCATAGATATAACCACTATTATGTCTTAGAGCAGAATTTTCCGAGATTACACAAAGATATCCAAAGCGCTAACTACTAAGTTACAATAAGTTACACAGCCAGTCGTCTGCCTAATTGTGAATCCTTTGTTCGTCACCGAATCGTAATGCCAATTAACATTCATATACATTACTTAATAAATTGATATTCGTTAATTTGTCGTCACAATGAGATGATGGATAATGAGTTTTGTAATAGATAATGATGAGAATAGAATAAGTTTTTTATGAATGGTGTAGGTTTTCTTTTAATAATTGTGAAGTTATACTTAGCACATTATTTTTTTCTGCGTTGAAGAATAACTCGAGAAACGGGGCAAAAGAGACTCTTATTAAAATACCTACAAAAATAGTCAAAATGACGTAGTACATGATAAATGATTTTAAGTAGGTTTGTAGGAAGTATCAAATTGCAATGTGTAATGAATCTGTTAGGTACTACTAGTCTAGTACACTTCCAATCATCTAATTAAATAATTAAATGTCATTCAAGCAAGAACTAAAAACAAAAACTACATACCTAAAACTAAAATCCAAAACAACAACATTCTCCTTTCAAACAAAAAAAAAACAAACTGAAAAACGCGCTAACTATATAAAATTCCAATTTCAAAATAATGGCCCTCCGCGTTCCTAACTCAAACTAGTAGCGTTCTGAAACCGGCAACAAAAATCAATCCCCCTGCATAGTTGGTTGCTAAGTATCCTCCCCTTTTTTAACCCAAGAATTGGTTAAGGCGGGCCGGGGTGTGGGGAAGGGGTACTTTTTTCACCCTTTGAAGAATTGCCCCAAGGCGCGGGGTGGTTTTTGCGCGAGCGGGGCGGGCTCAGCGCGAATGTGTGGGTAGTAAGTATTATTAACGAATTTAGAAAGGGACATAGTTTTTGAACGTAGCGGTCGATACGCGCGGTTGTTTGGATTTAGAACTATGTATTCTTTTTTTGTAGTTTTACTTTTTTTCGTTTATTTTTTTTTCTTTTTAGGTGTTTTCTGTATGAGATTGGTCGCGTTTGTGATTGCTGATCTTTATGTAGGTACATAGCTACAAAATTAATGTAACATAGTGTTTTTCTTTACATATTCTTGATAAGGATGGAAGAAATAACTAAATTATTGTCTCCTCCAACTGTGTTTTTTATTTAATCTTTTGGATGGTCCTACTATTGTTATTGTAAGATTAAATAGGCACACTATACCTACACAATTGCAGAAAACTCTGAAAAACCTACTACATATGAAGGCAAAGTTGTAAATAATTAATTATTGTAACTCTAAAAGCTTTTATAGTAATTCACTATTTACCTGAAAATAATTTGTGGTTGATTTGCGGCTTTCCAAATTTACCATATTATTGCATGATATTGATAATACAGTTGCTGTTTCATGTGTTGGTAAACCGAAATAAATTGATTTTAATTAACCTGAATTATTAAAGTCACGCGATAATCACTCTTCTGGCCTTCAAATCGATTCGCAGAGGTATATGTCGTGAACTAAATTAGAACAATTTAGTTTTTACAATTATGTTACTGGGGGTCAGTTTGTTCCCGAATGTATAAGAAAATCGGTACGCGTGCTGCAATGTAAATTGGAACCGGCTTTACCAGCAATGGACGATGGTAATAAATTATATTGTTTTGAATATGCATGGTCCTCATTGCATCCATACAAAAAAGAAACAATTTTAAATCGCACCAAATTAGGTAACAAACCGAGTCGCATTTCGTTTCCTAAAAAAAGAAGAAGATTAAATCTCCTGCACGAGGCGCCTCATTGAGGGTAAGTGCTAATATTAAATCAAGTGCGAATTGCAACATTGCCCTACCTTTCCCCTACCAGTCGTATTATAAATTATAGTCGCTTTACGTGTCTGTCTGTGTGACCGCGTTGTTCTTCTAACTTAACTAAACTCCACAACGGATTTCGATGCGATCTTCACCAAAATTTGGAAAACTTATTCTAACACATACTAAACCTTACGATATGTGATAAATACAATAATATTAAACTGACGTATAATAAAGATATTTCGATGTTTTGTCAAGTCGTTAAAACCATGCGCTCGCTAGTCTTTTATAAAACTGTAAGGTTTTTCACCCCCTTATTTTATTACAACCCGCAAATTATTATATCAAATTGCCCAAAATCTATAAACATTCTACCCGTAACTCCCCTTAACCCGTGAAATATCACATCCTTACCATTTTATACCTATATACCATTCAAAACACAGAACCTGAAGAACTCAACCCTCCAATGCTAAATAATGCATTATAAAAGTGTAAGGGTGCGCTCGACCCCGGAGTTAACCCGCGCCAGCCGGCGTCTCAAAGAGAGTAAAGATAAGTAAACGAGTTGCGCTGTAGACGAATTTTGTATACAGGATGTGAATTTGGAGGAGAAAAATATATATTCAAAAATGTTTTAAGGTTTTACTCTAAATACGGTTTTAATTTTGACATGGACACTTTTGAGAGAAGGCAGTGGATATGGGAAGACGTTTGCCGAGCTATGAGTCACACTGGCCAAGAAATTCTTAAGCTGATGTTGATGAAACAGTCGTCCCTATAAGCTAAATATTACCAAACGAATATAGGTCAATATTATTAATGAAGTTATTGAATATTGCAAATAGGATTATTAAGATTTTGGATAAGGACCGAATCAAATAGTGTTTAATATCTTCGTCTTATGTGAAAGGTTCATCCACTGAGCGATAATACCAACTTATGATTTTGAACTCTAAGAAAACGACTCCGCGAATTTTTCGACCTCAAACCAGTCGGCGCCTTAACTAACATAAATTCGCACCCTATATAAACATTTGCACCCCAGTGAAAATCTTCGCGACTCATTACTCGCGAGGGGGTCTAAGGGGTGAAAACGGGAAGGGGGTGAAAGGGGGGTAGGGAATCTTCGTTCAAATCTCTGACGTTTTATCTAAATGGGCCTCGGAATGGGTGTCGTTTCTGCTAATGACCCCCAAGAAATAGTAAGACGTTTCTGCGTGACAGTGAGTTAGTGGGTGCCTGCCTTAACGTTCAATGTTTATGTAAATGTTGGGAATTTAAGTGTTGGAAAGTGAAGAGGTTACGTCATGAGAGACGAAACGAAACATCCGTCATTGTTGCAAACATTTTGCTCTGTTTAACCCGAGACCAAAATATCTAATGGATTACAAATTAATTGTACGATCTGACCACATTATTAGAAATATTCTTTTCAGTACTGAATTAATATCTAATGAAGCTTTAGACCTAATGAACTTGTGTCTGACATCCGTAAACCGTTATGAAAGAGACAAGACGAATGGTAAATAGGTACTTCTGCCAACTTGACCGGTTAAAAGACCAGAGAAGAGAAGAGTGGAGAGAGGGTGTTCAAGTTAAATCTTCCGCAGACAGGCGCGACGCGACAGTGGTAGAAATTTCAATTTCCGTGAAGTTTTCGTAGAAATTGTTTCAACAGATTTTTGTCGCGCCTGTCTTTAAGATATTCTAAGAGAAATCTTAAAATAGTTTGGCACCTATTTTTGTAGCTGCTTAGCCATATCCGAAATACCTGTTAACTTTATGATACCTACCTACTTGTAGTACAAATAATCTAATAATTTAAACCGCTATGATACGAGAAATTTTCCCAAATGAACGATTGAATATAGGTTTTTTTTTTTTTTTTTATTTCACCAAAAATATTATACAATGAATTACACACATTTATAGGCTAGTATTTGGGAGTAAATAAAATGGGAGCATCTGTAGCCCAACTAGGACGAGTCCTGTACCTATCTCGGTCCCGTATCTAATTACCTACTGAATTCTGATATTTATAATACTGTTTTAAATAAGCATTGGTAACGTCGTTGACTAATAACAATAAGGTACAATTAATATCCCAAAAAATGTTTTATTAACTTAAGCATTGCATCCAAATTGTATTTTTTTTTTATAGTTTTGTTTCAATAAACCAGTTGACTTAAATGATATGAATTTGATCAACTTTTTACACATTTTCTGAAACAGATTGCTAATCCATCGCTTCGTATGTTCGAAAAAAGTTTCTGCTCAACAACGTAAATAACAAAATGAATGTTGTTGAACTGTCAAAATTAAACAGGTTAGTCGTAATCGTTTACGAAAATGTTTTGCAGAATTAGATAGCTGAAGGTCAATTCTACAAATTATCGTGAAATGTGAAAAACATGAGACCGGAATGCGATGACATTATGAATAGACCAAAAAATGGTATTCTAGTACAAAAACCATCAGCTACCAGATAAACTAAGTAATACAAAAACCAGTAGGTACACTACCTACACGACAATGTATGAAGCGGATATTTTGCCGGCAATTCTGAGGGTAGGCGGCAATTTAGTCTTAACTGAGTCATTTGGAAGGCGTCTTCGCGAAGGCAGATGATTCGTAATTTGTTTTCTGTTGCTCTTGGCTTATGTTGCCGGTTGTGGGCACGTGGGTAACTGAACTTTTTGGTAAGGAAATTTTAGGTGAAGATCAAGACGCCGAAAGATGAAGATATGCTTTGGTGGTATAGTCATGACATCCCAAGACTTAATCAATTTTTGCTACCGACTCTGGAAAGGTAAATGTGTGGTGTTTATTCCGACTCACAAACCCATTTATGTAGACTTTTTCTTACACAATAGTGTGGGTCTCGAATTGAACAAAGATCAAATCTAAATCTATAAGTTTAATTTCTGAAAAGATATTGAAATTGTTTTTACACTTAACTAGAGTGAGAGTAAACCATGATAAGAATTATAAGTTATACATATTTTCCCGCTTCTAAATGCAAAGATTTCCCTGTCTGCTGGGTGGTTAAAACATATAGAAAGACGAAGTGTTGTATAGATGCATGAAGCATCAGGGAAATCAGACCAGCTGCCCAAATAGGCTGGACTCATGGGGAATGCCGACAAAAGTGAAAATTTAAAACTGGTATTAGCGCCATCTAGCTTTCATAGTACAGCACTACGGTGCGAGCATGTCGGTGACGCGAATCCATGAGTTTATCCCCAACCAAAAATCGCTCAACGCGCTTAAAGAAGTTTTCATTTCAAAAACTGCTGAATACATTCAAATTTATTTCCCAATTTTCCCACAACTTGACCTGATTAAACCATCTTAGCTCTTGCAATTACCCCCGTATTCAAGTCAGTCGCGCTGACTGATGCCGCCAGGAGAAAACGCGCGGCGTTTCATTACGTTTTGCCGAGAACGCCTGGATTTATGTTCCTACCTGCTGGCTGGCGCTATAAAGTGGTGCTAGGAAAAGTTACGTAATTCTGTAAGCAAAGTGGCATTATTTCTTTGGAGGAAGGACAAGTTGAGATTTTTTGAACGTATTGGAAGAAAAAACATAAATTAAAATAATTTAAAAATGGGTAACTTTCTTTTGTTTTAAAACCTTATTCTGTAAGAAGATGGAAAGTCACATTAGTTTAGGTGAAGAGGTCGTACGATATTTTTTAGCAGCAGAATCAGTCAATGCCTTTTTATTAGTTAACTAGAAAAAAAATGCTTTGCTTCTGGTCTAATAATAATGATGTAGCTATTCAGTTAGTAGCGTACTTTTCCAAGTATGCGACTACGCGTATAATTGAAAAAGCAAACTGTTTTTTTTTCTAAATGTATTTACTTGTTTTATCTTCTTATTTTTTTATTTTCTTAATCTCTTAATTGTTTTATATGTTGTAGGTTTATTATACATATTTTTTAGTTTTAAACACAATTTACAGTGATAGAAAATATGTATGTACTATTAATATAGGTACTTAGCTTATCAGTATCGAAGCATTGCCGTAGAACCGCAGTCATGAATTCTGTTAATTATTTTTCCGCTGTATTTGAATTTCAAAATGATTTTTGTAATCTTTTAACACTGTACAAAGTAATTTACCACCACACTACACATCACTTAATACAAAAACGAAAAAAGACTAAAGAAGAAAATCTTCTCAAAACAACATGGTACTAAAACCACAGCATCACACAACACTTAACATCATGTACCAAATCTTAAACACAACTGACAACTATCTTTACCCAACCCTTCGAATGCTAACACTAAAATGAAGACGATGACCCACGATGTCCACATTATTGTCCAGTAGTTATGGGAAACAAAACCGGTTATCAAAAAATGTCTTAAGAAACGGGTTGTGTCATTAAGGGGTTGAAATGACCGGCCGGACAGCGGTCAGTGTGGGAAACAGGGGACGATTTTAGGGTCAATAGGGTGTTGAAGTGTTGAGCTTTGTTGACCAATTTTAATTATTGTGATGTTTGATTGAATTTTTCGTAGTCGATATAGATATTTGAATGAAAAAACGTCATATTTAAGGTATCACTGCCATCGTTTAGAATACAAAAGTTATCAGACATAAATATGTAATTGGTAAATAGTTAGCATGAAACTAATTCAAAATTACATAATTATGCTACAAGAAATTAAAATGTTTCCTTATACTTGCCTAATTATTAGTATAGGTATTTTAGACTTGGGTGCCACCAAAAGCCGGACAGTCATTACTATGAGAAAAGGGGGATACGTAAAGGGATAATGGTGTGACCGCTGATTGATTTTGGCAATATTTCTATTTCTTACGAAATCTGTGGCTTTAACACCAACATTTTAATTTAACAGTTAGGAGCTCGTGGCTAAGTAATAACGGCCGCATAGGTCGATTCATCAGGTTATGTTACCCTTGCCGGGGTTGATCTATGGATGGGTGACCATCTTTACATACTGAGACTTCTCCGTGCCTCGGAAAGCACGTTAAGCCGTTTGTCCCATCTGTCATTCGTGGATCTTTGACAGTCGTTACGGGTAGTCAGAAGCCCGGAGGTCTGACAACCAGTCTTACCAAGGGGTATCATATTACCCAGTTACTGGATTGTGGAGGTCAGATAGACAGTCGCTCCATGTAAAATACTGGTATTCAGCTGCATCCGTTTAGACTGGAAGCCGACCCCACCATATGTAGTTGGGAAAAGGCTAGGTAGATTGATTTAATTTAATTGAATGTTCTCTCATGTTCGATACCAATCTTTCATAGAGAACCTTGAATAATTTTGTAAGGCATTTTTGTTTTTTTTTGCAATGACAGAAATCTTGTACCCTTATCAATTACTTGACCATTAATAAATTCATGAGAACTAAAACCTGTTTTCGTCACAATTTAACTCGCTTCATATGCTAAGAACAAGTTTTTATCATTTAAATATCGCGAGGGGTCATTTCGACCCAAGACGGACACAACACAATGAAATGGACAGAGGTCATCTTTGGTAGGGTTAGATTGTTTAAAAACTTGTTTCAGATTTGAATGTCTTATTACAATATTTTCTCAAGGAATTATGAGTATTGATATTGAATAGGTACTCGGGTCAGATTGGAAGATGATCCCAGGATACTGGTAGCGGCTGGAATTAATTTTCTTTTCAGAGGATGTATGTGGCTGGGGCAAAACAGCCGTTAGTTGGACGGATATCAAATTGCAAGGATGTCTGGAAAACAGGATGAAGAACAGAAGATACTTTACTTGTAGGTATCACTAAATGGAGGGTCGGGTATATGATGACAGATATTTAAAAAAATACTGCAGCGCTTCCATTCTGATTGGACCCGCTGTGGACACAGCTACGGACATATAAATGCCAGTAGTGGAACAAAAAAAAACTAAAACAAAAATATTTTGTATTTTCCTGCGGGAACCTCGTGAAAGCTGAGTAAGATAAACAAATCAAGTATCTTGACTTGGCTCACGAGGTTGTCGACATGTGGGATGTAGACTCAGCGATCATTGTGCCGATAGTCGTATCAGCCAATGGCTTAGTTGCCAAGAGCCTCGACCAACACCTAACGAGGCTCTCGTTGGGCAGCTGGATCAAGGGCTTGTTTCAGAAAGCGGTACTCCTGGACACGGCTCGCATTGTCAGGAGGTTCCTCTCTCTGGAGCCCTGACCGCGTAGCTTGGACCCTTCCCGGTACCGGTGGGCTACTATTTTTTATATTTTTAAATGTTTTTTTTTACGATTTTTATAAAAATATTTAAAAATGTACTCAATAAGTTTCTAGATGAATAAATGAAAATAATAAAATAAATATTACGATCGACCCATGCCCGACACTCTAACATCGCTTGTCCATGCTACAGAATATAGTCTATTATTTATGACAAATGATGGGACCACAGACTACATAGAGATATGGATGGTACGCACAGGCGATGCAATCGGCTGTCAATGGATTTATTGGCAGCCGATTGCAATGCCTGCGCCCCTGTGTATTATTACCAAAGAAAAGGTTAAGGCTCCAAAGAAACGGTACTCAAAAATATGTAAAAATTATGGATAGGCCAGAATTTTTTCCAAAATACGCTATGTAGATATCTGTACTTCGTACAAAAAAGGTAACTAAATGAGTCAACTGTCATTATCCGCTTCTAGCTTATATAATTTTATGAGCGTTCATCCAAAATGTTGGCAACGTCGCAAATTGCTGTCAAATATTTACCTGTTTTGATTAATTTGGCAATGTTACTGTATGGAAATAAGAAATATGGCTAAAGGAAAAAGGTATTTGGAAAGTTAGTACTTAAATACTTTTTTTACATCTAAAACGAAATATTCGATGTTACGATATCAATTATTGCATTTTTGTATTTATTTAAGTAAGTACTTTACTTTTATTTCATAATGAATATTTTAGTTCACTAGTTAGCCATAGGTATTCTTATCCCCATACCATATATATCATCATACCATATATTGCCACATTAATCAAAACAACGAAATATTTGTCAGCTATTTGCGACGTTATCCAATTTCTGTATAAATGCTCTTAATTATTAAAATAGTTATTACTATTCTTTTGTATTTTACAGTGTTGATTGCTATAAAAAATAAAGGTATGTTATAATTTTCCTTACTGAACTATTTATTTGTAACGCCAACGTGACTTATTATTGTTGTTGCACTAAAATAACGCAAGTATAAAAAAGCGATATTAAAACGGTTATGTGATAATATTTTTGTTTACAACACAAACGCGCCGTTTGTCCGACGTTTAGGACTTAAGATAGGTAAGTAATTTCCGTGTCTACTTCGTGTCTTTAAGAAAAATAGGTGTATAGTTGTCTACGTTACTTAATATTAGTAAAAATTTAAATTTCAACAGAAGAAAAAAATCCAAAAAAAACAAAGAATTCTGAGTCGAATTATGTAAAAAAGTGAATTTCGTAAAAAGTGCAGTTGATTTTTGTACTTTGCTGCTGTCGATATTTTCGATGTTGTGTTTCACTGACCGAGTTGTGTTGTGTAAATTGAAAGGAAAAAGATTAAATCACCGGACAACAAAACACATAAAGGAAGTGATAGTAAAAATCATGCTGCTAGAAACTGACTCCGCTAAGGTTTTTTTTTTTGTGATTTGAATTGGTCTGCTCTTGACCTCGATTTCGCCTGATTGAAAGCGATGGATGAAGTCTATGATGGAACGAGCAACCCTAAATATCAACAAGGATACCAATACCAACTGCGTGCATTCCCAGACTGAGTTTACAAACTGATTGATATTAATTATAATTATTTATTTACTTACACTTCAAAGTCACCAACATTTGAGTAGCCCTGGCTCTTGTATTAGGAGTTTCTGTATCACAAGAGCCAGACCTTTCAATTTACAGGTAATAGTGATAAAGAAGCACGATAGACAAAAATTTAATAAATTACAGTTATATGGCAAGCAGTGACATAAACCAATAAAACAATGAAACATTTACAAAAAAGTTTATGACAGCGACATTTAATTAGCCTTTCCGAAAATCGCAATACTTGCGTACTGCGGTTTTTGGACAGGCTAATTAGTGGCAAAATAAATCAAGGAACGAAAGACAATCACCTCAAATTTTTATCAAAGATACTATCATTCTCTCATAATATGTCTGTATTCGCCATTACAAAAATCCAATAAGGAAATTCCAATCCAGTAAGAAAATACAAATGCATGTGCTGTCATCTACAAGGGAGTAGAAAGAACTAAATAAGAACAGACTATGTGCGAAACGATACTAGCGCCATCTCTTATCGGATAGCCACACTAGAGTATTCGAAAACTTCAATTAACTAAACTTGTATATTTAATAAAAAATATTGTGGATATAATATGTAATAAAAAACCTTTTTAAACAATAAGACAGTTTTCTGTTGAATAAAGAAAGTAAATTTTATTTTATCAGAAAAGGGCGATATTAGCCCCATCTGTCGGCGGATAGAATCCAGTTATGAAATAGCAACCTGGTAAATAAAGTTGGAAAACGGAATGATAGCTGGGGTTGGAAAAATTTACAGAAAGATTAAAAATCGGTAAGCATTCAATTTCTTGTAACATTTAGGTATGGTGTCTTATTTGAGTAAAATTTATACTGAACTATTGATTTATTTATTTTCCAATATTACCATAACTTATTGACTTTAAAAATAAATAAACAGAATATTAAAAAAAAATCGGTTCTTCTTCTTCTTCGTCGGTCGAATCGGATTCCATTTTTCTGTTTTAAATAATCTTCGGCCAGAATTCGGCTACACCGACAGCGTTAAAAGGTAAGTTAAATTCTAGAAGTAATGATTTTACCAAAGTACTTTTTTTTTTTAGTCCGTTCGGAACCGCCTATAAATTCAAAACCATTTCACTGATCGGACTTTAGAAGACGGTAAAAGAATGGAGATTCTTAAAAAACTTGTTATGTAGGTATAAATAATAATTTATTTATTTCTCATCACAAATGTTGATTTGGACAGGAAGTGCTTAATCTAAAAAAATTCGTTAACATTTGTGAGCGACTGGTGCCCGAAAAAGGCATAAAATACCTGTGTTACAGGTCACCACAGGTCAGGTCAGGTCAGGACAAGTCAGGGTATGTTAAAGATGAAACCCGTTTTTCTTATTAACCCGTCAGAACTCCAGTAAGAAAATTATTTCGTCCTAAGATTTAATTAGCAAAACAATTAGAATTCATAGTTCAAAATCTAGTAAATTGTAGGTAGGACGCTAAGTTAGAATAGCTCTCAGATATTCCAGACATGTCTTTAGCCAAGATTTCTGGTTCCCAAATTAATTTCTTGGGCGTAACAAGAAATATTTCGCTTTTGAGATTTGCTCTCTGTTTATAATTATTCGAAAATCTTGGTTAAGTATAAAGTTTCTGGTAAATATTATTTCTAATTCTGTTTTAATGAATACAAGAAATGTCATCTAAAAAAGGGGTGGGGATTGTGTTTACATGTTTAATAAAAAAAAACATTTAATTAATTAAAAAATATTGGCAAATTCGGTAAAAAATTGAAATAATTTCATATTAATTTCAGATGGATCTTAAGATAATCGGTTCATCATCTGTCTAGCCTTTTCCCAACTATGTTGGGGTCGGCTTCCAGTCTAATCGGATGCAGCTGAATACCACTATTTTCACATGGAGCAACTACCTATCATACCTTCCCCAACCTAATTACTGGGTAATACAATATTCATTGGTAAGACAGGTTGTCAGACTTTCGGACTTCTGACTACCCGTAACGACTGTCAAAAATCTACAAATAACAGCCGGGACTACCAGTGTAACGTGCTTTCCGAGGCAGCAAAATATCGATAGGTAATGGATGGTAACCCATCCACGAACTGACCGCGGCAAGCATAGCTTAACCTTCGATCGACTTCTATAATCCTAACAAATTTTATAAATGCGACAGTAAGTTTTTTTGTTTGTTACGCTTTCACGCTAAAACGGCTGAACGGATTTAGATAAAATTTGGCACATGGGTAGACCATGACCTGGATTAGGACGTAAGATACATTTTATTCCGATATTCCTACGGGATCGAGACTTATGGGGGTTAAATCGCGGGGTGCAGCTTGTACTTCCATACATTTTGACCGCGTAAGTATTGCACTTTTCTATGAAACAGCAGATTTAAAAAAAAATACCAACGAAAAATTTAAATGCAGGGGGGATCAGAATCATGTACTGAATCCACGGTATCAGTTTTCGCGTCGATGTCCCTGCCACCCTGTATATCCTGACTTTCAGTGATGTCTGAAATTATTGAATTCATTTTCTATTTTCTAAGGCTGTCACTACCTCCCTAAATAAATATAATAGGTTATATAATAAATAGGTTTCTTAGCTTTTCTATGACCTATCCGAACCTACTACTAAATATGGGCCTACTCGTAAAACACAAAAATTGCCGCTTATAAGGGATCCCGTATTGATTCATCATGCAAGTAGGCATTAATATCTACACAACGAGGCTACCTCATCTTATTACTAAATTGATAATTATAGTTCAATCTGCCTAGCCTTTTCCCAACTATGTTGGGGTCGGCTTCCAGTCTAACCGGATGCCGCTGAGTACCAGTATTTTACATGGAGCGACTGCCTATCTGACCTCCACAACCCAGTAACTGGGTAATACGATACCCCTTGGTAAGACTGGTGTCAGACTTTCAGGCTTCTGACGACTGTCAAAGATCCACGAATGGCGGCCGGGGTCAACGGCTTATTGTGCTTTCCGAGGCACGGAGGAGTCTCAGTATATAAAGATGGTCACCCATCCACGGACCAACCCCGGCAAGCGTAGCTTAACCTGATGGATCGACCCATGCGGCTGTTATTACTTAGCCACGAGCTCCTCGAGCTCACGAGTTCGAGGCTTATGTAGATAATTATAATTATTTATTTCAAATATCAACATGAGAGATAGTTTTGACTTTCTGAAACCATAAACTTTTTTTACATGTGTCAAACCTCAACATACTCAAGAAATAAACTGCGTGTCTTTTAATTATTTCTTCTTTCCATCTTTTCAGTAAAGTTTCACGTGTTTTCAGTATAATACGCCGCACCACGCCGTCGATAGGTGACAAGTCACAACTGACTGACCGGGCGATGACCTCGCACAGAAGGGGCGTGGAGACGACTCTGTGCTAAATAATATTTTGTATGTATTTTTTTAATGTTTGGGTACTTTCTCATTTTATGCTAAATGATGTCGTGATGGTGCACAATTGCCTATTCACTTTTAATTTAAAGACTTAGTTTATTTTTATTTGAAAGTCAATGAGAACATTGTGGAAGTTTTGTGTAAAGGTAAGCTCAACTGATTGGGGTGAAGACGTCTCTGCTTACCTATTTTTAACCGACTTCCAAAAAGGAGGAGGCTATATGTTCGTCGCGTATGTATGTTTTTTTTTTTTAATTTATGTCCACCTTTTTTTTTTCTCCGTCAAAAGTGGACCAATTTTGAAAAATTTATTTTTGAATGAAAGGGTATGATCCCAAATTAGTTACTTATACATTTTATTAACTTTACTTGTATAGTTTTTGAGTAAGCTTCAATAATACGTATTTTTCCCACTTAGTACCTGGATGATATGATAACTTCCTGTCACTGTTATTTACATAGCAGGTAGTGGTATTCGAATTTATGTAAGGTAGGTACCACAACTAAAAAGTGAAAAATAAATACTTTTTACAAAAAAAAAACAACCGACTTCAATTCGAAAAAAAAACACTACAAAGTGAAAATTAACTTTAATTTCGGAAGTCGGTGGTAAAAAACAAAAATTCTTTAATTCATTTAAAGTTTTCATTTATTTATTCTTGTAGGAAACAAAGTACCATATTATAACATCATCACGCCTCTATTTCCCTGAAGGGTTAGGCAGAGGTGTGTACCTATTGTACACACACATTTAGCAAGTTATGTTTAGTCCCATGTAATAGGGGACGAGCCTATTGCCTATTGCCATCAATCGAGCACAAATCCAGACTCCGGGCTGCTACTGAGACATTCCAGATGGAAAACCCAGTAACTACTTTAACTTTGCCCAACCCGGGAATCGAACACGGTTTGCAACTACTAGACCAACGAGGAAACAAAGTAGTCAATTTATTTATTTAGTTCGGACAACAATATGGTCCAATTTGTTAGTAAAATACCTTATCACTAGTGTTAGGAGTATATAAAAAAAAGAAAAAAAAAAACAAAAATGTATGAAAACTAACACCGCACAGAATACTACTACTACTATCTCAGAGTCTGCCCCCCCCCCCCCCCCAGTATACGCATATAAAGATGGTCAACCATCCACAGACCGACCACGGCAAGCGTAGCTTAACCCGATCGATTAACCCGTACGGCTGTTATTTCTTAAGCACGAGCCCCATAAGCAAGTTACAGGAATAAATGACCTACGTTCTTTACGCGCTCTTAAAAATACACGGTCTACTCCACATAGGCCTCTTTGCGTTCAAAGCGGGTAAGACGAAATTCTATATTCACGTGTTTTGTCTCGACATGCCGAATTATTAATGTCGCTGTGTGCGTAAGTTATAATAAGCTTGTGTCGAATTACAAAATTGAACTTCTCAATGATTTCTAAACTATTTTTAACATAACATAACGCCTATATTCCCGAAGGCTTATGCAGAGATGTACTCTATATTACACCCACATTTCGCCAGTTATGTTTAATTTCGGACCCGACGTGTTGACACGTCAAGCGTCGAGAGTAGATAACTTGCTATTTGTTGCTTGTTGCTGTAGGAATATTTTTTCTTGTTGTTATTTTACGCATCTGAAGCTAATAAGATCGAAATATAAATTCCAGCATTTTTTTTTTTATTTATTTAGTATAAAAACCAAGATACGTAAAAAAACGTATTTAACGTAGGGTATCTACTCTAATATTATACAGAGAAAATTTTGTATTTTTATTTGTAATGAATAAACGCAAAAACGACTGGACCGATTCAATTCAATTTATTCAGGAACAATTCATATTGTGTTTGAAATGATAAATAAGAAAAATAAAAAAAAACTTTCACCTGTAAAGTGCTATATTATTATCTCTGAGGTTATAAATTTTAAAGATATCACGCGGACAAAGCCGCTTATATTTATTATTCAGTATGCATGGCTCCACTCGACGTCTAGTCACAATTTATGAAGCCAAGTTTATTTTTCCTGTAATTGTGATGAAAAAATAAAGTAAAATAAATAAACGTCCACTCCACGGTTGTCTGTGTGCGGTGGACGCGGTCTGACCGTAATGTCACACGTGTTGATATGTTGTGTCGCATCGCTGTTCAGTGTAGACATTGTGAACCGTCTGCTCTGCTAAAAGTAAGTGAAAATAAAATCTGAATAAGGCAGGAAAGGTTCGAGGGAAATGAAGATGAAGATTCCTGCAGTGTTTTATAATAATAAAATAACATAATATCACGTCTGTTTTCCCAAAGGATTAAGCAGAGATGTACCCACATTTCGCCAGTTATGTTTAAGTCCCATATAATAGAGGGCGAGCCTATTGCCATCAACCGGGCACAAATCCAGACTCCGGGCGGTTACTGAAAAATTCCTAATAGAAAAACCCGATAACATTTTGCCCGACCTGGGAATCGAACCAAGAACCACTTGCTCAGCAGTAATGCTTTCGACCACTACACGAACGAGGCAGGCTATACTAAAGATTCTTATTATTATTCTCATTTATTCATTTATAAACTTATTAAGTACATTTTTAAATATTTTTATAAAATTCATTAAAAAAACATTTAAAAATATAAAAAATAGTAGCCCACCGGTATCGGGAACAGGGTCCAAGCTACCGGCGGTCAGGGCTCCAGAGAGAGGAACCTCCTGACAATGCGAGCCGTGTCCAGCAGTACCGCTTTCTGAATCAAGCCCTTGATCCAGCTGCCCAACGAGAGCCTCGTTAGGTGTTGGTCGAGGCTCTTGGCAACTAAGCCATTGGCTGATACGACTATCGGCACAATGATCGCTGAGTCCACATCACACATGTCGACAACCTCGTGAGCCAAGTCAAGATACTATTATTATTATTATTGTCTAGGTTCATAGTCATTCTGTATCCAGGTGTCAATATCTCCTGCTGGGGTTGCGGGTTTGTCTGAAAGGGATATCGCGGCCCCAGCACATAGGCAACGGAAGGAACACGGGTGGCTTTTAGTCAGTAAAAGTCTGACACTCCCTTTCGCTCGGCCCAGAGCGGGAGGAGTCATTTGATGATTTCCCAACCAAAAAAAAAAAAAAAAACGCGTCAATATCTAATAATTTTTATAAATCTCCTTCAGAAAGTGACTGCCACACAGATAAATGATAAAAGTAACAAACACGACACGCTTAATAGCCATACTTTAGCTTACGGCCGGGATCTGTAACATAACACCTTTGTTCCTAGACTGAAATCGTAGACAGAATTACACCTCTGCCTAACTTATGAATCTATCTAAAATAATAAAAAAATAATTGCCGTGCGTTAGTTTCGCAAAAACTCTAAAATGGCTGGTACCGATTTGAATATTTTGGATGTGTAACATATTTCCTTACGCTTTCCTGCAATCTGTGGGAGTGATTTCGTGAAAAGGGACGGAAGTGTGTAACCGGACGCTGGAGAAGCGCGCGCTATTTGATTTGACCAATGAGCGCGCGCTGTGCTAGAGCTGGCCGTCAGATGGTACCAACCCATTTTCCGAGAGGTTGGTACTGTCAGCCAAGATTTCAGATGAAATGAAATGAAATGAAATTAAATTTATTTGACAAAATATAGGTACTTACATAATAACATCGTAAAATTATTTTTGTCTCACTTTAATCGACTTATCAGCTGTGCAAACATTTTTAGTACATGCTTTAATAATTATCATGAAATTACATCAATGTCATTAGTCATACACATCATAATCAAAATAAAAACAGTCTTCATTAATATTAATTAGGCACATTAACTTTATAAATTAAATTAGTTTACTAGATCAATTTATTGATTAAATTTATAAATAATGTCAATTTACAATAAGTGTTCGTAAATATAAATAGTTATACATAATATTATCTGTTTAAAATTTAAAGATATATAAGATGTTACACATCTTATTCGACTACAGGCTCGTCCTTTTATTTATTTTTTCTTTGCCGCATTACTAGGGTGGTTTAAATTAGGAAATACCCAAAGGAACAACCCAAAAATTGAAAAAAAAACGAATTTTGTGTGGAAATTGCCACTTCGGATTACTCACGTGGTACGATGTTAACCGGGTCATCTAATATGCGATAAAATATGGGTATACAAAATACATAATACACCCATAATTGGCCAAATAATAAAGTAGTAAGTCTCATGTAGTGGAGACCCCAATGCTATTAACTCGGCACAAATCTAAACTCAGGGCTGTTACATAGTCAGATATTTTCCGAATGTTCTATGCAGCTTCCGATCATTAAAATTACAACCCACTATAAATTCCCGTTTGTTCTCCCTGACTTTTATTTATTTGGTATATTTTTCAACCGTCTCTGTGGTGTAGTGGTTATATACCACCTGTCTCAGACCCAGAGGTCCCGGGTTCTATTCCCAGTGGGAGGAAAATTTCTGCTCGATTTGGTAGGTTTTAGGGCTTGTTATAAGTCCGCCTGGCTCGCTACCACCATCTTATCTAAGTCTGTCGCCATAACGATAATGTTAACAGCACTGTTGTGTTTCGGCAGTTAGAGTTAAGATAGCCAGTTCCTCTGTGGTTGAGGATTCCGGGTGAAGCTCGCTTCCACCTTCGGCCTGATTATGACTTACCATCAGGTGAGATGTAGTCCAAGAGCTTCACCGTTTTGGATTAAAAAAAAATGTCTTACGGTGAGTGCTGAGTAGGGAGTGCAATCTCGATATTCCGAGATCTTGAAATACCGAGATCTTGCACCAATTTTGCAAGATTAATCTTGCACCCAAAACCGCGCGCGATCTCGCAAGATTTGCAAGATTGCCCAGCAACTATGTGTGTGCGTACTTTGCGGCCGGCGCGAAAGTTAGAAAAAAATTGTCTTAGGGTGAGTGCTGACTGCTGAGCGTGAGGTCCTGTGTGCGTTTCCCAGGTCAGGCGAAGTGTTACTGGGAATTTTTGAGTAGCAGTCCGGAGTTTGGTTTTGTGACCGATTGATGGCAATAGCAATAGGCTCGCCCCCTGTTACATGGTAATTAAACATAACTGGCGAAATGTGGGTGTACTATAAGAAAGAAAGAAGAAAGGAAAGAAACATTGTTTATTCTGCAGAAACAAAACGCACGCATAAAAAAGTAGCCAAAGGCCTCGTGTTCAACCAATAAATAAAAAAATATAAATAAAAACAATGTTGTTCATTGGTTGATGTCAAGGCCAAGGACCAAAGACAATAAATATTACGTAATTACTCTAGCGACATTAGCAAATGACAACAGACACATAACAAAAACAAAATGCTGATTGCAGAGTTACTACTTTTGTAACAAATAATAAAAAAAATTATGCAGTGCGTCGCATCTGTGCAAGAACAGGCTCAGCGAAATGCTGTGAATTCGGACAAACCTAACGTCAACAGCGCTGGTTTTCATCAATTACGAGTACCTATGGAAAACATATTGACGTCCCCCTGCGTGACTTATTAAATCGGGTTAGTAATAATTTTCGGGCTATAGATACACTGCCTAACCCTTGTGGAGAACAGGGATGATGTTATATTTTATGCGTGTTTTTAATATCCCCAAATCATCGATTCGTATTTTACAGTCAAATAGTTTTGTTCTAATTACTTGCTTGATTACATGTATACTAAGGTTTGATTTTCTGAAGACGAGTTAATGTTTCTCTTGTCAAAGACCACTCACCATGCAAAGCAGTGGAGTAGGTTAGTAGCTAACTATTTAGATTTCGCAGAAGAGAAGCTTTAAAGTAGTTCACTTTAGCAAAGACTTCGAAGAAATTATAATAATAATAGTATTCAAATAATAGTTCTTAGTACTAAAAGATATTCCTATATTTTGATCTTATATTTCAACAAAGGTTTATAACTCTTTATCTGCTCTCGAATTGGCAGGAGTCAATTAAGAATAGAAATGTTTTTAATGATGTTAAAAACATAACATATATGAAAGAAAGAAATAAAATAAATTTATTTAGCACTGACTAAAAATATGATTGATTGTTGAGGAGAACAAGCGCCACTGTTACTTTACGTGTAGCAGATAAAAATAAAAATTTAATAATAAGTGTAAAATGCGATGTAAGAAATTAGCAGGGGAGTATGTCATGACATAATATCACCCCCTGTATTCGCTGGTGTACCTATAGTACACCCACATTTCGGCAGTTATGTTTAAGTCCCATGTAATAGGCGGTGAACTTAACCGGGCACAAATCCAGACACCGGGCTGCTACTGAGAAATTCCAGATAGAAAAACTCAATAACACTTTGCCCGACACGGGAAGCGAACCCAGGACCTCATGCTCAGCAGTAGCAGTTTCGACCACTAGACCTACGAGGCAATGACCAATGACCAAGGAGACGAATGGGTAGAAGGACCTCGATGGAAAAGAGACAAGAGACCAATTGGAAAAGCATGTCTGCCAGTCAAAACTGTGAAGAGATCTTAAGAATACTAGTAGGTATAATCTTCTTCTTTTCATGTGGTTAGTGACTAACCTGGTGTCAGAGTTTTAAAGCCACCCACGGGCCTCTGACTTGGCTTCAGATGCCGTCGAAAAATGTTTCTTCACGATCTTTTCCTTCACCGTTTTTTAAACAAATGATAATTATACAATACGCACATGAATTAGAAAACTCAGAGGTACGTGTCTTGGGTTCGAACTCGAGACCTATGACTTGGCAGTCTGATGGTCACACCACTAGGCTATTCCTGCTCAATACGTATAATCTGAATACGTTATGTATTAGAATATAATCCAGCATATCTAATCTATTATGGCAGTGATAGCCTAGTGGTGTGTTCGTATTGTAGTTACAATTATCACTTGCTTTAAAAACGGTGAAGGAAAACATCGTGAGGAAACCGGCATGCCTGAGAGATATTTCTCGTGAAGCCAAGTCAGAGGCCTATGTGTGGCTTTAAAACTTTTACACCAGGTTAGTCACTAACCACACGAAAAGAAGATCTAGCAAGAGGAAAGAGAAAAAATTAATAACTAGTGATAGAGAAGTATGATTGTATGGTATGCTAAGGGGTTTCTTATTACCCAGTGACTGGGCTGTGGAAGTCGGATAGGCAGCACTGGTATCCAGCTGCATCCGGTGAGGCTGGAAACCAACCTCAACATAATTGGTAAGAGGCTAGACAAATGATAGATGAATGATATGGAAAAGGAGACGAGGATAGCTGTTGGGCTGACCTCAAGTAAAGGGGGTAAAGGCAGGAATGAAGATGAACTTGGTCGGTTAGGAGACACTGACTGATAATTTGGAAGTTCATGACGGATTTGTCAGAAAACGCCATACATAAAGAAAGGCAAAAGGTAATTCATGTTGAAGTTATAAAATATTTTTTCGGGTATATACAGGGTGGCAGGGACATCGACGCGAAGCCGGCTACCATGGATTCAGTAGGTACATGATTCCGAACCCCCCTGGGTTGAAATTTTTCGTCGGTTATTTAAAAAAAAATCAGCTGCTCCATACATTTTGACCGCGTAGGTATTGCACTTTTCTATGAAACAGCTGTTTTTTTTTTAAATAACCGACGAAAAATTTGAACATGATTTTGAAACCAGGGGGGTTCAGAATCATGTACTGAATCCATGGTAGCCGGCTTCGCGTCGATGTCCCTGACACCCCGTATACTCGTACTTTTACAAGCTCGTGGCTAAGTAATAACTGCCGCACGGGTCGATCCATCAGGTTAAGCTACGCTTGCCGGGGTTAGCCTGTGGATGGGTGACCATCTTTACATACCGAGACTCCTTGGTGCCTCGGAAAGCACGTTAAGCCGTTGGTCCCGGTTTTCATTCGTGGATCTTTGATAGTCGTTAAGCCCGAAAGTCTGACAAACCAAGGGGTATCGTATTACCCAGTTACTGGGTTGTGAAGGTCAGATAGGCAGTCGCTCCATGTAAAATACTGCATCTGGTTAAACTGGAAGCTGACCGCAATATAGTTGGGAAAAGGCTAGGCAGAAGTATACTTTTCCAAAAGCTAGTAAAGCTACAGTAGTTACTGTTACTAAGTGAAATTGTGGAATCATGGTAGATCTAGATAAAAATGATGACACTCATCATGAATGATTTGAAAGAACCGTATCACCTTTAAGTTCTTATTGTGCTGCATTGGAGTGAGCGGAGAATGGAGAGCCTTTGCTCTGCGGTGCGAGAAATCTGAAAGCCAAATAATTCATTGTAGTAGGTAATGACAACGACATTGTTGCAATGTACCCTTTTACCCACTTATAATTAAGTAAATTGTGCGTCAAGAAAAGGACCTATGCAATGTGGTATGTATCCTAGATATTTGAAGCTAGCCTTGACTACATTCAAATTGAAACCTTACCCTAATCAACTTACCGAAACATCATGACATCTAAATATACATACTTACATTGAAGTCCTAACCTGTCACAGTGTTTAAAAAAGATTTTCTTATTCATAAAATAGTTTGACTTCATCTAAAAATATGGTGGCTAGTCTGTTTTAAATTTCAATGAGCGCCATTGATATTCAAATGCTCCGCGAACCATTACCGTACCACAGTAAAATCCAATAAAATCTACCAAAAGCTACCCTCTTCCGAACTTCTTCCAAACTTCCACTATCCTAACTATTCCGCCACGCCCCTAGAATCGCAACCACTGACATGCATTCGTCTCCTTCTATCACATACGGATTTAATCGCGTGGAACGAGACGGCAGCTTGTTTAACCGCGTGCATTGTTATTATAGTTTTATGACGTCATTCTAAACTGACGTAACTCGTGTTCAAACACGTTTGGATTTCAACTCTAAAGTTTGTGGTTTACAGTTCATTTCAGATTGTAGGCATTAATAGTTACGACATTGGAAAATAAGGGAAGACGCGGGATGTAGGACCATTTTTCCGCGAGCGATTTACCAACGTAAGGTGTCGTCATAAGAGCTATAGTGGCGTAAAAATGTCTAACTTAAGACGTTTCGCTAAAAAAAGTACGTATAGTTATTCTATAACAGCGTCTTGCGCAAGATGGCGGTGCTAGGCGTTCGTTATTTGAATTTCTCTGAGGAATAGGTGGGGTGCGTTGTACGAGGCAGCTGCTGTAGCGCTTTAGGCGATTTTGTACGGCGGTTTGGGGTAGGGCGTCTAGTAGAATTTCGCTGAGTTGTATAAATTGGGTTAGGGTGAAATTGTAAGGAGGTTTATGTCGCGGTGGTTATGAATGTAATGTTTTTATGTAGTGGGTTAAGATGTTTTTAGACTTATTATGGGCTCGTTTTGTTAAATTAGTACATTGTTTATTACATACATTATAACTTTTGAGAAATAGTAGAAGCTTTTGATAAGTTTGCAGGTATGGGTAGGTACTCAGGTACAAGTAGTTAGGTAGGTACTACCCTACCTGTTTCAATATTAAGTGGAGTTTTGTAGGTACTTAGTTGGATAACTTTTTAGTTGGTAACATGCACCAAGTATTAAGTTTTGAAAATGTATGGCTAAAGAATAACCTACCATTCTAGTTTTATAAGGCAAAATAAGATATTAAAAATAAAGATATTATGTCTCTATATTTATTATTATTTTTACTACTACATAAAAATTTTGGTAGGAAGCTATTTGTTCTTATATAAATAATAAACATGATTTATAAGAATTCAGGAAAAATCAAAATAAATATTTGTGGCTCCCACAATAACCAGATTTTCAATAAACTGTCAGTTTACTATCCCATGGTCTACATAAACTATAGCCCCTACATTCCCATGACATCTTAACCTTTAACACAATCGCAATTCCCGTAATCGTACAAATGAAAACCAGTGAAAACCAGTTTTATCCAATTCGAAGCAGTTTGAGCCAGATTGAAGTGGTTCAATCCAGTTCTTGTGAGAATTTCAAATAAAATAGAACAGGTTACTGAGATACGGATTGAAATTCAAAAATGGAAAAGGTTACTTTTTAAAGAAAGTTGTCAGGTCCTTGATTTGGTGTCTGTTAAGGGTGGCCGCTTCACTTTCTTTGTGGGTAGTTAAAGATGACAATAGCAATGATTTCAGAAAGGAGGATTGTCAAGGAATGTTCTAGATATGGGGTCTTCTATGATCCCCCTTTATAACTGATACTGGATCCTTTATACTGGACTATATTATGTATGTAATAAGTCGGAAAAGAACATTATAAATCAGGTAGAAGATTTTCTATGAATGAATATATATTTAATCATTAAAGTTACGATTTAATTCGCGGGCTACAAAACTTTAAAAAAAAATGTCTTAGTATTTTAAATTTTATTATAATTGTAATTTAAATAATAATTTAAATAACAGTTTGGATTTATTTCTATAGATTTAGTACTGTAATTAAGAATTATATTTACTTTTGTTAAACTACTCTGCACTACCTCAAATAAATTGTAGTATAGAATAAATTGACACAGTTATTTAAATCATGCCTTTTACAATATTTATGTATATTTTTTAAGGGGCACCTACAACTAGATTAACCAAGAATGTTTATAAATGAGTGAGTGAGTGTTTATAAAAAAAGATTAGAATGCAAGAACCTGTTGCAAAGAAACAGGTATCTTATTGTGAGTAGGGGCTGTAAAACGATACGGGGCTACCCCTTGTAGAGTTGTTAGTTTATTCTTTGGATTTGTCGTAGAAAGTAAAACTTACCCTTACTTACTTAAACTTACGTGTGTGAATTTTTTGGTGGAAATATGAAAAAAATTACCTATTGTGATTTTGGCAAAAAATCATTGTGATTTTTCAGTGTAAAATGAATAGTTTTCAACAAGAATGTTCGGAAGCTGCATTATCTGTGAGAGATTTTATCAGACACACAAGACATCATTGTTTGGTGTAAAAAATATTGTGTGTAATACGACTGACGTATATTATTCATAAGGTAAGCATATTTTGAAGTTTCATTGAAGGTAGGTATACTAAATTTCAACGCAGGGGGTTCAGAATCATGTACCGAATCCATAGTATCAGTTTTCGCGCAAAAACAAACTCTTCAACTTTATTATACAGGCTGACCAATTAGGAAGTATACAACTTTAAATTAAGATAAGATAAATCAGATTTTAATTGCAAACGAAAATTACTGGATATTTTTGTATAAGTAGGTATATTATTAGGCTTGGCAATTTTATACGGTGAATCAGATTTGCCTAATCTGCTTCTATTTTATTATAAATAATACGATCGCTTTTCATCGTGTTTTTCATTAAATTTCATCATTTTCGAATACTTTATTAGGTATCTGAAGTATTCAAGCTTGGCCACGACACGTCCCTTTCGATAACTCCACAGAAAAAAGTCGGGACGTCTCTCTTTAATCCGTAGTGATCAAAATGGTATTCGTTACTCATAATGATTTTTTTGAAAAATTTGGTCGTTTTAAATTCGTTTAAGAACTTCAGGATAAAATTAATGAAAGTATTGCGGTGGTCATGGTCATATAGATTGTGCATAACAAATTTGCCGCATTTTAACGAAATAATAGACAACAAACAACTGCAAAATTTGGCGTCAAATCAGAATGGGGGCTAAAAAAAGTTGTATACTTCTTAATTGACAACCCTGTACATTAGTACTTAGTATAGATAAGCACATGACATCACTTTTAAACAACAAAAACCTACGTTGTAATAAACGACAAGGTTTTATTATGAGACTGTATGACGAACTTCTCATATCTCGTTACACACCTTTTATTTAGTTAGGTATACAATGTCACTCATGGGCATGTGCCTGCCCGTTTCTTTTGAATATTCATGACAAATTATCGAAAATTATCTTAAAAACGGGTAATCTTTTTTTAATTATTTTTTTTCAATATCCGACTATGATTTTATGGATATACACTTGCTTTTTTAAAATAAATACTGTTTTTTTTTCATAGTCGACAAAATTTTATTAAATAAAAACTTTTTACAAAAAAAAAACAACCGACTTCCGAAAAAAAACACTTAAAAATCAATCTGCCTAGCCTTTTCCCAACTAAAAGAAAGAAAGAAAGAAAAATGCGTTTATTGGCAAACACCAGAAAAATACACCTTATAACTAAAAAAAATACAAAAAACAATGATTATAATGCCAATAGGGCCTCAGCTCAGCATAAATGTCAGATGGCAACACAAAGTATACCACCTGACGCACCTGAACTATGTTGGGGTCGGCTTCCAGTCTAACCGGATGCAGCTGAATACCAGTATTTTACATGGAGCGACTGCCTATCTGACCTCCACAACCCAGTAACTGGGTAATACGATACCCCTTGGTAAGACTGGTGTCAGACTTTCGGGCTTCTGACGACTCGTAACGACTGTCAAAGATCCACGAATGACAGCCGGGACCAACGGCTTAACGTGCTTTTCGAGGCACGGAGGATTCTCGGTATGTAAAGATCCCATCCACTAACCAACCCCGGCAAGCGTAGCTTAACCTAATGGATCGACCAGTGCGGCTGTTTTTACTTAGCCACGAGCTGCTCCGAAAAAAAACACTACAAAGTGAAAAATAACTTTAATTTCGGAAGTCGGTGTCGGTGAAGTCGGTTTTGAATTTTCGTTTTTTGCCACCGACTTCCGAAATTAAAGTTATTTTTCACTTTGTAGTGTTTTTTTTCGGAAGTCGGTGGTTTTTTTTTTTTTAAGTTTTTATTTTTCTCTTTTTAGTTGTACCTAGCCCACGCAAATTCAAATACCAGTACCTGCTATGTAAATAACAGTCACAGGAAGTTATCATCATATCATCCACGCAGACTAAGTGGGAAAAATACGTATTATTGAAGCTTATTCAAAAACTATCCAAACAAAGTTAATAAAATTAATATGGGACCAATCCGGGAGCATAACCATTCATTAAAAAAAAAAAAATTAAAATCGGTCCACAATTGACGGAGAAATCGACGGACAAACATTAAAAAAAAAAAAAGTACATTAGCGTCGAACATATAACCTCCTCCTTTTTGGAAATCGGTTAAAAATACTAGTTAATCCGATAAAATAACTAATAAGCTTTTAGAAATAATAAACAGAATCCAAATCGAGTCAATAACATAGGAGATATACACGCAAACGCTACAAAAAAATTAAAAATATGAATAACATGAAAAATATTAAAGATAGACCCCCCCTTTCAAATTAAATTTTCGATAATTTTTCATGAATATTCAGATAAATATGGGCCCGCCCATGGGCGACATTGTATATTATCATTCTGGGAGGAGGTCGTGACTAAGTAATAACAGCCGGACGGGTCGATCCGTCAGGTTAAGCTACGCTTGCCAGGGTTGGTCGGTGGATGGGTAACCATCTTAACATACCGAAACTCCTCCATGCCTCGGAAAGCACGTTAAGCCGTTGGTCCCGGCTGTCAGTCGTGGAGCTTCGACAGTCATCACGGGTCGTCAGAAGTACCAGTCTTACCAAGGGGTATTGTAAAACCCATTTACTGGGTTGTGGAGGTCAGATCGTCAGTCGTTCCATGTAAAATAATGTTATTCAGCTGCATCCGAACAGGCTACAGATTGCAGATTGATTGATAGTATCATTCTGGAATCCCACTAGGATCTCAAAAGTTGTACTTTTCATTGGAAACCACAGATAGATTCGGTATACCAATCAATGTATGAGAATCACATTGCCACGTATAGAGCATAACCACATACTTATGTAGTACGTACCTACATACAAGAAAGACGTATTACATACTATAGCGATATAAATATTATATAACGCCACATTATATTAAATAATCACTGGGGATCGAACCCAGGATGATGAAGAACGAATAATGAAACACAGAAAGATTGAAGTCACAAAGTATAATAAAATTATTTGGTTTGAGAAAGAAACAAAATTAAAAATCAGTTATGTAAAAAAAAAAATGTTATTTTAGCGGTGGTAGTGATTTAAAATAAAAAAGGCAGGTATTCTTATAGAACTTCAGGTTCTTCGGGTAACGTAATTCTTCTATGACTATCGCTGAGCGAGGGGAACTAGCACTGGCCAGAGCTGGGAGCTCGTTTGCATTAAGGAAAAAAAAAACGCACGAACGGATATTTGACGCGAAGAACCGTTGTGCTACTTAATAAGATACGCAGGCCTTATCACTGTTTAAAATTAGAACTTGAATTAATGGTTATAAGAAGTAAAAAAAAACACAACGCGAATAAAAAATAAAAAAAAGTATAGATGGCAAATGAGGATGCTGTAGGTGTTGCCTGCAGTGTGTAGGAACAGCGTCCGACGCGTCGTCGTCGCTGCTACTTCTGGATGGCTGGAGGAACCACGCGGAGACGTGGTATTGGGACCACGCGCGGATGGATATGGCGGCGGACTGCGCACCTCCCTGGCTACAGCCATGGCTGGAGACGGGTAAGCCAGGGGCCTCAACGAGACCTTTTCTGTACGGATCCAGAACAAATTCTAATTTTAGACCCGGTTAGAAAGGCAATATTACGTGGGGGGTGGATTACAAACTGGAATACTCACGAAATAAATAATGTAGTTCTTCCTGGATATACGAAAAAACACCAATGAGACTATTATGAAATGAATATCAACAATAAAGATTTAGCAGGATTAATGTGTTATAACGGAAAAAATATGATTCAACAACTATCTCTGCTTGCCCCGACACCAATGCTTCGAATCGTCCTTCCATCAAAAAACAAAACCGACTTTTCATTCGATAAAAAAATATTCAAAAATGTGTCAAGCGTAACAACATTTTAAGAGAAAAACATGTTAAGCCTTCTTCGCAAATAAAAAGGTTGGCTTGGCAGCGGCATGCTGCAATACGTAGGTGGGCTAGGTATTCCTAGTCTCACCTGAAAATCTCCTTACCTACATCCTATATCACGTACCAATCAGATAACCACGGAACAATCAATATACTAGCCCTGACACAAATACTAACCAGCTGTAGGTACTATTAACTATTAGTAGTATTATGTCTGGTTACGAGCCGTTAATAGTAGTGTTATAATAGGAACTGGTCGATAGACAACTAATGTCCATTCAAGGTGGGTGTAGCGTTTAAAGTTGTGGGGCAATCGGTTGTGTAGCAATTGCTAAAGTGATATGGAAAATATAGTGTGGAGGTTATTATATAAAAGGCACTTATGAACGTCAATTTTACAAAAAAATTGAATTGATTCTAGTCGCCCCTTCCAAAATGTAGTTTTCGTATGGAGAAGAATGGGCAAGAAACTCCACAGTTACTCTTTTAAAATGTTTTTACAATATTTTGTATACATTAATTATATAATTATATGTGAAGACGATGCATCTAGAATAAGATTACTATATCACGATAGGTAAAAAAGAATGAAAAATTAAGCAATGACAGATAAATTAATTATGTGATACTTGTAGATACATGGTGCTCACATATAAACATTGTAAAATTATATGACATTGCTAACATAATCCTCCTAATATATTTTCAATTCATATACACTGTTCAAATTGGCTTTAAAAATAAATTTATTCGAATCTGATCGATTCGAGTAATTAATTTTAATTAAGTATGTACGTATTATCAGTGAACCTTAAATTAATATCAACCTTTTGTGTAAACTTTTTTCACAAATAATATGTGTTAGATAATATTATTATTATGCTTAGAATACATTTTATTAATCAAATCAGCTTTCTACTATCCAAAATCATTAGAAAGTGTTTACTTCGGAAAATGGATGAAAATTTTGATGCAGGTTGATCGGTATGTTTTGGCATAAATATCTACTGAGAAAATAAAAATCAAAGTATTTTTTTTTAACCACAACGGTTAAGCTCTTGGCCTGCATCTCACCCGATGGCATTTGATGATCTGGCTGAAGGAGGAAGCGAGCTTCACCCGGAATCCTCAACTATAGAGAAACTTGCTATCTTCCGTCTTACTGCCGAAACACAACAAAATTCAAAATTCAAAAGTCATTTATTCAAACTAGGCTGAGAATCAGCACTTTTTGAACGTCAACGTTACATAAGACAGTCCCTCAAAAGGCCCACCCTTCACCACTTCCTAGTGCATTAGCTGGGAAAAAGAAGTGGCGCAACAAAGTCCGCAGCAGCACAGCTGCTGTCTGTTCAGTTAGAAGAACAAAAAAAATAATTCTATATAATAGTATTCAAAACAATTTACATTACGCAACACAAAACATAATTTAAATTATTAGCCTTATGTTAGCTAGCACACGCCAATAAACCAAACAAAATCATCGAGAACTATCTATACTCAGGCAGAAACAAAAAACTAAACGTAAACAGAACTTAATATCTAAATAAAAGCCTCCAGGCATAAAGGGCGTGCCTGCTTACATATAGTTGTAACTGGAAGTTATAAATGATAAACTAGGACCACCGAGGTAAAATAAATAAACAAACAGTTAATTACTAATAACAATAAATAATATGATCAATTGTCGAGGTCACTAGCTAACCACATTTATATTGCAAAACAACTCATTAAAAAAATATTGTGATGAGTAGATTATGTCAACAATAAATTAAAATAAAATAAAAATAACTTGACTTATAAAGTCAAATAAAATAAACAATTATATAAACTCATATAACTTGCAGTAGGTAAGCTGGAGAAAGAACATAAACATTGTCTTGAGTTAATCACAGCGACCAACTATTCTTATGATTTAAGTAGTCGTTGATAGAATAGTATGCCTTTGAACAAAGCTTGGATTTTACTTTCGTTTTAAACGCATTAAAAAAACAATACTGTCAACATTGTTGTTATGGCGACCAACTTAGATAAGATGGTGGTAGCTAGCCAGACAGACTTAAAACAAGCCCTACCACTAACCAAACCTATTACAATACTTAAATACACCAATGACAAACGTGTGTCGAGAGTTGAAAAAGTCTACATATAACAAACTTTGATGGTCTCCTTATCTTGAAAGAGAGCTCATCTTTCAAGATAAGGAGACCAACAAAGTTAAACTTTGCACGTCTTTTTTAACCGACTTCAAAAAAGGTACCTTTTTTAAATATATTTTCGGGCATAACTTCTTTGTTTAGGAACCGATTTTAATAATTATTTTTCATTTGGTAGAAGAAGCTTGCGGGGTGGTTCTATATAAATTGTATTTACTTAGCTCGGGCAGTTTTTGAGTTATGTTCAAAAATACGTATTTGATCTACTTGGTTTATGTTGATGATGTTATAAAACTTGCTGTCACTGTTGTTTACATAGAAAGTAGACCACTACTATACCAATTCGTATACCAATACAAATTGGTGTGGGGTACAGAACCACAACTTAAAAAATAAGAAACTTTCTGTAATTAGATTTTTTTTGTAAATCCAAACGTAATGTTTCCATAAGTTCACAATATTAGGTAAATGAATGTGCCAGCATGTAACGTTAAACCGTACCTCACACTTGCAAAGTGTTACATCCTCAACCTACACGTCCTTTAGGTCAGGGTCTATTGTTAGGTCAAGGTCACTGACCGGACAATTGACCACGTCCTAACTTTACAGTTAATTAAGTTGTGCAAGTATTGCAATGTTTATATTACTGTGAAGGATATGGATTGCTGTTATACATATTAGTGTGATACAAATAAATAATAAACTGTTCAGAATCGTTCTTTTTCAAAAGTTTTTTGCAAATTTATTAATTAACACAACTTTCTATCTGGTGGTGGTATCTATGCTTGAGACTTTAGGAGACATTTTCTACAAAATAACTGTATCAATTTTTTGACTCCGAAATCAACTTGGTACTAGATAAATGGTTACCGCTTGAAATTCAAATAATTTTTATCAATAATTTATTCAAAACGAACCTGTGTCTCCACTTAAAATGTTTGTTTTACTATTATTATTATCATAATATTTACCTTCGTTGAGTACTTTTTTTTTCCACAATTCACCTTTAAAGTGGGTAAATTTATTTTCTGAAAGAATGGCTTCATTTGTTAGTGGTGTTTAATTAGTTTTTGGATAACGTCTCTGAGTGTGATTATCATGACTACATTGTTGTATTGGGTTCCCACCTGTAAATACAAAATGTAAGTGGTAATAGATAAATAATCTCATCAACATATCTTAGAAAACCATGCTTTACCAGAAGCTAAACACGTCATCGTATTTTACTCATGACATAATATATTTTAAAACTACTGGAGAAAACCAATCTTTCCTTTTGATAAATACGTAGTTGCATCTCAAAATTGCAATGTTTACACAATAAGTTCAACTGTCCGACTGGACGGACGTCTCGCTAAGTTCAAGGGCATCGTTCGGCTGGACACTAAGGACTATTTACGTTATTAATGTAGCAGGACTACATTCATGCCCTATTTAGTTGTGGGGCAGACAGGAATGGTGGTGGTGTCAATGTGGCATATTTTGTCGAAGATAAAAGTAGTAGTAGTAGTTTGGATGTTGTATGAAAAATTATTAATATTGCTAGTTATGCTGCAGTTTCTCTTAAATTAAAAGGAAAATTATTAAAAAAATAAACAATTGATACAAAGTTTTTAAACGACTTCCAAAAAAGAGCATGTTCTATTTTCGTGGCGTACGGATTTTTTTTTCGTCAATTGTGGAACGATTTTGATGTTTTTTTTATTTTTTTTGAAAAGGTATGCTCACGAGGTGGTCTCATATTTATACATTTTATTAACTTTGCTTGGATAGTTTTTGAGTTAGCTTCAATAATACGTATTTTTCCCACTTATTCTATGTGGATGATATTGTGATTTTCTGTCACTGTTATTTACATAGCACACAATTAACACAATTTAAAAACAAAATTCAAAACCAAAGACTTCCGAAAATAAATAAATTTTTCACTTTGTAGTGTTTTTTTATGGATGTTGGTTGTTTTTTTTTAAACCCTAGTTAACTATAGTTAGACTAGATACCGGGAAACCACGTTTTGTTTTATAATTGCCACGCATGTTTTGGACTATTTTGTACCCATGCCGGTGCCGACGGCAGAGCGTGATGTAGGTAGGTAGGACCTAGGTTAACAATAAGAAAAACCTGCTATACTAATAATAACTATTCGAATTGCAGGTTTTTTTTATTCCAGTATAAAACTGGTCAATCACAAAAGAAGAAAATACATCGAATTTTATCCATTCTTGGTCTCATAACAAAAACTATTTTTGTAGACTTTTTTTTATTTTATTTTATAGATTCACCAACAATTGTTTACACTGGATTAATGCTAATGGATAACATGCAAAAATGTATATTCGACAGTGCAACAATCACTTACAGGTAAACTCCGCATGCATAAAGAAGTTGTACAAAAAATTATAATAAATTAATATAGTTATAAATTAAATTAATTATTTGTTACTCGTTCTCTGTTACTCGAAGATAGTAATGCACTAAGACTTAAAACTTCCAATTCCGGTGACGGATAAGTAGCTCAGAGGGGCAATTCCCGTAATTTTTAAGAACGTTCGCATTCGCATCTCATTCGCAAACTGTCAAAAATACAATCAATTTACCAACATTTTTGACAAGTTTGACAGATTGCGACTAGAATGTGAACGTTTTTTAAGTACGAGAATTGGCCTTCAGTTTGCTTATTTGTTCACAGCCTTAGGACATACGGAGCTAATCATAATAATCATAATAATTTCTTTATTTGTGTAACATAGGTAGTGAATACAGTTCTTAAATTAAAGATATATGTCGCTATATCAACCAATGAACAACATTATTTTATTTTTTAAATTTTATTTAATGGTTGAATACAGGGCCTTTGGCTGCTTTTGTATGTGTGTATTTTGGATTTTTGCTTTTTTTGTGTGCGTTTTGTTTGTGCAGAATAAACAATTTTTCTTTCTTTCTTTCTTTTTTTTTCTTTCTATGTTATGCCAAGAGGCGTACAAATATGGTGGCATGCGAAATACGAACAATAAAACAATTTCTATTGTCAATGCCTAAAACGCCTGTGGCCTCTGAGTTTGTTTCGGCCTGTCTTCTCGGAGTAGTCAGATAGGAAACGCCGACCTCATCTAGTTTAAAAAATATGATTGACGTGTAAAAGTGTTTTGTCCAAACCTTACACTTACAGAAATAAAATCATTTATCATTTATCATTAAATAAATAATCATAAATTACAATTAGTCACAATATTCAATTAAAAATTATTTCTCCAGTCAATGCCTAAATAAATAAAAATAAAAATTATTTCTCCAGTCAAATAAATAAACAAGTCTACATTAATTTATCATTTAGAAATCATCATCATCATCAGTCGTATAATAACATTTTTCAATTAATAATAGTTTTAATTTTTTTTTGTATTTTCACCGGAGCAAAGCTCAGTGGCCCAGGTACGAGTACTGTAAATAAATGGCTATTGATGACTATATAATCGATGACGATTTACATAGGGATCTATTTACCACTGTTATATTAAGTTAGCGTGTGCTGTGTGTGTGTGATGTGCGGAAGCTCGTGGCTAAGTAACAACAGCCGCACTGGTCGATCCATCAGGTTAAGCTACGCTTGCCGGGGTTGGTCAGTGGATAGGTGACCATCTTTACATACCGAGAATCCTCCGTGCCTCGGAAAGCACGTTAAGCCGTTGGTCCCGGCTGTCATTCATGGATTTTTGACAGTCGTTACGAGTCGTCAGAAGCCCGAAAGTCTGACACCAGTCTTACCAAGGGATATCGTATTACCCAGTTACTGGGTTGTGGAGGTCAGATAGGCAGTCGCTCCATGTAAAATACTGGTATTCAGCTGCATCCGGTTAGACTGGATTCCGACCCCAACATAGTTGGGAAAAGGCTAGGCAGATTGATTGATATTAAGTTAGCGTGTAGTAGGTAGGTATAGATGTCAAGTCCGACAGTAGGTAGAGGTCAAACACAAGGTCAAGGACTCACAGGACATCTATTATTGAACGAGGGTAAGACTCACGCTGTTTCGTAGTAAACAATTGTTGCGTGGACAGTTACGCTGGCAAGACATGAGAGGATGAGCAGTGAATATTTGAAGTCGAAAAATTCAAACACTTTTCTGTGCGGACGAAAAAGAACGTAGAACACTTTGTTCGCATGTGCGTACCACTAAAGAACATCAAATACTGTTCGTCAAAAACGATCGTGGCGATCCAATTTTGCTGTTCTGTGTGGACGGTGTTCGGAAAAATGTGATGCAATGACGAATCGATGGCTACTAAAGAGAGTGGGGCGGCTGAGCGTGAACACAAGTCAAACTGCGTTCGTATTGGCTTTGCTAATTTACGTCTACACGTACGAATCAAACGTTTCAAACTCAAATTGAAATTCAAAATATTTTATTTCACATAAACCTACATGGGCACTTATGAAACGTCAGAAGCTAGGTGCACGGTTCCAATTGGTCGTTTCCTATGGAGAAGGGCCGGCAAGAAACTCCACGGTTACTCTTTTAAAAATAATTGGCCTTTACAATATTTTCAAATAATAGTATTAATAGGTATGGGAGGACAGTGTAGGTCTTTCAACAAGTACCAGGTACTTAACAAAATAGAAGATGGTCAATAAATCTTATGTTCACTAAGCCTACAGCGTTCTTATATTTACAAAATAGAAAAGAATCTATATATCGTAAAATATGAGAGAATTTCTCGCCGACTGGTCGACACTTCACGCGACCAGAGGGCTGGCTCGTTCTTTGGCCAAAGAATTAGCATTGCCATTCAATGTGGCAATGCTGCCAGTCTTCTGGGCACGTTTCCGGATGACAGCGATGCGGACGAATACTTCGACGCCTAAGTGTCCTTTTGTTTTTTGTATCTATTTGTATAGTTAGTTTTATTTAGTACATAGTTATTAATATGATTTAATAATATTTGTATGTATAGTCCTCTAATGTTAGAAATAAATAGTCTTGAAAATGAGAAAATTAATAAAAATAAAAACCTATTTTAAACGAAATGACATGATTGCTATTACAACTGTATTGTTTCGTGTTCGATGTTCGTGTTAATTCGTGCGTACAAGCATTTATGATAAACTAGCAGCGCCCTGCGGTTTCACCCGCATAAATCTTGATCCCGCGGAAATATCGGGATAAAACCTACTGGGAGTATCATATGTGTTAATCCAGGTTATAAACTATCTGTGTGCCAAATTTCATCCAAATCTGTTCAGGAGGGTATCGTATTACCCAGTAAATGGTTTGTGGTCAGATAGGCAGTCGCTCCAGGTAAAATACTGATATTCAGCTGCGTCCGGTTAGACTGGAAGCCAACCCCAACATATTTGGGAAAAGGCTAGCCAGGTGATGAGGTAGCAGGAAGTAATTAATCTACAATTTAAGAGAAAAAACCTAGAGCCACTTACATTCTCGACGTCGTTAAAAATACAGCCCTTTACGGACCAATTATTTAGGCTGTGAAAAAGAAACAATGCAATAACCTCTCTAGCAACAGACTATCAAAACATCGACTCACAGACACAACAACCTAATATCTACATCTAACTACCCACCTAAAATCAATCTCCAATTATTAATTCGAATAAGGAGGCACCCGGTCACTAAACCCAATTACCGGGCATACAATCGATGCATGCCCGATCGATGCCCGGATGTGTCAAGGTCAGTATTGCCCATTGAGATAATATTGGTGGTATTAACAGGTAGATTGTCTGTGGGTCAGATTAGGGCGGTATATGTACGGTGTGTAATCTGTCTGTGAAATGCAGACTAGACTAGGTAACGGAATATTAATAGAATAATTATTTCATATGATTTCAGCTGTGTTGTCATTTGTATGGCAAAATGGCATATCTACTTCAGTAAGAATTCTGTCGCGATGGTTTTTTTTTCAGACATTATTGACGTACAGTTTTTAAAACAGTAATATTTTTTTTTGTAAAATCTGAATCGAGAATCTAAAGTCCGAAAAGCGTTGAAAATCTACATTTTTTCACAGTTTTTCACTGACGTCGGTTTCCAGCCGTCGGCTTCTCTGACAACAAATTATAAGATTAAAGTGACAATACTACATAAAACATTTAAAAATATACATCACACACCAAAACAACGTTTTCAATTTAAAAAAAAATACTTTTCAAAACCCTGCCATTTTTCCATAAACATACAAAACATTAAAATGATTATAACAAACAATCAAACCACATGTATACATCCCAAATACTTGTACAAGTGATATTGCCGGCAAGTACCAGCAAGTACTTGCGAGTACGTCAATCAAATCTCGGGAACGGACAGGAATAGCCTTGGTCAGCGAGGACGTTACCCCTACTAACTTACTGACACGAATAATTTGAGATAATAATATAGAATAGGTCAAGGGAATGTTAAGGACGATAATATGTATAATTAGGTGAATTCTGTAATCTGATTTATTTTTCTGGTCTAATTAAATAATTTTGCTGTTCGATTATTGGACGTTGCGTCTGATTCGAATTTCTACTGTTTATCTGTTGCATGCACCATTTACGCTGCTTTTTTAATTGTTTTTTGAGGAAATTAATCATTTCTACTTTCTAGGGAATTTGTAAAAATCTAGCAATTAAGCCTCTAGTTACTAGTTTTTTTTTAATAATTAAAGTACGGACTTTCTCTGAACTGAATAAAGTTTGTATTATTTATATTTATTTATTAATTATCTATTTATGATTATGTTTCACCTCTGAGTTTGTTTCATTTGGCATTTGTTGACAAATATCGTTAGTTAGGAAATGCAGTTTTTTTTTTTGTTAGCCTATTTTGTGTTACACTGCCGAGTTTGGCTGTCTACAATGATAGCAGAGCTAAATTCTAAAAAACAGATATGTTCAACATTTTAAAATTTTCACTGGTAATGTATATAGGTATTAGGATTTATTTACGATTCATCCAGAACGAATACTGACAAATATTTATTTCAATAATTTTACTATATTTTAAAATCTAGCCCCCATTTTTTTATAATTACCCAGATTTTTGCTACTTTCTAGCTACAGATAAATAAACAATAAGATCTCGAACTCATCCAAATCGACTGCAAATAGTAACGCCATGCGTATTGTCAGGGCCATTTAATTGTAGTGGGCGAACCATCGCGTTTGTTTGTTGGGACATGCCCAGCAGTGGGACTGTGGCCTTGGCCGTACTTCTCAGCTGTCCTTGCAAACAGCTGACATTGTGAATCATGTGAGTACTGTTGGACAGTGGGCTTTGTACGGTTGCTATCGGTAACAGGATATTTCGGCGAGTCATCAGTTAGTTAGTTTTGATGTTTTCATGAAAAACTTATCAGTGATAGATATATAGATTCTTTAGAAAAAATTCTAGACAGAGTCGGCTTAGTAAATCAATTAATAAATTCATTGATTCAATTATTTTATCCAGAATTAATTTTCTGTTTTAGTTTTAAATGTACAGGACAGGTCCACTCAATCTGTGTGGTTCTTTCCTCAAAAGACCAATCTACATGGTCTTCATAATGATCTGACCAAAATTATGTCTGGACTTTAAAAGAGACTGTGACCTCTGAGTTTGTTTCGGCCTTTCTTGTCAGAGTAGTTAGTTAGGAAACGCCGACCTGATCTAGTAAAAAAAAATATGATTGACGTGTAAAAGTGTTTGTACAAATCTACTTACAGAAAAGAAAACATTAATAATTTATCATTTAACCATATACCTCTTCTCTAATTCATTATTTGAAAAAAGAAAAAACAAAGTAAGCTGCAAAACTCTAACCGTTTTTAAACAAAAATACAGTGTTTTCAACAGATAATATTCAGTACTTAATAACAACATAATTTCACTTCAAAACACATTCTCCCACTACATAAACCATTCCCCCCCACATTTTTCAATAGGCAACATATGCCTTCCTGTAAAACCTGTAAAGTGCATTCCTGGAAGGCTGTGTTACGTAAAACGTAGGTATTTGCACCTGCCGACGGCGGGCGGTGCGACGGGCGGGCGGCGTGGCTTGGGCGGAACACCGTTCTATGAAATACTTTATTATATAACTAAATTGTGTATTTATGAGGATGGATTTTTTATTTTCTAATAATTGAGTACTTTGTATTTAAAAACCGGCCAAGTGCATGTCGGACCACGCACAGTGAAGGGTTCCGTAGTCGGGATGAATATTTACGCATGCACAGAACGGCCTCTAAAATAAGTTTGTATTTCATAGTATTTATCGAAAAAACTGACTTAAATAGCAAAGTCACTTATCAATCATAATCTTTTTAATTATGTAATCTAAGAACACACGCTCATGTGCATTTTTTTTTTTTTTTTTTTTGTTGCCTAAGGGAGGCCTAGTTTTTTTGTTTTTTATTTCAGTACAACATTGTTTAGCAGTGCACAGAATACACCTTTCTAATTATCATCGATATAGTGCTAACAGTCTTCGAGTAAAATGGCTGTGTCACATCCGGCCAGACGGTCAGGACATGACGAAATTATAAGGTTCCCGTTTTTTCATTTGGCTACGAAACCATAAAACGGTATGAGCAGTAGGTGAAATATTAAAAAATTAAAAAACATTTAATTCGGACTATTTTTGTTCATAAAAAGAAAATATGACAATGTCGCATTTTCTTAGTTTTCAATAAGAATGATTGATTTACTCGTACGTATCAATTAAACTTAGATACACAACAAATCGAGAGTCTAGTGATAAGTAATCTTAAAAAAATAATTGATATACTAGTTGATTCTTTAACATGGTCTTACCTTAGAGTTATAGGATATCAAAATGATACATCAATCAATCTGCCTAGCCTTTTCCCAACTATGTTGGGGTCGGCTTCCAGTCTAACCGGATGCAGCTGAATACCAGTATTTTACATGGAGCGACTGCCTATCTGACCTCCACAACCCAGTAACTGGGTAATACGATGCCCCTTGGTAAGACTGGTGTCAGACTTTCGGGCTTCTGACGACTCGTAACGACTGTCAAAGATCCACGAATGACAGCCGGGACCAACGGTTTAACGTGCTTTCCGAGGCACGGAGGATTCTCGGTATGTAAAGATGGTCACCCATCCACTGACCAACCCCGGCAAGCGTAGCTTAACCTGATGGATCGACCAGTGCGGCTGTGGTTACTTAGCCACGAGCTCCTCAAAAACAAATGATATATACTTCCATAAAAGCCTATTTCGCTTTAGAACATAACAGACGCTTTGACTAACAATGACAGTTTCACTATTGCGTCGAAAGGTAGAATTGTTTTGTTGATCGAAGATCTTAAGATTTACCTGCCTTAAAGTAAAATAATGGTAGAGCAGTACTAGCAAAAACCATTATTTAGTTCAACACAATATACAACATCGAAAGATTCACATAGTATTTTTCATTCATAATTTATTATTATTTTGTAAAGAACTATACCCATATTCAATCGTCCAATAGGATATCATAAAAAATACTACGAATTGACAAATACTTCGACAATCGAAAATTAATATACCTACATGCAAACTAATATGCTTATTGAAATACGTACCACGAGAAGCAAGTAGCGGCTGCATCGATCGCTAGCTGGCTGAAAAACTAAATGATGCTTTATTTATTTCATATAAATTTATGACTACAACAAACCTAATGTATATTACGTTAGGTACCAAATTAAAAGTCTACCTAACTTACTTTACAAATAAATACATAAACAGAAGGAACTTAGGCGTCGAAGTACTCGTCCGCATCGCTGTCATCCGTGAACGTGCCCAGAAGACTGGCAGCATTGCCACGTTGAATGGCAATGATAATTCTTTGGTCTAAGAACAAGGCAGCTCTCTGGTCACATGAAGGTCGACCATTCGGTGAGAAATTCCTTAATAAAAAGGAGACACGCACTCGCAATCATGCTACAATGAAAGATACATACGACTGAAAGGGGGTGAAATACTAGTATTCACCCCCTTTCAGTCGTATCTTTCATCGTTCGTTATCCTAGGATAACGCTTGATGGTAATGCATGGAAGACGAAAACATGTTACACCAGTGTTTAAAATTGGCAAAACGGCAGAAAGAGATAATGTGTTACCAACGGGGATGAGCGTCAAGAAAAAATAAACCACGCCATTTTTTCATACATACCAAAACCTAGCTACCAGCTAATTACCTTATTAAAATCAATACCTATATCCTCACAGTCACCTGCGTAATTAATTCATTTTAAGACGACGCGGCGTCGTCGCCGCATCCCCTTAGAAGCAACATTTGCATATTACAAAGTATGGAAGTTCACTAACGAAGTGCGCGGGTGGAAGGGGGGTGAAAGGGGATGAGAGGGGGCGTCTAAGGTTGCTGGTGTAAGACGGGGAATTGGGTGCAGGGATGGATTTGGGAAAAGTTTTTGGGACGCAGAGTTAGTGATGTGTAGCATGTGTGAATATGTTTGTTTTTTTTACGAATTGTTCAATATTCTGGGCGTATTCAGTAATGTTTTTTTAAAGAACCTTGCCGTTATTCAGGAGTCTAGAGAAAAAGAGAGTCCGTTAATAAAGTAATTCACTCCCTAATGTTCATCAACGACTCTTATTTTTTACTGCTAAACATAATTATCGATGTAGTCCTTGCGTCCGAATGAATGCTATGTAATGGATAGCAAAATCATATAATATGATGTACCAAAACCACGATTTTTCTAGTTTAGTTTATTAAATAATAATTATCACAATTACAGGTCATTCATACATTGCATAGTATTAGGCTGGTACATGGAGGCACTGCTACAATACGTAAACAATAAATCGCTTCGAATGAAGCTGTTCATATTAATATCATCGAACTTTTTAAAGACTGCAATTTGATAATCATCATACACAAAAATAAACATAAAGGTAATAAATAATAAACATAACGTCGTCTTTTTCAGAAGATGTCTTATTATTACTTCTGCGAGATGTACGAGTAAGTAAATGAAATTGAATAATATTCTGAATAATCACATTAATAAACAGTAATGTAAACGACTTTCCACTGAGTACGTGAGGCGCGAGCGCAAATCAATCAACTCACTGCACTGCAAGGGTAGTCACAATGATCACCAATATCACAATCTCAATAAATCAATGCCGGCTTTCTGATCGATCTCCACGATCTTCTTTTTAGCGGGGGGCTGCCTCCTCAGTACTCGGGGTTACGTCAAGTTGACAGCTATCAAATTCGTTCTAAAAACAACTCTATTATACATGTTCAGTGTCGCAAAACCTTTTGACGCACCGTCAAATAAACAAAAGTTTTTGATCATAAATAAATAATTCAATACAAGTAAGCGTTAAAAAACAAATGATAAAAATAAATTATATTACTTAAAACAATTTTTTCAGGTCATATAAAGCCTGGTCAGTTACCCAACATTGGAGTTTAGTTTTAAAACGCATGATACACTTGCTTACAATATTCTTCGGCAGCCATTTGTATATTGTTGGACCCATGATATGAACCAACTTTCCTGAGTTAGAATATATAGGGTGTGTGAGTAACTAACTAATGAAGAACTGTTGGCATTTAACACATTTTATAATCAAATCCACTGTTGAATCCAGCTGCCTTTTTGCTAAAGTATTATATTCCATTGTTCCGTGAATCTGAAAGTTATCCTGCCAGTTTTATAAAACTACAGAATATGAAATAGTTAGTAAACTTGTAGCTGCAATGTTTAATATAAAAACAGTAGTTTGCATAATTTTATACCAGCGTGCTTTCAAAGTATTTCGAATGAGCATCGCTTGCATTTTCTGTATAATTTTAACTTATGAAATACGACGGTCGGTTGTTGCTTTTGTAAAATATTAATGAAAGTTACAGCAAAGAAAGCGTGTCTTAGTAGAGCCAACAAAAACAAAACACGACGTGATTATGATTTTCAGTAACATATGCACAAACATGGCATATGATTACTTTTGCACTTTCCTAGAATTTAATAATAGGTAAATGAACCTAATTACATTCCGGAAAAGAACCGGATTTACCGACATAGCTTGTAAAGTAAGCACGCTGAAGTGGCTGGCCATGTTTGTCGAAGGATTGTCGGCCGGTGGAGCAGACGAGTCGTGGAGTGTGAAGCATAGTCTGGGTTGCCCCCTATGCAGTATGGACCCACGACCTTTAAAACGTGGCTGGGATAACGTGGCGGGCAGATTAGATGCGGAAGCAGGCCCATGTCCAGTCGTGGACTGCGATAGGCTGATTTGATTGACCTAATTGCAAAAGGCAATGAGTCTAATCGTCACCATTTCAGCACATACATATTTCAAAGGCCGCTTCAGTAAACCATAGTCATTGGAAGCCAATTGCCATAATCTGCACCCTCTCAATATTCCAGGAAGATAGGAGGAAACTGCTGGCTATGATGATCATCTTTTAACATCTCTTGCATGCTGAAAATTTGTGTTTTGTATGTATAGTACTCATGTTGGAGCAAATCAATATTATAATCTTATTTTATAGTGCCAAAGAGCCCATGCCTATGGCTTTTATGTAATTCTTAAGTCAGTTTACAAGACAAACTAAAACTAACACACTATTCTGATTACTTACAGAACCGTCTGCTCAGCTTTAAATCTAATGAACCTTCTCAAGTCCGGCCCACTCCACCTCGAAAGCGGAGAAAGATGAAGGAAATGAAAATGTACGTCGCAAAAAGGGGGGAACACCCCCTACACCCCGCAGAAGTGGAAAGCCCGAAAATTCTATAAAGAGGGGAGTTGGGACTCGATACCTTTTGTACGATAAGCCCTTTCTCCCCTCGCCCTAAGGAAGAGGAGGGGCGGGAAAAGCGGAAACATTACTCTAACTGACGTCTCCGCACTTCTTATCAGTCTTGAATAATTTCCTTCGTTTTGAAGGCGTGATGCGGGCCGTTTTGTTCGGAGGGTAGTTTGGTAAATAATTTTCGGAGGTATCGGTATTGTTAAGTTTAAGGGATATGGGGGTAGCTCCTTGGTGGTGCGGGGGATGTTCTTAAGGGTGAATCATGTTCAGGTAGCTATTAAGATGCGGGCGCTAGGTTAGGTATTTATTTACGAAACATATACATAAGTACCTCAGACCAAATAAAAACCAAGACATAGCGTTGCGAACAATACAGTGAAGCATGCCAAAACTACACCTCCACTCTGTGCATACACGCTCACACGCACACATTTACAATCAAACTACACCTCACTATGTTTCCAAAACCGGCCTCATTTCACTGTTGACAGCGCTATGACTTGGTTTTTTATTTGGTCTGAGATACATACCAACAAAACTGATAACCATAATTATCAAGAAAACTTCATGAAATTCAAAAGTACTTTTTTTTTTTGTAAAGCTCGCATAAAGCGAATGCAATCAGTTTGTAGGGTTCCTAGGTTCAATCTACAGCAGTCTAGCAGTCAACAAAGGTAGGCCAGTATCATGTAACGTAAACCTATAATATTGTAAAGTACAAGTTGTATGTCAATCAATCTGCCTAGCCTTTTCTCAACTATGTTGGGGTCGGCTTCCAGTCTAACCGGATGCAGCTGAATACCAGTATTTTACAAGTTACTTGTTACAAGTTGTATGTGAAAATTATAAATAGTTTATGTGCAAAACCGGTAAAATTCTGTATGGAAATATAATATTATGAAAGAAAAAAATCACTCGATATTCCCACGTAAAAGTAAAGAAAAAAATGGACATGTTATAGAAAAAAAACATGTTTTAAATCACACACAATTTCAATACAAGTAACCTATTTACTATCAGTCTATTCCTTTCATAAGCCGAGAATCGTACCCACGACCTGTCGGTCACCGAACTTGATCAAAACAGGTTGAATCACTCCACAAAAATACTTTTATATCTTTTCAAAGGGTTTAGAATTCCCATTCCTTGAAAACGAGCTTTCTTTTACGAAAGATAAACTTGTTGGTGTCAAAGAAAGTAAGGAAAAACCGGTTTTTGTAACAATGATTTTGACTTATCTTTTATTTTGATTATAAAATTGTATATTGTATTTTATTTGGAAAAAGATACTTTCCCATACGCATTTATAGTTGTGTTAGCGTGTTTTGTGTTAATAAAAATATGTTATTTTAAATATGATATTTTTAAACTATGTTATTTGAGATGGTATTAGATTTTAATAAAAATAATAACTTGACTACATTAGTCAGCACAGTAAATTCTTGCAATGTTATACCAATCAATCTGTCTAGCTTTTTCCTAACTATGTTGAGGTCAGCTTCCAGTCTAACCGGATGCAGCTGAATAATTTTACATAATTTAAACAAAAAAAAAACAACTGAAAATACTACCAATACCGAAAAAATTATCCCTAGCCATTCCAATTTATCATAAGAATTAGTTGTGCAAACTATTGGGCATTCGTAATTAATGGACAGCCGGGGCTGCCAAATGAAAAGGGTGGCCGTCTGGTTTCACGAAAATACTGTTATTTTGTTTCGTTTTGACTGTCGAGGGAGATTTTTCGGCTGTGTAACGTAGGTAGGTAGTTAAGTAGACAACATGAATTTCGATTTGGGTTGCGCGATAACTATTGTAATTTGAATCTTGTTTTTCGAAGTAAAAAGTAATTTTATTATTTGCTTAGCACTTTTTTTAAATTTTCGGAACAGTGTAGAATAGTGATGGCCAGTACCTACATGACTCGACTTTTAAGAAATATTACCTACCAGCAGTACCCCACGAATTCTTGATTCCGTGGCAATATCGGGATAAAAAGTATTCTATGTGTTAATCCAGGTTACAAACTATTTGTGTGCCGAATTTCATTCAAATCCGTTCAGTAGTTGTTGCGTAAAGGCTTGTGCAGACCAGCGCGACACCGGTTATTGTTATACTGTGAAGTTTTCTTAGAAATTGTATTATTCGTGTCGCGTCGCGCGACAAGTCGCGCTGGTCTGCACAAGCCTTAAAAGAGTAATCCATCCATCCTCGCATACTTTCACGTTTACAATATTAGTTGGATAGGATACACAAAATATTTGGATCTGAAAGGTAGAATCATCACATAAAACTCTCAAATACTGAACCAAAAGTAGGTACACAGTAGTGTATTCTAGTAGCAAAATATATTTTTATGAATAACTTTACTTTACACGTGGGCATAACAGAATGAGTACAAAAGGATCATAGCACATACAAAACAAGACCTTTATGTACCTAAATAAATTATATTATTATATCGTGGCACATAGCCTTCAGTTATTTCTGCTCTTCTCCATTGGGAAAAACCGTGAGTGTATTGTTGTGACAATATTTTTATTTAAAAGAGTGTCCGTAGAGTTTCTTGCCCGTTCTTCTCCATAGGAACCTACTACGCTTTGGAATGGGTATCTAGCTTCATATTTCTAACTGACCGACCTCTTGACAATTCAAAAGTGCCTGCAATTGGTTTATTTTAAATAAATGCTTTGATTTTGACTTGAGAAAATTAAAATATACATAATTATTTAAAATGTTTTCAAATAAAGTTATTACTGTTTTCTCGAGTTCTCAAATTCAACAAAAGCCTATTTCCTCAGAAATTCCTTCATCAACGTCTTATAAATATTGAAGAGGTCTAACAAAACAACTGATGTGTACTTACGTGGGAGGTAATTAAGTTCGGAGGGACGCTCCCTCGCGAATGCCGCCTCATCTTTCCACTTACACTGAGGTTCTCAAACTTGCGAGGTTTATTCAATCATTTAGATTGTGCTGTGTGCTGAAGAGAAGATTGCATTCGACTTCAAAGATTAAATACAATTAGATATTACGGGACTCACCTACCTGCCACCTACCTGCCTACCTTTATGAGCGGTCAGCGGTGGCCTAGTGGTGTCGGCCCCGACTTTTTACGAGGGTTCAAACCCAGGCAGGTGTATAAGTAAATCGTTTCATCACCATTGCTCTCAAAACGGTGAAGGAAAACATCGTGAGGAAACCGGCATGTCCTAGAACCGAAAAATTCGAAGGCTTGTGACATCTACCAACCCGCACTGGGCCCGCACGGTAGATGTCAGCCCGCTCCCTCTCGATGAGAAGAGGCCTGTGTCTCAGTAGTGGGAACTTATGTTATGTTTATGCTCCACCGTATTTTATTCATAGATAATTTTATTCTTTGATAGTCGTTACGGGTACCAGCCGTAACCGCAGCGGGCCGTCTTACCAAAAGGTATCGTAAGGCATGCACCTCCTTGGGCACGCCACAATTGTGGCGATAAGTCCCCTCTTTGAGGAGTGGACAGAGAGGCACCACGGCGTCCTCACCTTCCGCCTGACGCAGGTCCTCACCGGGCACGGTTGTTTCGGGAGGTTCCTGTTCAGGATAAAGCGGGAGGAAACGCCCGGGTGTCACCATTGTGTGGATCGCCCGGAGGACACGGTGGAGCATACGGTGGAGGTCTGCCCGGCTTGGGCGGAGCACCGCCGTGTTCTCACGGGGGCGATCGGCGGCGGTGATCTCTCGCGTCCGGCCCTGGTTCAGGCCATGGTCCGGAGCGAGAGTGCATGGGAGGCCGTCACCTCCTTCTGCGAAGCAGTTATGCTCGCGAAGGAGGAGGCCGAGCGCGCGAGGGAGATTCAAGCTGCACGCCCTCGCGCCCCTAGCCACCGCAGGAGACGCCCCGGGCGTCGGGAGTCACGAGCTGATTTCCGTCCACCGTAGGCGCGGGCTTGCGGATGGTGAGCGATGGGTAGCTCGCTGTCCGATAAGGACCAGGCCCGGGTCGGTGGCGCGTTGTGTTCCACGCGCGCCTCAAAGGGATGTCAGCACCAACTGACGGGGTCCGGAAGGACCAACGCCTGCTGGGGTTGCGGGTTTGTCTGAAAGGGATATCGCGGCCCCGGCACACAGGCAACGGAAGGAACACGGGTGGGTTTTAGTCAATAAAAGTCTGACACTCCCTCTCGCTCCGCCCAGAGCGGGAGGAGTCATTTGATGATTTCCCATCCAAAAAAAAAAAAAAAAGGCATGCACCTCCTCAAAGAGATGTCAGCACAACTGACGGAACATGGGTGGGTTTTTGTCAGTAAGAATCTGACACGGGCTCCCGCTCCGCCCAAAGCGGGAGAAGTTAACCACTCTTCACCTGATGTTAACTTTCGGCCATCGTTGTCCTTCATGAAGCACGTTTGGCTTGATAATTGGTACAGGACCTACAACCTCTGTGGTGATCCTAGATACCTAATAATGATTTTTAATTTTGGAATTTTTGACAGACAAAATGCAATGGCTATATTACTTTTTTTTTCTTTTTGTTTAAACTTTATTTGAATATTGACGTAGTAAACTTATTTTTCCTTTTAGACATGTATATTTTTCTTATTTTTTTTTTTTGAGAAAATCAATTAATACCGTTTGATTAATGTAATTACGTTATCAATTTATAGTATCAAAGACATCCATGAATATTTGTATGCCTTCTGGTATAACATAGCGCGCTTGTAATTTTTTTTATAACTATTTTATTGCACCTATTTTAACAAATGATTATGATTATAATTGAAAACAAAATCTGAATCTGAATTTGATCGAGAAGGGAGTCTTAAAATATAATCCCTAAGTTTTTAGATGAATTGTCTGTCGGCAAAAAATCTTAAGTTTATTCACTGACATACAACGCACCGGGGTTCAGAAGCTTGAAATATTGCACGTGAGTTCCTTATATAACGAAAGCACTAAATAGTGCTTTTTGAGGGGCTAAATAGCGGGTGGAATTTGGTTATTTTTGCCGATTTGAAATTTCATCAGGCACAGGCCTTGTAGGTACATAAATTACAATTATTGTTATATTTTCTAACAAGGTAATTCATTAATAAACTACACTACACTAGACTTATGATTCTTTATTTTAGGAAACACAACGTGCGTACAGAATTACTTTCTATGAAAACCCTTTTAAGGTTCCGTAGCCAAATGGCAAAAAACGGAACCCTTATGGATTCGTCATGTCTGTCTGTCTGTCCGTCTGTATGTCACAGCCACTTTTTTCCGAAACTATGAGAACTATACTGTTGAAACTTGGTAAACTAGAAAAAAAACAATAAATTTTGGGGGTTCCCCATACTTAGAACTGAAACTCAATTAAAAAAAATCATCAAACCCATACGTGTGGGGCATATCTATGGATAGGTCTTCAAAAATGATATTGAGGTTTCTAATATATTTTTTTTCTAAATTGAATAGTTTGCGCGAGAGACACTTCCAAAGTGGTAAAATATGTGTCCCTCCCTGTAACTTCTCGTGATCTAGTAAGTAGTTTTTTTTTAATACGTCATAAATCGTAAACCGCAATTTACCTTTCATTCAATCAACTCAAATATAAAAATAAACACAAGTGCGAGTTGGACTCGCACACGAAGGGTTCCATACCACCATACCATATTGAACACTACATATTTTTTTAGGGTTTCCAAAATAAAATAAAGTTAAAAATACAGGAAACATGTTTTCGTTCGGCGTTTTTTCCTAAATATTGTCAGGTGGTACGGAACCCTTTGTGTGCGAGTCCGACTCGCACTTGCCCGGTTTTTTTACAATTAACATGGCGGCGCTAGTGCTGCCCCTATTCGATACTAGTGCTGGGCACATATCCAGTACCTACTATGACACTATTTCCTACTTACTTATTTAAAACTTCGCTGTGCCCGACAGGGTCCATAATTGTTTCATTTTATTTATTCCTACCACCTGTATGTGTACATTATGCATTGCAATGAAGTTAAATTGCTTCTTTTTTTTTATATATCTAGTAAACAATTATAAATGTTGTCCACACTTTAATATAATTAATTTACATGTCATTTCCACTTTAGACCCTCCACCTCAACATTATAAGTTACACCAGTAACTATGATTTCAATAATTTTACCAAGTGTCCACTTCTTTTTGTTCCTTCTTTTCTTTTCTTTGCTTTTTTCGGTCTTTTTTGTAAAAAAAATCTGTTTTATTTATTTATATATACTTTATTGTACTCCAGATTATACATTACATAAAGAAAAACTAATACACTACAAAATATATCATGGAATATATATTTTGAATATTAAATACGAGGCTTTTGGCTATTTGTAAAGGGGTATTGTTATTTGTAATTTTTTTTTTTTATAATGTGCGTTTAGTTTGTGCAGAATAAACACTTTTTCATTCTTTTTTTTGTTGTTTTACAATTATCTTTTCTGCAAAAAAAAACCATTTATTTAATATTAATTTCAAGCCAGAGTCTTTTTCTTTGTGTATGAAGTCGGAAGGCAAAACCTACTTACATAAGCCTCAAAACTTTGACAGCCACACCCCACCACTAGCATTGTCTTCCGCCACTGAGTGGCTTTATGAAATTCCTAACACGCACATACGTCGTAACGACGGCTCCTTATTAGCTGGCTCTGGGTTAGAGTCCGGCCCTTTTATGGCTAATCGGGTAATAAGAGCCAGTTTGATTGTATGCCAGTTATTTCTGGTTTGATTGGCTTTGTTTTATTGCTTTGTGGCCGTGTTTTTACTATACTTATAGGTACTGTTTTCGATAACGAAAGAATCTCTTATTTTAGATTCTGAATTAAATTAATTTTTACAATGGTTTGGAAGATTACATTCGAGAGGGACTGCGATGAACCTAAGCTATGGTAAGGCTATCTAAAGATTTATTAAATTGTCTCTTTTTAACTGATTTCCATTGAAAATACATTGTTTAGGATTTAAACTAGTCCACAATCCCATACAATGGGTGTCGTGAAGCGCAATTTGAGGTTTTTAAATGTGCAGGAAATGCAAGTAACGATCTAAGAACTTTAATGGCCACAGACCACACACAAAATATAATTAATTATACAAAGTAATTTTCCATTTACCTAAAGATTTTACGTGAATTATTAAAACTTTCAATCTGACTATCTCATAAAACACTACTCAAATACGAAGCCAAAATAAACCACCAATTAATACCAAAATTGAACTCCTCTAAGACGTGAGGACTAATTTAATTAAAATTTCAATTAAATTGAAACGTCTTAGATGTTATAATGTTATAGTTTCTGCTATGTTTATGTAATTTTATACGCACGGTATGGGGGTGGGGGCCGTGGGGGCCGCGACACCCCACCCAGCCTGTGGTGGGATTAACAAGATTCCATTAAAATTATTATAATGTTCTCTATATTATGGGTAAGTAAAGCTTCTTTGGTGTTTGTCTATGTGTGTCTTATGTACTGGGTAAAGACGTTTTAGAATTGGTATGTTACATTGTCATATTCTTTCTTCTCATGTTTTCAATCTTTTTCTGGCGGATTCTGATCAAAATTGACAAACATTTCGCGTCAGGGACATATTAATAATACATCTTAGAGTACCAATAGTCACCTATTTTAACAGTTAGCAGCATTGCAGTGGTTTATAGAAGGTAGTTATAGATTCTGGTAAAATAACAGACACATGAGGCATTTGTCTAAGATTTTCAAGGCATTGAAGTGCTCGTCTAATATGATGCAGGATGGTCTGCATTTTCACCGACCTGTAACATAAAAACATAACCTAATGTACATTTCCTCTATTTAAATTTTTGTTACTGTAATATCTCTCACGATCTCTAGGCATTTTAAAAGGCTTTAACGTTCACCACATGCTTTTTATATCATGCTCTGCTATTTTACTTCGGCACATCGCAGCACACGAGTTTCTGGCCATTTTTTTCAGAGCCTACAACCAACAATTACGCACACAACTTACATTAAAGTGATACAAAAACACTTCCAACTAATATTAACCTAACCTGTCACTATCCACCCCCGTACCATTCTACCTACACACTACAACATAGGCACCGCCTTAAAAGCCACTAAGAAAATCAATAGCGATGTAACATAACGCCACAGTTACTTATTCCCCGCGAAAATAGACGCTTCGCGGGGTGGGTTGGCCCCCAAAGCGGTTGGGGGAATGGTGGCCTCGCCACCTGAGACACTTCGAAGACGGAGCACTCAAAATTTCGCTTATATAACATGGATATACAGTGGAATTAATTAGTTTTACGGCGCAAAGTTTTACATGGGGACCGTGTGATATTTGCATAAGATTCTCGAGGTACGAGTTTGTTGTTATCTTGGGGGTGAGCAGAGATCTATTTTAGTTTCGGTAAAGTTGCAATAAGACGCTATTTGTTGATAAGGAGACGTTATGTACCTAAAAATAACTGGAAATGGGTTGAAGAAAAAGCAGAAAAAGTTTAAGTTCAAGAAATTCGCTTTAAGTAGTTAACTTCTATAGTTACGGCAAACGGCAGCGGTTTAAGTCTTTCGCCGTTTCTGGATTACTGCCACACAAGGGTGCAGTGACCTGGAAGCCAGTAAGCTACTTTAAAAAATTTCGAAATAAATTAAAAATGTATTAATGTATGCACATAGGTAATACGTCTTACTCTCTCCTAATTTTGCTGTGCCCAACAGGTCCATATTGGTCTTTTACTTTGTTATACCATCTATGTAATACATATGGAATGCAATAAAGAATTGAGTATTGAGTATCATACTTTTGTTTAATGAATTCAGATTCAACTGACACGAATCCTATCTATAAGAATCGACAACATAATTAAACATCTTGTGGTACCTATTATACACACAAGTACGTAACATTAAGGACTACAAGCTCAAATAATTTCTTGAAAATTGTATACTACTTACCCACAATCATGCATGTAACAACACACTCTACTAACCTCTTATCAAAATCAAAACATCTTAACCGACCAGAAACATCTATAAATTACCCTGAATACTAAGAGTTGCAAGCCTCACCCCACAACAAGGGAAATATATTTCGAATTACTGGCAACACAAATAAATCAGGCACTCGCCAACCGACAATATAATCGGGAACTTAGAAACACGTACTTACTTATGAAACCCCACCGCCCCGCGCTACGTTTTGAATTTCGAATCGGTAGGGTTGCAAGACATGTAAGAAAGGAATTCTTTTTTTTCATAACGTTTTGCCTATTGCAAATTGGAATGAAAAACCAAAGTTACAACTCGGCGTAAAGCGGACCGTTCGTCGTCAGCATTTCAAGTTCATGCACAGGCAAGTATATGTACTCGTATTTAATAATGCTGGGAGGCAGCAGCTGTATCGAAAGTGGTATGCATATTGATTTGGCAGGCCATTTTGATCGTTTTAAACTACGTAACCACTTGCAGGTAACAATTCCAACACAACTGCCTTTCACAAAGAAATCTACATGTTCAGGAATCGAATTCATGCAAGATTTTTGATAGCTTTTTAGAGGTATGAGGAACAGGGTGGAAAGTTCACTCATCCACCATAGACAAGGGAGAATCCTCCGACCAGACGGGTGTCGTCTCTGGCGGGCAACTACCCAGAGGTTAAAGTTGGGATTGTATATAAATGTCCATCGCGCAGTAAACTCTAATTGCGCGATGCAGGATTTGTGTGACGTCAGGATGTTGTGTGACGTCAGGTCTTTGATGCGTAGTTCGCATGTGGTGATTGTAGACCACCACAGCTTCGTCAAGTCATCCTCTAGAACGAAATAAATTAAACAAAAAACAGACGTATGCAATCCGTATGATCATCCTTTTGTAGACGTAACCGTATGCTAATAAGCCGAAGGCAAGAAATAGAATGAAAAGAAAAGAAAGATAAATCATTTATTCTGCACAAATAAAACGCACGTTACAAACAAAAAGACATAAAATACACACATACAGAGTAGCCAAAACGCTCATATTCAAGCAGTAGAAGTTTGACAAGTTTATCTATTGCTATTTATATAGATGTCCGATGTTATTGGCTCGATTTGGATTTTGTTTATTATTTCTAGAAGCTTACGACTTACTTTATCGGATTTACTAACATTTTTTACTAAAATTGGTCGGTTATGAAAAAAAACGGAGCTGAAAACATTTTTTTCTAAAAAACATTAAGTATTTATTTAAAAAACACCGTGTGACTGTCAAATCATAGGTCTCGAGTTCAAACCCAAGGCACACAGCTCTGACTTTTCGGATGCATGTGCGTATTGTATAGTTATCACTTGCTTCAAAAACGGTGAAGGAAAACATCGTGAGAAAACCGGCTTGCCTGAGAGATATTTCTCGACGGCATATGAAGCCAAGTCAGAGGCCTATCTAACCACACGAAAAGAAGAAGACCATAGGGGGACTCTGAAAAAAAAAAAAAAAAAAAAAAATATTTTCACTCAGTAACCATATTATAATAAAACCAGTACCCGTACCAGTACCAGTAACCGTATCTACCAGCCCTATCGAAGGAGCGAGAAGCAGAACAAAGTTAGATTGAGAACGAACGAACCGACGACGTTCGGTTCTTAAGATTCGCTACTGATGCCGCGTTTGAATTACAAGAGCTTTGGTGCAAGTAATGTGGCTATATTCGTGGTTAACTAAGTTCACATAATAATAACAGGCAACTAAGTTCTAAGAACATCTTCAAAATTCTGTACACTTAGTTCGCAATAAAGAATTTGAATTTGAATTTAATAACGCAGACCACAGCTGCATCACTACCTACCCATTCACTACCTATAGTGAATGGGTAGGTAGTGATGCAGCTGTGGTCTGCGTTATTAAATTCAAATACACTTAGTTCGCAATAAAGAATTTGAATTTGAGCTGCATCACTACCTACCCATTCACTACCTATAGTGAATGGGTAGGTAGTGATGCAGCTGTGGTCTGCGTTATTAAATTCAAATTCAAATTCTTTATTGCGAACTAAGTGTACAGAATTTTGAAGATGTTCTTAGAACTTAGTTGCCTGTTATGGCATTGCAATTTAAATAGTACATAGTTATAACAAAAAAAAAAAATATACCTGTACATTCTCAATATTTATTCAAAACTTCATGCATGAGTAAAAAAATACTGTACAAAGGCGGACTTAAGCCCTAATAGGATTCTTATAGACGTCGTCCATCCGTCTGTCTGTCCGTCTGTCTGTCAAGACCCATTTTCCCAGGAACGCGTGGAGGTATCAAGTGGAAATTAATATAAAATACGTAAGTCTACAGTCCCTTGAAGCTCTAAAGAATTCAAGCTTCTAAGTCAACGCAATAAAAAAATACGGCCATTTATGAATCATATTTTGAATCTACAGGGTACTTGCCGTTGACCTAGAATAATGAAATTTGGCAGGAAGCAAGGTCTCATAGCACATATTTATTTATTATTTATTTATTTATTTTACTTTAACATAAAAACGGCCCTTGGCCAATTACATTAGTTAAAGATATAAAAATTTTACAATAAAAAAAAAAATACTATAATAAAGAACAGACGTATAACATAAATTACTAACAATAAATTAAATACTATTATTTTCACAATACAATATAATAGGAAAAAGTCCGAAAATCCTTAATTTGTAGATTTATCACACAATTTGTATTTTTTTGCGAATACATACTTTCATTTGCAGTTGGAGAATAGACCGTGATGTGTGGGAGAACATGTTTTTCAACTACAATGTTAAGTTTGTTTTTGGGATAAAATAAATTCCCAACTACGGAACCCTTTATTACTCTCTACCCGTCCGGCCGGTTTTATGCATACGGTGTTCTAAAATAAAAACTACAAAATCAATCCAAATATTTTATTTCACATAAACCTACAAGGGCATTTATGAAACGTCAGAGTCAGAAGCTAGGTGCTCGGTTCCAATTGGTCGGTTCATATGGAGAAGAGCCGGCAAGAAACTTCACGATTACCTACCTAATCTTTTAAAAATAATTGACATTTAAAATATTTTCTAATATCACTGATAATAGTTATGGGAAGACATTGCAGGCCTTTCAACAAGTACCCAGTTTCAACAAGTTCTGTGAACCTTGGTGGTGGTTGATTCTTGCCCATAAACCAAATTACCATTGTGTTTTTGGTTACAGTTCCTCATACTGGTGTTTTCTTAACGACCCACTTTCTACATCCTATCAACACAGCTTAAATTAAATTCTATCACAAGAATGAAGACTACAGTTAAGCTTATAATAAGTTGTAAGATGTTCTTACGAAATCAGATAACTTAAAGTTTCAAACACTGCCAATAAAACCTCAAATAGCCAACTCATAAATACGTACATAGGTACATAAATTATGTATCAAGTGTCACGTTGCTATACATCATAGTAATACATAGTTACATACGCGCTCACAAGCCGCATGTATACACACCTATACATGTCGGTATGTACATATTTTAATACATTATCTCGCGTAAGGAGATGAGTTCCAAGATGGCTGCCTTTGAAACACTTCTTAGAGCTCGCGCAGCGTCGGCGGCTTAGTGTGGAAGAGGCTTCCGATCTATTATTTAGCCAGCACCCTTTTTTTATCTTTTGTTTTTTATCGGTTGGATATGATGAAATAACTTCTGCTCTGGGCGGAGCTAGGGCGTGTCAGACTCTTACTGCCTAAAACCCACCTATGTTCCTTCAGTTGAATGTACGTTGCCAGGAGCCACGGTATCTCTTTCGGACTTTCCCGGGACCCCGGCAGGCATCAGTCCCAGAGGACTCCATCAGTTGTGCTGACAACTCTTTGAGGCACGCGTGGAACTCAACGCGCCGTCGACCCGGGCCTGGTCCTTATCGGACGGCGAGCTACCCATTGCTCACCGTCCGCAAGCCCGCTCCCACGGTGGCCGGTAATCGGCCTGTGATCGTTCCCGACGCCCAGGGCGTCTCCTGCGACTAGCCAGCACCCTACACTTCCATTCGCAATCCGAGGGTTTTTAAAGAAATATCTAATTCATTGCTTCATAGGTTTAAAAAAATACGTCTGCTCAGCAACGTAAACGTAATGCACAGGGTGATGTAGGTATGTGCAGCAGCGTCTTCGAATCTGTAAATATCAACATACTGTGATCATCAGTAAAGCTAAGACTGCAAGACATGATCATTAGCTAAAACAGTATTGTAAATGTAACAACTTCAACAAAGAACAGTTCAATAGGTGGGCTTCTATTATATGTATACGTAACAGTGGAACGGGTTGCGTTCAAACTCTCGACCATACGTTCGCTTTGCCTTTAACCATTGGGCTAACGATATTTTTAAGTTAATTCGTTTTTTTTTATTTTTATATAAAATACATATTAAAATATTTCATAAAAATATATAAAATTATACAAAATTGTGGTCCGCCGGTGTCGGGAGCAGGATCCAAGCTACCGGTGGTAAGGGCTCCAGAGACAGGAACCACCTCACGATGCGAGCCGCCTCGAGAAGTACTGCCTTCTGAATCAGGACCCTTGATCCAACCGTCTAACAAAAGTCTCGAGATATGTTGCTCGAGGCTTTCGGCCAACAGGCCATTGGCCGTTACGACAATCAGCACGATGACAGCCGACCTCACATTTCACATACCAACAACCTCGTGTGTTAAGTCGAGATATTTTATTTATAAGTTATTTTATTATTAATACTAATTCGTTTTGTTAACATTTTTGATACATACCTTTCACCACATAAATCCCTAATATACAAACACGCATTTTTCTCCCGAAAGAGTTGGCAATAGTGTATTGCATACCACGTTTCCATTCATGAAGTGGTTTTCGGGCCCTTTGTCATTAACACCGTACCGAGTTTCGAATTCCAGGCAGCTACAGAGCACTTCCTCAAAAGCTGCTGTTGCACCTGCAACCTGCCGACCATTAGACAGACCGACGAGACACCTTATAAAAGTATGTAAAAAAGGGTTCCATCTCCACACTATAAACCAGCCACACGAAGTTATTATATCGCTGCTAGTTTTCGCGGGGGGTGGCACGGCGTGGGGGCGGGGGTGGCGCGCCCCGTGATAACTCGCTACTTCACCGTTTACTTATTTACATAATTACATATAATTTCCAACTGTGTGCGAGCGAAACCAACTTATTGGAGACTTTGAAGATATGTTGAAGGTTTTCAGATCACCCATTATAACAACACAGCACAAAAGCTTTAACCCTCAACCACTGACGTGTCATTTCGTAACACTATCACTGACATACGTCTCTGTTTAAAAATAAATTTGAGCTAGTCATCAAAAGTATTTAATGTTTCTATTATTTTTTATACGATACAATGATAATAATAAAACAGTAAAAATATTTATTAATCAACATGCTTAGAGATTTTAAGAAAAAAACATAAATAAACTTTAAAAATAAACATAAAATAAGCAATTAACAATAGAAACATTTTTTCTTCGTTTTCTTAAGTAATTATAAATGTTTTTAGAGATCAAAATCACTTTTATAGTTAATATCTTATTTAGGTACTTTTTAAAGGCGGATATTGCGGGTCGGTTTTTGATCACTGCAAGCAAATCGGCTGATCGCACACTCCACAATATCTCTGTCTCTTGCCAAATAAGACAATGGAATGTCATCATCAGAAAAGTATTCCGAAAATGTGTCAGAAGCTGCTGGTGACGGCAATAGTGTATCCTCTTCATTTTCTTCTTCCGAAGAATTGCTGCGGTCCGATTGAATGCAAATTTCTTCATTTGCCGATGATTCGTCAGATTCACACAGCCATGATTCTAATAATTCATTTGAATGACTGCTAATTGGAACTCGTTGTACTTTTTGATATGTAGTAGAGGGCCCAGGCAAAATTTTGTATTGTTTACGATTCATTTTATCATCAAAATAAAAAAAAATACATTAACAATGACCATACGACGTATGTCATACGTCAGGCCCTCGAACTCACCTGTTATGACTTGTGCCACCAGTCTCTTCTCCCCCGCGGCGTATTCGTCACTGTCAGCTAGGAAACCTAAAATGGCATAAACGAATGCACGTGTTCCACAAAATGAAGTTTTGAACGAATAACGGTTTCGGCGACGAATGTCATTCGTACGTCAGTGGTTAAGGGTTATTAAGGCACTTCAAGAATTTTCAAACAGGTATGAGTGACAAAGAGGACGCTTTACGAAGTCTAACTTTTTCTTAAACTCAAGCCTGAAAAATCAAATTTTCTTGGAAACCATTTTGCGGTTTCTGCAACACAAAAACATGATGCTGGAACAATGTTCTGCAACTTTTGTCCCCGTGGATATGGGGCATTATGTTCACATGCAACTACTTAATTAAAACTTTTTAGATCGTGCTCACTCCATATTTTCTTTCCAGAAAACCATAAAGTCACAATTTAATCAGGCCTGCGACAGCTTTAGTTCCAAAAAATGCGTGATGGCGCTACTTTCGGTAGCCATGTTGTTGGCAGCCATTTTGGCTGTTGTGTATATCTGTCAAACAGACAGATTGTATTTTCCGTCATTCGTGTCGAATCTCTGAGTTAGTTTGTGTATTATTTGTTCTCCTCGCTTTATTGCTTGAGTTGAGACATAATTCCAAATTCCTCGCTCGATACGAATTATACTGGTGCTCTGGTGCTTTGGTCCACGGCCATGGCTTCTATCAAGTGCTGTGTTGTCGGTTGTTCTTCAACCAACAAAACTCATCGCCTTTATAATTTACCAAAGGACGATAAACTTAGGGCTTTGTGGCTGTCGTTTTTGGTGTCAGTTAATTCCGAACTTCTTGGTCTATCAAAGGATCAGTTAGTGAATAAACGTGTGTGCCAAAAACACTTCGACAAATATCAACTGGATGACAAGGGTAATCGTCTCAAAGATGGTTATCCATGCCTATTTTCTACTGAAGAAATCGAGCATGGGGTGCCTTTATCTGGTAAGTGTTATTAGCTCTGCATATTAATAGGTACACCTCAGACCAAATAAAAAAACCAAGACATTGAAACAGCACAGCTATAATTTACAAGAAGTGTACTACTAATTATAGCTGTGCTGTTAAAAAAAAATATTCGATGAAACTGGTCATTTGTGACACAAATGCAAGGAAACCAAGTAGCATTTGTCACTTGGCCGTTATGTATAGTGCCAGTATCACTCGTAAATGATAATGACATGTTTTAGTTTTCAATGAACATAGAATGGGGTGTACATGTATTATGAAGAATTTCTCCAGATTTTTGTATTAAATAGATGAGCTCTGATGTTATTCTTCCTGTTTATGATTATTTCTTTATTAAAATTATATAATTAAACTTTATTTGGTTATTTTCAGGGGATCATTTATATGATCACAACTACAGTAAAAAGGAAGACATTGAGGAAATTGATGAAAATCCAGTTGTTGCCAAAGGTAATGATACTCATTTTTCAATCTTACTTATGCTTTGGTATAATTTATGTTCTATTTTCTGATATAAGCACCCTTTTCTCATTTTAGAACATCCAGTTGATCATTTATATTCAATACCAGCCACAAATCCTCCTGCATCTTCATTTCTCAATACTGGTAATCATTTTTAACAACTTGTTTTTTTTTGTTAAGTTCTTTAATTTTATCATTCATCAACCCATGTGGAACCTCTGTGCACACAATACAATTGAAAATTGCCAATAACTCTTTCCAACAAACAAAATGTAATTTTACTAACATGTTTTTCTGTTGAAAAATGATCACATTGACAATAAAGAATATTCTAATTGTTATATCTAAATATGATCAGTTAAAAAATATAAAGTTAAATATCTGCATGTTGCAATATGTACGAGTATTTTTTTTATTTCATTCAGAGCCACTTGTCCAATTATTTTGCCATGAGAGTGGAAAAACATTAATTTACATTATTAATATGTTTTATTGCAGATTTCACTACACTCAATGTCTTTGAATCAAGTGAAATACCATCAACAAGCAAGTGTGAAAAATCATCACTTAACATACAGATTGACTCTTTGGGGTCCCAAGGTTAGAATCATAGAAACTTACATAATTATATAATATTCAAGCATTGTCCTATCTATACTTAATATTATAAAGAGGAAAATTTTGTTTGTATGGGGGTAATCTCCGTAACTATCAGTCAGATTAGAAACATATTTCAGATAGCCCAATTCTTGAAGATGGTTACAGGCTCGCAGACGAACTAGTGGGCAGAAGCTAGTGATTAATAAATTAATGTTTTAGTATTTGCCCTTAGAATTGAATACTTATTTCTTCTATTTACAGATGTGATCCGCAGTGTGGAGCAAACTCAATTAAAACATAAAGCACCAAAACATATTGTTTTTAGGAGCGACAGTAAAATATATTACATATTTTTTAACACAAACTTAAAAAATCTTTTTTACTAAACTCACAGTAATAGCTATATCCTAGTTACAGAAAAATAAAGTGCTTAAAACACTGATGAAAAAGACATGATGACACTTGTTTTGATTCATGGATGGAATCTAAAAAAGTGTTGTGTCAAATCCTACAATAATAGTATACTAAATAAATAATGTAATTATTCTTTTCAGCTAATAAATTGACCACAAAAAGCAGGTGCTTTATAAAAAAAATGCGAAAAATTTCCGTTGAGGAAAACAAGACTCAGAAGCCATTTTTGCAAAGATTGGATGCTGCTAAGACACTAAGCTGCAGCCAATTGTTTAATAAAAAATTTGATAAAATGTCACAACAAGCCCAGGATTTTCTACTCATGCAGTTAAAAATGGCAAACAGAAAGAAGAAGGCAATGAGATACACTACCAGTGAAAAGCATTTGGCGTTGACCCTAATGAAGGAAAGCCCAAAAGGGTACAGATTATTACAAAAAATATTTAATTTGCCCAGTAAAAGAACATTAAACCGTCTCGCTGAAAATATAATGTTTAATGTCGGGCTAAATGATAATATTTTTAGAGTACTGAAGCACAAAACACAAAAGTGGGACACAAAGAAGAAACTCTGCTCTATTTTGTTTGACGAAGTTGCTCTTACACCTCATCTCACATATGTAGAGTCCCAAGATGAGATAAGAGGCTTTAAAGACTTTGGCTATGAAAGGCAATTAAGGTTTTGTGATCATGCCTTAGTATTTATGCTGAAAGGAGTGTGCTCAAACTGGAGACAGCCTATTTCTTTCTATTTTTGTGAGAGAACAACGGCAGCTGCTACAGTAGTAAGAATTTTAAAGGAAGTAGTCGCTAAAGTGTCAGAGTCAGACATAATACCTTTAGCAATTGTATGTGACCAGGGCTCGACATTTAGAACAGCCATAAATATGCTAAAATTGGAGACTGAACGCAAAATAATTATAAATGAGGAACATAATGGTGAGTAGATAAACTCTCTTTACAAATAGCCTTTGTATGCACATTATCTGCGTAGCAGTTGGAAATTATCTGGGATTTAAAAACGTATCCATCATCATTATATCACTATATCCATCAGTATGCTAGTCCCGCTGTTTAACCGCAATTGCGTAACAAACATCTAAACTTTGACATTATTTTATATATTAGTAGGATTCGGATCTGTAATCCATCAAATTAGCTTGTTGTACTCAATAGCTTTTATGTTTGCAGATGGAACTATTGAGGTGTCAGGACAACACTTAAGTGTAGTGTATGATCCCCCACACTTACTTAAGGGCCTAAGGAACAATCTTCTTACAAAAGATATGATTTTCAAAGGCAAAGTTGCCACTTGGAAGGATATTGAGACAGTTTTTGATGCTGATTGCCAACTAGGTCATACTAGAATGCATAAAAAGCTTACAGAGCACCATATTTACGCAGCAAAAATGAAGAAGTTGAAAGTGAGTGTAGCTGCCCAAACTCTGAGTGCAACAACCAGTGGAATGCTTAAATACACTGCATTGTTCAGTAAGTTTTTACTTTGTTATCAATATGCATTATCTAATAATACTATAGTCATCTTCTTAATCTATCATCACTCAGTCACTTTACTTTTATTTATTTAGGGTCTCCAACACAAGAAACACATGAATGCACACTATATAATCTATTTATTCTTTGTTAATAAGAATTAGGTTTGTAATAATTTAATTAATCATTTAAGACCCAAATAATATATGTTGCAGTTTCTTATTTATTTATATATACTTTATTGTACACCACAAAAACACATAACAAAAAAAAAAAAAAACAAACTATAAAATATACAATGTCAATGTGTTGTGTTCTTATAGTCGGATAGAATGGAAATACTTTCTTGTTATTTTTATTTGTTTTTTCATTTGATATACTTATATATAATTATGTATGTGTATATTTCAGAAACTACAGCCTCGGGTCAAAATGTCAGTGAGACAATGGCTACAACAGGCGAAGCTGTGGAATTCATGGACAAGCTCTTTGACAGCGTGAACGGATCTCGAGGGAGCACTGTACGGGGCAAACTGCGTGGACCAATAAAGCCGAATGCCCATCAACTTTATAAAATTTTGGACAGAAGCCAAACGAATATTGAAAAATATTCAGTATATTGATGATAGTAGCAAGAAAGCCCTCAAAAATAATAAAATCTATAAGGTTCGAGTTCCTTCTCTTAATGGATGGGTTACAACTATAGAAAGTTTTGAAAGGTTGTCTAAACTGTTGTTCGAAACATATGAAATACAATATTTTTATCCTAGAAATGTTACTTGAGAATTTTTTTGGTAGGATCAGAGCCATCAACTACAGGAACGTCAATCCTGATGCAAATACTTTTTTGAATGCATTTAAATCACTGCTGATGTCCAACGTTATGGGTCCACATTCAATATACGCAAACTGTGAGGATGATGTAGGAGACACAGTTGTTGATTTTCTAAAACTTATATCTTCATCCAATTTTGATGAGAGTTCCTCATCAACATTTGATGAGGATAAAGAAAATGCCACATGTAGTAGATCCATAACAATGACCCAAAACATTAGCAGTAATTCCAACCAATCACTAAATCCAGTGAACGAAAGATTGCGCGTGCACTCTTGTGCATATACAGCAGGGTATATGTGTAGGAGAGTGACAAAAAAAATTAATTGTAGGAGATGCTCTGAGACTTATACACAAACAAAAAGAGATGTTTTTCATAAATGGATTGAACAACGAGAATACACCCTTTTAAAACATCATAATTTAATTTATCCATCAAAGAAGTTTTTAATGATATACAGGGATATCTCGGGCCTTATACATGATTACTTGAATACGCACGCGTACAAAAAATATGTAAAAAAACATTTAAAAATGGAAATAATAAAGAAAGTTGATGTAAATTGGTTGGGGTGTACAGATCATAAAACCGAAGTAAAGGAATGGGTGCTTAATTTAATGATACGCACCCATGTACATAATTGGTGCAACATAATAAATACAATTTTAAAAGGAGGTGTACAAGAAAAACTTTTGAAACAGATGTGTGCACCCCAACAAATTGCCTTTGAAAAATATAAAGCCCATAGGTTAAGAGGTAAAACAAAATAAAAAATATAATCTGAAAATTCTTTTATTTTTACATTTCCTTATAATAATATTAATAATATTAAATATTAATAAAATTAACCCTATGAATTTTCCATAGCACATCACTATGCTATCGATATAGCGTCACTTTTATAGTACGACGTACGCTGTGGTACATCACTCGGTGACATTACGACACTAGCGCTTGGCGCATATTTTTGGAACTACTCGTCAACCATAGTACTGTCCTATCTGTCTCTGACTAGTATATAGTTATCTGTGAATTTAATTAAAAACCATTCTTCTTTTTGATAAAATAGTTTTGTCATTTTATTTATTATTTTCGATATCTTTTTGATTGTTTATTATTACTTTTGATAAATATTTATTCAGTAACTATATCTAAATGGACAAATCAAGCAATCCTAACAAACAAAATCAGCCAAAGCCAACTGACTTTGATACGTTTCTACCATGGGCTTGCAAAGAATACTCCATCGATGTTGATGTCATCGTTACCAGAAGTAAGTTGAATGTGTTCTTGAATAAATCGGATAACATTGAACAAATAACGTTGTTTATCTCACAGGTGATATCACACTTACACGCACGGACCAGCATTTTTCTGTATCTCTACCTCTTTCTGTCACTAACGTCCTTCGCTAGAACAAGAAGTCCATACGCACGTAAACAGGCGTTCAATGTGAATAAGTGCCGATGCTTGCAAGCGTACTTCTCACTCGAGCGAATACCGCTCTATATACCGTGGCATGGAGATTGACGCATAACCTGCAACCAGAGATTCAGTACATTAACCTGAACGACCATGCGTTAAAATTTTCTGTCGCTTATCAATAAAAAAATCCCTTTGTGCTCACTAGTTCCTTTAGCATTTTCTTTGAAGAGCTACTGAGAATTTTTGAATCAGTAGTGCTTTTGCAATAGGTAAAGAAACTACCTGTTGTTTCCTACAAAAGTTCCGACGCGGTCAAAATGTATGGAACGACTCTTTATTTTTAAATTACCGACGAAGAATTTCAACGCATGGGGTCCAGAATCATACTGAATCCATGGTAACAGGTTGCACGTCTATGTCCCTGCCGGTATTATGAATAACGAGATTTATAGTTATTTAGTCGTGATTTGTATAATAAAATAATTTGATGTCTTTGGTCTAATATTATCCTGAATGAAGTAGGTATAGAATAAAACAAAGAAAAACGTAGTCAAAGAAATTATTATTAAATTTAAAATTCACAGAATCGTACGTCAGTGCTGTAGATGCGAAGAAAAGTTCAAGCAATAAACTAAAAAAGCATCGGTCTCAAAAATTTGTTGGATCGTTAGTTACTGGTTTAGAAGATGACATACATAGTTCATTACTCGACAGATCTATGATAAGCAATGAAAATAAAATAATGATTGAAACATTTTACAACAGCAATGAAAACCTAGTGCAGCTGAAGCTTCTCCAGAACAAGGCTATACCAAGGAAGTTCATGCAAGTAATAGGTCTCACTCTGCCGTACCAAAAACATTTGACTTCAATTACCATTAACAGCGGCTTGCGCATGGATTCTTTATATGAAATATCCAAGTTTTTACCCAATTCTTACATAACGGAATTATGTCTCGATAGTACATTTCTCAGCCAAGCTAACAATCACATATTGTTTACGGATAGTAAGTTAAAACATCTCTCTTTGGCAAAATGCACGATAGATGATGCCATTGTTAAAACGATTGCGGATCAATTAAAAGACCCATATCCCGCGTCGAAAGTACTGTCTGCTTTAAACTTATCAAGTAACAGAATAACAGATGTTGGTGCGAAGTATTTAGCAGATATGTTGCGAACAAACAGACAACTCAGTTACTTGAACTTAGCGGGTAATATGATTACAGACGAAGGAGTTATGAGCATTCTCGACACATTACATGAATTTCCTTTGCAGACACAAGAATTATTAGAAAGTAGAGCCAGATACGTGGCTTACTTAAAACAGAGAACTGATTTAATTAACACACTCATGATAGAGCTCCAAACTGAAACATTCCATAAAAACCCAAAAAAAAAGAAACCTTTAAAGAAGGGTAAACTGGAAAAGCAATCTCTGCAAAATTTGCCTTCGCAGAAGCCGCATATAAATAGTGATGAGGACCAAATTATTCAAGAAAAAGCTGAATGTTTGGCCGCAAGTAGGATGGGATTGTTTAATGAGCCTTTTTCTCCGAAGAACACAAAATCACAAGATGGTGTAGTGCATTGTTTCGGTAATAATACCCTGTGCTGTTTAAATATTGCTCACAACAACCTTACCTATGCTAGTGTCAAGAAATTGCATCAAGTTTTATCAACGCAGAAGTCTCTTGACAGAACTCCTAGGGGTTTGATCAAAGTCGTGATTGAAGGCAACTTAATGCCGGTAGCTTGTAAAGAATATGGAGAGATTGATCAGCTTCTTAAATTATGTTCAACTGGCTTAGGTGCTATCAGAAAACAGTTAGAAGCTGCACCGAAAAAGAAGACTATAAGTTCAAAATCAATCGCCAAATAAAAGCATTTTATTTTCATTTTTATATTTTTATGAATGTTATACATGTTACGTTTTTATATATTTTTTCTGATGTCTCTTTATTAATAATTTTTGAAGATATTTTATATATTTTTATACTATTTTTATTTTTTTGTGATCTACTTTATAACACGTTTTTAGACGTAGCCCATTTATTTAATGTTGCGTTTAAATAGCATTCTACTACTATTAGCTATTAGCAGACTTTATAATTTACATATTTTATTGATTTTCATTTTAAATAAACATTTTCTTTATTTTTTTCAACCATTCATCTTTTTCCTGTCCCTGTCCCACATTACTTGAGGTTGTCGTAACAAGTTTTCTTCTTTCATTTGCACCTGTCAACTATGATGCTATCTAATCATCACAATCACCAGCCTAGAGCAGACGGCCCTGGGGTGTCGTGTTCGTTGATCATACTCAAACCACACCATATTGCAGCGACTAGATGACTCAGGGGTCGATTACGTTTGATTAGTGTCGCTACAACTTCTTGCAGTTAGGTTTTTGGGTTTTGGGCCCAATATGAATGGTCTCCAACTTTGCACAATAGCTGAACTCACACAACACAAATCCATACTATGTTTTTTTATTTTTTTTTCCATAATTTACACCGTAAAAAGAAATTACAATCTGTCAGATATTTAAATATTCACTATAAGGATAGGTTACACTATTGCACAGAATAACTTTTATTCGCCATGAAAATTATCCTTTTAAAAATTGCTCAAATCTGTGTTCAAAGCCTACAATGACAACAACACACAATAACTACAATTACACAATAACACTACCACACATAACACACACACACACACTACACCCTACACACACACACACACTACACTATCAGTTTAAATACAATTTATTGTTTACTATACGGGGTGTCCGGGACATCGACGCGAAGCCGGTTACCATGGATTCAGTACATGATTCTGAACCAAAATTTTTCGTCGGTTATTAAAAAAAAAACAGCTGCTCCATACATTTTGACCGCGTAGGTATTGCACTTTTCTATGAAACAGCAGATTTTTTTTTAAATAACCGACGAAAAGTTTCAACGCAGTGGGGTGCAGAATCATATACTGAATCCATGGTAGCCGGCTTCGCGTCGATGTCCCTGCCACCCTGTATATTTTCTGGGGTACAATAAAGTATATATAAATAAATAAATATACAATTTCTTCATCAGATTTGCCTATTTAAGTCATTATGGGTTAGGCCGCACGCGATCATATCAAAATCAAAGGCTCTAAAGATCTGAAGATCTCTTTATTTTTGGTCCATAATCGAAATCTGATAGTGTACTCCTAAACTTTTGAAATATATTTTCGGTGTTCTCTCCTCATGCCGCACCTAGTCAGCTATCAGCTTTTCGCCCTGCAAATGTTTGCTCCAAAAACCCTCTGGGCTCCTCTACCATCTTAGAAAGACCTTCCGATGCAAAGGATTTACTGCTATCGACCAAGAGCCCTGTACCATAAGAAAATTCCGATGTCACAACTGAAACTAGTATAATTGGAGGGAAATTCAAAACATGGTATATCTCTCAATAATATGCTCTTCCTATATTGGAAACAATTTTTTCCATTGATTTCCGAGAATTTGTATTTATTTGTCATTGAAGACCTACTTAATATTTTGCGGTTAGTTTTGAGAACAAGTGCCGCGACGCCACGTTACTAAACACTTGCGGGTCGCCCCGGCTTCCCACGGGTGCATTTTATATGTGAAGATGGTATTCTGTTTACGACACGTAGTGCACAAGTTTTGAGCACAAACCTAACAAAAAGTACTAGGCTTGATTCAAGATAGTATTTCAATAGTTTTTTTTTGTATATATGTATTTACATAATACAATTATAGCCTATTATCTGGAATAACCTGCAAGTACCTTGCAGTAGTGTAGAATTTTTCAATTAAGAGATGTGGTTTCGGAGATTACCACCGACATATACACAATTTCACAAATTTCACTCTCTGTCATTATAATATTTTATACACATATAAAAATATGATTAAAAGTAATTTCAAGTTAATAATATCATACTCATTATATTAGTGTATACTGGTTTGATATTATTAATCATATTAATATATATTAGTATGATGTTATTAACTAGAAATTACTTTGAATCATATTTAATTATTTGTGTATAATATACTCTATAGGTAGTATCATAATTATAGACCGGCCCTGTGCTTCTCTCATCCAGCGAATTCCCATGACTTCCACCAACCAGGTCATCGGGCCACCACGTGAGGCAATGTGCAGCAGTGGACTTCGTTGGCTGAATGAATGGGCAGGTGCTGTCCGCCCCGGGTCTGTCTTGGGGGCCCCTAATCTCGAGTAAAGGCCCAAACAAAGCCAAATTTATGTGTAGTAAGTAAAAGGCAGTTTGTAATGCCCTACTCCGGTGCTTACATTTTCGAGCTCGCTCCACTCGGTCCTGCATCCTATAAATTTATTTTTTCTCTGATTTTTCTGCATAATTTGACAGAGTAGAACATATAATTTACTATGGCCAGTTGCATGTTTGTCCTGGTCTCTTCCAGGACTTCCAAATATAACTTCACAGTCATCAATTTACATTTCTGTTCACAGTTATTTCTCTAAACAACATGAAACATTTATCACATACCTATGTAGAATCGACCAGGACCTTCTTAAAATAATAAAACGTTTGTATGCACTTCTTAACGGGTTGCTATTATTACCAAATCAACCAATGACCCAATTAATTGTACATACTTTCTTTATTTTTCGTGCGGTTAGTGACTAACCAGTGTCAGAGTTTTTATGTCGATCAAGGGCCTCTGACTTGGCTTCACATGCGTCGAGAAATATCTCTCCAGAAATAATTATATACATACTGATGATTAAAAACAATCCAAAATAAATCGTGGTTCTGACACCAGTCTGTTACATAAGTGTATTATCTATGGTCACGTACAAGAATTTTTAGTTATTACCTCAGAGTAATGCAAGAATCATAATAAAGCATAGATAATTTATTATACTCACCTAGAGTCCGCGCCACCTGTGGCGCCACCACTCAAGTCCGATAGACGCAGCGCTGGTATCTATGTCATTGCATCAAATTGCATTAAAAAAATGTACAATTCCACAACTTCGACGAGTCACGTCACCACAGAAAAAAGAAACAATAAATAGGTCATCGACAATATTTTTGGTAACAAACTCTGCAAAACTGTATAAAATGTTTGAATGAATTTATTAATGAAATGCACCGATCCAAGCGTAGTTAAACTACGCTGTTATCAGTGCATTTCATTGACGTGACGTGACTCGTCGAAGTTGTGGAATTGTACATTTTTTTTAATGCAATTTGATGCAATGACATAGATACCAGCGCTGCGTTTAACCAGACTCGATAAATCGAATGAACCCCGAGATTTGCACTAGCCTCTGGAGCCTCATGCTTCATGGGGCTACAGAGGCCAATGCATATCAAGGAGTAGACCGGGTGGCACGGTAATGGTAAGGAATACGTCCTCTTAGGAAGGATTTACGAGCCATACCGGATATGCATCCTTGAGTAGTCAATGGACTATTGGAGTGACGGGTGAGATACTTTATCTAGGGATGGGGATCTTTTAGCGACGTCGCCGCCAGAGTGTTTCATGTCCATCTTCAACAGTGTATCTTTTGGCGGGGTTAACTTCTTTCTTGACTCTTTTCTATGTCACTGCTATACTGTGTTACACGTTGCTGTTTCTATTCTCTTCGTCTGGCTACTATCCGTTTCAGGTTTCTTGTAAATCTCGCTAGCAGCCTTCTTAATCTTATCTCGGTCTACAACCGTCTTCAATTTCCCAATATTTAAATATGTAAACTTAAACATTTCTTCACAAAAATTACTTTACCACCCAAATAAACACAAAACTACAAGCTTTAATTCATGCATGCCTATCTAGTACCTACTTTGTGTTAGGTTACTGCTCAGAACTTGTGCACAACGTGTTGTGAACATAATACCGTCTTCACAAGTAAATTGCACTTGGTGCGAAGCCGGGGCGAATGGCTAGTTTTTAATAACGGGGCATCGTGGAACTTCTTCTCAAACCTATCCGCAAAATATTAAATGACAAATAAAATACGCGCAAATTCACGGAAATCGATGTAAAAAATAGTTTGCATTAAAAAGGAAGAGCAAATTATTGAAAGAAATACCACGATAATTAAAAAAATTGGAACAGCATTGCATTTTCTTCCAATTATTCTAGGTTTGGTTGTGACAGCTTACTTTTCGTTTGGTACAGGGCTCTTGGTAGATAGCAGTAAATCCTTTGATACCTACCAGGTCGCCCAATATTCGAAGGCATGATATGCATTGGAAATGATAAATTCATGCTGACATGCAACCTACTAACAACTTTTTAAATCATGCTGACTCCACTTTTTTTTCTTATTCCGAAAACCAATAAAACACAATTTGAAAAAAAAAACATTCTGCTTTTTGACATTATTCTGTAATTTTATTCACAATTATACATAATTATGTAATCACTTTTCGATAATTTGAATTGTATTTTTCGATAATTATTTATTCTGTAACATTTTCTAAATGGAAAATCACGTAGACACTCCAATCAACATTGAGGATCCTGGAAAAATTAACCATCCAAAGCCAACCGACTTTGACCATTTCCTACCATGGGCTTGCAGAGAATTATCTATTGAGACTGATGTCGTCGTTACTAGAGTCGCTCAGAGTAAGTAGACCATATTCTTCAACAAATCAAATAACTTTAGACGATTAACGTTATTTGGATGTAAGCGTATAAAAAAGCGCACAACAAAGAGAAACGCTTCCGACCCATTTCTGCTTTTCATCTTATGTCGAATAAACCCGCCGTACAGTGACATCCCGTGGATCCACATTTCTTATACCTGTCTCTTTCAGACGTCATTAGCTCGAGCGTGATGCACGCTCACAAGCATTGAGGTTCACTCGCAAGCATCCACACTCATTCACATTGAAAGCTTGTTGCATGCGGATGATCCATGCGTGTAATTTCTTCCTAAAGCTACGGATTCCTAGAAGAGCGGTGGCCGCCACATAGCGTCTGCAATTTACAGCTGACTTCACTCAAAACGTTATTTATGAAAGTTTGTAGGTGTGTTTTCTTAGAGAGCGTTTATTTCTCACCGCAAAATCAAACCCCGTCATCATTTTCAAGATAGCCGTCACTGAGTGCACAGGAAACTGTAGCTTTCAAGCTTGGTTAGTTTACGATAAATACGCAGCATTGAACAAGAATCCCTTAGAACGGCATATCTATTTTGAGGAAAACTCAGTTTTCTGCTTTGTAGATCGTCGTCACACAGGGTAGATTTTTGAGACGGGGCAGTAAGGGCAGGTACCTATAGTCGTTTTAGCAACAGGAAAACAATTTTAGGAGAGTCCTTAACTTGATGTAACATTTTGATGTTCATTCAGAGATTTCGGAAAAAAAAACACAGACAGTATAATAAAATTGGCATTTTTCACAAAAACTTTTTTTGATGCTAATCGATCCTGTTTCTCATAAATATAAAAAAAACTCAAGCTTACTGAAGTTTGAGTACCAGAAAAGACAGAAATCGCAAAAAAAATACTTTTTCGTAGGAAATGAGCAACAAGACAACACCTGCCATATGCGTTCTAATCTGGAACGTCAATTTATTTATATATATATATATATACTTTATTGTACGTCAGATTATACATTACATAAAGAAAAAGTAATACACTACAAAATATACAATGGGCGGCCTTATCGTTAACTGCGATCTCTTCCAGGCAACCTTGATCAATTCAGCAGTGGATAGAAATGTTTGGTCCTATTATCCTGTTTATGGTCCTCTGTCCCGTCTCAAAAATTTACCCTGTATAAAGTGAATGAAAATATAGGATTAAAACAAAGAAGCGTGAGCATTCTAATAATTAAATGATAAATTCAACAGCGTCGTACGTGAGTGCTACAAATAAGAATAAGAAAATCAGTCTTAAACCGAAAAAGCAACCGCTCTTAGGGCTGCCATCTAATGGTTCAGATGATGACATAACTTCAGTACTTGACGAACCTCTCAACACCGAAAATATAATCATGATAGAAACAGTTTACGACAACAATGAAAACTTAGTCCAGCTGAAGTTTCTCAAGAACAAGGCTATACCAAGGAAAGTCATGCAAACAATCGCACTCGCTATTCCGTTCCAACCACATTTGACTTCAATTATCATCAACAGCGGCTTGCACATGGAATCTTTATATGAAATGTCCAAGTTTTTGCCAAATTCACATATAACAGAATTGTGTCTTGATAGTACATTTCTCAGCCAAGCTAACTATCACATATTGTTAACGGACAGTAAGATAAAACATCTCTCTTTGGCGAAATGTACGATAAATGATGCCGTTGTAAAAACGATCACGGATAAATTAAAAGACCCATGTCCCGCGTCGAAAGTACTGTCTGCTTTAAACTTATCAAGTAACAGAATTACAGATGTTGGTGCGAAGTATTTAGCAGATACGTTGCGAACAAACAGACAACTCAGTTACTTGAACTTAGCGGGTAATATGATTACAGACGAAGGAGGTATGAGCATTCTCGACACATTACGTGAATTTCCTTTGCACGCCCAAGAAATATTTGAAAGTAGAGCCAAATACATGGCTTACCTAAAACAGAAAAATGATTTAATTAGCACACTGATTAAAGAGCTCCAAAATGCAAAATTTGATAAAAGCTCTAAAAAGAAAATGACGAAGAAGGGTAAACTGGAAACTCACTCTCATCAACTTATTTCTTTAGGTATAGAAACAGAAGTTGACGCCCAAATCATACAAGAGAGAGCTGCAGTTTTGGCTGAAAAAAAGATGGGATTGTTTATTAATCCTTTCTCTCCTAACAGCACTAAATTACAAAATGGTGTAGTGCATTGTTTCGGTAATAATACCCTGTGCTATTTGAATGTTGCCTACAACAACCTTACCTATGCTAGTGTCAAGAAATTGCACGAAGTTTTATCAACGCAGAAGTGTCTTAACAGAACTCCTAGGGGTTTGATCAAAGTCGTGATTGAAGGCAACTTAATGCCGGTAGCTTGTGAAGAATATGGGAAGATTGATCAGCTTCTTAAGTTAGGTTCAGGTGGTTTAGGTGCTATCAAAAAACATACAGAAGCTGAAACCAGAAAGAAGAACCTAGGTTCAAAATCAACCACCATTTAAAAGCATTTCTTTTTTCAGTAGTCAATTTTTATTAATGTTACAAAGTTATGTTCTTGTATATTTTTTCTTATGTCTATAGAGACATAAGAAAAAATATACAAGAACATAACCAACATAATCATTACTTGATATAGATCAAGTAATGATTTCTAAATCGAATTATTTTTTAATACTATTTTAATAATTTTAAGACCTTGTTAGACTTAGCCAATCTATTTTCATGTTGCGTATAATTTTAGATACTATTGTAGTCATTTAAGTAAAATAAAACAAAAAAAAAAAATGTTTTAATTATTTTCAACGATGCATCATCATCTTCCTGCACTTGTCCCACGTTTTAGCTTGACCAACGTGAAATGCGGTAGTGGGGCGCGTCATTTCAGAGTGGACAAGCTATACTTCGGGTCGGCGTAACACGTTTTTTTTTTAATTCTCTACCGTTTAGAGGCATGAGGAACAGGGTGTAAAGTTCACTCATCCTCTATAGAAAAGGGAGGGTCCTCCGACCAGACGGGTGTCGTGTCTGGCGGGCAACTGCCCAGAGGTTGAAGTCGGGAGCTTGTATATATGTCGGTAAACTCGCACGGTAAACTCTAATTGCGCGATGCAGGATTTGCTTGACGTCAGGTCTTTGATGCGTGGTTCGCATGTTTCGATGTAGATGATGCCGCCACATCACTCCTCTCCGGAGACCGGCTTTGGGTTCGAGCGAATTGACGCCAGATTCATGACTCATCCAGGGACTTACAAGAGGATGTTGTTACATCCATTGAACATGGATCATCAACACTGCCGCCACCACTTCTCTACAACCAACATCGGTTGTTGCTGTCATGTCATGACGCTAGGTATCTTGACTGGGCAGGGCATCAATATAACCTGCTAGCACCAGCGTCATTTTTGGACAATGTTTTGATGTTTCTTAAAGACAGTTATTTTTAATCATTTTATTTAAGTATGTACCTACAATAAAGGAATTTGTTTGGCAATAAGTTATTTTATTTATTTTAATCCCAATTCAATACCAACAAGTATGTAAATATAAATATTATTATGGGTATTGAGGATAGAAACCAAAATACGGGATTAAAGATGATAAAAATATAATTTTATGTGTATTTATGTGTACATTATAGAATAAGAACACTTTGTGATTCAATAAAAACAATGTTAAGCACTTATTTAATAGATATTGAAATAGGTGCTTTACATTTTTGTTACACAAATAGAAATATTTAAAAAAACTGCAGAATCTGATCTCAGACCAACAAAATATTAAATCTTTCACTAACCTCACAAAGGCATACCACCAATTTGTACCTGTTGTTTCTCACAGATGGCGTTATAATAAAAAAACTTAACCTCATTTTGACCAGTTTCTGACTCCCACGCAAGTTCCTGTCTCCTTAAACTTATTAATTGATAAACTATAAAATATGACGAATATAATAATATAACAATCATTACTGAACATTGATTTTGACTACCTAGGCAATCGTCCATTGCCCCACCAGACATCTCCTTTAAGTTGGTCGATTATTACTCGTTGTATCGTGTGTCGTGTAAAGCCTACTTAGCTGTGATAGTTTATTTTAACTTCGTTTATATACTACCTGTTGTAATTTTTTTCACAAATCCAAGTACAACCATTAAGCTGGCAGGGGAAGGTGACACACACAAGACTCTAACAAAAATTTAAAGCTTAATATTTCGTAAACGGATTCCTGAATTGAAAAATTATTGTCACACACCCACAATATTATGGAACGACCTTTCCAACGATTCCCCACACCATGGGATAGACGAGAAAAAAAAATCATCCCCACATTACGTGTAGGGGAGGTACCCTAAAAAAAAAAAAACTTGATTTTATTTTACCACTTTGTCGACGGCGTGATTAATATGTATACCCATGCCAAATTACAGCTTTCTAGTACTAACCGTAGTTTCTAGTATATCCCTAGGGTTTTCGCGAAAATTCGAATTATCAAATCATCCTACGACATATGTATTATAAAGGAGAATCGGCAAAAAAATATGGGAGCTGGTCCAAGCACCAATAACAACCACATATAATTATGTTATTAGACAGATATTTTAATATAATACAATAACTAAATCAAATCAAATCAAATTAAATTATTTATTTTTGCAGAAAACACTGTTATAATGGTGTTATTAGATGTACATGTTTCAAGTGATTCTACCGTAAGGCATGCAAAATGTATACAATCATGGTCTATCAAAGTCAAGATTGACATTGAAACATGACATTGAAAGCAGTTACCGCATTTTTATGTCTCAACAAACACAATCACAACAATCTTGTATAAATACATATAACTGCTTTGGTAACAACAAGATATCAAAGAAAAGAATTTGTCTAAAAGCTACTTTTCGTGATTTACAAACGTAAAAGGAGAAGCGGACAAAATGGTCCCCACGACCAATAACAACCATACATATGTCATTAGATAGCCATTTTGATATAGAACAATAACTACTATGGCGACTCATCTAGCGTCCAGCTCTTTCATCAGGTCCTCGTCATCAGGTAAAATTAACAGGACTCGTTGAGACACATCTGTGAACCCACACTCGATGGGTTTACAAGAAGCTGTTCAAGAGTTCCGTAATCTAGCGTCTAGGTCCACCATTCTATCAGCTCGCTGGTACCACATTATTATATTATTATCATCGCAATGCATACATTTGAAAATATTCAAACTAGACCACTAGAAGTGTTTAATATTCAAGTGTGCGAAACATAGCCACAACTTTTTTCACACAGCTATTTGAAATGAGCCGCCATAGTAGTTATTGTTCTTTATCAAAATGCCTATCTAATGACATATGTATGGTTGTTATTGGTCGCGGGGACCATTTTGTCCGCTTCTCCTTTTACGTTTGTAAATCACGAAAAGTAGCTTTTAGACAAATTCTTTTCTTTGATATCTTGTTGTTACCAAAGCAGTTATATGTATTTATACAAGATTGTTGTGATTGTGTTTGTTGACACATAAAATAGCGTTAACTGCTTTTAATTTTAACTTTAAAATTGATTAACAACAACAATTTTACTCAAATAACAATGTTAACATGAATAAAAACAGCATAAGAAAGGTTATTAATTAGAGGTAGGAAATTACATTTTATTTCTTTAAGCAGGTTTATACAACCGTTATTTATGCCACAAGTGCGGAAAGTAGGTGATTTCCGACGAGTGTTTATGTCGACACGAATCGGAAATCCTCTTACGCACGTGTATCATACAACGTTTTACTATGCATTGTGCGAGAAAATAAAAAAAAGAGCGAGCTTTACAATAGTCGCTTCGGATGTGTAACATTTGACACATTGGCTGACGTTCTATGTTATGGGGTTTGGTTTCCGTACTAAGTCCTTCAGGGTACCATTGTGCGTGGGCCATAGCGGCCGTTGGTGGTTACTCCAACCAGCCCACCTCCCTCCAGAAGTTAATTAAATCTCCTGGTCTGTTCAGAACATCTGTGAAAGATCTGGGTGTCCCGAGGGTCTGTGTTCTAATCTGGGTGGCGCCTGTGCATTCAAAAAGCACGTGCGTGACGGTTTCCTCGGCCTCCATGCACGCCCTGCATAGAGGAGGGTCCGTTATGCCTAATGTGTGAAAGTGTTTGTTCAGCGAGCAGTGGCCCGTGATGGTCCCCATCACCAGGCACAGGCCGTTCCTATCCAGGCGTAGTAAACGCCAGGTTAGCCTGATATCCAAAGATGGCATGGCTTCCTTGGACTGCCTGCAGCCCGGGGTCGAGGTCCACCAGTGCTCCGCTTGAGTGTGGGTGAACTCCTGTAGCCACCTGCGTATCTGGTTGAAGGGGATGGGTACGATAGGCTCGGGTCCACAAACTGCCGTGCTGGATCCTCGTCTAGCAAGTTCGTCAGCTGCGTCGTTACCTAGCGAACCGCTGTGTCCTTTTATCCATTGCAGTGTCACCGTGTTGCGGCTAGATACCGTTATTTGTTCTAGTTCATTGTGACATGCTAGTGTCAGCGTTGAGGTAATATATTTTTTCCGTAAGGATTGAAGAACTGAGGCGCTGTCGGAGAGTATGCGTATGTGTGTGTCCGTAACTCTCCTGGCTTTTAGGGCGTGGACCGCTTGTATGATGCCCACACACTCCGCCTGATAGACGGTGTTGAACATTCCCAGCGGGCTGGATATCTTTATGTTGAAGTCGTGTCAGAAGACTCCAACTCCAGTCCCGGAGTCGGTCCTCGATCTGTCTGTGTATACTCTCATCTCTTTCGAGCCTGAGTAGTCACACTGTTCTTCTGTAAATATTATGTTGGAGTGCCTATGAAAGTGGTGTCTTTTTGGGGCTTTATCACAGGTTGATGCCATCATTGGTCGTCGTTTGATCGCATCTTCCTTTATATTTGTGTGCTTAACTCTGGAGTCTTTGCTTAGGGTTTTTGATACATGGAACCTAAAGGCGGCTAGGGTCACCTCCTCCCGCACGATGAGGTGCAGACGTGGCAGTCCAAGCATTGCCTGTAGGGCCGCAGTGGGTGTAGTTCTCATACGCTCACATAGCCAGTGATTACAACAGAAGCAAACCACTGCAGTTTTTCGAGATTCCTTTGGGCTGTGCTCAGGTCTGTACTGTGCCACCAGACCACTGAGCCGTATGTGATAATTGGTCGGATGATTGTGGTGTATAACCAGTAGGTGACCCTGGGGCTAATTCCCCAGTTCCTGCCAAGCAGTTGCTTGCACTGCCACAGGGATATGCTGGCTTTTGTAATAATATAGTTTGTGTGTTTTGCCCAGTTCAGCTGTTTGTCTCAAAAGATGCCCAGGTATTTAGTTTCAGTTGATAGGCTCAGGGTTGTTCCGAAGAAACGTGTTTGCTGTAGTGTTGTCAGTTTCCTCTTTTTTGTGAAGATAATCAGTTTTTGTAGGGTTCACTGAGAGTTGGTGCCTGTTGCACCATTCCTCTACTATTTTCAGGGCTTGACGCATGAGGGTGCATAGAGTGTTTTCGTGGGTGCCGTTTATTATAATGGTGATGTCATCGGCGTAGCCTACAGTGAAGTCAACTTTGTCGTTGAGTGTTTTGATGAGGCTGTCTACTACAAGGTTCCACAGGAGCGGCGAGAGGACGCCCCCTTGCGGGCAGCTCTTCGCAACGATGGCCGTCGTAGTATCATTTACTGTGACTTGCACAGCTCTCAGTTTCAGTATGTTGGTGATCCAGCCACTCGAAGGTCGGGTTTATGTTGTGACTGTTGAGTGCCATGTTAATGCTGTTGAACATGGTTTTGTCAAAGGCGCCCTCGATGTCAATGAAGGCGGCCAGTGCTGAGCATTTGTGGTCCACTGCGCATTCAATTTTGGAAACCACGCTGTGTAAGCGCGAATTCTGTTGATTTGCCTGTGGAGTACGCATGCTGGTGTTAGTGGAGTGGTTTCATCCGAAGAGGTCCATCTCGGATGGGCCTATTACAGAGTCTCTCGAGGGTTTTCAGTAGAAAGGATGTGAGGCTTATAAGCCTTTGGTTGCGTGTAATCGGTTTTTCCTGGTTTGGATATGAAAATGACTTTTACCTCGCGCCATGCGAGAGGTATCTGTCTAAGTGCTATGCAGGCTCGATAGATCTCCACCAGCCATGGTGTCAAATAATCTATCCCCCACTGCAGTAGGGCTGGGAAAATGCCATCTAGCCCTGCCGACTTGTATGGCTGAAAGGTGTTGATAGCCCACTTTATTCGGTCTTCTGTTACTATATTGCGGGCTCTTGACCAGTCTTGGTCCGTCCATTCTGGTTCAGCCTCCCACGTCCGGTCCTCCAGGATTTTACAGTCTGGGAAGTGAGTCTCGAGAAGGACCTTACTGGTTTCAAAGTCAGTTAGTGTGTATGAGTTATCGTGTTTTTTCAGCGTGCCAAGAGTTATGTCCTGATCAGCTGATTGGCGGATTGGCTGACGTTACGTTATTGTTGATTTTAAAACGTTTAACAGTATTTAACTAAATTAACTATTTACACTAGGTACTAAATACAATGACTAACTATACAAATAAACAAACGGTCACTAGGCGTCAAAGTATTCGTCCGCATCGCTGTCATTCGGAAACGTGCCCAGAAGACTGGCAGCATTGCCAAACGTTATGGCAATGCTAGTTCTTTGGCCAAAGAAGGAGCCAGCACTTTGGTCACATGAAGTATCGACCGGTAGACGAGAAATTTCCTTAAACAGGAGACGCGCATTCGGGCCCCATGACCCGCGCATTCGACCCCAAACGGCACAAAACTGTAGTTACCCATAAGGTTACAGTATTTGCGCCGCTTGAGGGTGTCAGCAGCCGCAGCAGCGGCGTCAGCACAGCCCGCCGAGCTAGGAACATGAGATGGTGCAAGGGTGTCGACAGTGGTTGCGTCCCACACCTGAGGCTTCACCCACCTTCCACGGCAACAACGTCATGCCGTCTGGTCTCTTCACAGATTGAGTGGACCTGTGCAGTCAGTGCATGCATTTGTCAGTAATCATGCAGCTCAACTCAGAACTTAAGGAGCTCAATGATCCGATGAACAATAAAAAAATATTGATTAAAACATAGCTTTAAAAAAAAATACAAATATAAAGAATGACTCACGATTAGTCTTCACGTTCACAATATATAATAAAATCGTAGCGAAGTCAAAACTGTACATGAATATTTTTGAAAAAAAGTAATTGCTACGAGGTCCTGGATCGATTCTAAGGCTGCCTTTGAAGCGGAGCGAAGCAGCGGAGAGGAGAATGGCAGCGGAGAGGAGAATGGCAGCGGAGTGAAGCGGAGTTGTCGACAGCCTCTGTCCATTGAAGCGGAGCGAGGCAGCAAAGAGGAGAATGGCAGCGGAGTAGAGCGGAGTTGTGGACAGCGTCTGTCCATTGATGCGTAGCAAGGTAGCGGAGCGGAGTTACGGACTGTGCGGAGCAGTGTTGCGGACTCTGCGGAGCTAGACCGAGATCACGAGACGAGTAATAATTCCCCGCTCCGGTTCCCCGCTCCACTTCCCCTCTCCGCTTCTCCGCTCCGTTTCCCCGCTCCGCTTCCCGGTTTTGTATGAATTTTTAAACTAGTTCGCAAATCCTTGTCCACTGTAGCGGTGCGGAGGTTTTATGCAATTCCATTGGTTAATATTGTCACACCGCTACTCCGCTCCAGTGGACAGGCAGCCTAATGCCGAAAATATAGTTTTTAGAATTTTTGTCTGTTTGTCTGTATGTATGTTCCAGCATCACGCAAATTCTACGGGACAGATTTTTCCAATAAGTCTGGTCAAGCTGTAGGGTATAAACTATAACGCTAATTGTATTCTTCTCCGCAGATCTTAAAAGGACGCGCCAAAATGTTAGGATATTGCAGATAGTTACCGATTTAATATTTTAAATGATTATCATCACGCTATACCTTTATGGAGCTAAGCAGTCAATCATGAAATATAAGAACGGGTTTGCACAACTCCTTCAAAAACAGTGGTTGTAAGATCGATTCCCAACTATTGTTATTTTTTCACTTTGTTTTTCTTTAACATTTTTTAATAAAAATGTGTATATAAAGTAATTAATTAATTAATACTTAATTCACAAAAAAAATGTTATCTTGGTAAGCAATAACAAATTGCTACAGATTTGTCCTAGCGACTTTAAAACATGTGTGGACATGAAATTTTGAAGTCGCTACGAGTGTAGTACTTAGCATTATTTACCAGATATTACGCTTTGTAAAAATTTACTAAGAGAAATAAACGATCACTATTTTTTATATTATTTGCGGTTATTACTTCACACAGTACAGGGCCCATTGTTATGGGAGTTATATCGGCGTCATCTATCCGAAGACTTTTTAAATGATAAACGCGTTATTAACAGCTGTATTAATTCACATAACAAGACGTGGTATTATTTAGGTTTTTTATTTGTTTTTTAGTTGTTATAATTTAGTAATTTCTATCGGTGGCAATCCACTGATCGAGTATGGGTTACCGGCTCCGAAATCATCGGCACATCAAGACCGCGGATATGGGCTCAATCAGGGTTAAATGTTTTTCTTGGATGCTCCTGGTGGAACAGGAAAAACATTTAATACCACTGGCATCCTGTAGAGGTCAGGAAGCAAGGCAAAATTGAAAATCGCGGTAGCGTCTTATAGAATCGCTGCCAAACTGCTTCCTGGTGGCAAAACAGTGCACACCATGTTTAAAATTCCCATCGATTTAGAGTGCAACGACACTCCTGTTTGTGAGGTGTTGCGCTTTCATCGTATGGGATGGATTGATTATGGCAAATAGGAAAGTTAGCAAGGAACGCTTCTATGCAACATGGAACTGCAATGCAAGCAAAGCACAGAACATTAATAAACTCAAGAAGGCAAAGCAAGCAGAAAATAATAATTATATGTCAATGTCATGTCAAAGAAATAATAAATACTTACCTTCATTTTAAGAAGTGGGTATTCAAAATAAAAACACTTTAGATGTTTACACAAAAATATGTTAGTAATATTGTCGTGTTTTATACGCAATTACATTACAACAAATTACATACATTCTTATTTATTATTAATACTCTTTAAAGGTAATTACGGAATAAAATGGAACGTCAAAAACATTTTTAGTACTTCCCGTTAAAAATGGCGAGGCGGAAGCTATAATTGAGCAATTTTTTTTTGGGAATTATGTTGCGCAACCTATTTTGAATTTATAAATCTATAATAAATTAAATCTTAATTTTTAAATCTTACTGTAAAACCTTAAATCATGAACATTGTCGACTCAGAACACGACCAGAGGGCAGAAACTGGACATGTCCTTTGCCTGTCCTGTATGGAACCGTTCCGCTCACGCTAACCTAGTAGATGCATCTCTAAAAAGAAGTGCCTGCTTATTAGTGATTGCCTTAAATCGACCCCTGTACGAATGCTGTATCCACAGACTGGCATTGCGCCTACAACCATTCGTAGGGCCATAGCCAGCCGCATCGAGAGGGCAAAGTTACAAGCTGACTCACGCCCCAAAAGCTGAAAAACCTTAAAAGTTTTCATAAGTGCGTAGGGACAGCTAGTCCCCAGCCAATAGCAACGCCTTCACAGCTAGATGTGATCCTTGACTTCTGACAACTTTATGAACTATAAGAGAGCCTTCTACCTAGCCACGCGTTACCGTATTCGACTTGGTAATTTTTCAATAGATTTCGAACCCGAGTCAGCCGGAGCAAAGACAATCTCCACAGATGGGCGGCTCACGGATTGACGATGGGGACGGCTCAAGGGGTCTTCTCCCTAAGCACCAAGTCCGTAATTCCGGTCGAGGTTATGGGCGTTTCCTACTCCGTATCACTTATGGACATTAAAAGATACAACCAAGTCGAGATCAGAAAGCAAACTGTTTATTTCCTTTTTACCCTCATTACAAAAATGTTACACTTGACAACTAATGAAAAACCAATCAACGAGGTTCAAACATAACATACCTTTCTCTCATAATGAGTGGTAAATACAATAATCAATTCACAGTAGATAACAAAATCATTTTAACAAAAATGTCTACTTCTAACAAAGGAATCGCTTAAGTCATTCATTAGGATTTCCTATAATATCTGGCCATAATTCAGGCGGTGGAATCACAATCGGTGGATCCTGTGATAATTCAGAGTCTGTATCGTTGGCTGGCTGACTGTCAATGACAGGTGACCCATGAGCAGATGTGTCCGGCGGTCTGGCCAGTATTTGGTCGGCGTGTCGCCGATGCAGCTCTCCATCTTCCGTTCTCACCACATAAGTGGCCGGCCCCTCCACCGTCTCCACGGTGGCCCGACGCCACCTGTTCCCGGGCCCGTACATGCGTATGAGCACGGGCTGCAACAGCGTAAACGTCCGCGCGGGCGGGCGCTGTGCCGCCGCCTCCAGCTGCTGCTCGGCGCGGCTCGGCGCCGAGTCGGGGTGTAAGCTCGACACTGCAGTCCTGTATCTTCGCCCATTCAGTAACTCAGCAGGTGTCTTGTTAGTAGAGCTATTGGGCACAGTCCGTAAATAATATAAAACTTTGCAAAGTTTCTCCTGCCATTGCATGTCCAGGTTATCTAGTTTCTTTATTTTATTCTTAAATGTTTGAATGGTGTGTTCAATCTGCCCGTTAGTCTCTGGGTGGTAGGGCGGTGAATACAAATGTTTAATTCCATTCTTTTTAAGAAAATTATTAAATTCATCCGAGGTGAACGCACGTCCATTGTCGGACACCAACACGTCTGGCAGCCCTTGTGAAGTGAAATTTTTTCTCATAACAGCTATCACCGTACCACTATTCATCGCTGGTATGATTTCAGCCTCAAACCATTTGCTGTAGCTGTCTACTAGGACTAAAAATGTTTTTCCCTGAAAGGGTCCCGCAAAATCCACATGCACACGGCTCCACGGCTTCTCTGGAACAATCCAAGTCTGCGGGTCCTTTGGTGGGTTATTTCTGACTAGCTGACATTGCTGACACGCGGCCACAACACTCTCAATTTGCCGATCCATGTTGACCCACCACACGTAGCCTCTTGCATACGCTTTTGTCTGGACAATGCCCGCATGAGGGGCATGTAACAACTTTAACACTTTGTCCTGTAAGGACGAAGGTATTATGACTCTGTTGCTCCACAATAAACAACCTTTATTATGTGAAAGAGCCTCTCTCCGCGTCCAATAAGCTTGTAGGTTCGGGTCTATGTTCCTTCGTGGCCATCCGTGCAAAACGTGAAACCTTACTTTTTGCAATACCACATCTTTGTTGGTCTCCGCAGCTATCCTAGCAGCGTCCAGGTCCCAGCCGCTCGGCTGCTCCTCCAGCAGCAACACGTCGCACAGCACATCCTCTTGCACACTCGACGTGTCCGGAGCGGTCCACCTGCTCAACGCGTCCGCGTTGCCGATTAATTTACCAGGCCTGTACTGTATACTGTAATCATAACTGGAAAGTTTCAATGACCAGCGCAACATCCTCGGCGATATCTGGTCTGGAATTGGCTTTGCGGGATTGAATAAACCGACCAACGGCTTATGATCTGTCACAATACAAAATTTACGACCCGCCAAGAATTCGTGAAACTTTGTCAATCCAAATATAATAGCCAAGGCCTCCTTATCAATCTGCCCATATCGTCTCTCGTGCGCCTGTAGTGTCCGTGAAGCCATCATCACCGGCCGCTCTGACCCATCCTCCATGACGTGTGTAATAATTGCTCCGAGACCGTATTCCGATGAGTCACAAATGAGAAGTAGTTCTTTTTGCAAGTCATAGCCCACCAACGTTCGATCTGATGACAGTAATCGCTTCGCCTCCACAAATGCTTCCTGTTCCTTCTCACACCAGCTCCAAGGTCTTTTTGATTCTAACAGTCGATACAGTGGTTCCAACACAGTGCTCTTGTCAGGTAAGAATTTTTCATAAAAGTTATATAAGCCCAGGAAGGCACGCAAGGTCTCTCTGTTGGTTGGGGCCGACTTTTCCTGAATCTCTTTGACTTTCGCAGGTGCTGGGTGAAGTCCCTCTGCATTAATCATGTGCCCTAGGAATGTGATGCTGTTCGCAGCGAACACGCATTTCTTTACGTTGAGGCGGAGTCCCATCTGTTGCAGTTTGCTCAGTACTTCTCTAAGTCTCCGGTTGTGTTCTTCACTCGTGGCTCCAGTGACAGCGATATCGTCTAATAGACACGCCACTCCATCCATACCCGCTAACGCCGTCGACATCAGACGCTGAAAAATCGCTGGCACCGCGCTGACACCGAATGGCAGACGATTTACTTTCATTAGACCGATAGGAGTGTTCAGCGTGAGCAGCATAGCTGTAGCGTCATCTACCTTCAGTTGTGTGTACGCGTTTTTTAGGTCCAGCTTACTAAATATTCTGCCGCCACTAAGTCTCACAAACGCTTCCACAGACGTCGGCAGCGGATAGATGTCTGTATCTATAGCAGTGTTCACCGTGACACGATAATCACCACACATTCGTACTGTTCCGTCTTCTTTCATCACCGGCGTCACCGGTGTCCCCCACTCCGAATAACGGACAGGTGTCAGTACACCCGCCTCCACCATCTCGTTCAACTGTCTAATGATTTTATTCTTAAGAGGGTATGGCACTGCGCGCGCCTTTAAAAAGCGGGGCGTAGCACCCGGCCGCACGTGAAGTGACACCTCAGGACCTTTGTACTCGCCGAGTCCTTCTCTAAATAGTTCCGGAAATTCTTTCTTATATTGTTCTATCTCCTCTTCAGTCCAGCACAATCCTGATACTTGAAGACCTAGTGTATGGAACCAGTTCCTGCCCAGCAGATTTGGTCCATTTCCCGACACCACGACCAGTTCACATTGCGCTTCCTTATTACCTAGCACAACACGCACGTCTGCTAGTCCTAATACTTTCAAAGGGTCTTGAGTCCATGTCACGAGCTTTAGATTGGTAGCTCGTAGGGGTGGGGGCGTCAACCACAGCATCTTGTATGTCTTTTCCGACATAACAGTACGCGAGGCACCTGAGTCCACTTCCATAGATAAATGAACGCCGTCTATCATAACGTCTGTGGTAATAGGTGGTGAGTAATTATCCACGCAGACGTATACGCCCATCATCTTCTCAGGTGAAGTGTTCACACTCGTGTTGGTTTCCCTCGTGTCGTCGACCTGTTGTACACGACCTGGCTTCTTGGCGCAGGCCGCCGCAATGTGCCCAAACTTTTTGCAGTAGAAGCACTTCGCCTTAACAAACGGGCAGCGCTCGCCCGGCCTGTGTGCGCGTGCACACCGTCGACACTCGTTCGAGTTAACATTACCAATGTCCATAAGTTCAGTCTCCGTGACACTGGACGGAGTTTGCTTAGACTCACTAGCCACACACGCAGGGTACAAATCAGGGAACGTCACTTGATAGTCGAGACACATCTGTAACGCGACCTCGTACGTCAAGTCTTTCTTTTTCAATAAGTCGCGTCGCAAGCGATCGTCCCGTACCCCCAGCACTAGTCGGTCTCTCAACTGGCGTTTCAAGTCCATGAAATTGCATTTTGCACCAAGCAGACTTATAGCCGCCACAAAGTCTTGCACGCTTTCACCTTGCACTTGTTGACGTTTGTAAAATTTTCCCGCTTGCAAAATTTCGTTAACCTCAGGTTCATAAAACTTATCCAAAACACAAAAAATGTCCACTAAAGGTACTTCCGTAGGACGTTTTGGAACTAAAAGTGATGCAATTAAAGCGAAAGTGTCTCTGCCGCACTGAGAAAGAAACAGCGATCGTCCCTTGTCGAGATTAGTTTTGTCATAACCCGCCGCATCAAGCGCACAAAGTAATTGTTCTTTATAATCACACCACTTATCAGTCTTTGGGTTAAATTGTCCGGGAAACACTATATTTGTTATATTTGCCGTCATTTTCACCGAAATCCAAATTATTTTCCGCAGTCGCCAATAAAAGATACAACCAAGTCGAGATCAGAAAGCAAACTGTTTATTTCCTTTTTACCCTCATTACAAAAATGTTACACTTGACAACTAATGAAAAACCAATCAACGAGGTTCAAACATAACAGACATAAAATTAGTTCTGGGCCCGAACTAAGAATTAATGTCAACACGATTTGACAGCTCTGCTGTGCATACTCCCAAAGTGTTTTTCCCGTCCTAGAAAATTGATTTTATAAGTTGTTTTGACGGATGAAGTACTTTCGGACGGGTCCGTATTTTCGTAGACCCGCTTGTCTCAAGTGCGTATGTACCCTATACGGCGTCTTCCCACAGACACTGGCCTACCTAGCATCTTCGCGCCGCATGGCCCTGTCACCTGTGCACTTGATAAGGTTATGACTACTTCAGTGAGCAGAGTTCGCGTAGCTGAATTTTGGGCCAACATATTTTCTGCCGACATGCTATACCTACTTACTTAAAACTTTTTTGATCATGCTCACTCCATTTTTTTCTGTTCAAGAAACCATAAAAAAATCACGCATTCATAAAAGAGAAAGAAACATTCTTCTTTTTGACATAGTTCTGTTATTTATAGTACCTTTATTATTTATTTATTTCTAACATCGATTTATCACTTTTCTTTTTTGTATATTTTCGATTTTATTTGCATTGTTTGATATTTCTTTATTCCGTAACTATTTCTAAAATGGACAATGTTAGTTTTACCTGGTTTTACCGACGAACTTACGCCTTCGACGGTCAAAGTTTCTCAACCAAAGCCAACCGACTTTGATACGTTTCTACCATGGGCTTGCAGAGAATACTCCATCGATGCTGATGTCTTCGTTACAAGAGCCGTTCAGAGTGAGTTGACTTTATTCTTCAATAAATCGAATAACATAAGACGAATAACTTTGTTTTACTGACGCGTATATTAAGAGTGGAATCACACTTACACGCACAGACCAGCATTTTTTGGCATCTCTATCTCTTTCTGTCACTTAGAGATGTTGTCGCTCCAATGAGCACGCCTCTATACATGTCTCTGTCCTCTATCAGTTTATCAATTTATGTAAGTACATAAACTCGCGCCTTCTTCCCATGGGCGTAGCCAGAAAAAAATACTCCTTTGACTTCGTTTACGTTCACACCTACGGTCTTAAATTCACGCCTTTTTCGTCGCTTATTAAAAAAAACTGCTGCTCCATACATTTTGACCGCGTTTGCACTTTTCTATGAAACAGCAGATTTTTTTTTTAATAACCGACGAAATATTTCAACGCAGAGGGGTTCAGAATCATGTACTGAATCCATGATAGCTGGCTTCGCGTCGATGTCCCTGCCACCCTGTATATTGTGAATATAACGAGATCTATAGTTATTTCGTCTAATGTTATCCTGAATGAAGTAGGTATAGAATAAAAACAAAAAAAACAACGTCGGCAAAGTAACAATAATTACTACATTTCTAAATTGTGCAGAATTGTACGTGAGTGATGCAACTTTGAGGAAGAAATCAACGCATAAACCAAAAAAACCACCATCGGCGCCGACAGTTGTACCTGATTTAGAAGATGAAATACATAGTTCATTACTCGACAAGGCTATAGATAGCAACGAAAATAAAATCATGGTGGAAACATATTACAACAGTACCGAAAAATTAGTGCAGCTGAAGCTTCTCCAGAACAAGGCTATACCAAGGAAGTTCATGCAAGTAATCGCACTCACTCTGCCGTACCACAAATATTTGACTTCAATTACCATCAATAGCGGCTTGCGCATGGATTCTTTATATGAAATTTCCAAGTTTTTACCCAATTCTTATATAACGGAATTATGTCTTGATAGTACATTTCTCAGCCAAACTAACTATCATATATTGTTAACGAATAGTAAGTTAAAACATCTCTCTTTGGCGAAATGTACAATAAATGATGCCGTAGTAAAAACAATCGCGGATCAATTAAAAGACCCATGTCCCGCGTCGAAAGTACTGTCTGCTTTAAACTTATCAAGTAACAGAATTACAGATGTTGGTGCGAAGTATTTAGCAGATATGTTGCGAACAAACAGACAACTCAGTTACTTGAACTTAGCGGGTAATATGATTACAGACGAAGGAGGTATGAGCATTCTCGACACATTACAAGAATTTCCTTTGCAGACACAAGAATTATTAGAAAGTAGAGCCAGATACGTGGCTTACTTAAAACAGAGAACTGACTTAATTAACACACTAATGATAGAGCTCTGTGGGACAACGCATTCAGCGAGCGTATATCCGACCTGCACAACAGGCGGAACACTGGCTGGTGAGAGTCTATGATGACTACCACAAAAAGTATGTCAAACTGACATGTCAATTCGTTGTATAAAAATGATGAGAATTTAGTGTGTAAAATATATTGTATATTGATTCGCAAATTGTTATTTAATGAACACGTATATTAGGTACCCATATTTGGTGACCCCGACGTGATTATTACCGACCATTTACCTGCTCAAGTTCGCGCTGTGTTATCTGTTAACACAGAATCAACGCTCGACACTCTAGCAATGATGGCAGACAAGATGATGGAGCATACAGACAATACGATTGCGGAACTCAGCCAAAACACACCTTCTACAAGCAGCGGTAGTGGTCATAACCTGCATTATCAACTACTATCGAAACAAATAGAGAAGCTTACACTCGAAATTGCTGAACTACAGAAGCACAATTACAATAATTATCGCCGACCTCCTTACCGTCCAAACAATTTTCGCTCAAGATCTCGTTCTCGTTCAAGAACTGGGCTTGGGAAGAAGCCGGGAGATCGAAACTGGGAATGTTATTATCATTACCGATTCGGAGACAAAGCCAAGAAATGTGAATCTCCTTGTTCACGGAAGCCGGCGGAAAACTGAAGACCACATCGACTGTGGCGGACGTCGGTGTTGCGAATACAAATAACCGCCTATGCATAACTGACAGAACCACGAGAGAACGATTCCTAGTTGACACGGGAGCAGATATATCAGTGCTAGCTACACGAAGTAAGCGAACACCGATATCAACGTCGTTCAAACTATTCGCCGCAAATAACACACCGATCAACACTTATGGAGAAAAAACACTACAATTGAACCTGGGACTTCGCCGCAATTACAAGTGGACATTCATTATGGCCGATGTGAAGATGTCGATCATCGGTGCTGATTTTCTCAAATATCACAGACTGCTTGTGGATCTACATAGCAAGAAACTCATAGACAGCGTGACTGAACTCTCAGTAAACGCTATGGCAATACGAACTGCTCAAGACACAACGCTCTACGTAGTTGAACCAAACCACCGGTACCACACACTATTGCACGAGTTTGCTGATGTACTCAAGCCTCTGACACTTACGAAGGAAATCAAGCATAATGTGAGACATCATATTGAAACTGTTGGACCTCCTCTCTTCGCAAGACCTCGACCGCTACCACCGCAAAAATACAAAGCAGCAAAGGCAGAATTTGAAGAAATGATGGCCAATGGAATTTGTCAACCATCAAAGAGTCCATGGGCCAGCCCGTTACATGTCGTGGGCAAGAAGGATGGTGGTCTGCGCGCCTGTGGGGATTATCGCCGTCTAAACTCAGTAACGCTTCCTGATCGTTACCCAATACCCAGAATTCAAGATTTTACTTACCAATTGAGTGGTATGACGATCTTCTCTAAAATAGACCTGAAAAAAGCATACTTCTGGATTCCAGTCGCAGAACAAGATATAGAAAAAACAGCAATTACAACACCTTTTGGTTTATTCGAATTTCGTTGCATGCCATTTGGTCTTCGAAATGCACCACAGACATTTCAACGATTTATGCATGAAGTCTTGAGAGGCCTGGACTACTGCTGTTACTGTTTTGTCGACGATATTTTGATATACTCTGACACAGAAGGAAAGCATATCGATCACCTACGTCTTGTTCTGAAACGTTTGTCTGACTATGGAATCGGGATTAATATAGAGAAGTGCATTTTTGGTGAGAAAACACTCAATTTCTTAGGCTACGAAGTCACAAAAGACGGTATCAATCCCACAGCAGAGAAGATAGAAACAATACTTAATTACCCGAAACCAACAACCGTGCAAGACCTTCGACGCTTCTTGGGTATGGTTAATTTTTACCATGATTGCTTACCTAAGCAAGCTGAAATCCAAATATCATTGAATAACCTCCTACATAATAAGAAGAAGAATGACAAGACGCCTATCATCTGGAACCAGGCAACTGAAGACGCTTTCTATAAATGCCGCCAAAGCATATCGGAGGCTGCTCAGTTGACACATCCAGTGCAAGGAGCCCCACTATGCATTATGACCGACGCTTCGTGTCTTAGTGTAGGCGCAGTCCTACAACAGAAAGTAAACAACATCTGGAAACCGCTTTCATTTTTCTCGAAGAAGCTCAGCTACACACAGGCGAGATACAGCGTATACGATCGCGAGCTCTTAGCGATCTATATGGCTGTCAAGCATTTTAGAAGACTAATAGAAGGGAGCGATGTTGTGGTGTATACGGATCATAAGCCCCTCACCTACGCCATGACTATGTCTGGAAGCTCAAGCGATACACCTAAGCGAGAGAGACAACTTCATTTCATATCTCAATTTTGTAGCAAGATCGAGTACATCCATGGAAGAGATAATGTAGTTGCTGATGCATTATCGCGCATTAGTACCATTGATTGCCCCTCGGTTATCAATTTTAATGACGTGGCTGAGAAGCAAAAGATAAACGAAGAACTAAACCGCCTGGTAAAGCAAGACAACCTTCACTTCGTCAAAATATCGTTACCTGGATCACTAAAAGAAATCTACTGTGAAAACTCAACCAAATTTCCACGTCCGTACTTACCGCAACCATTTCGTGAGATTGCCTTCAAAGCATTACACGAATTGAGTCATCCTGGTATCCGCACGACAAGGAAGATGGTCAGTGAAAAGTACTTCTGGCCTGGAATGAACAAGGATGTTTCATCGTGGACACGATGCTGCACTTCATGTCAACGCGCTAAAATTCACCGTCATACTGTTACACCACTAGTACAGTTTCCCGAGTCGAGAAGGTTCGAACACATACATATGGACATCGTCGGACCTCTCACTCCATCAGAAGGATACCGATATCTAGTCACAATCATCGACCAATTTTCCAGATGGCCCGAAGCAGTACCAGTTAGCGACATAAATGCGGAAACAATTGCCCGAGTCATATACGACACATGGATTACTCGCTTCGGTTGTCCACTGCGTATTACTACAGACCAAGGACGGCAGTTCGAGTCTACATTATTTCAAAAATTAATGAACAAACTGGGTATATCGAGAATTCGCACGACTGCCTACCACCCTCAAGCGAATGGACTTGTAGAAAGATTGCATCGTACTCTGAAGACAGCAATAACAGCAAGAGGAAATAGTCAACAATGGGTACAAGAATTACCAACAGTATTAATGGGATTACGCACAGCCATTCATAGAGAAACAAACTACAGTCCCGCTACAATGATATACGGCACCTCATTACGATTACCGGCAGATATTTTCGCACCGATAAAGTCAAACACTGAAGACCCGTTATTCTTACGTCATTTAATGGAATCAATGGAATCGCTTAATGAGCATGTCACTACAGATGCATCAATGCGACACCGCATGACCAACACCTACGTACCGAAACAGCTATCTACATGCACGCATGTCTTTATGCGTGTAGATCGCGTGCGGAAGTCTCTTACACCGCCGTACGAAGGCCCGTATGAAATTATAGAGAAATACGACAAGTATTTCAAGATACGATTACCCAACCGAGAAGCAGTGGTGTCATTGGATCGATTGAAGCCTGCTCACGTATTACAAGTAGCCACAGATGAAAAGATGGAAGATGTCCCATACATTACTCGCTCCGGAAGGACACTTAAACCTACAAGAAACGTACGGTTTTTTTGAAGGGGGATACTGTGGGACAACGCATTCAGCGAGCGTATATCCGACCTGCACAACAGGCGGAACACTGGCTGGTGAGAGTCTATGATGACTACCACAAAAAGTATGTCAAACTGACATGTCAATTCGTTGTATAAAAATGATGAGAATTTAGTGTGTAAAATATATTGTATATTGATTCGCAAATTGTTATTTAATGAACACGTATATTAGGTACCCATAGCTCCAAACTGAAACATTCGATAAAAACCCAAACAAAAAGAAACTGTTGAAGAAGAGTAAACTGGAAAAGCAATCTCTGCAAAATTTACCTTCACAAAAGCCGCATATAAATAGTGATGAGGCCCAAATTATACAAGAAAAAGCTGAATGTTTGGCCGCAAGTAGGATGGGATTGTTTAATGAGCCTTTTTCTCCGAAGAACACAAAATCACAAGATGGTGTAGTGCATTGTTTCGGTAATAATACCTTGTGCTGTTTAAATATTGCTTACAACAACCTTACCTATGCTAGTGTCAAGAAATTGCATCAAGTTTTATCAACGCAGAAGTCTCTTAACAGAACTCCTAAGGGTTTGATCAAAGTCGTGATTGTGGGCAACTTAATGCCGGTAGTCTGTGAAGAATATGGAGAGATCGATCAGCTTCTTAAGTCAAGTTCAGATGGTTTAGGTGCTATCAGAAAACAACCAGAAGCTGCAACGAGAAGGACGACCTTAAGTTCAAAATCAATCGCCAAATAATAAAAAAAAAAAACAGTTTTCTATTTATGATGCGTTTTTATACATTTTTGCTGATATCTCTTTATCAATATAAATGATTTCTAAATAAAATCGTTTTTTTTTTTTACAAATTTTATTTTCTTAAGACCTACTTATTTAATGTCGTTTAAAAAGCCTACTACTACTAGCTATTAGCAGACTTTGTAATTTTGATTTTTTATTGATATAATTTATGTTTAAATAAAAATTACAAAGACTGTTTCTTTATTTTGGTTCAACCATTCGTCATCATCACCATCATTTTCCTTGTTGTTCCTGTCCCACGTTACTTGAGGTTGTCGTAACAAGTTTTCTTCTTTAATTCTGTCCTGTCAGCTATCAGCTATCACGCTATCTTATCATCATCATAATCATCAGCCTATAGTAGACGGTTCTGGTGACGTGTTCGTTGAACACAACCTGGGTTTTGTCCGATTTCAACCGAAGACCATTAGGTCGTTCAGCATCTGCTGCAAGTCATGCAGTGATTCAGCCAGTATTTCTGTCATCTGCAAATCTCAAGTGCGAGATGTACTTGCCGTATCTATCGAAACAATCGACCATTTTCTTCCGTATGCCGTGGCTGCCTGTCCATTGAAGCAGAGCGAGGCAGCGGAGAGGAGAATGGCAGCGGAGTGGAGCGGAGTTGCGGATAGTGTCTGTCCATTGATGCGGAGTGAGGTAGCGGAGCGGAGTTACGGACTGTGCGGAGCGAGGTAGCGGAGCGGAGTTAAGGACTGTGCGGAGCGAGGTAGCGGAGCGGTGTTGCAGACTGTGCGGAGCTAGACCGAGTTTGCGCGACGAGTAATAATTCCCCACTCCGGTACCCTGCTCCACTTCTCCGCTCTGTTTCCCCGCTCCGCTTCCCCTCTCCGCTCCGTTTCATCGCTCTGCTTCCCAGTTTTGTATGAATTTTAAAACTAGTTCGCAAATCCCTGTCCACTGAAGCGGAGCGGAGGTTTTATGTAATTCCATTGGTTAATATTGGCACAACGCTACACCGCTCCTCTCCTCTCCGCTCCAGTGGACAGGCAGCCTTATACCCCGCACAATCCATCCTATCTATTAGGGGTTCCGTTCACACATACTAAACCCTACCACATCGCAGCGACAAAATGTGGGCAAGCGATGGTTACGTGTGAATAGTGTTGCTGCAACTTCTTGCAGTTGAGTTGGGTTGCGTCGTTGTCGCTAGTGTTTGCAAACAGGTAGATCGTTTTGTTTGCGATATTGCCGGCCTCTAGTGCGCGGTCTCACTCGTGGTTACGTTGTGGCTGTGACGTGACCTTGTGTCGTGATGTGGGCGATACCGACCACATCACGACACAAGGTCACGTCACAGCCAAAATTAAAGTGATACCAGACTCTGGTAAGCAAGTAAATGAAAATATTTGTAAATCAAGTCAATCGAAGTTAATGGCCCCAAGTACTCCATACGACGTACTTAAAATTATTATATCGCTAACTAGCACTATAAAATATGTCGCATATCAATGTGATGATAAACACAAAAACTACAGAACGTATTTTCAAACGGTTTTCACCAATGGACAGAGTGATTCATGAGGAAGGTTTTCGTGTATAATTCATTAAGCGTTTGTGTAAAATGGCTGAATTATTTCGGAAAAAATCATGCCGACTGGCAGCTCTACTGGCGTGCTTTATTGCGAACTATGTGTACAATTTTGGTGTTATGTTATGTTAGTACTTATGACTCAGCAGCCTTTTACAAGCATTGCAATTATCATTCCCCTACCCACCCTTATCATCCTAAATTACCATGCATTAAACATTATTAGTACTTAATTATTTTATTTTTTATTAGTACAATTAAATTGAGAAATGATAGTTACGTCAGAATTTAATGTCAATAGAATTTAAAACAATTATTCAGCCATATGAATGTCATCCTTTTCAGGTAGTACAAATTATATTTATAATTTTATATGAAGTTAAGATAGACTAAATCTTATCGTTTTCTTAGTCTTTTTGTTGTCTCAGTTCGCTAATTAGCCACATTTCATATTTCCATACAGTAATATTGCCAAATTAATGAAAATAGCGAAATATTTGATATCTATCTACTTTCAGAATAAACGCTCTTAAATATTTCAGATTTCCTCAAAATATTCTAAATAAATATATATTTTAAATATGAGTTCGGCAAAAATGAATAGAGATATATTCGACTGTATGGCAGCAAGCACTTTGAACAAGCTTTTTTTTCTCATAGAGTTGCACAAAGAGTAAAGATACGTTCTAGTTCAATATCCACATTATTCACTATATTTCTCAACACATTCTTATGTATATTTACACATATTTTATACTGTGTATCATCATTACAGTGATGGTGCAAAAAATCGCAAATAAAATTTTATGTGAGACGTGCGTGACCGTCCTTAATGGTGAAACCAAAGTTCACTTATACAATATTTTTCTGAATATTCATGACAAATTATCGGAAATTAACTTATGAAGGGGCTTTCATATTGGCATCTTTAATATTTATTTTTATTTTATCTTATTAAATATTTTTTTAAATTATTTTTTTCTATATCCCGCTATGATTTTATGGACTTACACTTGTATGTTTTTAAATAAATACTGTATTTTTTTTGAAAAAAATGTCTTCACCTCTGTTTTTTTTTATAGTCGACAAATTTTACTGAAAAACGTTAGTTCATCCGATAAAATAACTCATAAGCTTTTAGAAATAATAAACAGAATCCAAATCGAGCCAATAACATAGGAGATATGGCAAACGCTAATTTTTTCTTAAATTGAATAACATGAAAAATATTAAAGATAGACCCCCCCCCCCCCTTTTTAAAGTTAATTTTCCATAATTTTTCATGAATATTCAAAGAAATACGGGCGGGCACATGGCAATGGGCGACATGGTATACAAGAGGAACGGAGGTGGCCTCATTTATCCTGCTCAAGATGTTTGTGAGATAGGTATGCAGTCTGAACGAATGTTCCAAAAACATGAAAGGGAAAAATGTAAACGAAATCATGTTTCGAAAATTGGTAAACAAGAGTCTTGTGTCATGTAAATACTTTTTAACATACTTTAAATTCACATGTTTGATTCGCCAACATTATCAAGCCATAAACATCTGTTAATAAATCTAATAATCGAACATTATTTGATTATGTTAGTAATTCATAGCAATTTCTCTGATTTTAAGAATGTAGTTGAACGATAGATTTCAGATACCAAAAACGTATGCGTATGTTATGTAATGAAACGGGATCCCTTTTTTTCGCATAATGTTCTTTTTCCTAATATACTTTGGCATAACTGTTTTGGCATAATTTGTTTTGCCATAATAATTCTTTGCCATATTTTTTTTGGCATACAGTTTATGTTGGCATAATTATCTTGAAGGCTAATTTGTTTTGGCATAATTTTGATTCGCATAATGTTACTAGCCCTAATGACTATTACATCATTATTATTTCGTTACTAGATGTATACATGTGGAAGCTTGTAATTAGCAATTTTCCTACCTATAAATGATTTTAATTGTGTTATTAGTCTGTAAGCTTTCTGTAAAATAAAATAAATAAATATTATTAGAAAATCAAAATTGCAAAATACTTCCAAGGACATTTACATTGACAAGGACATTTGCTTGCGACATTTTTACAGTGTTTTTCTCTTTGGAGGAAAATCAAATCCAACATGTTTTGTTTGTAGTTTTATTTTTGTTTCTTATATTTAAGATCGGTAAGTATTCACTTTATCCGCTTCAGATAAGGAAACACGAAGACACTGCAATCTATATCGATATTCGAAGTTGGCCTCAACTTCGAATATCGATATCGATTGCAGTGAAACCAGGCAGCACTGTTTGTCTCCTACACATGCACATCACACGCACACTGATGTAATTCGTTTTTGGCCTCGCCCGAATAATAATACCAGCCTGTTACTGTCCCACTGCAGGGCAAAGGCCTCTTCTCATACAGAGAAGGCACGAGCATTGATCACCACGCTTGCTCAAGACGGGTTGGTGATTTCAAACTTATATTAACTACAAGTCCAGGTTTCCTCACGATGTTTTCCTTCACCGATGTCAGTAATGTCCAAGATAAACTCAGAAAGTACATATGAATTGAAAAAGTCACATTGGTACTTGCCCGGATTTGAACCCACAACCTCGTGCATGAGAGGCGAGGCCTTAACCACTGGGCCATCACGACACATTTTCGCCCGAATAATAATATAATAATAAATAATAATATGAAACTTTTATTTTCTCTACACAAGTTATGTACTTAATGCTAGTATTTGAAAATAGTGCACGAACAAGGACCTAACTTTGTGAGAGACTGGTGCCTGAAATAGTTTAAATAAAAACCTGTGTTACAGGTCACCAGGGCCCTCTCGCGGCTAGATGCCTGTGATTTGAACCATAATTACAATAAATACTTAACCAATGCTGAATTTAAAATACAAAACAAGCAAAGCAACAAAGCAACAAAAAATAAATAATATAATATAAAATATAAAAATACAAAAAGAGTTTGTGGAAATACCAGAATGTGTGTGAGTAACTAGAGGAAGTGTAAAAAGAGATGTGAGTGTGTTATGTGAGAGGTTGCTTGAGTGAGTGCGGCGCGAGTATAGGTGATGGTATGTATGTACAAGCAGTAGTGGGGGTGGAATAGCATTAGAGATAATCTATCTGAGGGGATCAACAAATTCTCCGGTCTCTGATAATCTAGTGTTTTCAAATATGTAGTCACTGAATTTTTACATTTGTGTTTCGTTTCAGGATAAATATTAAGGATGCTCAATACATTCACGATTTATTCTGAATATATTACCGATCTAACGTATAATATGTCTTTAGAGGGGTATGAGGAACAGGGTGTAAAGTTCACTCATCCCCCATAGAAAAGGGAGGATCCTCCGACCAGACGAGTGTGATGTCTGGCGGGCAACTGCCCAGAGGTTTGTAGTTGGGAGATTCTATATATCTTTATCACGCGGTAAACTCTAATTGCGCGATGCAGGATTAGTGTGACGTCAGCATGTTGTGTGACGTCAGGTCTTTGATGCGTAGTTCGCATGTAGCGATGTAGATGCCGCTACATATCTAAGGACGAAACCCATTCGTTGGCGTTCGTTGGGCCGGTGTGTACGCAGCATAAGAAGAAAAACAAATTTTTACTGCTGTACATACATTGGACACATGCAACCTACTTGGGAACTTACAACTTTTAAATCATGCTCGCCCCATTTTTTTTAAAATTTTGAAAACCAATAAATCACAATTTGAAAAAAAAAAAAACTCCTTTTGACATTATTCTGTCATTTTTATTCACGATTTTATGTAATCACTTTTCGATAATTTGATTTGTATTTTTTGACAATTATTTATTCTGTAACAATTTCTAAATGGAAAATCACGTAGACACTCCAACTAGCTTTGAGGATCCTGGGAAAATTAACCATCCAAAGCCGACCGACTTTGACCTTTTTCTACCATGGGCTTGCAGAGAATTCTCCATTGAGACTGATGTCGTCGTTACTAGAGTGGCTCAGAGTAAGTAGACCATCTTGTTAAAAAAATCGAATAACTTTAGACGATTAATGTTATTTGGATGTAAGCGTACAAAAAAGCGCACAACACAGAGAAACGCTTCCGACCCATTCCTGCTTTTCATCATATGTTGAATAACCCGCCGTACAATGAAATCACGTGGATCAAAATTTCCTATACCTGTCTCTTTTAGACTTCATTAGCTCGAGCGTGATACACGCTCGCAAGCATTAAGGTTCACTCGCAAGCATCCGCAATCATTCACATTTAAGAGCGTTTATCCTAGAATTTGGCAAATGTCGCAAATAGCTGTCAAAATATACCTATTTTGATTTATTTGGCAATTTTACTGTATGGAAATAAGAAATGTGGCTAACTAGCGAACTATGTAGAATATTAATCATGAATTGCAATTATAACAAATTGAATTTGATGTTGTACCCATTTAAGGTGTAAAAAAGGCATTTGGAAAGTTTCCAAATACTTTTTTTACATTTGAAACTAAGTATTCGGTGTAACGATATTAATTATTGAATTTATAGTCACAATAGTTGGAGTTTTCTTTGTGTAAAGTAAGTACCCCACTTTACACAAAGAAAACTCCAACTATTGTGCGTGTAAACTGTGTATATTGGTATATATGAAACGAATTGAAATAACACAGAACTTAAAGTAAAAACATAAATGGACCGCTCGCGAGGCGCAGGAGTACGGTCGCCGAGCGCGTGCGCGATTATTGGGTGCTTGCAACTGACTGGCCTAGCGGCGCGGGGCCGCGGGCGACATGGATAGTGTTGTGCCGGCTACTAGTCACGTAACCTCGCCGGCACCCGACGAACTCTATAAGTGCGGGAGTCGACTCTAATAGGGGTCGCGCTATAAATTTCATAATCAATATTCTAGTTCGCTAGTTAGCCACATTTCTTATTTCCATACAGTTATATTAAAATTAATCAAAACCATTGAGATAGAAAATATTTATATGTCTATGATCAAAACAGATAAATATTTGACACTTTCAGAATAAACGCTCTATACTCGTAGTAGGTATGTTGGAGATGTTGAGCAAATAATGTTTCGATAGAAAATAAATGTTGATCTTTACGTCTATACAAAATCACTAATCACGATAAAATCAGGTAATATTTCCAAATTAATCAAAACAGCGAAATATTTGACATCTATTTGCGACGTTGCCCACTTTCAGAATAAACGCTCTTAAAGCTTGCCGTGTGGATGATCCACGCGTGTAATTTCTTCCTAAAGCTACAGTTTTCTAGAAGAGTGGTGGCCGTCACATAGCGTCTGCAATTTACCAGCGAATGGCGTCACTGAAACGTTATTTATGAAAGTATGTTGGTGTGTTTTCTTAGAGAGTGTTTTTTGACATCGCAAAATCATCATTTTCAGCTGCCGTAATGTGGCGGCCACTGCTCTTCCTGGAAGCCGTAGCTTTTAAGCTTGTTATTTTACGATAAATACGTAGCAATGAACAAACACCCCTTAAAATGGCACATCTATTTTGAGAAAAACTCACGTTTTCTGCTTTGTAGATCGTCGTCACACAGGGTAGATTTTTGAGACGGGGCAGTAAGGGCAGGTACCTATAGTCGTTTTAGCAACAGGAAAACAATTTTAGGAGAGTCCTTAACTTTTTGTGACATTTATATGTGCATTCAGAGATTTCGGGAAATAAAGAAAATAACAATAAAATTGGCATTTTTCACAAAACCTTTTTTTCATGCTAATCTAATAAACATCAAAAAAACTCTATGATACTTACTGAGGTTTGAGTACCTGAGAATTCAGAAAACGCAAAAAAAAAAAATCTTCTGCCTTACTTACATTTCGTAGGAAATGAGCAACAAGATGACGCTCCAACCCATAACACCTGCCTTAAGCGTTCTAATTTGGAACACCAATTCGGCAGTGGATAGGAATGTTTGGTCCCATTATCCTGTTTATGGTCCTCTGCCCCGTCTCAAAAATCGACCCAGTATTTCGAATGAAAATATAGGATTAAAACAAAGAAGCGTGGACATTCTAATAGTTAAATGATAAATTCAACAGCGTCGTACGTGAGTGCTACAAATAAGAATAAAAAAATCAGTCTTAAACCGAAAAAGCAACCGCTCTTAGGGCTGCCATCTAATGGTTCAGATGATGACATAACTTCAGTACTTGACGAACCTCTCAACACCGAAAATATAATCATGATAGAAACAGTTTACGACAGCAATGAAAACTTAGTCCAGCTGAAGTTTCTCAAGAACAAGGCTATACCAAGGAAAGTCATGCAAACAATCGCACTCGCTATTCCGTTCCAACCACATTTGACTTCAATTATCATCAACAGCGGCTTGCACATGGAATCTTTATATGAAATGTCCAAGTTTTTGCCAAATTCACATATAACAGAATGTTGTCTTGATAGAACATTTCTCAGCCAAGCTAACTATCACATATTGTTAACGGACAGTAAGATAAAACATCTCTCTTTGGCGAAATGCACGATAAATGATGCCGTTGTAAAAACGATCGCGGATCAATTGAAAGACCCATGTGCCGCGTCGAAAGTACTGTCTGCTTTAAACTTATCAAGTAACAGAATTACAGATGTTGGTGCGAAGTATTTAGCAGATATGTTGCAAACAAACAGACAACTCAGTTACTTGAACTTAGCGGGTAATATGATTACAGACGAAGGAGGTATGAGCATTCTTAACACATTACATGAATTTCCTTTGAACGACCAAGAATTATATGAAAGTAGAGCCAAATTCGTGGCTTACCTAAAACAGAAAAATGATTTAATTAGCACACTGATTACAGAGCTCCAAAATGCTAAATTTGACAAAAGCTCTAAAAAAAAAATGTTGAAGAAGGGTAAACTGGAAACTCACTCTCAGCAACATATTTCTTTAGGTATAGAAACAGAAGTTGACGCCCAAATCATACAAGAGAGAGCTGCAGTTTTGGCTGAAAAAAAGATGGGATTGTTTATTAATCCTTTCTCTCCTAAAAACACTAAATTAAAAGATGGTAAAGTGCATTGTTTCGGTAATAATACCCTGTGCTATTTGAATATTGCTTACAACAACCTTACCTATACTAGTGTCAAGAAATTGCATCAAGTTTTATCAACGCAGAAGTCTCTTAACAGAACTCCTAGGGGTTTGATCAAAGTCGTGATTGAAGGCAACTTAATGCCGGTAGCTTGTGAAGAATATGAAGAGATTGATCAGCTTCTTAAGTCAAGTTCAGGTGGTTTAGGTGCTATCAGAAATCAATCAGAAGCTGCAACGAGAAGAATGACCTTAAGTTCAAAATCAATCGCCAAATAAAAGCATATTTTTTTCAGTATTCTATGTTACTTTTTTATACATTTTTGCTGATATCTCTTTATCAATTAATGATTTCTATATCAAATTGTTTTTTATACTATTTTTATTTACATAAGACCTACTTATTTAATATTGCGTTTAAAAAACACTTACTACTAGCTATTAGCAGACTTTATAATTAATATATTTTATTGATAGTTTATGTTTAAATAAAAAATTACAAATACTGTTTCTTTATTTTTTTTCAACCATTCACCATCATCATCATCTTCTTGTCCCTGTCCTATATTACTTGAGGTTGTCGTTACAAGTTTTCTTCTTTCATTTTGTCGTATCAACTCTCAGTGCTTGGCCAGACTGGCAGCGCGGGCGCGGGGCGGGCGCGGTGCGACGTACTCAAACATAAGAACTTCATTTGAGTGTCCATAGTGGGCACGCGGGCGCGGGGCGGACGCGGGGAGCGGCGCAAGCTACTTGGCGCGGGGAGCGCGCGGGCAACTCACGCCATAGCTCGTTCATACAAGTGGCCGCAGTCAGTGCGCGGGCGGCAAGCAACAACCCGTGCGGGAGCGGGGATCTCAAACTAGTTCGAGCTTACCGCGCGCGTTGTTGTGATGGCGCACGGTGGATCGAAAATCGGCTGTAGAAGACATAGGATCTCGATTTCTTAAATGTTATTTTTTTTGCTGGAAATGACTTCTGCTGATCATTACTGTTCTATAAAATGTCATATGAAGTAAATGTGTGCACAAATGGAAGAGTTATAATTTTTATAAGAAAAAAATGTATGGAGCTAGTATGAAAAATCGAATTATCTCCTAAACGGCATGTTTAACCGTAATATCCTTGGAGGTGGTCATAGTGCTAATTATTTATAATTTTTTGGTTGCGGATTTGACGAAAAATTTCATGCCGTTTTTTTTTAAAAATCGTCAAAATATTTTCATTTGTTTTTTCATATGAAACGATTCCTTTTAGTGTTTATGTTGAAGAACACGGACTTTTAACTACACGTAACATAAAATAGCATCACTCCTATATTTCCGAAGGAGTTGGCAGAGGTTTATAGTACACCCACACGTAGACAACTATGCTTGAGCTAGATATTTATCAACACTTATGCTTTATACTTACTCATGAGTTTTAAAACTTTTCATACAACCAAATTACCAATTGTTTACTCTTCTAATGAGTCCGAAAAGAAGTGATTAAGTAACTACACTGATTAGGTCTTCTAATGAGTCTTTATAGGTGATTTAATGATTTTCAATATCTCACGACAATGCCAACTATGGATTACATTCAACTTTTCCTGATAAGTAAGCTAATTTGTTAAATAGCAGTGCTATGAGTTCTAAGAATAGTTAGTGACAATTATAAATTTTCATTAGCTAATGAGAAGATAACTAATGAGGGTAGTTACCTAATTATTGGCGTTTTGCAATAAAAGGGCTAAAGTTTAGTTTTATAATTTAGTTTGTTCACAACTGTGTAACTGCTAACACTAAATCTGCGACTATAAAATCTTAGAATGGAAAGTTTAATCACGAATTTAGACTTGTTTGTTCTTCTACGAAGTGAGAGTACTTCATTTGATCATGAAGTATTGTTCAGTGCAGTTGTATCCCGCATAGGCGATTGCCTGTCTGACGAAGATCGTGTTGTTCTCAAAGAATTTTGTCGGAGATTTACGCGAGCCGCTTTACAAAGGTGGCAGAAATCCAACCGATTCCTTGATAATTTCAGGAGAAAGTACGAGAATTGGTTGGGAGCAAATATTGATTGGCCGAGTTTTGTGCAAACTTTAGTTAATCAAGAACCAAGTGTTGATGAGATACCAAGAGCGCCCTCAGTCTCTCCAGAACCGTCGACATCAACGTCCATTGGAACAATGACGAAAAGATCCCGTAAACCATTCGAAGATCTGGGAAGTAAACAAAAAAAGAGAAGATCTGATGAACACACAGGCGAAGATTCCAGTGAATTGGTATATGCAGCTGCAACACGTTTAAAAGAAGAAGGGCATGGAGATATCGCCTCTGTCATCGAATACATGATGAAAAATCCTGAAACAGCCGCTAAATTAAATGAAACGCTTAAGAAACCAGCGAAAACAATCATATTTACGTCAGAAAAGGCGCTTGGATTGCTTCTTTCGCTAAAACTCTCAAGTATTACGTTGCGAGAGGCTGCCATTCGGGAAGGTGCTAAGGATATTTATCCATCTTACTATAAAGTGCAACAAACTAAGCTTGACTGCTACCCTCCGAAGCAATCAGTGACAGTTACTGATTCATCGGCTAGGATTACACTTCAAGCTTTACTTGATATCACAGTTACAAGAATCCTTCAAAGCCTTTCTAAGGAAGAGCATAACAAGCAGTTGAAGCTGATATCCAAGTGGGGATTTGATGGTGCTTCTAACCAAAGCCGATATAAGCAGAAAATGGAGGGTGAGGAAGATGACTCGAGCATTTTCATGACCTCCTTGGTGCCACTTAAACTGACAGATGGAGACAACATCTTATGGACGAACCCAAAACCATGCTCAGTTTTGTATTGTCGTCCAGTTCAGTTTACTTTTGTAAAGGAGAGTGAAGCAGTTGTCCTTGAACTGAAAAAACAAATGGATGAAGAAATTGAGGCCCTTATCCCCACAGAGTGCAATAATAATAATAGGGTGACTCATGAACTAATGATGACGATGATCGACGCTAAAGTTTGCACTTACCTTTCTGAAGCTAGATCAAATGCATCGTGCTACCTGTGCTTAGCAAAGCCTACAGAAATGAACCGCTTAGATGCTGTAACATCAAAAATTGTGTGTTCTGACCTGTATGTATTTGGCTTGTCATCCCTACACGCCCGTATAAATTGTATGGAATGTCTGTTACACATTGCATACAGGCTCGACTTCAAACGGTGGGCAGCGAGAAGTGATGAGCACAAAGAAATGCTACAGACAAGGAAGAAAATAATTCAAAATAAATTCAAAGATGAGCTCAATCTGTTGATTGATATAGTAAAACAAGGCTCGGGAACCACCAATGACGGGAATACTGCAAGAAAATTTTTTAAGTTTCCTAATAAAACCGCAGCTATAACCGGTTTGGATGAAGACCTCATCAAAAGATTTGCTGTAATTTTACAAGCAATTACGTCTGGAGAGCAGGTCGATATAATAAAATTTAGAGATTATGCCCGCAAAACAGCAGAAAAGTACGTATTATTATACGACTGGTACTACATGTCGTCAACCGTTCATAAATTATTAATCCATGGGGCTGACATAATTGAGAAAAATAATATTGTGCCGATTGGGAGTCTCTCGGAAGAAGCCTCAGAGTCTCGAAACAAAGATTTTAGGAGGTTTCGAGAACATCATTCGCGGAAAAGAAGCAGGCAGGATTCCAATCAAGACATTTTAAATATGCTTGTTGTTTCTTCGAATCCTTTGCTAAGTGCACAAAGGCCTAAGTTAGATGCCAAGAAAAAGCAGAGCTTTTTTGCTGAAACTCTCGACTTAATTCAATTTCAGGAAACTGAGTTCGAGTTTTTGGATATATCCAATCTGGATGCTGACTCAGAATTGGAGTCTGACAACGAGAGTGATAAGGAAAATTTGTAAAAAAAATATATATGTACTTATTTGTAAATTTGTATTTGAGTCTGTTTGGGTTTTTTTTTTGTAATATTTAATGATATTTTGTCTTTTTTTTTATTTATTTTACTTTATTTTACAAATGCTTAGTATTAATTCCTTAAATTAAATTATTTTGTATATAATATAATTTTATATGTTACTTAAATAAGAGTTTGATAATCTTTTTTTATTTAAATTAATAAAAATGTGTCAAAAAAAAAGCAATTTTTTTATTTAATTTTTCTTGTTTTGTGTGTTCTTAATATTTGGGTTAATAACATATCGAACTTTTTAACTTGGACACTAAAAGGGATCGTTTTACATGTAAAAATAAATAAAAATATTTTGACGATTTTTTTAAAAAAACGGCATTAAATTTTTCGTCAAATCGGCAACCAAAAAATCATAAACAATTAGCACTATGACCACCTCCAAGGATATTACGGTTAAACATGCCGTTTAGGAGATAATTCGATTTTTCATACTAGCTTCATACAAATTTTTCGTAAAAAAAATATATTTCCTTCGTTTTTGGGCAGAATTAACTCGGGTGTCATTTTTGTACATAGTAATGATCAGCAGAAGTAATTTCCAGCAAAAAAAATAACATTTAAGAAATCGAGATCCTATGTCTTCTACAGCCGATTTTCGATCCACCGTGTGGCGTCTTCACAATTAAATTATATTTATTCATTCCATTTTTCACTTTTAGCATTTGCTATTTAAAGTAAGAATTTTCCAGTAAAAATAAGTCTTCTTCGTCCATATTATATTTTGACAAACACTAGTCGCGACAACACTCGGGAAGGAGCCGCGCTCGACTGCGGACAGGCACAATCGCACGCGTCCCCGCACCCGCACAGCGCTACCAGTCTGGCCAAGCAGTCATGCTATCTTATCATCATCGTAATCATCCTATAGTCTATACCACACATAAAATATGAGATTTTTAAAGGAATAATATTAATCTATCGTCTTCTCGAGACAACAAACTGCAAAATAAAATAAACTTTATAAACTAAAACTTAGTTTAAAAAATCGGCCAAGTGCGGGTCGTCGTACCACGCACAATGAAAGGTTGCGTAGTTGGGTTGAACTTCACATTGTAGTTTCGGGAGTTATGGGAATGGTAAATTTTTGTCTATTTTCTGAAATAACTATTAAATGGCAGCCGATAAAAGGGAAGTTGTAACAATCAATTCATTTTAATAATCAAACAGAGACAATAGTTCACAGAAATGTTTATTTAGAAATGTTAAATGTACAACACAAGCAGTAACAAATAAAACGTGCCTGGAGTCAGTCATGTCATGCATATTGGATTCGTTTATGTAGAAGCAACAATATTATAAGTAGGAATTATAATTGAGAAAAACATAAATTAAAACAAAGTACTCTCTCAAACAAAAACCAAATAAATCGATTGTTGACATATTCTTCTCATTACAATATTTTTTTAATGAGTTGTATTGCAATGTGTGGTTAGCTAGTGACCTCAACAATTGATCATATTATTTATTGATTTAAGTAATTAACTGTTTGATTTTATTTATTTTACCTCGATGGTCCTAGTTTATCATTTATAACTTCCAGTTACAACTATATGTAAGCGGGCACGCCCTTTATGCCTGGAGGCTTTTATTTAGATATTAAGTTCTGTTTACGTTTTGTTTTTATTTCTGCCTGAGTATAGTTCTCAATGATTTTGTTTGGTATATTGGCATGTGCTAGCTTATACAGGGTGTTCGGCAGAAGGTTGAACATACGAAAATGGCGGATCCGTGGGGCCGTCTACTTCGTGTTTAGGTCCAATAACAAGACCCAGGCCACAAGGAATTTTTAAATGATTTTTTTTTAATTTAAAGGAAATTCGTGGTTGCTCACATTTCAAACGTCAATAATTTCATTTAAAATAACAAAATTGTCAATTTTTTTTTTTTTTTTTCTAGAATAATTGTAGAATCTAATATGTAAAAAAAAATTTGGTTCGTATATTAATTAATTTCACTTTTCGCAATCCTTTCGGTGAAAAACGTCCCAGGCAGTTAAAATTGGCGAATTGTTCTAGTTGTTTTAAAATAAATTGTGCATATTGCATACTGATAGATTAGGCATGAACCAAAGATTCCTAAAATTAGAACTGCTCTATCACTGTTAGTTTTATTTTTAACGCAGTTCAAAGTCGGGCTCTCAGTATTTATTTTTGATTTTTTTGTAGTTTAAGGGTTCGTATTTACTTTTCTAGCGATCATCTGCGTCAAATACGAATTTTATAAGATTCTACAGTTACTTAAGATGAAAATAAAAATAAAATGTTGGCAGTTTTGTTGTTTTTAAATTAAATGATTGACGTTTTAAGTTTTGGCAACGACAAATTCCGAAAAATAAATAAAAAAATCATTAAAAAAATCCTTGTGGCCTGGGTCTTGTTATTGGGCCTAAAAACGTAGTAGACGGCCCCACGGATTCGCCATTTTCGTATGTTCAACCTACTGCCAAACATCCTGTATATGGCTTATAATTTATATTATGTTTTGTGTTGCGTAATGTAAATTATTTTGAATACTATTATATAGAATCTTTTTTTTTCCTCTAACTAAACAGACAGCTGTGCTGCTGGGGAGTTTGTTGCGCCACTTCTTCTTCCCAGCTAACGCACTAGGAAGTGGTGAAGGGTGCGTTTTGGGGGACTGTCTTATGTAATTTTGACGTTCGAAAAGTGTTGATTCTCAGCCTAGTTTGAATAAATGACTTTTGAATTTGAATTTTTAATTTGAATTTGAATCAGTGCTTAATAGGGGAGCACAAACAAAAAAAACCACATATACGGTTCCTATACCATAAAATGCTATTTTATAGAAATGGCAATACCTTTGCCTAATAAAATAAAATTCTGCCATCTTTAAAGTATGCCACGACCTATAAACATTCGGCCAAACAATCATTATATTAAATAACTTTATGCCTTTAAAATATTCATTAGAGGGTTTATATTATTCTGAAGGTGGGCAACTTCGCAAATAGATGTCAAATATTTCACTGTTTTGATTAATTTAGCAATATTACTGCGTGGAAAAAAAAAATTGGCTAACTATCGAACTGGAATATTGATTATGAAATGCAATAATTAATATCGTAAAAGTCAAAAGTCAAAACAATTTATTTCAATTAGGCACATAAAAGGCACTTATGAACGTCAAATTTACAAAAAAATAGAATTGATTCTAGTCGCCCCTTCCAAAAGGTAGTTTTCGTATGGAGAAGAATGGGCAAGAAACTCCACCGTTACTCTTTTAAAATGTTTTTACAATATTTTGTATACATTAATTATATAATTATATGTGAAGACGATGCATCTAGAATAAGATTACTATACCACGATAGGTAAAAAAAAAGGAAAAAAAATAAAGCAATTGCAGATAAATTAATTATGATAGATAGATACATGGTGCTCACATATTTACAAACATTGCAAAATTATACGATATTCCTAACATTTTAACAAGTAATACTAATAAGTCAGTGTGTGAGTTCAAGAAATCACAGAATGTAAAATCAGAGTTATAAAAAATAACAAACTATATAATTAAATAAGCAACCAGTTTGATTTTGTCTAGACTCTAAATTGTCCTATGGAGCAGGACCAGCATGTTTCCAAGCATTCTTATCTTGGATATAATCCTCTAATTTGTAATATGCTTGTTTACAGAGTGTACTTTTAATATGAGTTTTAAATTTTCTTTCATTTAATTGTAATATATCACAAGGTATTTTATTGTAACATTTAACACAGTACCCCATAAAAGATGTATGTACTTTAGATAATCTGAAAAATGGTTGATCTATTTTATCTTTATTTCTAGTATTAAAATTATGTCTATCACTTATTTTATTAAAAATATGAAGATTTTTTCTTACATACATAATATTTTCATATATGAATTGGCAAGGTACCGTCATAATATTAATCCTTTTAAATAGTTCCCTGAGAGATTCGCGACGATGTAGATTATAAATGGCTCTGACAGCTCTCTTTTGTAAAATAAATATGGATTCAATGTCAGCAGCCCGACCCCACAGTAAAATGCCATACGACATAATACTGTGGAAGTAACTAAAATAAACCAAACGCGCGGTTTCTACATCTGTTAACTGTCTTATCTTTCTAACAGCATAAGCGGCCGAGCTTAGGCGCCCCGCAAGAGATGTTATATGAGGTCCCCATTGTAATTTCTCGTCTAGCGTGATTCCTAGGAAAACCGTTTGATTAATAAATTCTAGTTTTTCTCCATTCAATATGATGTCACATTCGCTACTTCTAACATTAGGTAATTTAAATCTAATGCATTTGGTTTTTTTTTTATTTAGTACCAAATTATTTACCGTAAACCAATCTTGGACTTGAAAAATAGAGCTGTTAACGTCATCAAGATTTTGTGACCGTCGGTTTATTTTAAAGATCAACGATGTGTCATCTGCAAATAACACCATCTTCGGTTGATTTTGAAGTAATTGGGGTAAATCATTAATATAAACTAAAAAGAGGAATGGACCCAATATCGAACCCTGTGGAACGCCCATTGCCATTTCAGATCCCAATGAGTTTACGCCATTTACTTGAACTTTAACTTTTCTATCTTTCAGGTACGATCTTAGTAAATCAAGAGCTGTATTCCTAATCCCATAGTGCTCCAGTTTCAGCAGAAGTGTTTCATGGTCTACGCAATCGAACGCCTTCGAGAGGTCGCAAAAGATTCCAATGGCATCTTGTGCTTCTTCCCAGGCGTTAAAAATGTTCTTTATGAGGGTGACACCGGCGTCAGTGGTACAACGCCCTTTGGTGAAACCGTACTGTTGTTCATGAAAGATGGAATTTTTATTAAAGTGACGTAACATTTGATTCAGCATTAACTTTTCAAACACCTTGCTGAGAACTGGCAGAATTGACACAGGCCTATAATTGTTGGGTTCCTTACTATCACCGGATTTGAACAAAGGAACTACTTTACTGTGTTTCATGAGATCCGGAAAGACTCCTTGGTCTACACTGGTGTTAAATATGAAAGCTAAATAAGGCGCAATGGTTTCGATGATACATCTACAGACTTTTACAGACATTCCCCATAGATCTTCTGTTGATTTAATTTTAAGATCTTTAAAAGCTTTTACAACAGCCTGGGGGTTTGTATGCTGAAACCTCAACTCCAAAGGGCATGACTTTACATTTTTTCTAAGTAAGGCAGCAGAAAGCGCGGGTGAGGAATTTAAAGTTTCCGTAGTTTTAAGGGGAATATTAGCAAAAAAGTTTTCAAATTCCTGAGCTATTTCTACATCTGAGTTAATAGGGCCATGTGCAGTCTCTAAGTTAAATTCAGTATTACGCTGCTTTTTCCTACCGGTTTCATTATTTATTATTTGCCAGGTAGTTTTTATTTTATCATCAGCTGATTTTATTTTATTGCTAATGTAAAGAGCTTTAGCCATTTTGCACACACTTTTAAAAGTTTTTGAATATTTTGCAACATGCTGATGAAAGCTTGTATTATTCATATGTTGCTTTAGGCCATACAGTTCAAAAAGTTTTTCCCTGCTTTTACGAATACCTGGAGTCGCCCAATCACTAAATAAGAACTTTGTGTAAATAGTTTTAGTCTTTAGGGGAAAAGTGTCAATAAATTGCTCATTTAATAGTGAAAAGAACTCGGCGTAGAACTCATTTGGGTCACATATATTATTAAAATTCTGAACACATAATTTACTTGCCAAAGAATTATTTAATTTGTCTAAATTTTTACATGTAATTGGCCTAAACCTTATTTGAATTTTTTGTAAAGGCATGTAGGAGCAAAATGTTATTGTTTGTCCACTGTGATCAGATGGCAACTTATTTACAATTTGTTTATGTAAGTAATCACAATTACAAAAAACATTATCTATACAAGTCGCAGAAGAAGCTGTCACTCGAGTTGGTTCAATAAAAACATTTGACAAGTCAAATGACCTAAAAAGACTTAACAGTCTGACAGTATTAGAGTTATTTTCTAATAAATTAATATTAAAATCACCACATATGATTATTGACTTACTACTACTCGTAACACTAACTTTCTTTAGCACATCTTCCATTACAGAATCAAACATAGATAGATTCTGGTAACTTGGAGGTCTGTATACGCATACTATAACTTGCTTATCAAGCTCAACACAGGACAATTCTATGGTGTGTTCAACAGACAGTCCGATTATGTCTTTTCGTTCTTTCGATTTAATTGAATTTTTGACTAATATTAATGACCCACCATGTATCATACGTTTTCGGCTGAAATGGCTAACTACACAATAATTTTCATAGTTAATTGACATTACTTGATGATCTTTTAACCAATGTTCTGTTAAACAAATTACATCAAACTTGGTATTTTCTAAAAACAATTCTATTTCCAGCAATTTGGAAGAGCAACCTTGGATATTTTGATTGAATAATTTTAAAGTATGTTGCCCCCCCTTCGGTTTTTTATTATTATTAATATGTGTAATATTGCCAGAAGATACCTTTTTATTATTCTCTAATAATAATTGGTTATTTGAAGGGGTAACTTCTGTTGTCTTACTTACTAGTTTAAAAAGTTATCCGGAGTGACCTCCACAACTACAACTGAAGAGTCTAGAATGTCTGAATGAATTCCAGCAGGAAGAGAATACCCTATCTGACTGGTAGTGGCCTCCAAAGATGTTGGTATTATAGGTGGATCCTCCTTCGTACAACATGATGATCCATAATTAATCACTATGTTGTTAGTATAACTAGACAACACAGACTCGTCACTAATACTACAATCTGTTATATTAGCTATAACCTCATTAATATTATATGCTATCAACATAGCAATCATATGTCTAGATTCCCAAGACAGAGATAAAGTTCTCTGAGTTAACTTAAAACCACTAATAAACTTGTTAGTGTCAAAATACAATAATTTGTCACTATGACAACATGTCAGCCTGTGAATAGTACTATTCAACTTATAAATATAATTATTTTCATAAACTGATAAAGTATCAGAGTAAGGTAAAGCACACAACATTAGCTTACCTATATTTAACTTTAATAAGGTGTCCACACCATCCACTATGTCCTTTCTGGTAATACCAGTACTATTACCTAATAGCAAAACCATTGTAGAATAATTATCTAGGTTTGTGTTAGCAATTCTTTTAATCATTTGTTTGAAACTTATGTTATGATAACTATGGTTGGTAAAACTATGGCTAAGGTAATTGAGTAATATTTTTCCAAAGCCTGAACCCAATTCGTCACAGAAAAATACAGATTTGTTATTATTATTCTGTGTATTAACACAGGTCTCTGCTGGAAGAGCCAACACCGGCATAGGCAAGTCAGGCTGAGGCTGAGGAGGTGGTGGTTGGTTGGCACAGCTGCATGAGAGATTATTAGTCAGAGACTCATACCTCTCAGCATTGCACTTCACCAAATCCAGCAGTTCCCCAGCCTCAAACAAGCGCTCACTTAGTTGATGTTGTGAAATCTCATATTTCTCAAAAATATCCTTCAGCAACTGCTCCTTGAGTAGTATATCATTATAAAGGAGCTTAGTATCAATGTCATACTTTTCCCTACATTCATCTAACTGAACAGTACACGTAACACCGATTACTTCGTTTTAGATGTAAAAAAACTATTTGGAAACTTTCCAAATGCGTTTTTTACACCTAAAATGGTTGCACCCATTTTTTTAATTAAATTCAATGTTATAATTGCAATTCATTATTAATATTCTAGTTCGCTAGTTAGCCACATTTCTTATTTCTATCCAGTAATATTGCTATAAGAATCAAAACAGGGTAAATATTTGACAGTTATTTGCGACGTTGCTAACTTGTAGGATAAACCCTCATACAGAAGATTACGCCAAGTGTGTTGTGATGCCAAGTAAATTTCGGAGCATCAAGATTCTGCCAGATTACTTTCTTACCCTTAAAACCTTAACCCTTAAAAAACCACTCTTTTTAAGATTGGTGAATGAATTTGCTCTATGATCCCTTCCCAGGATTGCTGCATAAACTCCGCGGGTACTAAGGGCAAATTTGCACAAAGTCCAAAAAAATTTCGGAATGTGCTACTACTTATAATGTTCAACTTCTTTGCTTTGCGCCAAAAAGCCTTGCAGAAATGGTATTAGCATCCCGTGACTTGTGACGTCCCTATCTCGTGACTCACACTTAAAATTTTGAATTTCAATACCAAATTTAACTTTTATTAGATTAAGCAATCTTAGGTGTCTTGGGTTTTGTTCGGTAGCAATGCGTATATCAATGGTACAATGTTTGTAGTTTCATCAGTACTATCAATATCCGTGTATATTGAATATGTACATGTGAATATGTATATGTGAATAGTTGATAGAATAAACGAGGGATCTCAAACGTTCCGTCTCCAAAAAATTGGGCTCCTGGGGATTTTTATTTTAGTTTTTTTACGCACGTAGGTGTAGAAACTCTGTTCTGGAGTGGCGACCGCGTACCGGAAGACGTAGCGTTGGAAGGCCTCCCACAAGATATACTTATGACCTTGAGAAGACCGCAGGAATCCGCTGGATGCTCCCAAGCATAGAATCGGTCGAAGTGGCGGTGCTTAGGGGAGGCCTATGTCCAGCTGTGGACGTCTTTCGGCTGAAATGATGATACATTCCAACTGCAAATGTAAGTTTGTACGCACAATATTGAGAAATTTACCATGTTATACCATACCATAGTCACCATAGTCTTCTTATAGATTTTCCTGTAATATTTGTGTAAAGAGCCAAAAATGTTGAACATTCATTCATTTTGTACCATTTTTTCATTTTTACCGCAAGTTCCTGGCTCCTTAGTTTGGGTAAGCGCGGGGTATGATTCAGGCCGCGATCGGTTAAATTTATTAATTGATGAATATAAAAATATTACAATCATTACTACATTCGTTTTGACTACCGAGGCAATCGTCCACTGCCCCACCAGACATGTCCTTTCAACTTAACGGGTCCATTAAATTTGTAGCAAGTTGACTGTGACAGACGGACAGACCGAACAGACAGACACATGAGTGATCCTATAAGGGTTCCGTTTTTTCCTTTTGAGGTACGGAACCCTCTTCCACCTGTCCTCACCGGACACGGCTGTTGCGGGAGGTTCCTGTTCCGAATAAGGCGGCAGGAAACGCCCCAGTGTCACCACTGTGTGGATCGCCCGGAGGACACGGTGGAGCATACGGTGGAGGTCTGCCCTGCTTGGGCGGAGTACCGCCGTGTCCTCACGGAGGTTCAGGCCATGGTCCGGAGCGAGAGTGCATGGCAGGCCGTCACTTCCTTCTGCGAAGCAGTAATGCTCGCGAAGGAGGAGGCGGAGCGCGCGAAGGAGAGGCAAGATTCGCGCCCTCGCGCCCCTAGTCGCCGCAGGAGACGCCCCGGGCGTCGGGAGTCGCGAGCCGACTTCCGGCCACCGTAGGCGCGGGCTTGCGGACGGTGAACAATGGGTAGCTCGCCGTCCGATAAGGACCAGGCCCGGGTCTACGGCGCGTTGTGTTCCACGCGCGCCTCAAAGAGATGTCAGCACCAACTGACGGGGTCCGTAAGGGCCAATGCCTGCCAGGGTTGCGAGTTTGTCCGAATGGGATATCGCGGCCCCGGCACTCAGGCAACGGAAAGAACACGGGTGGGTTTTAGTCAGTAAAAGTCTGACACGCCGTCCCGATCCGCCCAGAGCGGGAGAAGTTATTTGTTGATTTCTCACACTCAAAATAAAAAAAATAAAAGTTACGGAACCCTAAAAACAATAGGTACAGCGAAATTTTATGGTGTAACCATTAACAAACGTCTAAACTGGAAAGCACATACAGAAGAATTAAATAAAAAAAGTATAATCTTCTGCCTACGTACTCTACAAACTGAAACCCATCATCCCACAGCGCTTACCACGGAATTGTCGGCTCAATATTAAAGTTTGGGGAAATTCCACTAATATGGAAATAATTTTAGGTCACAAAAAAGGTGCAATAAGCCAATGTTGGGTTTAAAAAAAATGGATGGTGGCAAACTGTTTTTTATTAAATATAATATTTTAAATCTACCTTCCTTGTATATTTTCAAATTGGCTAATTTCGTACAAACCAATCCCAAACTATAAAAAAAAAACTAGATGGTGATTCAATCCGCAATCGACGGGATAACCAAGATCAACCACGGCACTGATGCGTAAAAGTATGTTCTTATTAGCACCAGTTTTACAATAAAATCCCTAAACCCATTAGACTAATGCCCACAACTCTATTTAAACTACATTTAAAAAAATACCTGTTAGCTAAAATGTTATTATAGCCTAAAACAATTTTTAAATGATCGTACTTAGTTCCTATCACGTTTCTTCGATCTCAAAAATTAAAATAGTGTGGATCGCCCGGAGAACACAGTGGAGTATGCGGTGGAGGTCTGCCCGGCTTGGGCGAGGCACGGCTGCGTAGGCGATCGGCAGCAGTAATCTCTCGCCTCCGGCCCAGGGAGCCTACTACTACACTTATAGACATACCGTAAGTGAGAAGGAGAGCGAAACCCCCGTAACGTCGGCCAAAACTACGGATTCCTCTAAGGGAGTAGGGCCCCTGGTTCAGGCCATGGTACGGAGCGAGAGGGAGTTGGAGGCGGAACGCGTGAGGGAGATACAAATTTCGCGCCTTCTTGCCCCTAGCCGCCGCAGGAGACGCCCTGGGCGTCGGGAATCCTAGGCCGATTCCCGGCCATCGTAGGCGCGGGCTTGCGGACGGTGAGCAATGGGTAGCTCGCCGTCCGATAAGGACCAGGCCTGGGTCGACGGCGCATTGTGTCCACGCGCGCCTCGAAGAGATGTCAGCATGACTGACGGAGTCTGCTAGGACCGATGCCTGCCGGGGTCGCGGGAAAGTCCGAAAGGGATACCGTGGCCCCGGCAACGTACAGGCAACTGAAGGGTGAAGAGAAGAACGCGAGTGGGTTTTCAGTCAGTAAGAGTCTGACACGCCCTCCCGCTCCGACCAGAGTGGGAGAAGTTATTTGATAATGTCCCTGACATAGCAACACACTCGATGGCAGCGGGAAGCGCGCCCCTTGCACACATACATAACAATTCCTCCTTCTAGTCCAAAAACACGGAATCCAAATTAACATCCCTATTAGTATCCATTGTATACTCTAGTGTACGCGTTGTGAGGGATCTCAGGTGCAAGTAGTCGAGTGATAAAATATCACAAATAGTAAGTTCCTAGTCACATCACTAAAAACGGGGAACAACACTAGCCTTCCGGAGACGCTCGGTCATTTCGTTCCGGCTTGCAAGGCTGTGAACAGTTGTTCCCTGACCCTCAGAATTCTATGTGCCCCGACCTAGGGGTTCTCCGTACGGGCTGAGGGCAGGACCCCTTACCCAATCCTGCACTACCTGCGCACGCTATGACGGCCTGCCCTACCTGCGGCCTACCGCCGCAAGCTACCTGCGGCCTACCGCCGCAAACTACCTGCGGCCTACCATCGCCAGCTACCTGCGCGAGCCTGTGCTGACAGGCCACCGCGTGCTACCGACGCACACTACCTGTCGGTCTTAGGAAGGACGTCCGGCTTCCTACTAAGCCTGTGCTGAGCAGGCCCCCACATCTGCCATGTGCTGCCAAGGACGGTACCCTTCCTAACTAAGTGTGCGAGTGCTCAAGACTCAGTGTATAGGACCTTACCCACGACCTAGCCGTGTTACTTACTAGCTAAATATATATGTTACCTAACCCTGCTGTTTACTTTATCTATCTACTGCCTACCTATCCGTTAACGGCCTGCGCAGCCTACCCTGCGCAGCCCTAGCCGTTACACTAGTACTACATATCATCTTGCTAGAAGTACTTTTTAAAACAAATAACGGAGCGATTAAGTAACGATCTCTTTTGTGTAACAACCCATCGTGTTGTGGAGTCCGCGTATCACTGGTCAGTTTCCCTCAGTCGTCAGTTTATTTAATTCGTTAGTTTCGTTGATTAGTCAGTTTCACTGATTCGTCAGTTTTATCGATTATTAGATAGTTTCGTTAACTCGACAGTTTCCACTGTTTGCCAGTTTTCGTCGATTCGTCAGTTTTATTCAATTCGTCAGTCATAATACAGTCGGTAGAAAACAGCACACACGTCTACTAATTAAAATATACAGTATTTGAACTAACAGAGGGCGTTCCCGTTAACCCGCAATAGTATAGGGTCCATACAGGAAAAGTTTTTAACCAGTGCGCAAATTTTTTTTTGTGGTTCAAAATCAGTAATAGAACACATTACCATTATTTATTCAATATTTTTTTTTTTTTTTATCCTACTTTAAATCAGCAAAATATGGACACAATCTATTCGTAATAATATCAATGGGCGCGCGCGGCGCGGCGGCCGGCCCAAGCGGCGGTGTTGAACCTCCCCTCCCTCCTCGGGCGGCAAGGCGACGCCCGCGCGCCGGGCGCTGTGACCGACACTCCGACAGTTCGCTCATCGCACGCGCTGTCGTGTGACGTCGCGTCTAGTCGCTTTCCCGCGCTGCACGTGTGTCGTACTTGTACAGACCTACCGGTCACGATGTCAGACTTCACTAACCGCGAGTTTTATGAGATGGTGCGAGTGTATGTACTGAGTGGTGAAAGTTTGCGAGCAGCTCACAGAGCATACCTCGAATGCGAGCCCATGGAACCTTAACCCCGTGAAAGAAAAAAAACCATTTTAGCGGCATAAGGTATTAAGTAATGTAAATTTAATTGATAATAATGCTTTATTTTCTGTATTTTGATGGTCCTAAGCCCATTAAAGTATGAAGGAAAAATTGGAATTACTCTTCAAATAACTTCAGGTCACGGCCTAAACATAAAAAAGTCTAGTTCGAATCTGATAAAATTAGCGATTGTTATTAGTTATTATTAATACATTGTAAGTATTGTAACCCACGTAAATACCTACGCCGGCGAATCAAGCGAGCGCACAGCTGATAGGTAGGTACTTTCGCACGTTCCGCTTCGCCGCTCGCCGCCGGGTAGCCATGCAACCACTTTTAAAGTAAACATCTTTCGTTAACGATAACTTTTTTTTTTGTACTATGACGTGTCAAAATAAAAAAAGTATGTTCAATAAAACTCGTTTAAGTTTAATTTGTCAAAATTTGCGCAGTGGATAAAAACTTTTCCCGTATATGCAAAAAAAATAATGCATTCGTAATTTTTTTTTTTAATTAATTTTTCAAATAAATTTATACATGCGTAAAAGAAACACTCTCGTACACGCGCACTTGTCTTTCAACATGTTTCTTTTACGTATCAATTTAATCTTATTTGTGAACATTTTATAAAAAAATAAAAAAAACATGTTTTTTTTTCCATGTGTGGACCTTATACTATTGCGGGTTAACGGAAAAGCCCTCTGTTAGATAACATACTGTATATTTAAATTAGCAGACGTGTGTGCAGTTTTCTACCGACTGTACTTAGACTGACAATTGAATAAAACTGACGAATCGACGAAAACTGGCAAACAGTGGAAACTGTCGAGTTAACGAATCTATCTAATCGATAAAACTGACGAATCAGTGAAACTGACGAATCAACGAAACTGGCGAATTAAATAAACTGACGACTGAGGAAAACTGACCAGTGATACGCGGACTCCTTTCAACATCTACGTCGTTCCTACCAGCTTGTTGTTCATCATCATGGCCCTGTTGTGGGTCCTTCTCAGACTCGTCCTCTATCGACGACGAAGAAGTACTTCGTGTGAACATTTCTGCTCTGCTCCCTCTGGCCGAGCTACCCGGCAAGGGTAAGTGAAGTTTTGGCTGGAGTATGTACGCCCTACAGCGTCAAAAGACAAATTAAAACATTTACGAAAGCGAAGATGGTAGGCAACCACACATTTAAAAAAATAGAAATGTGTATCGGTAGTGAAAGTAAAATTAAGCTTCAACTGAGCATTCGTTCGTTGGCTTTCGGCGACCATCCACACTGAGTTCGATCTAATTGATTGATAATAATAATTGATAATTCGGTTTGATTGCTTTGATGTTACCGCCACGCTTTGGATCGCCGGCACACGCCAACGAACGATAGTTGGCGGTCGTTAAGCCGTCCAGAGGGCCTAGACAAAGTAACATTCGATTAGCGATATCGCCAGTAGAAAAGTCAAAAATGTATGCGGTTGACTTAAGCTATGGAAATGTCACGTGATCATAAGTTAACGAATAGAAATTAGCTAGACAATGTCATCATCATTCGTTTCCATCAAACGAATCGACAGCGTCGAACGATAACTTCCATAGAAATGCGTAGCCAAGTGACACTTTTTGACAAGCGCGAACGCTAGCTTTCGATTCGTGTGATGGAAACATGAGCGAACGTCAAAACCCTGTGGAAAACGAAACAAAATGGCGACTTTTGGAGTTAAGTGTGGTACTCGGTGTAGTAATTTTAAAGGGAGTAAAATTTATAGTTTTTTTTTTTGGAATTGACGCATATTTTCCCCCCAAGTTGTTCTTTTTTGTGTTGCGTTCTTTTTTTGCATCATGTTTACCGCAAATAAACGTTATTTGCTTTCATTCTTTCTATTGTGTTTTATTTCACATTTCGGCCGTGCGATGTCACGATTAGGTACAAGTGCACTTTACTACATCCAATTAAATCTCAAAGACAAGTCTAAATTATGATCGAACTATTGTTTCATTTAAGTTATATTAGGCTTTGAATAACTTAATAATAAATGTCTTTATTTTATAACCGGCCGACCTAATGTGAAATATGAAAACACATAGGTATAGGTACCAGTAATTCCAAAATCAAGTGTTTTAATCTTTTCATGCGCTCGCCCCGTGTCATTTAGTTAGTCCCGAGCGAAACGTGTTGGAGGTCGGACGTCTAGCAATTTTTGCGAACTCGCCACACCGCTGAGAGAAGTGATAGGTCACAGTAGTAACGGCCCCGACTTACGATTATGTAGGTCATGGGTCACTCAGACAGGCGTGAGGAAACCGGCATGGCCTACAGTGTACTACAGTCCACTCCCTCTCACAGAGAGGAGGTAAGTGTCCGAGCAGTGGGAACGTTATAGGCTGATTATGCCTGTATTACCAGCTAATTTCCATCACGCCATGTGCTAGCCAGGAACTTGATCGAGCGTTGTTTCGGTTTGCTGAAGTCACGTTGGAGGTGTTTGTTGAAATACAGAGTTCTTCACTACTATCCTAGTGTCGCTAGCAGGATAACACTTGCATGTTGTGTATTGCACAACATAGCAATTAAGGGTCGGTTGCCAACACCACAAGTTATCCCTATAGTTGATGATGATTATAGGGATGATTACTCATTACCGGCTTTAGCAGCCTCCAATGCAGCTTCCAGCCAAAGCGAATTAATACAAGGTAGAGCCATGCGCAATTTGTTAATCAGCAGGTGGTAAAATAAGAGCACCTTGCAGGTCTGCTAAAGTAAAAAATAAAAATGCATTGTACGAGTATAAACATATTTTTTTTATTCACTCTCTAAACCTTTATCTATGTATAACCATGCTTAAAATCACTTTCATATACATATAGTATTTATTTAAACATTTAATCAGTGGCGTGCCTTGGGAAGGCATGAACCAGCCAAGACCGAGTCGACTCGCACACGAAGGGTTCCGTAGTTACCATATCGTATTAATATTAGTTGATTGAACACCACCTAGTGTCAAAGCACTTGTTAATAAATAACCAATGAGTCCAAACACGATGGTGCTGTCTTGTTTGGTTGAGAAGTGCTCGTGACTACCTTTCGGATCCACCATCAGACCCAGAACACCACCTAGTGTCAAAGCACTTGTCAATACATAACCAATGAGTCCAAACACGATGGTGCTGTCTTGTTTGATTGAGGAGTTCCTATGGTCACCTTCCGGCTCCATCATCAGACCCTGAACACCACCTAGTGCCAAAGCACTTGTTAATCCATAACCAATGAGTCCAAACACGATGGTGCTGTCTTGTTTGATTGAGAAGTGCTCGTGACTACCTTTCGGATCCACCATCAGACCCAGAACACCACCTAGTGTCAAAGCACTTGTCAATACATAACCAATGAGTCCAAACACGATGGTGCTGTCTTGTTTGATTGAGGAGTTCCTATGGCCACCTTCCGGCTCCATCATCAGACCCTGAACACCACCTAGTGTCAAAGCACTAGTTAATCCATAACCAATGAGTCCAAACACTATAGAGCTGTCTTGTTTGATTGAGGAGTTCCTATGGTCACCTTCCGGCTTCATCATCAGACTCTTAACACCACCTAGTGTCAAAGCACTTGTAAAAAGATAGTTAATCGCAATTTTGCATATATTGCTGAAGGAATGCTTCAGCAACATCTGCTAAGCGCCTGAAAATATTATTTCGGTCTTGTTCAACCTCTATCCTCCGAGCCTCATTTGCCTCCCGTTTTTCCTCCAACTGAAGGTGGCGGTGCTCGACGGCCACAAACTCGCTTGACGCACGTTCAAATGGAGTTATTCGTCTTCGGCGCGCATACAGACGCCGCCGGCGATGTGAAGAGGCAGCGGAAGAGTGAGGCGATGTCTCGAGAGGCTCTTGAATAGGAGGAAGAGTGGTGGCAGGTGTGGGCAGAGTGGCCGCTCGTGGTGGTAAGCGCCGCGCCGGTGTCGGGAGCTGTTGCCGGCTGGTGGACGGACAAGGTGGTATGATTTCTGATGATGGAGACGGTATTGGCACAATATCTGCAAAACAAATGAATAAGTTTTGAGGGTTGTCCAATGGGACACTTGCACTAATGCACTAAGCTAACGAATAATAAGCCATACATACCGTTTTCATGGACAACATCAACATCGATTACAAATTGGGATGGTGAACATGGTCTCTCACCAATAGGTCTCTGAAAAAATATGAAGATAAATAAGCTAAATACATATTATTTAAAAATAAGTATTAATAGATTCTTACTTTACATTCTTAGTTTTGTTATTAAATGGAACTAAATTTTTAGGTACTTATACATTTTTTTATGACAATAATAATAATTAAGTTTTGGTAAAATCACACAGGTTTAGTCTTGTACTAGCAGCGCCCCGCGAGTTCGAACCCGCGGGGCGCTGCTAATACAAGACTAAACCTGTGTGATTTTCTTAGCCTATAATTAGCCCGCAGAAGTCTACTGCAACATAGCTTCTCCAAAGAATGCTACAACGGATGGTCTGCCGAATGGGCCGCCTACATTCCATAACTTATCTATTTCTTTGTATACATACGTAGTAAGAATTATATCTACTAACATCAAATCCCTGCTCTTCTATATCAGAGTGTCCCTCCACCGCCAATATACCAATAATCCCCAACACCCTTTCCTCCAAAGTTGTTAACTTTATCCTGGTATTTGGACCACCACCAGTGCCACTTGCATGACGTCGAATTGTCATAGCTTTTTTTTTTGTTTTCGACTTCCAATCTGCCCACACCTTAAATTCATAAAAATGCGTATAGGTGTGAATACAAAATATGTTAAATATATGGATATTAGAAAATGCATATGTACATATATAAATACGTAAGTACTCGTATATGTAGTGTGTACCTCGTTGGTCTAGTGGTCGCAAGTGCTACTGTTGAGGCATGAGGTTTTGGGATCGACAGTTCGGACAAAGTGTTATTGGGTTTTTCCATCAGGAATTTCTCAGTAGCAGCCCGGAGTCTGGATTTGTGCCTGGTTGATGGCAATAGGCTCGCCCCCTATTACATTGGACTTAAACATAACTGGCGAAGAGTGTCCCTACTATTGTACGTAAACCTCTGCGTAACCCGACGGGGATATCCGGCGTGATGTTATGTTATTTTATGTAAAAGTGTTTACCTTTTTCCATTTGTCCCGAGTCTTGTTAACACCACCACCAATAGAGTTTAAGGTGTTAACCAACTGTTGCTACAAACGATCAGCCTTTATTCGCCCCTGAGCACCAAGCTGAGGTTTGGCAAGGTCACCGTGGCTGAAATATGAATGACCAAAGAGCCCTTTAGTAAGTACTTCATTGTAAATCACGTCCTTTCATTCGCCTTAATAGGATTGTAACTCGAGACAATTGAGTCATTTTATAGGTATACAATATTGACTTGTGAACTTAACTTACTTTTCCATGAACTCCAAAAGAGTGGCGAATTGTTCGCCACTAGCTCTCGCTCTTGATTCCATTTCTAGGACAATAATTTCGCAACAAAATAGATTAGTCTGCAAGTCTTTGCATGTTTGCAACTGCTTCTAATAGAGGTAAAGTTTAGTGAGTATAAATTATTTACAGACTAATTTATTTATTTTACGTAACATATTTGAAGTACTTTTCGTTTTTATTACTTACCAATAATTTGTATCACTTTCAAAACTTTGAATTTTCCCGGATTTCAAATGACAACATGAATTGACAGCGACAGCAGGGAATTTGACGTTTGCTGACGAAAAACCATAGCTAAAATGTAATTTTTATCGAACCGACGCATCGACTAGACGATAGGGAAGCGTAGTGTACTTTGTCTACCAATTGAACTTCGTTATCGTTGAAGCGATAGCGATTGTCGTAATAGAATCGCTCCGAAGCGAATGCCATTTGTCTAGGCCCCCACAAGACCAACGAAACCCATTCGTTGGAGTTCGTTGGGCCGGTGTGTACGCAGCTTAAGAAGAAGAAGAAGAACGAACTTTTACTGCTGACCGGCTGACCGTGTATACATTGGACACATGCAACCTACTTAGAGACTTACAACTTTTTAAATCATGCTCACCCTATTTTTTTGTATTATTCTGAAAACCTATAAATCACAAATTGAAAAAAAAAACATTCTTCTTTCTGACATTATTCTGTCATTCACGATTTTATGTAATCACTTTTCGATAATTTGAATTGTATTTTTCGACAATTATTAATTCTGTAACAATTTATATATGGAAACTCACGTAGTCACTCCAACCAGCATTGAAGATCCTGTGAAAATTAACTTTCCAAAGCCGAACGACTTTGACCGGTTTGTACCATGGGCTTGCAAAGCGTTCTCCATTGATACTGATGTCGTCGTTACTAGAGTCGCTCAGAGTAAGTAGACCATCTTCTTCAACAAACCGACTAACTTTAGACGATTAATGTTATTTGCATCGATTTACATCAATTTGGATAAGTAAGCGTACAAAAAAGCGCACAACTCAGAGAAACGCTTCCGACCCATTCCCGCGTCCGACATATGAAGAGCCGAATAAACCCGCCATACAGTGAAATCACGCTAACACACAAGAATCAACATATCCTCTGTCTCTTTCTGTCACTTCATTAGCTCGAGCGTGATGCACGCTCGCAAGCTTCTGCACTCATTCACATTGAAAGTCTGTTGCCATGCAGATGATCCATGCGTGTAATTTCTTTCTTAAGCTACGGTTTCCTAGAAGAGCGGTGGCCGCCACATAGCGTCTGCAATTTACTGCTGACGTCACTGAAACGTTATTTATGAAAGTATGTTGGTGTGTTTTCTTACAGAGCGTTTTTTGAAATCGCAAAATCAAACCCCGTCATCGTTTTCATGACAGCCGTCATTGTGGACGTTATGTGGCGGCCACCGCTCTTCTAGGAAACCGTAGCTTAAGCTTGGTTATTTTACGAAAATTACACAGCAATTAAAAAATACCCCGTAGAATGGCACATCGATTTTGGAAAATCTCCGATTTCTTCTTTGTAGATCGTCGTCACGCAGGGTAGGTTTTTGAGACATGGCAGTAAGGGTCTTACTAGAAAATGGGCAGCAGCGTTCTCTATGTATTTTAACACCATACTGCCATCGCCAACCCGCCTGCCAAGCGTGGCGATTATGGCAAACCCCCCCATTTGGGGGAGGCCTATGTCCAGCAGTGGACGTCTTTCGGCTGAAATGATGACTATGATGAGTTAGGGTAACGGTACCTATAGCCGTTTTAGCAACAAAAAACAATTTAAGGAGCCTCCTTAACTTTTTGAGATGTTTTGATGTGCATTCACAGATTTCGGAAAAAAAACAGACAGCAATAAAATTGTCAGTTTTCACAAAAAAATATTTTTGATGCTAATCAATCCTGACACAAAAAACATCAATACACTCTATGCGACTAACTGAGGTTTGAGTACTAGAAAAGTCAGAAATCACAAAAAAATAAACTTTTACCGTACTTACATTTCGTAGGAAATGAGCAGCAAGATGGCGCTCACACAACACCTGCCATACGCGTTCTATTCCGGAACTGCGGAATTCGGAAAGGCAGTGGATAGGAATTTTTGGTCCCATTATCCTGTTTATGGTCCTCTGCCTCGTCTCAAAAATCCACCCTGTATAATGTGAAAACAATAGTTATTTCGTCGTTATTTGTCTAATTATCCTGAATTAAAGTATAGAATAATAAAAACAAAGAAGCATGGGCACATTATAATAATTATATAAAAAATTCAACAGAGTCGTACGTGAGTGCTACAGTTAAGAATAGGAAAACGAACATTATACAGAAAAAGCAACCGTCTTTACTACCTTCGACTAATGGTTCAGGTGTTGTCACGAGTTCAGTATTCGACATACCTCTCCACATCGAAAATGTGATCATGATAGAATCAGTTTACGACAACAATGAAAACTTAGTCCAGCTGAAACTTCTCAAGAACGAGGCTATACCAAGGAAAGTCATGCAAACAATCGGACTCACTATTCCATTCCAACCATATTTGACTTCAATTATCATCAACAGCGGCTTGTGCATGGATTCGTTGTATGAAATATCCAAGTTTTTACCAAATTCAAATATAACGGAATTATGTCTTGATAGAACATTTCTCAGGCAAGCTAACTACCACATATTGTTAACGGACAGTAAGATAAAACATCTCTCTTTATCGAAATGCACGATAAATGATGCTGTTGTAAAAACGATCACGGATCAATTAAAAGACCCATGTCCCGCGTCGAAAGTACTGTCTGCTTTAAACTTATCAAGTAACAGAATTACAGATGTTGGTGCAAAGTATTTAGCAGATATGTTGCGAACAAACAGACAACTCAGTTACCTGAACTTAGCGGGCAATATGATTACAGACGAAGGAGGTATGAGCATTCTCGACACATTACATGAATTTCCTTTGCAGACACAAGAATTATTAGAAAGTAGAGCCAGATACGTGGCTTACCTAAAACAGAAAAATAATGTAATTAACACACTTATTACAGAGCTCCATACTGTTAAATTGGATAAAAGCTCTAATAAAAAGAAGATGTCGAAGAAGGGTAAACTGGAAACTCAGTCTCAGCAAAATAATTCTTTGGAGAAGCCGTTTATACTCATAGAAACAGGAGTTGACGCACAAATCATACACGATAGAGCTGCAGATTTGGCTGAAAAAAGAATGGGATTGTTTATTAATCCTTTCTCTCCAACCAACACTACAACACAAAATGGTAAAGTGTATTGTTTCGGTAATAATGCTTTGTGCTATTTGAATGTTGCGTACAACAAGCTTACCTATGCTACTGTCAAGAAATTGCACGAAGTTTTATCAACGCAGAAGTCTCTTAACAGAACTCCTAGGGGTTTGATCAAAGTCGTGATTGAAGGCAACTTAATGCCGGTAGCTTGTGAAGAATATGGAAAGATTGATAATCTTCTTGGTGGTGTCATAAAACCATCAGAAATTGCAACGAAAAGGAAGGGTTTATATTCAAGATCTATCGCCAAATAAAAGCATTTTTTTTTGTATTATGTTTAATAATGATTGTTTTCCCCATTACTTCTGATGTCTCATTGTCAACTGTCCCATTTTGAAATCTTTTAGGATAATACTATTTCTATTTTTTAAGGGTTGACATAAATTTTTAGATTTAGTTAATGTTGCGTTTAATTTTAGAGAGCATAATTATTATATAAGATTTTAGATACTATTGTGGTAATATTAATGTTGCGTTTAATTTTAGAGTAGTATAATTATTATATAAGATTTTAGATACTATTGTGGTAATTTAAGTTTAAATAAAAATAAAAATTACTTTTTCTTTTATTTTTTAACGAATAATAATTAAATATAAATTTATTAAGTTGTTGGTCCCGGCTGTCATTCTTAGATATTTGACAGTCGTTACGGGTAGTTAGAAGCCCGAAAGGCCGACCCCAACATAGTTGGGAAATGGTTAGGTAGATGGATGGACGATATTATCGTAGACGTCCACGTCTATAAAATACAGGGTGGCAGGGACATCGACGCGAAAACTGATACCATGGATTCAGTACATGATTCTGAACCCCCCCTTTTTTTTTTTTTTTTTGGGTTGGGAAATCATCAAATGACTTCTCCCGCTCTGGTGGAGCGAGAGGGTGTGTCAGACTTTTACTGACTAAAACCCATCCGTGTTCCTTCCGTTGCCTGTGTGCCGAGGCCGCGATATCCCTTTCGGACAAACCCGTAACCCCACCAGGCGTTGGTCCTTACGGACCCCGTCAGTTGGTGCTGACATCCCTTTGAGGTGCGCGTGGAACACAACGCGCCGTCGACCCGGGCCTGGTCCTTATCGGACGGCAAGCTGCCCATTGCTCACCGTCCGCAAGCCCGCGCCTACGGTGGCCGGAAGTCGGCTCGCGACTCCCGACGCCCGGGGCGTCTCCTGCGGCGACTAGGGGCGCGAGGGCGCGAATCTTGCCTCTCCCTCGCACCCTCCGCCTCTTCCTTCGCGAGCATTACTGCTTCGCAGAAGGAAGTGACGGCCTCCCATGCACTCTCGCTCCGGACCATGGCCTGAACCAGGGCCGGACGCGAAAGATCGCCGCCGCTGATCGCCTCCGTGAGGACACGGCGGTGCTCTGCCCAAGTAGGGCAAACCTTCACCGTATGCTCCACCGTGTCCTCCGGGCGATCCACACAGTGGTGACACCCGGGCGTTTCCTCCCGCCTTATACGGAACAGGAACCTCCCGAAACAGCCGTGTCCAGTGAGGACCTGCGTCAGGCGGAAGGTGAGGACGCCGTGGCGCCTCTCTAGCCACTCCTCAAAGAGGGGACTTATCGCCACAATTGTGGCGTGCCCAGCGCTGGGTTGCGACAATCGTACTCTCCATGCCGCCATGAGATCCCGCCGGAGCTCTGTCTGCTGAGCCGTGATTTCTCGCGGCAGCGGAGTTACGCCCCGGCGTTTCGCCTCCTCGCGAAACTCCCAGATGTGCGCGATGGCTTTTCCCTCCAGATCCCGTGGCGGTAGTCCGGCAAGGAGGCTCGCCGCCTCACGGGAGACCGTGCGGTATCCTCGGACCAGCCTAATCGCCATGACCCTTTGGGACGCGTTCAACCGCTGGGCCGGTCGCAGCCTCAATGAACGCGCCCACACCGGTGCCCCGTAAAGGGCCAAGGACCGCACGATCCCCGCGTAGAGCCTCCGGCAGAAGGCGTTTGGACCAGGGGGTCCATTGGGGCTGCGCTGAAGCGGCTTCTGGCCAATCTAGGGAGATTGGGCAGAAGCCACTTCACCGCAGCCCCAGCCCTCTCCAGTTTGGGAGCCAAACGTCGATTCTGAACGGCTGCGTAGAAAATTTTCGTCGGTTATTAAAAAAAAAAAACTACTGTTCCATACATTTCGACCGCGTAGGTATTGCATTTTTCTATAAAACAGCAGTTTTTTTTTTTAAACCTACTAAGAATCAATGGTATCAGTTTTCGCGTCGATGTCCCTGCCACCCTGTATTTTATAGACGTGGACGTTTACGATAATATCGTCCATCCATCTACCTAGCCTTTTCCCAACTATGTTGGGGTCAGCTTCCGAGTCTAACCGGATGCAGCTGAATACCAGTATTTTATGTACTGTACTGAATCCATGGAAACCAATATTTCATGCACTGAATCCATGGTATCAGTTTTCGCGTCGATGTCCCTGCCACCCTATCTAAGGAAATAGAAAAATTCCATCAACGATAATGTTAAGTGCTTGGCCAGACTGGCAGCGCGGTGCGGGTGCGGGGACGCGCACGATAGTGCCTGTCCACGCGGCTTCTTTCCGAGTGTTGTCGTGAACAGTGTTTGTCAAAATATAATATGGACGAAGAAGACTTATTTTTACTGGAAAATTCTTAATTTAAATGGCTAATGCTAAAAGTGAAAAATGGAATTAATAAAATTAATTTAACCAGAGAAAATGAAGGAGAAGTTCACATCCTGTATGAAAAATTGCGAGAACAACCGCAATTTTTTTTTGAATATACTACAATGTCAATGGATACGTTTGAGTACATATTAAAACATATAGAAAGTTGTCTTATAAAAAAATACCAACTTTCGCCGAAACATTCCACCTATTGAAAAGTTATTCATAACGTTACGGTAAGTACTATACGATATCTGAGGGATTGTTATAAATTATTATGTGTGTAGGTACGTATGTGTAATTTAGGTGATGTGATGAATGGTGAGTTAGGTTATGTTTACTTACGGCCAGTTTCTTCATCGACAACTAAAGTAACCAGTAAAAGTATTGACTTTTACTTGACCTTTACTGATACTACGGCAAATATGTTTTTTCATTCTAGTAACAGCTAAAGTAAAAGTCAAAAGAGTTGCCACTAAACAAACGTCAAAATTTCCCCAAAAAATCGTGGGGAGCTTTTTTTACACATGGCAGAACCACAATTTCACTGTCATGCCGGATGTCAAAGTGATAGTTCTTCCTTGAGTATAAATAGGGACAGCCCAGCATTCGTAACGCAGCTTTGTAAATCCGAACGTCTGTACCTACTGCTTTTTATTGAAATTGGATTGATTTTATTTCTATAATATTGATTTTAGGTGACCGGTGTTTTGAATACCACATGTTAGGTGTTTGGTACTTATAAGCTTATGTGCATAATCCTTTTTCATTTTACTATATTTTTTATAAAAGATCCTTAAACTTCTTTTCATTTAAGTAGCTTTATGTAGATACCTACTGGTTAAAAATAAACTAAAGCATAGACTGACTTAAAAGTGTTTGGCGTAAGTTTGTCTTGCAACAATAAACTGAGGTAAGTAACTGTTTCCTTTGGCATTCTGTATCGGAACAGAAAATCAGCCTCGTCCCATAAAAAATGATCCTTGCGAATATTAAATCTCTGACGCCTATACGATGTTATTATGATCTGAATTTTGATTTGAATTTTAATGTTAATTTTATTTTGATTTGGATTTTAATTCTTAGATTTTTTCTAATTGTGATTCTGATATTAATTTGATTTTGATTTAATGTTGTTATAAATTTTGTTTTTGATTTTGATTTAGATTTTAATTTTAATGTAATTTTTAATTCTTGTAAAAAAAGAAAAATGTGATTTTAATTTGATGTTGATATAATTTTGTAATTTATTTTTTCATTGTTTACTGGTAAATTTCTCACTTATGTATTGTTAATATAAACCAGAAGAACGGAAGTACCTAATACAAGCATTTCTTTGCTTAAAAGGTAGTTCCTATCATTATATTGTTGATTGTACATAAGTTTTGGAAATAAAAACCCTTTTTTTTTTTTTTTTATACGTTAAATAACACACGATAAGTTCATCGTCTGATAAACTTGAATTTTCACTGGACGATCTTGATGCCATTTTAATATTTTATATATAAAATAAATCTAGGTTATTACCTACTGATTATCTTATTACACAGTGATTTATGTTAGCTAACATCTCAAACAAGTGTTGAATATAGTCTAACCTACAACAGTACAACTGACAAAATGACCATTACTTTAGCTTTCACAGCAGCTCAATGAGCAGTAAAGGTTAGAGGCTAAAGTAACAGTTAAAGCAACAGCTAAAAGTGTGAAGAAACAAATTTAACCGTTGCTTTGACTTTATGACGATACTTTGGCTGTTACTTTTGATGAAGAAACGGACGTTAATGGATAAGTGTACTGTGGGGGTTACTATGTAAGATAAACTATTGAAAAGTAATAATGTTCCCCATACAAATGACTCCATTAATCGAATTCAAACGTCAAAGCATGGAGACCCACGATACGCTTCAATCAATCGCTTACCTTACAACTTGTCGACGGGAAAAAACAGATTAAAAAAATACTTTTCAATAATCAACATGTACCTAGTATGGGAAACAGCTTAATCATAGTTAGATTCAAACTCATTGGTATGATAACCATAAGTATTACACTGTAATTATTCATTTGTTCATTCGAGTTACAATGACTCATACAATATTCAATACAACACACATACACCAAACAATAGTTTACATTACAATACAATACAAAAACAAAACAACCACCCAGTACACTAACACATTAGTAGGAGTCAAATCTCTCGAATGAGTAGTGCAAGTCAAATCGCGTGAATGACTAGGAATATAAGATTCCCCATATGTATTAGGAGCCAAAGCCCTCGAATGAGAAATGGACAAATCGCGTGAGTGACTAGAATCTATGAACACCTTTCTGCTTCATATAAAATTATTGTCGAGATTTTATTGCGTATTCTTAACTTTTGAATATTAGTGAAGTTTTTCATTTGAGGAATAAGACTCATAAAAATGTGGTAATCATCATCGTTTTCTATGTCGTCAGTTGTTTTATTATTATTATATTTCGTTTCCAACAACTTAAGTTCTTTATTTTCCAATTCAAGAAACTCTTCTCTCACTTCTGCCGCTGATTTGTTTTTACGCCTGGATGAAGATGATGCTGTAGTGGCGTTTTCCTGTGACATATCAGTCATGCGATCCATGTCTTCAGATACGTTATCGTTATCACCTTCATCGTCATTATCACTGTCTAAATTTCCTCTCGTTGGTTCTGGTATTATATCATCGTTTAAGAACGTCATTAATTCGAAGTACTGCCAAGAAGATGTTACAGACTCGCCTCCCATTCCAGATCTAATAGCCGGAACCTTTTTTTTATTGTGGTCTTTAACGTTCCTCCATTTCTTTTTTATTTGAGACACTGAAAATAACAAATTTATTTTACTTAAGTACAGATAAAAACTTTAGTAATATTACCTACTTATTTGTTTCAGATTTATATCGACTGGTATGGGATTCAGATCGCTAGCTTTTTGTTTTTGAATGGGAAAAAAAAGTACCATAGCTGAAATTGTCTATGATACTTTTGATGCTTTATTACTCTAAGGTGATGCTATATGGAAAAGTCTTTTAAGTCAACATATGCCAAAACCTACTGAGCCACAACTAAAGTGTAACATACACGATTATGAAAAAATGTGGCAATTTCCTAATTGTTTCGGCTGTATAGATGGAAAATATTTTAGAGTAAAATGCCCCAAAAAATCTGGATCTGCTTTTTATAACTAAAATTTTTTTTATTCTGTAGTTTTAGAAGCTGTAGCAGATGCTAAAAAACGATTTGTTGTTGTAGAAGTTGGTGGCAAAGGCAAACAGAGTGATGATGGAACCTATCACTTTTCCAAACTCAATCATTTATTACAAAAACAACAGTACTGTACTTCGACAATATCTTAAATCGATGTGATACATCTGAGACTTGATTCTACTTCAAAATTATTCTGCGACATTGGGAAACCTGAACTTGTCAAAGTTCAATTGTTGCGCAAGTCACAAGTTCAGTTCTTGCCAGAAAGAGATTTTGTCCCCCTTTGGTTTTACATTTTTTTGTTACATTTAAATTAAGTATTCAGTAATATAAGCTTAAACTAGCTCAGGATACTCACTCAGCTATATTCTAATAAATAAAAAATGTTCTTTTAAAACACAAGCTTTTATTTATTCCTTATCATCATTCTCCTCCCCTTATACCAACTTATTTGGGATACGCGCAACATGTGTTTTTCTTCCAAACTTTTCTATTAGTCGTCATCTTCGTTGTCATCCCCTTTCAACTGAACTTTTACAAGTCCAGTTGTTTCCCAATGTCGCAGAATAATTTTGAAGTAGCATAGTGTCTCAGATGCATCACGTCGATTTAAAATATTGTCGAAGTACAGTATGCCGGAATAGAGTACGTCGAAATAACTCATGTCGGACTAGCAATAGTGTCGACGAAGTATGTCATCGAAGTCGCATCATTTCCTAGTTAAGTCATGTCGAAGAAACGCTTTGTCGGAGTACAGTGGTGTCGGATTTAAGGTATTTCGAACTGAAGTATTGTCGAAATGGAGACGTGTCGGTGTTCCATAATGTCGAAACAAAATCTTGTCGAAATTCAGTTTGGTAGTTTTAAAGCCCAAGCCCATTACTATTGTCACAATTAAAAAAGCATTCAAAAGTCTTAACATAAAAAAAACACTGAAGATCTATGGGGGATTTCCGTTAAGGTTCTTACAGATATCATTGACACAATTACCCCTGTCCTAACAGGCATATTTAATCAATGTTTAGATAGCGGTACGTTTCCTGATTTAATGAAACATAGTAAAGTAGTGCCAATTTTCAAATTATTCCATACATTCCACAGAGACAGGGAGACGTTATCTCTTCGGAACTGTTCAGCGCTGCACTGGAGGATGTCTTCAAGGTTTCGGATGGGCATTAACATTAATGGCGAGTATATCACTAAACTACGGTTTGCCGACGATATCATGGCTGAGACCATGGAGGACCTCAGTGCAATGCTCGATGACCTCGGTAGAGCTTCTAAAAGAGTGGGTCTTAAAATGAACATGACAAAGGTCATATCAAATGCCCCTAAAACACCTACTCTCATGAAGATTGGAGCCGCTACGCTCGAAGTTGTGGACGAGTATTTCATTTATGGTTTTGTTGGGTTTTTATATAAATAAAAAAATAAAAATTCAATTTTATTTTATTTTCATATACCTGAATCATACTATATATTAAGTTGGACCATAATCGACATTCTGTAGTACAGCAAGTGTACACGCGAAAATAAAAGAGCGAAAAATAAAATTAAAAAAGTTTGTGCAAAAAACCCAAAAGTACATTCGCTTTTCAATATGATGATGATGGTATTTATTTACTTGTGGTGAACCACAAGTAAATAAATACCATCACACTAATAAAGCAAAAAAAAAAAATTGCGAACACATATTTTCCTGTTTGTAGCGAACCTTATTTGTAACGAGAGATTAGCACGGAATCTTCAATGAATTTAATTTTTTTCTCATTGAAAAGTACATTATTATGCTTATTACTAACTGACTCATTGTTTCTATTCTAGTTTAATGAAAAGAACGTAAAATATGTGTAAATAAAACTAAAATTCGCCGACAACATTAGTGCGGTCATTTGTTTTCGGAACAACCATACTTTGATGTCAGAATTAGACTCGATTTATCAAATAAAATTGTGATATGTAACCATCATTGTATTTAAAGCACAAATCTTCTAGTTTATTTGGATATATAACACTCGTAAGATAAATAAAACAAACAACTGTACTTACGACATATTCGCAGATACTTTCAAAATCACTATACGACACACGCGTCACTTATGCCAACTGCGGAAAAAAAAACACCGAATTTTCAAAACTTGTTACAACTGCCATCTCGTGTTTTTTTAGTTAGTTATCCATATAATTTGTCGAACTGTTGAAATAATACCCCATTTTATCACTATAAGGAATTAAAGACGACTCGCCTCTTTGGATAGCGTCCTATCCAGAACGTTAAACTATATACGACGCTGCAGTGACTTGCACGTCACCTACAGTCATCGGCCATTAATGTGTTAGTGTACTGGGTTTTTGTTTTTGTATTGTATTGTAATGTATTGTTTGGTGTATGTGTGTTGTATTGAATATTGTATGAGTCATTGTAACTCGAATGAATAAATGAATAACAATAATAAACTCGATATCTGGGTAAATTAGTTTTCTCCATATTTTTACCCGAGCAGAGCTCGGTCGCCCAAAGTTTAGAACAAGATGGAAAAATGACATGGCAGCATGGAATAAGTAAGTACCTACTATCATGGCAGCATGGACTTAGTAATTACCTACTATCATGACAGCATCAAATTTGTATGAACTTTTTTAAACTATTAAATGAACATTCTCTATTTTCACCAGACCAGAGCTCGGTTGCCCAGTTCCTAAGTCTTAAATGACAAATAAATACTAATTCTCGGAAATCGATGGAAAAATAGTTTGCAATATAGAAAGAGTATATTATTGAGTATTCCAATTCTGTATTCAATATGTACGAGTATATTTACCATGTTATTTTAAAGAATTGGAAAAGCATTTAATTTTCCTCCAATTTTACTAGTTTTCGTTGTGACAGCGGTCGTTTAGTACAAGTCCTTTGGTACAGGGCACCCTATATTGGAAGGCGTTCTCCTCTCAGAGTAATATTAGTTATTATTACTCTAAGGTTCTCCTTCTAAGAATATTGCCATGCAAAAAAAATCAATTAAATCCTAGAATCTACTTTTATGAGCCAAAGTTTAGCTTAATTTTGGGCCACACATCAGAACGTTTTGTCATCGATACGCTAAAGCTAGAGATTCCTAAAAAAAAGTGGTGGCCGCACTTGACAGCCGCAGTGACGGCTGTCATGAAAATCATCACAGCTGCAAAGATTTAAATCGTTAGATTCGCCCTACCGCGTCAAAAGACAGTCGCGTTTCAGTTTCGTTTTGTCACCTCTGACACACAATGACGCAGTGACTACACTTGGTTGTCATGGAAACGCTATTTAATAATGTGTGGGCTCACTCTTCTCAGTATGGACACTTTTTCTTGTGACATGAGTATGGACTACCGTACGGTTAAGGCAAATCTGGCGATTTGAAACTTTGGGGGCGGGGTTTGTCATTAACGCTTTCTTGGATGGAAACCACACCAACTTACTTTCAGTGACGTCATTCGCTACGTGAGCGGTCACCGCTCACGTAGCGATGCAGCATTAGCGTCGGGTCACACCGGAATGGCAGAGGCCGGCAGCGGCCGGCAGCGGATCTGGAGGTCGCGTGAGGCCGCTAGCGGCGCCGCTGGCAGCCTCACGCGACCGCCAGATCCTACGTGCCTAGTCTCCTCTTGACTAGTTTTGTTTCTACATTACATACACGCGACCGCCCGCGGTGCCTCGCGTCGCCGCTGGAATACGCAGGCAGAACCACCGACAAGATGCGCGTGGCGCGCGGCCGCTCGCGGCACCGCGGGTGGCCTCGAGACCTTTCAAGCTTTCCAAGCGATACTGGTATTTTAAGTATGTTGATAAAGTTTAAAATTATTTCACACTGACTGTGCTCGCCGCGTCGCTGCCGGCCGCTGCCATTCCGGTGTGACCCGACGCTAATGCTGCATACACACCGGCCCAACGAACGCCAACGAAGGATATACAACGTTTGCTACCGCACGCTCGTTAGCCTTCGGAGGTACGTCCAAATACATTTAGTGGTCGAGCAAACGATCGTTGGCACCTGATTCCGGCTCGCATTCGCAATTAGATCATGGACAACGACGAAATAATTATAATTTCTAGTTTTATATACCAAAACGAGTTAGCAAGGACAAGATTTTTTTTACGAAAGCGAAGATGGTGGGCAACCACACATTTTAAGAATAGAAATGTGTATCGGTAGTGAAAGTAAAATTAAGCTTCAACTGAGCGTTCGTTCGTTGGCTTTCGGCGACCGTCCACACTGAATTCAAATCAAAAGTCATTTATTCAAACTAGGCTGAGAATCAGCACTTTTCGAACGTCAAAATTACATAAGACAGTCCCCCAAAACGCCCACCCTTCACCACTTCCTAGTGCGTTAGCTGGGAAGAAGAAGTGGCGCAACAAACTCCCCAGCAGCACAGCTGTCTGTTCAGTTAGAAGAACAAAAAAAAAGATTCTTTAAATAGTATTCAAAATAATTTACATTAAGCAACACAAAACACAATTTAAATTATTAGCCATATTTATGCTAGCACACGCCAATATACCAAACAAAATCATCGAGAACTATACTCAGGCAGAAATAAAAAACAAAACGTAAACAGAACTTAATATCTTAATAAAAGCCTCCAGGCATAAAGGGCGTGCCCGTTTACATATAATTGTAACTGGAAGTTATAAATGATAAACTAGGACCATCGAGGTAAAATAAATAAACAAACAGTTAATTACTAATAACAATAAATAATATGATCAATTGTCGAGGTCACTAGCTAACCACATATTGCAATACAACTCATAAAAAAACATCGTGATGAGTAGATTATGTCAACAATAAATTTAATTTAAATAATTTGACTTTTATAGTCAAATAAAATAAACAATTACTTATATAAATTCATATAACTTGTCAGTAGGTAAGCTGGAGAAAGAACATAAACATTGTCTTGAGTTAATTACAGCGACCAATGGTTCGATCTAATGGTTTGATTGCTTTGATGTAACCGCCACGCAAACGAACGATCGTTGGCGTTCGTTAAGCCGTCCAGATAAAACCAACGTTTTTGTTAATCTGAAAACCATAATAACAATTTGAAAAAAAAACATTGTTCTTTTTGACATTATTCTGTCATTAAATTCACGATTTTATGTAATCACTTTTCGATAATTTGAATTGTATTTTTCGACAATTATTAATTATTCTGTAACAATTTCTAAATGGAAACTCACGTAGACACTCCAACCAGCATTGAAGATCCTGTGAAAATTAACTTTCCAAAGCCGAACGACTTTGACCGTTTTGTACCATGGGCTTGCAAAGCGTTCTCCATTGATACTGATGTCGTCGTTACTAGAGTCGCTCAGAGTAAGTAGACCATCTTCTTCAAAAAATCGAATAACTTTGGACGATTAACGTTATTTGCATCGATTCACATCAATCAGATCAATGCAGTATTTGGATAAGTAAGCGTACAAAAAAGCGCACAACTCAGAGAAACGCGTTCGACCCATTCCCGCGTCCGACATATGAAGAGCCGAATAAACCCGCCGTACAGTGAAATCACGCTAACACACAAGGATCAACATATCCTCTGTCTCTTTCTGTCAAAATCAAAAATCAAAATCAAAAGTCATTTATTCAAACTAGGCTGAGAATCAGCACTTTTCGAACGTCAAAATTACATAAGACAGTCCCCCAAAACGCCCACCCTTCACCACTTCCTAGTGCGTTAGCTGGGAAGAAGAAGTGGCGCAACAAACTCCCCAGCAGCACAGCTGTCTGTTCAGTTAGAAGAACAAAAAAAAAAGATTCTATATAATAATATTCAAAATAATTTGCATTAAGCAACACAAAACATAATTTTAATTATTAGCCATATATAAGCTAGCACACGCCAATATACCAAACAAAGTCATCGAGAACTATACTCAGTCACTCTGTCACTTCATTAGCTCGAGCGTGATGCACGCTCGCAAGCTTCTGCACTCATTCACATTGAAAGTCTGTTGCCATGCAGATGATCCATGCGTGTAATTTCTTTCTTAAGCTACGGTTTCCTAGAAGAGCGGTGGCCGCCACATAGCGTCTGCAATTTACCGGTGGCTGACGTTATTTATGAAAGTATGTTGGTGTGTTTTCTTAGAGAGTGTTTTTTGACATCGCAAAATTAAACCCGTCATGGTTTTCATGACAGCCGTCATTGCGGACGTTATGTGGCGGCTACTGTTAAATAAATACCCCGTAGAATGGCACATCGATTTTGGAAAATCTCCGATTTCTTCTTTGTAGATCGTCGTCACACAGGGTAGGTTTTTGAGACATAGTAGTAAGGGTCTTACTAGAGAATGGGCAGCAGCGTTCTCTATGTATTTTAACACCATACTGCATTTTTTTAACTGTTGCTCTATCCTTTTTGAAGAGTACTGTATTACCAGCATCTTCCCAATACATAGAAGATTAGTACAAAGATCTGGAATGAACAGCGTATTATGTAGATATATTTCTTTATTTGTATTTAGTAAGAGATCAACTCTTCGTTTTTCCAGAATGTTTGTGTTGTGATCTTTAGAAGCTAATTCCAGTGTTTTATTCGTTTGTTCTATTTCACTGAAATATTCTTTGCTATAGCAAATAGCACATATGAGATGTGCATCCACTATCCAAAATCCATTGTTTCTGGAATGCTTCCTCTTTTGCTAATAATGTTAAGCTATTGAATTCCTTTTGGTTATCTCTATTCCCTTTTTGTTGCATATTTTGCAGTAAAAAATTGTTTTTGCATAGAACGATTCTTGTTCGCTTGAAGCTTGTACTCGGTCGAGTTCCTTGAGTGTTTTTCCGTGCTTGAAATTCCTCTATGATTTTTATTTTTGGTTCATCCGGTTTCGGAAGGTTATCACGGGATTCTATTGCAACTCTAAAGTCAAATTCTGAGGAAAGACTATACAGCATCATAATAGTTAATAAATCTTCATGAATCGCGACATTCATTTGTTGCAGTTTGTTGAGTTTCTGCAACGTCCATAAAGTTGTTTCTTAGATGTTCCCTGATGTCGTTTCCTTTCTCATATTTTGCCAAAACAAGTTGCTTCAGTAGCGCTGCTTTTCTCGCAGGACATTTGCTAGTGTAAGTTTCGTTTAGCTTTTTCCAAATTTCATGAGCTGTTTTGCAGCTTTTTATTTGTTTGAGTTCGGACGGCGATATTGTAATAATTAACTCGCTGATAGCCAACAAGTTTCCTTCAATATCCAAGTCAATTTGTTGCTCTGCATATTTCCACAACTTTTTTTTCACCAGAACGGCTTTGGCCTGTATTGCCCATGTGTCATAGTTTTCTTTATTTAAGGCTTTAATTCTGTTCGACATTTTCTTTGCTTTTTTTTTACGATAATGTATTCGTTATGAACCAAGCTCTGCTACCATGTGAAGATATATATTTTATATCTGTTTTAAATTAAGTTCACTTAATACAATCGTATGTTTTATTATGTCAAAGGATTGTTACAAGCACATATTTTTCACGTTACTATGTTAATAGTCTAGAGAAAAGTTTGCATTGAGGAGGTACCATCTTTACAGTACTTAAAGCCGTTTTGGCAACAAAAACAATTTAAGGAGAGGCCGTAACTTTTTGAGATATTTTGATGTGTATTCACAGATTTCGGAAAAAAAGCAGATAGCAATAAAATTGTCAGTTTTCACAAAAACAATTTTTTGATGCTAATCTATACTGACACAAAAAAAAATCAATAAACTCTATTCGACTAACTGAGGTTTGGGTACTAGAAAAGTCAGAAATCGCAAAAATAAACTTTTCCCATTCTTACTTACATTTCGTAGGAAATTAGCAACAATATGGAGCTCACACAGCACCTGCCATACGCGTTCTATTCCGGAACTGGAATTCGGGAAGGCAGTGGATAGGAATTTTTGGTCCCATTATCCTGTTTATGGTCCTCGGCCTCGTCTCAAAAATCCACCCTGTATAATGTGAAAACAAAAGTTATTTCAGTTATTTCTTCGTTATTTGTCTAATATTTAGTCCAATCAACGGGGCATATGTAACCCGAAAAATTCTCCTGCCAGTGAGAGTAGGTAATGTGATAAAGTAAGGTAATACTGATTACAGATGTCAAATTATCCAAAAGATTTTGATAAGAGAAGTTAGGTATTTTTACCTAAACGTGGAAATCACTATAAATCTCTGTGAAAAAATCCTCAGACTGCAATACTTTCTGTATACGTACGGATGTATTAGTTAGAATAGGTAAGTATAAGCATCCAACATTTTTTCGATTTGAGAGATACTCCAAATCTAACTTTTAACATTTTCCGCTATAACTTCTAATGAAAAATTAGTCTGTTAATTTTAATTTTTTAATAAGGTGTTATTTCCATAAATAAATAGCTCTGTTAAGTTATCCAAAAGATTTTCCTTTAGAATATTATTTTTTTAATTTTTTCTTAATTATGTCATGTGAATAATTGCTCAGGTTAATTCAATAAGTGTATAAGTGAAGAGTCGATGTATTTTAATAGATTTTCCAATAAGCCAATGGAAATTCGGTCTAATACCAAAGTTTTTACAATATCTATAATCGCTACGTACAAGCATTGCCGTCGCCTAGCAACGACCGGTCGCGAGTGTGAAGAGGGGTGCGGGGCGCTCTCGTAGCGTTGCAGCGGCGGGACATTTTCTTTGCTGCCTCGCTCGAAGTACGAAACGGAGCAGTTGTGTACACGTGGGAGGAACGTTTTTGTTGATCAAAAATGACGAAGGAAGGCGATAGCGAGTTGTGTGCGTTTTGTGAAAAACCTATAATAGTTTGTTAATGTGACACATAAGGGACTTGAAAAGATTCGACAGTCTAGCAGAAGAAGAGATGATGGACTTTTACCGCAACTTATGGAACTGTCAAACCTTACGGTACACGTGAAATGTCGTAAAATGATGCCATGATCAAGGCGTATAAAAGGAAGAAGACATTATTCATGAACGCCACAGCGTCAGAACCTCCGGCAGCGAACATACCGCCGCTCGAATTCAATTTCCAGTCAAAATGTCTAATTTGTGGCAACGACATATCAGACAAATCAAAATTTCGACGAATAAAAATGCCGCACACAAAAGAATCACTAAAAACAATGGCCATAAGTCGCAATGACATATCTGGAGAAACGTTAAGAAAACCAGTTTTACTTTCAAAATTTATTTTGAATGTGAATCCGCAGCTGTAGCCGCGAAATACAAATTTTCTTACGTTTTTTGCAATTTGCAGGTCAGTGTCAGGTTTTATCTTGATCACAATATGATTCGCGACTATAACATACCTATATGTATTTACCTAAGTGTCTTTTTTAGACGTAGATTTGGTCGCCGTTGGTGCAAGGTATCACATTTCGTGTTATGATACCTTTCGATTGACAGTACTACTTCCCTCTGCAGAACAACGCAAACGCGGCCGACCAGAAGCGGACTTCACGATCTCTGCTATGGAAGAAATCTACCGTCATATTGAAGAAAATGGTGTTGAATGCCAATTTTCATTAGCTGAATAAAAAAACTGTGTAATCAACGAGTGCCCTGACGATCGAGCGATTATAAAAAAACTTGAAGAAAAATACGGCGACAAGTTAATTATCTCTAAAGTAGATGAAAAACCGACTCTTTTTTGTTTTCGGGACACTAGTTTCAAAATCCTGCATGAAGCATGGCAACCAGCAAAAACTTCTAACGACAAAGACGAAAATCTTAAAATATTTCGAACCGCGGCTTCCATACTTTTGGATGATATAAGATCGACTGCTTTTGATTTATCTGAGTATCCACCTCCAGACAATTTTCTTAAAGAAAGTGAGGATATTATACCGAAAACTTTAATTACTTTTTTAGAGGAAATGATACTTAAGAACAAAAAAGATACAGAAAAAGCTTCTCGAAAATGTATTGCTATTACCCATGCTATTGTTTCAGCCGTTAGACCTCGATCTTTCATTTCTCCAATATTACTTCGCCTTGCAGCACTGATCAATCAGAAATATGCAGCGAAATCACTAATTGACTTATTAGCATCCATTGGTTTCTGTGCATCCTACTACGAGGTGTCTTTATTTCAGATATCGGCTATTGCTCATAATCATAACGCACCTGAAGCAAACCCCGAATTTTGTCAGTACGTATTTGATAATGCCGATCATATCATCAAAACAATTGATGGACATCACACATTTCACTCCATGGGAGGAATTAAATGTCACACTCCTAAAATAAATACCAACAATGAAGGAATTATACGTCAAAAGAAAATTCCCCCATCATTTGTTGTTGGAAATTTTGGTCACGTTCCATTACAGAAATTTGAAAAATGTGAGAAAGGTCTAAAGCAAGTTTTGATTCCTAATTATGCTGCAGACGAGGACATAAGAAAGATTTTAACACCCTGGAAAAACATAATTTGGTTTTATGCAAAAAAAGAAGAACTTGACGTGCCTGGCTGGAACGGGCTTATAGAGAGATTAAACACTTCTAAAGAGTACAGCGTGTCTGAAATCGTGCCCGTGGAAAATTCAAAATTGAATGGTCATGAATCAACGATTGTAACATTTGATCAACCTCTTTATCATAAAGCCAAAGACATAACTTCCAGCAAAGACCCCAGATTGGAGTCTGTGGTTGTCCGATTGGGAGGGTTTCATTTATTGATGAGCGATATGGGTTCCGTTGGTTATACGATGAACGGAAGCGGTCTTAAAGAATTGTGGTGCACGGTGTATGCTCCCACATCTGTTGACAAGATGTTATCTGGTCACTCGTACGCCCGAGCAGTAAGGGCACACATTTTGACACAGCTCTCTAGGCAAAATAGTTCTGGAAAGCACCCAATACGACGATGAAGATATTGCAGCTATTGAAAATGTAATATTGAACGCAACAGAATGTGGAACAGAAAATTTGGATTCAATCGAGGAAAAGTTTAAAAACGCGCTTGATGTACTTAATTCAAATGGTCCAACTGCCAAGTTATGGGTTTTATACTTGCAAATGGTAACACTATTGAAACAGTTTATAGAAGCTGAACGGTCTGGGAATTGGGACTTGCACTTGAGCACTATTAAAAAAATGTTGTCGTTTTTCCACGCAGCTGGAAACTTTTCATACGCCAAGTCAGCTACATTGTATTTGCAAGATATGTTAGATTTGGAAAACGTTTTAACCCCAGAAGAGTACCACAAATTTGATGGGTATTTTACAATTCGTAGGACTGATAAATTCTGGTCAGGTATATGGTCAGATATGACGATTGAACAAACGCTAATGCGTTCAATGAAAAGTAGCGGAGGATTGACTCGTGGATGAGGTTTGTCTGATGGGGTCCTAACTAAATGGATTTTAGCTACACCGATTTTGACCAGCGTCACAGCATCAGTAGAAGACTTAGCGGATGAAAAATCCTCAACAACTGAACTGCATATAGACAACAGTAAATCTAGGTTGAAACGCGATTTACAAGACACAAAGAAATTTAACGACTGGTATAAGTCACAAAACCCGTTCATAAAACTAGATAAAATAATGTCAATAAGTAATGGCATAACAGGCGATATTAATATAAATTGTTATGAGGCACAGAAAATTGAACTGGGAATTATGTCCAAAACCGAAGGTAAAAATTTTGAGGAAATTTCATATTCAAGGAAAGATAGAGTGCTTCCTCTTGCGGCAGTAAATACATCTATAAAAGTTGAAGACATTTCAGTACCAGTTGAGCCAGAAATGATGTTTCGGAGAATAGCTTTTGCCAAAAAAACACAAGAAGAACTCAAGAACTGTTTAAAGTACGAGTTGGCACCATTTCCACTACCCTTATTTGATATTAATGGCATGAGAAAATGTAAAAATTCTGCCTTTTATGACCTGTTCAACCCTCTGGAAGTGGAACCGCATTTCGAAAACAAATCATTTGTTATAGACGGAGGATATATACTTCACAAAGTAATCTGGCCCAGAGGTGCTAGATTTTCTGCTGCATGCGATCAATACGTGAAATATATCAAAAACAATTATGGACAGAGCCCTATGGTTATATTCGACGGATACCCCGAAGATCCTCAAAATAAAGGTACGAAAAGTACAGAGCGCCTAAGACGCGAAAACCACAAACGCCGAACTAACTGCGCAGAAATATTATTTACTGGCGAAACGGTTATTTCAGTGACACAGGATTTTTTTTTGAGTAACTCCAAAAACCAACAAAGATTTATAACTCTATTGAGGAAAAAATTTGAGGACAATGGTATCCGAACAAAACAAGCCGAAGAAGATGCCGATACATTGATTGTTCAAACGGCCTTAGAGAACGCTGAAAGAACAGATTCTGTATTTATTGTAGGGGAAGATATCGACTTGCTGGTTATTCTTTCTGGAAGTCGCGACACCAAAAAAAATTAAGTTCTGTTTCTAAAGCCAGGAAAAAATAAAGTTCCTAGAAAACTGCACACAAGCCGCAGTTTTGCAGAACAGGGGCTAACTGATCATGTGTTGTTTATGCGTGCATTCTCTGGTTGTGACACCACCTCAGCATTGTTTCGCGTTGGTAAAAAGAAGTTAGTGGATGTAATGAAAAAAAATACATCGCTGCATGAATACTCTTCACTTTTTAAGGACCCAAATGCTGAAAAGGAGTCTTTAATTGAAGCCGGCGAAAAAATTATGACCGCGCTATACTCTTCAAATTCTTCAAAAAAATGCCTTAATGATCTCCGATATGAATTGTTCGCGCGATCCTAGTTTACGTTACACGCACTAAGAACGTACTGTCAAGTTCAATTCTAGCTTGGAGAAAAGAAAGAACCTAAAAATTGGGGATGGAAATATGTAAACGGTTACCAACCAGTAAAAACCTTAGATGACCCAGCACCTCCCGAAATACTTTCTATGATATCTTGCAAATGAAAAACTTCCTGTGGGCGTAATTGCACTTGTAAAAAGGCAGGATTGAATTGTTCTGCTATATGCAATGATTGCCATGGCAAACCGTGCACTGGTTCAATAGCTATTAACGATAATGATGAATAAGATGAGGATGAGACTGTATTTGAACAAATGCTTACATGTTGTTCAGAATCTGGCCAGCCACATGATTATGATATGGATGAAGATGCACGGATTATTCCAACATCAGATGATTATCAATCTATGTTGCTATCGCTGACGATGATAAAGAAAATGTAGAAGAAGCTTCGTGCTCAAAAAAAAAAAGACCTTAGATTTTTGCTTTAATAAATATATTTATTTATTTATATATACTTTATTGTACACCAGATTATACATTACATAAAGAAAAAGTAATACACTACAAAATATACAATGGGCGGCCTTATCGCTTACTGCGATCTCTTCCAAGGAACCTTGGAATGGACAGTGATTTTCTGGACATAAAATGGGGTTGTCTTAGGTGCAAACAAATTGTATATAAGTACAATATACTATAATAGATACACAGATAAATGCTATATAATAGATACATGGATACATACTCGTACATACTAACTATATAAGCAACGAAAATAAATGACGAATATTATTACAGCTAACGATAAAAACAGAATCATAACGACAAGTAATGTTCTTTCACGAATCTTTTAAACACTGGCAACGATTGCGCGCGCTTTATTGGAACTGGTAATGCATTCCACAAACGAGCTGCCTGGACAGTAAAGGATTTGTCAAGGAAAGTTGTGGAATGCATTGGCATTTTAAGCTTCAAGTTATCTGATGACCTTAATAATTTCGTATGAGAGTCACAAAAAAACTGGAAACGTTTTTTGAGATAAAGAGGGGTGGAAGGGGAAAAGAGCACATTATACAAAAGGGAAAGAATATGAGCATTCCGGCGAAGGCGAATTGGTAACCACTTGAGCTTCACGCGAAATTCGGAAACATGGTCATATTTGCGTAAACCGTATATAAACCTTATACAAAAATTTTGAAGCCGCTCAAGTTTATCGAGTTGGTCTTGAATCAGGTCAAGATAGCTGGCATCAGCATAATCAAGGATGGGTAGAAGAAGAGATTGTGCAAGCGCAATCTTGGTGGCAGTCGGTAGAAAATTACGTATTCTTTTTAAAGATGCAGCGGAAGAAAAGAGCTTGCGGCTAACTTCCTGTAGCTGGGCAGTCCAAGAGAAGTTCTTATCAATGAAAATCCCCAAGTTTTTAACTTTCTCGCTGAAGGGGATAACTGATTTGTCAAAAGAAACTTGGGGAAGAGTCGTCCAGTCAATCCTTGAGACCATCCTACTACTGCCCACCACAACAACCTGCGTCTTTACGGGGTTGACCATAAGTCCATACCTCTTGCTCCAGTCGCATATACGGGCCAGATCGCGATTAATCGTTAAGATAGCCTCTGAAAGATTCCCAAGAGGAGCTCATGAGTAAAGTTGTAAATCATCTGCATAAAGATGGTAGGAAGAAATTAGTTCATCGGTGATTGAGTTAATAAAAACTGCGAAAAGTAAAGGTGATAGCACGCCACCTTGTGGTACACCGGCAGAAGTATTACTCCAGGTAGACAAGGTCTCACCGATGCAAATACGTTGCCGGCGACCGAACAGGTAACTTCGAAACCAGTCAATTACCGATGGAGATATATTAAGAGAGCATAGAATGCCGAGCAAAACATCAAAATCAACAGTATTAAAAGCATTTCTAAAATCTAGTAAAGCTAAAACCGTTAGATTACCATTTTCCATGGCTGACCTTATATCGTCCGTAATATTCAAAAGCGCTGTGGTGATGCTATGAAGGGGTTGAGGAGATTATTTTTGGAGAGGAAAGTGCTTAATTGATTGTAGATTAACCGTTCAAGGACTTTTGATAGGAATGGTAGGACGGATATTGGACGATATTCAGAAAAGGATGCGGGATTGAACTTTTTAGGTAATGGAATGATTTGAGCATCTTTCCATGAATATGGAAAGACACCACTAGACACGGAAAAATTTAGGATATGATAAATGACGGGCAGGATTACATCCAGCACAGGGACTAACATATTACGGCTGATACAGTCACTTCCTACTGCGTTGGAAGTAATCGATAGTATGCTCTTCTTAACATCACATGCGGAGAATTGACCAGAAATAAATGGAGAATAACTGGGAGTTGGAAGAGAAGAAAGATAATTCAAAGTATTCAATTTAATTGTCCTATCAAAATTGGACGAAGCAGTAAAATGATTATTCATTGCATCGATGTCTATATCTTTTGGGATTGAGTCTTGTCGGGTTTTACTGACCCCCAGTGACCTAAAAAACTTCCAAACTTTGGATGCGTCCCCATTTTGGACAGAAGTATGAATGTGATGGCTATTAGCATTCCTACATACCTTATTGCAGTGTATACAAATTGAAACATATCTTTCCCTGTTAGCGTCATTAGGTCTACGCTTAAATTTTGACTTCGCCGTCACTTTTTGTGCATTATTTTTTTATTTCATCTGTAAGCCACGGCGCCGGCAAATGTCTAACCTTAACTGGTCGTACAGGTGCGTGAAGATCATAAAGCTCGAGAAGCTTAGCCGTAAAAATATTAACTTGTTCATTGACTGATGCAGAGGCAAATAGAGCAGACCAATCTATATTCTTGGCATCCTTGCAAAGATTGTCAACGTTCATATCACCAAAATTGCGTTGCAAGAGGATTTTGGCTTTAGCCTTAGGAGGGCGAATTTTGTATGAGAGAAAAATCAAGTCATGATAGGAAAAGGCATCGGCTGAGCATTGGCCATGCTTAGCGACGCGATCAAGAGAGGAGACAAATATCACATCAAGGAGTGAAGGGGTAGAGTTAGGAAAATGGTGAGTGGCACTCAGTGGAAGAATGATAAGATTACTGGAAGCCGAAATATTAGTAAGAGAAGAAGAGCGATGGTCGTTTTTCAGAAGACATGTATTAAAGTCACCCATGATTATGCTATGACTGTAAGAAGGGATCAGCATTTCTAAGAGATTTTCAAAAGATTTAAAGAAATTGATACGTAAAGAGGGACAGTAATAGACGCCAAGAAGTAATTTCGAATGATGTAGTTCGACTTTAAGAAACAAATGTTCACCAGCATTTGATGGCGGTGGCTGCGCTGACACGTTAACAATAGAGAAAGGAATATGCGCGCGGAGATATATGGCAATACCACCACCTACACCAACCGCCCGGTCGTTTCCTATAAGCTGAAAGCCGGGAAAAGAGTAGCTAGTTGAAGGGAGACAAGGTTTTAACCATGACTCGGAAATAAGAATAGCATGTATGTTTTTACAGTCAAAGCTTGCCAGAATATCGTGGAAATGAGCCGGAATGCTCTGGGCGTTAATATGTATAACGTTAAAATTCTTAGGAACATCAGAAAACTGCGCTGCAAGACTATCTGCAAGAGAAGGAATACTCACAAAACTGTCGTCGATGCTTGATAAAGATAAAAAACTGTTACTTTCACTGCTTTCGTCGATAGACATAAATATTTAAATAATTAATATATTATAGATATAATATTAACAAATATATAACAATCTAAACTAATACAAAAAAAAAATACAAATAGTTCACCTGCCGGTTGCGTTATTACAAATAAAAGAAACAAAAACCTAAAGACACTGACAGTAACAACAATGTGACATTAGTTTCAATGAATAGAAAAATTAATACAGACAGAGTGAAGGTATAATCAAAACACGATATTACCCGGACTTAGAGTAAAAACATCTTAAAGAAATTACTTCTTTAAAGCAGCAGCACGCTTCAACCTAGCGGTCTTCGCAGCAGCAACGACCGGGACAGAGGCTGGCATAGCCGATACTGGATCACTCTGCTCGAGCTCCCTGGGATTCGGTGCAATCTTGTCTACTCAGCGAGGGACTCGACTCGATGCCGCGCATCATTGGGACCAAGGACATATACTCAGCCTGCCTTAGTCCAGGTCTTGCTAACACCGAGTTTTTCCCGCGCAGCCAGGAACACATCGTGTCGCCCCTTTGTTAAGAACTCGGACATAGTGACACCTGAAGCCTTTAATTTGGATTTGGAAAACCATATCCTATCGCGGATCTCAAGACTGCCAACCTTGAACAGGATAGGCCTGGTTTTATAAGGTACGGCTCGTCCCATCCTGTGACATCGGCTGATGTCAGCAACTGTGAAGTCACTCAGGTGTAATTTATTATAAATTATCTCAGTGATCACCTTGGCGGTATCCTCCTTCTGCTCCTCATCAACACCATGCAACAGCAAGATCTTCCTTCGTCCCCGCATCTCTATGTCGACACTACGAGCTAGTAGCTCCACCTGTTGCTGAACGCTGTTTAGAGCCTGCATGATGAATGTGCGGAACATCATAAACTCTGCAGCCAGGCTGGAACTTGTGACAGGTGATGGAGGGGCCTTCTGTATTTCTTCTTCAAAGGCGGACATCCTTGTGTGGAACACTCAGCGTGCTTGTCAGTGACTCCATAGTGATGATTTGTGACTGAAGAACTGAGGTATTTAGTGTAAGAAAAACTGTGACAACGCTACACCAGCAGGTACAAACTAAGAACTATCAAAATATAGCATAAATATTTATAAATAATGTTTCTATAAATTTTTATTAAATTTCAAATATGTGTAAACTTTTCTTTGTGTAACTGTTACAACTACCCACAAGTCAATCATAAATAAATTCATTAGAAATAAGTATAAAACCATTTAATGCCTAAGTGCGTAAAACAGATGATTAAATTTCACGTACCTATATCAATGTCTTGATTATTATATTATATATAAATATATAATTTATTATATTATTATACACACATCTATGAATACTATGTATATTTGCACAGTAAAACAGTGCGTGAAAGTAATTTAAGATGACTTGGTTATTTGACAATGGTTATTTTTTTTTCCATAAAACAAAACGTACACACGGTTACACATCAAGCTAAACATATCCAGTATAAGCTGATCTCACATTGTATAGTATTTCCGTACAATGCGAGGTCAGCGTAAACGTTAACGTACGTTTTGTTTTATGGAAAAAAAAATAACCAAATAAAAATAATAATGTGTCTGCAGACTGTCTAACTGTATAGGTAATTTAAAATGACTATAGGCACGTGTTGTTATATTGAAAAAATGTAAACCAAATAAAAATTATGTGATTATACCTAATAGTCATGTTTTTTATTTTATTTATTATACCGAGAAAGCGCGCGCTATTTGATTTGACCAATGAGCGCGCGCGGTGCTGGAGTTGGCCGTCAGATGGTACCAACCCATTTTCCGAGAGTTAACATTTTGCACGTCACTGGTACTGTTCGCCAAGATGTCAGATTATACACATCCTAGGCGACTACAGTAAGGCTCTCTCGTTTTTTTTTTCTTAACTCGATATCTCCTCACTACCCAGGTCTAAACATTATTATACTTATTGACCTTTTTTCGCATATTGTACAAAGTCCTTAAGGAAGTATCAAATGTTTATTTTAAATGCATCGATTAATATTTCTTTTTAAATATAAAGCGAATTTCTAAACGCTTACGCGTTACGCATATAAATAAAAAATATTTTTAATAACGATGGCCACCGTGCCTACCTACCTACTCCACCAATTAACTACCTACTCCATTTATGAATTTTCGATAATTTGTTGGATAATTAATAAATCTGTTTTAATATAAAATCATATGACTGATAAAGGTACAAAAATTGACGGAGTTATTTTTCAAATTACATAGATAGGCAAAAATCAAAAAAAATATGTTTAAAATGGAAAATCTTTTGGATAACTACACAAAGCTATGTATTTAAGGATATAAAAATATATTAAAACACAACAATTAGCAGACCAATTTTTCAGTAGAAGTTATAGTGCAAGTTAAATTTGGAATATCTTAGAAATCGAAAATATGTTGGATTCCTTCACATAATTATTTTAACTAGTACATACGTACGTATACCGAAAGTATTTCAGTCTGAGAAAATATTCACAGAGATTTATAACCGATTTTCATGTTTAGGTAAAAATACCTAACTTCCCGTAACAAATTTTGTTGGCTTATTGTACAGTCAGCATCAAAAGTTGATGACCACATTAAGATTTTCAAAATCGCTGTATAGTGAAGTGCTAATAGTGAATACGGTGTACAGCGATTTTGAAAATCTAAATGTGGTCATCAACTTTTAATGCTGACCGTACATCTGTAATCTGTATTACCTAACTTCATAATATGCCAAATTTCATAGGCGGGTGAATTTTTCGGATGTCTCCATACATTAAATATCCTCGATGATTGGACTAATTATCCTGAATGAAAGTATAGAATAATAAAAACAAAGAAGCATGGGCACATTATAATAATTATATAAAAAATTCAACAGAGTTGTACGTGAGTGCTACAGCTAAGAATAAAAAAACGAACAATAAACAGAAAAAGCAACCGTCTTTACTACCTTCGACTAATGGTTCAGGTGTTGTCACGAGTTCAGTATTCGACATACCTCTCCACATCGAAAATGTGATCATGATAGAATCAGTGTACGACATCTATGAAAACTTAGTCCAGCTGAAACTTCTCAAGAACGAGGCTATACCAAGGAAACTCATGCAAACAATCGGACTCACTATTCCATTCCAACCATATTTGACTTCAATTATCATCAACAGAGGCTTGTGCATGGATTCGTTGTATGAAATATCCAAGTTTCTACCAAATTCAAATATAACGGAATTATGTCTTGATAGAACATTTCTCAGGCAAGCTAACTATCACATATTGTTAACGGATAGTAAGATAAAACATCTCTCTTTAGCGAAATGCACGATAAATGATGCCGTAGTAAAAACGATCGCGGATCAATTAAAAGACCCATGTCCCGCGTCGAAAGTACTGTCTGCTTTAAACTTATCAAGTAACAGAATTACAGATGTTGGTGCGAAGTATTTAGCAGATATGTTGCGAACAAACAGACAACTCAGTTACTTGAACTTAGCGGGTAATATGATTACAGACGAAGGAGGTATGAGCATTCTCGACACATTACATGAATTTCCTTTGCACTCCCAAGAATTATTAGAAAGTAGAGCCATATACGTGGCTTACCTAAAACAGAAAAATAATTTAATTAACACACTGCTTACAGAGCTCCATACTGTTAAATTGGATAAAAGCTCTAATAAAAAGAAGATGCCGAAGAAGGGTAAACTGGAAGCTCAGTCTCAGCAAAATAATTCTTTGGAGAAGCTGTTTATAGAAACAGGAGTTGACGCCCAAATCATACACGATAGAGCTGCAGTTTTGGCTGAAAAAAGGATGGGATTGTTTATTAATCCTTTCTCTCCAACCAACATTACAACACAAAATGGTGAAGTGTATTGTTTCGGTAATAATGTTTTGTGCTATTTGAATGTTGCCTACAACAACCTTACCTATGCTACTGTCAAGAAATTGCATGAAGTGTTATCAACGCAGAAGTCTCTTAACAGAACTCCTAGGGGTTTAATCAAAGTCGTGATTGAAGGCAACTTAATGCCGGTAGCTTGTGAAGAATATAGAGAGATTGATGATCTTCTTGGTGGTTTCAGAAAACCATCAGAAATTGCAACGAAAAGGAAGGCTATGAGTTCAAGATCTAGCGCCAAATAAAAGCATTTTTTTTGGTATTATGTACAATAATTATTGTTTTCTCGATTACTTCTGATGTCTCATTGTCAACTGTCCCATTTTGAAATCTTTTGTGATAATACTATTTCTATTTTTTAAGGGTTGAAATACATTTTTAGACTTAGTTAATTAATGTTGCGTTTAATTTTAGAGTAGCATAATTATTATATAATATTTTAGATACTATTGTGGTAATTTAAGTTTAAATAAAAATAAAAATTACTTTTTCTTTTATTTTTTAACGAATAGCTATTGTCCGCGGCTTCTGCATGTATTTTGTATTTCATCATGTTTAATACAAATATCCAGGATGAAAAGTAGCCAATAAACGCTTTTATAATTTCTAACGTTACGATATTATCGTAGCTAGACATGTTCCATACATTTTGACCGCGAAGGTATTTCATCAAAATGTTTGGAACAGTAGATTTTTTTTTAATAACCGACGAAAATTTTCTACGCAGTGGTTCAGAGTCATGTACTGAATCCATGGTATCAGTTTTCGCGTCGATGTCCCTGTCACCCTGTATTTTATAGACGTGGACGTCTACGATAATATCGTCCATCCATCTACCTAGTCTTTTCCCAACTATGTTAGGGTCGGCTTCCGAGTCTAACCGGATGCAGCTGAACACCAGTATTTTATGTACTGTACTTAATCCATGGAATCCAATATTTCATGTACTGTATCCATGGTATCAGTTTTCGTGTCGTCGATGTCCCTGCCACCCTGTATATTGAAATAGGAAAATTCCATCAACGATAACGTTATAACGTTATCGATAACTTTATCGTCAACGATAACGTTATAACGTTATCGTTGACGGAAATTTAAAAGCGTCTTCATACATTGACTTTCTCTAGCGGGGTTATTGCTTATCACACTTAACAACGACGATGCCTTTCATGTTGGCAGTTAATGGCTTTATGTATGTTGTTCGTAGACGATTTAAAAAAAAACTATAATGCAATGTATTATGTTTTTTTTTTTAAATCCTTCGGATTGTAATTGAAAGTGTGTTACGCAATTGGGGTGCAGCGATCTTTTTTCGTCATCATAATCATCATTTATTGCATTCATGTAGTTTACACGTTGTTACAAGTATATAGGTTTCATACATGAAGCCTGCTAGGGCACAGCAATATAAATAGTTTAATTTGCTACAGTGTCACAATATAAAAAAGACCACTATGCATAAACAAAAATACAAATTTTAACATGTATAGCAGATGTCCATCATTTGTTATTTAAATAAGTAAGTGTCATGATGTAATAAAGGATAGGGTAAGAACAATTATTTTCATTCATAAATTAAAATAATATAAAAAAAAAAATTAAAACAAATAGCGATAACAATAATAATCATGAAACAACATACCATAACATAGGCAGGTAGTTAGTCAAAATTGTAGGTGCTGTGTGTATTGTGTACAGATATGAATTTCAATGTCAAGATTTACTTATCGTCAAAAAATTCCTATACTCGTAGTGTAGTACGATTTTACTATAAGGTATTTTTGGAGGGGTGTGTAATGTTTGGTATAATAAGAGGTAGTCTAACTTTGTTTGACATAACTTTCATATGTTATATTTTTCATATGCTATAAAAATATTTAACCTAATTTCATATGACCTAATGTTATATTTGATATAATTTTCATTTTCTCTAATTTCATTTAGTATAACGTTCATTTCATACAATTTTCAAATTGTATAATGCTCTTTTCATATAATGTTCATTTGACCTAACTTTCATATTAACTAATTTTCTAAGGTAACGCATCGTTCTTGAGAAAAGCAAATTATATTGTAACCTATCCTAAAAACATTAAAGTTGCTTCTGCATCGTCTCCGGCGCTGCGGGAAGTGCAACCCCTTTGCCCTTACGTAACAAAGGATAGGCACCCATGCTCACCTCCGCAGCTTCGGCTTGCTGTTCGCCTCTGGCGACCAGCCTCAGCCGCTACGGCTCGCACGGCTGCCTATGCTTCGTTACAGCGGGCGGGGATTGCTCTCCCTCCGTGCCTCCGGTTTTTATATACACTCTAGGGTAGGAGCCAAAAGACTACGTAAAGTCGGGGTGCCCCGATTCGGTTTTGGAACAGATTCAACCTATTAACTACAAGCCGGTGTATAATTATGTTGTCGCCATATCGTAGAAATGAAGAAAATCGTATCATATCAATCGTATCATAGAATCGTAGAAATTATATTAAACGTTACTTTTGAATATTATAGCAACTGAATATTATATTAATTGAATATTATTTCAAATGTGCATTATATCATATGAAATTAGGTAAAATGAAATTATATCAATAATTCATCATATCATTTGATCGTTATATTAAAAAAGAATTATATTAAATGAAATTTGGTCTTATGATCATTAGAACTTTTGTTATTTTATCAAACGTTACACACCCATTTTTGGAGACGGTTTTTAAATTTATTTTCGTACTCTATATCCTTTACTGAATTTGGAAGCTTACTATATATTTTCACGCACATGGCTAATGGTCCTGAGTGGAACATAGTTCATTTTGAGCTTGGTAAGGCTTATTCATTTTTGTTTTGGCGTCTAGCACTGCGATGTTGCGGGCGAAGGTCCTTAGTGAGTGGGAACAGTGACTGGTGTTTTCTTAGAAATTTGCCACCTTCTAAAATGTAGATATCAGTTAGTGTAAGAACTTTGTATTTTACAAAGAATGGCTTGCAGCTCTTTGTGATAGATTAGCAAGAATTCGTATACATTTCTTTTGTAGAATAAAAAGTCAAACTATTTCCCCACACCACGATTCCATAATTTAGTATGTTGTATAATTGAGTCTGCGTAGCCAGTATGCTGATAGAGCAGTTTTAAAATGGGTAGCTCTTTTAAGCTCCTCCAAGGCATATATAAAGCTGGCTAGTTTGTTTGCCAATGCATCTATACGGGCTTTCCAGTTTATATTGGTACCTATAGTCAAACCTAACAATTTAAACTCGTTTATGCATTGTAGCTTTATGTTGTTATATGAGTAATCCATATCCAATTTGCGTTTTTGTTATGGTCTATATTGCATTAGCTTTGTTTTGTCAAAATTTTGCTTCAATTTATGATCTTTTAACCATTCTATTATTTTGGAGAGCTTATCGTCTAGACTTAAGATAAGGTTTACTACATTGGTGTAAGGAAAAATTATAGATATATCGTCAGCAAATAAAATACTTTGAGTGTCAATTTCTTTAGGCAGGTCATTAATATAAACTAGAAATAACAAGCATCCCAAAACACTGCCTTGTGTTATTGACATTGTTATTTTTGCTTTATTAGATCTTACGCGTGTTATTTGGCCAGTGTGTGGGTCGCTATGTTCTACCTTCACGAATTGTTCCCTATTTTCTAGGTACGAGCAGAACCATTTGTGTGCTGTACCTCTAACACCTATTGCATATAATTTCTTAAGTAAAATTTCGTATGAAACTCTGTCGTAGGTTTTGCTCATATTCAGTAAAATCCGTACTGCATATTTTTTTTATTGATTATATTTAAAGCTTCCTGGATATACTTAAATATTGCTAATGTCGTGGATCAATTTTTCCTGAACCCGTTCTGGCAATCGTTGAATATTTCATATCTTTCACAATAAGAATAAAGTCGTTTTGACATCGCAGTCTCCAATATTTTTGAGAAGGTTGGCAGCAATGCTATCGGCCGATAATTACTAGTGTCAGTTTGGTCTCCCTTTTCGTAAAAAGGTTTCACTATCGCTAGTTTTAGCATGTCAGGGACTTAGCCTTCATCTAAAGACTGATTTGTTAAATAAGTTAACGAAAACGTTAATTCTTCAGCGCATGCTTTTATAAGTATGGGTAGCTCGTCATGACCATAACTTCGCTTATTTTTCAATCTTTTTATAATTAACTTAATTTCGTTCGGGTCTACAGGTCTTAGGGTAAATGGAGTTTTCGCTTTGGGAGGAGGTAGGGCGGCCAGATGGACAGACATTCCCGTTTGCGGTATCCGTTTTTCATATTGACACAAAATAATCATTGAAAGCGTTGGCTATGGTAGTCGCGTTTTCTGTCCCAGTATTCTGTACACGCAATTTTATGTAATTTATTGGTTTTTATTATTCTTATTTTTACGTTCGCGCTCTTGTTATTATTTGCCACATTGTTTTAGTTTTACTTTCAGATTTACTCATTAATCTTATGTAGTTTAGTTTTTTAGAGTGGGCTACTATTCTCTTAAGTAATTTTTCGTAACGCTTATAGTACTTTTCCAATATATTGTTATTAGTTGTAGTAATGCTTTTAGTTGTATTTTATGCTTGCATGCTACTTTTAGTCCGGTCGTTAGCCATGATTTAGATGATCTCTTTTTAATTTTTACTGTTTTCTTTGGTATACACTGATTTAATATGTTTTGTCATCATAGTTTGCGGTTGTGAGTCCGTAGATATTTTTGTTCTATCCGACTGTGAATACTCTACCTCAAAATCTTCATTGTTTTGGTTGCTTTTTATCATAACAAGATCCTGTAGGTCTAATACCACAACTTTCATGCCGTAGTTATAGGAAAGATTTACGCAGCCCATCTCAGGGGTCATTGTTGAGTCCAGATACACGCGTACGGCATATATGTAAAGTATTTTTATCTCACGAAGCGACGCGCGCTTTACTTGTGGTAACAAACACGCTGTGAATGTGCGCATGAAGACAAGTAGCGTCAGCACGTAACACAGCGCGCTCATTGTAATTGGATACCAGCTTGCTGCACTTGACGTGTAGGCCAGTCACCGTAGACATAAAAATCACGGGAAGTCGCAAAAAAAATGCACTGTACTGATTTTCTGGGTGTTGTTTTAATTGACTGGCCTATTGGTGGAACGCAGGGCAAAATGCTCATAACCGACGAGGTGCTGGTGGCTAGGCTCTTCAGCCTGGCTTATGGGCGTAATGTTGCTTGCCTGTCGGTCGTCCACAGACTGTACTTCGGAGAGTGTGCATAGGAGCTCCAAGATCTATTCCCGCCGTCTCCCTTTTACTACAGGACTACGGTTGATATCCCGACCAGTCGTAGTCAGCGCTTCTCCTCCACATTTATTATGAGCACAGCCAAACCGAGGAACTCTCTGCCAGCGTCTATGTTCCCTTCCACATATACGAGTAAGTCAGCCTTCAAAGCATTGTGAACAGGCATCTTCTGGGGCACGCTCGTTCCATGGTAGACCTCATCCGTCGTTTTCCATCAGGCGAGATCAAGGTCAAATGTAATAAAGGATATAAAAAAAATACTGAGATACATTAACCACAAAGCTAGTGCTCGTAACCAATAGTCGTAATAAACCTTAATAAGAAATAGAAACAGTCACTGTAGCCGTAATCGGCGGCATGAGTTGTATTAAATAAAATAAAAAGAAATGCGATGATGATGATGGGAGATATAAATAAATAAATTATTAATTATATAATTATTTTGTGCCTAGTTACAAGGAAGGGCATATAATTACGTTTGAGGCACGCACCGCACGCACTAGTTTTTGTATCATCTTCACCCAGCCACGCACTACGACTAAGAGCGTTTATTCTGAAAGTGGGCAACGTCGCAAATAGATGTGCCAAATATTTTGCTGTTTTGATTAATTTGGCAATAAGGAATGTGGCTAACTACCGAACTAGAATATTAATAATGAATTGCAATTATAACACTGCATTTGATGTTGTAACCGTTTTAGGTGCTAAAATGGCATTTGGAAAGTTTCCAAATACGTTTTTTACATCTAAAACTAAATGAATATTCGGTGTTACGATATTAATGATTGCATTTCATAATCAACTTCGACAGTTATTTGCGATCTTGCCAACTTTTAGGATAAACTCTTTTTAACTCAAGTGGTTTGAAACCACCGAAAAATTGTAACAGGTGGGTCGCCGAGTCATGTAATCTTGAATGAGGGTATAACTTATATTTTATGATTTATTTTAGTATTTGTAACGCTTTCCATACAAGTGCACGAACTAGCAGTTTTGTTCAGTGACTGATTTCAAAAACGTAATTTGCTATGTTTGGCTAGCTATTCGAAAATGCGCCACCATTCTGATCCCATAGTAACAGTATGTGTGTGTTATTGGGTTTTTTCCTAAGGAATTTCTCAGTAACAGCCCGGAGTTAAGAAGTTGGCGGTGTGATACCCTCGTGCCTCAGAAAGCACGGTAAGCCGTTGGGCCTGCGCCTGATCTCTCTCCAGTCTTGTCGGATTGCCGTCCCATCGTACTATGAAAGTGAGGGAAGAGTGAGTGCACCTGTGTCTGCGCACACACTTGTGCACTATACGAGTATTATCTCCCGCGTAGATGGCTAATAAGATCACTAAGAAGAGGTTTTGGAAATTCGACTTTTTGGATGAAAAGGGGAGATTTTGTTTGTATGAAAAATCTTATTCCTTGAGTTAATAAACTTTAATCTAACCTAACAAAAAGTACTAGGCTTGCATGAATAATTCACGATATAGTATTTCAATCTTACTGGTAATTATATTTTCGAGGCGTTTGGGGTTGAAACCCACGGGCAGAGGTTTTGGAAATTCGACTTTTAAGAGGATGAAAAGGGGAGATTTTGTTTGTATGAAAAATCTTATTCCTTGAGTTAATAAACTTTAATCTAACCTAACAAAAAGTACTAGGCTTGCATGAATAATTCACGATATAATAGTATTTCAATCTTACTGGTAATTATATTTTCGAGGCGTTTGGGGTTGAAACCCACGGGCAGAGGTTTTGGAAATTCGACTTTTAAGAGGATGAAAAGGGGAGATTTTGTTTGTATGAAAAATCTTATTCCTTGAGTTAATAAACTTTAATCTAACCTAACAAAAAGTACTAGGCTTGCATGAATAATTCACGATATAGTATTTCAATCTTACTGGTAATTATATTTTCGAGCCGTTTGGGGTTGAAACCCTCGGGCCGTGGGGTTCGAGTGCTCACGGCCTCTTTAAAGAAATCTCAAAACGGCTATTTGAGTGACCCAAGGGCTGGTTTTCACCTTGGGCAGAGGCTAAGCATTGCCATAAAACGTAACCGCAGGTATCGCAGGTAGCGAGCGGTATCGCAGGCTCGATAAACAAAAGTTAACCATATTTTAGGTCATTAGTTTGTCAGCGATACTGAAACTCTACAGATTAAAAAGCTTGTTTTTATTTTCTTTTCAGTTGTGTTTTTGCAGTCGGGTTTTTAGTTTATAACTTTTTTAATTCAGCTTTTTAGTTTTTTTATTAGAATTAAGGTTTCACATTGGCCACTACACTTGTCAGTGGCCTCTACCCAAGAAGATATTTAAAAAAAGTAAAAAAAAAAATCTTACTTCTATTTGGCATCTGACAATTTTTTCGTAATTTTCTCGGTAAAGTAGTAGAGAGAGTAGAGTTACTCTGAGTATAATATTATTATAATACCAACTAATAAAACAGCCGAATTTTTATTAAAATATAACTCTTTAATTTTGTTTTAAATGTCTACCATCATAAGTGAAGCGGAAAGATTACGCCCAAGCCCGGCTGACATACATGCATTTCTGCCATGGGCTAGCGGTCAGTTGGAAGCCGAATATACTCTCCTTATTACCAGAACTTACCAAAGTAAGTAGTACTTCTTCTTTAAAGGGTGATATAATACCAGCCAATATTGCCTCATTGCAAAGCGAAGGCCTCTTTTCATACAGAGTTCAGGCTTGAGAGGTGATTGATGATTTGAGCCTTACATCTTAACTAATCCTACTATTTGTATGTTTGTTACTCAATCACGCAAAAACGGCTAAACGGATTTGGATGAAATTTGGCACACAGATAGTTTATAACCTGGATTAACATATATGATACTTTTTTATCCCAGTAGTGCGTTCCCGTGGGATAATTTCCGACCACCACGCGGGCGCAGCCGCGGGCGAAAGATAGTAATATTATAAAGGCGAAAGTGAGTTTGTTTGTTACGCTTTCACACTTAAACGTCTGAACGGATTTGGATGAAATTTGGCACATGGGTAGACCATGACCTGGAAAAGGACATAGGATACCTTTTATCCAGATATACCCTTCGGATTGAGACAGATATACGCCGGTGAAACCGCTGGACGCAGCTAGTTTATGAGTCCAGGTTTCCTAAAGATGTTTGCCTTCACCGATGTCAGTGACATCCGAGATAACTTAGAAAGTACATAATGCATGGTCAACGATACTTGCCTGGATTTAAACCCATAATCTCGTGCATGAGAGGCGAGGACTTAAACACTGGGAGCAGTGGTTAAAGGTAGCATTCCGTACCTGACCGCACGCAGCAACTGCACGCGACGTGTCGCAGCGTCATGTCGCTATAGTCATGTCACTCGCACGTATACGACGTGTCGCTAGCTACGGAAGGTATTTCATAGAAACCAGTCGAGTCGCCTGCAGTTGCCTCCTGAGGTCGGGTACGGAATGCAATCTTTAACCACTGCTCCCAGTGTTTAAGGCCTCTCCTCTCTGTTAGGCTCAAGTTCTGACTGCAGGCCATCCACGCTCAATGTTTCGACGCGATAGACTGTCCATCCGGGACGTCAGATTCAAGTAATTTTTTTAAAGTGATTGGGTGGTAAAATATTCTATGACCCATCTGTTCTTAGGTGGTTAACGTCGCAAAATAACAGCTACAATATCAGAGCATGACGAATACGTTGATATCCCTGAGCTAAAGCTGAAATATCTCATGGGCCTATATTTACACCGGCACCTATACCTTTCAAACCGAATTATAGCAACGCTGCTTGTCGGTAGAAATAGGCTGAGCGTATGCTGAGACGCAGGTGTTGCAGGTCAGTACACTACAGGTTTTGCAGCGCAGGGCAGGCGAGGCAGACATAGGACGCGAGCGCATGCTGCGACGCAGCTACACAGACGCATTCGCGTCCTAGCTAGTACAAACAATAGACGTGTGGTAAAAAACACGTGACGAACTGCACGCGACGCGCAGAAATCTGTGCCGGAAACTACAGCGAGACGCAGAGCAGGACAGACACATGTCTGCGTGGCACGTGCCTGCGTCGCAGCGTAGTCAGCTCTCAGTTCGTTCATGCATTACAAAATCTACTCTGCCCTGCGTTACGTGGATCTGCGTCACCTGCGTCTCAGCATATTTATTTGGACGCGAATGTGTCTGCGTAGCTGCGTGGCAGCATGGCAAGGCCTATTTCTGCGTCGCCAAATCAGTACTGTGCTGTGCTGCGTCACCTGCGTCTCAGCAAATGCTAAGCCTAACTGTCGAAAAGAGTAGCTCACTAAAAGCTCATATTAGAATGAGATTATCAGCCATCTTCTGTCAGTTTGATAGAAGAACGAAGCACGCAAGTAGAGTTTATCACGTGACGTATAGTATCGCGATAAAACGTCTTATAGAGAATTCCAGAGGATAAGTGAACTTTACACCCTGTTCCTCTATACTGGTGACTCTAACGTGAGGCATGAGAAACAGGGTGTGAAGTTCACTCATATGCCATAGAAAAGGGGGATCCTCCAACCAGACGGGTGTTGTCTGGTGGGCAACTGCCTGACGATTGATGTCGGGACGTTGTATATATGCTAGTCGTGCTGTAAACTCTACTTGTGCGATGCAGGATTTTGCGTGACGTCAGTGTGATACGTAGTTCACATGTGGCGTTATAGATGCGGCCACAAAGCTATAACCAACCTACTCTTTTTTATTCGTTACAAAATACACCTGACCCCTTTTCTCAATAACTTATTGAAAAGACATTATTTTTTCAGCTAAATATGTGAGTCCAATAAGCAAGGACAAAAAAAAATCGAGACTAAAGTCGAAACTAAAGTTACCGACTGACTCGGGTTCTAATGCACAAGTGACGACAGACGAGAAAGTAGATTCGAGGTCATTCCTCGGAATGAGCGAAGAAACCCCTATCTGCATCGAAACAACTTACGATGAAAACGGTGATCTAGTACGTCTTAAGTTACTAAATAACAGAAACATCCCTAGGTTGCTCTTTCAAATCCTCGGCCTTGCAATCCCATACCATAAGACATTGACTTCCCTTATAGTCAATAACGGCTTGAACGCAACAGCGATATATGAAATATCATATTTTTATTCTACAAACCGAATTACAGAAATTTGTCTTGACAACACTAAATTTCCTGAAGCGAACTATCACATTCTCTTGGATAATGATATAATACAGCATTTTTCATTATCGAAATGTAATATTACGGATTTAGTGGTTAAAACTATCGCATCTAAGTTAACTGGCAACAGCCCAGCTTCGACTTCATTATCAGTATTGAATTTGTCAACAAACAGAATTACAGATGTTGGTGTTAAATATTTGGCAGAAATGCTGCGATCTAACAGACAACTGAGCTACCTGAACTTAGCGGATAACAAAATCACCGATGAAGGAGCAAATCGTATTTTTAACATATTAACAAAGTTTACTCTAACCAGTGAAGAAATCTTGGACAGAGGCAGGAATCTGATATCTTACATAAACCAGAAAAATGAATTAGTGCTCAAAACGATGAAAGACCTTCGCAGTGGTGAAGAGAAAAAAATCATTAAAAGGAGACCAACTAGACCGGTTACTACAAAAAAGAAATTGGATGAAAAAGAAGTATCTGTTGATTTAAAATGTTCTACCACAGAAAGAAATATTCTTGAGAGAGCAGAATTTATTGTTGAAGGCATTCTTGGCCCATTTAATAATCCCTTCGGTCCGGAAAACATTGAAAAAGGAGAAAGTGTAACATATTGTTTGGGTAATAATACCTTGAGTTATTTGAATCTTGCTTTCAACAACCTATCTTATTGTAGTGTAAAGAAATTATGTGACGTTTTAAAATCACAGAACATTTTATGCAGGAAGCCCAAAGGTTTGATCAATGTAAGGATTGAAGGCAACTACTTGCCCGAGCGTTGTACAGAATTTCAAACCATTGATGATCTGCTTTTACCTGGTTTGTCAAAACATAAACATATGGATTTAGCCAGAAACAAGAGTATCATCAGGAGTTAAGACTGCTCGGATTCTTTATTTTATTTATACTCGGCTAATGCTGTTGTGCTGTCAATTAACAGTCAAGTAGGTTTCAGACTACACCAGACTATGCTTCATATATTTTTCAACACACTAGCTCGAAAACTTCACCGCTTTGAGATTCACAATGCAGTGTATTAAACACACGGGCCTTTTACTTTGCATTACTGCACTAGAGCTGGAAAATGCGCAACAAATACTACATAACTAATACTCCAGTCACAGATGTGCGATTTTATGAATCTAAGAAAAAAGACTTCATACATTTTGCCTGCCATGTCTGAAAATGTTGTAGCTATACTACGACTTTTAGGTTTAACTTTCATTTTATTCACTTCACAATATTTAGATTCGATTTTTAAGACAATCTAGGTATTTGTAGTTTATTAATTTTATTATTAAGTTTTAGGGTCAGCGCAAACTGACGGAGTGGCGGCGAAGCGACTAATTCTATAATAACTGAAAGCCGTTTTTGGTTACTGTAGTAAGCAGGTGAAATTTGTATTTACGTAATAAAAACAGAGCGGTGCGTGTCTTGCAACCGGTAAAACCGCTCTTCGCCGCCACTCCGTTGGTTTGCGCTGACCCTTAGACTTATAATAGTTTATATTTTATTCGTGTTTAATTTTAGATTGATTATTTAGTTTCGTGTTTCATTAGAGTTATAATTAAACAGATTCCAACATTATGTTGTTTTATTTGTAAATAATAACGTCATACAGCCAGTCCATAAGCACTATTAACTTAACATATTATAACAACAAAAAACCGGCCAAGTGCATGTTGGATACAATGAAGCACAATGAAGGGGGAAACCCTTCCCAAACCCTGTAGTTGGGATGAATTTATCTCAAGAACAAATTTAACATTGTAGTTGAAAAACATGTTCTCCCATACATTCCAACTGCCAATGTAAGTTTGTTCGCACAATATTGGGGGATTTACTTAGAGTATATAACACTGGTGAAGCCATAAGCACAATATTCCGAACAAAACTGTCTGTCACTTTTTGCGGGGGACGCGGTAGCGGAAAGAGAAGTCCGTATCATTAATTTTTATTTTATCGATATCGATATTCATTCGGAATTTTGCTTGAATCTATGAAATAAAACAGATGTTGCATAAAATAGTTACATTTTAATAAGAAGATAAAATAACTATAATTAAATAAAAGTAACTAAATTAGTAATAAGTAAAATCTCAATATAAAATTAGGTCAAGTTCAATTTTTTTTTTTAACCCTTTGAACGCCAAGCGCAGCTCATAGGAAGTGTGCTCTCTACGCCGAGCCATTTATTATGTATATCAGAACGTTCGGCCAGTCGAGATAGGGAGCTGGCTGCTAGTCCAGTTTTTAGTGACGATTATGTGACGCATATAGATGCCAGCCAAAGATTTTGTGACAGAACAGTTCGAAAGTTAGAAGCATTTATTTATGGCCGAACGACCTGATATCAGAACGTTCGGCCAATCTGAATCTCCATAACTGAGGACCTTAGAGAAACTGTTACTAAATAAAGATTTAGTGACGATTTAGTGACAAACAACCAATGCTTTACTTTTACTCGTAATGCCACCGGTTAAAAGTAAAATGAATTTTGGTTCCTGGAACATCAGGACGTTCGGCCAACGTAATCTCCATAACTGACGACCTGAGAGAAACCGTTAATGAATAAAGATTTAGTGACGAGACTGAAACGAATTTTTATTGCTTTATTTTTTTTTGTGACGGCCCCTTTATGTAGTAAAATGAAAATTTATCATAATAACCTCAAAACATTGGGATTATCGATTCCTCCACAAGGAAGAAGCCCAGAGAAACCCTTAATCAATAAAGATTTAGTGACGACACTGAAACGAACTTTGATTGTTTTTTTTTTTTTTGTGACGGCCCCTTTAAGTAGTAAATTGAAAATTCAACTTATAACCTCAAAACATTGGGATTATCGATTCCTCCACAACGAAGAAGCCTAGAAGACTCGTAAAACCCCTGATGTGTTATAGGTTTTCAGTGCAATGGTGTCAGTATTTTAGTTAATTCAAAATTAATCTATAAAAATGCACTGTCGGATGGCGACTGAAATAGGGTGACCATGTATTCCAACGAAACAAGTATTTATCGAGTACTTAATTACCTAAACAATGAAGCAAAATACGTCGTAATATTAAATTATATAGGTACAAGCAACGTTGAGCTGATGCCTGCATACCAGTGTCCACTTGTGAAGTTTTTGTTATATTAGGCGAGTCTATTTTAGCTAAAAGCAAACGAAAGTGGAAAGGTGACTGACATTGGCGATTGGGAAATTTTACTAAGTACAAGAATACTTAAATAAATAGGTACACAAATAAAAAAATACTTTATTTGTAATCAATCAATCATCCAAAAAAACGGGAGGTAGTTAGGTTAAGTGTGAAGTGTGTGTGTTAGTTTAGGTGAAGTGGTGCAACAAACTCCCCAGCAGCACAGCTGTCTGTTTAGTTAGAAGAAAAAAGATTCTATATATTTCATAATTTACATTACGCAACACAAAACATAATTTAAATTATAACCTATATATAAGCTAGCACACGCCAATATACCAAACAAAATCATCGAGAACTATACTCAGGCAGAAATAAAAACAAAACGTAAACAGAACTTAATATCTAAATTAAAGCCTCCAGGCATAAAGGGCGTGCCCGCTTACATATAGTTGTAACTGGAAGTTATAAATGATAAACTAGGACCATCGAGCTAAAATAAATAAAACAAACAGTTAATTACTTAATAACAATAAATAATATGATCAATTGTCGAGGTCACTAGCTAACCACAATACAACTCATTAAAAAAACATTGTCATGAGAAGATTATGTCAACAATAAATTAAAATAAAGTTAAAATAGCTTGACTTATAAAGCCTAATAAAAAAACAATTATATAAACTCATATGCACGCCGCCCCGCAAGAGATGTTTCAAGAGGTCCCCATTGTAATTTCTCGTCTAGCGTGATTCCTAGGAAAACCGTTTGATTAATAAATTCTAGTTTTTCTATACGATGTAGATAGTTTTTTATCGAATATGATGTCACATTCGCTACTTCTAACATTAGGTAATTTAAATCGAATGCATTTGGTTTTTTTTTATTTAGTACCAAATTATTTACCGGATACCAATCTTGGACTTGAAGAATAGAGCTGTTAATCACATATTACTTACTACTAACATACATACATACATACATACTAACATACACTAACATACATTGACTTACTACTAACACTAAATTTCTTTAGCACATCTTCCATTACAGAATCAAACATAGATAGATTCTGGTAACTTAGAGATCTGTATACGCATACTATAACATGCTTATCAAGCTTAACACAGGACAATTCTATGGTGTGTTCCACAGACAGTCCGATTATGTCTTAGCGTGGTGATCAATGCTCGTGCCTTCTCTGTGTGAGAAGAGGCCTTTGCCCTGCAGTGGGACAGTAACAGGCTGGTATTATATGTATCATACGTTTTCGGCTGAAATGGCTAACTACACAATAATTTTCATAGTTAATTGACATTACTTTATGATATTTCTACATTCCCAAGGCAGAGATAAAGTTCTCTGAGTTAACTTAAAACCACTAATAAACTTGTTAGTGTCAAAATACAATAATTTGTCAAGTCGTGTTTGTTCTTAAACATGAAACTTGGGAATCGACCACTCTAATAGCGCTATTACTGCACTTACACAGGTATAAACGAGAAATGTTAGCAACTATATGACTATTGAATAAATGCACTATAGGAATATCGAGTAAACGTTTATACGACACGGTTAAAGCACTTAAAAGCGAAAAATGCAAAAAAGTCGTAATAAACGCTTTTACACTACATTGTGGTTACAACGTAGCAACTACTCAACATTTATTCGATCTATAGCCGAATAACTCATTAATTATTCGACTGTTTTGCAAGTTGGGAGGTAAGTACTATCATACCTTTAAAAGTGTCCATCTAATTAGAAGTAAAAAACTTAACGTATAAAACTTAACAATAGTAGGTAAGTACTTACTTATATACAAATCAGTCTCTTGTCATGAGTTTCTACTAGATTAAGTACCTAAATTATTTTAGTAATTGCTGTCATTTTCTAATGTTACATATGTTATAGTGTGCATTGTAATTTTTATGTCAACACAGCTTTGATGTAGTTCACACTTCCCATCATCATAACATACCCATTTATTTTTGTCGTATACATGACATTTGTAGTGGCCGAGTTTGCCTAGCACAGACGAAATGTATTCAATTACACCCAGTATATGAAAAACTTTGTTCTTGACTAAAATCGTAGGAGGCATTTCTGATAAGCTGTGTACATTATTGCAATCTAAACCAAACGTAATTATAGAGTCTACTAAGTACGTGCAGGTTACTATTCCATGACAAGATTCAACAGGGCAGTTTGAGGTATTGCCATTAATTTCAATGGCGTCCTCTAGACCACTAATACCAAACATAGAAATGATGTCAACATTACAAGGTAACAAAGGAACACATCTTGTAACGTTGTTTGAGCAATTTTGTGAACATGATTTTATAAAGCGGCCACTAGTGAAAACGTTTAAAAATATTCTTTCAAATATATAGCTTACGTTACATTGGCAGTCAAACAATTCTTTCTTCAAGGTATAAGACCTTGAAGAAATAATTGTTTGACTAGATGTTGTTGTTGTAAGATTAGATGAAAAATAAATTTTACACAATTCAACTCTAAGTTGCTCTGCTTCCTTTTTATTGTGAATTATCAACATATTCACATATTTTGCAATTAAATTATTCTCGCCTAATACTTTAAGTAAATATGGATATATACTACAGCCATAGGTCAGTAAGAAGATAGCAGAATCTAAAGCACAAGTGTTTATTATGTTTATGTTTGAAAAACTATCTACAAAGCCATTCTGCATTAAAAGTATTTTAGGTTTTAAACTGAATTTCGTTTCTTCTCTTGCTTGCCCTTGCCAATTTTCTATGAACGTTGGATTGTCAGAAAAAATTGAATCTTGGTAAAACTGTCTATACGTTTTTTTTCGTTTTGGTACTATTGAATTTGCCTTGGCTTGTCTCTTACGTTTGATTTTCTTATTCTTGTTCTTAACATTAGAAACTAAATCTGATTTTGCAAATTTTAGTTCACCATGCAAATAATTAGTGTGTCTTTGTAAAAAAGCATCAATTCTATGTTTTTCAACTTTCGTCTTAAAAATTAAATGTTTTAAGGTTTTAAAATAACTCTCCGCCCCGGAAGATGATGGCGAAAAATTCTGAGCATGGTAAAAATGTATCATTACATTTGACCACAAAGGTAATTTCAATAAAAGTCGTCTCAATGTTGTTACAAAAGTTGGCAAAAAGAATACATTTTCATTAGAGGAGTCGATTGTAGCATCACAATTTTTCTCACTATCTACTATTTCGTCAAACCATTTAAAATATTTTGTTTCTAAGTTATCGAAATCATCATCGTTCACGTCGTTTGTGAACCATTCTTCATTTGACGATTCGCCAGGAATTATTACTTCTTTTATTAAATTATTTATATATTGCTTTGTTCTAAGATAATCAATTTGTTTATTGAGGGCCAGTTGTACAACACCTCTTATACATTTTTTTATGATCTCAAAATTATCACTTGACTTAATAAAAGCAAGACATCGAATATAGAAGTACTTTACATTGTCTTGAACATTTTTGAAACACATTAGGTGATGTAATGTCTTTATGAAATGGCTTGTATCTAGCCTTATGTAAGTTCCTGGTAAATCATCGATCTCCGCGAGTCCCTGTAATATAGCATAACTTATTTGTAGGTACTCTTTTGTACTGTTAAATTTGGTAAATGCTGCTACTATAGCAGATATTAATGCAGATGAGTCATCCACTATCACTTCAGACGGTTGAACAAGACGCAAGGATGTCCAATTTTGTATCCATTTTAAAATAGTAGCATTTGTGTGAGATTCAGTAATCATCTGAAATATCGGTACAGACTTAAATCCAGTAGTATCAGTAATTAAGCATACATATAAAAATAACTGCTTCATTTGGTAGGGCTTACGAACTGTCAGTTTTTTAAAAATTGAACCTGTTGCATCTAAAGTAATTTTAATGTTTTCAAATTTTTCTGAGCATAGTCTATAGTACTCAATTTGCTGTTGGGTCCAATAATGCAAACAAAAATAGGGATGTAGCAGTAAATATCTTATAACATTTTGGTACTCTAATGACTTGCACATTTTTAAAAGTGAAGTTAATGGGTCTTTATCGAAATATGTGGACATCTGATGTTCATATTTAATTTGAGTTAAGGCTGCAGATGTTGGCAAAATAGGTGGATCTTCATCTTTAAATAGTGTTACTGCAATTTTATTACGCGTTTCTGCTACAGATGCGTTAATTAAAGATTTTGCAATTTTCCTTCTAGTGTGTGGGGTCATCCTTGCTTTTTTATTTGGATTATGTTTAAAATCACTGTCAAAATTCATAATTTTACATTTAAAAGATATAATTTTGTTTGAGAGATCAGAACTTGTCATGGTCACTTTTGCATTGCATTGATTACATTTACCATAAAAAATAACATTATTTTCTGATCTTCGAAATCTATAGGTGAATATGAGAGTACATAAACCTTTTGTACATAGCCAAAACTTTTTTCGCAAAAGATCGGACCACTTATATTTTGGCAAAAGTAATCTTCTTCTAAATGAATATTTATCTCTACATGTCGTGTACACTGGTTCTATTTTCTTTTTGTCGTAAAGATCTACATCAAAGGAAAAAATTATTTCTTTTTTAACACTTTCTGAAGCTTCGATTTCAGATTCTCTTTCTGTTGGTGGAGATTTTGTTACAAAATTGTCTGACTTCAATTTTAGTTGTACGTTTTCAGACGAGGAATTAGTGTCACTTTCGGGTTCACTATCAAAAAATAACTTATAATTTCGTTTCACGCACAAATGAGCCGCTCGCGGGGATATAACATACGCAAATTCTTGGGAAATGGTTTGGTATAGATTTTTATTAAATTTTAACTTTGAATGCAGTATGTCTTGTTTAAACTTAGTAAATATTTTTTTCTGTATACTCAGATCAACTTTAGCTTTTCGACCTCTTGCCATCGTTCAATGTTGGCTTCGATGACCTTGTACTTACAAATCTATTATTAGAATATAAGTACCTACTTAGGTACAACTAACTGTTTTTAATTTTTAAAATTCATAAATTTGATCGATAGTTTCAATTATTTCTATTCATGTGACAGTGACAGACACAGAAAAATAATAAAAAGTAGAAGCAAAGAGGCCACATCATAACGCATGGTGGTGTGTGTAATGTTTTTTTATAACAATTTATTTCTAATGCATATTATATAAAATATTAGTTATCTGCACTCCTTCTCATATTCCTCCGTCCGCGTATCTATTTATTTTGTTGCAATACCTACATCGTGATCTTATTTCAACTATTTCGACGTGTTTTGCTTCATTGTTTAGGTAATTAAGTACTCGATAAATACTTGTTTCATTGGAATACATGGTCACCCTATTTCAGTCGCCATCCGCCATAGTGCATTTTTATAGATTCATTTTGAATTAACAAAAATACTGACACCATTGCACTGAAAACCTATAACACATCAGGGGTTTTACGAGTCTTCTAGGCTTCTTCGTTGTGGAGGAATCGATAATCCCAATGTTTTGAGGTTATAAGTTAAATTTTCAATTTACTACTTAAAGGGGCCGTCACAAAAAAAAAAAAAACAATCACAGTTCGTTTCAGTGTCGTCACTAAATCTTTATTGATTAACGGTTTCTCTGGGCTTCTTCCTTGTGGAGGAATCGATAATCCCAATGTTTTGAGGTTATATGTTAAATTTTCATTTAACTATTTAAAGGGGCCGTCACAAAAAAAAATAAAGCAATAAAAAATCGTTTCAGTCTCGTCACTAAATCTTTATTCATTAACGGTTTCTCCCAGATCCTCAGTTATGGAGATTACGTTGGCCGAACGTCCTGATGTTCCAGGAACCAAAATTCATTTTACTTTTAACCGGTGGCATTACGAGTAAAAGTAAAGCATTGGTTGTTTGTCACTAAATCGTCACTAAATCTTTATTTAGTAACAGTTTCTCTAAGGTCCTCAGTTATGGAGATTCAGATTGGCCGAACGTTCTGATATCAGGTCGTTCGGCCATAAATAAATGCTTCTAACTTTCGAACTGTTCTGTCACAAATTCTTTGGCTGGCATCTATATGCGTCACATAATCGTCACTAAAAACTGGACTAGCAGCCAGCTCCCTATCTCGACTGGCCGAACGTTCTGATATACATCATTTATTTACTATTAAATACATACAAATGCTAGTGATGGAGTATTCACAAATATCGATAAGCCTTTATCACTGCTACTACAATCGATTTTCCATTTAAAAGTGTTAAATTTATCAAATAAATGTTACAATAGTAGCATTAACTATTTTCACAATTAAAACTTCACTGAAAGAAGTTTTTATCGAACAAAGCGCATCCCTAAAATGAGATTGACGTCAATACGTGTCGCTTGAAAGCGTCAATGGCGTATGGCTTCAAAGAAAATACGGATATTTCAGGGATGTGGTAATGGTTAAACATAATAATAATAATATATAAAATATAATAAACACGTTTATAGCAAATTGTTGTATTACGGATCTGTTATAATACGGAAAGTTACGGAAATTTATTTTCGCCACGGCAACTCCTGATCGTATTTATGATCTGCCCATAGACATATGATCTTTCTTCAGGCCTTATTTTTTCTAATTCAAATGCAACCAAACTAGCAAAATATTCGTTTCTAATATCCGAAGGCCTTTCACAGATAAATCTCGGAGGTTGGAGTGCATCGACATTCACTTCTATTTCGAATTCGGATGTTTGTCTGTAATTGTAGTCTGTAGTTCGTAGCAATTCATCTCTTGAATAATATTCACTCATTATTAGATAGTTTTCCGGAAAATAAATTCACCACGTCACTATTGACGCCCAGAAGCGACGATGGCGAGGGCACAAATGATGGACAGTTCCAAATTAGTGACGTGACTACTTGATGACCATAGATAAATCGATGTTTTAAATGTAAGTAGGTTTTAACATTATTAATTTGATTGTTATATTTGTACGATATATATATTAATTGTATTAATAATAAAGTAACACTAATTCCATAAAAAACGCATTTTTTGTAGTTTTAATCAATGTTTTAGTTCAATTAGAAAAAAATTAAGAAAGTTAAATAACCCCATCACTAGTGTCGCTTCAAAGCGACAATGGCGTCTGGTGAACGTATATTTTCGAGGTCTTTTCTTCGCCTAAAACTAGTTCAAATTTGGAATGAATACTAAAAGATCAAGCTTAACTTTAGTACAATTTTATTTAAGTGACTTACGGAGAAGACTACAAAATTTAAAAAACATAATTCTTTTACCTATTTTCTATAATATTAGATTAAAAAGTAGCACATCTATTTGTCGCCTAAACTCGTCGTTGGCGTTCTAGCGGCCGATTACGTTTGTCGCTTGTAAGCGTCGTTGGCGTTCAAAGGGTTAATATACAAATTCACTGGACCAACACTTCAATGGACATAAACAAATTATAAAACATTGAACATTGAAAAAAAATATTAACAAAAATAATTACTAAGTAATTTTTGCTAGGAAATTATCGACATGTCAATTTTGGTTTCAAACATGACCTCAACACTACGGTAGTCTCGTTAAAATTTTTACTAGAGGACATAATCGCATGTCAAGTGCGTGTAAGTTTTCCTGATTTGACGTATATTTTCGTAATGCGAAAGAAAAGTATTTTGATCTTTACGAACATACAAACGAGATGTAGCGAGACTCGGTGACGTCACAGAAGCAACGTGAGTAAAAATACTCGATTCATGCTACGTTTTATATTGAATCATGGTTGAATCGAATGAAAAATCGAATTGTATTATGAGGTTATGATTTTAAATTTCAATAAAAACATGACTAAATCTTAGAAAAAAAAATTGCATATGGAAGGTTATTCAGTTCTTTATGTAAATTTTACGTATTTGAACGCTTTTTACACCATTTAAAAGTACAAATAAGCATTTTCACGGAGCTCTGCGCGCCTTTAAAACGATTTACGAAGTGCGTTAGAATCGATTTGAAAGTAGTTTTTATGAACGTACTAGAACATTTGTTCTTGTACTTTTACAGAGGGGAAGTGTTCGTAAGGCTTCTCCAGTGTTATATACACTAAGGGGATTTACCATGTTATTTTAAGATCATAGACTTCTTATAGGTTTTCTTGTAATATATGAGTAAAAATATTCTCTGTATTTTTTTCCAAATTTTAGGCTTGGTAGTTTCGGAGATATTTCAGAAAATTTATGAAATTTTTCCGATGCCGTTGGTAAATTTCCAGAAATATCTTTAATAATATTTAATAACAATAAACAGCAATAAACGAACTACTCTATTCAAAAAAAATCCGCGTTTGACATCATGGGACTGTCAAGCATAGAGGACTGTGGCGTTCCCGGCACAGACAATACAACAGTGTGATAGAGATGGGCATTACAGTCATTACAATTAATCGATAATCGACTAACACTCGACTTATAGAAAGTGCATAGTTCAATATTATAAAATTTTCTTGATTTCTCAAACATAAAAGTTAAGAAATGATTTATATATTTACTAGTGCAGAATTCAGAGTAAATTAAATATAATGTAGGTTGCCGTCGAGGTCGATATTCTTGTGATATTGACTTTTACGTGCATCACTACGTGTCCTGTTATGGTGACTGTGGCGTCGAGGGCACTATGTTTTTCGAACTTTATGACTGGTTTTCGTTTTTGTCATCTTACGTTACTAAAAATTAAATCTAACGAAAGCAGTTCACCTCATATAAATTAAGAAGAGTCAAGGTACTTATTTAACACGGGAAATAAACAAAACAATGCTGTTTTATGACATTTATTTACGTCTAAAATTCTGTCACGCAGTCTCGACCGTGGCGTGCTGGGCACGTTTTGGTTTGTCGTCTACATATACACGACTGTGGCGGTCGGTCAAAAGGTTAAGACCCACACAGATGGCTTTCGAGCCATAATTCGCAAAAAAAAAAGCGTCGCTGCTGAGCAGAGTGCGAGGTAGAAGCAACTATATCCTGAGAGATGTGGCGGAGAGTTATACTCCAAATATGAGACATTTCATGCGGAGGCTGCTCAGGTAGGAAACATGTTTCCTTGTCTGGTCGTCCTCTGCATAAAATGTTAATTATTTTTAATCAATACTAGAATATAAGTTGTGTTGTAATACTAACACAGTATGGATCTGTTATCTGCCATGGCTTATTTTTAATCTTATATTTTGAATTGTTTTGATTATTTTTTGTACATTGTTCTCACATATAGAAGCAACAAGAATAATGTACCCAGGATTTTGTAATTTTCTATATTTAAAAGAGTGTCCTTGAAGTTTCTTGCCCGTTCTTCTCCATAAAGGTCTACGTTTTGGAATGGGCAACTAGCTTCAACTTTCTAACTGACGCGACTATTTGACAATTCAAAAATGCCTGTAAATGGATTAATTGAAATAAATGCTTTGAGTTTGAGTTTTGAGTTTGATCACTGGAGTCCGAAAATAATAATTTTAATTTAATTTAAATAATACGTAGGTATTTAATCCACTTTGTGTATGTTGCTGATGTTATTATAAGTTCCTTTCACTGCTCTTCCAATAGCAACTAGTGTTATACGAATTTGTGTGGGGTAGGTAGGTATCACAACTAAAAAGTGAAACATAAAAACTTTTGACACAAATAAGAACAACCGACTTCCAAAAAAAACAGTACAAAGTGAAAATTATGTACTTTAATTTCGGAAGTCGGTGGCAAAAAGTGAAAATTCAAAACCAAAGACACCGACTTCCGAAATTAAAGTTACTTTTCACTTTGTAGTGTTTTTTTTTTTTTAATTCGGTTTTTTTTTTCACTTTGTAGCGTTTTTACACTACGAACATTATCTTACTCAAGTTAACGTCCTTCTAACTCCGTAGACTTCAGGTGTCCTATTAAAAAATGAAACAATAAAAGGCAAGCGCACACTATACCACAAATCAGTGTGCTAGCGAAATAGCGCGGCGTAAGTGCGCGGAGAGGGGGGCGCGGGCGGAGGGAACGCGCGTCGATATTCGTGCCTCGGTCGGAAGCCATCTTAAAATATAAGTGCCCCCCCCCCCCGCGCCCCTCGCCTCCTTAGACGCTCGCTTTTTCAAACTCCGCCGGTGTGCGGTGAGAGATCGTCAACATTTTGTTGGGATTGTACGGAGGTTTGTTTTGGTGTTATATTTGGTAGCAGGAATATCTTTCTGTTAGAAATAATAAATTATACGGCGAAATAAGTGTTAAACTTCTGCGTTCTGGGAAGTGGGTTCGATTATCATTTGTGATAAACATGATAGATGTAAAATTCAATTCTTATTACCGCACACCGCCGCGCCGCCGGAGGGAATTAAAATTTTAGACAGAGAATTGTTTTTTTTTACATTGATGTTTAACGGAATTATTAAAAGTTTTCGGGACCATTTCTTTCTATCATTGTTATTTTTGGATCCCTAACTGATAACAATTTGACAGTAATTAATTATAGAAAAGAATAAATAAAAACGAAACAAAAAAAAAATGGAGTATCGAAGACTTCTTTTTAGGTTTTCGTAGTAAACAAGGAACCCTTATAGTTTCACCATGTCCGTCTGTCTGTCTGTCCTCGGCTTAGCTCAGAGACTGTAAGTACTAGAAAGCTGTAATTTGGCATAGATATCTATCTATACTGTATATTCATCACGCCGACAAAGTGGTAAAATACATGTAAAGTGGGGATTTTTTTTTTCTCGTCTATCCTATGGTGTGAGGTTTCGTTGGAAAAGTCATTCAATAATATTGTCAACTACAATGTTAAGATTGTTCTTGGGATAAATTCATCCCAACTACGGAACCCTTCATTGTGCGTGGTCCGACACGCTCTTGCCCGGTTTTTACTATAGAGAGCTCACCTGTTACAGCCATCAGGCGGATCTTTTGTGATAGCCGCTTCGAACAATCTGAAGCTTTTGAGTCTGACACCTGATCTTAATCTAAGATACCGATTAGAGAGTTGCGGTTACCAGTCATTCACCTCGCTGTTCCCCCATCTATTCTATAAAGAAGCTACAATAATCATGTTTTTAAGCTATTGCATAGCTTCTATCGCGGGCCTTGAGCGTGGAGACCGAATCCAGAAATTCCGTAACAAAAATAACCTAACACCCCCATGGAGTGAAATTTTAAGATGCGCGCGCATCACTGTGACACAAATTGCATAAGTTGATAAAAAATGCTATGCAATAGCTTTACCGCGGCAGTCTCCGAGTGCCACACGTCTTTTTTTTTATTTCTAAGGTAATGGCTCCTTCACGCTATGCTGGCGGCATGGCCACCGGCTTTTGCCGCGCGGCACGTACCCCCGGCTTTTGCGCCTTCATTTTTCTTTGCGTGTAGGAGCTATAATGATAGAGATTGCTTCCGAATAGCTCGAAAAGTTGATCATCTGTATAGTTTATCATTTTATGTTTATGTAATAATTTTCTCTCATTTTCATTGAGCCTATAAATATGTCCTTTGTGCAACATAAAACTAGACAAACCAAAATAGATTCTGTCTTTTAAAAGTACACAAAACATGGCTCTGCTATTACTACCTTATTCACTTAACGAGTTCTATTCATATCTTACGGCACCCTCTGAACGAGGAGGATGTTGGCTATTTTTAGCTGAATCTACCCGATTCCTTAGTTATATCGAGAAGACTATTAATTCAAATAATATCTACAAAGTTGTTATCCCAATTTTACATTATCGAATCGATTCCTCCAACGTCAGATACAGATTTATATTCCCGTTAAACTCTAACCTGTAAATAAAACAGATAGTCAGTACTAGAACGTTGTAAATACCCAATTAAATAACACCGAGTTCACCCTAAATTCTCTAAATATTTCATCGCAATATAAAGTACAAAGTTAGACAACAGATATTTATAACCACTTAAACAAGGTACTTGGGACGGCTACATTTGAGTGGGTTGGAAAGTTTTATATCTAAAATACGCATCTTAAAGATCATAAACTTGCTAACTCCGCTGTAAAGGCTGAATCAATACGGTATTAACGCACACACTTGCGACTTACACCCACCGATGCAATGCAAAAACTATTGAAATGAAAATATAAGCTCACATTTACAGTGGGTGCACGCACACTAACGTAGGTGGCAGGTGTATACATGAGCCGCGGTACTCCCCCCCTCCCCCCACCTCTCGCCGTTCCGTGCGCCTTAGACGTTGGCTTTTTACATGAGTATAAGCAGCCGGGCAGGAGCTGCAAACATTTGGTGGGTCGCGTTTTCGCTGTGATTTTCATGATTTTCGTTCGTTTTTTCTTATTTTATTTAATAATCGTTCTGTACATACATTTTAATTTGTTGTAAATGTTATGATAAACAATTTTGTGATAGCTGCGGTGCTAAAAAACTAAGAGACTTACTTTTCAGCTAAATTGTTGTAGAATACCACTAATTCACAATATAACATGAAAGTATCCAGTTCATCCAAATCGAGATTGTATTTTTTTTATTGTTCGTCACATTAAAAAAGTACTTTTATTAAGAAAAAAACACAAAGAAATGTCCAAGACTGCTCTTCACCCTTTAACAAAAACCAGTTTTTTTTACAATCCGTATCTTAATTTTTATTTGTGTATCTATCTGATCATCCCTTTATAGTTACGACAGGTTTTGAAAAAACTAGGGACTTGGGATAGCCCTGTGGGAATTAAAGTTCAAAAATTGTATCTTTTCAATATTTCTTGACCAACCTGTCTTGATTGTCAATCTAGTTTATTTTATACCAGTTTGATTCAGTGATGATTTTATTTTATCACGATTCGGGTTAAACTTTTATTGAGTTCCAGTTTATAGGATTTGTAAGGTCATGGGAATTGAGAGGTTATGAGAAAATATTTTGAGCTCAAGGGGAATTGAATTTTCTTGTCTGAAATTAGAATTTTGTTGAGATTTTTATTGTTATTGTTATACTCTCTCATTATCTTGTGTTGGTTAACGTAACAACAGCATGTCGTGGGTGACAGTTAAGAATATTATAAGCCGAGGTTTTTTGTTTTCATAAATGACGTATTTTGTATATTAGTAAATAATTTAATAAATAATTAAAATACATTTCTATGTGTGTCTCTGCAAAATAAAAATAGAGAGAAAGTTACTGTAAAAAAAACTTTTCCTTAGTTTGCATCGCAAACACTAAGAATTTTTTTCAGAATATTTTAATATAATAGGTAGTTAAAAAACAATCGCACTCAATTTTTTTTCACTTTTTGTAAGTATCACATTTCAACAAAGTTCTTCCTTTTTATATCAAACCCCAATAAATATCACTATTAACTTTGAACAAGATTGCTTTTTACATCAAAATTCCCACGTATTAAAACTTAAACCAGTTTTCTTTCAATTGATCATCTTTCGGACTCATCACATTGTTATTTCTTAAGAACCTGATGATAACAAGTAGTTACAACCTGTTTTATGGGAAAAATGGGGTGACACAGGTGAATTCTGGGCATTTGAACAAGTTTTTTTGAAGTGAATAATAATAATCAGATGTCTTATTTGTAATTTGAGGGAGTGGGTATTCGATGTAGTGGTAACCTGGCAGTAGTTATTTGGTAGTTAAGAACGTTAGAACTGTGGTTGAGGAAGGACCATGGTTTTTTGATTTTATGGTATTTTTGAGAGGATGAAAATGGTCGGCTATAAGATTATGGTTTAGTGTTGATTGTTTTGGGATTTAGTTTAGGTCTTGACTAATACTTACCTAAAACAATGGTTTTTGTGAAAAGTTATTCATCGGTGGTGATCAAGTGAAAAGAAGTCGCATAGATATAATGCAAAGTGTATATTGTGGTATGTGTAGTGTGAGTCGGTGATATTGAGGTAATTTATCCAGATTGATTTATTAGAATCATGACACGTCGGGCATTAATATTTCTTATCCTACATAATATTATGTATAATGGATAAGAGGTACATGACATTGCACGGCTCGTTGATATCATTTACCTGCTTGTTGCCATCACACTAATTGCATACTTTTATAAATAATTTAACACAGCTACCCACGCTATGGCATCCCATGAAAACAAAAACCCAGATTACCCGACAAGTTAAAATTCATATGCGACTCATATTATGAAAACAACGCAATACCCTAATTAGGCATTTAATTATAAATCCGCCATGAATTCTTAACCGACTAGACATATTAAAATTTCACTTCCCCCATCCTAACTACGCCTATACCGTATCGCGGGGCCCCATCTCCGCTGTCTTTCTAAGGGGACCGCATAAAATAGTTATAGAGGGTAGGGGGAGCTACTTAACCGTTTTTAGGAGACACCCCGCCCGACGCAGAAACACCCCGCTACTTCAACCCCATTTCCTGCTCCTGCCCCCTCCTTCGAGCAAGGGGTTGGGACGTACTATAACTATCGCTATATTTTTGCAAAATAGAATTCTTACCGTGGGTTGACGATACCTGCGCTTTTATAGTTGCGCTCCAAATTTAAATGCGCGCTGTTCATTGGTGTTTTTGTTTCTGTAGTTGTGTGCAGGGGGGTGTTCGAAATTTGAATTCGGGTCGCGCGATTTAGTTTTAATTTGGCGGGATTTTGGGAGAAAAGGTCGGTTTTTGTTATTGCGTATGAGTTTCGCATGATAAGTCAGTCCCCACGGATGTAGCCCAATTTTGATTAATTTTAGTTTGTTTTTTTAATGATATCTTTTTCCCTTCACGTGTAGTATCCTATAACGAGATATTACAACGGTGTAGGAAAACATCGTAAGGAAACTGGCATATCTTAGAATCAAAATTTCGAAGATAATGAGACATCTACCGACCCGCACTGGGGACGCATGGTGGATTATATCCCACGCCCTCTCACAGATCGGAGGCCGGTGTACCAGTAGTGGGATCGCTATAGTCTGATTCTGGTTATGCTAAGTCTTAATCGAATTAGTTAATACGAACAAATGCACATTCTATCCCCATTCTACTAATTTATTTTGGTAAACAGGGACAGAACATTCCTGTATTTATTATTTATTTATTATTTAGCTGCAACGGTTGTGTTAAAACCAATTACAGTAACTAAAATTATAAAAATAAAAGAGACAATTATAAAACACATTAAAATATACAAAATAAAAAATGCATAAAATTATTTTTTATTTAAATTTTTAGAAATTTATGAAAGCGCACAGTACTTCTGATATACCAATAAAATCTTCGTCCATCCAGCCGTAAACAGGTCGCCTGTTGGGTTAGAATCCAAGAGATCATTAAACGCGGCCAGCGTGCGAGGAATTGGCGACTTAGCACGTGCAACAGTACGACATGGAGGCACGGCAAACAGCCTGTGCCTTCCGTCCGGCAGTAATTGTCTGTACTTTGTTGGTCTCTCACTACTAAAATTTTAAGAATATCAACAAAAGAATGCTCTAGCTCATCTGGTTCTATGTTAATTTGGTCTATACCCACCTTGAGAATTTTCGTCATATAGGTAGATTTTGAAGGATACTTAATCAAGTTCGAGGCATAATCAAAGAACCTCCATGAGTGGTCACAGCTATACACAGTAAACGTACAAAAGTGCTAGCTATCAGTAGTCCGATCATTCTTGCTGTCTAGCCTATCTGCTCGCTATGGAATCATTTATTCTCGAATTTGTCGTAACGACATTAGAGCCTGATCTAATCAGTAAAAAACAATGTCACCGTGAACTGGTGAAGACTTAGCTGAGCTATCAATAGTGTTAATCCTTGGCATCTGGTGGAATGGCAGCTCACTTCAAGGTAGTTTTTTTTTTTTGTATGGTTATTTTTTTATGAAGGGGCTACATCAACGGGAAACGCCGTTAATTATCGCGATAATGAACGGTACATCGTAGGTGTTGCCGCAACTTATCGCGATAATTTGACAACAGTATTGACATTGTCATTTGACGTTGGGCGATAACTCGGGTGGCGGTATTTTTTGGCAGATCAAAGAGATTTAACGCGACAATTATTGCGTTGAAGCGGCCACAGTTACGTTTGTTACTGTGCACTGTGAGCGCGACGGGATCGCACTTTTTTTTTTGCGGATATGTGTTTTTTTTCTTTGTTCGGTAATGATAAAATACATTCTTAAAATGAACACTCATTAATTACAGTGAAGCAGCGGCAACGTCCATCTTGAAATTCAAGGAAGGAACATTGGCGCCAATTAAATGAGCATTGACATTGACCGTGTGGCCGCTCAATATAATGCGTTAATAATCGGAATAATTAGCAAGTTTTTTTATCAGAATAGGCGGCAGGTGGAAAAACCGATTGTAACCTTGAAGATTGACCCGTGCGCGGCTGTTATTATTTAGCCACGAGCCCCTCCAATTTCAATTTTAATGGAATATACATATAAACCTTCCAGAATTCATTCTCTAAATGATGGTTAAAACCGCATCAAAAGGTGTTGCGTAGTTTTGAAGAACAACGCGGTCACACAGACAGACAAGAAAAAGGCCTTTAATTTATAATATTTACCTATAGATATAGTTCTGCCTTCTCTATCAAATTCTTAATATAATGATAATTGTTTTACATATAATAGGTTTTGCTGATATTGGAATATTGTTACATAAACTAACATTATTAACGCGCGGCTTCCAATACCGCAAATTAATTTCATATCGATGAAAGGAGAAACTAATAGCTTATTGATTTGATAACAAGTTACGTAAGATTTCTTGCAAAATACAATATAATAATTCAGAAAAATCCTAGCCATAATACCTACTATTCAACGATTCGAAGTCCTGCTGGTAATTTTTTTCAAGTTTTTTTCAGAATGGATCAGCTGGATGAGTGCTTAGGTTACTTTTAGGCAATATTATTCTATATTTGTTGAAATATTCAGGGGCTCCTGGCTGAGTAATAACAGCCGCACGAGTCGATCGATCAGGTTAAGCTACGCTTACCGCGGTTGGTCTGTGGATCTTTACATACCGAGACCCCTAGCCATGCCTCGGAAAACACGTTAAGCCGTTGGTCCCGGCTGTCATTCGTCGATCTTTGACCGTCGTTACGGGTCGTCAGAAGCCGAAAAGTCTGACAACCAGTCTTACCAAGGGTTATCGTATTACCCAGTTACTGGGTTGTGGAGGTCAGAAAGCAGTCGCTCCATGTAAAATACTGGTATACAGATGCAGCCGGTTAGACTAGAAGTCGACCCCAACATAGTTGGGAAACGGCAAGGCAGATTATTTGTTGAAATAGTATTAGTCACGCAAGCCTAAGCTTATAATTAAGGTGTGACAAAACAATAGCACGGCAGCAGCACCCGGCGTTTGCAGGACGTATTTCTGCCGCGCTCTAACGCGCGCTCTAGTTTGGACTAAGCCGACGAATGTTTGCGCGGCAGTACTGCGTGGCACATCCACATGCCGCATCAGTTGGCAATATCTGCCTAGCCTTTAATACATCCGCAGAAATACGTCGTGACGAATGTTTCCTAAAAATGTTTGTTCGCGGCAGGTAGACAGAAGCGTTCGCGGTTCGCGGTAGGCCGCGCGCGGCAGCTTCAATGTTTGGACACACCTTTCCTCTACTTCTCGCCTCATAATAATGGTATTGTCTACCCATAGCGACAAAGACCTCTTCCGGGTCTCATTTTACGAGAAACACATACGTTTTGAATGTATTATTAATGTAAGGGGTCTACGTCTTTCTACCTTTTAGTTTTCTTTCATTGTTTCAATGCATGTTTATTTATAAATATTCCCAGCGTAAAGTCGCTTGTTAACAAATTTAGTGTGTACCTACAAAAAAAAATACTTGTATCACAAGAATCAATAAATTTGCCTAGCCTTTTCCCAACTATGTTGGGGTCGGCTTCCAGTCTAACCGGACGCAGCTGAATACCAGTATTTTACATGGAGCGACTGCCTATCTGACCTCCACAACCCAGTAACTGGGTAATACGATACCCCATGGTAAAACTGGTGTCAGACTTTCGGGCTTCTGACGACTCGTAACGACTGTCAAAGATCCACGAATGACAGCCGGGACCAACGGCTTAACGTGCTTTCCGAGGCACGGAGGATTCTCGGTATGTAAAGATGGTCACCCATCCACTGACCAACCCCGGCAAGCGTAGCTTAACCTGATGGATCGACCAGTGCGGCTGTTGTTACTTAGCCACGAGCTCCTCAACACTATGTACTATGTACACTTGTATCACAAGAATATTAGGCATTTAATTATGCTTTCTGCACGCCAAAAGCATCGTGACATTCTGAAAAAGAATGCAATTGATATTTTTATCGAAATATGTAAATTGTTTATATTATAAAGCAAAAAACATTTTGTAGCATTGTTTTCTACGTAGGTACATTTTGTTGGATTATTTTTGATATTTTTTGGCAGAACATTGTTGGGTAGCTGTAGGTACAGTTCATTCACGGAACTACCTCTAGTAGCGAACCATTAAACACCTTATAACAACGAGAATAAAGTACATTGTTATGCAAAACCAAGGGTAAAACCTGTAGGGTCATATTATTAAGAACCAATTTTTTGACGGTTTTTGATTTTGCAGGTTTTGTAATGTAGTCTGAGAGAGAAGCGGTTTCTGGAAATAATATAGTTGGTCGTTTGTTTCTTGTAAAATTATCGTTTATCATTTAAGAATCACAAAGACCATCAAAATATCTGCATAATGTAATACTAAGCTAATAGATATGTTACAATAACGCTCATAAAATATGATATCATAACATAAAACAGTCTTCAATACATGCCATAATAATGAGTACCTATCTTGTATTCTCGAAAACAGATATCGAGAGCATAATTAATAGAGGTACAGTATTTTTTTTTGTTGTTCCAAAAATTGGCTTACATTTTTACATACATTTTAATTTAAGTTTATAAATCCTTCAGATGGGCGAAAATTTACCTTTAGAAACCCTGAAAAACAAGAAGTAGTGTCAATAGCACTAATAAGCCTATAATGATCCATCTACGAGAAAATTCACAGTCAAATAATTTAGATGACTCTGCCATCTCTCATCTGTTGTCGAAACCTTATCGAATTCAGGGTACATTTTGAGCAGGTAGGCTTCATACGTCAGACTGTTTTACTCAGCAAAATGTAACATCTAGAGAGCTTTCGTGCGCATGGCTGCAGTTTCATTCCCCTTCTTTCAAGTCTAAATATTATATTTAAATTGTTTCTGATATACATACTTTTATCTTTGTTCAATTTCTTAAAGCCTGTGTGCATTAGGCACCCACCTACGCAGGTTAATTTGTAACAAATCAAATCAAAATCAAAAATTAAATTAAAAAATGGGATTAAGCATTACAATACAGTTCCAAACAGACAGCTGTGCTGCTGGGGAGTTTGTTGCGCCACTTCTTCTTCCCAGCTAAAGCAGGGCGGGCGTTTTGGGGGACTCTCTTATGTAATTTTGACGTTCAGAAAGTGCTGATTGTCAGCCTAGTTTGAATAAATGACTTTGAGGAGCTCGTGGCTAAGGAATAAGAGCCGCACGGGTTGATCTATCAGGTTAAGCTACGCTTGCCTTGGTTGGTCCGGGGATGGGTGACCATCATTCGTGGATCGTTGACAGTTGTTACGGGTCGTCAGAATCCTGAAAGTCTGACAACCGGTCTTACCAAGGGGTTATCGTATTACCCAGTTACTGGGTTGTGGAGGTCAGATAGGCAGTCGGTTCATGTATAATACTGGTATTCAGCTGCATCCGGTTAGACTGGAAGCTGACCCCAACATAGTTAGGCAAAGGCAAAAGCTAGGCAGCTTGATTTTGAATAAAAAATTACTTTAGATGATTTTGAATTTAACAAAATTAAAAAAAAAATCTGATGCTCTGAATCTAGTTCCAATTGATAATCATTTTTCAATAAAAGACAATTCACTTCTTAACTGTATCGATTCATGACCTGTCTCTTTGTAGGATATGTCCCACAGGTGCTGCTGATAGCTGATTGCTTTATAAGCAGCAGTGGTTTACCTGTCTCGCTGACCGTCAAATATTTCTTCCATGGCTTGAGCTATTCTTAATTATTCATTTATTGAGCAAGGCGACACATTATTTACAAGGTTAGTAACAATAGGTACTGCCTTGTTGATCTACTGCTCGCAAGCGCGACTGCTGATCATGAGGTCCTGGGTTCGATTCCCAGGTCGGGCAAGGTGTTAATGGATTTTTATATCTGGAATTTCTCAGTAGCAGCCTAGAGTCTGGATTTGTGCCCGGTTGATGGCAATAGGCTCGCCCCCTATTACACGGGACTTAAACATAACTGGCGGAATGTGGGTGTCTATAGGTTCACTTCTGCCCATCCCTTCGGGGTAACAAGGCGTGAATGCTTTGTATGGAAAAAGATAATAACGAGTGTTCAATACTGTGTAAATACATCATCAATAGGATGTCACAAAAAAAAAAAAAAAAAAATTGTAATGATTGAAAAAAAAAAAATTATAGTTGTTCACCTTTTAATAAGACTGTTGTGCATCTCTTATGCACAACAGTCTTATTAAAAGGTTGTTGTATTTTGTTAATAAAATGTATAATTTCTATTATTATTTTATTATTAAAATTAAAATTATACATTTGGTCACATTGCATGAGAGCAATACAATCATACAAAATCACAATAAAATATTCGCACGTAAGGTATTTTCAAAACACACACAAAAACTTAACATGAAATAAAATAAAAGAAAAGTGATGTGATAAAAGATAAAAGAAAAAAAAGAAAAACAATATTCTATATACATAGTTCGTTCCGATACATGAGAAGAATATTCAGGTCCCCGCCATTACCAATTTAAATGAATAATTCACAAGATAAGACAGTAATTCTGCCATGAATATAGTATATTCACACATAGATACTAAACCTACATAATCTCACGCTATACTACATAAAACTTCATCATATGTGGAGACTCCCAAGATGATATTAATATTAAGACGGTAGGGGTGTACGCCTGGGAAACTTGCGCTTAAACATTCACCTTAAAACCAGCCGTATTTCTAAAGTTTTAGAGGTGAGTTTGCTGTGAATGTAGAGGGTGGTATGAGGAGATCCGCGGTGGGGTGGGTACTCTTGTGGGGTGAATGTAAAAACCACCCCGCGATCGACTTATATGCTGTACCAAGACGCGAGCGATGTTGCTGTAATGTGGGGTAACTGCAAAATTTTGTGTTGTGTGTTGTGAAGGTAGATGAAGTACTTAGGTACCTATAAAAGATTGTTAATAATATGTGATACTTGTTATTATCTGATCCGTCACAATAAGCTTTCTTGTATCTTTGTCAATATCGAACAATGATATTGTGTTAATCGTGTGAATAGTTAATCGGTTTTTAGGACTTGACAAAACACTGATATTTCTTGATTATACGCAAGTTCATTCATGGATTTTACCCATAAACCTTCAAATCAAATCAAAATCAAAAATATTAATTTGCTAGAAAATGGTACAATAGATATTACAGTCATTTTAGTTTCAGCATATCCTGCCATGATATGGCGTGCAAATACATTTTCAAGTCAATTAAAATTATTACAATTACAGTCATTATGATTATTATTATTAAATGATTATTACAAATTTACATCAGGTATAGGTTCCATCGACTTATCCTCCAAATATTCCTTAATGGTATAGTATTTTTTATATAGTAAAAGTTTAAGGAGACTTCTTTTGAACATTGTCAATGGCAAATCCTGAAGGGAATTCGTCAAATTCCTTTCGGAATGAAGTCTCTAATGATAGTTAAAAGCGCATCAGCATCGGTTAAGTAGTTTAGAAAAACAACGCGGTCACACAAACAGACACGACTGACTTGTCAACAGCCAACAGCATTCATGTACATGTATTCATGTTTGCCTAGTTTTAAATTTAAAAACAATCGTACTTTTAATGTCATAATTGGCATTAAAAAAAAAAATGTCGTTAAAAGAACGATTGTTTTTAAATTTAAAAAGAATCGTTCTTTTAAAGTCATATATATGCTTTTTTTTTTTGAGCAAAGCTCGCGGAATCCATACTATACCTCTAAAGTAGCAAGTTTCCTCTCGATGTTTTTCCTTCACCTATATAATGTCCAATATAAACTCAGAAAATACATATGAATTGAAAAATGCACATTAGTAGATACCTGCCCGGATTTGAACTACACACTTCTTCTTTTCGTGTGGTTAGGTGTCAGAGTTTTAAAGCCGCCCATGGGCCTCTGACTTGGCTTAACATGCCAACGAGAAATATCTTTCAGACATGCAGGTTTCCTCACGATGTTTTCCTTCACCGTTTTTGAAGCAAGTGATAATTAATTTGTGTTAATTATCACTACACACTTAAAAATATTAAAATCAAAAAAGTGCACTTCCCCCTCTACATAGAGCGCTCGATGTAGCGCCCCCACAAATTTTACGTCGCCTCGTGCTCGCGCTTCTCTACATATTTATTATATACTCTATCGTCTTGTCTCTATGTGCTCCACAAACGACGGTAATTACGTATATTAGATACTCTGCTTTGACATATATTTATTAGGTGTAAAATGATGCTTGAAATGTAGAGGAGATTGGTTTTTCTTAAGATTGTATGAAGAATGTCTTAAAATTGTGAAGGCTCTATCGCTCAGGTCTAATTTTGAAATCGTTGCTTGAAAGTTGCATTTCATAAGTACTCGCTACCAAATCTATCAATAACAATGCAACGCTTACGGCACTTTAGCGGCACTGTTTATCTACACTGCCTGTCATTTAACTTAGTAACCGCCCCAGTCTGATTAATATGATTTCTTTTTTCGCGCCCATGTCCCTTCAGTCGGATTTATACGACTGAGAACCTATGTTCGCTTTTTGTTTTTATTTAATTGTACGACTCTATGCGTGTTAGGTATTTATCTGTCGAATTATGAGCTGGGCACTGGGGGCAGAGATATTGACATAAAAACCAAGCGGTCAGTAGGTTAATTTGTCCGCTTGGGTCTGGAGATGAGAGAAAGCCTCAATAATTCTGAGGGGAAAATAGTAAGCATGCGACACAGATATCAGCTGCATTCATTGGACGCAGACGTCTGTATTATAAAAGAAAGAAAGAAAGAAAGGAAAAGTATTTACGGTTTTTTTTTTTGTTTTTTTATTTATTTAGTATTTAAAGTTTTTTTTTTTTTTCAGTGTTAGTACCCCATTTTATGTCCAGAAAATCACTGTCCATTCCAAGGTTGCCTGGAAGAGATCGCAGTAAGCGATAAGGCCGCCCATTGTATATTTTGTAGTGTATTACTTTTTCTTTATGTAATGTATAATCTGGTGTACAATAAAGTATATATAAATATAAATAAATAAATAAGTATTTATTGAGGCTTGCACAGGAAATCACACAATTATATTAAAAACACACTTAACATAAATAAAAAACAAAGTAACATTAAAATTTAAAGAAGGAAGTCCTGTACGAGGCTAAAAGGCTCTTCTATCTCAGCATGGTGCCGCGACATACCATTGTATCATTCATTAATTTATTCATTCTTGTATCATTTACTATTTCCTACTCTTTTTTATAAGATCCAAACATAAATTCTTGTTAGAAGATATTCCGATAAAGTTGTTATGGTTCGAGTTTTACCTTACGGACAAATTCTCAGACCCAATCTAATTCTAACTTGACGCAAACCTTTAAAAGCGCTTCAGAATCAGAATCAGAATCAGAATTATTTATTTGTGAAACATAGGTGAAGAACATATATACATTAATCATACATGTCAAGGTCTTAAATAGATAAGTGTTGCACTATGCTTTGTCATTGTTGACATACAAATATTAAAGTCAGGTTCGTCAAAGTTAACAAAATTTTACGTTAACAAAATACATTAAAATAATCAATTTAATAATGTCCACTACAAGAAAGAAAAACAAAAACAAAAAAAACACACAAGAAGATCACGACAAAAGAATATGCGAGAAATTATTCGTTCGTTACATTAATAATATGAATTAATAAAATTACAGAATTTAATCAAATAGTCATCCAAAATTAAAATAGTCATCCAAGTCAACATTAATAATATAAATTTATAAAATTACAGAATTTAATCAAATAGTATTATCATTAATATAGTCATCCAGGGTATAATAACATTTCTCAACTAATAACTTGTGAAGACACTTTTTGAATTTCTTTAATGGCATACATTTTATAGCATCAGGTATTTTATTAAAAATTTTTGGTGCAACACCAAAGAAGCTCTTTTTCATTAACGCAGTATTGCATTTCAACGTACATAGTTGATTTTCATATTGACTCCGAATGGGGGTCTTCTTAACTGTTGAAAATTTTGTAAATAAATGTGGATTTGATTTTATAAATAATGCAGTTTCTAATATATATATAGCTGGTAATGTTAATATTTTTAATTTCTTAAAGTAGGGAACGCAACTATCTGTTGACTTTAAATTACACATGGATCTTACACACCTTCTTTGCATCCTGAATACCAGTTCCCTATTAGTTGATTGCCCCCAGAAAACAACACCATAACGGAGATTAGAGGCTACAAGTCCATGATAGGCTGTTAACAGTGTTTCAGAATTAACTCTCTTAGATAATTGAAACAACAGATACGCAGATTTACTCAGTCGCTTATAAGTCAAGTTTCGTTTTAGAATTCAGGGCGTTTATACTGCCCAGAATTTTAATACTATCCAAACCATTCACTCAATACTAAACTTAGCCGTTCCTATCAATACCTAAACTAACAAACATCCAATACAACATTTTTAACATAACCAAGAACCCAAGAATTCATTACATTACAACAAAGCTGGGTACGGTCGGCAAAGCAAGCAAGTTTCTCCGCGCGGGCGATACATAAATTTTATTGCTATAATCTTGGGTCGCCACAAGATTCACTGGGTGGAAATTTTAAGATATACGGTTTTGGTAGCGTTGGCAAAATGATTTTCGGGTTGCTGATGATTTTGGTGGGTAATTTAAGTTTAGTAGGTAGGTTGAAGATAATATAACGGATTGTAGAACATGACGTGACCAGTGCGTGTTGCTAGTGATGACCTATGGCACTGAAACGTGATCGCTTACAATGGGTCTGATTAGAAAGCTGAAAGGCACCCAAAGGGCAGAGGGCTATGCATGCTTGGAGTTTCCCGACGTGATCGAATCAGAAATAAAGGTCCGTAGGAGGACCAAAGTAACCGACAAACTTAAGTAACGGGGGCAGGGCACATTGCTCGCAGAACAGATGGCCGTTGAGGCCGAAAGGTTCTGGAGTGGCGACCGCGTACCGAAAGACGTAGTGGTAGAAGGCCTCCAAAAAGTGGACCATGTTTACAAGCTGTAAAACGCTTCCCATTCAGGAATTAAGCTCCGTAAGCAGAATATAATCTCTTCTAGATATCAGTAAAAAAACTTGGGTGGAGGTAGAGTAGTCTTCCGAAGAGACGGTGGAGTTTCCTGTCCATTCTTGTCCATACGAAACTACCTTTTAGAAGGGGTGACTGGAATCAATTCTATTTTCTTGTAAATTTTGACGTTCAAAAGTAACTTTTATTTGCTTGTCTAAACTTCTAAACTAATATTATAAAAGAGAAAAGTTTTGATTTTTTGTATATTTGTTTGTTACGCTTTCACGGCGAAACGGCTGAACCGATTTTGATGAAACTTAGTATGGGGATACTTTGAACTGTGGGGAAGGACATAGCGACATAACACGCGGGCGGAATCTACTTTTAAATAAATGCTTAGATTCTATCTTTGTCTTATACTGACAAAACATCAGCAAAGTGCATTATACGGACTTGACGCCGAGCACCGAAAACTCACAACCTACTGTATCCATTAAATCAGAACACCTAAGTTATAGTCTGAAATAATTAGTGAGCAAGATTATTCGTTCCTCCTGTTAGAAAAAGGCTTTTTTCCTGCACTGGAACAATTATTGACAAATATTTTACATGGCTAAAACATGATATGCGAAACAGCCTTTCTTTTTCGTGTGGTTAGTGGCTAACCTGGTGTCAGAGTTTTTATGCCACCCATGGGCCTCTGAGAAATATCTCTCAGGCATGCCGGTTTCCTCACAATGTTGTCTTTCACCGTTTTTGAAGCAAGTGATAATTAAACAATACGCACATGAATCCGAAAAGTCAGACGTTGCCTTGCGTTCGAACTCGAGACCTATGACTTGGCAGTCCAACGGTCACACCACTAGGCTATCACTGTTACTGCAAAACAGTAATCTAGCAGCATTGGGAACAGGGTCCATGCTACCAATGTTTAGGTCTCCAGAGACAGAAAACCTCCACATTTAGCGTCGTTTCCAACAATACCGAGTTCTGTATGTTAAAACTAATGACCGTTAAACAAACACAAATCTGCTGACCATATCTGTTTTATTAGGTCAACTTCTAACAACGTCTTTGCGTTTAATCAAAGGAAATTTCCAATTAAATTGATTACGATCTCGGCCGGCCCGCAGTTTCCCCGCAACTGCCCCGCAGCGGCCCCGCAGAAGCTCCGCTAAGAGAGCTACTTATACTCGCGAGATTAATATAATGTTAACTTTGTGTATATATGGAATGTTCTTATGTAACAGATATTTGTAAGACTATGTGAATAGCCTCCTATATCTGCCTCGTTAGTCTAGCGCTGGGCATGAGGTCCTGGGTTCGATTCCCAGGTCGGGCAACGTATTATTGGTTTCTCAGTCACTAGTTGGGACTCAAGATTTGTGCTACAAAAATATGATCAGAAGTCCGCGTCTTAGCATCAAACGCTTTACAATTATTTGCATAGGAATTCAATAAATCTGCCCTGCCTTTTTCCAACTATGTTGGGATCGGCTTCCAGTCTAACTGGATGCAGCTGAATACCAGGATTTTACATGGAGCGACTGCCTATCTGACCTCCACAATCCATGCAGTTACTTGGTAATACGATACCTCTTGGTAAGACTGGTTGTCAGACTTTCGGGCTTCTTTCGACCCATAACGACCGTCGAAGATCCACGAATGACAGCCAGCAAAGCAGTTTTGCAATTAAATTGTTGCTGTGTTATTTCTCAACGGGAGTGAGCAGGCCATTTTGGTTGAAATCAGTAAAAGTAACTAATTACATAATAATATTAATGACAATATTTCTCTATACCTAACAGTAATGATATAATTTATAAAAGATTGTCTCGACTTAGTACACACGAGGTTGTTGACATGTGAAATGTGAGCTCGGCTGTCATTGTGCCGATTGTCGTAACGGCCAATGACCGAATATGAAAGTCACGACCAACATCTCTCGACGCTATCGTTAGGCAGTTGGATCAAGGGCCTAATTCAGAAGGCAGTACTCCTCGCTACGGCTTGCAATGTAAGGAGGTTTCTGTCTCTCCAGCCCTAACCACCGAGAGCTTGGACCCTGCTCCCGACACCAGCGAAACTCAATTTTTTATATCTTTTTATCTTATGTAAATATAATAATGTTAATTGTTAAACTAGAAAGATAATTAATAAACGACATAATAATTATAATTAAAATGAATTCACTCGTTTAATAATTTGTGCTGATATTCCAATGCTTGCAAAAGGCGCTAAGTGATAAGTCATAACGTACCTAGCAAAAGACCATTTATTTGTTAACACTTACCCAGAATTGTAAACAGCATTTGTAGCAGTAGTGGCCGAGTGGTAACGGCCGCGACCTACGAGTTAGGTCGCAGGTTCGAGCCGAACTAGGCACTTTACTATGTGTAAATTATTTCACCACTGTTCTCAAAACGGTGAAGGAAAACATCGTGAGGAAACCAGCATGACCTAGAACCAAAAATTCGAAGACATGTGACATTCACCAACCCAAACTTGGCCCGTGGTGGATTACGGCCCTCTCCCTTTCCCAGAAAGAGGAGGCCTGGATCCCAGCAGTGGGAATATTATAGACTAATTGTACTATGCTTATGCTACCAGAATTTTCAAGACGAGTGCCTGATGACGGGCGTTGTCGACGAGGCAAGGCTAATTCGATAGGTGCTTAGTTTCATGAAATACTTTCCAGAGAATGCAACAAAAAGAGGTTCGGGAAATTATGGGGAAAATTCGTCAATAGCGCCAATTCCTCCATGAAATAGCAACTATTTAAATTATCAAAATCCGATTGGGTAGGTATGCCTAGACCCTCAAATAAGTGAGATCTCTGTCTTAATAATTTGTAGTCTAACTGGTAATAACAAGTTGAATCAGGTTGGAAATGTCTCTCATTTAATCTAGTTGGAATTTAAATCAGATTAATTTTCATCAGCTGGGATTAGGACCAGCAATAGGTAGGTACCAATAAAGGTCAAAAAATTATAACGTGATGGTAAATTGATGTCTCATCTATCAAAACTCACCGTTAGCTAAAGCCTCCCGCATTTACAACCATGTATAAGCTGTGGTAGTTAATAAAAACATGTCAATTAAAAAACATGTATCACCACACGTCAAATAGTCTTATATCTTGATGTAATAACAAGGTATGTACAAGAAAAATTATAAAAAACCTGCCAAGTGCGAGTAGGACTCGTACACGAAGGGTTCCGTATTAAGATCGACCAAAAAACACCGAAAAACACGTTTCTTTAATTATTAACTTTATTTAATTTTTATTATTGGTTTATATAACGGCAATAGAAATACACAATTTGGGAAAATTTCAACTATCTACCAATTACGGTTCATGAGATACAGCCCGCTGACAGACAAACGGACGGACAGCGGAGGCTTAGTAATAGGGTTACGTTTGGCCCCCTTCGGGTACAGAACCCTAAAAACTGTCAAAACAAATATTTTGATCACGCCAGTAAGTCTAAAATCTTTGCTTAAAAATATCAAAAACATGATAACCAACCAAACTCGAAAACCACTCCATTACATTCATTTCAGAAATAAAATCCTCCATTTTTCATTTCAAAAGTCTTTATTATCATTCCGGGAGTGTATTACCATAAACACGTAAATAAACCGCCACATTGAATTATAAAAATCATCGGTGTCGTGTAAAGCCTCCCTCGGAGCGTGTAAACGAGCGAAAAAATAAAAGAATGCGGGAAAAAACGTAAAATAAACGCCAATGAATGTTAACGAGGCTGCTAGGGTGTTGGTACAGTGAGAGATTAAAATTGCATAGATGTTTATATGCGATGCTAAAGTAACCAGAAATGAACTTACAAGAATAAAAGATTCCGATAGTTTATGAGACATGCAGAAAAGGTCTGCTCTGAGTATGAGGGTGACCTATCCTTTTAAAAAGTTTAATTTTCAAGAGGATCTATTAATTAGTGTGGGTGTGGAGCTAACCAACATGTCTACACTAGAAGTAGAGATGGAATGCCTCGGTTTTTGATAAGTAAATGAAAGTCCTAATATTTTTAGGTAGTGCTATAAAAAGTGGTGGCCTAGTGGAAACGGCCGCGAATTGCGAGTTGTAGGTCGTAGGTTCGAGCCTAGGCCAAGCACTTCAGTTTGTGTAAATTATTCATCACTGCTCTCAAAACGGTGAAACATCGTGAAGTAACCGGCATGTCCTAGAACCATAAATTCAAAGACATGTGACATCCACCAACTGGACCCGCGTCGTAGATTCTCCTGCTCATAGAGAGGAGGCCTGGTGTTCCAGCAGAGCCAGCAGTGGGAACACTGTAAGCTGATTGAGCTTCGACTTTTCCTAGCGCTGCAGGTTCAAGGATATACTTATTAATAAAGCACAGCTGTTTCAATCATTATATATATAAGGAATATTAATTAAGGTAGTATTTTTTAGGGGACCTGCTAAAATAGAATATTGTAGAAATGTAGAGGTTTTCTACAAAGTTTTTAGTATACACATTGCAAATCTTTGTATAATCTATTCTGGAACTGCTTTGTATGAACACTGTAAACTTGGCTTATGTAGGTACTCATTTTTAGCCTATCCGAAAACACGTACAACGTTATTTCTAAAATAAAATCTAATATCCTATAGAAACATAAGAAATAAAATTATTTTGAGGTAGGGGTTGTTGTTAATTTGGCCTAATTTGGGTTTTACTAATTGCTTTAGATATTTTTATTGATAAGTAGTAATAACCAGTGCGGTTACAATTTTTTTCTGTTTCTGCTCATTTTCTCAACAAACTCAAACCTCAATTTTTTTTTTTTTAAATAGCACGTAAAACTTTTCAACCACGTAAACACGTTATCACAAACACGCACACTGTGTGCCCTTAACCTAACCCTCCCTCGGGACGGTTCTACTCGCCGGCCACACGGACGCGGCCGGCTAAGTAACTTGTTGTCCCGGACCGGACAACACCGGGACCGGACGGGACGGGATAGAAACGGCTGCTTTCGAGGATTAGGGATCGAAATGAGAGAAGATGTGGATGCAGAAAGAGGTGTGATTGGAGACATGGTTTTGGGTAGCATCTATTCTAAGTTACCATTGTCTAGCTTACTTTTTCAAAAAAAATATGGATGCTTAAGGCTTACAGCATCTATATTTTTTTTTAGGTTTTAGGTTTAATAGTCAGCTCTTTTAATTTAACTATACAATTTTAATCCCAATTTAATACTATAAATGCGAAAGTGAATTTGTTTATTTGTTACGCTTTCACGCTAAAACGGCTGAACGGATTTGGATGAACTTTGGCACATGGGTAGACCATGACCTGGGTTAGGACGTAGGATAATTTTTATCCCGATATTCCCACGGAATCGAAACTTATGCAGACGAAACCGCGGGGTACAGTTAGTTATTCATATAATAAAAGTAAATCCTTTTTAACCGACGAAAAAAAAAGGAGGAGGTTCTCAAGTCGACACGTATATTTTTTTTTTTTTTTACGTATGACCACGCATAACTTTTTTATTGAGTAGTCCAATTTGAACGATTCTTATTTTATTGGGGAGAGTATACCTCGAAGTTTGTCCTATGTAAAATTGAAAACTAAAATCCACCCCTAAGGGTAAAAAAAATGGGGTTAATTGATTTTTCACTTGCTGAATTTTCAATTGCGAACCGATTCTGTTGTAATTTCGCGCACATGTTGTAGTTCTGATGACACAACCATATAATAAAGACCTGGAGGGGATCTGATGATGGAGACGAAAGACAGTTGCGAGAGCTCCTCAGCAGTTTGCAGCAGCTACATAGTGTTTGGGCTTATTTCATTCACCTTGATGAGAACTTTAAACCTAGCTGGGGTATGACCGTCATCGAGGGTCTGACGATGGAGACCAAAGGCTGTTGAGGAAATTCTTTACTTGAGGAAAACAATTAAATTAAATGGTAACTGAAAAGCGAAAAATTAAAAAATACATTTTAGTGTAACTAAGCTCCTAAACTAATTTAAGTAACAAATTTTGAGGCGGCGCCAAACATTCATCAAGCTACAATTTTACGCTATTAGAAATTAATTTGTTGGATGGGCGCCGCCTCAAAACTTGTTACTTAAATTAGTTTAGGAGCTTAGTTACACTAAAAGGTATTTTTTTATTTTTCGCTTTTCTGTTTTTTTTTCGTTGGTTTAAGTTTTTGTAAAAAAGTTTACTTAAAAAAAATACTAAGAAAATCGAGTACTTAGTTGCCTGATTTCCCATACATCATCAGAGCTTTCCACACTCTCTGTTACAGTTTTGCTGGACAGCTCATCAAAAACACAATCTTAGTTATCTCGCTAGGCTGCTAATTCGTTTTTATTAATGCTGTAATTTAAGTTACAAAGGAAAACCATCACGACAATTGAAATTGTTAGCTTTTTCCTAACACGAGTTTCTAGGCATCCTTTTTTATCTACAACCATTTTAACGGCAATAACTTACGTCTAACACCCACAACAACTAAAGCACTGATACACCTAATTAACCGAACACTCCACAAGAAAATCTCTACCCCCAACATACTGAAACAACGGAAAAACCGAAATTAACCGGAAAATAACCATATCAGATTCTCCCCTTAACCCTTCTCCCTTTGGGGCATATTTTACTTCTTTTTTCCGACAAGAGACGGGAATATAAATGACTTTTTAAGTGTTCGGCATTTTTTGCCCGGGCAACTGTGGGATGTTAACAGATTTTTTTTGCCCGGAAATCCGGCGGGTTATTGAGGTGATTAATTCAGTGTTTAAACGGTGGCGTGTCGGCTCTTTTTTAACGTAAAAAAGTGTAATTTGTCAAGCAATTTGTTGGTTAATCTGTAGCTTGACTTTATGAGGTGGAGTATATGTTTATTTTTATTTTTTATCGTGGCTTGTTTGAGCGTGGGAATTTTTCACGGAAGCACTTTTGATTGAGTCGTGTTTATGATTTAAGTGGCAAGGGAAATTGATGAGTTATGGAAACTTGCTGGCATATTTTTTATTAAGTCAAGATTATTAAATTGAAGTGATTTTATTTTTATGAATAAGGAAGATTATTTTTCAATTCAAATATTCTATATAAATAAATCTGCCTAGCCTGTTCCCAACTATGTTGGGGTCGGTTTCCAGTCTAACTGGATGCAACTGAATACCGTATTTTACACGGAGCGACTGCCTATCTGACCTCCACAACCCACTAACCGGGTAATACAATATTCCTTGGTAAGACTGGTTGTCAGACTTTCTGGTTTCTGACGACCCGTAATGACTGTCAAAGATCCACGAATGACAGCTGGGACACATAATAAGTAACCGTGTTTTTTCTAGCAGTTTAGCCAGCTTTTATTAATCAGAAGAGTCACAGTGTCTTCAGTTGAGTGTGATCCATCGTCAAAAAATCTTTGAACGTCAACCTGAAAAAGAGAATGACCGACCATAAAATATGAAAACTAAAAGAAAATAATAGGCCTCCAGAATTTTTGAATGAGTCTTCTCACAAGCACACCCAGAAAGCAGTTACTAACTAGCTAATAGTATTTTTTTAAATCCACAATTGGGAAGCTCTTGGCCTGCATCTCAACTGATGGTGAGTGATGATCAAGCCGAAGGTGGCAGCGAGCTTTTGTTGTTGATTATCATTCTGATAATAATACTATTTTATTATCAATTATATCTAGATAGGATAAAAATATCATAAGAAACAAACAAACTCCTTTAAGTGTAACTAATTATTTCCCTTTAGGTACTTTAGTAACTCAGCCTCTTTCTATCCGACAGAATCGCGGAGAACGTGCTCGTCAAAATTCGGTTAAACACGAATAATACTTTAGAATGAACACTCCTAGACAGGGTTCTGTAGAACGAAGGGTGGCTGACCAAATAGGGCGCTTGGAAGACTTATAGCGCCATCTAGTAACGAATAGCGGTTACTAAGAAAAACAATGCTTTTTGAATTTTTTTACGTCAAATTTTGCGCTCACATTCAAGATACTTTTGTTTGAAAACCAAAATATTATAGTTGATGGTTCTTATGGTGCTTTTACTATTTTATAATTAAGATACGGTATAATAGTGACTATGCTACTCGGCGTCAGAGGGCGTACCAAAACCTTTTGGTTCCTCAGTTTGACGAAAGAGGTCGCTACTTAATGTTGGCTATTCGTCAATAGATGGTGTTAAACATTTGTTCTATTCTACACTAGATGACGCTGCATTCATTATTTCTTCTATTCGATGCCAGATGTCGCATTATATTTCTATCGCTTCGTGAATATTTGTGTTTATTTTTATATTTTTAATTATTGTTAAGCAATGATTTTTTATTAAGGAGCTAGGTAATGCCATATAAAAATAAATCTACCCAGAAACTCTTGCCATTAATTAATAGCGGAGAGAAAGGTGGATATTGTTGGATAGTTAATTGGCGTGGCTTTGCGGAAATCCATTATATAATATACGTCGTTCTTTATATTGTTGGAAATTCAAATCAATAAGTAATCAATTTACAAAATAAGCTTTAATATCTATTTAAACCGATAGGACGAGAGCTCACTAATTACAATCAACTTTGAAAGAAAATGAATTCAAACACAAACATCAACCGTTAGGTAATTAGTAAGTTTTCAATCAAAATTTAATAATCACACACAAGGACTTTAAAAACCGTTACCTTTTATCTCCCAAGATGTCCATATTGTCCTATCCCTTCAAAGACAACCCTAAACCGCTGTCAAGAAAAAAATGGCAGGTCAATCAGACCCGAGGGCATTGTTATTTAAATTAATTGCATATTATCACGCTATAACGAAGGGGGACTTACAATAATGTTTGTCTTGCAGAGTTTAGGACAATGGACAAGATGGTAGAAAAAACTGTTAATTTGGACCAGTGGGTAGTTATGAATTGATCAGCTGCTCATCTTGGTTGTCTTCCGGGGTTTTGGTAACATGAGAAATTATTGGAACAAAAAGAAAAGAAGTTGAAGGATAGCCGTTTGTTACTCTTACAGACCTACCAATGATGGAATCGTACGGCAGCTTAATATTATGGAACTTTCCCTTTTTTGATATCAAATAAGACCAATTTCATATCATGGACAACATTCGTAACGGATAATGTACTAGGGCTAATTCCTAGGCTGTTTAGTTTCGGTAAGAAATCATGTAATTGCTAATGCATTAGATGGAGTAACATGGAAATTGCTATACGCCGCACTTGTTTTATAAGGTTGGATTAAAATACCTATTTGCAGAGATGTGACTTATCTTAGATACAAGTATTTGAAATACAGATGCAAAATACGTATATATTTATCTTATTTGTAATACTTAAATAAATAAAAAATCTTGTATTTAGATACATTATTTTGGTATCTTAGTATTTTTGTAAATACTAAGTTTGGTATACTGCCTATTTGTACCTATTATAAAACTTAAGCATGAAAATAGAATAAATGCTGTAGAAATACGTTCCTTGCAAAGCATGTGTGGTGTGACTATGAATTTAATGATAGGCAAATCATTCCGCAAAGAAGACAAACTCAAAGAAGATATAGCGACAAAAAATTGATTTGAAAAGAGTACTCGTAGCTATGATAATATTACTATATAATATATGATGGTTTGGTTATGAAAGGCGACTAACAAAAGGTTTTTCGTGCGCCAAAAGACGAGGTACACGCCGAGGGTGCAGATACTAGAATCACACCGGAACGTCAACTTCAAGGCTTTCGTCGTTCGTGTACCGAACTGTTATCTGCCCCTCGTCATGGAAGAAGACTTTTGGCCGCAGGACGTGGTGTTCCGTCGCTTCCGCGGACAAGTTCCACACGACAGCACTAATTCAAGCTAGTGCAAAGTGAAGTGCTACTTTGCTCGTCTAAGCTTTACTTATAAACACAAGTTTTTTGCTTATATTAAAATATGTATGTTTAGGTTAAGGTATTTTTCTATGGGCCTGTGTCGCCTGAAATAAATGGTATTATTATTATTTCGTTTATTTGCTTTGATTCGTATTCATTTACATTTTTAAATATTTCTTAAAAAACTATATCAATCTGCCTAGCCTTTTTCCCAACTATGTTGGGGTCGGCTTCCAGTCTAACCGGATGCAGCTGAATACCTGTATTTTACATGGAGCGACTGCCTATCTGACCTCCACAACCCAGTAACTAGGTAATACGATACCCCTTGGTAAGACTGGTGCCATACTTTCGGGCTTCTGACGACTCGTAACGACTGTCAAAGATCCACGAATGACAGCCGGGACCAACGGCTTAACGTGCTTTCCGAGGCACGGAGGATTCTCGGTATGTAAAGATGGTCACCCATCCACTGACCAACCCCGGCAAGCGTAGCTTAACCTGACGGATCGACCAGTGCGGCTGTTGTTACTTAGCCACGAGCTCCTCAAAAAACTATATAAATAATAAAAATAAAAACATGTAAAAATATAAAAAAATAGATGTCCGCCGTTGTCGGGGTAAAAATAATATTATTGACCCTACAATAATATTATTGACCCTACAATAATATTATTTTTACAAGGCAGATGTGAGTGGAAACGCCGGGACACCCTAGGAGGACATATAGTGACCTTATTGGTGAAGTTCCTCAGAAAGGTCAGGTGCGTAGTACTAGTAACCGGCGTGCGTGTATGACCTGATGTATGAACGTCAACGTGGCAAAAGAAGTATGTAAAGACCGTAGCAGGTGGCGTTCTATAGTTTCTGCCTACCGCCATGGAGAGAAAGCATGAGTTTATGTATGTATGTATAAAACTCAAAATAAACTGGTTTGGTTTGATTTAGGTTATATTAAAAAAACTTTAAAAAAAATTGAGTCCCCAAAATTAAACAATAAGTACCTCGTATCATCCCTACAGAAATCACAAAACATCCCTCTTTCACTAAATATCCCTTATAAACAACTAAATAACAAACAAACTGATCAACGGATCCCATCTCCATCATTGTGTTCTAAGAGTGACGTCTCTAAGACGCTGTGTGACGTCACATTGACCATCGTGGAACTGGGTCAAGATGTCCACACTATGATGATAGATATGGATGTTAGATAGCTGCGGTTAATGATGAGATGCAGAGAAGATACGTGTCTATAACACGGTAGGACTAAATCGATTTAGATTCGAAAAATTATGTTTATCAGAAAAATATCAATGTCAGGTCCGTGATGTCTAACACATGCTGAGCTGGACACCCATTTGGTGCAACGTTGAGACGCACACCGTATTTGTAGATGTTAATTTTTTTATTAATATTAATTATTAATTATAGTGTGCGTTAGTCAATATTGTCACTTTATTACTTTAAATACGTTTTTTTTATTTTTGTAAATTGGCACTTTAATTTTTTTATTTTTGTAAATTGGCACTTTCGGTTTTTTATTTGTTTATTCGTGTAATTTGTTCTTTTCTATTTATTTTTTGTGTCATCGAAGATAAATTCTATTAAGTGTGCACACAAAAGAAATAGCACAATTAAATTATATATATCTGTTCAATAATTAATTTATCTATAGAAAAACATTTTTTTTCACTTTTTAGTTGTGGTACCTACCCCACACAAATTCAAATGACACTACCTGCTATAAAACAGTGACAGGAATTTATCATCATATCATCCACATAGACTAAGTGGAAAAAATACGTATCATTGAAGCTAAGTCAAAAACTATCCAAGCAAAGTTATGGACCACCTCGACAGCAAACCTGTAAACAAAAAAAAAACAATATCGGTCCACAATTGACGAAGAAATCGGTGGACATACATATAATAAAAAAACATACGCTACGAATATAGAACCTTTCTGGAAATCGGTTGAAAACCGAGTCTATGCATCTCTGCCTACCCATTATTTATTTATTTATTTAAACTTTTCAACCTCAAAAAAGTACAAAGGCGAACTTAATGCCTTAGGCATTCTCTACCAGTCAACCAAGGGTGATGAAGAGATTAGATGGCAGGTGCTCTATTTGAGAGGAACAAAGAAAAAAAAAAGAAATATTCTAATGCATTATATCTAAAACAGTACAAACTACATACACATACATACATATTTACCCATTCGGAGTACCTACAGACGTGGTGTTATAAATTCATTAAGTATACTATTTAAAGTTGCATTAGGCTATAATCTCATCTGATTTTAGGCAATGATGCTGTCCCAGTTCAGGCAAAGTATTATTGGGTTGATTAGTGCCCAGTTGATGGCAATACGCTCGCCCCCTAGTACATGGGACTTAAACATATCTAGCGAGGTAGGCACACCTCTGCCTAACACTTCGGGGAAACAAGACGTTATGGTATATGTACGAGTATGGTATATGTTTTGTAAGAGTCATTTAGAGTTGCGTTAGGTTCTAATCTCATCTGATTTTAAGCAATGATGCTGTGAAAGATAGTAGGTAAATAAGATAATAACTTGAGAATTTAAGTTGAATCAAAATTGAGAATGTTGAGGAAGAGTTATTTAAATCACACATATCGACCGCAGCAAAAAACAAAGAGAGTCAACTGCACTTTTTACAAAATTCACTTCGTTAATTCGAATAGGAATCGTTTTCTTTTTTCGTAGGAGTCTTTATCTAATTCTCAATTTTTATTACTAATATTATATCACGTACCTATATAAAGTCAAATACACCAATTTTTCACGAAGTGAAGAAGTAGATACAGACATATACCATTAATCCGTGTGTACGTTGGACAATCGACATCGACCAATTTTATACATAAATATACAATGACATGTCTTGAATATTTACTTTGTAAAGTATACATATATATTACTTTAATTATTGTGAATGTGAAGACTATGTTTCTTTTCGCACTTAGCTTTACTCCTGGTCTGGCAGTTTGAGTAATTTATGCGGCCTACACAAATGTCCTTTCTTTGGTATTGTTCGTCGAATCGTTGAGCTCCTTAAATTCTGAGTTGAGCTGCACGATTACTGACAAATACGTGCACTGACTGGACAGCTCCACTCAATCTGTGAGGTTCTCTCCTCAAAAGACAGACAAGAAGAAGATAGCTTTGTTCTTCTATTAATTATCACAGTTTTGCGTTCAAATACTGTCCTATAAAAACATGATTTTAGAGATAACCATTATATTATTTGCGGCCGTCGATATTTTCTAGTGATTCGACACAAGCTCCAAGTAACACACACACATATCATAAGGTACACTTTACTTACATCGTAAATTCGCAATTCTCAACTTTTGTCTATCCTGTTTTTTCTATTCAAAATGAGAATGAACGATAGTTTTTTCTAAAACATGATATTGAAAAGTTGGTATTTTTAATATCATGTTTAAGACAAACTATCGTATTTCCGATAATTGGGATTCGTTGTGAGTTCGTAGCAAGCGTCTACGTACTCGTAGCGCTACGCTCGCGTAGCAATTACCTAATCACTTAAAACGTAACGATGTAATTATTACTAATAAATAGTTTTCTTTTGTAAGCTTTTTATTTGTGTTAATAATGGATTTTTTACAAATAGGATTAATATAAGAAAGTAATATTTAAACATTTATTATAATGAAACAATCATTAATCACTGTCATCGTTGATCATCACTATTTATTGCGGTTTAAAAAGTAATAAAATTAATATTTTAATAGTAGGTAATAGCATTTATTTCCGGTTCCACAGAAAATAATGACGTCACCAACAAATAAAAACGGCCTACAGTGCTCCTTCGGGTACATCATTCAACCAACCCTTATACCGCTATGAAATCTTGCCCAGAAAAGCCGAGAAAATTCTTCTTCCAATTAAAATTATCTCACCACAAGATAAAACAGATTTAAAATTCGAACGGTTTTTAAATTGGCTAAACCATGAGGTGTGAAATGAAGACATACGCTTTGGCCGGCTGCAACCCTCTCTCTGCCCGCCGTGAGAACCGGTCCGGTGAGAATGCAAATCAGGCACATTGTACCCCTGGACAATTCTTCGCTTTTTAATTGTTGTTTTTTTTTTACGTGGACCGTTTGGACATGTTGTCTGATCTATCGATAGGTGTTAGTCGATGGCTTGGTTTGGAAGTTTCTGGAAAGTAAGCTAGCGAGTGCCTATTAATAAAATCAAGATCAGAGAATATTAGGTGGAGTCCAAAACATGTATTGCAATAAAATACTAGACCCATAAACTTACATAAACATTACTTAATAAATTAATGCTCATATCCTTTTAAACTACATTTCAGTATTAAATTCATCCTGAGTAACAAAACATTCTTATAGGTGTATCTAATTGTTATCACTTTAAGTAAAACAAAGTTTTTAATAATATCGTAAATACACTCAGTGACAAAACCATTTCAAATTACATTTTTACATCCGAAAAACTATCGACAAAACTAAAAACCCATCACCAAAACACATTCCACCACATCACTACCAAAAACCGGTCAGGTCAGTTCCGCAAAAATCACAATAGCCGACCCAATGGATACTTAAATAGGTCCAAATATTATAATAGGTACATTCCGCTATTATTAGTACCGCGTCCGTTCCCTTTTTTAGCTAAAGGTGATTCTTTTATGTCCAGTTGGCACCCTTTCTGTCCTTTGTCCTGTTCCCTGCGGCAAGATAACCGGTAAGACAACTTTTTTGACCCCATCGCGTTGATAGGGTTAACTTCAGTAGTATTTTGACCATGTTCGTGAAGTGTAGTTTAGGAAGTATGAGTTTGAATATAAATAATTTAAAATTAATTGCGAATTTCACCCCGTAGTCGCATTTTGGGGTTTAAATTTGGTTTCGTTAAATTCAGTGTCGAACATGAAAATGTTGCCCACATTTTCACAATGCGGGATTCGAACCCGCGCCTGGTGCTTAGAAAAGCATTCTGCTATAGAAATGTTACGATAAATGTGAATACAACTTGATCGAGGTAAACGTAAAAGTTTACCAAGCCAGATTTCAAAGACCTCCAAACCTGAATACTTCTCACATGGTAAGTTCAATATTAATTACTTGTAATAAAAAATGGTACATCTCTTAAAAATACAAAAACAAAACATTTTGATTCCCCCACGCCACTGCCCAATCTTCAATCATAAACCCTCTTCTACAACTAATTCTTTTCACCGTTTTTTTCTAACCCTCCCCCGCTTCGCTATTGATTATATTTTTAAAAGCAACCCCTCATTGGCGCGGACATTTTTGTTCAATTCTAAAGGTTTTTCTGTCGTGGGCGTCTTCGTGGGGTGGGGTGGGGTTCAATATGGCCGGTGCTTCTTAAAAATAAATTTGGAAAGCGTTCGCTTTTTAAATATTGTAGTACTTTTTTTCAATGTTCGATTTTCATCTTTCGTATTAAAATGCGGCATAGTAATTTATGATGAAAATGTGAAGCTTAAAGTTATTCTTTCTGCTTTTAGACACTTGAACTTTAGATACCTATATTTTTGGGGCATTAATGGCATGCCGTCCTCTTATGAGCAATAGCATATTGTTCGTACAGCATTTTTTTTTTAAACCATCTCATATTTCAATAACCGACTTACGAAATTCAAATCTTCTAAAAATAAACAATCTTCGGTTTAAAGAAGAATTTATTCTCATAAAGAACACAGGACAGTTCACTTAATATATACGTATGTATGAGTTATAGAAATAAATCAAGGTAACAAAGACTCCGTGAGTCGATAGGAGGAAAACAAAATAAATACAAAAATATTTAAAACTAGGCTTCTAAAAATTCAATCCAAAAGGTTAATTTAGTTATTTACGAGTATCATGCAGGCATTTTCTAAATATGTGTTACAGTGTTTCTGAGATATAAACTTTTAACAATTTTTTTAAATATCTATATTTTTTGCATTTACTATATTATCTGGCAACTTATTGTACAGTACCGCTCCTTCGTATAAAATGTTTTTCTTCCCGTCTTATAGAATAAAACAGAATTTTCCAAAAACTTTCATAATAATAATGCTTTGGGATAAGTCCATCAAAACTTTTTACTCATTATATAAATATAATTACGACATAAAACGGGAAAGGGGTAAGAAGAACTCCTCGGAACTCTTCGCAGGGTGAAAGCGGGGTGGAATTGATTTTATTTGCCCTTCGACACGATTTTTTAATTAGGGGACCGAAGTTTTAGAGAAAATTTTAATGATGGCTGTCGTCTTTGAGTTACGAAAATTAATATAAAAGGATTGTTTTTTTAAATTGGGTATATTAAGGACCGATGAATTGCTATGTCTATTTCTGACACGTGTAAACGATATCATATAGTAGCCATACACATTTCGATATCCCTACTTGCACAAGTCTGCGAGATACCGAATGGCTCGGATACTTGTGCTAATTCATCCCACACACGTTAATGTATACTTGTGCAAATCCAATTTTGCGGAAGTATATCGTAACGTGGGTGGCCTACATTATATGGTATCTCGTGTCGGGACAGCTTATATGGTATCTCGTGTCGGGACAGCGTATATGGTATCTCGTGTCGGCACAAGTTACAGGAAAATAGCTCAAGACGTGATAAAAGTTAGAAGTGTGGGCAACGGACGAACTTTACTAATTGTTGTAGGTATGGTGATTTTTGCGGAAAGTTATAAGTTTTTATAAGATGACGATTATTTTTATTCACGAACCCATAAACCGGACTTAATTTTGACTTACTCTGTAAAAAGTTATGCGTCATACAGAATAAAAAGAAAAATCATAAATATATAGGTCGTCGAATTGAAAACCTCCTATTTTTCACCGGTTAAAAAGCAATCGATTTAAGAATTTAAATAATAGCAACTAACAAGAGAGACAGGGAGATAAACAGAGGACTATTACGATATTAGTAGATGTAATAGAATAATGGAATTTATAAACTCCTTAAGATAATTAAGAAAAAACTTAAACTTTACAAATTACAAAACTGACCTAATTCCGAACCCATAAAACAGTCAAAACACTCGATATCGCCCATCTGTCATTAAGGATCCTTGAACCAACTCCAAAAACCCTCAAAACAATTCTTTTTACCCACAAAACAACGGGCAGAAGTGGCTCAAGTCTTAGAGCGCCAGAGAGATATCTCCAGAATGTTTTTAACAAACAAATGGGTCCCATTAAAGAGAAAATTGGCTTTGAAAAGTTTCGCTCAGGGCGTCGAACAACTTGACATCTTGAAAAATTTGCGCAAAACTCGTCGACGTAATTGTCAATGATAGTGTTTTGTTTTTGATCGTCACTACTATCTGGATAGTAGATACTAACCTAGATATTTTAGTTGAATAGTAAGTACTGGCAGGGCAATAAATTCGGATTTTCATGAAACCCTTCGTGAAAAAATTACGACCAAAACAAGTGTAATGATATTTGTGCATTAAATCGATGGTAATATTTAATACTTATTCTCGTCAAGTCTAGACAAGTTCGATGTTTCCTATCTTCCCCTCATAAACCTTTTTTCTTCATTCATTTCTCAAGACGTCAAACATAAAGAAAATCTCTGCTCAAACATTAATAAATCTAAAATCTTCGATAACAAGAACGCGGACGGCGAAAAATATTAATTTCATGGGGTGCCCACCCTCCTCTCTGGTACCTACTTTGGTACTTTTTTGACGCCCACTATCCCTTTTTTCATTCGGGGTGAGTTTTGCAATTTAAATTTTATCTCCGCGTAATGAGTGAAATGGAAATAAGAGGAGCTCTAGAAACAACTGTTTGGGAGAGATTTGGTCGGTCGGCACCTTAGTGAAGAAGGGGAATTTTTCAAGCGATGCAATTACAACGAAAAAATTTAGTTACGACCTATGACTGAATTATTTAATTTTGGCGAAAAGTAATACACTGAATCAAAGTTTCGATCGACTGTTAAGGTTTTTTAGAAAAGTTAATTATTAATGTAATTATTCGTAGAATTAATCAAAAGCTCCCGCGAAATTTAAGCAGGCTTTTAAACTCTCTTAGACGAAAAAATTAGGTTAGGTATCTAATAATACCTATTAATGCAAACGAAAACAACTGACGTACCTATAAACATGAAACTCATTTATTTTTTATTAGAATAAAATACTCCATCAAAATATAATTTGATTCGCAAGGGTAAAGATAGATTCATTAAAAGTCATTCAAAATATTGAGGGCAACTCAAATGGAGATAATTTTCTTTTGACTTTCTCCTTTTCTGAGAAATGATTTTATTTAAATAGTTTATTTTGCTGGTAATTCTGTTTTCCTGCCTACTTCATATTAGTACACTAGATTTTACTAAGAAGATAATAATAATAATTAATATTGATGAAACAGAAATTAAATCAGAAAATTTTTACTCGGCAATGGAAATATTTGGAAACTTAAACATACTGTAGGTAATTTAAGTCTATATTTTTTTACTAAAGTAGGTAGGTACCAAACCAACTGAAATAATTAAAGTACCTACAGCATTAAACCATAGAATTGTTTTTTTGTCAATCACTTAATAGCTTAGAAAAACGAAAGCCAACTGCAAGCGGCAAAGAGTGAAAATTATAAAGTTAAACGTTTAAAACCAAAATGGCGGATGGAATAGTTGAAAGTTTGCGAGCGAAAGTGTTCGGCAACTTTTTAATTTGCGAACGAGCTCCAAGTCTTTACCGACTGAAAGCGGAAAGCGAGTTGACAAAAGCGAAAACATTTTTTCCATTAATTATGAAAGATCCTTATCGTCAAACTCGTTACGGGTAATCAGAGGCCTAAAACTCAAAAAAACAGTCTTAATAAGGGGTATCGTGTTACCCTGTAACTGAGTTGTGGAGGTAACTAGCTTCAATTTTCTGACTAACTGACCGACTATTTGACAATTCAAAAGTGCCTGTAAATGGTTTAATTGAAATACAATCGATAGGCACTCGCTCCATGTGAAATACTGGTAGTCAGCTGCATCCGGTTGGACTGGAAGCCGACGAAAAATTTCAACGCAGGGGGGGTTCAGAATCCTGCCAGGGATGCCAGTCTGTCCGAAAGGGATATCGCAGTCCCGGCACACAGGCAACGGAAGGAACACGGGTGGGTTATAGTCAGTAAAAGTCTGACACGCCCTTCCGCTCCGCCTAGACCGGGAAAAGTTATTTGATAAATATCCACAAAAAAAAAAAAACCTGTGCTATTTAGCTGAGCTTTTACCAGAACTAGGCTACATCGACAGCGTTAGCAATGGGTTCGGACAGGTCCAAAGGTGGATGAGCGCCATGTATCTATCACATAATTAGTTTATCCATCATTTCTTCATTTTTAATATAATAATTTTATTCAAAGTGCATCGTTTTCACATATAATTATATAATTAATCTATACAAAATATTGTAAAACATTTTATAAAGAGTAACGGTGGAGTTTCTGGCCCATTCTTCTCCAAAACGGAAACTACCTTTTGGAACGGGCGACTAGAATCAATTATTTTTTTTTGTACATTTTCACGTTCTAAAGTGCCATAAATGTGCCTAATTGAAATAAATTATTTGACTTTCACTTCGGATGAAGGTAAGACTTGATTTAGAAATAATACCGTCTGTTTTCCGATTAGGTTTTCCGATTTTTTTGTACGTTAATTACAATACATTAATTTTATTAATCTTATAAAAGTATAATCCCCGCTCCCAAACGCACCAAACCTTCCGCATCGAATTTTTCATCGACGCAAAGTTAGTGACTAGTTCGAGGTGCGAATATTAACAGTCCAACTTCAACCGAACGCGGATGCTGCAAAAACTTGAGAAAAACCTCCTTTCAATAGCTAATGGATGAACCCGGAACTTAGGGTAATTTTTAAACTTCTTCTTTTGGTATTGTGTCTGTGTTTAAACTTGGCTTCACATGCCTTTGAGAAATATCTCTCAGGCAGCCGGCTTCCTCACGACGTTTTCCATCACCGTTTTTGAAGCAAGTGATAAATATACAATACGCACATGAATCCAAAAAGTCAGTCTTAAGATTCAGGATTGTTTTTTAATGTGAGTTTTTAAAGTGCATCAAAACGGAAATATTGTATTTATTTTCGAGAAATTCTCGCTGTTTAAAGTGATTTTTTTTGTCGTGTCGACACGAGATATTTTCATCAACCTCAACGCATTTATTTCAAATAAATCAATTACAGGCACTTTTAAATTGTCAAGGAGTCGGTCAGTCAGAAAGATGAAGATAGTTCATATAGAAGTTATACTCATACGGTTTGCGGAAATAAGTCATGACATCAGCATGGTTGAAATTTTGCGTAAACAGTCTGTAAATTTATTTATAGCTTTAATTAATACATATTCAACTCGTAGCGCCAAAAATTACGCATACAAAATGCAAGAAGAGTTCATGACGTGTTAAAAAGGTTAACCACTAAACTGGCTTGCAGGTCAGACAACTGCAGGTGTGTCATTCGAAGAGCGAATATGAGTACCTGATAGTCATTACAATATTAAGGCTTACATACCTTCTAATACTTTAGTGTTCCTGTAATCATAGCCAACATTTTACAAAAATAAATTATTCTATTCTTCTCTTCTTCTTTTCGTGTGGTTAGTCACTAACCTGGTGTCAGAGTTTTAAAGCCGCCCATGGGCCTCTGACATGGCTTCACATGCCGTCGAGAAATATCTCTCAGGCATGCCGCGTTCCTCGCGATGTTTTCCTTCACCGTTTTTGAAGCAAGTGATAATTATACAATACGCACATGAATCCGAAAAGTCACATCTAACTTTTCGGATTCATGTGCGTATAATTGCCTTAAGTAAATTATTCTATTCAATTTAAGCTTTCTATAACGGTCATCAGGTAAAAATAGTATGTATTATGACTTTAACAGAATATATGCGCTACTTCCGGTGGTACGTCCTGTGGTGCCGGAACCCGCCTATTACGTCACTTCCGTTCAGGAGAGCGTCTGAAACTTTGGAATTGGAGCAATTTTTCACGTTCACCTACCCTCCAGCGAGTAAATTTAAACTAAGTTTTAAGTATAATTTGGTTAAATCGTTAAGGAGTTATTATCTGAAAATGGATAGTGTATAGCTATAGGTAGTAGTTAATTTTAACTGGTGCAATATCGATGATGAAGCTGAATTAAAAGTGTAATAAAATGCACGTAGCATAATTAGCCTATAATATTATTCCCACTACAGGGACACCGGCCTCCTCTCTGTGAGAGGGAGTGAGCCGTAATCCACCACGCGGGCCCAGTGCGGGTTGGTAGATGCATGAAAATGCATGTAAGGTCGAGTAATAATAGCGTTTTTAATAGGAATCCTAATCCTCCTAACTAACAATATTATAAATGCGAATGTGAATTTGTTTGTAATGTTGCAGCCGCATCTGCGTCTATCGTGACGAAGCAATGCGTGTCGAAGCTTCGTATGTTTTGCTCGCTAAAGTATTTTAGCGCTAATGCAGTAGTCACATTAGCGTTAGCGCGCTAAAACCATTTTATGTACCCGGCCGATAAGTGCTACGCAGCCCGAACTATAGCGACGATAGCCGATAATGGTCGGTCACATCTGCGTGTATCGTATCACTGTGCGAAGCTTCGTCACGATAGACGCGGATGCGGCCACGGCATTACGCTTTCACGCTAAAACGGCTGAACGGATTTGGATGAAATTTTATAGATAGTAGATAGAAGTTTGATAGAGAGTAATAGAAAGTAGCCTATAGCCTAGGACATAGGCTACTTTTCGTCCTGGATTATAGAAGAAGTCGCGGGCAACTACCTTATATTTTCTTTGAAATACGTATACAAAACGGTGTTTAAGACTAAACTTTAAAAGAAAACATAAATCATATTAATTTCTTTCATTTTCAAGATTTTATTCTAAGTTCATAAGGTAATCACGCTATAAATCAAGATTCAACTGAAATTATTACTTGAAATGAACATTTTTGAATACGATGCCTATCAAAAGCAACACAACAGCATAAATTACTCCAAACTAACTTAAAATATATAGACATATTTTCATTTTTATACTCCAGCCTTTACTCAGAAGAAAATCAACCCTATGTTTGTGTGACCAGGGATCAAAATTGCAAAACAAAGGGAACTTTCTTAAGTTACTTCGCGACAATTATTCTTGGTAACGGTAAAGCAGAAAAAGTGGGGGATTTCAAAGGATTGGACCAATTTAGATTTATTTTTCTCCCCATTTTGGGGGTCCGAGGACTAAGTTTTGTTGCCACCTAGCCAGGGAGGCAGTAAAGTATGGGTAGAAGAAAGTGCTGCATTTTCTTTGTCAGTTAAATTTATTTTCTAAGAGATTTTTTTTTCACAAAAGATTTTGCTTGAGTATCTGTTGCTAAGCAATCGATTTTATTTTCAGTTTTATTCTCTGATTTTGTTGCAGAATCGTATTGTATCTTAGAAATAGAATAATATTGCAATCGACGCGGTCTTTGACAGCTCCTAAAGTTAACATCTAGAGCTATTCTTTCCATTGAACTTTTCACTTCTAATGTCTATACAAAATTCTTGTTTGATATTTTTCTAATAAGATAACGCTATTATATATAAAAGTGTATGGTTTTAAATAGAACTAGGTACTAGTTTACTAAGTTATATTGTATCAACCTTCTGAAATAGGTTTAGGTATCTAAAAATAAAAATATTAATCCAAAAACCAATAAAATGATACTGTTTATCGTTATCAATTATTATTATTGTTATTCATGAAGTCATGGTAAATAATTTGACCATTTACCAAAGTTTTTTTTTTTTAAAGTGAAAAGAATGTGCTACTTATTCGGTTAAATCTTTAACTCCGTACTTTCCAGTAGCCATAGAAGTAATAATTCGGGCAACAATAAAAAATAAAATGGGGTGCCTACCCCTTGTAAAAAGTCGTCTCCTTAACTTTGCAATAGCCACCCTTAGGTAACTGACGAACAGCCCCGCGCAACGTTTATGTAGATAATTATATAAAAATGTTCTACGAAAAGGGTTGAATTTTGTGTTTTTCTGACGCAAAATAAAGTGGTTGGATGTTTCGTTCTTTAAAATACGCTCTAATTTTTCATTTTCTTACATCTGTTTTACTTTGTTGTTCTAAATCTACACACTAAATCTTTATGAGTTGCTTTGGAGTATGTCGATCAAAATCTGACTTATGATTCTTACTTTTATGTTTTTCGGAGTTTTTGTTTCTCAGTCGTAAGTAGTAGCCAAAGTAGTAGCCTACTAGGCAAGTATGCTATCGTGTCGACAAGTTCGTTACTTAACTTTTTTTATGAGATACTCGTAAAATGGATCTCACAGGGACCTCTTTTTATATTTATGATCAATCAGTAACTAGCCATAATCTCCATCTCAACGATTATCAGATGGGTTGTTAATTGTAGTTTGGTTAGCAAACGAAAAGAGAACTGAGGTAACGATAATTCGTTCTTCTATCTTGAAGAGAATTGACCTATTCTTTTCACTGCATTCAATCATACCTCTCTTTATTCCTAATAAGTAATTTGTCACCTCTACTAGATATAATATCCCAATTAGCACTACTTATAAATTAGTTCTTTAACATTGACTTTTTTAGTTAGAGCGCCTTCTCATTCTTAAACCTACAAAAAAAAAACCGATTAAACCGTGTTCATGATCTATCTGCTTTATCACCATAAACTATAAATAATATTTTCGTATTCTTAATATCGTAGCATTGGCAACCACAACCAATACATTAAATCTATACCATAAACAATAAACAAAATGCACGTAGAAAGTCAAAGACCGCATTAATAACATAGCATGGCAACATATTTTCTGGGGTTACTTCGGAAACGGATGGAGACAGCTATAGTCTTCTGGAATCACGCCAGGGGGCGCAGACGGTGACGGGATCTTTTATTTGTATGTCTTTTTATACTTGGAAGCTGTGTTGAAGATTTTCGTATCTTATTAGGATCGAAGAATAAAAGGGTAGTTTGATATTTTTTTGTATTGGCGCCCAGTTGGGACTTTAATGTTGACCACAATGTAGATTCTAAAGCATTAACCTGTGCTTGAATGACCTCTTTTCGATAGGTGTTTCTAATTTAATTGGTAGTGTGTTGGTAATCACCTATGACTAATTGATACCATGCTATGTTTTTTATTATCCAAAAACTAACTACTTAAAACCTTACATCCCAAAAAAGGGGCCGAAAATTCACCTCAACAAAATTCTCCACCTACCCTCACTTCATCCTTAATTCTAAACATGGTACCTGACAAAACGGACATTATTTTTCTCGTTCTAACAAGTCTTGTAGCGTTTCTCATTCCGGGCTTAAATTAAAAACAATTATGAAGGGGGGGTGACGGCCGGCCCCGGGCGTTGCGAGATGAAAAATTAAGACAATTTAAACATAGCCTGGCTATACTTTTATAACGCTGGACGGTGAGAGGGTAGGTAGAGATATAGCTAGAAATAACAAATAAGGTTATATTTAATACCTTAATGTTGTAACGATAAAATATTAACCCGTAATTGTCCTATTTTAGGGCAAAGGGATTCTTCTCTCAGAAAGAAACGAGCATTGAGTATTTTTTACTTTACTCGCCTCATTTATTTGGTACCTAATATCCACATCTATATATATAAAAACCATCTAGATTTATAAAAATCTATTGCCGTGCATTAGGCTGCCTGTCCACTGGAGCGGAGAGGAGAGGAGTGGAGCGGAGTAGCGGTGTGCCAATATTAACCCATAGAATTGCATAAAACCTCCGCTCCGATGTAGTGGACAGGGATTTGCTAACTAGTTTAAAAATTCATACAAAACCGGGAAGCGAAGCGGGGAAACGGAGTGGAGAAGCGGAACGAAGAACTGGAGCGGGAAAGCGGAGAGGCGGTGCGGAAAAATACGTGAACTCGGTCTAGCTCCGCACCGTCCGCCACACCGCTCCGCTACCTCGCTCCGTACAGTCCGTAACTTCCATTATCCTCTCCGCTGCCTCGCTCCGCTTCAATGGACAGGCAGCCAAAGTAGTCTCGCAAAATTCGAAAATGGCGACCGATTTGAATAATGATTTTTTTGTTTCGTTCGCCTTAATACAGAAGTGGTTTAGAAAAATAAAACCTAAAGGAACAGCCGAAAAATCGAAGTTGAAATTTTGACAGGCCAACGTCTGACGGGTCAGCTAGCTTACGATAAATTGGGAGACACGCATCCTATGTCCAGCAATAGACTTCAATGGCCTGAGATCAAATTAAAGTATACGACCAACACTAAAAACTATAACGAAGAATGTATTGTCCGAATCACCACATTTTGGCAAATTAATTAGTTGATTCATTAAAAGAGATGAACTAACCGTATGATTTTTTTCGTAGAGTATTTTTGTATCAAGATTAGGTCACACAGGTTTTTGTCCTCGGAAAATTCAAAACGAAAATGTATCTGTAGACAGTTCTCCTAAATTGCCCAGATATATTTCATAATACCCACAAGAATTGAATAACCTTTTGAAACGAGCGACTAAAGTAATATCTATTACGTTTAATTGACTTTTATAGTAGGTAAGTACTTACCTATCCACTGAAAATAGCCTCATCTAGAGCTTTCAATTAACTACCAACTAACTGAATAAAGAAAATATTCATAAAAATAATATAATATTCATTCAAATTAAGTTACTTAAAAACAAAGTTCTACAAACAGTAAGAAACCTACATTCTTTTGACTAAGAAATAAACAAACCTTGTTTTCAAAACTCAAAACAAATCTTCCTTCTCAAGAAAAGTAATAAAAAACAGACCGATTACCTCAAGTCAAAGAAACAAATTAACATAACCACCTACAATAGGATAAGACGCCCCCCCACCCCCCTAGACAACAAAAAAATACAAGAAAAAGACGGAAATATCACCCCTTTAACGAAAGACAGAGAGAGCAAACCGCCCCGCGAAAAATTAAGATTCAAATATTAAGAAAATTAAAATTCGCGGAGCGGTCAGCTTTGCGTCCCGCTTGTTCTTTCTTATTCCGAATATTGTCATCTCTTTCTCTCAAAAAAAGATGGGGTTGATCTGAGTTCCATCAAGAAGGGATGAAATGGCCTTATTGGAATGGTAATGACAGTGTTTTGTAGACTCCCTGGTGCTGAATAATTAAAACTTAAAACTATAAGACGTTTTATATTAAAGTCAGGTTTTACATTTTTATAAGTTCAGCCAGTGGCTTCGCCCGCGTGATATATTTATAAATTATAGCCTATGTTAATCAGTGATAATATAGCATTCTACTGGTGAAAAAATATTTTTTATCGGTCCAGTAGTTTTAGCGTTTATTCATTAGAAACAAAAATATAAATATTTTCCCTCTAAGTGTAGATTCTAGTAAAAGGCAGTTTAAGGAAATAAAAGATACATTCTAAAATGCTCTACAAGTGATACTTGAGTTCAATGGCTAACCGACGTATGCACGCTAAACTTCGGTAGGTCCTGCTAAAAACCTTGCTGGCTAGCTTAATTGCTTTTTATAATATGAGCCTGTATGTATATGAGATCCGTAGGAGAACCAAGGTAACCGACATAGCCCGAAGTATTGCCAAACTTAAGTGGCAATGGGCAGGGCACATTGCTCGCAGAACAGATGGCCGATGGGAACGAAAGGTTCTGAAGTGGCGACCGCGCACCGGAAGACGTAGCGTTGGAAGGCCCCCCCACAAGGTGGACCGATGACCTGGTGAAGGCTGCAGGAATCAATGCCTGATTACGACAAAGGCTTGTACAGTTTTCTTAAATAATGCGCGAAAATTCAAACTAAGTAAATTATTAATAAATTCCAGAATCAATGACGAACAACGATAATTTTTCACGCGCCAATATGTCATTTGTTTTTTCTATAGCTCTATTTGCAAACCAAATCGAAATTTAAATATTTTTTTTTGTTAAGTTACCTCCTTGATTGCCATGACTGTGTTGAAGTAAAAAGTTCGTTCCATTTTTAAATAATACAACAGATGTAAGTTTTCAAAGTAATTTATTAGGCCACTAAACACGATATTCGCTATACTCGGATATTCGACCAGTACAGCATTTTCGATACGTATCATATTTTAATGTCCAGATGCGGATATATATCCAGATCCACATACAACTATCATTAAATACACACATAAATAACGTATTAAACAAACAATACAATAAAATTAACACATTCACTTTACACACACGTTATCATTCAGATAATCGGCGGTACCACGGCCACCATAGAATTGGCCGATCTTTGGCATTTGGCAATGGTGTACCTAAACATTATAGCAACAGCAAGTATAGCAGGCATGTGAATGGTTACAAAACCAGTATCAGCTGACCTCTTATTCTTTTGAAACTCCGTACTACGCTAGGCCAGCTAAAACTCAGTGGTACCACAGACGCGAGATCAACTGTCGGTACACTTCACGTGAATTTTACTAACTAAACCAGCAAAAAGTCTAATTGTCTTTACGAGAAAGAACAGTGCTGGCCGCGGCTTACGAGTTGAAGGTCGTAAGTACGAACCCAGACAGGCGTTTCACTTTATATAAATTATTTCATCACCACTGCTCTCAAAACGGTGAAGGAAAACATCGTGAGGAAACCGGCATGTCCTAGAACCAAAAATGTGCAGAAATCTACCAACCCGCACTGGGCCCGCGTGGTGGATTATGGCCCGCTCTCTCTCACCGAGAGGAGGTCGGAGTCCCAGCAGTGGGAACGTTATAGGCTATTATAATGTGTTACTCTTCCAAGCGAACTTATACTCGTATGTATACTTAGTCCGGTCATGGTAAACGCCATACTTATTCATAGCATGGCACGTAACTACTCCTACCAACAAAGATGAATACTTTTCAGTTACATACAAAGGAAAAAAAAGAGGAGCTCGTGGCTAAGTAACAACAGCCGCACTGGTCGATCCATCAGGTTAAGCTACCATACACATACCGAGAATCCTCCGTGCCTCGGAAATCACGTTAAGCCGTTGGTCCCGGCTGTCATTCATGGATCTTTGACAGTCATTACGAGTCGTCAGAAGCCCGAAAGTCTGACACCAGTCTTACCAAGGGATATCGTATTACCCAGTTACTGGGTTGTGGAGGTCAAATAGGCAGTCGCTCCATGTAAAATACTGGTATTCAGCTGCATCCGGTTAGACTGGAAGCCGACCCCAACATAGTTGGGAAAAGGCTAGGCAGATTGATTGACAAAGGAAAAAAATAAATCTTTTGTTTATTGAGTTTTGCTACGCCAAAATCGACTTTAAACTGAAGAAAACCCATTTTAAGCTCAATTTTTCTCGAAATAATTAAAACAACGCTTCGTCAAAATGTTACTTGATCAAAAGGGGTACACAGTAAAAATGTCCCCCCTTCTACCCCCGGGGGGTTCGGGGGTCCGGGGGGGTTCGTTTCTTTGTCCCGCGTTATCTATACAATTATTTGAAGAAAGTAAAGTCTCGCAAAAAGATAGCAAGGCTGGACGCTCGCCGAGTTGCGACCGTCGCGTCTTTTTGAGAAATGTTATTTATTTTTTAATAAAAAATGTCACAATTTGTGTTCATAAAATCACAGTTAAAACGCATGAAGGCTCTCAAGAACAATACACAATCTAATATAATTAATATAAGTCATCAATCAAGTGTAGTTCCTACTCTTACCCAAACAATTCTTTTTTTTACGATGTAACATACTTTTTGTGCGAGTCTAAAAGTGGAAAACATCTTGCAACTACTTTATTTCCTCCTCTAAAGAAACTATCGATAACAATCCATATATTTTCGAAAAGATCTATCTAACAAAACAATTATTTCATTTTCCAGAGGCCACTAAAGAGCACCATCTTCATCGCCGGACGCCCTACAAAAACGATCCTCTAAAGGGGAGTCGTGGCAAAAATGACGCTCCGGAATAAAATAAATACTCCACCATCATAGCTAGACCTGCCTAGCCCCTCTCGAACTAAAGGATCCAGTTTACAGAGGGGAATCTTAAGGCTTTTGCAGAGGTTTTGAAGACTGGTTGAGAAAGAAGCGAAGAATCTATTGTATATAGCTAGGTAGCGTTGAGAGGTAAAAATTTATTGGTGGATATTTTTTTAATGGAAGATATTTAGTATACAAGGGTATTAGGTAAATGGTACTGTATTTTAAAGTTACGGTAACTTTTAATGTCAAGTCTTAGAGTTTTTCTGAGAGCCATATTAGACTATCATAGAAATATGATCAGAGATGTATGAGTCATTTTTATATGAATAACCTTTACACGTAAATAAAAAAAAACTGCTGTTTCATAAAAAAGTGCAATACCTATGCGGTCAAAATGTATGGAACAGCATTTTTTTTTTAAATAACCGACGAAATGTTTCAACGCAACGTTCAGAATCACGTACTGAATCCATGGTATCAGTTTTCGCTTCGATGCCACTCTGTATATATGGCGGTATATTAAGTACATATGATTCATATCGTCTATGATCATAGTTACAAATATTATCATATCCGTCTAGCCTAAAAAATTGCTAAATCAAACACGGCTAAATCGCTATCCATCTTGATTAAGTATGGATCATAATTAGTGTAATAGGTAAAAATGAAGAACAGCATCATTTAACTATGATGATAGAATTTGGCAGATACGAAATCATATATGTATGATAAATATGATAGTGTAATTGGGGCCTAAAGGAAACTAATTAAAAAACCATTGGATTTTTTAAACCTGTCCTACGAGTTAGGTGAACTTTCCCTAGGCATAGCATAATCAGCCCATAATGTTAGGGAGTAGGCCATAATCTACCACGCGGGCCCAGTGCGGGTTGGTAGTTGTCACATGTCTTCAAATTTTTGGTTCTAGAACATGCCGGCTTCCTCACGATGTTTTCCTTCACCGTTTTGAGAGCAGTGGTGATGAAATAATTTACACAAAGTAAAGCGCCTGCCTGGGTTCGAACCAACGACCGAGAACTCGTAAGTCCCTGAGCATAAGCAATGGTAATCACAAACAGGTTGTTATAATTACAGATCTAAAGGAAAAGGCTGCACCGGCTCATCTTTCTTTACGAGATTCTTAAAAGTAGTGTTTATTTTGGGCTGTTAGGCTGCCTGTCCACTGGAGCGGAGAGGAGAGGAGCGGAGTAACGGTGTGCTAATATTAACCAATGGAATTGCATGAAATCTCCGCTCCGCTTCAGTGGACAGGGATTTGCGAACTAGTTTAAAAATTCATACAAAACCGGGAAGCGGAGCGGGGAAACAGAGCGGAGAAGCGGAAAGGGGAAGCGGAGCGGGGAAACGGAGCGGAGAAGCGGGAAGGGGAAGCGGAGCGGGGAAACGGAGCGGAGAAATGAAGCGGGGAACCGGAGCTGGGAAGCGGAGAGGCGATGCGAAAAAATACGTGAACTCGGTCTAGCTCCGCACAGTCCGCAACACCGCTCCGCTACCTCGCTCCGCACAGTCCTTAACTCCGCTCCGCTACATCGCTCCGCATCAATGGACAGACACTGTTCGCAACTCCGCTCCACTCCACTGCCATTCTCCTCTCCGCTGCCTCGCTCCGCTTCAACGGACAGGCAACCTTATAGTGGCCGATAATTCATCGTAGATAACACACATTTAAATTGACTACTGTTTTAATCAAAACTCATGCACTCATAGTCCAGTTAACCTACATAATCGTAAACGCAGTAAAGTCCATAAAATACAGTTAGTAGTGTTGTGCCATTATATCATTGACGTTCACTATTTCATGTAGATGGTAGATCCCTTAAGAGGGCGCCCAATTGTCCACTAGCGCCACTCCTTTAAAAAACTATTATCTCGTGACTTAGAAGGAATTATGAATAACGGCTAGTAAGAACCCGCGGTAAGTGTGTCTAGAATTTTCTAATACCTTTTATAAAGTTTCATATTGAGACACGAAGCAACAAAATACTATCTAGATTATAATCATTACAATCAGGAATACAACTCCATATGTAAGTACAATGGTCAAATGTCATGATTTCATGAAATAGTCATTCAATGGAATTATATGAACTTAGAGAGTTGTATTGACTATTTTTATGATTACAATTCTATAAATATACATTTGATACAGCCGCGAATGATATTTAGATCAACTTACAACATGATACTGACCTGCAAATTGCAAAAAACGTAACAAAATTTGAATTTCGCGGGCTAATTTGACGCATTTCTTTAGATCGAATTTTGTTACTTATGTATGAAACTTTAAAAAAGGTATAGCCATTTCAACGTTGATCAAAACTTTGGCTATCTAACACTTTGTTGTATAGTGTAGTGGCTATCCATCGGTGACCATTTTGCCTGGATATGTGCCGGAAATATGTCACAACACCCAGGAATCAAGAAATTTATATTATACTTTACGTTTACAGACGTACTTTTTTTTTTCTTTTGATTGTGGGAAATTATCAAATAACTTCTCCTGCTCTGGGTGGAGCTGGAGGGCGTATCAGACTTTTACTGACTAAAACCCACCCGTGTTCCTTCCGTTGCTTGTGTGCCGGGGCCGCGATATCGCTTTCGGACAAACTCGCAACCCTGGCAGGCATTGGCCCTTACGGACCCCGTCAGTTGGCGCTGACATCACTTTGAGCCGCGCGTGGAACACAACGCGCCGTCGACCCGGGCCTGGTCCTCATCGTACGGCGAGCTACCCATTGCTCACCGTCCGCAAGCCCGCGCCTACGGTGGTTACAGACGTGCCTAATAACCATAATTTGATAAGCTGCAGGAAACAAACTTAAGTACCTACTTGATTACATTTCTTTCAAAACAAACTAAAATTTAGTTTGGCCCGATAAATACAATACTCATTACAATCGGTAATGCCTCAGTAGTGATAAAGGCGTCCGGTCACGACTCTGAGACGACTCGAAGGGACTCGCAATTTCCTATCTGACTGACAATTTCCTTGGCTCTCCCGATTTTAATATAAAACGAATGAAAAAACATCGCATCGCCCCCGACTTCTGTAGACGGTGATAGATTAGTGTGGATAAGACTTCTTTGAGATCATTCATGATTTTTTTTTAATTTTTTTTTTGATAATTTTGCTTTTGTTATGTTTTTGTTGTCATTTGCCAATCTCACAAGAGTGCTAAGAGTATGTAATATAGTCTTTGGTCCGTGGCCTTGACATCAACCAATGAACAACATTATTTTTATTTATTTTATTTTATTTATTGGTTGAATACAGGGCCTTTGGCTACTGTTGTATGTGTGTATTTTGTCTTTTTGCTTTTTTATGTGCGTTTTGTTTGTGCAGAATAAACAATTTTTCTTTCTTTCTTTCTTTTTTCTTTATTCTAAATTCTAATAAATGTTTAGTTAAAATTATTTAAAAGATGAACCAGTCAAGTGTTTATGGGTTTTGTATCTGGAATTTCTCAGTAGTAGCCCGGAGATTTGTGCCCGGTTGATGGCAAAAGGCTCACCCCCTTTTACATAGGACATAAACTCTGCCTAGCCCTTCGGGGAAATACATGCGTGATGTTATGTTATGTTTTTTATCAGTCACAAAAACCGTGGGTACCATATAAAACAAGCTGTGGTGCTAATCACGAAGACCTGTAATTTACTGTACAATTATTATACGAGCTTGGATACATAAGAATCCCATAATTATGTAAGTATGTATTCAAAATAAAGGATAATTACTTATTTGGAACAAAAATCACGTCATAACGTTAATAAGATATTACTAATTGAAAAACCCTATTTCTTCACATTTTGACATATCAAAATGCAATTTTTTTCATCAAACTCCTGTTTTTATGTGTAGAACTCGATTGTTATGGAAAACTTTACGAGTTGTTCTCATCAAGGATTTATTAAAATATCTTAATAGATTAAACAAATTTTAAGAATCTTAGTTCCCAGCAAGGCCCCATCCATACTATTCCTCCGCTCCTTTCAAAATGGCTTTGGCGAGAGAAAGAAAAGTGGTTCGCGATGGCCGCTCACCCCCCCTCGCCGCCCCCGCACCCCGCCACCCCCCCGGGCCCGCCGTGTTATTTTACAAAAGATGCTGTTTTATTCAAGTCGCCATTGTATTTTTGTATAAAATATCGTTGCTTTAGTTTAAAAATGTTTTGTTACGAAAATAAGAGGGATAAATTTTTTGAAAATAAAATTGTGGGTATTATTTCATGTAGGGGTGCTTAGGGTAACGTTAATGCTCATACGACCTCCTGGACTAACTGAAAGTTATGGGGAGAGGCCCTTAACCGTAACAGTGATATACCAAATGCTGGCCTGCGATGATAATGTCCACGATGAATGAAGCTAACTTTTTGGGAACTTAAATTAGTTATTTAATTCAGGAAAATAAGCCACGATTGCCGCGGTTTTCTCATTAAGAGACCTTTTATTTCATACCTCGGAATAAGAATCACGATTCTCATACGAACAACATAATCTGAGTTCGAAAATTATTTGCCAAACATGTAAACAAACACGAGTTTTAGGAATAACAACTGTAATGCCTACACATAACGTTCAGTTTGCGCTAAAACTTCATATTTTTTAGGTTAGGTTTGGGATGATTAAGCGTTAAATTACTTAGTCGATTATTGAGACATTTTTACTGGCAACACTAGTTTTGAACTAATGACGTTGGGAGATGGCGGTTGAGAACACGAGAGTGCACTCGGCCTATTTGCTCGGGGCCAGCATCGAATGCGGACGTATACCAGTATATTATTATATTTATGACTTTTTCAACAGTACTAGTCAGTCTTAAATCAACATTATTTTAAACTTGCATGAAGTTGATGTTTGTTTAAGTGGAAGTACCTAACATCACTTGGAAACAAGGATTTAATCTGCGTTCGCAATTTATTTGCCAAACTTGTAAACAAACACGAGTTTTTGGAAAAATAACTGTAATACCTACACATAAGGTTCAGTTTGCGCTGCAACTTCATATTCTTTATGACCTTTTTCAACAGTACTAGTTAGTCTAAAATCAACTTTATTTAAACTTGCATAAAGTTGATGTTTGTTTAAGCGGAAATAACATCAATTGGAAACAAGGATTTAAATAGACCTTAGGTATGTAGGTAGTTAGGAGTGGCTAGAGAGGCGCCATGGCGTCCTCACCTTCCGCCTGACGCAGGTCCTCACCGGACACGGCTGTTTCGGGAGGTTCCTGTTCCGAATAAGGCGGGAGGAAACGCCCGGGTGTCACCACTGTGTGGATCGCCCGGAGGACACGGTGGAGCATACGGTGGAGGTCTGCCCTGCTTGGTCGGAGCACCGCCGTGTCCTCACGGAGGCGATCGGCGGCGGCGATCTCTCGCGTCCGGCCCTGGTTCAGGCCATGGTCCGGAGCGAGAGTGCATGGAAAGCCGTCACTTCCTTCTGCGAAGCAGTAATGCTCGCGAAGGAGGAGGCGGAGCGCGCGAGGGAAATGCAATATGCGCGCCCTCGCGCCCCTAGTCGCCGCAGGAGACGCCCCGGGCGTCGGGAGTCGCGAGCCGACTTCCGGCCACCGTAGGCGCGGGTTTGCGGATGGTGGGCAATGGGTAGCCCGCCGTCCGATTAGGACCAGGCCCGGGTCCACGGCGCGTTGTGTTCCACGCGCGCCTCAAAGAGATGTCAGCACCAACTGACGGGGTCCGTAAGGGCCAATGCCTGCCAGGGTTGCGAGTTTGTCCGAAAGGGATATCGCGGCCCCGCACACAGACAACGGAAGGAACACGGGTGGGTTTTAGTCAGTAAAAGTCTGACACGCCCTCCGGAGAAGTTATTTGATAATTTCTCACCCTTAAAAGAAAAAAAAGGTACGTCTGTAAACGTAAAGTATAATATCAATTTCTTGATTCTTGGGTGTTTTAGTCAGTAAAAGTCTGACACTTCCTCTCGCTCCGTCCAGAGCGGGAGGAGTCATTTGATGATTTCCAACCCAAAAAAAAATAAAAAAAATAAGGTATGTAGATAGTTCAGAAGCCTGAAAATATACCTATAGATTTTGTAAGTCCACCGACGGTTCGAAAACTGACTGACAATCACGTAAATAAGGATCAAACGCAAGGTCACTTGTAAATCAGGTATCGCTTTAATCTGCTGACTCCAACAAGCTTTAAATAACGTATTATTCACCAGTTGATTATTTATATGCTGCAATTTCCTCTTCTGTAGCTCAGGAGTCACCAAATGGCGGTCCGCGGCCCGGACCTGTTTTGCGCAAACCTTAAGTAAACAGTAAAAATTAAGTAAGTTAACTAAAACTTGATCTAAAATATAGTTTTTATTTTTTGTTATATCTTGCACCATCTTTACTCCAGACCTCAGACAAATACTTCAAAGTGAAAAAATATTTTTTCACATGATTAAAATCAATGACTTACTTTGTTATTTTGTTCATTACATTACTTTGTTTACTACATAATAAAAAAAAATCTTTTCGATTTATTTCTTAATTGATCCTCTAAATATTCCTCTCTGAAATAAACCGCGACAGTCATATTATTAACCGACTTCCCAAAAAGGAGGAGGTTATCAATTCGGTTGTAAGTTTTTTTTTTCACTCGTGATCCCTACCGTAACTGAATACCTACATAACCATAATTGTATTTTAATCATTCTGAAATAGAACTTAAATATCTTAAGGGGGATGCGCTAAGCAGGCCTCGAAATTAAAATTTTCTTACGTTTTGTGCAATTAACAGGTCAGTGTCAGGTTGAATGTTGATTTAAAAATGTTTCGCGACCGTAACAAATATAAATGGCTTTACATAATTATAATCATTAGAATAAGCAACACAACTCCATAAGTTAGAATACTCCTCTGTCCGTTAGAGATCCTCAAATGTTATGATATCATTAAATAGTCATTCAATAGGGTAATTATGAACTTGTACGAGTATTGTGATTTTTATGATTATAGTTCTTTAAATAACATTGATTGATACGGCCACAAATCATATTTAGATCAACATACAACATGGTACTGATTTGCAAATTGCAATAAACGTAAGAAAATTTTAATTGCGCGGGCTAATATGACGCTTTCGCCATAAGTATAAACACAACTAGAATGTTACATTTACATTACCTACATAAAGTTGAACGATAGATATATTACTCTACGATAAAATTATAATACAATACTATAACAAGTTGATACCTTCGTTCGACAAAAACTTAAAAAAAAAAACAAGTCAATAAGAAGGTAGATAGATTCTTCTTTACAATCAATCTGCCTAGCCTTTTCCCAAATATGTTGGGGTCGGCTTCCAGTCTAACCGCATGCAGCTGAATACCAGTATTTTACATGGAGCGACTGCCTATCTGACCTCCACAACCCAGTAACTGGGTAATACGATACCCCTTGGTAAGACTGGTGTCAGACTTTCGGGCTTCTGACGACTCGTAACGACTGTCAAAAATCCACGAATGACAGCCGGGACCAACGGCTTAACGTGCTTTCCGAGGCACGGAGGATTCTGGGTATGTAAAGATGGTCACCCATCCACTGACCAACCCCGGCAAGCGTAGCTTAACCTGATCGATCGACCAGTGCGGCTGTTGTTACTTAGCCACGAGCTCCTAGATTCTTCTTTACGTGTATTTTTAATTCTTACTTATTTTATTTTCCTTATCACCCATCCCAGGTACGTTTAATTAGCATGGTTATTTAACTCGAGAACTATCACTGTCCTACTGCAGCTCGTTACACGGTGTTATGTTAACCAATACATATTTTTTTCCGAAAAGTTTTATAATTTAGTTGTTATATTTGCGCCATTTGATGTTTTCTGCACCTGCAGCAGCCGCCCCGGCACAGCACGACGTGCTAGCAAGATGGGATGTCGCAAGGGTGTCGACACAGGTTGCATCCCACACCAAAGGCCTAACCAATTTCCAGTACATAATATATTCTAAACTCAAGTCAATCGAAACTGATCGACGATAATAGTTGACTCCTAAGTAATGTGTTAAAGTGACGACACGACAGCGACAACTATCAATCAATAATAATCATCTCAACTCCATGCCTACCCGTCATTCTAGCCCAATCTGCCTAGCCTTTTCCCAACTATGTTGGGGTCGGCTTCCAGTCTAACCGGATGCAGCTGAATACCAGTATTTTACATGGAGCGACTGCCTATCTGACCTCCACAACCCAGTAACTGGGTAATACGATACCCCATGGTAAGACTGGTGTCAGACTTTCGGGCTTCTAACGACTCGTAACGACTGTCAAAGATCCACGAATGACAGCCGGGACCAACGGCTTAACGTGCTTTCCGAGGCACGGAGGATTCTCGGTATCCATCGGAGACCATCTTTACGATGGTCTCCCATCCACTGACCAACCCTGGCAAGCGTAGCTTAACCTGATGGATCGACCAGTGCGGCTGTTGTTACTTAGCCACGAGCTCCTCATCATTCTAGACCATAACATACAAAATACACCATGAAGCAACTTATTAATATCAACATTGTTTTTTTAGGCACAACGTGATGGGAGCAGATTGGATGCGAGTAAAGCTGAGGACCGACAAAGAGCTATGTTAAGAAACCATGACGCGCAACATGTAGGTCGCGAGTAGTGCCCTAGTGTGGACAAGGTTTTATAATAAGTTCTGTAAATGTCCAAAACAACAATTCAGGATTTGAAATATAAATATTTCTAAAAATGAGAACTGAGTCCTGTTGTTCGCCCTTTCAACGTACAATAAAGAATTATTATCTATTTTAATCGTGTTTTATTTAAAAATTTATATCAAAATAGAATCGTTAAGAAACAAGGTAAAGTTAAGGTGACCTTGTGAAAGCCGCAGGAATCCGCTGGATACGGGAAGCACAGAATCGGTCGAAGTGGCGGTGCTTGGGGGAGGCCTATGTTCAGCAGTGGACGTCTTTTGGCTGAAATGATAATGATGATGATGTGCCTCCAAATTCCAATCCACAATTTTTTTGACCCAATTCTATAGAACTTCTGCCCTCTTCAGAAACAGAGTAAATTCATCACCAATCGCAACAGAAATTAAGGACTCGGGAATGGAACTTAAGACTTTACACTCAGCAGCTGCGGTTGCAACCACTACACTTGGGAAGCAGCAATTAAAACTTATCCTTTAGACAGTCACCTGTCAAACGCATGTCAAAAAAAGTCTGATCGTGACCTTGACGTGGCCGGCTGGGCCACGTCAAGGTCACGATCCTTTTGAGTTTTCTTGCGAAAAAACCCCGATTTCTCGCTATTTTACTATGAAACCCATATAAAAAAATAACTGTTTCGTAATCTGTACAATATTTCCAATTGGATCTTATAAGACTTATAAGAATGTGGTTTACAATAAAACGAGCCTGTTTACACTAAAAAAAGTTTTGTTATTTTCACCCATTTTTCTCATTCAAGAACATAAATACCAAATATCTGCATATTTTTACATTATAAAATATTTTTTCTACGAAGATTATCAACTTTCCAATAAGAAAGAACAATAATTCTTATTGGAAAGTTATTATTGTATGTTCAAATAACGAATTAGCACGAAGGTTGTCATTGGAAGGGTTATCTTCATGTTATTCTCACCAAAGAATAGTAAGTACCAATACGCCATACCAGATGGTCATAAAAGGCAAAAGAAATTGACAGCTCAGGCCGTCCGTCCTACTACTTGATTTAACAGCAAACTGCGATTAACAATTCGTCTGCCATGATCTTAATTATAGCATTTACAATTTTGACCGTCAGAGGCTGCAGTATGGTTGACCGCACGTTCGTGCTAAAGTAACTCGTAAATCATGAGCTGGCCCAGCGTAGTATGGAGTTTTAATAGACTACGAGGCCAGCTTAAGGCTAAGTAATAACAGCCGCACGGCTTGATCGATCGGTCGGTGGATGGGTGACCATCTTTACATACCGAGACTCCTCCGTGCCACGGAAAGTACGTTGGTCCCGGCTGTCATTCGTGGATCTTTGAGTAGTTACGGGTCGTCAGAAGCCCGAAAGTCTGTCAACCAGTCTTACCAAGGGGTATCGTATTGCAGTTACTGGGTTGCGGAGGTCAGATAGGCAGTCGCTCCATGTAAAATACTGGTATTCAGCTGCATCTGTTTAAACTGGAAGCCGACCCCAACATAGTTGGGACAAGGCTAGGGAGATTGATTGGCGTTATGTTACCACTGACGCGTGGTCACAGACTGTGTATACAGTAGTGATTTACGGAGAAAATGGCATTAAGTCAAAAACTTATGTGGCCATTTTCCTGGCAAATCGTTCTGAATGAGTACCTAGCTACCCACCTTTAAGGACCGTCTGCAACAACGATTTGGGTAATCGGAATAAACATCCGTAATCCTGTAAACGTAAACGAATCGTTTTACTTACATATAAATAGCCTCGTAAGCTAATTTTACCTGTGATAGCTATTTCCTTAAAGGGTCATATAGGGTCTACTATGCAAAGCGTTGAGGTCTTTGCTTCAATATTGGTTAAGATACAACAATCTTAATTTTGACCAATAACGGTCCGTAAATTATAGGAATTGGCCATTTACCTAATAATAGATATGTAGTAATGGTAGCCTATATTAGTTATTTTCTAATTACTTCGAAAACACGAACAATGATTCCCCAAAACTTTCACGAGACGTTATATAAAAAATAAATTTTGATCAAACATTTTCACATGCCCATTTCATCAAAACCACTTAACGTAGGCACCGGTTAACCAAACCACTTCATGGTTTAACTTAAGAAATCGTTAATCTCGTCTCAACAGCACAGCTAACATAGCAACCTCTAAGTTACATTTAAGTAATATTTAAGTGCTACATTTTAGAAGATCCATAGCAAAAAGCCTTTTCCTTTGCGATTGATTTGTATTCTCAAAGATAAGTAATTAGGAGCCCACTCCGGGCCAGATCCATAAATCCAAGGGGTGGGGAGGGTCCTCCCTTGAAAAAAGGGGGTGTTCTTCTTATATTTAAATATCGAACCCCTTCCGGGTAGGTGCCACGGTTTTTCCAGTAAAAGGGGTAAGTGACAGAAGCAGAGAATTTGAGTGCGGTGGAGCTGTTTGGGAGTTTTTTTAGGTAATGATTATTTTTTTATTAAAGTTTTCAATTTACTTTCTTTGTTACAAGCAATAAAATATATAAAATTTGTTCGCCACTGGCAAAACATAGACAGCCAACTGAATTTTTACTGAAGACCAAATGTATGTAAAAAAAAAAAAACATTCATTCATAATGCCTTGTTGAGAGGTGAAACACGTCGATTTCTTACAGGGTTTTCTCTTTAGGAATAGTTAAACGGAATGGGTTACTTCTAAGGTTACTAAATACATCTACGTCTATTGTATTTTTTAATGGATTTCTGCAAGGTTACGCCTGAATCAATTAATATATTATAGTACGTACCTAAACACAAGCAACGTCCCACATTTTTACAACTTTGTCTTTCTTAAATATATTCGTAGCACTGCTACCGCGTAGGCCGTAGAAGTCTACGACCTACGCCGTAGCAGTCAAGTCTGCGCGACTCTTGTTCGAGCCTCCATTCAATCAATTCCCTTTGTTTGAGTAAATTCGTAAAATCATCAACATTTTAAATAAGAATAAAACAAAAATAAAACAACACCACCCCACAGTTTTCCCTGCCCTGTCTCAAGATGGACTTAAGAAGCAAAAAGGAAAGAGTCTAAGGGGTGGCCCCCCACCCGCCGAGCCCATTGGAATACAGAATAATAATCGCCAAAAGAAACGGGGTGGAGGAAAAATATAAATATAACCCTAGCCGTATCTTCCTCAGATATTAAAATTTGTTCAAGAAAACGGCCGAGCCAGTTTCAATTTTGCTAAAATAAAATTATTTTGAACCGACAAATGTCCGACCTTTCTCCTTGTTGCTTGAGACGTTTGTGCGATGTATACAGATCTTTTATGCTGAAGCCTAGACGGTTGGGTTTGTTTTTCTTTGTTTATTGTTAATGTTTTCCTTGAAGAGAAAGGAAAATTCCGTTTTTTGAGAGGAGTGTAGGCTTTATTTTGTGCTACGTAAATGGCACACTGTTAATAGTTGTGTTTCTGGGTAAAAGGCAACTTTTACCGATGTTTTGATGAGTAGCTTGATGCTGATGGATAATTCTGGTGGATAATTACGAGTATAGTGTCTGACAAGAGCTGACTAACATATTATTATTCCCAGAGAATCACCAGCAACATTCTATTAGCTGTTAATATGAGTGATTACATCAGTGGTGACTGTTATCTGTCGGCGTTTACGGACTAATACGAGTAATTATAGGTGCTCGAAATTACCCTTAGTTGTCTTTTATTTCGGACTAAATGACCCAGTGAGCTTCGTACCTTGACAGCAACCAATAAAAAACATAGCTTTTTTTTATTTATTGGTTGAACACGAGGCTTTTGGCTACTTTTGTATGTGTGTATTTTATGTGTTTTTGTCTTTATATGTGCGTTTTGTTTGTGCAGAATAAACAATATTTCTTTCTTTCTTTTTTTACCACGTGAGACAACTGTTTTTCTGATGTTCCTTTGGGTTTTTCCTAATTCTTTTCAACAAAACAAATCGGTCGAGTTTTTGTGAAACTAACGCACGGCAATTGGTTAATTAAACTCGTATATACCTAGATTGATTTTCTTTTCAATATTTGTAGTCCATTCTGATTTCTGAAGACCGTGAAAACCTACACCATCATGTTTCCGGTAAAAAGCCTCGTAACTTTTTTCACTTTACCCAAAACTTTTCAGTCTCGAAAGATCACTAAAAGTGCTAAAAGTGTTAAGATATAAGGAGATTGCACACAAGAATGGTGAAAGTGAGGTAAAAGTGCTGCGCGGTGGCTCGCAGAGTTCTCACTTTTGAACAACTTAAATCGTGTTGAACTTTCGTTTTGGAGTTGTAGGGACAGCAAAACGGATGTGTGATTTGTAAAATATTAATTTTGGGTTAATGTTAATAACGCCGATAAAGTCAGAAATTTTTCTGACAGGTAAAAATTATACCTGAATTATTCAGGTATAATTTTTATTGAAGTGAAAACTATAGGTGCACTTTCGCTCGGTTGATGTCGCTGAATCGCGTCCATCCAGTCGTAAGTTTTCACTTCTATCGCATACACACACTTATGCTTGGTACTTGACCATAGTCAAGCACACCCTCTTTTTTTGTATCTGTCTTACCATGTGTCCTAACCGAAAGCGACTTAGTACGCGATTGTCGCGCTCGTTTATAAGAATATGATTGACATACTCGATCAATCAAGTGGCGTTGTCGTAATTCACGTAGGTAAAGTGACCGTTGCTTCGGTTAGGACACGGGTTTAGGTGTACGTAAGCACACAGCTAAAAATGAAAACTTCAAAAATCGGAGTAGATGGCGAGAAATCGTGAGGCGAATCTCATCAGCCCCTGGACAAGAAACTACATGAAGACCACGACCGCTCCGCTAAGAAGCACACAAATTCTACTGTTGGAAAGCTATTTTAAAATGGAATCACTACTTTTATATTACGAGTAATAGCAATTTTCGTAAGAAAGATATAACCTAGACTATTTTTAGCCTGGCAACCAAATAATTATCATTCGAATTAGAAGTAGGTTACTATGTAGTTACCACTTAGGTACCTACAGCATTTTTCCTGGAAAACCCTCTGCTCTATAATTACATCTTTTACATAAACTTTGTGAGAGATTTCTTTAATTAAAACGCTCTGTAATTCAATCGCCGTCTCGTTTAAAAGAAAACGTTAATGAAAGGGTAAGACTTATCGGCTTTATAAATAACGTTTTGTAAAAGGTTGAACTCTAATAAGATAAGATCATAAAATAACAATATAACATCACGCCTATGTTCCCCGAAGGGTTAGGCAGAGGTGTGTGTAAAGTACACCCACAGTTCACCAGTTTAGTTTAGTTATGTTTATGTTCCATGTGGTGCCGGACGTAAAGAATAGTACCATCCCATTTCTTCCCGTGGGTGTCGTAAAAGGCGACTAAGGGACTCACTAGAGAATGGGCAGCAGCGTTCTCTATGCATTTTAACACCATACTGCGATCGCCAACCCGCCTGCCAAGCGTGGCGATTATGGCAAACCCCCCCATTTGGGGGAGGCCTATGCCCAGCAGTGGACGTCTTTCAGCTGAAATGATGATGATGATGATGATGTTTTTGTAATAAGATGTAAGTAATAGATCATAGTAGGTAGATATTGCTTTTTTACAACCTTACTGTGTTAATTAAAATCAATTTACCCAGGTACTTAACTGTTTTAGCTAAGCGTAAAAATCGTTAAAGAATTTTATAGCAGATGGTCTTCTGTAGTTTTTACCTACCGCCTTGGGAGGAAGGTGTAAATTTATTTATGTAAGTAACTATGTGTGTATCATAAAATTATCATAGATACCTACTTAGGATTTGTAGGATGGTAATAAGGTAGGTAAATGAACGAAACAGCTGGTTCAATGAAGAAAGTAACAAAATGATGTAGTGTGTAGTACCTATAGTTATAAAAAAAAGCAAATGAACAGTTGCTTTTTTTGCTATCCCTACAAAAATAACATAAGTTAACCACCTGTTGACGCGGGCCCTTACAATAACATACTAACATTAATAATTAGGGTTAACGTGTTGAACAGATTGACAATGTTAACACGATTAAATAATAGAGAAGAGGTAGGTCGGTATTTGAACTATGTACCTAGCGAGAACGTTAAATTAAAACAACCGACTTCCAAAAAATAACACTGCGAAGTGAAAATAAATACTTAAATTTTTTGTTTTTATTTTTTTTGTTGCAAATTTATTTATTTAGTATACGACATTTTTAATACGTATTATTGAAGCTAACTCAAACACTACCCATATAAAGTTAATCAAATATAACTATCTGGGACCACCGCGCAAGCTTCCTCTACCAAATATATTAAAAAAAACAAAATCGGCCCACAATTTGAAGGTAAGACCTAATTATCGATGAACATACTTACATGATGACCAACATAGAACCTTCTCCTTTTTGGAAGTCGATTAAAAACAGTCGAGAGGTTTCGTGTGACACCCGGTCGGAACGAAGTTCTTTTCGGTTTTGAACACTAGGCGAATGAGAGTTAGACGACTCTTGTCACGTAATAAGTTTAACCCTTATTCGCCAAGTGTCCAAAGATTTAAAAAAGTAATAATAAATGCCACAAAAATTCACCCTACATTGTAAGTAGATCTGATTTGATTTGATTGTTGATGATGATGTAGGTTTGATTCTCAGATAAATTAGGTGTTAGGTACCTCGGCCGTCAGCGACTGATTAAGTGGATTATTCACAGACAGAAATGGATGGAGTTTCAAAAAGAATTGACTAAGATGAAATTTTTTCAATCAGATTGACTTACTTACCTGCCTACATATACTTAGAATTTTTTTTTTCAATCGCATTGCTGAGTCCAGATGGAAGCAATCAAGTTACTAAAAAGGTTATGGAACTTCTAATATCAGCATTGAAACAAAATTATACCAATTTCAACACACTTCTACTTTTCTCTTGCCTAACACAGGCATGCTATAACCTAAGTAAATCGACCTGTCGATCGGCTCAATTCTCACAAAAAAGACAACAATCTTCAACCAATTTATTTCTTTCTAAAACATCTTAAAAACAAGCAATCATCTTAAACGCTACCCTTTAAAAAATTAACCAATGACACGGCCGTTGTGTGAAAGAGAAAGCAACAGGGGGGGTAATTTTTGCCAATACTTAAACGAAGATAGATAGGCAACTCCCCAACGGGGGGTGTTTTAAGAAAATTTTAACTTTTCTTTATTCAAAGTAATACCTCCTTGGTAGGGGGTGGTAGGGGTGCGCCCATTTTTCTTCTAGTATTCTCTTTGGCCAGTCTTAAGAGAAAATAACAGTGCTCTCCCACTTAAGCATTTATTAAATCCGCTATTCAAAATGAATTTGTGAAGAGTTTTTGTTTTATTTTAGAAATGCTTGTTTTTACTTTTTTAATTAAAATTTTAAATGTTTTATGGAGTTTTGTTATGGTGAGAGTTTAAGTGCCCACCTATTTGTTGTAGGAGAGGAGGACCGACATGCATATGAGATTGGTATCTTTGGTATAGGTGAGTGGGTAGGCACATGCGTATGATCTTTGCCGAGGACCAGACTGGAAGCGAGTTTATGTAACAAAGCATAATTAACTTTTTGTTAATGGTGTAACGTACAAATGAGATAGTACGAGCTGCTTGCTGCCGGAATTCCCGAGAATGCGCGAGAATTCTCCGGAAGACACGCGACTAGTTTTTTGGCTCTTATCTAGTTTGTACTTTACACAATTGACATAAAGTTCATCATGCTTTACACAATTACGTTACAAAAAAACGCTTCCATCCATTCCGTTCTGCGGCAATGTAAATTGAGTCTTAGAGTGTATGGACATATTTCGTAGGCCTTGTAGATTGCCATCAACTCAAGTAAAAGTTTCCAGAGACATACGATCGACGACCTCATCAGAATTAAAACAATCCAGTGAACGGAAGATGCGAGCTACACCTACCTAATAGAGAAACACATTCCACAACTGCACACTTCATCAGAATAAAAAATACAATACCAGCAGAAAAACAGACTACTCTCGATACGAACTGGATATTTATTTATGATGTGAACAAGTCTTTAATTTTAGATCACCAAACAAGACGTTTAATTATCAAGAGTATTAATTATAATAATCAATCTGCCTAGCCTTTTCCCAACTATGTTGGGGTCGGCTTCCAGTCTAACCGGATGCAGCTGAATACCAGTATTTTACATGGAGCGACTGCCTATCTGACCTACACAACCCAGTAACTGGGTAATACGATACCCCTTGGTAAGACTGGTGTCAGACTTTCGGGCTTCTGACGACTCGTAACGACTGTCAAAGATCAATGAATGACAGCCGGGACCAACGGCTTAACGTGCTTTCCGAGGCACGGAGGATTCTCGGTATGTAAAGATGATCACCCATCCACTGACCAACCCCGGCAAGCGTAGCTTAAACTGATGGATCGACCAGAGCGGCTGTTGTTACTTAGCCACGAGCTCCTCCAATATTACTTATAATAATACTGTATGGAAAAAGCTGATAGAAAAAGTAGTTAGGTACGAATTTCAGCAAGGTCCGTTTTAAGATACCTATCGAGGCTGCCTAAAAACTATGATTTGCTTATTTGAACATATTTTTACAAGCTTTTTATTGACTTGCTTTATTGTTTGTGTTTTTTATGAATAAGAATACGATGAATCAAGGCTTGTGCAAACCAGCGCGACTTGTCGCGCGACGCGACACGAACAATACAATTTCTAAGAAAACTTCCCAGTATGACAATAAACGGTGTCGCGTCGCGCGACACACTTTATGCAGGTCTAACCATCACTTTATACAACAAAGCCCGTAGCCAAGTATAGGCAGGTATGTAGGTACACAACCGAAGGCTATAATTTTTTGCTGCCATCTAGCGGTGACTGAACGAATGACATGGTAAAGAACGGAGCTTCCCTTTCAAAATATCAGTGTTACCCGGAATGAGAGGTTGTCCGAGAACCTTTTGCAGCGAGTACGGGTTGAAAAAAATAGAGGGCGTTCCAACAGCTTCAAGTAACAAGTTGTAAAGAAACAAACCTACGGGCTGCCAATGGGATGCGAAATTTCAAGCAGAGTATTGCCACAATTATTTTAAGTTTCATGATGATAATTTAAATTCGTTTAGCGCTTAAGTTTTTAGGTACGGCTATACCCTGATTCAAAGTTGATGACATTAATTCGAATCGAGTCGCTGCACAGTAATAAGTTCATGGGTCAGCGGGGGTGAGGGGTGGGGTATTGCGCTGCGAGTAGCGCACTTCCGAGCCGTTTGAATCGAACTGTACAAGCGGACTTAAAAGTACGACGGAGCTGAGATCATAACAAATTAATTTTGTATAAAACACAAACAAGGTAATCTTTCCTGAGATGCAAAAAAGAAAAACCAACTAATGCAATCCTACAGTAAAATAAAAACACACCAACCATTCGTATGTATTTTTTATTGAAATCCGATTTATTTTACATTTTTCACTTTTAAAATTACAGTTAATTCAGACCGCGTAATAACTAGAACTCCTCACGTATCCATTTAACAGTTTACAGTACATTATTTTATAATTAGTTTACAATCAACCGCACTTGAAACATATCAGGGGTATTAGAATTCTTCGGCAACCACACTTCGCGAAGACACTGTGTCAGTTCATGCTTAGTTTAGAGACTAATTTCATCAGTATGTGTAAAATAACATGGCCGCTATGAAAAGGTGATTTGCACACACACACACACACACACATCATGTATTTATGGTTGGAGAAGCTTGGGTAAACAAACATCCGGATGGGTGGATGATCTACAAAACATCGCGGGTAAGACCTGGTTGAGACTCGCACAGATCAGGAAAGCATGGCACAAAAGAGATGTGGCTTATACTCAGCAGTGGTGGTACAAGGATGCCAATGAAAGCAGTGGTGGCCCATTGACATGGCCCCAGACAGGCGATTTACTTTAAGGGGCATGCGCTAAGGTAGCCCGCGAAATTCAAATTTTCTTTAGTTTTTTACATTTTGCAGGTCAGTGTGAAGTTTATGTTGATTAAAATATGATTCGCGACCGTAACCAATATGGATTTACATAATTATAATCATTACAATCAGCAATACAACTCCATAAGTAAGCACAATCGCCAAATGTCATGATTTCATGAAATAGTTATTCAATGCGATTATATGAACTTGGAGAGTTGTATTGATAATTTTTATGATTATAATTCTATAAATAAACATTTGATACGGCCGCAAATCATATTTAGATCAACATACAACATGATACTAACCTGCAAATTACAAAAAACGTAAGAAAATTTGAATGTCGCCTTAAAGTAAAATTATTTCATCAAAACGGTGAAGGAAAACATCGTGAGGAAACCGGCATGTCCTAGAACCAAAAATTCGAAGACATGTGACATCTACCAACCCGCACTGAGCCCGCGTGGTGGATTACGGCCCACTCCCTCTCACAGAGAGGAGGCCTGGGTCCCAGCAGTGGGAACGATATAGGCTGTATGCTTATACTCAAAATTATTTGGTATTTTATTGCCCATGTTACGTCCGAAACCTTTTGATCTACTGAGCAGACCTGTCTTATTCACAGATCAACTAACGATTTTAACTCCATGCTGGCGTTCACACTATTAGAGGGCTTCGACATTTATAAAAAAAACAAACAACAAATAAATGGAGCTTCTATCTATAATTCAAAATCTGATCCTATGCGTTTTGTCCTAACTGCACCAGCTCGCGACATAGTTCTGCGTCAAGCGTTCTGTTAATTTCATTCAATTTCATCATAGCACGCAGGTTTTAGCGAAATAAGTAAACGTACAGACAAAGGCTGTAATTAATGTTAATTGGCCTTGTAAGGTTAAACAAAAACACTAAATTCAATCAGTCGTGGTTAGAAACATAGAAGTTACTGGAGGATGATTGAATCTGAATTTAATAATATACAAATTAACATCGTTCTCACATGTATAATTTTATCATGAATGATGTCGACACCTCCATGCAATAACATCGTAACTCACTTTTTTCCAAAAATTTAGTTACAACGGCATTGTTATGTAAAAATTGCAATTGATTTACAATTTATAGAAAATATTATGAGTAGCTTGTTTATCAAGTACAACAAAATTGTAACATTAGATACAATCTATGTACCTACATGATAAAATTACGGTTTATGATCATAAAATGTACTGTTACTGCATTGTAAGTTGAGTTACAATGATGTTGCACGGATCTTTACGTTAGTTTTTAGTGCATTACGACAAGTTAAGAGAAGTTGCGATGTTCTATTTAGTAGTTTACTCCCGCTCATAGAATTTCGGTGTTGTTACGTTGCTTGGTAAATAGAAGTGAGAAGGTGTACAAAGTGAGTATTGCGGTGTTTATAGTGTAAAACCTCCACCTTGGAGTTACAATTATCTGACCACAAAAATAAATTAAACTACAAAAAAACTAAATTGTAACTCAGACATACAATGTTTGTCCTCGTAACTTATTCAAATTCAAATTCAAATTCAAATATTTATTGCAAAACACAGTACATATATGCATTTCCAGGTGTTAAGTGAATGCGCAGTCCACTGCATTTACCAATTCAGGCATGCAAAATTAAAAATTATAGTTAGACAATTTCATAATTTTATATGTCATTTCACTGTTTTGTTTTTCACGTAAGTCATGAAAACCCATGAAAACAATTTTTCTTTTACAACTTAACCATACCTATTTATAGACCGCCTAAACTATATTAAATAGAGCCAGCTTCAAAAATTGTACGGGGTGTTTTGAGTTTGCTATAATTTTTCAAACTTTAAAATCGCTCTCCTGTAAAATCACAAAAAGTGAGTTACGATGTTATTGCATGGAGGTGTCGATGTAACCAATATTTTGTAACCATGTTTTAATTTAAAAGAGCGTCCGTTACGTGAAGTTTCTTGCTCCGTTTTTCTACTACGCTTTGGAATGGGCAACTAGCTTCATATTTCTGACTGACGGACCCCTTGACAATTCAAAAGTGCCTGTTATTGGTTTATTTGAAATAAATGCTTTGAGTTTGAGTTTAACCGACAATATTTCGACCTGCGATAATGAAAACAATCTCAACATACAATCCAAACAGCTAACGTAAAATAGCATTGTTTTTAAAGCGAACAAAATTTTTAACAAGAGAGCATACAGGCATATTAAGGCGCTGACAAGAGGAAAATGATCGAAAAAGGCTTTTCTTAAAAAAAAGCCAAATCTATATAGTTTATGGTATCGGAAAAAAATATGTTAATCTTGAACATATTTCTTAGAACTTGATTGTTACCAAAACACATTTTGAAAAAAAAAAAAATATCTCGATACAAACTGGCGAATTAAATAAACTGACGACTGAGGGAAACTGACCAGTGATACGCGGACTCAATTTACCGGTATTAACGGTAAACTTACCTTTTACGAGTTCCAATCCAAAATATGAACATACGTTATTTAAATAATAACAAGAACGTCTTATTTGAATACAGAACTTGGTTGTTTTTTTTTTCGAGTTCTCAACTCATTTTCAAGTAAATAGATAATTGCTTGATATTTTGCAATAAATTACAAGCGTTTTGTCATAGCGCTTCTGTTTCTTTTCTATGCAGTCCGACAGTGTCCGTGCTTTAGCTCTTGTCAGCCTCTTAAGTGGGGATAACAATGGCAAGAAATATCTAGAAATAGTACTATTTGACTACTAAAATTGTGTACAACCCATTAAATTAAAGTTCATTGTTTCGAGTACGTTTGGCATAAAGTTTAGTGCAGTCATGTTTAGTTCATTTTTACTTAACACCTAAAATAAGTCGACATAATTATTTAATATAATACATATTATGTTCAGCGATTTTACTGTTTTTTTTAAAATAGATATTTCCTCATAAAAGTCTAGACATAAAATTGGAAACAATCGTTTCGAACGACATCAACATTTGTTAATGATTTTTATAAATAAATATTTTTTTCATATAATACTGATACGATCTTTTGAAGACATAATAAAAATCTTTGAGTTTTTTGAAGAGGTTTATAAACTTAATAATTTAATTATAATAATACTAGAGGTAAAATTATCACAGCAAATAAAATACTGATGTTTACTAAAACTAGTTAAAACTGTTAAAAGGTATATAACAAAAAAGGTTTTTGGCAGCTTTAAGAGTTAGCTTAAAAATAATACGATAAAAAAATCAGTCAAGAAAGAAAACATTTCTCTAAAAAAAATATCTTAAAAAGGTTTTAAAATAACTCCGTTTTGGCTGACACCATTGTAAAATTATAAAATAAAAATTACAATTATTTTGACTAGACGTTTCCTTATACATAATTTCTCACATTTTCGACTAGATATTTTACAATTTTATTAACTCACTTCATATTCAGTACGATATTATTAATTAATAAGTTTAAAACAACGGCTTTTTGCCGCGTGCATGAGCTGACCAAAACAGGAATAAATTATGGAAGCATTTTAGTTTTTTAACATGAAATTAATATAATATTTTCAAAATCACACTGGAAGACTGAGTTTGAAAGAAAAATAGAATATAAGGTTTAATTTTAAATGAATATATATTATAATATTGGTAATCAAAAGAAAACCCGGGATTTATACAAAATAAATAAACACAACAGTATTTTCTTCATAAAAATCTGAATATTTTCATAGGTTTACCTGCTTACATTAGTCGTATAATAACATTTGTGATGTTATTATTACATTTATTTTCCAATAGATTTTTTCCAGTTTTTAACAATATAAGTATTTATTTAGCTTTAACATAATTTTGATTATAATCAAATCATAATATTACTGAGTAAAACTCTCATAATTATTTCCACTGAGTGAGAAAATCAACATATTTTTAGATTTTACATAATACTTTATGTTCATTAATATTTTTCAAATCATAATACTTTATGTATTTTACTCCTATTATGGGGGAGTTTCTACAAATCTTTGAGATTGGTAACACAAAAAAATAAAATATTTTTTTTCTTATTAAAATTAATGGAATAAAGTTTTCATATTTGGCATTACACATCAGTTTTACTGTACAATTTTGTCTTTTAGAAAGGTTAAACCATATATTTAACAAATCAAAGTTAATGGCTCATAGCGATAATACATAATAATTTCATGGAATATACATATTTTATTATTAATTTTGAATTCGGAATTTCACCATAATATAATACATAATTATAAGGAAATGACTGAAAATCGTCATGGAAAATTCAATAAATAAAAAATTTGACTAGCACATACTTTAAAAATTGTTGCGATTCTATAATATAAAAAATCGCGTTGTTTCCGGACCATTGTCATAATTTGTGGTCATTGTAATATTATGAGACATTAGCATTAATGCAAAACATATCTGCTAATATAATTTAAATGCCTGAATAAGTGTTCTACCCTCCGATCAACAATAGCACTAGATTTCCGATGAGCGCATCAAAAATTACCGGAATAATAAGACCACAAATACAGTTGTGGTCTTATTCTGCAACATAGTTTTTTCAACCTTATTGCTTAGAAATTATGTTTAATTTTTCCATAAATATGTTTGTTCTTATTAAAAAAATACGTTTATATTTCAATCGATATAGTAAATATATTACAATCGATAATAAGTATTAGGTTTGAGTGTTAAGAGCGTTTATCATAAAAGTTGGCAACTTCACAAATAGCTGTCAAATAATAACATGTTTTCATTAATTTGGCAATGTTACTGTATGGAAATGAAATGTGGCTAACTAGGGAACTAAAATATTGATTATTAAATGCAATAATTAATATCATAACACCGAATATTTAGTTTTAGATGTAAAAAAAGTATTAGGAAATTTTCCAAATGCCTTTTTTACACCTAAAACGACAATTTAAACTACAACATCAATTTCAATGTAATAATTACAATTCTTTATTAATATTCTAGTTCGCTAGTTAGCCAAATTTCTTATTTCCATACAGTAATATTGCAAAATTAATCAAAACAGCGAAATATTTGACATCTATGTGCGACGTTGCCCACTTTCAGAATAAACGCTCGCGTTTATAATCAAGTTATATGCAATCGCGGCCATTTTAGCGATGAGTTTTGTTCCTAATCTTTAATCTAGTGCAGTATTGATCGAAGGTTCCTTGTTAACGTAAAACTGATGGGTTCATCATATGATTTCATATTATTTTAGTTACTAAGTTCTTTGAGCTAAGATGCCAACCATTATAATTTTTATACAATGCCACTAAAATGGCACTTTAACTGGGCGTGAAGCAGATACAATCCCCATGTACTGTTACTACATAATGTAAAGAAAAGATTAAGAACAATGATTTACCATTGAATTAATAGGGATGATGCCTGGGTAAAAAAAAAATCTAATTAGTCCGTCAGTCAAATAATAAAAAAATGTTAGATACGTATTTTTTACTTTATCATATTAATAAAAAAATACTTAGATAAAACGCATTTTAAGTTGGAGACTGGGGGGTCGCTACGTCACAAGTAAGTATAAAATCTACATACTCGTGACGTCATGGCACATTTTAACTCCATGTATCGTCGTAATCTTTAGATTACGTAAAAAAAGAAAAAATACGTAAATATCTCCATGACGGACTAAAAAAAAATGTTTTGTCATCATCCCTAATATTTTTCTTCATGGCACATAATATTGTTTTACCTTTAATTAGGCTATATTTCGTCACAAGAAGGAACACTTACTCCAGGCAAATTTTGTACTTACACATTGTGCAATTTATCATCTGTATTTTTAGCCAGTTTTGTATCAATAAGCTCGATAATTTTCATTGTATTGTGACTCGCAACAGTGTCTACTCCTAATTCACTCCGAAATGGAAATAAAATTAATTTTCGCTTGCACTACGTCGGTTTTTAACTGTCATCTTATGTAAAATGCACTAGCCGACCAACTTATCAGACAACTGGCAGTAATGATGTCGTCCGCAATTTCTGGTACGGACACGACCGTGGAAACTCAGTCCAAGATCTATATAAGTTACTAATGCCCGTTTCACGGACAACTAAGTGACACCTAAATCAATCAATCTGCCTAGTCTTTTCCCAACTATGTCGGGGTCGGCTTCCTGTGTAACCGGATGCAGCTGAATACCAGTGTTTTACATGGAGCGGCTGCCTATCTGACCTCCACAACCCAGTAACTGTGCAATACGATACCAGAAAGAGAGAGAAAGAGAGATCGCAGAAAGCGATAAGGCCGCCCATTGTATGTTTTGTAGTGTTAAATTTATGATTAACTATGTATTTTCTGGTGTACAATAAAGTTTATATAAATATAAATAAATAAATACCCCTTGGTAAGACTAGTTGTCAGATTTTCGGGCTTCTGACGACCCGTAACGACTGTCAAAGATCTACAAATGACAGCCGGGACCAACGGTTAAACGTGCTTTCCGTAGCTTGGCGGAGTCTCGGTATGTAAAGATGGTCACCCATCCACGGTCCAACCCCGGCAAGCATAGCTTAACCAGATGGATCGACCCGTGCGACTGTTATTACCTAGCCATGAGCTCCTCCTGAATAAATCCCTAAATAAAAGAGCACTGTTGGATTTTCAACTCTCAGCGCTAAACTTAGCGTTGAAAATCCAACAGTGGACTTTTGCATAGGGATTTATTGAGGTGTCATTTAGTGCTAGTGAAAACGGACATTAGAGTAGCACATACTTTGGCTAAGCGTTATTCCTGTCCCTGTCGCACAACTGTCAAACTACTAGAGCAAGATAGAGACAGGAACATATCAAAGCGTTGAGAAATGTTTATAGATCTCGGCCAAAGAGAGTAAGTGGGAGGGGAGGCCAAGTCCCACCCACTAGTTGTCTAATTGCCGTGGTCGGCTATAAGTATTTTACCTGACATCTTTTCTCCTTACAATTATTTTTTAGATTTTGTAAGACAATATTCTAGGTTGATATCATGTAATTGTCATGTTTTTTTAATGGCTGAATTTAACTAATGAATTATGAAATTTTGTGAAAAATCTGTCATCAGCCGAGATCAATTGAGCTTAAATCACGAATACCTACAATACTGATTAATTATCACTTACACAATTACCAAAATTACATGATTGGTCAGATATTAGAACATTCATCTCTATTGCAGTCTTGTTTTATTTACCTGACAAGGGAATGTGACTTTAGAGATTAACTTCTAGCACTTATGATAGAAGAGAAAATCTACAATTTCTTTTATACAAATGTAAAAAAAGAAGTTCATATCCAACCACCGTAGAGACTATTCTTGCTTGCAGCGCTCGGCGGCTATAGCACCGGGCCGGTAACAGATGTGGTCATCGTGTTCACGGGATTTTGTTTTGAAACTGGTTAGATATGAACTACTTTGATAGTACCTACCATCCCAATTCTGGGCTTGGAATTTTGTATCCATCCTTTTTTTTTTTAGCCAACCCGCACGGGGCTTTTAAGGTGGATTATGGCCCACTCCCTCTCAGAGAGAAGGCCTGAGACTCAGCATTTTAGGCTAGTTATATTATGTTCTTTAATTAATATTTCCACCGACGTAGTGCACAATAAAACGCACAAGCGCTCACCGCACGACAAGCCTTAAAAACACTATAATTACAATATCTACAAAGAAGCCAAGCTCATATCATAGAATTATAATAAAATGTCGCGACAACTATAACCTATGTGTAAAAGCTAAAACGTTCAAACTCGGATGCTACCGCGAAAATTGTAAAATTACTATTAATTTAATGTTTATTTACTTAATTGGCCCATTTATTTAGTAGACTAACACTAACCTACCTTGGCACAAGTCTCGTTAGCACATCACAACATGTCACTATATGCTGGCCCGGTGGGGCGGTAGTTGGAACGTGAGGGTATCGTTCACGAAGTACTGGTCTTGCTCTTCATCGTCAGGGAGGTAGTAACCGTAACTGCCATCGTTCGACACTTGGTCAGCTCCGTGGGTCCTCGGCATTTCACATGTGTAGTCTTCCCAGTTTCTTTCTATAGATTTTCTCCGTTTAGCGAAGAGTATTGAGCCGTCGAACGCGTATTCGTCGTCGAAATGTAATACGGCGTCATCATAGAAGTAGTTTTCAACTCTTTTGTTACTGGTGTTTCTGGCTATGTTTTTCAATAACTTCTTTCTCGCGTAGCTGGATTTCTCCGAGTCGTAGTCGTCAACTAATGGGTCATTGCTGCGATTTTCTGACCTCAAATTCATGGAATAAAGCGAGGAACTATGAGGGCTTGTCTCCAGTCTGGTACTCAGGCTGTGTCTATAAGGATGTACGTACTGTTCGTTGTTATTACACCTCATTTCGTACATCATCATACCTCTTCGGAGTTGTTCGCGTCTTTTCGTGACCATTTCCCTGAAATCTTCGGGCTCTAACTGGAAGTCGTTGGCCTTAGCGTTCATGTAGAGGTATCCTGAGGCGGAGTTGAGTCGTAAAGACTGCGATCTGTTCTTTGAGGATGATTTGTTCTCTATGTAGCGAGGTATACTGCCTAGCTCGCGGTAGTTCTTTGATTTGATTTGTCTGATGTTTGTTGGTGGTACCGGTGAGAGAGGGTCACGGTAGGGTATTGATCTGGAATAAGTTGAGAAATATTTTGTAAGTACCGTATTTTATGAACAATATGATTAACTAAGCAACGGCAAAGGCAACTGCAGCCGTCGATGCGTGTATATGGCTGCAGTTGTCAGCTCGTGTGAAAGAGCACTTACACAACAGATTTTTTTTTATAAAAAGCATAGTAATCTTTGTCAATGCAAGAACTGTTCAAATTGAAAGCACCAAGTTTTGTAAATACAATAGTCAAGTCATTGTCCAACTTACCATGAGGATACTCGAAGGAACTAATAATTTTCATCATTTAATTGAAACAACTATAACTGTCTCAGTCACTGGATTATGGATAGCTTATAAATTAAAGATCGATCAGGTGGATTTTTGAGACGGGGTAGTCAGGGTAGGTACCTTAACCTATAATTTTGATCTGAGTCTCATTTCCTCCGAAATGTATGTGGAAAACTTATTGCGATTTCTGACTTTTCAAGTACTCAAACCTCAGTTGGTCCCATAGACTTTTTTTATCCTTAAAAGAAACAGGATCGATTGTCATCGAAATATGTTTTTGGGAAAACTGCCCATTTTCTTGCTGACTGTATTTTTTTTTCAAAATCTGTGAATACAGATCAAAATGTCTCAAAACGTTAATAAGGACAGTCTCCTAAGACAGTTTTCTTGAAGCGACAACACCAGTTCAGTTGTTGTACCCGTCTTTACTGCCCCATCTCAAAAACCCATCCGACATTTGCGAAAGTAACTCTGTATGTATGTCTCTACCTTTTCACGCCTTAACGGCTGAACGAATTTCGATGATATTTGGCACATAGGTAGACCATAACCTGGGTTTGGACAGGATACTTTTTATCCCGGTAGTTCGTTCCTGTGGGATAATATCCTCGAGGCGTAGAGCGGGTCAAAGCTAGTATAATATAAATAGTACTTACTTGTTTGGTCCGAAGCAGTTACAGGAACAACTGCACACGCTGGGCGCGTATTCTTCATCTATATAGAGTGGTACTAACGAGGTGTCACCTGGAATTAACACAAGTATTGATTAATGTTCGTTCACTCTTTGGAACAGGCTCTTTCCCAGGGAAAATGGATCAATAGGCAGTCAGTACAGTACGACACAACTTAGATGTAGCATCGGCAAAATTCGTAAAACCGATCACCATCCGAACTGAGTGCGTCTTCAAAATCACCAATATTTATAGTAGCTTTAGGTGAAAATGATCTTTATGCAAACGCAATAACTTGTGAAGTCATATAACCAAATAAATTCGTAAAATTGAAACGAATGAATGCTAATTTTAGCTACATTTAAGTTGTGTCCGTACTGTAGCTATAATATTGTTACTTCGACCAGCAAATTGATTTAAATCGGTTTTATAAGTCACCTGTTTACTAACATAATTAAAATGGACTACAGTAACACCTCGCTTTACGCGACCCCGTTAGCCGCGGTTTCAGTTTTACGCGAATTTCAAGCGGATGCATTGATTGGTCCATTATCAGACAATGATATTAATAGTGTTCGGCGAGCAATACAAAACAGTGTTGTTTGCTACGAAAGACTTTTGCAAGAACGTAAACAAAATGCTACTCAAAAAACATTAGATAACTATTTCTCAATTAAATAAGTAAAAACTTTTCTGTAATCATTAATAGGCTGATTCTATTTCATTTTTGCAATAGAAGCACTTTGATTAATTATATGGCTTGATATTTCATCACACCCCGTTATACGCGAATTTTGCTTAACGCGATTTTGTCCGGAGCGCATTCCTCGCGTAAAGCGGGGTATTACTGTATAGTGTTTGACGTGGACGCTCACGTAGGAGTCTGTGTACAGGCTGAGAGTTACACAGAGAGCCATGGAGCGTTCCATGCTTGGCAGCTGTCTAATATACCGAGTTCTAAACGTCGAGATCCGAAGACGTACGTTTTCGGAAAGCGTATTCAATCTGCCTAGCCTTTTCCCATCTATGTTGGGCAGTGGCGGTCCCCCCATAGAAGCCGAAAAGCCCGGCTTGCCTTAAAAAGTGAGTCCACCAACAAAAAAAAAAAAATTATAAAAGCAACCAAGTCAATAATCATCTCGCAAGAATTGATAAGAATAATACCTAACATTAAACTCCGCGCTGCACTGTGTCAGCCGCGCGCTTTATAAGCTACGATGCCAGGTTTACGTACTCAAAGAATAATATTTAAATTCCGCGCCGTTTTGCATCACGCACCGTTGCCAACTATCTCGGATGCAGTTGCGATCTCGCTCTAACACTATAGCGATAAGTAGGACGCGAGATCGCATCGTAAATGAAAACATAATTTTTATTCTTTCTCGCTCGCACTTGTGTTGGCTTTTATGAGGCTTTTTTACCACTCTTTTTTCGCATAGAAATAGTTAAGTTTGTTGATACCATTAGTATGTACCTATTTCGCAAAATGTTCTAAATATTAAGCCCGGCTTCTGATTTTTTTATGAATGGAACGAATCGTGCGTTTGATTATGAATAGTAGGAGTAATGACGTGGCAAATTTGTTCAAATTTGTTTTGAGCGGCTAGGTACCTGGTGCACTTTTTTTCGCTTTGATATTTTTTCATTTTCTGTGAATTTAAGTGTTGTGATTAGTTTTGAAGTGATTAAAAAGTTTCTTATCATTGAAATGAATTCGGAAACGCATGCAATTGTTCCTTGTGAAGGACTAAAGTGTGCAATCCTTACTCGGAAAGGTATTTACAGACAAATATAATCTCGATAGTTATTGTGGCGATTTCATTCCGCGCTTTTGTTAGTGATTATAGTGTTATTTTATCATCAAAATGGGAATTCGGAAACTGTGTTCGAAAAGGTATGTAACTTGAGTTTTTCGACAATAAGTAACTCTTTACTTTACCGTAACCAACCTCAAATTACTGTAGATACTTGTTTCTCGGAAATAAAAACAAGTATTTTTGTCAGTCGAAAAATAGATTGAAATAGGCATTCGATTGTTTATTAGACAACTTTAGGTAGGTAGCTGGTGCCATGAAAACACATAATTAGTGTTGTTTGTATGGCATTTGTAGTTTTGGTAAACCACTGAAAAACAAACCCTATGTCCTATTATTATAATAACAATAAGTTCTCATTGAGATCACAAAACACAATAATTTTCGTATCGAAGAGATTCTTCATAGGTGTTTTGAAATAAAGATAAGAGTTGGCTATTGTCATTATGATAAATTATAAAAAGTTATTTTGGTATTATCTCATGTTAACATTTTCAATTAAACTCATAAAATTATGCGAACGGCAATAGAACAACAAATCGATCATTTGTTGGGAGCCATCTAGTGGATTTTGATTGAAAATTTTAGCATGTGACAAGTGCATATGAAATAAGGTAAAAAGATTCGGCTAAACGGTGTGTTTACGCGCATTCATTCATATAGATGGCGCTTATGAAAATTACATACTAATGCTTGATAATACTTATTTAGAACTCTTCGCATTTTATAAAGGTTTTCTAATAATGTTGTACCATGAACAACATATGAAAAATCTGTTGGCTTGCCCTAATTTTGACGCCATGGCACGCCGCTGATGTTGGGGTCGGCTTCCAGTCTAACCGGACGCAACTGATTACCAGTATTTTACATGGAGCGACTGCCTATCTGACCTCCACAACCCAGTTACTAGGTAACTAGGCTTCTGGCGACTCGTAACGACTGTCAAAGATCCACGAATGACAGCCGAAACCAACAGCTTAACTCACGAGGAGGAGGAGTCTCGGTACGTAAAGATGGTTACCCATCCACGGACCAACCCCGGCAAGCGTAGCTTAACCTGATAGGTCGACCCGTGCGACTGTTATTAATTAGCCACGAGCTCCTCCACGAGTTTTCGGAAAGCGTACCTATTATAGAACTCAAATGGAGTTGGGCAAGACACCTGGCACGGCGCAGTAACGCTGAGACGGAGTGGCGTTCAAAGACTGGAAGATGAGATATCGGTCATCCGGCGGTCGCGGGCAAAACCTGGATGAGGCTGTCACAAGAGCGTGGGGATTGGCACAAGAAGAGGCCTATGCCCAGCAGTGGGCAAAGTCGGGCCGTGGATTGTGATGATGATGACAGTATTTAAAACTCCAACAAAAATATAGGAAACTGCCCTGAGTCAGCACACTGGGGCAACCATGTCATGGTTACATGTCCAGTTTGTTGCCCATCTGAGAGGGATTTACTGAGTATTAAACCGTCTTACCGGAACAGTACACAAAATTTTAACATATGAGTCCTTGCTTTGCTGACCCTCACTCGAGAACACCAGATGGGCAATTCCCACATTTTTATGAACATTTGCGTTTTAATGTAAGTCTCAATCTGTCAAAATATTATCAGAGTTCCCAACATTTTTGAAAAGTTTTTTTGTTGTTGAGATGAGATTGCGATTTTAATTTGAACACTTTTTAAGTACAAGAATTGGTATTCTGTTTCTACATATACCTTCGGTTCACCATGAAAACATCGTTCAATACAAGTAAAATCTAAACCCCCGACACAAACATTTCCTCATTTCTCTTTCCTACTCCATCACCAGACCCTGTTCATCATCTATCTATAACCTATTCATTGAGACCATTCCAATGAGCCCAAACACGATACCTGTGCTGTAAGTTGGTAAGGGAGTTGGGTATCCTGCAAAGTCCAGGTGACGCTGCAGCATCAGTTCAAGGTTACTACATTGTTCTTCTAATATCGCTGAAGTAACAGAATACCAAATTTAAAATCGATCAGACCTGTGGAAGACATTTATTGACTATTTATTTTTTAGACGCTCACATCCATTCATCAACTAGAAAAGAGCTGATAATCTTCAGACGGCTGAACCGATTTTGATAAAACTGTGGCGGAATCTACAATCGCCACATGCGAACTACGCATCAAAGACCTGACGTCACACAAACCCTGCATCGCGCAATTAGAGTTTACCGCGCGATGGACATATATACAATCTCTCGACTTTAACCTCTGGGCAGTTGCCCGCCAGACACGACACCCGTCTGGTCGGAGGATCCTCCCTTTTCCATGGTGGATGAGTGAACTTTACACCCTGTTCCTCATACCCCTAAAAAACATGTCTAAGAACCATCGCTAGAAAACCTGCTTTCAAATTAAAAAACCGCATTCAAATCGGTTCACTCGTTTAAGAGCTACGGTGCCACACATAGATGTCCAACTTATAAAACCCCTCTTTTTACGTCGGGGGTTAAAAATAAACAACATTATCATCATTCATCGTTCTACTGACCTTATCTCAATATATTCATGGTCGACATAACATGTCTATTTCTTCTATACTTCTCTATAAGTCCTCATCTCGGTTGCCACTCCCTTTCTAACCACATCATCTTTCACACAGTCCATCAATAAAATAAACAACATACCAGCAGTGATCTGCCTGGGGTCAGCAGGGAGGCGCGTGCCGCGGGACACGCCGCGTAGTACGGCACCATCTGCTGTGATCACGTCGCCTTCTAGACGGACTGCCACTTGCTGCGCCTGGAAGTAAAAAATGATGAATGAGAAAAATGATCATGTAAATAAGTAGCACAATTGTTTAAAAATAATAATATTGGTACAGTACGACACAGCTTAGATGTAGCGTCGGCAAAATTCGTAAAGCCGATCACCATCCGAACTGAGTGCGCCTTCAAAACCACCAATCTTTATTACTGCTTTAGGAGAAAATGATCTTTACGCAAACGCAATAACTTGTGAAGAAAGAGAAGAATAAATATAACCAAATACATTCGTAAAATTGAAATGAATGAATATACATTTTTTTTATTTCTGCATGGTGATCAAGATTTGTTTCTTTTTATGACCAACTTCAGAAACGAGTAGAAACTGAATCATCGCGCTCGTACGTAATAATATTTTTGTGATATTTTTTAGGGAAGGTTAAGACGAGGTTCTTGCATGTGACAAAATCCTACTAATATTACAAATGTGAAAGTAGTTTTCACACAGATTAATGGTTAATTTGGTTAATTTTTATCCCGACCTCCACGCGGGCGAAGCCGCGGGCAAAAGCTAGTAATACATGACAGGTTTATGTGTGTCCTGTGCAGGAGTAATTTCCTCCACATGAATAGGGATATCTTCCTGTTTTTTTACAGAAATACTAATTAAGAAATTCATTGAAATAAAACAATTGAAGTAATATGGCCAAACGCTCAATTTCAATAACCTAAGCCTAATTTTACTAAAAGACCCCTGGGACATACTTTAGAACCGGTAGAGATCCGCACTAGATTAGAAAACCCTTCTCGTTTTGAAATAGATTGCTAATCCATTGCATCTGCTCAAAAACGTATGAGAGTGACACTGAACGTTCTTAGAAAATCAAAAACTGAACAAACTAGCAAGTTATTAGTTTTATTATATCTTTTCAAAATAGTGTCCATTTACATCACTGCATCCGATGGAACTACTGAGAAAAGCAATTTGCCCACTCATTCTTAGGGGTCTCTTCGACGACATACAGCCGGTGGAACTTCGTGGAGCACTTCCGACGTTTGGCTCCCAAACTGCAGAGGGCTGGGGCTGCTTTGAAGCGGCTTCTGCCCAATCTAGGGGGTCCAAACGCCTCCTGCCGGAGGCTCTACGCGGGGATCGTGCGGTCCATGGCCCTTTACGGGGCACCGGTGTGGGCGCGTTCATTAAGGCTGCGACCAGCCCAGCGATTGAACGCGTCCCAAAGGGTCATGGCCATTAGGCTGGTCAGAGGATACCGCACGGTCTCCCGTGAGGCGGCGAGCCTCCTTGCCGGACTACCGCCATGGGATCTGGAGGCAAAAGTCCTCGCGCACATGTGGGAGTTGCGCGAGGAGGCGAAACGCCGGGGTGTAACTCCGCTGCCGCGAGAAATCACGGCACAGCGGACAGAGCTCCGGCGGGATCTCATGGCGGCATGAAGAGTCCTCACGGAGGCGATCGGCAGCGGCGATCTCTCGCGTCCGGCCCTGGTTCAGCAGGCCATGGTCCGGAGCGAGAGTGCATGGGAAGCCGTCACTTCCTTCTGCGAAGCAGTAATGCTCGCGAAGGAGGAGGCGGAGCGCGCGAGGGAAATGTAAGATGCGCGCCCTCGCGCCCCTAGTCGCCGCAGGAGACGCCCCGGGCGTCGGGAGTCGCGAGCCGACTTCCGGCCACCGTAGGCGCGGGCTTGCGGACGGTGGGCAATGGGTAGCTCGCCGTCCGATTAGGACCAGGCCCGGGTCGACGGCGCGTTGTGTTCCACGCGCGCCTCAAAGAGATGTCAGCACCAACTGACGGGGTCCGTAAGGGCCAATGCCTGCCAGGGTTGCGAGTTTGTCCGAAAGGGATATCGCGGCCCCGGCACACAGGCAACGGAAGGAACACGGGTGGGTTTTAGTCAGTAAAAGTCTGACACTCCCTCTCGCTCCGCCCAGAGCGGGAGGAGTCATTTGATGATTTCCCACCCAAAAAAAAGGGGTCTCTTCGACGGCATTTTGAAACGCAGCCACTGCTTCCTCGGCGTCCATAAAACGTTTTCCTCGAAGTTTTTCTTTTATTTTCGGAAATAAATAAAAATCGCAAGGTGCGAGGTCGGGGCTATAGGGCGGGAGACCGAGTAATTCTACGTCTGACGTCGCCAAGTAGTCGATGGTTTGCATGGCGGTGTGCGACGAGGCGTTGTCGTGCTGAAGGAGGATCCTACTGCGAGGTCGTTTCTCCCGAACTTTTTCCAAGACAACGGTTCGGTTTTTTTTTGGCAATCAATTGTTAGTGTACCACTCTGCAGTAACTGTTTTTCGATCCTCTAAAACAATTTGCGTAAAGACCTCTCCTTCCGAAGAACGAGGCCACCATCTTTTTCCCACGCTTCGACCTCTCTTCACTTTAGTTGGCAACTCCTCGGAAGGAAACACCCAGACAGCGGACTGTCTGTTAGTTTCAGGATCATAACAATAAATCCAGCTTTCGTCACCCGTAAGTATGTCGGACACATCATTTGAGACACCTCCGTTAAATCTTTAAACCATTTTACGACACCAATCAACACAACGAAGTTTTTGGGCCTCTATCAAATTATGAGGTATCCACCAGGCACAAAGCTTCCTGACCGCTAAATGTTCATGGAGGATTTTGTGCACTTGACTCATACCGATGCCTAAGCTTTTCAGAATCTGCTGATAAGTCACTCTTTTGTCAGTCTCTATCATACGCCGCACAAAACTGATGTTATCTTCAGTCGTCGCCGTAGAAAGCCGTCCGTCACGCAGGTCACCGGTAAGATTAATGCGACCACGTTTAAACTCATTAAACCAGTTGTAAACAGTGGCACAAGATGGGGCTTCATCGTGAAAGGCCAATCGAAGTCTATCATAACTTTCTTGTTGACATCGAAAGTCATAATCATAGTACGAAAATGTTCTCTATTTAAATTCATGCTAAAGTAACACAGACAATTTTCAATTTGCCGCCAAATCGTAAACAAATGACAAATGAATAAAATACATTCACAATAATATTGGCAGAGTTCCATTTTCAAAATTTGAACTTATTTTTTTATTATATCGTTTACAAGTGGCCAGTTCTAAAAACTTACAGTGTCGCCCTCGTAAATAAAGCAATGAATGTTGTTGAACTGTCAAAATGAAACAGAAAAGTCGTAATCGTTTACTAAAATATTGTACGTAATTAGATAGCTGGTGTCAGAGTTTTAATTTTAAAGCCGCCCATGGGCAGCTGCCTTGCCGTCGAGAAATATCTCTCAGGCATATCCTCTCATCCGTTTAGAAAAACCCTGCAATAAGGATTAGGATAGCTAATTGGAGTCTGTAAATTACCTGTTCCGCCTGAGCCTGGTCCCTCTTCTCGTCCTCGGTGTTCATGGTGACGAACCGCAGCACCAGCAGGTTGAGGCACGCCGCCACGATGGCCAGCCCGAACAGGATGAAGATCAGCGCGAACATCACGTATGAGGGCTTGCGGTTGAGGGCGTTGTCTTTTTGAAGGGCTACCATGTCGCCGAAACCTGAGGCAAGGAAATTGTGATATTAGAAGTAGTTCCTGTATTTTGTAAACAACATATTTCTGTTCAGGATAATGGTTCTATCTTCTTCTTTTCGTGTGGTTAGTGACTAAGCTGGTGTCAGAGTTTTAAAGCCGTCCATGGGCCTCTGACTTCACACCGCTGTCGAGAAATCTCTTAGGCATGCCGGCTTCCTTACGATGTTTTCCTTCACTGTTTTCTGCTTTAATGGTTCTTTAACAACTAAAACGCGAATTTTTCAATAATTCTCAGAAATAATGACTGGACCTTTTTTCTTGTATGGAAGACGATCATTTAGTATGTCTTAAGTACTGCGAGATGAGTTTATGATTTTTTTGTCGAACTTTATCGTTAGCTAATATGATTGGCAGATTGCCGTTGTATGTTGTAAAATTAAATAAATGAACAACATGATTAAACTGTCTGTATATGAGCAACTAAGTAATGCTTAAATATTTAAAATTGCCCTATATCGTTCCCACTACTGGAACATAGTCCTCCTCTCGGTGAGAGGGAGTGGGCCATAATCCACCACGCGGGCCCAGTGCGGGATGGTGGAAGACACAGTCATGTCTTCGAATTTTTGGTTCTATGACATGCCGGTTTCCTCACGATGTTTTCCTTCACCGTTTTGAGGGCAATGGTGATGAAATAATTTACACAAAGTCAACTGCATGCTTGGGTTCGAATCCACGACCTACGACTCGGTAAGTGGCGGCCGTTACCACTGGGTCACCACTGGGTCACCACTGCTCCATATTCAACATTAATTTTGTTCAATGAAATTCTTCGACTTCCTCAAGCATTTTGACTGTCAATTAAATTACCTTTACTTAACATCTGCCAATTTTTCCTTTTGTTTACGTTCCAATTAATACCTAGCTATCTTCTGTGGGTCTGTGATCAATCTGGCTTAGAAGCGTCGCTCCAAAATGTTAGCTGTTACAAGTGGGGACCGAAACTTGTATGGTCAATACGGGTATTTTTTCGGTTACAACATTTATATTTTTAAAGGTTACCTTAAATTGAACACAACCAGTATTAATAACGGTTACCGAAATAATAATTACCATTGCATTGGTCAAAGGGCGCGCATCGCCTGTGTAGTCAGGGTGATGAAACAATAATAGACGCTGTCGAAGTAACTCCAGCCCTCGAACTTGGAGAAGGCGGCCGCTCCGCCGGCGATGGTCAGTGACGACAGCGTGGTGACCACGCATATGAGGTCCACTTCCGAGGCACTGGTCTGTGTGTACTTACCGATAGTGGTCAAGGTGATGAAACAATAATAGATGCTGTCGAAGTAACTCCAGCCCTCGAACTTGGAGAAGGCGGCCGCTCCGCCGGCGATGGTCAGTGACGACAGCGTGGTCACCACGCATATGAGGTCCACTTTCGACGCACTGGCTTGTGTACTTACCGATAGTAGTCAGGGTGATGAAACAATAATAGACGCTGTCGAAGTAACTCCAGCCCTCGAACTTGGAGAAGGCGGCCGCTCCGCCGGCGATGGTCAGTGACGACAGCGTGGTCACCACGCATATGAGGTCCACTTCCGATGCACTCGTCTGTTTGCAGTTCATCGCGCGCTTTATTGACTTTATTATTACGCTGAAACAAGATTATGGGCTTTAGAAACGGAAGCTGCAAGACTGAACTAAATATTATTATCTAGAAAACAATCGCAGGAACAAAATAAAATTTTGTCAATCTCCCTAAGATTGACAAAATTTTATTTTGTCCTTCAAAGATTATTAAAAAATATTGGATTCGTAAATCAAAAGAGACGGCAATACATTGAGTTAAAATGTGGCATGACGACGTAGATTTTATACTGACTTGTGACGTAGCGAGCCCCCACTCCCCAACTTTAATGAGTTTTATCTAAACCATTTTGTATTAATATGATACAAGAAAAAATAAGTGTCTAATATTTTTTTGTTATCTGACTGACGGTCTAAATGGTTTTTTTTTTGTGCCTATTAGGTCAACTAGAGAAAGAAAACACCCAATATCTACCCTTTAGGGTAAGATTATTTACTAAAATGCTGTGCCACTTATTGGAAACAGCATTACGTATTTCTTTTATACATGAGGTTAACTGAAGGGCTTTAGAAGAGTTTGTGGCTAAGTAATAACAGCCGCACGGGTCGATCCATCAGGTTAAGCTACGCTTGCCGTGGATGGGTGACCATCTTCACATACTGAGACTCCTCCGCGCCTCGGAAAGCAAGTTAAGCCGTCGGTCCCGGCTGTCATTCGTGGATCTTTGACAGACGTTTCGGGTCATCAGAAGCCCGAAAGTCTGACAACCAGTCTTACCAAGGGGTATCGTATTACCCAATTACTCGGTCAGATAGGCAGTCGCTCCCGGTAAAATACTGGTATTCAGCTGCATCCGGTTTGACTGGAAGCCGACCCCAACATAGTTGGGAAAAGGCTAGGCAGATTGATTGTTAACCGAAACGGGTTTACATTGATAAGGTAGATATAGAGTTCTCGCTCTCATACTAATTCTTCGCTTTGAGGCAAACACTAAGAAGTACAGTTTGATTAAACTAGTGTTAATTCCGCCGAGATGGTGATGAAATGTGAAACATGGTTTGTGCCCCTAAGTATTTTATTTAAATGATGAGTTTATTTAATTTTTTATTTATTAATGTTAATGATAACAACTGTTTTTTTTTGTTTTTTTATTATTACGCATGAGTTTTTTATTATTACGAAAAATATTGAATTACTTTTTGTAAATAATATTTTTTTAATTATAACCATTCATGGTGTATGTTGTGTTAGCCTGTAAGTAATTGTTGCACTTATAAATGAACATACTAGGTACTAAGAAAATTTATCATCATCATCATTTCAGCCAAAAGACGTCCACTGCTGGATATTGGCCTCCCCCAAATGGGGGGGTTTGCCATAATCGCCACGCTTGGCAGGCGGGTTGGCAATCGCAGTATGGTGTTAAAATACATAGAGAACGCTGCTGCCCATTCACTAGTAAGTCCCTTAGTCGGGAAAGCCGGCCAGCAAGCCGAAGCTGCGGTGGTGAGCGTTAAAACCATCTGCGACGATAAGCTCGCGTGGGGCCGCTCAAACCCCGCAGCGCCGGAGCCGTGACAGAAACAATGCATGCCTGCTTGCTTGCTGCTTGTCTGCTTGCATGCTGCATGCCTGCTGCATGCCTGCTTGCATGCTGCATGCCTGGGATCCTGCCGTTTTACCGAAAAGATTTTGCCAAAATTTCACTACTCAAACAAATTTTAGCAACCTTTTTTATTCAATTCAATTTCAATGCAATGTTTGGAAAGATTTTAGTACGCACATTTTCATTTGGTCAAATTTTTACTTGGCAGAATATTATCAAGGATAATGTCATTTAGCCATTTGGTCTTTAATCAAATAATTTATTACAGTAAACAATCTTTAGACAATAAACGTTTGGTCAGTTAGTTATGAAACTAGTTAGAGTAGGTTATTTTTTTTTTTAATGGTTAGGTTAGGTTAAAACTGTGTCCTCCTACGCACGAGCCGAGCGAGCGAAGCGAGCGGTGCCGCTTCAGCGGCCGGCGAGTGCCAGAAACGACTAGACTATATAGAAAAAAATATGGAAATAAACAGGCTACCCGAAACTGAACTAGTAAGACGGGATTAATAATTTAAAAAAATGATACTAACTAAAAAAAAAAATACTACCAGAATAGTTACTATTATTATTACCTGTTTAGAATTTGCACCAAGTGGAAAAAAACACCCATGTAATAAAACGTCTTTATTTTGCGTAAAATGAGTTATCCCAACTGAAATATTTGACTACGTAAGTACTAGTTTGTGAACAAGTTATTGTTTAAACGTTCACTTGCAAAAAATTAGGTTTGCGTTACAATTATTAGTGAAGAGATTTTTTGCTAAGTAATAATTTGGCAAATTAAATTATGCGGAAAATTGTTTGGGAAGTGATAATTTGGCAATTTCTTTTCGATGAAACAAGGGAGATCCTGCATGCCCGCTTGCATGTTGCACGCTTGCTTGCAATTTTTAATTTCGGAATTTTATTAATCGGTATTTTAATAATCGGAATTCGTATTTTTGATGTTTCGAATTATCATTAAATCGGACTTTTTGTTAATCGATCTATTGAAACTCGGTATTTTGAGAATAGTAATTATAAACGTTAGGAATATTGAAATTTAGGTATTATAAAAAATAGGAATAATGATAAGTCGGAATTGTTATAGTCGGAATTTTGAAAAATTCGGAATTATGAAAATCGGTATTTTGAAATTCGTATTTGTGACTGGCGGAATAAAGTTTTTCGTATTTATGTAGTGTACCCCCCTTAGTCGCCTTTTACGACACCCACGGGAAGAAATGCGAAAGAAAATTATTTTAAATGTATTGTGTAAACAATTGTCAGCTAACCAAATAAATAAATAAAAATAAGTAGGTACTTTTAAATCCGTTACTTCTGCTTACAATTTGGGACCGCTTCAGATTTACGACGGGTTTCCACTCACCTACTGAGCCTGTTGACTCTTTCACCGATGCTCTGGAACATGATGAGGCCCAGCGGAATGCCGACTATCGCGTAGAACATGGTGAACAGCTTGCCGCCGATCGTTGCCGGCGTTGAGTGTCCGTAGCCTGTTTGATGAGAAATATTGTTAATTTATGAGATCCATCGATACATTTGTATGTATGCTTCCCACCAACAATATCACAAAATGTGACTACCACTGGATTACTAGAATATAATATCTTACTGGCGACTTGGCACAGCTGCAATTGTGAGTTTAATAATGTAATCTTACTTCAATAATGAATGCAGTAGTATACACTTAAATCTTCCGAAAGTAATTTTCTCTAAATGAACAAAATTTATCAAGTATTCAGTTAAGAACTAAAGTTTGCAGCAGAAACTGCAGATCATTTCAGAATTTTAATAAGGTTGTAAAAACATCTTCATACTCTGCACTGGCTGGTTTGACATGGCGCGGGAAAAGAGTTCCTGGAAGGGCTTGGGGAGGCCTTTGCCTCAAAAAAATAATAGGTACTGTACAGCCATCTATCAGTCAGTAGCAACATCGAACGGAAATCAATGTCGCGCTCAAACTGTATTGTACAGTTAATTATTATCGGCACCAATAGATGGCGCTTTTTATTTGAGTCCAAAAATCAGATCACGGTGTCGAGATTCTCCGCCGATTACATTTAGCTTTCATGCAATAAAGTTCAAATTTGTACATTTTAAATAGTGTTAGTGTGTACTAAAAACATCGGGTACCAAAAACTACTGTTTATTTACATTTGTTGGTATAGATAGTGCGATCCACGAAGACGCGCCCCACTCCGCTCCGCTCCGTAGTAAAATACAGCTTACAGTACAGTAATCGCGGAGTGGGGCGCGTCTTCGTGGATCGCACTATCTATACCAACAAATCTAAATAAACAGTGGTTTTTGGTACCCGATGTTTGATTTTTGAAGTCAGCCTTAGAAACGTAGGGAATCATCCGATAGTGTCATTGTGACCCTCACGAAGCCCGAGGGTGCGCGTGACCTATCATTCTTCAGGAGTTACCTGCTCGCAAGGTGAGCGAGCACAACCCAAAACTCTCACGAAGCCCGAGAGTTTAACAGGTACTCTGCACTATTTGTTACCACCAACAAGTTATAATTGGCATGTTTTACTCATTAAACTCATCTGAATCTTGGGACTGCTGTTGAACGACTTATGTCGCTGTCTCTACCTGTCCTACGAAGGTACTAATATCAGTGAAAACCGTTTATAACGACTTCGCTTAAAACGACGTACCGGTTATCACATAACCTTCTCACAGTTCCTTGCATTTATATATATGAAATCGCTAAGTTTGTTAAAACAAATTATTCACTTTTTGAACTTAATAATAATACAAATAAACGAAAAGTCACACAATATTTATTAAAAATGCCTGTACCTAGGATCGAACTATTCCGACGCAGTTGCGTGTATATGGTGCCACTTATTTATAATTCAATTCCAAATTTTATAACTGATCTTCCTTACAGAAAATTCTGCGTAGTACTAAAAAAATGGCTCATTTCACATAGTTATTATTCAATAGGTGAATTTCTAAAAAAAACTTCTTGTCGGTCCTATCATTTCAGAAATGCATTGTAGACTATACCTACTTAGTATATATTATTAAATCTACGATTGTAGATATAATTTTGATCTGTTTTTTTTTTTTATGTCGTGCTAAATGTATTACTTACATATACTTTTTTATTATTATTTTATTTCTGTTGTGTAACTTGAAGATTGATTTAAGTACTTTAAATAATTTCAGGTTTAGTAAATATTTTCAACTTGAGTTATAGATAATTGCTTATTTAAATAAGCCTTACTATTAATATTTGCATGCCAAAATATGGCGAAATGTGTCATCGCACAAGAATACTTATTTAAAACCTTTGTAACCGCATTTAAGGCAAATAAATGATTTTGACTTTTGAATTTTGTTATAACGATGTAATTTTGAGGTCCCAGCATTTCTGTTTACTTAACAAAGTTTGGTTATAACGACTATCGGCTATAACAACCGTTATCTGACACTCCCTTCGAAGTCGTTATAAACGTTTTTGACTATAATACGTATACATACAAAACACATCCATATTAACATTATAAATACGAAAGTAAGTCTGTCTGTCTGTTACCTTTTCAAGCCTTAAAGGCTGTAGGGATTTCGATGTTTGGATATAGTTAGACTATGCTATGCAGGGTAAGCTGCAGCCAAAACTAAGTTTTTTTTTAAATAATTTAGAAAAGTAATATAACTTACCAATAGTAGTGAGCACAGTGGTGGCATAGTAGAATGCTCCGGTAAACTTCCACTGCTGACCAGCCTTATGAGGCTCTGATTTCAGCACTACTGTCTCCATAACACGGAAATCCTCCTCAGTTATGTTGTACTTTCTTATGATCATGCCCTCGATAGCTGTGGGGGATAAGATAAGATTTAGTAAAAGGGAAACATCCTATCTACATTATATTAGAATTTATAACATTTAACTTAAATGGCTACTGTGCCCTTCAAGTTAATTAAAAATTATACAACAACTTCATTTATTCACTTTCATTTCTAATTAAATGAAATGAAAATAATAGAAGGAATGGCCATTAAAATTTTCAGGACTTTGACTAATAAAGTCAGAATGTCGAACTCCTGAAAATTTTAGTTGAAATCCTGTTGAAAACTCCGCTATAAGTAATAGTGTTCTGTGGTTGAAAGACTAGGGTGGGGACTCTCCTATTTGTAGCTATCACTAAGTCTATTCTATTTTTCCATATGGCAATGGTGCCGATGTCGACAATTCTGCCAATGTCAATGTGTGGAGAAAACGTGCAGAGGGAAACAAAAAAAAATTTTGTGATGGAAGCAAAAATTAAATACCATGTAATTGAATTTAATGTACCTATCACTAAGTCGCCGGGTGTTGCCAATATTTGACAATTTGAATTGCCCCTAAGAAAACATTTGAATGACATTGGTTCTGGTTGTCTTGGTTACCAAAGGCCAAACATTAATGAAACTCCATTCTGACCAATGATGTATTAATACTTTTAAGGCAATTTAAGAGTGTTATTTTAACAAATAAAACAAAGTCACAAGCAATAGGTAAAGTAAAGAATGAGAAACAAGAAAACAAGCCTTGTTTACTTATAAAGTGCTTTCAGGAATACCATCACCACCGCAAGGACATAGAGACAAAGGTACTAACTATCTGAATGAATTATTAGGCACTTGCAGAAATGAACAAAAAGTCTTTTTCTTTTTAGATTTTTAAATACAGGGCCCTCTTCATTTAAAATCACTTGATAAAATTACTAGAAACAAAATACTATTAATTTAAGTTAATGACACCCTCAAACAAATGAATAATCTGGAATATTGGTAGTTTTTGTTTTACCAGACTTATTATAGATGAGCTTTTTCTGCAGTCTACACAAAATACTTTAAATGAAAAGTGAGAATATTTGACTGAAATAGAATCTATTACAACATAATATGATTTCCACTAGTAAGTTTTATGGCTTCCACAGAAGACTTGCACTGCGGAAACATTGAGCTTTACCAACATAAAATTCACAGAGTAAAAACTTGTGAACCTTGCAAAGTAAAATTATGAACAAGAATAGAAACCAACCTTGCAGTACTTCGAATCTGTTCCTCTCAGTTGTTGACTCTAATGCGTCAAACACAGCGGCACCAACCAGTAAATATGTAAATGTGCACACAATCAATGATAGAGTGCGAACATTTTGCTTCTTCATCACTGCCAAGTGTCACCACGGCCTTAGGGCGTTACACCCAATCCCACCCTTATTGCGATTCAGTCAAATAAACACCATATTGTCTTGTTTTTATTAATATAACATTAAGTAACCATTGTAGGTCTTAGGAAAATCTACTGAGATTTGAATTTGGAATTCATTTTTTGGCGGTAATTTTTGGCAACAGGTAAACATACAGCCTGTCAATTTAGCTACAAAGATGATATGCTTGCTAATATTTTTTATTGTTATAATTTCCCTTATCTGCATCAGTTGTGTATTAAATTATGAAATCACAACCTGAATTGTCTTTTCAATATAATAATTTTATTCAATCAAAGAGGAATTGGAATATTTTTATAAATAAAAACTATGATTAAATTGATCCCTTCAAAGGAAGTTGTATCTAAATAGTGTTTTCGCTAACTGTATTTCTGTACTTTGTTTTGTTTTCCCAGGAGTTATAGAACTTCCATCCATAGTGTTTATTTGAACAACTGTTGGACCTGCAAAAGTATTCAGGTTAAATGTATTGATTGCTACATTCAATATTGTAATATTTCTTTTGAAAGCACCTTACATGTTGTGTTAATTTATGAATGATAAAAATCAATACAATATCATTAGCACATGTGTGTAAATAAATTTATTTAAAAATATTATAATTCAATTGATTTTGTATGTTACTGACATAAAAACAAATCCAGTTACATATTTTAATTACAGCTGATAACATATCAGGTTGACACAATATTTAATTTATTTGAAATCACATTCCAAAGCTATGCAGTGCAACAATTAAAAAATCAGAACTTCAATATTCGAATTTCAAAAATTTGGTAAAACAAAGAAAACTCACCAGTATTCAAAGTGTAAAAGGTCACAGGTATTTTCATCTGTAATTTATCACACAATTGGATATCACCAACGGCATCTATAAATATTTAATTATCTGCAAAGCTGTATCCTAAAAATAACATCGTGCTTTAGTCCGCATTCACATCCATAGGTCAACGCACACGGCACTGTAACTGGGTCAAATGTTATGACGATTATTTTCAACATAAATCGCAAAGGCAACCCACATAAACGCTACCCCTATGCGATTAATAGTCATACTGTGTAATTAAATGATCCAATTTTGGCAATATGAACCATTTTTGAGCTAAAATCTTCTATGCGGTATTCTTTAGCTGTCACACCACCTAGTTTTCTTCTGTCCTATAATATCCACTCTCACTGCCTCCAGTCATTACGATGTGCGCTACATTATCTCACTCTTATTTCAACTAAATAATAAAGAAACAATACACATAATTGCATTTCATAAAAAATAACAAAAAAATTGGCGAATAGTTTTTCTGCTGCACTTCCTTGACCTGGTTTGTGTGGCAAGACTAAAAAATTTTGCTGCTGCATTTTCCCATTGCCAAAAGAATATAGCTTGCGAATTTATTAAAATCATAGAGATTGTTATCCAAAATAATTTAATTTATTGAAGTAAATGGTTGATATTTTTAATGTAAATAAACCGCAAGCTACTGTATCGAAATCTACGCAAAATAAAAAGAAATAGAATTAGAAACATTGCAAATAGTTCTGCTATCTATCTAAAGATGGCGGAATTTGAGACACAATAAGGTCAATTTACTTCTAATACCGACTTCATTGTATAGATGGCATTGTTTTAAAGGTAGAAAACTTAAAGCCTTTGACCATAAAGTGGTAGGCAGATCTTTATTTGTTTCCACAGACTAGTTTGTCTCTGACTAGCTTCTATCCGCGACTCGTTCGCGTGAAATTTCTTTTTAACATACAATTTATGACACTTTAGGTACTGTAGTTTACCATTATTACATGTGCATCAGTGGATCACGGGGAACAGTGAATCATTTATTAAAACTCTGTACCTATTGTACTCACACATACACGCGTTGGCTTCGCTAACGCTATCCCCTACCCCGCGCCACCCGACTAGTCGCCGTCACTGCATCACAACTGCAACGGGAGGACACGCGACAGCGCATAGGTCAGTAGGTAAGTACGAAAAAATAATTTACGTAATGTTTGAAATTACTTTAGTTCAAAGATATTTAGATATTTTAAAGTCTTTGCATATTTTCCTTCAGTATGCGTGTCTAATTGTATAAAACTGTAATAATTATATTGTGTGATATAAAAGATTTTTTATTTGTTAAAAATATTATTTCTGTTATTAGTAAATGGGTTACAGTGAATCATGTGGTAATGGGGTTCGTTGGATCGTGATCCACTGTTCCCCAAAAAGTTTCAAGTTTCAAAGTATACCTACTTGTTTACAGGTAAACATGCCACGTGATAGACAAAGGAAGACACAGATTGGTCTTCATACAGAAGAACAAATGCGCAACGCTTTAAACATGATAGTGGACCTAGACCGGGATTTACAGGAAGCACGAACAGAGCTCAAGGTTTATATTATTTCGATGTTGATTTTTCAAATATTGATTTACGTTAAGTTTTTAATAAATACCTCATTTACTATGCTCAAAACGGTGCACTTCGCAAAATGTGCACTTGACGCAAAATGTGCACTTCGCATAATGTGCACTCCGCAAAATGTGCACTTCTCAAAATGAGCACTTCTCAAAATGAGTGTGAATTTTATCACAAGGGGTCAAAATAAAAATCGTGCAAATTAATTTAAAAAAAAATGTAAGCAAACGGTTTTTATTTTGACAAAATGAGTGTGATAAAATTCATACTCATTTTGAGATTTGCTCATTTTGACAAGTGCACATTTTGCGAAGTGCACATTTTGCGTCAAGTGCACATTTTGCGAAGTGCACATTCTGCGTCAAACCCCTCAAAACATTGATAGCTCAAGACAGTTTGATTTTATAACATTACTTTTTCCTTTTTAGTTTTTGCAAGAAGTAAGTGCATTTTTTGTTATTTTCATTTGCTCTATTGTTTATGTTGTTACTCAAAATTTGTTAGGAGTTTTACTCATGTTCAAGAAGGCGTATTTTATTTTGTAAAGTAGTAGAAGCTGCCGATTTTGTTTTCTCTTATAATTTTCTGTACTATTAATCTTATCAAGTATATTGTGATTTTGCAACTAAGACTGATTAAAGCAATGACTGATAATTATATTTTATTTATAAAAAAATTAGATTTTAATTAACATAAGTAATAATAAATAAATGTTATTGATTTATAAACGCTTATGATTCATAGTACCCCATTCGATCCACTGTAACTCAAACCCTGATTCAATGTGACCCATTCATGGGTCACAATGGATCAATACGCTGTATGAAAAAAAACAATCTTATAAAGTAAACCAAACTGTAAAAGAGGTATTTGAACAAATTATGTTAAAGATTAGACATGCTTTTATATATTGGATTAACAACCTCGGTCAATAAAGCAGAAATTTAACCCAAAATAGGTTTAGTAAAAAAAAATGATCCATTGAGCCCCATGTTCCTACTGAAAGAAATTCGGAATAGAATCACAAAAACAAACTAACAAATTTTACCCCTTACTTTTATTAAAGTACTTATAGATTATTTTTAGTAGTTATAGATTGTTTTGGTTCTCCACAAGTAAAAAATTGTAGGTAAATACCTACCTATGAAACTAATTTGCCCTAGTGCCGATTTGACAGTTACTGCTGTATTAACTGCATATGCCATGGGTCATGGGAATTGAAACTTTGAATATATCGGAGTTGTCGTACAACAGCACGTAAAATAATTACGATTGTCGGTGTTTTGTTTCTACGATCAAGCGATTTAATATCCTCAAACCAGACTGATTACTGTACCTATGTTGAAGCCACCCATGACAATAAATCCTAGAGTGGATCTCTATAAGTAGGTATACTGGTCTCTTCTTCTTTTTGTGTGGTTAGTGAGTAACCTGGTGTCAGAGTTTTAAAGCCGCCCATGGGCCTCTGTTTTGGCTTCACATGCCGCCGAGAAATAGCTCTCAGGCATGCCGGTTTCCTTATGATGGTACGGTTAGAACATAAAATACGTAGGCTACTAATTCTCGCTAAAATTCCCTCTCATCTTCATCATTCACCAATGCACTCAGCAATTATTCACCCATACATTTTCTAAACACTTAGCTCATCAATTAAAACGAGCGTTTACAGTAAAATAACCGCCATCAAATTGCAGTAGGGCCAAGATGGCGGCTGGTTGCGCTGGCGCACGCGGTTGGCGCGTGCAGGGCTACCGGCCCATGAAGCGAAAGCTGGCGCTAGTTTAGCTTTCACATGCAGTGTAAGCTGGAGAACTGTGACAGGAATCGTTTTGGTATGATTTCTTAGTGAATCAGTGTAGACGAACCCAATGGAATCAGCATCATCGGAAAGAAATCAGCTTGGTTGTCCAAGAATTTATCAAATAGCTTTTCAGTTATGCTAATACTGATGGATAAGTACTTAATTGCTTAGGTCATTCATCATACGCCCACAGCCGTCAACTGCTGGTCAAGTCATAGGCCTCTCCAAGCGCACGCTATCCTGCGATAATCGTCAGTCAGTATGGGACGAGCTTAATGGTCTTCCTTCACCATTCAAGTACTATCAACTTCATATCTAAGCAGTTTGAAAACAAAATCCCGTGAACGTGATGACCACATTTGTTACCACCCCGGTTCTGAGGCGGCCGAGCGCTGCAAGCAGAAATAGTGCTTACGGTGTATAGTTAAGAACTTCTTCAATGGTACCTAGAGCATAATCATCCTATAATTTTCCCACTCCTGGGACCCAGGCCTCCTCTCTGTGAGAGGGAGTGGGCCGTAATCCACCACGCGGGCGCAGTGCTGGTTGGTAGATGTCACAAGTCTTCGAATTTTTGGTTCTAGGACATGCCGGTGTCCTCAAGATGTTTTCCTTCACTTTATTGAGAGCAGTGGTGATGAAATAATTTACACATAGTGGGTCCCTGGCTTCGAACCAATGACCTACAAACTCGTAAGTTGCGGCTACCACTGGGCCACCACTGGACTCACCACCATTCATGTGTGTTGTGAGGTAATGCTGTGGTCTAACAAACTTAATGCAACAACGGTCAACAGCTCTATAACGATACTAGATCTCGTTGCGCAGTGTCATAAAATTGAGATGCAAAATGCTTTGTAGTTGCACTCTAGAGGGGAGGTGGAGGCAGCAGGGCAAGGGGGGAGGTGTACTAGACCTTTCTCCCAAGTTCTGGGTCACGTCTTTATGTAAGAATTGTTTACTTGTGCAACGTCTGTGTTCGTAGCTGTGAATGGGCGGTGGTTCGAGTCCGGTTTGTGGTAATTGTTTGATAAGTGTTTTGTTTTAGAGATTTACGTTAGAGCTATTGAAATGTATATTGGTACTTTGTTAAGGCTCTTTGTCTGTTAGATAGAACAAGGCTGAGTAATATAAATATCTCCCTGAAGTGTTTATATCTTTCAGCATCGCTCATCATCATTATCCGCAGCCTGATTTCAGCCTATGCTTTTCTTGTACTAGCATCGCTCACCAGAGTTTCATTGCAGTTAATAATATTAAGTAACTTTCGTGATACAGATTTCTAACAACTCTTTACAGTTTTTTACTGGTCTAGTTAGTTAGGGCTTATCCTAAAAGTTGGCAACGTCGCAAATAGCTCTCGTCTTATATTTACCTATTTTGATTCATTTGGCAATGTTACTGTATGGAAATATTGAAAGTGGCTAACTATTGAACTAAAATATTGAATAAGAAATGCAATTATTAATATCGTAACACCGAATATTTAGTTTTAGATGTAAAAAAAGTTTGGAAACTTTTCAAATGCCGTTTTACACGGTTTTACACGGTTACAACATCAAATTCAGTGTTACAATTGCAATTCATTATTAATATTCTAGTTCGCTAGTTAGCCACATTTCATACTTCCATACAGTATTTAACGTGCACGTCTTTCTACATTGTTCTCACATGTATAGTAACAACATGAATGATGTACCTAACCAATATTTTGTAAGAATATTTTGATTTAAAAGAGTGTCCGTGGAGTTTCTTGCCCGTTCTTCTCCGTAAATAGGAACCTACTACGCTTTGGAATGGGCAACTACCTTCATCTTTTTAACTGACCGACCCCTTGACAATTCAAAAGTGCCTGTTATTGGTTTATTTGATATAAATTCTTTGAGTTTGAGTAATATTGTCAAATTAATATGGCGAAATATTATTTTGTCATCTATTTGCGACGTTGCCCACTTTCAGAATAAACGCTCTTAAGGGCTCTGAAACATGATGGCAGTGAGACCCATGCACTAGCGTATACTTTAGTTTCAATGTAATACTTAATTTCTGACTCATATGTGCTCATATACGCACGTTGCCAGCGGCAGAGACAACTGCAGCCGTCGAGACTCGGACGGCAGCGGCGGCAGCCGCAGACGCGTCGACCGCTTCAGTTGCCTCTGGCGCTCGTGTAGGTAGGTATATGAGCACTAAGTCAAAGGAACATACCTACACCTAGTTTACGAGTCAGAGTAAATTAATATTTCCCTATGTTATTAAGCTTTTTATGTTTTTAGTCATAAGGATATTGAAGAAAATCTGGCTTTTGGTGAAAAACAAAGAAATTATAATTAACTAACTGTGGCCCGCGACTTCGTCTGCGAAACAGGATGAAAAGTAGCCTATGTCCTTCTCCGGGTCATGGTCTACCCATGTGCCAAATTTCATCCAAATCCGTTCAGCCGTTTTAGCGTGAAAGCGTAACAAACAAACAAATAAACAAACTCAGTTTCGTGTTTATAATATTAGTAACGATGAATTAATTGCAATTGCAAGGTATTATTCGGAACACACAATCATCTCTGATCCAAAATTTACATAAGAATCTCCTCATTTTTCACTGCTTCACGTGGGCATAGACCTTTATCTACACACAATCTACCTACCTAAACCAAATCGAAACTTTTCTTCTTGCCCTCAATCACGCCATCGAAGACTCCAGACCAAGCCCTTTCACTGAACTAGAAAAGCGTGACAATACGCCCTTAAATCTGACGCAAGGCCGTGTCGGATTGCGTTGTTCTAATTGGATGATAATGACTCTATTTTAATTGCTAATGAGAAAGATTCAGTGTCAACTTATTGCGGAGTTATTAGCTTGTGATCTGGTTCGAAATTGATTGGTTGTTGTTGCTAGGTTGGATTAGGCTTGGCACAAATCTAATGGCGCAACGTCACAGACGAGCCTTTTTCTCGCCTACCTTGCAGAACATTGTAACTTGCTATACTCTTGTTTTTTTCGACAGCAATTTCCTCGAATTAGTTTAGAGTTGATTTTACTTACTTTTTTACCCGACTACGGTGAAGCAAAAAGGAGGATTATGATTTTGACGGGTATGTACCTATGTATGTATTATGTTCATCTGTTACCTCATAACCTCTAAACTAATTTTGGCAAATGAGGTATAGTTGAAGCGTCTTGATCGTCCGCTGGTTAAAAACTAAAAACTCAACTACGACAAAAAAGTCAACTAAAAAGGTATAAATAAGACATCACATACAGACAAATTAAAAATCCGGAGTCACACGTGTTAGGGCATAAATCGAACAGATTACGTGCGTGTGACTCCAGGTTTTTAATTTGACGAAGGTAGATTTCCAAAAAACTAAAACCCAACTGGTTTTAGTTTTTTGGAAATCTACCTTCATCATCATCTACCTAGCCCTTTCCCAACTATGTTGGGGTCGGCTTCCAGTCTAACCGGATGCAGCTGAATAACAGTATTTTACATGGAAAGCCTCCCTATCTTTCGAGCTTCTGACGATCCGCCATAACTGTCAAAGATCTACAAATGACAGCCGGGACCAACGGCTTGACGTACTTTCCGAGCCACTGAGGGGTCTTGGTATGTAAAGATGGTCACCCATCCACGGACCAACCTTACCATACCTTACCTTTGGAAACCTACCTTACAGGTGGATTATTTATGACAACGCTTGGGGGAGGCCTATGTGCAGCAGTGGACGTCTTTCGGCTGACTTGGATCTGGACTATGGTTAGCAGTGGACTGTGAGGGGATTCATTAACTTATCGGTTATAAAACTTCTGGAAGAGTTTTCGGTTATCATGGAATCTGGAAGTCTTGTGCTGGATGTCCTGAATTCACAAAGATTTAACTGTAGGATCCTTCACAAAGCTTTTTCTCCATATAGGTACTCTGCTCGACTCCTCGGAGATTATAGCCCCGATGTAAATAATTTAAGTACCTAGGTATATCACCACAAAAAGCTACTGTCCCACTTGGGAACTTTCTTAACTTTCTGGGGAATTACAAAAGACGCCCGGGCTATGGGAATAAGACCGAGCAGTATGGGATTTTTACCTCACTAAAACCACCCCGGTGGTCACCATCTGCACATGAAAAGGATACCGTTAACTACTTAGGTACCGAGCTTTCGAAACAGCGACAACAGCCAAGTCTACGAACTTAGTTGCATAATGTAAAGATAACAATATCCTAGTCACTGTCCATAGGTATGCAATTTTAGAGGCATGAGGAACAGGGTTTAAAGTTCAAACATCCTCTATTGAAAAGGGAGGATCCTCAAACCAGACGGCAGCATACGATAGCCACGGTCGGTTCGTGAATGGGTTAGGTACCAACCATAAAGGTACAATTCCGTACCCGACCACTGGAGGCAACTGCAATGACGTGGCGCGGCGTCATGTCGCGGTAACACGTCGCGACGTCATGTCGCTGCAGTCATGATTCCGAACCCGACCGCAGGCGGCAACTGCCCGTGTTCCAGTCGGTAGGTAGAAGATAGAAAAACGTGACTGTCGCTCGAGCGTTGGCGGCACTAATGGTCTGCAGTTGAGCTGCACGTGTCGCCTGTTACTCGCCCGTAACTGCTAACGAAAAACGAAGGTATTAACGTACAAGGTGACTCAAAATGAGACTCTTTAGGATGATATCACCAATCAAGTAGTGTTGATAGCCTAGTGGTGTGACCGTCTCGAGTTCGAACCCAAGGCACGCACCTCTGACTTTTCGGAATCATGTGCGTATTGTATAATTATCACTTGCTTCAAAAACGGTGAAGTAAAACATCTTGTGGAAACCGGCATAGTCACTAACCACACGAAAAGAAGAAGACCTATCGACTTAAGACCCTTAGGACCAGGGGACTATCATGGCAAGACGTGTGGTTTTGCTAACTTTTTCTGTCCACATAAAAGGCAGTTACGTTCTGAACATCCAAAAGTAGCACACACACTCAAATGTCAGAACACCGTTAAAATACGGTAATATTGAGTAACGACCATCTGAATTAACATTTTATATCATTTGAGACTTGTTAAGTGCGCAGGAGTGTTAGAGAAAATTAATATGTCTGCTTTTAGGAAGTTATAAATTGAAGACACGATTTACGATAAGCATTGAAAGACCTGACGGCCTAAACAAGCGTTTCAGACTACAACGACTTGTGACTAGTTTGGAAACTTATGTCAATTCGATAAATTTTACGGGGTGCCATACCCGAAGGCATGGCTTCGGGTATGGCACCCCGTAAAACGGAATGCTATTAGTACCTAAGCCTCCGCTGTCCGTCCGCCTGTCTGTCAGCGGGCTGGTATATCATGAACCGTAATAAGTAGACAGTTGAAATTCTCACAGATTGTGTATTTCTATTGCCGCTTTAACAACAAATAAGACAAATAAAGTAAAGTTAATAATTAAAGGGGGTCCCCATTCGAAACATGTTTTTTTTTAACTCAAGTATTTTAATTAAATATGTTTTAATATTCTATGGTGGTAATGAATGCTTCGTGAATGAGTACGACTCGAACTGGACCAGTTTTTGACTTGTTATCGTTATCGCTGATGGAAGGTCACTCTTGTCTTTGTCCTTCCTCTAGTACGCACTTGGCTATGACTACGGATAGGTACTGTTTCTTTCAACAGCATCAGTTTAAAACACGGCCGCTTTCATCTCTTTGATAAAAGGAATCATGAGAGCTGTTACTTAATTTATCGCCATCTTCCGATCTTTGGCTGTAGTTTTGATTACAGCTGTTAAAAGCTTCTGCCCATCTTGATGATCCACAAGTACGTAGCCACGAGAAGACTGGATGAGATGGTCTCCTTACCCATATCTTCCAATCCTAGATAGGTCAAAATTGGTAGGAACTGGTGCATTCTAATCCCTAGTCATTTAAGGCGCTGAGAAGACAATGGAGAATTTGTCCGCGGACAATTTGGAATCGTATAGAAACAAGCGCATGAAGGACCAAATGCGGATTTCCATACGATTCCAAGTTGTTCATATGCTCAGTGTTTTAGGTTTATACGAAATTAATAATCCTCTTCGAAAATTATCTCTTCTTTTTTCTTGTCGTCATATTTAAAATATGCCTACGATATTATGTCATTTGTTTCCGAAAACGAAATAAAAAAATAACAGGACCGCGCCAGATTTTTTACTTGAAGTAAACTAAGTAAATGTTAGTTTTACTGAATATCGGTAGATGGATAATAATAGTTAAACTAGATGTTGCCAACATTAAAAACAATATCAATAAAAAAATACGCGAAAACGTGTAGTTAATCGTTAAACTTAATTGCTTGTTCCGTTTTAACTGAGCCGTCAAACATTAAGATGTCTGTGCCCATTTCACCTAGCAATACACCTTTCTTTACCCACACAGAAGTAAATAAACACAGAGACACACTGTGTGTCTGTGTGTTATATTTTATAGAGTAAAGGCTCGCTGTGTGTATACGGACAGCGATGCAATTCTTTCGTACGCTATTTCGCAACTGTGTGCGTGAGAGTAGAGACAAGACAATGTACATCGGATGGTCCATGCGTGTGAGTGGGTTACTGTTGTGTTCGAGTTGCGTTCACGCACGCAATGCCAATGCCAGTTACGCGTACGGAAAGTTGCTTTTAAACTTATACGGTAATATTACATGGCCGGAAAAATTCTTTTATAAAATGAAGGAAATTAATTCTTTTTTTAGCTTATTTCACGGCCGTAATGCTAGGAAACTATTACGGAACTGTAGTGTAGGTTATATTGTAATTATCTGGAAGCTAATGAATATGTAATCATCTTAATTGGATGGTGATGCGGTTCGTATCGTTTGGTGGTTGCTAATAATTGGGTGTGGTACTGCATGTTTATTGGGCCTGACATTTAAAACAGTTATAGCTATGTTTAGAGATGCAATATGAGTTTCATGCGCTAAAGAGCAAAAAAGAAAAGAATCCACGAATAATTATGTTTATTCACTTTAACTATAAAGAAAACTGAATGAATTGAATCAAACAGAAATCAAAGATGTCGATAGAATAGTTTAATAAAATTTACTACCTTGTAACTAGGTACTCGTAGACCACCTTGGTTTACCATCAGTTACCGGTGACTGCCGATAGATAGCGCTGCATGTCACGTAAGTATTAAACTTAGTTGGACTGAACAGGCTAAAGACCTCAAGAAAAGAATCTTTTTCAAAGATAATAAGTATAAAATATATTCGAGTCTTCATGACCCAATCAAAGAATCGCTGCTAAAGGAGAGGTAAGGGCCATTGCATAAGCACATAAAGTTTAAGTTGAAATTCCTATAAAAAAGTGGGAATATTGTAAATCGCAAATTTTTCCATTTATCAATCATAAATGTCACTGATCTACTGAAAATTGCGCACGAGTTGGCTGAAACCACCACAGTCACTAAGTTTATAATCTTCTCCATAACAAAAGCTGCCACACTGATTTTGTCAGAAAAATGGCCTGAAATATTCAAAAAAAACAGAAGCTGAAGGCACGATGTTGATAGCCAGTCAGAAAGATACTAAAGTAAATCCTTCATACTGAAGTGTTCAAATGACTTTAATGATAAAGATGAATGGCTGCGCAGACGCAGTAGGTTGCCGCGGCTGCAGTGAAAGCTGCACCGACCTAGCACTCGATGCACTTGGTGTGCGGGGTAGGTGTGCACTTGATACTTGATATTTATATATATTTGTTTTTTTTTGCAAAGTTTGCTTTTTTTTTGTACGGGGTAAAACTCAGAATTTTGGTGCACGATCCCAATTTGTTCTTTTTCAAATAATGTCAAGAAATTACATGGTTAATCTTTAAACAGAAAAATTGAGACCGTGTTAAAATATTCATGCTTATAAACTTGGTTAGGTATTCCATTATTTACGTGACATCAAAGAAAGGTCTTGATTAAAAACCGGTCTACACTGTCAACATATTTTTTTGTTAAATTATGTATACATCAGTCTGTAGGTTAACCCACCCAACCCAACAAGTCTGTGGAGTTTCTCTCGCTAATTTAATTTGACGCTGTATATCAAAATTATTAAGTTATAAGTAGCTAAAAGATGACGTCACATTACGTCCCCAAAGATCAAGACTTCACCGCACTCTATAAGCATAGCTAAGATCTGAAACCAGGGAAAGTTAGCACAGACTAAGTGGGCGCTTATTGATAGAATACCGTTAAGCCGACGGAACGAGTAATCGAGTATGGTTCGCTAAATACATAGATACAGAAGATTTACTTTGTTCTACGTCTGGTAATTAACTGGGTACCCATGTGATGAGCGTTGCTTTGTGGCTTCGGTTTGCAAGGCTAACGAAGCATAGTGAGCAGAGCAGGACCGACATGACGGTTAAAGGCACTGCACTGCTGTCCTGCAAGAAGAACAATCCGAGAGTACACAAGCAAGTATACAATTTAAGAATTTCTCATGGAAAGGACGAAAATCATAACTCTCTGTCAGCAGTAAATTGCTCGTCTACAAGGCCATCATAAAACCAATTTGGACCTAGGGAGTAGTTTTAGCAATTCCAACTTAAAGATAGTTCAGCTATTCCAAAACATTGCTCTAAGAACAACAATGCAAGAAACTCTGAATTGCACGAATACCTAGAAATGCCGACTATAAGAGAAGAATTAAACAACTACAGCAAAAAAGTATTGAAGAAAGACTAAACAACAAACAGCCACACATTAGCTAAAGATCTACTTCAAAATAAAGACCACATAAAACGCCTTAAAAGATGGCACATACTGAACTCAACCAAAGGAACTGAAGTGTTCCCTACATGTAGATGATGCTATTCACTGGAATGACAATCAAACAAATTCCACCCCAGACCACATTTAATTATGGCCGATTGTTGAAAAAAAGGAAGAACAATGCGTATTTCCACATCTTTAGTTTAGAGCGTAGTTGATGTCTTGCCGTAGATACTCCCAAAAATGCTTCATATAAACTGGCAACTGGGTTTGCATTGTTTACACCGAATAGTGATTTGGTGTTACAATTTTTCTTCATATTTTCATTTTTCTCGTCAGTCTCCTTATGTTGACTTAGGGATAACAGTAATTCTAGTTTTTCTGATTCATATTCTGCTGCATCTTATAATATAGCAGTAACATCCAGGTAACCCAACCACTAATCAGCATACTGTGAAATCCTTTTTTTTTTTTTTTTTTGGTTGGGAAATCATCAAATGACTCCTCCCGCTCTGGGCGGAGCAAGAGGGAGTGTCAGACTTTTACTGACTAAAACCCACCCGTGTTCTTTCCGTTGCCTGTGTGCCGGGGCCGCGATATCCCTTTCGGACAAACTCGCAACCCTGGCAGGCATTGGCCCTTACGGATCCCGTCAGTTGGTGCTGACATCTCTTTGAGGTGCACGTGGAACAGAACGCGCCGTCGACCCGGGCCTGGTCCCTATCGGACGGCGAGCTACCCATCGCTCACCATCCGCAGGCCCGCGCCTACGGTGGCCGGAAGTCGGCTCGTGACTCCCGACACCCGGGGCGTCTCCTGCGGCGACTAGAGGCGCGAGGGCGTGCAGCTTGCATCTCCCTCGCGCGAGTTAAGTGTGGTAACCCTACTACAATTAGCTTTGTCAGCAGTACAGCTTCTTCCAAATCTAGTGAGTAAGTTATTATAATGTAGGACATTGTCGTCACGCAACAATTGTCGTCTTAGCATAATTTAGCTATAAGTACCTTGTATCTTTAGGATTAGATTATTATTATCTTCACTGTCACTCTGTCAGTTAAATAAAGTTATTTTTATAAACTCTCCGACTGTCGTTTACTTAATTCGCGCTCCGCCTCCTCCTTCGCGAGCATAACTGCTTCGTAGAAGGAGTTATGCGCCTCCCATGCACTCTCGCTCCGGACCATGGCCTGCACCAGGGCCGGACGCGAGAGATCGCCGCCGCCGATCACCTCCGTGAGGACTCGGCGGTGCCCCGCCCAAGCCGGGCAGACCTCCACCGTATGCTCCACCGTGTCCTCCGGGCGATCCACACAATGGTGACACCCGGGCGTTTCCTCCCGCTTTATCCTGAACAGGAACCTCCCGAAACAACCATGTCCGGTGAGGACCTGCGTCAGGCGCAAGGTGAGGACGCCGTGACGCCTCTCTATCCACTCCTCAAAGAGGGGATTATCTCATCTTATCGCCGCAATTGTGGCGTGCCCAACACTGCGACCTCCTGGAATCCATAACAACAATAAAGTATTCTATCAAGCTGGGGAGTTTGTTGCGCCACTTCTTCCTCCCAGCTAAAGCACTAGGAAGTGGTGAAGGGCGGGCGTTTTCGGGGTCTGTCTTCTGTAATTTAGACGTTCTAAAAGTGCTGATTTACAGCCTAATTTGAATATATGACTTTTGATTTTGTTCATTTTGGGTTTTTAGGCTGAAATTATCATGATTTTTTTTTTGTGATTTGGTTGTCTGTTGTAAGAGTAAAGTTAGACTACTGTATCAATATTTTGTACTGTGGTATGTTTGAGCTATTCGTGTTATTACTAATGTTTTAAGCGTTCCTCTAGTCTGAATGTGAGTGCTTTTTCATGGAAAGAAAGTATTTTGTGGTAATTTGCAAATTGGGCGTTGAAAGGATAATTCGCGGAAAATGTTAATAGTTACTTGTGTTTATTGGTAATGAAAACAATTAGTTTTTTTTTTACTGGAATCTATCTGAATTCTTATCACAGTGCGATTAGGTACATACGGCGTTCTGGCAGACGATAAAGTCAAAAGGTTGATACGAGACATGAGAACTTGTGCAAGAGTAATCATGTGAATTAACATATTTATATCAGTTTACCTCTGTGTATATAAGCCATTATAATAACAGTACTCAATTGGATACACTTACAATCGTCCCCAAAAAACTCTACTATACCATAGTTCCCAGTTAAATCACCCAACAACAATGCATAATATAGATACTTTCTATTACAAACAAAATCATGATGCAAATACCACTACCTACCTAATTAACCCCCACGACCTAACGGTAACCATACAATGCGATCGCCACAACTAGACCAGTAAAAAAAAAACATAAAAGAACAATGGCAACACTGCAGCCTGATAAAAGTAGAAAAAAAAACGCTGTGTTCCAAATTCAAATAATTTCCCACACGTAACGTTACGCGGGCGGGCATTGAGCGCAGGCCGTTATATGTGCGGCAGTGACCCACTTTGCAATGTTTCGCCGGGACTGAGATAGGACTGTCTTCGTAACCTTATTGGTAGTCACGATTCTTTTGTTTTACATTACGCTTCTTGTTGTAACTTTCTCTTTGGTCTGTCGCAGTGAAGCGTCAATGTATGCTGTAGGAAGAAATGCGACGTTGTCCGTGAAGTGGATTTTGAGTATCATGGTATAAGTACGCAGCCGGTGTAAGGTGTGCGCTTTCTGATTTTGAGACGATCTCGGAGCGGTTTCAAAGTCACGTACATACTTATCTGTTACGTACTATGTGGCAATTTATTTATTATGTCTTTTTATTGGTATTTATTGTCTTCATTTGTTGTGGTTTTACTGATTTCGTGGAACAATGACCTGGTAGTTTTTTTTTTCGGCGATTGTGTGTAAGTTTTAGATGTTTCAATAGGTAATTTTCCTGACAATATGCTATATTTTTTAATAAATTATTTAGTCAGTTTAGTTGATTTAAAAAACATCGTTAACCTTTTAACGCCACATGGAGTAAATAGCATAAATGCCTGCGTCACTTATGACATCTTTATCTCTAAATCAATAGGTATCTACTCTTTTCCTGCAAATTAATAAAGACAAATACGTCAGTCAAAAGATTTCACAACCGCTGACGTTCCCCATAAATGTCAAATAATAATTTACAAATAGCTTGTCGTCACGATAATTCACAGGAAAAACAGTTGAAAAGTCGATACTTTACAACTGTTTTTCCTGTGCATTATTGTGACGTCAATTTTAAAATTGATAATCTAAGTAGATAAAAGTTCGGGCCTGTTGACGGTGAGCAATGGGTAGCTCGCCGTCCGATAGGGGCCAGGCGGCCTACCGCCACCTCTAAAGCAGTATTATTGTAATCTTACCTCAGTGGGGGAAAGAGATGAAGCTATACGTCCTGTAGAGCTTCATCTCTTTTCCACACTAAAGTAATATTTGCGTTGTGTTCCACGTGCGCCTCAAAGAGATGTCAGTACAACTGGGGATTCGCTAGGGCTGATGCCTGTCGGGGTCGCGGGGAAGTCCGAAAGGGATACCGTGCCACCTGGCAACATACAGGCAACTGAAGGAACACGGGTGGGTTTTAGTCAGTAAGAGCCCTCCCGCTCTGCCCAGAGCGAGAGAAGTTATTTGTCAATGTCCCACCCAAAAAAAAATGGTACATAAAATTGGGAATTTTACGTGTAATGTACGATTGTACATTTCAAAGGATAAAAATTGTTTCGTATCGTCATAGGTTATACCTAAATAACAATGTCAAGAAAACGATACACTCAAGTAAATAACAGTTTTGAGGGCAGAGAAAGGTCTGACGCAAATGTATGAATAACAAGTATGATATCGAAATTTCCCATTTCTTTTGTAACGCAAGCCCTGCTTCATATTTTTTCCATCTATTGAAAAATAGTCAGGAAAATAATATTAAGTAGGTAATCTAATTCAATTAGTCACTGACCCATTGAGAAAATACTGGTAAAGTGATACCTAAAGGGTGGCACGGACATCGACGCGATAACTGATACCATAAATTCAGTAGGTACATGATTCTGAACCCCCCTGTTGAAATTTTTCGTCAATAGAAAAGTGAAATAAATACTTACGCGGTCAAAATTTATGGAACAGCAATTTTTTTTTAATAACAGACGAAAATTTTCAATGCAAGGTTCAGAATCATGTATCAAATCCATACATAGGTATCAGTTTTCTCGTCGATGTGCCACACTGTATTAGAATACAATAAAGCTGAAGAGTTTGTTTGAACGCGCTAATCTCAGAAACTACCAGTCAAATTAGAAAAAATATTTTTGTATTCCAATTCGTGAGAAATATTTACCATCACATTGGGAGCGGAGCAAAAAAAAAATCCAGAAAGTAATAACGTGGGCAGGCGATGCGATGCGACAGGGTGGGTCAGGGGAACAAGTTTCACGGAGACGAAGTTGCGGGCAGAAGTTAGTAAATTAGTAACAAATAATTAACCAAAAGCTAACAAAACTCACAAAATGCAACGATTTTAAAGGCAGGCACTTTACTTTGTGTGAATTATTTCATCACCACTGCCTTCAAAACGGTGAAGGAAAACATCGTGAGGAAACATCGTAGAACAAAAAATTCAAACATCCCCCAACCCGTACTGGACCCGCGTTGTGGATTATGGCACACTCCACTCATAAAGAGGAGGCCTGTGTATCAGGAGTGGGAACATATCGGCTGAATATCCATTGTAGTACGGTACATTTTTCAAAAGTTATGGTTACTGACAATGGTCATTGTCAAGAACAGTAATTCTGATGTCATATTATATCCATCAAGTTTGGTTACGCGTTTAAAGAGGTGTGAAATATTTACTGTAGGTACAGTACGACACGAATTAGATGTAGCATCGGCAAAATTCGTAAAACCGATCACCATCCGAACTGAGTGTGTCTTCAAAATCATCAATCTTTATTACTGCTTTAGGTGAAAATGATCTTTACGAAAACGCAATAAGTTGTAAAGTCATATAACCAAATACATTCGTAAAATTGAAATGAATGAATGAAAATTTTCGAATTTATGGTACATCTATTTTTTGTCGTACTGTAACTGTTGTGTCATCTTTGAGTCATTGAGTTCTAGGGTAAAGGTCCTTTTATTACGTAGCTATAACTTAGAGTACCTAATTGACGTAAATGCGAAGATATCTGGTCCAAACAAGGTTCTTTGGTTGGGAAATACCTGACCAAATCCAGATGGGTTTTCATTTTGCAAGTCATGCCTACTTAGTTTAATTTTTGATGTGTAACATCTTTCCTCGTGTTTTCCTGCAATCTCGCTTTTCTTCAATCTGTGTGAGTGATTTCGTGAAAAGGGACGGAAGTGGGTAACAGGAAGCGTGCGCTATTTGATTTGACCAATAAGCGCCCGCGGTTCTAGAGTTGGCCTTCAAATGGCAACCCATTTTCTGAGAGGTTGTAAACAGGATGACGATGACGATGACGATTACGATGATGACGTCGATGACGATGATGATGATGAATATTGTTTATATCATGTATACGCCAGCCAAGATATCAGATGTTACACATCATGCGATTACTCGCTCGTTTTTTGTCTTTTCTGCTTCGTCTTTGTTACTCCTGGGAGTTACTAAGCACCTCCTTTACCTACATACCTATCACCTACCTACCATAATCTAATAAGACACCTTTTTTTTGTAATTCTAAATCTGTATTAGCAGTAACATAAAATACATAAAATCTGCCAAATTGCCTAACAGTTTTTCGGCAGTTCTTCTCGTCTAGCAATGGACTACAAATTTTGAATTTTGAAAATTAATGTGCTTAAAACTTAATTCTACTAAGTAAACTATACAACAATAACAATAATATACCTAGAGTCGGGATAAAAAATCTCACATATTACAAAAAGTATTACTTAATTTACGAAATCTAAACAATTTCAATCCTTCCAAAATAAACTGCTGTTCTAAGATATGGATGACATTACCTTTAAAACTGTAACCAATCCATAAACAGCAACACCCAAAAAAGTGAAACCTCATTTCGCCAAAAGCAACTGTATTTTATAACCAGTGTTGCCACGCCAGATAACAAAGAGATATACAACACAACAGCAGTTACGCGTCAATACATGCAATACAGTTATACATAATGTGAATGAGTCAACATGGTAAAATACTGGCACAAAATTTACAAAGGCATTGTGTGTTAGAGCGACAGAAGGTTTATTATAGTTTACCTATGGCAGGGGAGGCCATCAGGGGATTTTGGGATTTATTCAAGCGCGGCAGATTAACATTGGGGGGATACCTAGCACCCTGTTGTACTCAAGAGAGTGGGAGGGTCAAAAACTTCAAAAACATCTGCCGATTTCCACAAGTCGAAGTAACAAAAATCGTCATAAAGTTCAGAGCGTACAACTGCAGGGAAGCATGTATTCTATGTATGCATAACATGTATGATGAAGATGGAGACTTTAATTAAAAAAAAAAAAACATGACACAACTTTTTTTCATGACACAACTTTTTTTCTGATTATTTGTATAATTTCATTAATTTTTTTTTTTTACTTGCTTGTTATTTTCCGTATACCCCCTTTTTTTGTCACATTGAGTCATTAAAAAAAAATATTTTTTTTTTCAAGCCTCGATATTAAGGAAATTCCTCCAAAATATGGGTTAGCACGACTAGGATACCAAGCCGAATCGTCAGTCTTTTGAATGGGAGCTTCTTTCGGGTTAATTTAACTTCAGAAAATCAGACGCATTTTTTTTTCAAATGGTCAGATTAAAGAAATCCCTCCAAATGATCGTCAGATTATGAGTCAGCACGACAAGGACAACAAGCTGACGTGGGATGTGGACGAGTTAGAAGGAAGGAAGTCATGGACGAAGGAAGACCCATGTCCAGAAAGAAATAATGGCGTGCAATGGTGGTGAAAATATCCGTTTTTCACACATTTTCTGATTTGCGGTACGATCAATCGCCTCTCGTCATCAAGTTTAAATAGCCTATTTCTTAACTGCGCGACCAGACCAAATAATATTAGTAGTTATCACCACTATAACCATTTCTTTCTTAATTTCACCATTTTAAAAATAGAAAATCTGGTCGTCTGAACGTCTGAAAATCTGCCCTTCCTTGTCTGGTTCTGAATAGAGTTATCTATCAATCAGTATTAAATGGATATCACGTAGTCGACATTATAAATGTATAAAAAAAAATCACTAAACATGAATTTTTTGTGTGTGCCTTCTGTATCCATCACTTTATAACCACGCAGTAAATATTGGGCACATTGTGTTGCGCCTACGCATCTTGGAGATAACTATCAAGTTTAGTACTAATGAGGTTGTGTTAGTAATCCTACGCGTCATGTAAGCATCATTATGATAAGTTAAGCATAAATTATGTAGATTTATTGAGGTTCATTTTGTTTTTTTGGGTGTTAGAGTAAGCATTTTGGATTAGGTGAAAATGACTTATTACGTCGATTATTTTCTGTTATAGGACTTATTCGTCTTAAAATCACTGCATTCAAAGTGTACTAAATCTTTATTTTTCGATAAAAAATAATTCTGTATGTAAACTTTTTATATTTCAAACTTTGCCAAATTCCACAGTACTTACTTAATAAAAAATGTGGAAAAAACACTGTACTACCACAATTACCAAAAACAGTTGAGTAACTAAATCTAACCTTATTATGTCAAAACGTTTGCTATAGCAACAAGTAACCGCTCGTTATGTACACAAATCATGCGTAAAGGAAACTTTCTTGAACAGCGGCGCGCGCACCGGTTAAGGCGAAAGCGCCAGGGTAGCCCACAAAATTAAATTGTATTTTGGAATTTGCAGGTCAGTATCAGGATGTAGATCAAAATATGATTTGCGACAGTAACAAATATGTATTTACACAAATATAATAATTCAAATCATCAATATCACTCTCTTAGTTAGAATTATTGGCCTCAAATGTTTGTACCAACTTAGAGAGTTTTATTGATAATTTTAATTATTATAATTCTATATTCTTCCAGTTTGGTAGGTCCAACTTCGAGAAAGAGGTCAATCGTCGAATCCCACTCGGCTCAGCAGCGTTCGGGAAGCTACGTATCTTCTCGTTTCATATACCACAGTGTCTCAAGACGAAATGTTTTGACCAGTGCGTGTTATCAGTGATGACCTATGACTAAAACTAAAAAAGCTCACAATGGGTTTTATTATAAGGCTAAAAGTCAACCAAAGGGCAATGACGAGGGCTATGCTTAGAGCTTCCCTACGTGATCGAATCAAAAATGAAGAGATCCGCATGAGAACCAAGGTAACCGACATAGCCCGAAGAATTGCCAAACTTAAGCGGCAGTGGGCAGGGCACATTGCTCGCAGAACAGATGGCCGAAGGGACCGAAAGGTTCTGGAGTGGTGACAGCGTACTGGAAGACGTAGACGACGACCTGGTTAAGGCCGGAGAAATCCACTGGATGCGAGAAGCACATAACAGGTCGAAGTGGCGGTGCTTGGGGGAGGCCCTTGTCCAGCAGTGGACGTCTTTCTACTGAAATGATGATGATGATGAATTCTGTATATACATATTCGTTTGCAAATTGCAAAAAAACGTTAGAAAATTTGTATTTCGTGAGCTAGCTTAGTGCATCCCCCTTAACAACAGCGAAACTTGAAAGTTCATTATAGCGTGCTGTAATTAAAGTTATTGGTTATAAAATTGTTATAGAATTATTGTTATAATTAAAACTACATAACTAGGAAAGCGTGAAAGCAGATCTTGTGGTAGAAAATCTGTGTAAATAGTGGATGCTTGGTTGTTTTTATTATTATTAATTATATTATTATTGGTCGTGTTTTACGGTCAATGGCCTTTTACACGTATGGAAATTGTGAAATATAACTGTATAGGTATATACAGTGTTTAAACATAAGAATGATTTGTTTGTAATGGATAAACTCAAAAACTACAGGACGAAAATGAAAAAGTTATTTTCAGTATTTTTTCGAAAGATCTCAAGAAATCTTCTTGTTTTCCTATTAATACTGACATCATAATATAAAGCTTCATAATTTTCTCACCTTTCCTCTTCTTTTGCTTCATTGCTAGTGAATCATGCGCAAAAACGTTAAGAGGGCTTGAATAATAGTTTCTTGTTCAGAAGCTTTGTGACTAATTTTCACTGTAGGAAAAGTATTTATGTTTTCACATTTCAAGTAAAAGTTCACCATTATGATTTTCCTGATTTTGTTTTTATTTTCTGTTAGTTTTCATAACATCTAACTGTACACTATAAAGAAAAATTTTTCAGTACCTAATCACCAAATCTTTTCCGCCATCTTTCTTTTTTGACAGGTTTATTCTTAGTTCGCCATTTTTCAGACCCATTTTCAATATCATTCATGTGTACATTTTTATCCCAACCCTGTAAAAAATAACGTTTGCAATTTTTCCCTACCGACCTTACTAGAAGGTACCAAGATAATCCAGCCATTTTGTAAAACGATGTCTGTTGCACAAAATGGCGAATTGTCAAAGATAGACTGACCTGTCATTTTCATCATCCATCCATTAAAAGTTAACAGAATTAAGCAAGGTAAACTTGCCCAGTAAATGCAAAAAAATAGTAGCTTTTATTAGTAGTATCTTTCCCATAAATCAATCAATCTGCCTAGCCTTTTCCCAACTATGTATGTATGGGTCAGCTTCCAGTCTAAGCGGATGCAGCTGAATTATAAAAAATAGCTGTATTTTACATGGGAGCGACTGCCCACCTGATCTCCATAACCCAGTTACTGGGTAACACGATACCCCTTAATAAAACTGGTTGTCAGACTTTTGGGCTTCTGACTACCCGTAACCACTGTCAAAGATCTAAGAATGACAGCCGGGACCAACGGCTTAGCGTGCTTTCCGAGGCACGGAGGGGTCTCGTTAAGTAATGGATGGTCACCCACCGGTTTAACCAGATCAATCGACCCGTGCGGCTGTTATTACTTAGCTGCGAGCCCCTGTGCAATTCCACCTTTACAATAATTGCTTCTCAATTCACTAGCGCAGCCGCCATCGTGTCGGATCCGTCGTATCTGGAGCGAGTTTTGGGGCCGCGTGACACTTAGACAGTATGCACGGTTAAAGAAAGTCCGTGTTTTGAAGCCGCGGTGATAGGGTTGTGCGTCAGCGGTCAAGTTCAGGTTACGGTTTTTTTCTAGCTGTTTTTATTGACGCTTTGCGTGTGTTGTATGACTTGTATGGGTCAGTCGGTTTTGAGCGGTGCTATGAGGAAAATGTTGATGCTGATCGTTTTGGTTAAGTAAGTTGGTCGTAAGTTAAGTTAGTTGGTGACTTGTTAAGAATAGTCTCGTACTTACCTACCAATGTAACATTACAAAGTATTACCTACTATAAACTTTTTTTTGTTTTTGTTTATTATAGTGTACACATTTTGGTATCTTATAAACAAACTAAACCTGAAGGGTCCTGAAGAAGTCTAAAAACCTTAAGAAATTGAAAAAAAAAAGTATGGACAAAATACTTTTTTTTTAATAACATTAAAAAGAAAATCCTTCCTATTTATTGTTTGTGTTTTCAGTTGACAAGAAAAATGTGGAATAAATGAGTTACTTTAAAAAAAGTTAAAATAGCACCAAAGAAATCTTCTCAAAAATTATCTCTAAGTGTGAGCTTATTTATTAGCGTAGCGTAATCAACAAACAATGCTTTCCTAAGCTCTGAAACAGAAAATTTAATGTAACTTTTAGAAATTTCAATAAACAAACTGTGATTTAAATCAAGATGAATACTAAAAAAAAAACGAAAATCTGATATGTACCTACATTTTCTTAAATTTTTTAACATATTTTCAAACAATTTCAATAGCAAATCTGTAAGAAATATTAATCGTCTTTCACATAAATGGAAAATTGCAAATCAATATCGTCGCAGATCAGATAACCGTCACTCTGCTTTCAATTGAGGATTAATTAACAATTAATCAAGGGAGAAAACTATCAACATGACGTCGAACGAACGCAGGGGAAATGCAATTTTCTTATGCAACTAACTCTAATGCGATGCAACCGAGGTATAAAACCAACGTTTCTAATATTACACACATGCATTTTAGCTTGCTTTCTTCGGCATACTCTCAAGTAAAATGGTGGCCGGCAAAAAATGCAGTGCTTTCTTTTTCAATGTCGAGTAGCAAGGGAGACAGACATATGATTTGTGAAGGTTAGAGGAGGATAGTTATACAATATGTATTGCGCGTAAATGTCACGATTGACGTTTGAATTTCGAACTGCACCAAACGTCAAACTTCCCGCCAAATGATTATGACGGTTGCTAGTTTGAAATAAGGTTGTGTTTTGTTTCGGTTGTTATGCTTATAGTGTTGTGACTTTTCGGAGTCGCGTCGACGATTCGCGTGCGCTGATATGTGGGACAATCGAAAGCCTTTCTCCACTCGGCTGTTAGGTATTTTATTCCGTTAGTTTTTTTGTGGCCGCCATTACACCAATATGGCGGTGGCATCATTTTTTCGCTTTGTCACGTTAGATCATTCTTGTTAGACGTTCGAAAGCTGTGTTCTTGTTCTTGGAATCAGAGTCGCATAACTGTATCCCGCGCGGAGAAATGATGTAATAGAGAACCAATGGTTTTTGTAAATGGTTGTGTTTACGCATCGTATTTATTTAATTAATTTGTAAACGAAATGCACGTAATTATCAATTTAAAAAATATCGGAAATTGCATGTTATTTGTTTTGCTGTTGTTAAAAGCAAATTACGATAATTTTTTAAGTAAAAATGTTGCGTGACGCTTGCGCAGAAATACATTCGCATGTTATGTAGGTAACGGTTTAATGTAATAGTTACCTACTAAATAAAAGTAACTGTAAATTATATGTTGACAACATGGTTATTTGGTCACCTGGTGAATTTTAGATTTTCAGCCAGGAATATTAGAATCGCTTATTTTTTACCAGTAGATTTTAGTCATCAACTGTTGGATGGTTACCTACGGTGATATGTTTTTCAAAAACCACCTAAATCTATTTAAATAATCGAATGGAAACTTTCCAGCCTTGACATTGCCATTTCATATATTGTGTTCGATTATCACTTCGACGAAAAGCCTCAACAAAAAAAAACCCAAACCACGCAAAGGACATTCACCCATACAGCATCACCTGTCAAAAATCTATGTCACTAATATCACGAGTTTTGAATGTTTTTAATCTGTACATCCGTTGCACAGACGATGCTTATACAGGCACCGTGTAATTGCATAATTTGCATAGGCAATGCATCGCGTCCGCCACTTTCTCCCACTAACGGGACTTGGAACTGGAACATCCGTTCATTTGTTCCCACATCAGGTCTTCAAATGCTTTTTTTTGTGTTTGTTCGCTATTTGAAATTTTGAGTGCAGCTTTTTACAGGTGGCAAGTAGTGAAATGTTTTGAAAAGATTTTGATAGACTGATGATATTCTCATTCGTATAACAATGTTAGTTTTTTAAATTCTCATTAATCAAAATTCATCCATTCATTTCATTTTGTTTTTAGAACTGAACACTAACAATGGTTTCTTGCAACTGTCTGATGATTAGCTTTGTTTACGCTTTTGACCTGCTTAGAATTTTCCAGAAATGCATTTGAACTTTCTGCGGAGAAAGTTTTTGCTTTTCTGAATTGAAGTCAGTTGTTTATATTGCAATTGAATGAATGCATTATGAATATTTAATGAAATTATTAACCTATTAAGTCTTTATTAAGTTTTTGGGTACTAAATTAGCCTGAAATAAAGTAAGGAATTTACGAATGTTACAATTTAGGAGATTGCAATACCTACCGAGCAAATTAAATTCTACATCTTACATTACACTTTAGCGGCTACCGAACTTCAAATTAATTCAAGTTGCAAGCATTTAGTCTCGCACCTGAGCTAACTGTCACACTCCACTTTTATAGAATTAGGTATGACCACAATGATATCATAGGATATTATCTGAGATGGCCCGTTCATTACCAATAGCCACACAAAAAAAAAACTTGCAACTAGAGTCTATGGTCAGCTCAATACACCATCCAATAACCGTTTCACGCCAACATTCAAAATCATAACACAAAACTCTCTAATAAAATTCAAAATTCAAATCTCCATTAATAAGAGCACAATCTAATCGACCAATCACAGCCGTCCATCCGTTATCAGTTCATGGTCAAAATATGCACAACAACAAAGAGTACGTATGTGTGTCAGACAGCCGGTGAAAGTACGGCGCGAAAGGTGACCGCAACAGGGTCAGTTACTAGCATTACGTGTGCGTACTGTGACACTTTCTTTGACGCCATCTTGGATTTTCAAAGTTTTTTTAGAACGATTTGATTAATGACAGTTACTGTTGTTATGGTGGCGGACGGGTTTTTGTAAGATTTTCGCTAATTTTAAAAAGCTTTGTTGTTTCTTGTCGTGGCGACAGCACCTCCACCTCATCAACGGTCATCAGATCAATATAAATGGGAATATATTTTCATAACAAAGTCATAGGTAGATAGGTAGTTACTTATCCGCCAGTCAAGTCACAGTAATCACACAACTCTTTGCAAGAAGTCTTAAATATTAGCACTGGATCCACCATTCCAGTCCAGCTTATTTTTTAGATAGATTAGATAGAGTTACCCTTGTAGTTTTTTTACCACACCTTTATCAATCGTTGGTATTATCCTCGTGGGAGAAAATTATTATTTTTAAAAAAGTGTTATTTTTGTCCCCCTGTCTTCGATTGGGTACATCTTGGCGTCTGAGCTGAGCAAAATCTTTGTTAAGTATTTTAAGGAAGAAATAAAAGAAAAGCTTCAATTACAGAAATCTAAGAGCGTTTATTCTGAAAGTGGGTTGAGTGGGAGTGGCAACGTCGCAAACAGATGACAATTATTTCACTGTTTTGATTAATTTGGCAATACCTATTATTGTATGGAAATAAGAAATGTGGCTAACTAGCGAAATAAAATATTAATAATGAATTGCAATTATAACATTGAATTTGATTTTGTAACCGTTTTAGGTGTAAAAAAGGCATTTGTAAAATTTCCAAATACTTTTTTTACATCTAAAACGCAATTATTCCGTGTTACGATATTAATTATTACATTTCATAATCAATATTTTAGTTCACTAGTTACCCACATTTCATATTTACTTACCAAATTAATTAAAACAGGTAAATATTTGACAAGTATTTGCGACGTTGGCAACTTTTTACATTATTCTAGAAGAAAATTCCAGCTACCTATTTATATTTTATAATCGTTACCATATTTAGATTTTCTACGCCAAGATTTCAGTAATATTCTAATCTTAATAAATCAGTTATTGGTCAAAAGCAATCACTCCCTGTGTCTTCATTTACCAACGAAGTTCTCTTGATTAGCTACTTCTTGGATTAATTTCTGACAGTTTCGTACGCAAAACTGCTAAATCTAAATAAGTCATTTTTGACATTAGTTCACTTGTATTATTAGTTCACTTGTATATTAGTTCACCTGTATAGAAAGAAACGAATCGTTATTTTATAGGAACCTGTCAAGTTAGATCTGCTTGCCTTGTGAAATAAAAGCGTGACGACACATACATACATAATTCAATATTTATTGCTATTACGTGTTATGGTGCGTAACTATGAATGACACTTTCTTTGACCTATTGCCGCGAAATTACAATGGCGTCCATTTTTGTAAGCGCCATGGGCCATATTGAGATACAGTGTCAAAGTCATGATTGTTTCTATGCGAATAAATGTGTTGGCGCCTTAAGTACGGCACTGCAATTAGAAATAAACGAAAAATACATTAATGTATGGGGACCCCCTTTAATTTGGAATGTTAATAAGGCCACTATATCAACGAATGAAATAATTGCAAATAAATTAAACTGGTAAAAATGCAATAATTAATATCGTAACACCGAATCTTTAGTTTTAGATGTAAAAAAACTATTTAAAAACTTTCCAAATGCGTTTTTTGCACCCAAAATGGGTATAACATCAAATTCAATGTTATAATTGCAATTCATTATTAATATTCTAGTTCGCTAGTTAGCCACATTTCTTATTTCTATTCAGTAATATTGCTATAAGAATCAAAACAGGTAATAATTTGACAGTTATTTGCGACGTTGCCAACTTTTAGGATAAACCCTCTTAAGCGGTATTGAACTATCCCCGATGAAAAGATCTTTAATCTTGATTTAATAAGCAAGTTATTTACAAAATATCATAACTGGTACTTTAAAGAGTATTAGAGGGGCTTGTGGCTAAGTATTAACAGCCACACGGGTCAATCGATCAGGTTAAGCTACGATTGCCTCGGTTGGTCTGTGGATGGATGACCATCTTTACATACCAAGACCCTCCGTGCCTCGGAAAGCATGTTAAGCCACTGATCTCGGCTGTCATTCCTGGATCTTTGACAGTCGTTACGGGTCGTCAGAAGGCCGAAGGTCTGACAACCAGTCTTACACAGTATTTGGGTTGTGGAGGTCAGATAGGCAGTCGCTTCATATCAAATACTGGCTGCTGCATCCGGTTAGACTGAAAGCCGATCCCTACATAGATACCTACTGCCTAGCCTAGGTAGATGATGAACTCTGAGATATCATAATGAAATACATGAAATACTGAAAAGCAATGTACCGAATCGGTTTGTATCATTTGCAATTGCGACATTTTCAAGAAAAGAAAGAAAGAAAAAAGCAAAGAAAGAAATGAAAGAAAATAAATAAAAGAAAGAAAATAAATAAAATAAACAAAAGAAAGAAAATAAATAAAAGAAAGAAAACGTTACAAATACTTATCTATGTACGAAATATGGTATTTGTGTCATAAGTATTAAAAAAAAAAAATCTTAAGACATTTATTCCATATTTCATACATAGATAAGTTTACCTAATTCCTACATAATTGGTAAAATAACCAGGTATTTGTAACGTGATTTTATTACCGCAATTATTTTTCATGATTATAGTTGATTTATATTTCCACGAATAGGTACGATATTCGTATATTGTTTCAAAATAGTGTTACTTAGGACCCACATGAAAAAATAGTTCTTAGAAATCCTTCCTTATTAATTCGATCTTTGGTACTTACCCAAACTAAATAATTAACACAATGCTTGTGGTTTTCCTCTGTAAAAATATAAGTAACCATTTTGTCTGAGAATATTTATGGTCTCTATAATCTATAGGTATACTTCGATTGACGTCTTTTGCAAATCTTGTAAGGAAATTACACGTTTAAACCGTGTTTTGGTGGTTTGTAATCGTTTTCATCCTGTAGCAATGAAACCAGCATGCCTGATAGATATTTATCGACGGCATGTGAAGCTAAGTCAGAGGCCCTTGAGCGGCTTTAAAACTCTGACACCAGGTTAGTCACTAACCACACGAAAAATAAAAAAGAAGACGGACATAAGCTTCAATTTGACCGGAAATACGTAGTTCCTACCACACAATAACAATAACCGGTCAGAATGTTCATGTTTATGATTATGTGGATACTAAATGATTGGCCAAAATAATGGAAGCACCACCAACTATTATCAACAATGTGGTCATCAGTCATCAGCAACGAAATGTCACAAATACCAACTCAACCGTAAACCGATTACAGAAATTAACTAAACTATTCGTTAAACCGTTAAATAAACTATAAACCCATATAAAATCGGAACAGTAAGTCACGTCAATGTAGCGTGATAGCTGATCATCATTCAAAGTAGTACCGTTATTTGGAAGCATGCAATTTTGAACTTTAAAGTTAGGAAGATAAGGTTGTGAGAATTGTGTGGAATTAATAAAGATTTACTGATGTTAATATGGATGGGTTTGTGGTGTAGTCTGAGCGATGAGCGATAGTGACGCTAGCTCTACGAAATAACGGAAATTTTTCGCAAAAACCTTTTACATTCAAGTCGACCTTTGCTTCTTCTTCTTTTCATGTGGTTAGTGACTAACCTGGTGTCAGAGTTTTAAAGCCACCCATGGGCCTCTGACTTGGCTTCACATGCCGTCGAGAAATAACTCTCAAGCACTTCACGGTGTTTTCCTTCACCGTTCTTTAAACAAGTGATCATTCAACAATACGCACATTAATCCAAAAAGTCAGAGGTCTGGCCTTGGGTTCGAGCTCGAGACCTATGACTTGGCAGTCTGACGGGCACACCACTAGGCTATCACTGCTGAACATATGGAACGTTCTATAAAAGAAAGAAAGAAGAAAAGAAAGAAAATAAATTTATTTGACTCAGGTTAAGGCACACAATATTCACACAAAAACAAAAAAAAAAACAGAAAAAAAAAAAATAACTTAAAATAATATGTGTGCCTCACGGCTGCGCCAAATAGGCCCAGTTCAGCATAAATGCCAGACAACTAGTGTCTGACGCTGGTTTTCAACTGGACCTTCTGTTACGAGGACGTCTTACGGATGTAAATCAGTTTTATAGTGTGTTATGTATGTGTTCTATATTTAAATAAAAGTAGATAGAAATGTGTAGCAAATAAAATTAAACTTGATTAGATATTTGTTTACAAATTATTATAAATAATTATATAGCGCTTTATAAGGAATGAAATAAAATGATATGGTTGCACAAGAATATCATTATGGATTATGGATTATTGGATAGATATATAATCATGGATTCACAGCAATGAAACATTTAAATTAATCATGTCTAGCTTCCGTTGGGCATCCACGAGATACTGCCGTAGGCGTCTTCTAAATGTCTCGATCGTGTTAATAGATCGGATAGGTGGTGGCAGGTTATTCCACACTTTGGAAGCCGCATAACGGAAGCTACCTCTAAAAGTGTTCGATTCGTTACAATTCCAACGCACGAGAGAAGAAAACCTACTCAGAATACAATAAACCTCAACGTCCCTGTTTTCCCAACGGAAGAGTGGGTTCAACACTTCATTAGGATAGTGCTCATGGCATTATTTTCATTACTTTAATTCAGGTTCAGGAATTGTGTATTTTGAGGATCCAATAGGTACTTGAATAACTGTGTTTTTGTATTATTATATTTTTTTTCTTTTTTTTTCTTTTTACAAAAATAATTACAAACAATAAATTTTGTGACATAATCTATTCTCATTTTTCCTGTGTACTCACAAAAATCGTAGCATCCTACCATCCGACATCTTTCGATGCGCACACGCATGGCACTCGTGAGAATGCAAGCGCGGGAAGTATTCTAACTTTTCACCACTTTTCCTCCGCACCACACTTTCCTCGTCACGGCCCAATGCCCCCACATTACGACAGACATTTTCATAACTAATACTGCCATCTGTCATGGACAATACAATGATAACTGTAATATCATTTATTTATTCAGCCGTTTGTTCAGTTTAATTGATTATTAATATTCAATGTTCTGGTATATCCACACGCGAGGATTAATGTGGATAAAATAGAGGGATTATCAGGTTTTGGTTTCTTTTTTGAGCTTTTTTTCAAAGTTATTTAAATTTTATTCGTATGGTACGATTTTTTTTACAAAATTGTTGGACGCAAGAGATATTTTAACAAAAATTGGCACATCCATAGACATGATTGTGAAAATAATGATATTATTGACTGTGTCCGGAACACCGTGGGTGTCCTGGACATAATTATATCGAATGTTCTGAAAAACCTAATAGTTGAAGTTCTAATAGTCCTAATAGTTAGTTAGTTTGAATAGTTCTTGTGCATTGAATACACAAGATCTGCCTAGCTGCATTAATATCTATAATTATGTAATTTTATTTTAAAGTAAGTATTTTTTTAATCAAAATGATCTCAGTTGTAATAAGACTTTTTAAATTAGGTATTTAAGTAATTATAAGGTATTTTTTGGATGCGGAAGTAAGTAAACAAAATATAATTATGAAACCATTTGTATTTAAGACCTTTTATAACATACTCGTAGATAACATCACGCCTTGGTTACCCAAAGGGTTAGGCAGAGGTATACCCATAGTACACCCACATTTCGCCAGTAATGTTTAAGGCCCATGTAATAGGGGACGAGCCTATTGCCACCATCGGGCATAAATTCCAAACTCCGGGCTGCTACTGAGAAATTCCAGATGGAAAAGCCCAATAACACTTTGTCAGACCTGGGAATCGAACCCATGACCTCATGCTCAGCAGTAGCGCTTGGAACCACTAGACGAACGAGGCAATATGTATACACTTAGCAACTTAAAAAGTGATTTTCTCCTACTGTGGTGATTGTAATTGTATGTTGTTACGAACATAGTATTTTGGAACCCACACTAATATGAAATAGGTCTTATCTCAAAGTTGCCGGCGTTATTCCATGCGAAAATCGCTTGAATTTTGCTAATTGGATACATACTGGTGCTCGTGACTGTACGTACCTACCATATTATAAATAAAGATATTATATTCTGATTTGTCAACCCATACCGGAGCTCAGAAACGCAACGGTGAAGCTTTCGGCCCATCAAGTCGTTCGTCATTCGGTGACATGACAACTCGACCCGGACATCTCGGCCCGGACAACTTGACTCCAGGACAACTCGACCCGGACAATTTGACCCCGACCCCGATGATAGAATCCGTCATTCTTAGAAGTAGCTATCCGTGTCAGGCAACCACTACAGCAGGCGTAGCATGGCCACTGTAGAAACGGGTTTTGTCGACGGAAGAATAGACAAAATGACAGTTAAACAATCACAATCTGTCATTTTGTCTATTCTTCCGTTTCTACGGTGGTCATGCTACGCGTGCTGAGAGAGGTATTGCACTATTACCAGCCTAAAATCAGGTGGCTTTTATGACAATTCCGTCATCATCATCAACATCATCTTTCTTCCCTAGCCCAATACTACGTGGGGTCCGGTCGGCGCGGCGGCGCAGCAAGTTTATTTTTTCCATTCTTTCCTGTCAGCTGTCACGCCCGTCACTCCTTTTTAGGGTTCCGTAGTCAACAAAGAACCCTTATAGTTTCGCCATGACCGTCTGTCTGTCTGTCTGTCCGCGGCTTAGCTCAGAGCCTCTTAGTACTAGAAAGCTGTAATTTAGCATATGTTTAGATATTAATCACGCCGACAAAGCTGTAAACTGTGCCCTACATGTAATGAGTGGGGATGATTTTTTTCCCTCGTCTATCCCATGTTCTGGAATGTTGTAAACAAAAATATTGTGAGTTTGTGAAAACCATTTTTGGATTCAGGGATCCGTTTGCGAAATATGAAGCTTTAAACTGCAAATTTTTGTTCAAATCAAGTGTGGCTCCCTGCCAGCTAAATGGTTGGTTTTGGATATGTGCAAAAATTCACGACAGTAGTATATACAACGAAATTAAAAGGAAAACTATCACAGCTAAGTAGGCTCAACCAGTCAACGAGTAATAATCGACCAATTGACATACATTTACAGTTGCAAAAACATGTTCTCCCATACATTCCGTATCGGAACATATTTTTCAACTACTATGTTAAGTTTTTTCTTGGGATAAATTCATCCCAACTACGAAACCCTTCATTGTGTGTGGTCTGATACGCACTTAGCCGGTTTTTTTCTTTCATTTCATAAATCACACCATCTATCCATATTTAAATTGGTCTTCCTTTAGGGCAGGACGGTCGGCAACAGGCGGAACGCGGTCCATATCCGGACCGCGAAAGGTCGGAGCTTGGGCCGCCAAATATGGCTAAATACTTAACTAACCATCTTCATCTCTGTGCCTCGGAAAGCACGTCAAGTCGTTGGTTCCGGCTGTCATTCGTGAATCTTTGACAGTCGTTACGGGTCGTCAGAAGCCCGCAAGTCTGACAGCCAGTCTTACCAAGGGGAATCGTATTACCCAGTTACTGGGTTGTGGTTGTCGCTCCATGTAAAATACTAGTATTCAGCTGCATCTGGTTAGACTGGAAGCCGACCCCAACATAGTTGGGAAAAGGCTAGGCAGGTTGACTTAACTAATCATCTTATACAAATATGTTTTTTTTTTAATAATAATAATGATGAATGATAATAATTATCCAGCGCGACATGTCGCGCGACGCGACACCGGGTATTGTTATACTGTGAAGTTTTCTTAGAAATTGTATTGTTCGTGTCGCGTCGCGCGACAAATCGCGCTGGTCTGCACAGGCCTTAATGCTTAGGCCAAAGAATCAGCATTGCCATCCAACGTGGGAATGCTGCCAGCCTTTTGGGCACTTTTCCCGCTGCCAGCGATGCGGACGAATTTTTTGATGCCCAATGAGCTAGACCCTTTATTTTATTTTCTTATTTTTTCCTTTACATACTGGTATATAATATATATAATAGTTACTTGTAATACATACGAGTAGTTAATGTACGAGTATAACTCAAATATTATAGAAATAAAGCACTTAACTTAGACAGAAAAAATAAAAAAATACTAGAGAGTATTACGAGTACTTATTTCTTTCTGGACAGTTCATCGTTCATTCGCGATAGGGTATGGCATTTTTCAACCGATTTGGATAATCCATTTACTAAAGATTATAAGTCTTCATGATCCTGACAAGGTGAAATTGAGAAAAATAATTGTTTAACAAATTGACTACTGCAAACTTAAATTGTCTTTATTGAATTCCAGTCACAACTGTTATCTGTCATTTTTGACAGTTGTATGAAATAGTTACGCCGCGGCAGATTGACGTAATGTGTACAATTAATTTCCGTGAATGTACATTTTATCGTGATTTGATGAAGATCTTTTGAAATAGAGCCTCAACCAGTATTTCTTCTTTATTATGGCATTAGTTGGCAAGCAGCTCCATGGAATGACCGAGCAGACTGCATAGACAGACGGATAAAGCAACCAATGATGAACTGGCAAAGAGAAATGCACGTGCTATGCAACTATGCATGCCTATACAAATAAGAATGACACCACTCGGATCTATTTCACTACAACGCGGATTTACTTCAGTTTAGTCGATCAATAAGGAGCAAATTTTATAGAGCAAGTATTTTTCAATGATTAGGTTTTCTGGGAGAAGCCTTTGCCCTGCATAAGGATAGATCATATAGAGTGATATTATTACCACAGTCGCACTCCGCATTTTAGATATGTGAAGGTACAAGTACGCAGCGGGCTCGTCTTGTCGGGCCAATTCAGTGAGCATAACGTAGTCAGAAGATATAATACAACAGCTTCTAGGTGGATATAACTTTAGGTAATTAGCGCTCTGCGACCTGAATTGCACTTTATTGTGTCGTATGGAAAGTTTGGGACAAGGATCTTTTGGCATGCGGCCAAAATGGGAACTAACACCACAATCTTGTTTTTCAACACACCCCTTGTCATCGCCAAAAGCTCCTTGTAGCAGTGTACCTAATATACAACAAGTCCCGGAATTAACCCAAACCAGCTAACATCCCGATTAGAATAATTATGTTATAATCATAATATAGGTACAAACACAGAATTTTTACTATCACGTATAAAACATTGTTTATTTTATTAAATTAGGTATACTGATGTGGGAAAGGAGTTCGTGGCGAAGTTCTAACAGCCGCATGGTTCGATCCATCAGGTTAAGCTACGCTTGCCGGGATTGATCTGTGGATGGGTGACCATCTTAACATACCGAGACACCTCCGTGCCTCGCAAAGCACGTTAAGCCGTTGGTACCGGCTGTCATTTGTGGATCTTTGGCAGTCGTTATGGGTCATCAGAAACCCGAAAGTCTGACCACCAGTCTTACCAAGGGGTATCGTATTACCCAGTTACTAGGTTGTGGAGGTCAGATAGTTAGTCGCTCTATGTATAATACGGTATTCAGCTGCATCCGGCTAGACTGGAAGCCGACCCCAACATAGTTGGGAAAAGGCTAGGCAGATTGGTACTGATTATGGGAGAAAATTGTGGTCACATTACAAATCTACGCACGCAGATGCACACGTAGGTATAAGGTCTAATGTAGTAGGTACATCGTCCATTTTGGTTTGTTTTGACTGTACTTACAGTGGAAGTGTCACTGTAATATAAGTAGTTTTAATTATTTTTTAGATAGATAATTATTTATATAAAAAATTACAGAAATCGATTCAGTAAACGATTATAAACAAAGAACTTTCAGGACCCTAAGGTGAAATTCAAATCAAGAATCTTGGCACCCTACACACCAATGAAACGTAGTCGTAATTTCTGATTAATGTTGCAAATTCAATCTTATTTACTGTCTTATTTTTAATTTTAATTTTATTTTCGTAACTTACGAGTAATTATTTGTCTTTATTTCTTTTATATTTTCTTAATCAATTGTACACCTTTTTTTTTTTTTTGAGTTAAGGTAATGATCAAATAACTTCTCCCGCTCTGGGCGGGGGGAGGGCGTGTCAGACTCTTACTGATTAAAACCCACCCGTGTTCCTTCAGTTGCCTGTACGTTGCCAGGGGCCACGGTATCCCTTTCGGACTTTCCCGCGACCCCGGCCGGCATCGGTCCTAGCGGACCCCTTCCGTTGTGCTGACATCTCTTTGAGGCGCACGTGGAACACAACGCGCCGTCGACCCGGGCCTGGTCCTTATCGGTCGGCGAGCTACCCATTGTTCACCGTCCGCAAGCCCGCGCCTACGGTGGCCGGGAATTAGCCTGGGATTCCCGACGCCCAGGGCGACTTCTGCGGCGGCCTCTCCCTCACGCGCTCCGTCTCGTCCTTCGCAAGCATTACTGCTTCGCAGAAGGATGTGATCAATTGTACACCTTTTTTTTTTTTTTTTGAGGGTTAGTAGTTATCAAATAACTTCTCCCGCTCTGGGCGGAGCGGGAAGGCGTGTCAGACTTTTACTGACTAAAACCCACCCGTGTTCCTTCCGTTGCCTGTTTGTATGTTGCCAGGGGCCACGGTATCCCTTTCAGACTTTCCGCGACCCCGGCAGGCATCGGCCTTCAAATGTACAATACTTCAATTGTACACCTATTCTTAAGTTAGCAAGTAAGCGGTAATCTGGCGTCGATGTTGTCAATGTTGTGTTTACCTGTAATTGGCATATGCTCGTATATTAGAATATTACCGTCTGATTAATTATCTCTATGTATAAAATATGTATGTGCTGTGGGTGAAATAAATAAATGTGCATTAATTCAGTTACACATCGTAGAAATGTCATTGACATTTCTCAAGTGCTGTCAAATGTTTTGAACGACGAACTACTGTTAATAGTAGATGCACTGTGGTAGTGGTATATGTACATAGGTTCCTGGTACATACAGAAAACTGTGCCCGATCAGTGACAGCGCAGACAGCTAATAACTGATGACCTCGCGAGGAGAAATGCGCCTGCAATCTAACTACATACGTACCTACATAATACCATACAACACAATCGTAGGGCTGTCACTGACGAGAACAACCCGGATTTATTTGCACATAACAACACGGCTTTACTCCCCGAATGGATAAGCAGAGGTGTACCTATAGTAGGCCATATTTCGCCAGTTATGTTTAAGTCCTTTATATAGGTGTCGACCCTATTGCCATCATTCGGGCACAAATCCAGACTCCAAGCTACTACTGAGAAATTACAGATGGAAAAACCTTATAACACTGCCCAAGAAAACCAATCCACTGCGACCCAAGAAAAGAATCCGGATTTATTGGTTTCAATCTGCCTAGCCTTTTCCCAACTATATTAGGGTCGCCTTCCAGTCTAATCGGATACAGCTGAATACCAGTATTTTACATGGAGTGACTGCCTATCTGGCCTCCACAACCCTAATGTAACTGGGAACTACGATACTCCTTGGTAAGATTGGTTGTCAGACTTTTGGGCTTCTGATGACCCGTAACGACTGTCAAACATCCAAGAATGACAGCCGGGACCAACGGCTTAACGTGCATTCCGAGGCACGGAGGAGTCTCGGTATGTAAAGATGGTCGCCCATCCATAGACCAACCCCAGCAAGCGTAGCTTAACCTGACTGATCAACCTGTGCAGCAGTTATAAGTGGATAGAACTTAACCACAAGTATATATATTTTATGTAGACCCAGTAGATCCTGACATATTTCCCATCTCCCACTCCCGGATCAGAGCCCAGGTGTAGCAGCCCTGGCCACCGAAGTGTACCGTTATGCAGCTAGCAACATAGACATGCATTCGAGGTCGCTTTCTCATTTCGCCGGCATCAAATTGCGGTCACCTCGTTTAGAAACGTTTAGCTGGCAGTTATAACTACCGGAGATAGATGGTTTGGTTTCAATGTCAAGTTGAACGAAAATATTTGGTTCTTTTGCATTTATTTATGAGGTCGGACATCCTGACTTTTATGAGAAGGAAGAATTCAATTAAAGTTCACTACATTCATAAACGAAAGTACATCTGAGACGACTATTCCAATGACTGGCAGTTTTCATGTTGGAGGAAGCCATTGTAAATTCTGGGTAACAGGAATTGGAAGAGGGAATAGGGTGACGCGCGGGCTGAACGGATTCGTCCCTGAGGGCCACGATCCCGCAGGTACACGTCCCGGAGGGCCACGATTTCGAGAAATTTTATCACATTTTTTAATTTGTTAAAAAAAATGCATTGTATTGTCTATTGTTTTCAACTTGTACCGTGGACATAAAAAGTGCTTCAATGTGTTTGTTTAGATCTTTTCAGTCTATTTACTGTTAACAAAGTAATGGTTCCGATTACAGAGAATGGAAATTGCATAGATCACCACATTTGCTCCCTGCGTGTTGACAATTCCAAATTATTGAGTCCAGGTTTCCCTACGGAATCTTCTTGAAAAATGAATCAGATTTGACCATAACATGCATTTAAAGTCATAATTTTTGTACTAAGTCAAATCTGCCTAGCCTTTTCCCAACTATGTTCGGGTCGACTTCCAGTCTAACCGGATGCAGCTGAATTCCATTATTTACATGCAGCGAGGCTATCTAACATCCACAACCCAGTTACTGGATAGCACGATACCCCTTGGTAAGACTGGTTGTCAGACTTTCGGGCCGAGGCAAGGAGGGGTCTCGATATGTAATGAATGGTCACCCATCCACGAACCGACTGCGGCAAGCGTAGCTTAACTCATCAATAAGCCACAATTTTTACAAAGTGGTTTAAACAACAGTTATTATAAATGGATATTTTGTAATAATAATAATACCATTTATTTTAGGCGACACTGGCCCATAGAAAAATACCTTAACCTAAACATACAATGTACTCGTATTTTATTATAAGCAAAAAAAAAAAAAAACTTGTGTTAATAAATAAAGCTTAGACTATGTTAGTAGCACTTCACTTTGCACTAGCTTTAATTAGTGCTGTCGTGTGGAACTTGTCCGCGGAAGCGACGGAACACCACGTCCTGCGGCCAAAAGTCTTCTTCCATGACGAGGGGCAAATAACAGTTCGGTACACGCACGACGAACGCCTTGAAGTTGACGTGCCGGTGCGACTCTAGGGTAAGTCAGGGAGAGTTGCCTATAGTTAAAAAAAAAAAAACATTATTAATTATGTATGTAAGATACTAAATGAAATACTCGTAGTTTATTTGAATCACTGTTTATTTATGCCATTCAGATTAAATTTGGAACTATTGTGTAACATATTTTGATTCAAGAATATTTAAAAAAAAAAATGTAGGTATAATAGGCATCTCACCCAGGCATGTGAGTGAGTTGCCTATAGATATCAGGGATAGGGATACACATAATCAGACTTTACACGTTAGGCATTCCGCTGAATCTTCACTGCAGTCTTCATGAAACCACATTTCGCATTGAACACACCGTAACCAGTCGCATTTCTTCTTAGTGGCGTATTATAAGTGGAGAGTATTATAATACTCTCCACACACTACACAAATATCTCCAAGAATTTCGTATTCTATGTCCCTTTCTGGTGAACTATCATGAAGAGAAATATGATCGTCCTCAATGCTCAAATCATCTGAGTTTTCTTTACGATTTTTAGCATCTTTTTCTTTTTTAATCCTCTTTGCATAATTTATATTTGATGGTGGCCTTTTCTTTGGTCCTCTACCTACTAAGGCGGCTTTTTCAAATCTTTTCGGCATCTAAAAAGATAAGAATCTAAGATAATAATCTATAATAAGAAGATAAGAATCTAGAAAACTAAGAATATTTACTGGGCATCTAACACTGAAACATCATTGGGCATCTCTCCCGATCATTAGGGAGAGATGCCTATCGACTCTGAACGCACCCAAAAGCATTTGCAATACAAAATGGTGGATTGTCAACAAAACAAGATCACAATGTTAGGTTATGAAACAATTTAATACTATTTAAGTGAAGAATTTGGAAAACAAAAATTCTCAAAACTATCTCAAAGATTATATTATTACGTTTTAATCAACTACACTTACCTAATTTTAAGAATAAACACCAAAATATTAGTTTAAAATCCTTATTTTGGGAATAAAACACTTCACACTGACATCAACTTTGGACTGACATTAATAAGGATGCGTTCCGATTCACGCATTTTGTATTATACTCGTATTTTTTATATTTAGTGGGCATCTATACCGTATAGGCGTCTCTCCCTGACTTACCCTAGTATCTGCACCCTCGGCGTGTACCTCGTCTTTTGGCGCACGTACTCCACGATGTACTCCGCCTTAGTGGGTAATGCAGTCTATTCTTAGAATATCTTATCCTGTAATCCTCCTTTAGTAATTCTAATTAATAAGTGACTTTGGCGAGGGACTTTGTTTTATAATATGTAAGGATAGCTCTATCTACTACTAACCTCCTTCCTACCTTCCATTTTTTTTAATATACTAGCTATACTATACTAGCTTCCGCCAGCGGCTTCAACCGCCTGATATTTTTATAAATTATAGCCTATTTTACTCACTGATACTAAAGCATTCTGCTGGTGAAAGAATGTTTAAAATCAGTTCAATAGTTTTCGAGTTTATTTGTTACAAACAAAGATACAAATCTTTTCTCTTTATAATGAAAAAAAAAATCTTATTCCTAATAATATTACTAGCTTCTGCCCGCGACTGCGTCCGAGCCTTAAACTTTCCTCAAGAATTGGGGTATCCAATCAAAAAAGAATTATACAAATCCGACTGGTAGTTCCAGCGATTACCCGGGACATACAAACTTACTAACAAACAAACAACCAAATAAACAGACAAACAAATTTTACTTCTTTATAAACTAATAATAATATTTTATTATTTTCCTTTATTTGATATATATACATATAATGTACATTTTTAAATATAAAAGAGAAAACAAAAACATTTAAAAATATAAAAATTAATATTAGTATAGATATATGTTTCCTTTATTTCATTTTTAATACGTAGTTTACATTTACATAATATTATTGCATAACATGATGGCAAAATTATAAATAGTATCATCAAGTGTGATTACCATTTAGTTCCTACTTTAGCGAAGATCTACTTACCTTTCCCCACCTTACACTATATCCCAAAAAAAAAAACTTATTCCTAATCTCAGTACTCAAGTAGATATAATTACTCATCCAGAAAAAAAACGTACTCCTAATCCCACTGGTCACACCCAACGCCACCATCAATGAACGGAAAATTAGAAACTCGTAACGTAACCCAATTCCCCCTCTCTCCCCCTTTCAACTTCGCATTGACATTCGGTGCAGGCAGGTCAACGACCCAACTTTCACTTTCCGGTCACACCCCCCCGCTTTCCTGTTGCGTAACATCTGGAAGTGAATTGCGCGCGTGCATATGTGTGCGCCTGCGCACCGCGCGTGAAAATGTTCGTTTTGTTTGTAGTTAATATGTTATGATTGATTTTGTATGTTTAACGTTGTTTGCTATTATACGGATATTAATCTTCATTATTCATTACAATACAAATAACCTAGAATCTCAAATAAACCGATAATCAGCTATTAATGAAAAGGGTTCAGATGTCATTGTTAAGAGCGTTCATCAAAAAAGTTGGCAACGTAGCAAATAACTGTGAAATATTTACCTGTTTTAATAAATTTGGCAATAATACTGTATGGAAATAAGAAATGTAACTAACTAGTGAACTAGAATATTAATAATGAATTGCAATTATAGCACCGAACTTCATGTTGTAACCGTTTTAGGTGTAAAAAAGACATTTGGAAAGTTTCCAAATACTTTTTTACATCTAAAACTTATTATTCAGTGTTACGATGTTAATTATTGCATTTCATTATCAATATTTCAGTTCAATAGTTAGCCATATTTCATATTTCCATACAGTAATATTGCCAAATTAATCAAAATAGCGAAATATTTGACCGCTATTTGCGACGTTGACCGCTTTCAGAATAAACGCTCTTGAGCGCGGTTTTAAAACATGCCCAAATTCAAATTGGTTCTATTACCTAATTGTTAAGTTTGAAGTAAGTACCTAATTAGTACATTATTATCATGCAAATTATTTTTTCTTTTGCCTTTCCTTCCGTTTGTATATTATGTAATTTCAAATGAGAAAAGCGTTTGTTTTTTCCTAAATGACACACATGTTATGTTTTTTTCCAATGATGTCAAACATATATCCCTTTAAATATTCTTTTGACTATCCTGACAGCATAAAAGTAAGTAAACAATAGCCAGGATAAATGTTACAAAATTATATCATATTGCTTATAGTTATCCTCAGTATTGTTCTTGGTAACAGTCTGACGCGTTTAATAAAAAAGGCTTGGCCTTGTACATAATTAACCACATTTTCACGTCTATGCTATTTACCTAAATGAACTTTGAAAGGACTTACCCTTACTTGTTTTAATATAATTATTACCCTTGTTTTTCAAGCAGTATTGCTGAGCATGAATGAGGTCCTGGGTTCGACTCCCGGGTCGGAAAAGTGTTATTGCGTTTTTCTATCTGGTTTTTTTTTAGTAACGCTACACTAGAAACCATCAGAGCAAAAAAAAACATTCATAAGACGTTGTTTAGTAATCACTAATCGTTAAGATACCTAAAATAAAATTTCTCCTGGAAAAGGTATTAGGTCGGGATTATTAAGTTTTTCGATCCGGAGTTTCTCAGTAGCTGGAGGAGCTCGTGGCTAAGTAACAACAGCCACACTGGTCGATCCATCAGGTTAAGCTACGCTTGCCGGGGTTGATCAGTGGATGGGTGACCATCTTTACATACCGAGAATCCTCCGTGCCTCGGAAAGCACGTTAAGCCGTTGGTCCCGGCTGTCATTCGTGGATCTTTGACAGTCGTTACGAGTCGTCAGAAGCCCGAAAGTCTGACACCAGTCTTACCAAGGGGTATCGTATTACCCAGTTACTGGGTTGTGGAGGTCAGATAGGCAGTCGCTCCATGTAAAATACAGGTATTCAGCTGCATCCGGTTAGACTGGAAGCCGACCCCAACATAGTTGGGAAAAGGCTAAGCAGATGGATTGAGTTTCTCAGTAGCTGCCCGCAGTCTGGATTAAAAACAAAGATAGCTGACGTAAATGCCCAACTTAAAAGGCAAGATATGTCAATAAATACCCAAAGGCGGAGCGGGAGGGCGTGTCAGACTGTTACTGACTAAAACCCACCCATGTTGCTTCAGTTGCCTGTACGTACATTGCCAGGGGCCACGTTATCCCTTTCAGACTTTAGAACTGGTACCCTGAGACCGTGAAGTGGAGTCGCAGGAGACGGTGGACGAGCTGGATCGGTTCCGTCAAAACTGGATGATAAGTTATGTTATTTCATTATCCACTATCCTGCATAAAACGTGAAAAGAAACCCTGAACAAACCTCAACTGAAACAAGTTCAGAGAAATCATTAAAATTACCTATTACTCTGCAATTAGCTATTGCACCTACAAACTCTGAACATTCTAAGAAAAAGGGTTGGTCGGCTAAAATATGCAAGGGCGTGATGAAATGTCGTCATTGGACTGGGCATGACGCAATATCCACCCTAGGTGACGTCAAAGGTAGCCATAAAAGTCTGACATTATGTTTTAAGGTACTCGTGATCCCCCAAAAAAGTGAAAAACGTGACATAGTTATGGCATAGAACTCTTTTCGTTATGTAAAGAAGGAAAAAATTAAGAAAATTTATGAGGTTTGTAACAATTTCTGAGGAAAAAACTTTGCAATAGGTAATTAATTTTGAAGGTGGGCCTTACCCCAAATATTACATCGTTTCTGGTAAAAAAAAGGTATAGAATGAACCACATCTACTAGTCAATTTTTTTATGAACACTTGATTAATCTAATATAACAATAATTTGTCTAAAAAAGAATAATAAAAAATGGAATATACGTTGCGTTTACTCAAAGCGTTTCTGTTAGGCCGATTGGACAAACATACACTGGAAGCGAGAAGTTCCCAAGCCTAGCCTTTTCCCAACTATGTTGGGGTCGGCTTCCAGTCTATCCGGATGCAGCTGAGTTCCAGTATTTTACATGGAGCGACTGCCTATCTGACCTCCACAACCCAGTTACTGGGTAACACGATACCCCTTGGTAAGACTGGTTGTCAGACTTTCGGGCTTCTGACGACCCGTAACGACTGTCAAAGATCCACGAATGACAGCCGGGACGAACAACGGCTTAACACGCTTTCCGAGGCACGGAGGAGTCTCGGTATGTAAATATGGTCACGCATTCACGAACCAACCCCGGCAAGCGTAGCTTAACCTGCGATGGATCGACCCGTGCGGCTTTATTTCTTGGCCACGAGCTGCTCGAGAAGTACCCAAAGGCCTAATTACTGTAAAGTATGGAATCAATTTTATGGTATTTTTTTATAAGCCGTAAATAGGTCTGATTACTCTCCTTACACCTCTCTGTCAAGAGCCAAGGATCACAGTTTGTTAAAGGAGTCCAGCTTACATAATATTATGCAAAACAATATCCCATGTTATCAGTGAAAAGTCCGTTAGTCAGATAATAAAAACTTATTAGACACGTATTTTTTGCTTTATCATATTTATATTTTATTTTTTTAATAAAACGCATGGCAAAGTTGGGCAGTGGGGGCTCGCTACATCACAAATCAGTATAAAATCTACCAAAGACTGATGTTATGCCCCATTTTAACTCAATGAATTGCCGTAATCTTTTGAATATGTGAAAAAAGAAAAAATAGGTGTCCAATATTTTTTAATAATCTATCTGAAAGACATAAAAATAATGTTATTGTCAACATCCCTATTGATAGTTTTTCAACAAATACTGATTGAATATGTAACCCAAATAGCCAACGTGTGTTGTAATTCCATAATCCCATCCTTCCTACCAGCGCAAACGCAGCAAAAAACACACTTATTCCTGTTCAATTATATCACAACGTAGGAAGCGAAGAAAGCGCAACCATTATACGTACATATATAAATTGTTGCAATTACTATTACTCGCGTGATGTAAGGTGAAATGCTCAGGCGCAGTCGTCAGGAAGTTTGCGTAACAGGGGCCTTGAACCTGCGCGGAACTGCGCAAAACTGCGCGAACAGGAAGTGGAAGTGGTGGTGGGAAGTGGCTTATTTTGCGCGGTGAAGTGGCTTTTGGGATTTGGTGGTCAGGGCTTTTTGATTGCTTAATTACATTGATGATTATGATAAGTTATGTAATTCGTTTATTATTATGACGTTGTATTCAGTGTTAAAATAATATCTATTTAATATAAATTTTATATATGTATATAAAATGTATATCTGCTTTATAAAATTTTATTTTATTGTATGCTTACTGTAACTAGAATATTTAACTAAGTTATTTGATCAGTGGTCCCAAAATTAGGCAGTGCCTGTATATTAGGGGCCTGAGTTACGTTAACTTAAGTTTTATTTCAGGATGTTTGATAATGGACATATACTTCATTAAATAGCCTATGTCACCAGGGCGTATTATTACGAATCTATTGATACCTCATTCATCAAAATCGGTTCAGTAGTTTAGGCGCTACGGTGAAATACATGTAAATACATACATACATAGACTACAATAAAATCATAACCCTTCCTTTGCCGTAGTCGGGTAAAAAAGGTAGAGAACTAACAAGATAAAATAAAAATAAATTGAGCATTTGTTTATTTATTTTATTATTTATGTACCTACACACAGTAAAATACAAAGAGATATGACATAATTATAATTTGAGTACAAAGGTACTGCTTATTTCTTAAGAAATTTCTTCCAGCAGACCTGCGAAAGGAGAAATGAGAACAAAAAGAGAAAAATATGAATTTGCGAAGTCTTACTAAAAAAAATATAAAATATACCTACACGTATATCGTAATAAATTAACATATACTTAAATAAATACATAAAGCTTAAATAAAATAAACGTACATATAGGTATATAAATACTCACAGTAGAGAGGAAAGGTAATGCTCTTTTACTCGATATTTAAATTGTGAAACAGTTTTTAAATCACGAATGCTAGGCGGAAGTGAGTTCCACAGTCTTACTGCATGGACAGAGAAGGAATAAGAATAGTAGCTTGTCTTATGAGGATGAGATTTAAGGAGGGATCTAAGGTGTGATCTACACGGAGCGTCGCTATTGCGAGCGTAAGAAAAACGCTCACGCAGGTAGGAAGGATAAGACGGGTTGTGTAAGATGTTGAAAACGAGACATAAAATCCGAGTGTTCCTGCGAAGGCGGATTGGGAGCCACTTGAGTTCCTTGCGAAGGTGAGAAACATGGTCATACTTTCGTAGACCGAAAACAAAGCGAATGCACAAGTTTTGCAAGCGCTCAAGCTTATTTAATAGCTCCTCAGTAGCATCCAGGTAGCAGGCGTCGGCATAATCTATAATCGGCTGAATAAGTGTTTGTGCCAAAGAAATTTTAGTCTTCAAGGGCAGAAGACTTTGAAGGCTTTTCAACGAATGAAAGGAGAAATGTACCTTTCGACTAACCTCACTGACCTGAGCACGCCACGAAAGATTGGAGTCAAGAATTACACCCAGATCTTTGGCGGTTTCGGTGTAGTCAATGCGAACACCATCGAGATATAAAGGCATTAGAGATGTAACATCAGCCGCATTGCGGACGAATCTGCTGCCTATGATCATGGCCTGGGATTTAGTTGGATTGATTTGCAAACCAAATGACTTAGCCCAAACGCTGATACAAGCCAGGTCTTGCAAGCAGCAATTGCAGAACCCGCATCAGCTACAGTAAAATGTCGGTAGAGCTGCAAGTCATCTGCGTAAAGATGAAAACTAGAGGAGATTTTATTAACTTTGTTACCAGAGGGTAACAAAGTTAATAAATATTGAAAAAAGAAGAGGAGAGAGAACGCTACCCTGAGGAACACCCTCAGTGAGGCTACACCAATCAGAGAAGGACTCCTCCAGGCGAACACACTGAGAGCGTCCCCGAAGATAAGAACTGAACCAAGCTAAAGCGGAAGAAGAGAAATTGATAGCTATATTATTTATGAAGAATATATCCTGCCAGGCTAAATCCTTTTCACAGTTTTATTTTGATAGCTTCCATTTTCTAAAATTCTCAGCAAATAAATCTTTTTCATGTATTTACTACCATCATATTTTTTTAAACAAATGTGAACATCTACAATTTAATTCACAGATATATATATATATATACAGACAGTTAAACCTATTACATATTTATAAATAGAAATAATTAACTGAACTAATAGTTAAAATCATTAATACCGTTGATGCTACAGTAAATGTGAGCACCTGCAGTTAGATGGCAGCATGCATCGTTTGAATTATCTGATGATAATTGATTAAGGGACTTGTCAAACTGGATGTATTTCTAGATATTTTATGTTATGTTATGTTCTATTTGACCGGACCGTAGGACGCAGAACGCATCCAGTGTGACAAGTCCCTTATCAACCAACCTAACCTAATGAAACAAAAATGCAATGCAATGTAAAATATTGTATTTCCTAATGATTTAGACAATACCAAATTCTACATTAATTTTGAACTTGTCACAAGATCTAAGGAGGGGGTCGTCAAAGTCCGCTCGATGGCTGGTCGCTGAGGAGATGCGGGGAAGCCTTTAATCCACCATTATAATTTATTCTTAACAGGTATCCTAAAATAGCTATTTTGCAAAGTCTATTTCTTATAACCTAGCGAACAATGTCAGAAATTATCTGGTATACCTACATCAATCAATCTGCCTAGCCTTTTCCCAACTACATATGTTGGGGTCGGCTTCCAGTCTAATCTGGTATACCTACATAAATACTAAAATTTTAGCATGATATATCCAAACGTAGCAAAAGGAGTATGTAAAGATTGTAGGTAAAGGCGTTCTGCTTAACCCCTTAGGATAAGACGTGAGTTTTTGTTTACAATGCAAGTTCTGCTGAAGGAAAGGACTTAATTGTCTCGTAATTTGCTCAAATGAAGTTCGGGAAACTGGTCAGTGGTAGTAAGCCTTTGCGATAGGGATGACACCTGGATAAAACAAAATAAATTCTAATTAGTCCGTCAGTCAGATAATAAACAATATAAGACACGTATTTATTGCTTTATCATATTAATAACAAAATACTTAGATAAAACGCATTTTAAGTTGGGGAGTGGGTCGCTACGTCACAATTATTGTATAAAATCTACATACTTGTGACGTCGGCATATTTTAACTCAACGTATAATCTACAAGACGGACAAAAAAAAAATTGTCTTCATCCCTATTCATCGTCGAAAATTAATTACACAAACACACACACACATACAGACATCACACAGTACTTTAAATTATTCTGAAGCCTAACAATCAGCTCATCCTCTATTCTTAGAAGCGAGATACAACACTATCGTTGCAAATGATCTGAGTTCAAGGCCCGACCAACGTTTTGTTACGTAAAGAATATTATTATTGGACGCACGTAACACTAGAGAAATGCTGTTACGACTACGAATATTTGATATCCGAGTGTTGTTTGTCATTGTTTTTTGTGACGGGAGACCAGAACTTAAAAAAAAAAAGGAAAATAAAATGTTGGGTTCAGAGACTGTTGAAAAGTTCTAGGGATTCATTATCAATTTATGAGTAAAATTTAATGTGGGCAATACTTGGCTAGAACAGCTACTTATGGTCATGAGAGATGTTAGTAAAAAAACAAAGATTTCAGGAAGATGAACAGAATAAAGAAAGAAAGAAAGATTGAAAAATAAGTTTATTTGTCACAGAAACACGTGCTTAAAAAAAATAAAAAAACTGAGTAAATAACAAAACAATAACAATACAATAACGAACACAAAACAGAAATAGTCGGCAGCTGCTGGCACGTCATGACTGTAACAAGAAGGCTTCCACTCAGCATGATGCTGTGCTATGGAGACCCACAGCACAGTGCTGATTTTCAGTGGTCACCCGAAAGAAACGTACGGAAACCAAGTCAGGTTTAAAGAATTATACATAAATATAAAATAAATAGTAATTATAAGATAATGCTATTATACAACCAACAGTATGAATAAAATGATTAAATAACATATAAATAATTATCCGCAGGCATCACTGTGCGTGCATAAATATACGTAGTGGTCTAATCAGGGAGTTCATCACTTGGAATGTCCTCGTCGTTTCCTAATAATGCACCCTAACTTCAAAACCCAAATTCAAACATCTCATGAGCCTCTTTTATCACCAGACGCCATACCTTTTAAACTGGAACACAGTAAAATGCATGGTGACAAGAATAATGACAGCTGTAGTACTTCTCTACTTACCTTCCCATTTTTAGGTTATTGTACTTTCGCTATCCACTGAGAATACTCGAGAAGTTCCCCCTCAATCTCCTGCTTACCCTTGTATCTTCAACTATACGTAAAGCCAAGCCGGTAGTTCAAGGCTTGTTACGCAAACTTTACGTCACCGCACCGGGTCGTCGCCCGCGCAACTCGCGATGTTTGAATGCATATTTTTATCATACTGTTCGCTATGTTTTATTTTTATCTCTCGATCTTTTGTTTAGGTAATTTTAATTGGCGGGTTTGCCTTGATGTTTTGTTGCGTAATTTTTTTTTGCAGTGTCAGAGTGGTTGGGATTTTCTTTGGTTTCGCGGCCATTTATTTTTATTGTCCTGGATTGCTGCGTCGGTTTTTAGCATTTCAGCCTCCTTAGCTCCTTTGGTGTTACAATTAGCGATCAGGATGAGCAACGGTATTATATATTCTATCTGTTAGGAATAGCAAGTTTTGAAGACCCATCCATGTGCCAAGTTTGATGACGTTTCCACTTTAGGCCTAGAAGGAATGGGGTAATGTACCAGGAGTGTCCAGAGTGGGCTAGTGAATGCCAAACACGTTTTATAAAAATAAAAAATAAACTAGATACATACATGCTGGTTTCCTCATGATTTTAATTGTTTAAGGGGACAGCTTTTTACTTCACTTTTAATTTGAAGGTGGACAGAGGGGACGGAGGAGACGGAAAACATCATCTAAGACTGTTTTCCTCCACCGTTTTTAGGTAAAAGTATTCATGAATCATATAAAAATCGACCCTACATTGAGTCAGGGATGCTGATGACTCATTTTCAATTCAGAACGGTAATCTCTTCAGTCTGACGTAGTGATGTACCGTTTTTGTAGAAAGTGTGAAAGCATTACAGAATACGTTGGAACGTGCGTCCTTACGTCATCCGGCTGTTGACCCCAGCGGCCATGATAGCCTATGTTAATGTTAGACAGTGAATTTATTTTCATATTGTCTACTGTTTTTCTTTGTAATGAATTTCAAATGATGTAATTATGGTAAATCGAATTTCTTTTTTACGGTGTGATTTGATTTATAAAACATGATTGACTATTTTCCACGTGTTTATACATGGTGTTCCTTTTGATATTCCATAACTCTGTATTAGTATTAAAGAGACCATGTTTTTATTTGTTTTTCTCTTTCATATAAAATAATTCGAAAAAGTCACGATTATTTATATAAAACATTCTTATGCGAAAAAAAAAAAATATCAGTCAATTTAGATTTTGTGCCCATAAAAAAAATTACGACTTCGCATTTTCTTAGCTTTAACTATGAATGATTAGTTTGAATGAACATGGTTTACTCGTATTTAACAATGAAACTTAGACACACATTTCGACAGTCTAGAGTTATGATATCTTTGAAATTATGTATTTTTGGAACACTTGTTCTAGAACCTTTTGTATTCTTTTTACATAGAGCATATTATCTTAGAGTTAAAGAACATCAAAAGAAACACGTTGTATAAAACACATCGGCAGGTAACTGACCCAATGAAGGGTAAAGGTTGTCCATGCAGAGAGGGTACAAGCAGAGACCAGCACGCTTGTTTACTGCGTGAAGGCGATTTCATGCCGTGAAAAGTTCTTGTTTTCAAAAGAGGTTTTCCACCATGATTATTATAGAAGTACATAGTTTTCATATTGGAGGTTGTGGCTAAGTAATAACAGCCGCAAGGGTCGATCCTTTAGGTAAAGCTACGTTTGCCGGGGTTGATCCGTGGCTGGCTGGCTTTACATACCGAGACTCCTCCGTGCCTCGAAAACCACACTAAGTCCCGGCTGTTGGTTCGTGGATCTTTACCAGTCGTTACGGGTCGGCAAAAACCCGAAAATCTGACAACCAGTCTTACCAAGGGTTATCGTATTATCCAGTTACTAGGTTGTGGAGGTCAGATAGGCAGTCGCTCCATGTAAAATACTGGTATTCTGCTGCATCAGGTTAGACTGGAAGCCGACCCCAACATAGTTGGGAAAAGGCTAAACAGATTGATAGTTTTCATATTGCCATTAGCTTTTGTGCTAATAATTAATAGTAATTTTTTCAGTAGGCATAGGGTTCCTTTCGCCTCGTTTTTACAAGACATCGATTTATTATTCAGAGTTCTACTGAGGAGCGAATGACCTCAGGGTCATCTATGGATGCATACCCTGTTAAGAGATTCGGCTCTAATACTATGACATCACGCCAATTATCCTCGAAGGGCTAGGCAGAGATGTACTTATACACACACACATTTCGCCAATTATGTTTAAGTCCCATGTAATATGGAGCGAGCTTATTGCCATCAACCGGGCACAAATCCAGACTCCGAGCTGCTACTAAGAAATTCCAAAAGGAAAAACCCAATAACGCTTTGCGCTACCCAGGAATCGAACCCAGGACCTCATGCTCAGCGCTTGCGACCACTATACCAACGGCTATCTTTTATCATAATACCGATCATTTATTTATTTATTTATTTAAGGGCACTCCAACGACTTATTCACTAATAAATTTTTTGGGGTACTGTAACATTTATACTTAAAATCTAGAGTGAACTTGTCACTTACAGGTGTTCACAGCACTTACATATTTCAAGTTTTATAATATTACATAGAGTACATATAGGCTATCATGTAGCCGTTGATGACTCCTGCATGACGCAATAACATAGCCTGTTAGGCAAGACGTTGATATAACAAGAGCACGCACGCACGTGTATTTAAATTTACCTGTCATCAAAACCACACGTGTGTCGTTTTTCTCCTCAAGATTTTGAATCACGGAAATCCCCACTTAAGGCGACGATAACCGACTTTTAATTTTTATTTGAAGATCACGTCTAAACGTAGTGTTAATGATTTGGAAAAATATATGTTAAATGTGAGCATTTTCTTAATAACTTAATACATGAATATTTTAGATTATGTTTATATTATTGAAATTAATTTGTAAAGTTATGTCTAGCGCGGATAAAAAACTGAGAATGACGCAAAATCTATCAAGCATAGGTTTCTGAAACCTTCACCATTTTAAAGCTAATTTAATTATTGATCTTTTAGTATATATGTTTTATTAAAATACTTTTTGTTTTATGTATAATTCATTAATAATGCGTCTAATTTGGGACAGCTCTTCTGGATGGGCGAGTCTTATTACTGGCTGGACGTACGACACGTTGCGTGAGCTCAGTACCTAATCACTCAAGGTCACTGGCATTTAACTACGTCTTAAGCTTCACTTGCATAAAAATACTTATTATTATTTTTAACATAGGGTGTATTAAGAACTTAGCGTTAATAAGGAAAAACTTAAAAGTAGGTGAAGATGCAGGAAGATTTTATTTTATTGTACAGACTGACGTCAATGATTAATTAATGCAGCCTAGATATTTCCTGTTGTGCGGTAAACACGGTTTAAAAGATGCATATTAGAATTTTCGTAAAAGCATTTTCCTTCATTTTGAAAAGCATATCCTTTACTAATAAATCACACAATGCTCACAATATTTGACAAACAATGAAGTGTCATGTGAAGCGTTAAGCTATTTTGAATCTTGTGCCGTGTCATATTGTCCTGTCCTGCACTTAAACTAGCTTTACAGTTGAAGCTACGGACCCAAAATCTGAACAGTTTTGTCTGCCGTAGAACCTGTAAACAACTGTTATTTTTTGTGACAAAACAGTGTTTTTCCAACGCCAATAAGACTTTCAGTAGAGTTTTCCAAGTTTGACACTGTTTTGCTGCAAGGGTATAAACTTGATTTTTATAACTGTACGCGTGGAGCTGTCAAAATGGTAGGTTGTTAGATTTAATTCACCCGCCCGGTTACCTCATAATACGGTATACGCAACTCGTGTCGTCTCCACAGTTCCGTCTTATTATACGTTAATTTGTTATTGTTATTATTTAAACCTCATACACTATATACTTTTGACATTGACAGGCGCACAGTAATAAAAATCAGGTTACATCTTTGTTTTCATAGAGGGATACTCACCTATCCTCCAGTCGACCGCGGCTGTCACAGCTTAACCTCACAGATCGTCCGAACCACGTGCCTGTTATGTAGCCACAAACCCCTCAAGTCGCTGAACCTAGACAGATCTAAAACTTTTCCAGCCAGACTGATGTTATGCAAACCAAAGGCCGGAATCGAGCGTCGACCCGCCTTGGTTCGGCCAATCACCTGTATGTGACGCATTGGTGATTATAAATTACTCTTCGTTACACTACTTTTCCTGTAGTCTAGTGATGAACAGGAAAGATTGCTCCTTCCTGGGGGTTCCTGAAGGTCGTTTAGGACGTAATAGAGAAAGGAATTACCTATTGATCTAGTAAAACTAAAAGATAAAGGAAAAGACGGTATCTTTCCTTTTAGGTATCAAACGCATATTTTGCAATAAAGAATTCCGTTTTTGATAAAATGTTTCACTTTTGAACGTCAAGATTTTACAACAAAAAAAGAATTGGTTCTAGTCCCCCCTTCCAAAAGGTAGTTTTCGTATGGAGAAGAATGGGCAAGAAACTCCACCGTTACTCTTTTAAAATGTTTTACAATATTTTGTATAGATTACTGTGAAGACGCACCTTGAATAAAATTACTATACCACAATAGGTATAATAATAATTAAAAATGAAGCAATGACATATAAACTAATTATGTGATAGATACATGGTGCTCACATATTTACACACATTTTTTGCATCAATTTCCAGCTAAACTGTTCTTTTATTAGATATTCCTTGAAATTAAGCTCATGACTAAGTATTTCTGCAGTTGTAGTATTTTTGTATTGTAAATCCTTGTGAAATACAAATTTTGATTTTGTTTTTAAAATTAAATATTAATAGTCTCGACACGCATGATGCAGCGTTTTTTTAAATTATTAGCTTGAATGAGTTTACATGCACAATAAAAAATACTAATGGTTCCTGCAGACAGGCGCGACATGACTCTTGTAGAACAACTTCTACGAAAACCTAATGGAAATTGTTCTTCCAGAATCGCGTCAATGTCGCGTCGCGCCTGTCTGTTTGAGCCCTAGTGAGTAGAAAAAGAACACAGACAAAGGTCAATAACCTCAACAAAAATCCCTCTAAATAGTTCAAAAACAAAATTCCATTCATTCCTACTTCCGTGCGCTTGCGATGCTAAGCGCGTGTCACTTTCGCGTCAATCGTTTGCGCATGCGCAGCGCGCACCCCCTGTTTGGTGAAACCGCAGTGTTTGCGCACTTTCTGACCAGTATCCGGATATCGACGGTAACCAAAACTATTTAACTAGTAAGTTGTTAGATAATGAACTTGTGGAAATCAGGTCGTTGAACTTTTGGGTGAACTTGATGTTTTGATTGCTTAGTGCTCTCGAGAAATTAGAATTTTTGGTGACATTGTAATGTGTGGTTGATTTTCAAATTTTGATGAGTTCTATTTTACATTTGCGATCACCAGCGTTTACACCCGCGTGACATTTTTATACATTATAGCCTATGTTACTCAGAGATAATATTGCATTCTAATACTGATGAAGGAATTGTTTAAGTATATCGTAGTTTTTAAGTTTATTCATTACAAACAAAAATACGAATCTTTTCTCTTTAATATATGTGTAGATAATTTTGTTTATCACCATATTTCTACTTGAATATTAAGAGCGTTTATCCTAAAAGTTGGCAACATCGCAAATAACTGTCAAAAATTTACCTGTTTTGATTAATTTGGCAATATTGCTTTATGGAAATAATAAATGTGGCTAATTAGAATATTAATAATGAATTGCAATTATAACATTGAATTTGATGTTGCGCTTTAGGAGTAAAAAAGCCGTTTGGAAAGTTTCCAAATACTTTATTTAGGTACGTCTAAAACTAAATATCCGATATGACGATATTAGTTATTGCATCAATATTCTAGTTCGCAAGTTAGCCACATTTCTTATTCCTAAATACAGTAATATTGCCAAATTAATCCAAACTGTGAAATTTTTGACATCTATTTGCAATGTTGCCCATCTGACCTCCACAACCTAATTACTAGGTAACACGATACCCCTTGGTTAGACTGGTTGTTAGACTTTTGGGCTTCTAACTACCCGTAACAACTGTCAAAGATACCATAAAAAAAAAAACTCACCGAAAAAATACCCGTATTGCTCATACCAGTTTCGGTCCCTGCCCAGCAATACCTCCTAGATACTGCTTCACCGCCATAAACGATGAATCTCAAGATAATCTTATACTTACCTTAGAAGCTCTTCTCTACTCTTCATTTCATACATTAATTCATAGCCCAAACCCCAAAACACGAACTCCTATACCTTGAACTTATCCACACACACTCACACACCCGTTCACTCTCTCACATACACACACCCCCACACACCCGTCTAACTGTCAGTCAGTACTTGTCAAACTCGGAACTACAAACAAGGAAGAGGTTTTACGTAAGAGTTATTACAGAGCCTTGAACCTCGGAACAGAAGCAAAGCGGCGTCCGCGAACGTCAGCAGCTAATTGATCGTGTTAGGAAGTGGATTATAGGCGGGGTAAGCAGAGCTAAGCGTGGAATTGGATAACGGTGGTCGACATGTTTTATGCAGTAAACATAATTATCAAACTGCTTTATATTTGACTGAGTAAAAGTAGGTGACATATTTTTTTAAATAAAACAAAAGAAAGAAAGAAAATAAATTTATTTGACTCAGGTTAAGGCACACAATATTCACACAAAAACAAAAAAAAACACTTCGTCTCTCCTTAAACATCATCATTACATATAGTTCCTTGATCTTGTTTCATGTTTATTATTGTATATATACTCGTATATATATAGATAAGTGTATGCTTTATGAATGTATGTATTTATTGTGTATGTAAATGGTACACCACTGACTACCTGCAGTATTTGTCTCTCCTTCTCCCTTTAATCCATGCAAAGGTTGTCTGTAAAAGATCGCTTTTAGCGATAAGACCGCCCATTGTGTCACCCTATGTAAAATGACTACATTTTTAGCTGTATTTTTTATGGTGTACATAATAAAGAATATTCTATTCTATTCTATTCTAAAAAACTGAAAAAATAAAGATAACTTAAAATAATATTGTGTTCGTCACGGCTGCGCCAAATAGGCCCAGTTCAGGATAAATGCCAGACAACTAGTGTCTGACGCTGGTTTTCAACTGGACCTTCTGTTACGAGGACGTCTTACGGATGTAAATCAGTTTTATAGTGTGTATGTGTTCTATATTTAAATAAAAGTAGATGGAAATGTACAAAATGTGTAAATCGTAGTTTTTTTGTTTATTCATGAATAACATCAATCATTTTACTGAAGATAGAAACATGAAATTTTTATAAAGAAGTGGATTGTCGTACAGTCATACCGGGTCGTCAGAAACCCAAAAGTCTGACAACCAGTCTCACCAAGGGGTATCGTATATCCCAGTAACTTGGTTGTGGAGGTCAGATAGGCAGTCGTCCCGTGTGAAATACTGGTATTCAGCTGCACCCGGTTAGACTGGAAGCCGACCCCAACATAGTTGGGAAAAGGCTAGGCAGATTTATTGTAAATATATATTATATAAAAATATTAACTTTCTGCACACCTTCTCCTTACAAACTTTAACTGTGCCAAATTTCACACTCCTCCGGCCGCGTAATTTTCGTAAAAAGGGGTACAAATTTTTTGCTTCACGTATTAATAAAATAATAATTACACCTGTTTTTTTACAGGGAAAAGCGGTAGGCATGTACGACCAGGGAAATTATTGTTACTTTAATTTGGCGTGTCATAGCCATTTCCAAAAACTGCCAAAGAATGACAGCGTCACTGGATTATAGGTATAGACAATTAATATGACTTTAAATACCGGTACAACTTCCCCGGAAAAACCTCTTCGACACGAGCCAAATGTACAGGAAAAACAAAATTTGGTATTCCTGTGTATTGTACAAGTTTAGCTTATCAATACCACAATTTCAGTGACTCCTTTATTTTCACAACCACACCGGAAACTAGTTACCTCAATGACAATATTAAATAACAATGACGACAATTTATTACTAATATAATTTTCCAATCTTTCCGCTGAAGTTTTTTGTATTAGTCACTCATTTTCATCTACCTAGCCTTTTCCGAACTATGTTGGGTTTGGCTTCCAGTCTTACCGGATGCTGCTGAATACCAGTATTTTACATGTAGGGATTTCCTATCTGCCCTTCACAACCCATTTACTGGGTTGCACGAAACCCCTTGGTAAGATTGGTTTTCAGACTTTCGAGCTCGTAATAACTGCCAAAGATCTACAAATGACAGCCAGGACCAACGGCTTCACGTTCTTTCCGAAGCACGAGGTCTCCATATGTAGGTAATGGATGGTCCCATCAACGGATCGATTTCGGCACTTCGAGCTACACCTTCAATCGACCCCTGTGGCCGTTATTACCTACTTAGTCACAAACCCTGTTTTTGTGTTAGTCACTTCATAAGACTTTTATTTTCCGAGGGTGAGTTGAATGTTGAATCATACAGGGCGAGAACCCCTGACGTTAGGGAAGCACGGTGACGTCATCTCTTACGTCATATGTCAAGGATGTCGGTGAATGATGAAACAATAGATTTGCATGTGAAAGCATCTGAAGATTTATTTTAGATCATTATCGTGCACTGTTGAACAAAGACATTGCAATTAGTTTTTCGTTTTATTAGGGTTTCGATACTTATCACACAGCGAACTACCAATTACATAATTTTGGCTTATGTCTGATTACTGTCTACTGTCTATCTTTAATATTTTTCATGTTATTCAATTTTTTAATTTTGGATAGCGTTTGCCATAATGTTATTGGCTCGATTTGGATTCTATTCAATCAATCAAAAGTCCAATATTTGTCGACTTTGAAAAAAAACGGAGGTCAAGTTTAAGTCCGCAAAGGACATATGCCCATGGGCGACATTGTATGTAATTAAAGAAGATAAAGAAAGGTTGATGTATTTAGGAAGATGCTTAAAAAATTGGCTTTCAATTTGTCCAAACTTTCAAAGTGCTAATCGATTTGATCACTGCAGTTATTTACAACCTTGCATAACCTTGCATAGGCGCCTAGAACCGTTCTTCTCTGCGGTGGGCAGAGTGGTGTTATTGCACAGCGAGGAATTCTTGAGGACGTACGGAAGGACGTACGGGAATTAGTGTGTAATATTTGTGGGTAGTCAATTCAATGGGGCGTATACGTTTTCAACACCGTTTTTTTTAAACAGCTAACTTAGTTTTCAATTACAGATCGAAGCCGCCGATTACAGCAGTTTCAAAAAAAGGTAAAAATCTCATTTTCTTAAAAAGCTCATTGGTTCTAAAGTCGTGTACTTTAGAACCAATATTCTCAAAAATCATACTCATGATGTCATTAGGTACTGTAGAACCACTTCTTCTAAACCCTGATATTTTTTTATTCCGGCTCTGCACAGGGACATCTCAAAAACTCGAATGCCGGCTTGAGTTCTGGCTCTTTTCATTAATCTGCACAGATTTCAAAAATTGCAGCTGTAATCAGAAAAAAAAAAGCGATTAAAAGCCGATAACCAAAATGTATGGATCAATGGTGACATTTTTTTCCTGGAAAAAATAATTAAGTACAATATAACTTTACTGACGAAATAATTGTATTAGGTACATACGCTAAATCATGAACTGAGCTATTTCAGTTTATACAGGGTGACATCAGAAAGGCAACAGTTTTAGTCTTTGGCTTTTTGAAATATTTACAACATAAGAGATATATACGTATAAATCGTTTAATTGGAGCACACAAAAGACATAGCACAACATACAAAAGCACGATTAAATAATATTATCTAACTAGCTGCCAGCCCCAGCTTCGCATGGGTAGCACTAATTACTTATCTACGGCGCACCTATCTACCTACCTACTTACATTCCTACCAACCAACCTACCCACCACCCTACCCACCACCCTACCCACCAACCTACTCACCAACCTACCCAACAACCTACCCATCAACCAACCCACCAACCTACCCACCCATCAACCAACCCAGCAACCTACCCACCAACCAACCCACCAACCTACCCACCCCTCCCACCTACCCACCCACCAACCTACCCACCAACCTACCCACCAACCTACCCACCAACCTACCCACCAACCTACCCACCAACCTACCCACCAACCTACCCACCAACCTACCCACCAACCTACCCACCAACCTACCCACCAACCTACCCACCAACCTACCCACCAACCTACCCACCAACCTACCCACCAACCTACCCACCAACCTACCCACCAACCTGCCCACCAACCTACCTATAAATATACCTGACGCTGATATTTTGTTGGATCCCTGCAGTGACATACGTCGACCAGATGAGATAAATTACATAACTATATAAAATTAAAATAAAAACCAAATTCAAAATATTTTATTTCACATAAACCTGACGTTTCATAAGTGCCCATGTAGGCACTTATGAAACGTCAGAAGCTAGGTGCACCGTCCCTATTAGTCGTTTCCTATGGAGAAGAGCCGGCAAGAAACTCCACGGATACTCTTTTAAAAGTAGTAGTTGGAGGCCACGGAGGACTTCTAATGACTGCTACTATTAATGATCGGAGATGCTATAATCACCACTTCACTCTATTCCTTTAGTTCCACATTTTGCTGCAATCAACTTTTCTATTATTCGCCCGTCAAGCTCCATTTGGAGGCCACGGAGGCCTTGTAATGACTGCAACTATTAATAATCTGCGATAATCATCACACTTGGCAGACAAATTGGTTAATGATTCGCAGAATGTTGTGATAAACAGACAGGCGACACTGTAACCTATCTCCTCATATAGGTACTTTCAATACTTAAGTTAAACTTTTGAAAATGGAGATACTAAAGCAGGTCGGCAAGTTATTTTAAGAGTCCGGATACTGTTGCAAATTGTTATCTAGGTCCAGAAAAAAAAAACTACTACACACTAAACTACTATACTTACATACTGGTTTTTTTTTATTTTATTAAATTGTATAAGTACAAGGTAATTTTTATAAGCAGTTTTATACATATTTGCAACCGCAACCCGTACTGAAACGCTCTCTCTTGCGCCACACGCAACTGCAGACGTGTCTACCTACTAAAACTAAACTAACTAATCAAATTAGATTCTACGTGGCAGATAATTAAAAATGTTATTTTAATTGAATAAAATGTAAGTTATTTAACAATATTTGGCGGTCCAAGTTCCGACCTTTCGCGGTCCAGATATGGACCGCGGTCTTCCTGTTGCCGATCGTTGTACTGTAACTATAACTAACAACAATATATTTTTTTATCTAAAAAATTTACACTTTGTCACGACAGCTGCTGTATATTAAAGTAGAAAATGTATTCAGAAAGCAACTTGATAAGTTGTCGAATTGTCAGATTCTCGCCTGTCACCTGTCCGTTGTATTAAATGGGCCCCTGAATTTAATCCTTTATTCTAATTTTACAAAAAAAAAAAATATTGAATGAATTAATTTTTTTTTTTTTATTAAACGGCCCGCGTTTAATAAATATTAATAATAATAAGTTTCAATTTAGGATAAAATCGATGCAAATTAATTAATTGTATCCTCATTAGGTCAATTAAATTGATACCCACCGTTTCAAGGAATTGTTTACACTATTAATGTCATTTTATCTCCATTGAATTATGATCTAATTTCATGGAAATTGAAACTGCACAACAGAGCAATTAATTAATTAAATGTTAGGTCACAATAATCCTATAATTATTTATCGTTACATAATGCTATAGAATATTACATCATAATATCGTACTATATTACGTAATACGAGCATTATACTGTTTATATCTTACATAACAGAACATCGCGCCGGTAATCCCCAATGGGATGGGCAGAGGCTGCTACGGTGAAAAAGTGTGATTAGAAAATAAGAACTAATAAAGGAGGTACGTCAGCCAAAAAAATGCCTTGGTTTAGTAAAGTAGAGGTACCTAATAATGTACTCTAAAATTGTTTTGTCTGTTGGCCTGTTCATTTGTTTTTACTGAGATATTACTAAATAACTTCTGTCCGCGACTTTACGCGGTCCGCGGGTTTTTTCACAAAACATATCATAAGGGACTTGGCAATAGTGTAGATTTATATCAGTAAAAGGATTTTTGTAATCCGATTAGTACGTACTGAGATTATATTTTATCACTTTTTAACATTACTTTAAGAATATTTATATTAGATTTAGATGTGATGATGACCTTTGAAGGCACTTTTGGCCCAGTGGCTTAGCGATTGGCTGCCGCACTACTTGTTCCCGGCTTCCATTCATGCACAGAACAAAAATATTTGACATTCCGGGTCATTATTAGTGACCATTGTCACTAATAATGACCCTGAATGTCAAATATTTTGATTTTGATCATCATTCATTAAGCTTTTTCCCATCTTGGGGTCGGCTTCCAGTCTAACCGGATGCAGCTGATTACCAGTATTTTACATGCCGACTGCCTATCTGACCTCCACAACAAAGTTAAGTTTGATCATCATTACATCTAAAAACCAATTCATCCAACCTCCAGTGCGAGTGCGGTACTCCTGACTATGCTCTATCTGCTGGAGTGTTCCAAATGGCCGTTCATCTGCACCCTTGACGATCTGACGCTGCAATAAACGTGGCCACTTACTGGGCCCAAACAGTGTAAGCAACATTGATGTACATTAAAAAGAAAATGAACGTGAGGACTACGTGGATATTTTTTTTTTTTTCCTTTTCATTTTTTTTTTCTTTCTCAGTTTTAATGATGGTCTGGCAGTTTGAGTAGTTGATGCGGCCTACCCAAATATCCTTTCCTTGGTATTGTTCGTCGAGTTGAGCTCCTTAAGTTCTGAGTTGAGCTCCACGATTACTGACAAATGCTTGCACTGACTGGACAGGTCCACTCAAATCTGTGTGGTTCTTTCCTCAAAAGACCATTTCAGACACTAATCTACATGGTCCTCACATGGCTTGACCAAGATTATGTCTGGACTTTAAAAGAGACTGCGACCTCTGAGTTTGTTTCTATTGGAAGAGGTCGCATATATGTAGGTATGCACTGGCCTGTTGCACAAGCCTGTCACCGATTCAAATTAATATTGTTACGGCATATGTTTTTTATGAGCCTTGTCACTTGTGTAAAAATATTGACCACGAAATATACTAATTATATTATCAGACCACTGCTCGTTATTGGCTTCTGTTTTCCATTAGTTTCGGCCTTTCTTCTCAGAGTAGTCAGATAGGAAACACCGACCTCACCTAGGTTATTTTTAATATTTTTTATATGACGTGTAAAAGTGATTCCGATATCCTATTTACAGAATAAACAATTTGATTTCATTACATTTTCATTTCATTTCAAAAGAAGAAGCCAAAAGTCGTGCACTGCCGGGAGATCGCCACAACAACCAGTCTTGCACAGCCAGCACATAGGTTACATTATAATTTTAACGTCATGGCAAATATACTACGTTACACATAATAATTACTCTGAGGTTTTAACCCTAGTCAAAGTCGTCACGTCATGCCTTGTCATATGGACGATGACCGCGTCATGGCAAATCTGACCGACCTTGGATGCTCTAGGTCTTTCCTATAAACAAAATACTTCATAAATGTCGTGTCATGACCTAAGTGTGTATGTGTGTTGTGTGTATAGGGAAGGATGTGTACGTGAAATGTGTATGTGTAGGGTGTGGTAGTGTGTGTGCGTGTAAGCGAGAGAGTGCGTGTATGTGTCCTCTTCCTTATATTTGTCATGCGTTATTTATTATGTATAATTTAGGAAAACTACAATGAGTGGTCATATTACGTAAGGAGTAATCTTCCAGGCTTTTGGGATGGAAATGTTTGAGCTAAAGAATTTTTTTACTCAAAATGATGAACTGTAAACTATAATATATATCCGTGAATACAGACATTGCAGGGCAAAGGTGTATTCTTGAAATGATTAGTTCAGAAAATCTTTTTTTTTTGTTCTTTATGATGATATTGATGAAGGACAAAACGTAAAAGCTTCGCCACCTAACCTAATTTGACCTTATTTAGAGAAGGACCAAGCAATCAATCAAGGTGCCTAACCTTTTCCGAAATATGGTGGGGTCGGCTTCCAGTCTAACCGGATGCAGCTACATACCAGTATTTTACATGGAACGACTGCCTATCTGACCTCCAGAGCCCAGTTACTGGGTAACACGATACCTTTTGGCAAAACTAGTTGTCAGAATTTCGGGCTTCTGACGACCCGAAATGACTGTCAAAGATCCACGAATGACAACAGGGACCAACGGCTTAACGTGCTTTCCAAAACACGAGACGAACCAAGCATTGATCACAAGCAAGTAACTAGTAATGACTAACCCACTGGATGTTGAGGATTTCAGAATATTTCTAAAGATATATTTTTTAAGGATATTCTACAGATAGAACATTGAATCTCAGAGCAAATAAAAAACCAACACATAGTGCTGTCAACAGTGACGTAAGGCCGGTTCCATAAACATGTGTGCACTTAGTGGGGTGTAGTTTGATTGTAAATGTATGCGTGTGAACGTGTATGCACAGATTGGAGGTGTAGGTTTGGCATGCTTCACTGTATTGTTCGCAGCGCTATGTCATGGTTTTTTATTTGTTCTGAGTAATGAATAAACAAGATAATAATAATGTAACAGTAACATTTTAGCAAGCTTTTGAACCCGTAACGTAACCTGATGTTCACGAAGCGATTACTTAACCCTTTGTTAATAAAAATGTCATAGAGATAAACTAATGAAGTTAATAACCAATACTTACGATTATTAACCACGCTTACCATAACACTCGATTATAAGTAGCTAAATTAAACTGACAGGTGGAAGATACGCCAATGCGTTAATATACGGAATACCTAGGTAAAAGTCCACCTGTGAATTAATATCATACTGTTCGATGACCAGGTGTAATCATTATGGGTATGCGCAGCTATGATAGCATGGCGCTGGTCTGTTATCAAGTTGATTAGTGTAAAATGTATATATTTAAGGCCGTGTGCGTTATTTTTCCAGAGAAGTTATTGATGCCGCTTATTGATTAGAAATTTCTCAGTAGCAGCCCGGAGTCTGGATTAGTGCCCGATTAATGGCAATGGGATCGCCCCCTATTAGGCTGCCTGTCCACTGGAGCGGAGAGGAGAGGAGCGGAGTAGCGGTGTGCCAATATTAACCAATGGAATTGCATAAAACCTCCGCTCTGCTTCAATGGACAGGGATTTGCGAACTAGTTTAAAAATTCATACAAAACCGGGAAGCGGAGCGGAGAAGCAGAGAGGGGAAGCGGAGCGGGGAAACGGAGCGGAGAAGTGGGGCGGGGAACCGGAGCGGGGAATTATTACTCATCACGTGAACTCGGTCTAGCTCCGCTCAGTCAGCAACACCGCTCCGTTATCTCGCTCCGCACAGTCCGAAACTCCGCTCCGCTACCTCGCTCCGCATCAATGGACAGACACTGTCCGCAACTCCGCTCCACTCCGCTGCCATTCTCCTCTCCGCTTCAATAGACAGACAGCCTTACACAGGACGAGGGGGCTAACTAAGCAGTGATAGCCTAGTGGTGTGAGCGTCGGGCTTCCAAGTCATAGATCTCGAGTTCAAACCCAAGGCCACCTCTGACTTTTCGGATTCGTGTGCGTATTGTATAATTATCACTTGCTTCAAAAACGGTGAAGGAAAACATCGTGAGGAAACCGGCATGCCTGAGAGATATTTCTCGACGGCAAAAGATGTGAAGACAAGTGAGAGGCCCATGGGAAATCTCTGACACCAGGTCAGTCACCAACCACACGAAAAAGAATAATACAAAAAACCGGCCAAGTGCGTGTCGGACCACGCACAATGAAGGGGGTAGTTGGGATGAATTTATCGCAAGAACAAACTTAACTTTGTAGTTGAAAAACATGTTGAAGAACATGTTTTTACAACCGCAAATTTAAGTTGGTCGATTATTACTCGTTAACTTATAAAGCCTGCTTAGCTGTGATAGTTTTCCTTTTAATTTCGTTATTTATACTACTTCCGTGAATTTTTTCACATATCCAAAACCGACCATATAGCTGGCAGGGGAGGAACACTTGAATCTAACAAAAATTAACACTTTAAAGCTTAATATTTCGCGAACGGATCCCTGAATCTAAAAACTGTTTTCATAAATTCACAATATTTTTGAACGACTGTTTCAATGATAGCCCGCCCACACTATGGGATAGACGAGGAAAAAAAATCATCCCCACTTTACGTGTAGGGGAGGTACCCTAAAAAAAAATACCACTTTGTGCGATTAATATGTATACCTATGCCAAATTACAGCTTTCTAGTACTCACCGTCTCTGAGCTAAGCCGTTGACAGACAGACTGACAGACGGACATGGCGAAACTATAAGGGTTCCTTGTTTACTACGGAACCCTAAAAATATGAGACTGAGACATGACTGGCGATGTGAGAGTAGGACGTTGCAGTGATGACTTATACACGACAAATTCGTTAGAAAAGGCAACCAAGTGTGGGGTGTGCTTGTTGCTGGTTTAGTCTCCTAAACCACGCAATAGATTTTCATGAGGTCATCACGGACATACAGACAAACATGAAAAGCGAAATTCATTTGTAATATGTATAGATATTTAAAGAATAGATTTAAAAAGCTCAGAAAAATTAAAAGCAAGTCTACTCATTTCAGCCATTTAATTTGTTGAATTAAATGATCTAATAGACATTGTAACAGCGAATCAATTTTCGCACCTCCCCCTTAAGCCCTAGGCCATAAAGAATATTAATTAAAAATCTCGACTAATTAAAAAGTCAACAACGCGAAATTTCGCGAGTATTCTAGTTAATAACAAACAAAGAGTAAACATTAATATCGTGAAGTTCAGAAGTCTGTGTACTATGGTTGCATTCTAGAATCAATAGGTGTTAAAACTAGTCTAGACTGAAGGTAGCTTCGTCTAGTCTGAGTCTAGACACTTCGGTAGCATCTAGGTACCTATACAATGTGATGTATACAATGTATGTTTGGGTGCAGACATTGCTCGTTCCTTATTGAACTACGAAATATTAGGAAGCTTTCGTTCGTTGAGTTTCGTTGTTTGGCAGGATTCATTTGTTTTGGTGGAGGCATCTGTGAGAAAATCTAGACTTAAGTCCCTACCTTGAAAATAAATAGTAGTTTGATGGGCGTGGCTTAGCTCCCGCGGGGAGTGGCGGTTCCATCTTGCGTGGTCAACCGCTACGTCGCCGCGCCGCCACAAACTTATCACTGGCCAAAAGTGGAACTAACGAAATCACTGACCGGAATTTAAAAACGTTACTTACTTAGCATGGGCTTTGGCTAAGCATTATTATTGACACTGCCGCACAGCTGTCAAATTAAAAGTGCATGATAAAGACAGAATCTTATCTAAGAAAAAAGTGCGTGCTAAGTAACGTTAATTTATTTCGGTCTATGAAATTTTTGGAGTAGACAAATCTTCTTCTTTTCATGTGGTTAGTGACTAACCTGGTGTCAGAGTTTTATAGCCACCCATGGGCCTCTGACTTGGCTTCTCATGCCGTCGAGAAATATCTCTCAGGCATGCCGGTTTCCTCACGATGTTTTCCTTCACCGTTTTTGAAGCAAGTGATAATTATACAATACGTACATGAATCCGAAAAATCAGAGGTGCGTGCCTTGGGTTCGAACGCGAGACCTATGACTTGGCAGACCGACGGTCACACCACTAGGCTATCACTGCAGTAGTAGACAAATAAAACAAAATATTTAATTGACAACAAAAGTATTGCTATCAATGCTTCTTTTCTCTGTCAATCAACCAATCAACTCAACCTATCTCAGTCCACTGCTGAACATAGGCTTTTCCCAGGCTGCGCCACAACTCCCTGTCTTCCGCCTTCGCATCCAGTCTGGCCAAGGCACCTTCTTAAGGTCATCGGTCCATCTGGCTGGGGTGCGTACCACTACGCTTGCCGATACGAAGTCTCTCTGCTCCACCGGCCACCATGGCAAGCCTACTGCCACTTCAGTATGACTCTGCAAACTACGTCGGTAATTCCGGTTCTTTTCCGGATAATTTCATTTCTGATTATCGTTTTTCTGTATTGATTGGCTTTTTCCCTGTTGTGGGATATAGTGAAACTCATAATAGGATGTTTTAGTTAGGTTTCTTCCTTTCCAGTTTCGGCATACATTTTAAAGGAAATAGCTCACAATTAGACAGTCAGAATCGTGGTATCGGGGCTGAGCCCCAGAACCTCGACAAATAATATGATACACTTTCAAGCTCTCAAGTTTATAGTGGAGTAATTTAAGCGTTATGAGATTAAGTACCTACTACTCAATTTGAAATAAGATAAGACGTTTAAACAAACCTTTTTTACAGTCCGTTCAACCGATTCTGACTTCTATACCGTAGGCATAAGGATGGCATTAAAAGCAAAAAAGTGGTTACAATACCAACTGAACGGAGTGTAAAAAATGTTCAGTTAAATGTCTCATCTTATTTCAAATGGAGTATAAGTACCTACTTTGTTTATTTATTTTTATACGATATTTGCATTATTCTGAACAAAATATGCAAATAGTATTATAAAAAGAATATAGGTTTATTTTCGGAACAACATGACGCAAATAAAGAACACAAACACAAAAAACAAGAAGTTGGGGGGAAATTTGCGTCATATCAACGCAAAACGGCCATCGTTCAGCATAAAAAAAAAGATCTATTATATCTTTCATATATAGTATTAATATATATAATTCTATCTAAACTCTACTACTATAAAGACGTTATTATTTTGTTTGTTTGTATGTAGGAGGTAATCTCCGGAACTAATGATCCAATTCAAAATTTATTTTCACTGGTAGAAAGCAACATTTTATTTAAATGCTATAGGCTAGAAAAGTATATTTATATCATGCATATAGGCCAAGCTATCATAATTTTTGTCTAGCAAATCGGAAAGAAATACCTCTTGAAACAGAATTAATTGCATGCACTACTTAAACAACCGAACGGATTTTCATACGGTTTTCACCAATGGACGGAGTGATTCATAAGGAAGGTCCATAGGCTGTAAAATCACGCTACGACCCTAGGAGAAGAGCAAAAAGACAAAAAGTCAGCGCGGACAGCCGATGTGACGCAATGGACCGGGGGCAGCGGGAGATTTATAAATATGTACATATAGTGTTCATATCAACAGGATAGAACGTATACAGAAGGCCTTCACCAGGTACTTACGCTTTAGATGCCCTAGTTGCCCTCATGACGCTAATTATTCCCAAAGGCTTAATCACTTCAATATGTTACCACTTGACCAACGTAGAAGCACTTCTGATCAGCTCTTATTTTACAAAATCATTCATAACCTGGCGGATGTACCCGAGTTATTATCAAAAATTAATATAGCTGTACCTAGGCGTACCGTAACTAGATCTCTACGCAAAATAAATACCTTTGCACCGTCCTCATCAAGAACCAACCTTGGTCTCAATGCCCCCTTGAATCGATTAATGGCTAATTATAATAAAATAGATGTCTGCAACAATATTGATATATTTACAGACTCCTTTACCCAATTTCGCAAAAAACTTAACGACGAATCATAATGTCATACATCTACTTTTTACTATTTACTTTTTATTTTTTACTACATTTAATTTTTAATATATTATGCACTCGATAACGCGTTCTACCATTTTGAATAACAATTTTGCTGCATACATTTTTATTTTTTATTTCAATGTTTTAATTTTGTTCTATTGATAATTTTGATTGTAATTCTTGATATATTTTATTTTAATTACGATTATGATTTTGTTTTTAACTGAATGTTTTGTTCATTGTTTCAATTCAATTTTTCTATCCGTATAAAATCTTTTTAAAACGTGTATTTATAAGCTATTTTTTATGTAAGTGCTGTGTACGCCTGTAAGTGACTAATTCACCATAAATCAATGCTTATGTTATTTTTTATTATATTAATGTTCTAGTGAATAGGTCGTTGGTGTACCTATCAAATAAATAAATATGTAGCTGTTTTGCGAACGAAGTTGCGGGCAAAAGCTAGTATAGCTATTATATTATTCTAAATAAATACAGTTAAACCGTCATAACATCGAGATCAAAGGTTAGTCAATGACATTTTTTACCTAACTTCAGGTTATTGAAACAAGAGTACAATTAATTTCTAAACTGCAGGAATGTTACTTAATTAATTGAAATTGTAATTTTTCTGATATTGATTTAAAATCAAATCATTATAAAGATATTTCAGAAGGTAAAGTTCACAGAAAAGTGACGAGTAAAAGGTGAATTTTAAATAGTACAAGATTATTTTATTAGTTGCAACATGAGTATCCACGTATCTAGGACACTGGCAGTAAACAACTTTTCAACCTTATCACTAAGTGCATAAGGGTGATAAGTGATTCACCGCAAATGTCCGAGGTTGTACATGCTGTATGAGTTGTGTGGAAATTTTGCGTTTCATAAGTGGGTTGCAAGAAAGATTTAAAGTTCAGACACAAAACAAACGGGTAGGGCGTTTGTTGCGAGTCTGAACTATTAAGAATTGGTTTTTGCCCGCGATTTCACCTGCGTGGAGGCTGGAAAATATCCCACGGGAACATAATACCGGAATAAAAAGTATTCTATGTCCTAACCTAGGTCATTGTGTACCCATGTGCCGAATTTCATCCAAATTCGTTCAGCCGTTTTAGTGTGAAAGCGTAAAAAACAAACACACTTTCGTATTAATACTATTATAAAAAAAAAAAAACTTTATTTTCAGGCGTCGACGGCCCATAGCGTGTTAGTAATCAGTACAAACTTAAAAACTATGTTAGTAGTAACACTTAAACACACATGCATTATACAACGTGTTTTTTTTGATATCCCATAACTCTAGGGTTATATTATTTAAGTTAAAAGAACACAAAATCTCCTAGAATAGGTGGTCCAAAAATGCATAGTTTCGAAGATATAATCAATCTTAATTAAAAAAATTGTCACCAGTGTGACGAATCTTTACTTTTGCGACGTTGCCAAACTTCGCAGTAGTGTAGTAAAGTAATTCATTTAGTGTAGTAAAGTAGAATTACTTTACTACACTAAATGAATTACTTTACTACACTACATTTTTATTCATATTTAAAGCTAAGAAAATGCGACGTTGTCATATTTCACGTAAGGGTGTTTTATATTAATAATCGTGCCTTTGTCGAATTATTTTGTATGAAAAATTAAAACAAAAAAAAAAATATGATTGAAGAATAATTCATATGCCAGTTGGTTCTTTGATATGGTCTCAATCATACACTAGAGTTATGGGATATCAAAAAAAACACATTGTATATAATATTTATTAGTTAGGAATAATTAGGATTAGTTAGAACAAGTTAGGATAGCTCATGCCCCGGTAAAAATAATGAGCTTGTCAGCTAAGTGGTTCAGAACTGCGCAGGTCACACTGCGTACTTCATACAAAACAAAATCGCGAATTGGTAGGTAAATTGGTCCTTCTGAAATTTACTTCGTGATGGCACCTAATGTTAGGTGAACGACATTACAATTATTTTGTAATAGGTTAATAAGTCAGGGTTTTTGAACGTTCAGTACCACCCAGACAGAGTGCTTGTTTAAATAGTTCTGATGTCATGTATCAGTCAATTCCCTGGCTTGGAAAATACTACAGCTGTCCTACCTCTGCACACGTACCATGAAAACCATAGAAATGGAAAAATATTATCAGATAAACAATCACAATCTGTCATTTTGTCTATTCTTCGGTCGACAAAAGCCGTTTCTATTGTGGTCATGCTAAGTGCGCAGGAGTTGGTAGGCCTAATTCTAGTTTTGCTGTTTCATATTCTGCTGCATCTTCTAATAAAGTAGCAACATCCAGGCAACCTAACCATTAATCAGCACACTGCGAACAGTTGAGGTTGGGAAATCATCAAATGACTTCTCCCGCTCTGGGCAGAGCGAGTGTCAGACTTTTACTGACTAAAACCCACCCGTGTTCCTTCCGTTGCCTGTGTGCCGGGGCCGCGATATCCCTTTCGGACAAACCCGCAACCCCAGCAGGCATTGGCCCTTACGGACCCCGTCAGTTGGTGCTGACATCTCTTTGAGGCGCGCGTGGAACACAACGCGCCGTCGACCAGGGCCTGGTCCTAATCGGACGGCGAGCTACCCATTGCCCACCGTCCGCAAGCCCGCGCCTACGGTGGCCGGAAGTCGACTCGCGACTCCCGACGCCCGGGGCGTCTCCTGCGGTGACTAGGGGCGCGAGGGCGCGCATCTTGCATTTCCCTCGCGCGCTCCGCCTCCTCCTTGGCGAGCATTACTGCTTCGGAGAAGGAAGTGACGGCTTCCCATGCACTCTCGCTCCGGACCATGGCCTGAACCAGGGCTGGACGCGAGAGATCGCCGCTGCCGATCGCCTCCGTGAGGACACGGCGGTGCCCCGCCCAAGCCGGGCAGACCTCCACCGTATGCTCCACTGTGTCCTCCGGGCGATCCACACAATGGTAACACCCGGGCGTTTCTTCCCGCTTTATCCTGAACAAGAACCTCCCGAAACAACCGTGTCCGGTGAGGACCTGCGTCAGGCGGAAGGTGAGGACGCCGTGACGCCTCTCTAGCCACTCCTCAAAGAGGGGACTTATCGCCGCAATTGTGGCGTGCCCAGCGCTGGGTTGCGACAATCGCACTCTCCATGCCGCCATGAGATCCCGCCGGAGCTCTGTCCGCTGTGCCGTGATTTCTCGCGGCAGTGGAGTTACACCCCGGCGTTTCGCCTCCTCGCGCAACTCCCACATGTGCGCGAGGACACAGAGAGGAGGCCTGGGTCCTAGCAGTGGGAACGATAAAGGCTGAGAAAAGTACAAGTTTATTTACCAATACTTTTGATAGCATTCAAAAGGATTGGTAAATAAACTTGTACTTTTCTCCCTCAGGTTAGGTAAAAGAAAGAAAGAAAGAAAGAAAGAAAAATAAGTTTATTTGTCACAGAACACATGTGCATAAAAAATAAAAATAAAGATAATAAACTCGAGTAGATAACGCCAACATAACGATGCCAAAACGATAACAAATTCTTCTAGGACAACGGGAATTGATTTATATCCTTTTTTTTCATTTCATACATACTATAACATACATTCCGTCAATAACGTAATACTCTTAACTTTTCCATCGTGTCCTACTTTTCAAGTAGGAGTACACTACAGTTCAGTTTTCTCTTACAAGACTGCCTTTTCGGTGCTTGCAAGCATTCCAGTTAAACTATACAGGGTGGATTTTTGAGATGGGGCAGTAAGGCTAGCTACCTAAACCGTTGTAGCTACAGAAAAACGGTCTTAGGAGACTGTCCTTAACGTTTAGAAAAAAAATTATATGCATTCACAGATTTTAAAAAAAAAAATACAGTCAGCAAGAAAATAGGCAGTTTCACAAAAACTTTTTTGATTCGAATCGATCCTATTTCTTATAAAGATCAAAAATCTCTATCGGACCAACTGAGGTTAGAAAAACATACACCAAAATATTGAATCCCTATTCCATAAACTTATTATGGTACCTACACGATAAAGAAAAAGCACATTTTTCAATATATCACCTAGTCCGATGTAATAGGGGGCGAGCCTATTGCTATCAACCGGGCACAAATCCAGACTCCGGGCTGCAACTGAGAAATTCCAGATAGAAAAATCCAATAACCCTTTGCCCAAAACTCAAAACTCAAAGCATTTATTTCAATTAAACCATTGACAGGCACTTTTGAATTGTCAAATAGTCGCGTCAGTTAGTCAGAAAGTTGAAGCTAGTTGCCGAAGTTGTCGCTAGTTGTTGAGAAGAACGGGCAAGAAACTCCAAGGACACTCTTTTAAATATAGAAAATTACAAAATCCTGGGTACATTATTCTTGTTGCTTCTATATGTGAGAACAATGTTCAAAAAATAATCAAAACAATTCAAAATATAAGATTAAAAATAAGCCATGGCAGATAACAGATGACCAGTCACAACTGACGGCACCCGTTCACGAACATGACGCGTGGATCAGCACCATCCAGCTCAACCATTTTGTAGGGAACCGAATGATCTAACACACTCGCCACCATCAGCGAGACATTTAAGTGAGCATGACCCGGGAATCGAACCCAGGACCTCATGCTCAGCAGTAGCACAGACCAACGAGGTAGTTACCTCGTTGGTCTGTGCTACTGCTGACACACATACTTTCGCATTTTACGATAATATAAAATATGGTTTTACCAGACTAAGCAGAAATCAAAAGTAGAACCTATAAGGATAGTTTGTAGCACGTGGTGCTCCTGCCTACTCTTTCCAGGAAAAAGCGTGAGTGTATGAGCTCATTACTAGTAAAACCGGATAAAAAACAAGCCTACAACCACAAACATTACTACAGACCTTGAATTACGCAAAAAGTGCCGAATGGAATTTTATAATACAGTCAAGAGGAAAATATTAACACAATTGTTACTTTACTAGTAATTTTACACATCATTTACAGGAAATTAGGATTCCGTTGTATTATTACGGAAAGTTCTATGACCTATTTAATAAATAAATAATAATGCATTATCGCCATTTGGCATGGTATAGACAGAAATGTGTGTGTCATGAACTCATGATGATGTGTGTGACTAATGACCTCGTAATTTCATGATAATTATTAAAGCATGTACTAGTAAATATTTGCACGGCTGATAAGTCGATTTTAGTGAGACTAAAATTATTTTACCATGGTATTATGTAAGTACCTATATTGTGGCAAATAAATAAATTTCATTTCATTTCATTTCATTTCATGAGTCTGACCAACAGCTCATATAGGATAGACATCAAAAATATATGTTAGTAACTACATTTATTTAAGTTCGGTGTGGTGCCGTACGTAAAGAATAGTACCATCCCATTTCTTCCCGCGGGTGTCGTAAAAGGCGACTAAGGGACTTACTAGAGAATGGGCAGCAGCGTTCTCTACGCATTTTAACGCCATACTGCGATCGCCAACCCGCCTGCCAAGCGTGGCGATTATGGCAAACCCCCCCATTTGGGGGAGGCCTATGTCCAGCAGTGGACGTCTTTCGTCTGAAATGATGATGATGATGATTTATTTATTTAACATACTTATCATCACACCCTGTATTCTTCAAAAAAGTAGAGAGAGATGAATAGAACAGCCACATTTCACCAATTACCTTGTAAGACCTTGGGACGCGAGCCAATTAAATATTGCTTTTATAATGTTTTGTCAAAGCCTCACTGTATTTAATATTTAAAACACTTGTATGTCTGTTTTAAAATCTGCAGGATAAAATGTAAGGAATGCATTGATAGTTTAGCGTAGGTTACCTATAGGTGAAAAAATTTAAATTATAAAAAAAATATGCATAAATGTAAAAAAATGGAGCTGTCTCCCAATTGGCAGAGGTAATAATTATATCTTGTTAGAATATTTTTTTTATGACTTTAGTCATAAAAATATTTTTCATTTCGCTTTCACTTTTTCATTTTTTATTGCCAAACACCAAAATTTATAGGAGAACCTCACGCAGTGCGGCAGATTTATAAAATGTATACAATGTGTTTGGTCAAAAATAAATGATTTATTTTTAATTTAATTTAATTTTAACCACCAGGATGATGAGCCAGTCAGCAATTTAGTGTGAGAATTCTTGATACTGATAAGCACCATGATTTGTTACTTATCTGTTGGGGCCACACGAGACCCCGGTGTCCGAGAGCAATATTTCCTTTCGTATCATAAAGCTCCCTGGTAAGTGGTGGTTATACCGGGTGTACTATGCCAAATCGAATGCCAAATAATCGAATATCAATTGATCGACCACTATAAACCAATTCTTCTGACGTCACTGAATAATTTCAATGCAACTTAAAAAAAAAACGAGCGCATAAGTTAACACGGGAATATTGCACCCGCATCGATCGGTGCCGGTTTTTTTACCGGGAAACTGCTTCTACGTAATAAGCAAGCACCCTTCCAAGGGAATTTAACTTAAATGCGAAGGCAAAATGTTGTTCTATAATACACCTCTGCTTATCCCATAAGGGAATGCAGGCATGATGTGTGTTATGTGAGACAGACCAACAGTTCGTAGAATACATAGTATGTGTCATACATTTCTTTTCCAGGTAAATCGGTATATTTTTCAATGCTTACTTTCCTCTTCTCTAAGAAAACTTTCTTTTTTAGCTAAGTTTTACTTAAAGGTCATGTACCTTAGGTCATTTGTGTTTTGAGTCACTTTTGTGTTAACTTAGAATAGAGGAAACATCTAAAGAAAAGAGATACCTTTTAGGAAAGGTGCTGTAGCCTCTTCATTTATCTAATTAGGAACTTATCTAGTTCAAAACATGGTCGCCTGGTGCTAATGAAACTTCAAAAACAAAATCAATGTCAACATGACAATGATGACAGAGTAGCTATCGGATCTAAATCGCAACAATATCATAATACTCATAGTATCGAAATAATCTCATTCGAAAGTATTGTAAGTAAAGGGTTTTTTGTATGTAGGTCCATAATGTGTAGTGACCACCGGGGTGGTTTTAGTGAGGTAGGAATCCCACACTCCCCGGTCTTTTCCCCAGAGCCCGGGCGCCTTTTGAAGGTTTCCCACCGAAAACAAAAAAAAAAGGGATGTATTTACTTAAGCGACTTCAAAACCTTTGCATAAGATTTATATTTGGCCTACGCAAATATGATCACATTTCTGAATTTCATACAAAGCTCAAGTGGCTTCCTTTAAGTCTTCGCCGGAATTCTTGTATCTTATTTTAGCTCTTCAGCCTCTTCAATCCTACAGCCCCCTCTTATCTTAAAGAACGTTTCCTTTTCCTTCATGACACCCATAATAGATATCTGAGGTCATAGGAAAACTTGAGACTAGAGATGCCGATGCCTTCCACCAGGTTTTATGACAAGTCTTTTACAGTTCAAGCAGTACGGTTATGGAATGCCTTGCCCGTGTCAATAAGGCGTGCTTAATCTTTGTCCACTTTTAAAATTCTGGTAAAATAACACTTCCTCTCTCCTTAAACATCATCATTACATATAGTTCCTTGCTCTTGTTTTATGTTTATTATTAGTATGTATTTATTGTGTATAAAAATGGTATACCACTGACTATCTGCAGTACTGTCTCTCCTTGCCCTTTAAATTCATCCAAAGGTTGTCTTTAAACGATTGCTTTTAGCGATGAGACCGCCCATTGTGTTCCCCTATGTAAAACTACATTCATATCTGTAATTCGCAAGGTATATATTCTATTCTAACGAATTTTTGATATTATTTTTAAACCTTGAAATGCTTTTACAATAAGATTCTTTGTAGCTCAATCTACATGATAATTATATCCATTTATGTTCCTTTTACCCCTAAAAAGCTTTCAAAAACTCTAAATTACCCACCCAACCCAACCCATGACGTCACCCACGAATAGAAAATTGCAATGACTCCGTACATTAACCCGTTGCATGCTAACCGGCTGAGTCACGGTGACATTACGCAACAAGTCAAAGGCCCGACGACCTTCGTACGAACTCGCGATTCGGAGTTGTGACGTAGCGATTACTAGCGATAATATGCATGTGTCTAGCGAGCGACCGTTTTTGTTAAGGTGTGTTGTGATTTTTGGGTTTGATGAACTATTGTTTGAGTACGTCGCGAGTTTGAAAAGGACAACTAAAGTGGCGGAGGCACGTTGTTAGAGAGTTAGTAGCTCTATTTCTTTTTACTAAGTAAAACACTGGGAGACTACGGGTTTTTTATTTTTATTTTCGGTAGATATGTCGATGTATCTATGAGTATTAAAATTTAAAGGCAAAACGACCGCTGGACCTCGCGATTCGTAGTTGTGACGTAGCGATAATAGGCGTGAACTGGCGAGTCATATGACTGAGGTGATTGCTGTTTCGGGTTGAGTGAGGTACTTAAACTAGGTACGATTTGGGTGTGTTGAACTTAAAGGGAGATTTTCATAGTAAGCTGTGATTTGTTTTATTGATCTATACGTTTTGGTTTGAGCTGTGAAGTCGAGCTGTGGATAATGAAGATGATTGATTCTGGCTTCAGGTTTAGATAATCTTGATTGGTGATGATAGTGAAACACCCTAGTGATAGCCTAGTAGTGTGACCATCGGACTGCCAAGGTCTCGAGTTCGAACCCAAGGCACGCACATCTGACTTTTCGGATTCATGTGCGTATTGTATAATTTACCACTTGCTTAAAAAACGGTGAAGGAAAACATCGTGAGGGAACCGGCATGCCTGAGAGATATTTCTCGACGGCATGTGAAGCCTAGTCAGAAGCCCATGGGCGGCATAAAAACTCTGACACCAGGTTACTCACTAACCACACGAAAAAGAAAAAAAGAAGATAACCCTACGATACTCGATTATTTGAATGTCAGGATAAATTCGATGTAGGTTAAATGTATGTAGGTTAGATGTAGTTAAAAAGGCTTGGGCAGACCAGCGCGACTTGTCGCGCGACGCGACACGAACAATACAATTTCTAAGAAAACTTCACAGTATAACAATAACCGGTGTCGCATCGCGATGGTCTGCACAAGCCTAGCATGCATATGTTTTTTTTACCAATTCTGTTGAATTTTTTGTCCCCTTGACAAAAATCTGTCATTTTCAAGACTTTTTTCATTCAGTGAATAATCGCTTTGTCTGGATAAGTGATGGATCGCAGGTGCTAGTTTATACTTTACTATATTCTATTAAAATATCTAATCTTAATTGTAAAGACAGTTACACAAGATCACATGAGACTTTCCATGAGAATAGCAACAGTTATGTGTGTATCCAATAACTATGACTTGTAAAAAACATAGGTGCTCGACCTACGGAGTCAAAGCCCTCAAATGAACGCACGTCAGTATATTAACCCTATTTACAAATATTACGTACTTACGAAATATTAACTTATATTCAAATCCTTGCTTCCAGTTGATGTTTTTTCCACTTAAACAAACATCAACTTTATAATAGTGTAAATAAAGTTGATTTAAGACTGACGACTACATATGATATATTTTTTATAAAAAAAAATCTTTTTCCTCTCAAACAGAGCACCTGCCATCTAATCTCTTCACCACCCTTGGTTGACTGGTAGAGAGTGCCTAAGGCATTAACTCCGCCTTTCTACCTTTTTGAGTGTGAAAAGTTTAAATAAATAAATGAGTGATTATCAGGATTTAACAGATGTAATAAAAGTATGGAAGTTCTAGCAAATAGATGTATCATGTAATGCCAATAAGGATTACCTACAAAGCTTAGTCCATTGTCGATTAATTATCATGTCAACTTGTCAGAAGCCTTTGTTTATCGATGGACTGCAAAAATTCGCTCTAATATACAGCCTGGCAGGGACATCGACGCGATAACTGTTTCCATGGATTCACTACGAGATTCTGAACCTGAAATTTTTCGACGGTTATTAACAAAAAAAAGCTGCTGCTTCATAGAAAATTGCAATACCTACGAGGCCAAAATGGGGGGGGAGTTTAGTACTTTAGCGGTATGAGGAACAGGGTGTAAAGTTCACGCATCCCCCATAGAAAAGGGAGGATCCTCCGACCAGACGGGTGTGATGTCTGGCGGGCAACTGCCCAGAGATTTGAAGTTGGGAGATTCTATATATGTTTATCGCGCGGTAAACTCTAATTGCGCGATGCAGGATTTGTGACGTCAGGATGTTGTGTGACGTCAGGTCTTTGATGCGTAGTTCGCATGTAGCGATGTAGATGCCGCTACATCCCCTCCGGAGACCCCTCCGGAGACCGGAGGTCGATAGTGGGCTGAGTCTTGAAATCTTGCGATGCTTCACAGTGCCAGCTGTGGTTCCAGTGAGTCGGAACCGGGTGCTGCATAGTTCGCGGTGAGTCGGAACTGTCTGCGGTGATTCCCCAGTGAGTCGGGGTAGCGCTGCGTTATGATCCAGTGGGTCGGATGTGATACAGCGCTGGGTTGTGACTGAGGGTGATGACCAGGAATGCGCGTTCGCTGCATGCTGGTGGTCAGGATACCCGTTGAAGCCGTGGGTGCTGACTGGCTGTGTGACTTGCCTCACGAAAGCTTGCGGGAGTGATGATGATGATGACGTCACGCTGAAGTATCTGCACGAAGGCTGCGTTGACGTTCATGCTCGGGGTCACCAATTTAGGGGCATGAGGAACAGGGTGTTAAGTTCACTCATCCACCATAGAAAAGGGAGGATCCTCCGACAAGACGGGTGTCGTGTCTGGCGGGCAACTGCCCAGAGGTTTGAAGTTGGGAGATTCTATATATGTTTATCGCGCGGTAAACTCTAATTGCGCGATGCAGGATTTGTGACGTCAGGATGTTGTGTGACGTCAGGTCTTTGATGCGTAGTTCGCATGTAGCGATGTAGATGCCGCTACAGTACCATGTACTGAATCCATGGTAAAAGTTTTTGCGTCAATGTCCCAGCCACCCCGTATGATATCCAAAATGAAAACTATTCCCGGTAGGCGAACCAAATCCCAAGATGTAAACTTAGGACCTAACAAGAAATTGTTACAATAGTTCTGACATCTGTAAGTTTCATTTTTAGGGTTCCGTACCTCAAAAGGAAAAAACAGAACCCTTATAGGATCACTTCGTTGTCCGTCTGTCCGTCTGTCTGTCGACTGACAGACCATTGTCAAGATCCTTTTTCGCAGGAACGCGTGAAAACATAAAGTTGAAATTAATATCAAATACGTCAATCTGTGCTCCCTTGGAGCTCTAAAAAAATCAAGCTTCTAAGTCAACGTAATAAAAAAATACGGCCATTTAAGCTACATATTTTGATACTTGCAAATAACTCAAAACCTACAGGGTACTTCCTGTTGACCTAGAATCATGAAATTTGGCAGGAACCAAGTTCTCACAGCACAAGTAAAGGAAAAATGTAATTTGTAGTTTAACCAAATACATATGTTTTGTTATTACAAACTTACATTTGTAGTTGAAGAAACCGTGACGTATATCGATGTATCGGGGAACATGTTTTTCAACTAGAAAGTTAAGTTTGTTTTTAGGATCTTCATCTCAACTACGGAACTCTTCATGGTGCCGCACTTGGCCAGTTTTTCTTAGGTGTTGTTACTGCGGGTTGATTATACACCATTTCTTGCATAGCCAGACAGCAACTCTATTTACTGCAGTTTTTCCTCAAAACTATAAAAATTACAAAACAATAATGAAATCATTTTTAATTAAAAGTCTGCGGTTAACCATGTTTTGTAATAAAGTAACAATTACCTGAATTTGTTAATGCAGAAATATAAGGAAACAACAAACAAAGGGTTAGTAAAGTGCCGGTATAAAAAATATGTCATTATTTCCTTTGAGTGTTAAATCATCATTACCGGTAGTCAGAATTAAAAATCTTTTTAACGAAAAAGTGTCTTTGGTTTTGAATTTTCGTTAAAATTAAAGTTATTTTTCACTTTGTAGTATTTTTTTTTGGAAGTCGATTGTTTATTTTTTTGTTAAAAAGTTTTTTAACAAAAACGATGAAACGACGTAACGATGATTTAACACTCCAAGGAAAAATATTTTTTACTTATTTTTTATATTGTAAAAAGTTTTTATTTTTCACTTTTTAGTGGTGATACCTACACACATATTCGAATACCACTACCTGCTAACAGTGACAATAAGTTATCACCATTTCATCCACAATACTAAGTGGGAAAAATACGTATTATTGAAGCTTACTCAAAAACTTTCCAAGCAAAGATATTGAAATTTATATGGGACCAACTTATGAGCATATCCTTTCATACAAGGTGCTGATAAACTTGAGCATTCACTTGTAATGAGCATTCTTACGAATGTTACATTACAGAAAAATTAACGGGTGCGTTTTAGCGAGCATTCTAGCAAAAGGACAGTAAATTTGCTTCGGGCTTTTCGCCGAGCCGAGCCATTCTGTCATTGTTCCGTTTCTATCTTCGTGAAGAATATTTTTTGGACGAGCATTGACTAGAACGTTCGCTAGAATGATCGTGAAAATGTTCGTAGCGATGCTTGGCTCTGTTCGTTGTTCAGTTCGACAAATTGAAAAACGGCGAATGCTCGATGTTCTGTTACAAGTGAATATTCAACTCTATCAGCACCATAATGGGGCTTAAACATACCTGGCGAAATGTGGGAGGGACACCTCTGCCTAACCATTAAGTCAGGCGTGATGTTTAATATGTTATCTTCATTCTTTAATTTCCTATTGCTTTCGTAGTGGGGTTTACAAGGCAGCGGATTCATTGTCCGGTTTTCACCGGGCTTCAGCGTATCTGAGCTCTTTTTTGGTTTGTCTTCTCCGTAGATCCTAGTTTCCAGTAGTTACCGAGATTGGTGATATCTTCGTGTGGTTTAGGCATTTCTCCAAAAAATATCGCTCCCTATAAAATATTGTTATTCACATGTGGCTAGTCTAAATAGTAAGGGTTTCCCTTCCGGTCAGTATTTGGATGGGTGACCAAAATCACGGAAGACACCTGTGGAGTGAAAGTTAGCTATTTCCGTTTGATGCACCAAATCTAGATGTTGGATTGTCATTGATATCATATTGTTATTTATGCTCTGTAGATTCGATAAATTTTCTTATTTGGTTTCCACAGAAGTATCTCTTGGTGTATTTTATCATACTGTGAATACTATTTTGGCTGGTGGTAGGTCTTGTTGGGAGGATCTCGTGGCTAAGTAATAACAGCCGCATGGGTCGATCCATCAGGTTAAGCTACGCTTGCCGGGGTTGGTCTGTGGACGGGTGACCATCTTTACATACCGAGACTGCTCCGTGCCTCGGGAAGTACGTTAAGCCGTTGGTCCCGGCTGGCATTCGTGGATCTTTGACAGTCGTTAAGAGTCGTCAGAAGCCCGAAAGTCTGACACTAGTCTTACTGAGAGGTATCGTATTACCCAGTTACTGGATTGTGGAGGTCAGATAGGTAGTCGCTCCATGTAAAATACTGGTATTCAGCTGCATCCGGTTAGACTGAAAGCCGACTCCAACATAGTTGGGAAAAGGCTAGGCAGATTGATTGATAGGGCTTGTTCTAAGTCTGGCTAGCTACCACCATCATATCTAAGTCTGTCGCCTTAGCAACAAAGTTAGCAGCATTGTTGTGTTTCGGCAGTTAGAGGTAAGATAGCCAGTTCCTCTGTGGTTGAGGATTCCGGGTGAAGCTCGCTTACACCTTCGGCCTGATCATCACTCAACATTAGGTGAGATGTAGGGCCAGAGTATCATGTAGTAGTTAAAAAAAATAGTTTCTAATTTGTACCTCATAGGGGAGTAGATCTCCTTTACAAACTACTTGTTCAGGAAACTTAAGACCACCGGAGACACACAATAATGTCCACCGCCGAAAAGCATTGCAGCGTTACTGATTGCTGGTGCCATGTATGGCACACGGCACTTATTTAGTCTGTCTTTTCAGTCTATCAAGGTCCTTGGTAAAGACTTTTCACCAGCTAAACTGTCAGCTTGTTTACCAACCAACATGAAAAAAACAATATTCTTACCAACTTTTTATTGTATATCGTCGTACCATCCTATTAAGAAGCCCACGTTTAGCACCAAACGTTTACAGACACCACTTTATAACTAATTGACATTGTCATGTCATGTCAGTAATTGTCTGATGTCATATGACCATTGACTTTGACATGGTCAAACGTGTCAATGATGTTCAAACATCCGTACTTAGAGATATTTTTGGGGGTGTTTGGCCTACTGTCCGCTGTGGTTATATTTAGGTCTTGAAGAGGCGATGAAGGGATTCTTCTCACATTTTAAGCCATGTGAAAAAAGTTCATGTCGTGATGATTAGGCAGATATCAAGGTTGGTAACGGGACTGACTATCCAAGTTACGCAGGGCGTACTTAAGAGCGTTCATTCTAAAAGTTGGCAACGTCGCAAATAGCTGTAAAATATTTACCTGTTTTGATTAATTTTGCAATATTACTGTATGGAAATATGAAATATACCTAACTGGCATAAGTCATTATTGCTTTAAAGCATATAGCTAATTGCCAAATTAATCAAAACACTGAAATATTTGACATCTATTTACATATTATTATTATTTATTTTATACAGTAACAAAAGCAGAATCGATAAAATAATAATTGAAATATAATAAAACTCAATTCATACAATGGCTCGTCTAATATAGATAGAAACAGTTTCGCTAAGTTCATTGGTCGGAGATGAGTTTGGCGGAGGTCAACGGCCATATGACACATATATACTACACACGTACGTTGTCCTCGTGACTTTGTGTGACGTAATTGTAGTTTGGTGATATTGGTCTGTAAATTTTATCGCGATGTATCTTGGTGTATCTAGGTAGGTAGGTACAATGAAGTTTTCTTTGAATGCGTCGTGTGTTCTGTTACAAGCATGACTGCTAAACGTACGGTCCTAGGTTTGATCACCGCATTGGGTTTATGGGTTTCTTTCACTAAGTAATTCTGAGTTATTGTCTGGAGTGCTGATATGTGCTTCGTTAATAGCAATTGACCTGCCTTCTAATAGATATTATTGTGCTGATATGTGCTTCGTTAATAGCAATTGACCTGTCTTCTAACAGATACACATGAGACTGAAATAATTGTAATTAGAGGCGAAATGAGGTGGAATACTTACACTTCTGTTTATCCTTTTTAGGAATACAGGGATTCAGCCTATTTTCATTAACCGGGATCATATTATGCAGAACTTTGGACCCCTCAATCAACAATCGGTTTTGAGGCCATTGGACCAGAGTTGGGTGATCAGGAGATAATAAAATTTTCACGATTACCTAAGTGTAAACTGTAACAGGACTTGATCACTTCTTGAACTCATGATATACTTGATAATATAGTTAGCAACTAGCCAGGTTACTGGCATTACTAAAAATAAACCCACGTTTTTACTGACGTCAGTAGGTATCTCTTACGTAGTGATTACTAAGGAATTCTTATTTATTTTATGTATTAGATAACATTATGACAAAAATAACGATAAGGCTATGAAAAAGGTATTTTTTTTTTGCAGATTGTTTGAGCAAACCTGATAGAAGTAATCGGGTGATTATTTATCGGTTAGAAAATATATTATGTAAGGCTGAGTTAGATAGAAGTAATAACAGCCGCATGGGTCGATCCATCAGGTTAAGCTACGCTTGCCGGGGTGGGTCCGTGGATGGGTGACCATCTTTACATACCGAGACTGCTCCGTGCCTCGTTGGTCCCGGCTGTCATTCGAGGATCTTTGATAGTCGTTAAAAGTCGTCAGAAGCCCGAAAGTCTGACACCAGTCCTACCAAGGGGTATCGTATTACCCAGTTACTGGATTGTGGAGGCCAGACAGGCAGTCGCTCCATGTAAAATACTGGTATTCAGCTGCATCCGGTTAGACTGGAAGCCGACCCCAAGATAGAACCCCGTACGATAGAAAATGTTTTTCAACTGCAATGTCAAGTTTGTTCTTGGGATAAATTCATCCCCTCTACGGAGCGCTTCATTGTGCGTGGTCCGTAACGCACATGGCCGGTTTTTAGTTAGAGTCGCTTTTCCTAAGTCATGAAGTGAGGTATTATCGTATTCTGGGCACGCCACAATTGCGGCGGTAAGTCCCCTCTTTGAGGAGTGGCTGGAGAGGCGCCACGGCGTCCTCACCTTCCGCCTGACGCAGGTCCTCACCGGACACGGTTGCTTCGGGAGGTTCCTGTTCAGGATCAAGCGGGAGGAAACGCCCGGGTGTCACCATTGTGTGGATCGCCCGGAGGACACGGTGGAGCATACGGTGGAGGTCTGCCCGGCTTGGGCGGAGCACCGCCGTGTCCTCACGGAGGCGATCGGCGGCGGCGATCTCTCGCGTCCGGCCCTGGTTCAGGCCATGGTCCGGAGCGAGAGTGCATGGGAGGCCGTCACCTCCTTCTGCGAAGCAGTTATGCTCGCGAAGGAGGAGGCGGAGCGCGCGAGGGAGATTGAAGCTGCACGCCCTCGCGCCCCTAGTCGCCGCAGGAGACGCCCCGGGCGTCGGGAGTCACAAGCTGACTTCCGGCCACCGTAGGCGCGGGCCTGCGGACGGTGAGCGATGGGCAGCTCGCCGTCCGATAAGGACCAGGCCCGGATCGACGGCGTGTTGTGTTCCACGCGGGCCTCAAAGGGATGTCAGCACCAACTGACGGGGTCCGGAAGGACCAATGCCTGCTGGGGTTGCGGGTCTGTCCGAAAGGGATATCGCGGTCCCAGCACATAGGCAACGGAAGGAACACGGCCCAAAAAAAAAAAGAAAAAAGTTATTATCGTATTTAACGATCCCATATATTATAACTCTCCAACTATTCCAAAATAAAAAATAAATAAAACCTCCCACTGATTCCCGTTTGAATACACAACAAAAAGAAATGTAAAGCCTCTATTATTTTATTCACTACTGCAAGTCATATTTTAGTTAGAAAACTACAGTTCGGCCGTCGAGAGAATGAGTTCCTGACACCTATCAGTTGAACAATTTTTTCTAGTAATAAGGATCAAATTGCAAATGAAGGGCACAGGGAAAGAAAGATCATTGTCAGATATACCTCATTAGGAGATAAAAATAAAAAACTGATTAACTAATTAATGCACTTTATAAAAACTTTATTATTATCTTTTTTAAAACAACGGGGGTGACTACGACCTTTATTTCCTACATCCATACTAGCTTTTAAAGGCTCTTGTGTGTTAACTAATCTTTTTATTCGTTTTCGGGTTACAGGGCCTAATAGTTCAGTAGGTTTTCTACTAGATGGCATTGTTATTTGAATATTGAAAAAAATTGACAATGATCCTTCTTTCCCGTACCCTTCAAATGTTTGCAGATGCACGCACTGGCTTTGATGCACTGTGGCGTAAGAAATCTGCCTCACTACTCCGCAGGCTGGCACTCCCAACACCATCCGGCAATCAATAGCCGCCCGGGCGGACAGCCCGCTAGTGTGGGCGATTGCAAACCGGACCCGTTCTGTTTTAGTTATTAAGTACTACTAACACAGGCTAAGCCATTTTGTTACTAACACTATATACCATTGTAGTCTGAATAAATAAAGATAAATAAAACAAATAATTGTTAGTATGAAATTGACAGGTGTCAAGAATGCATTCTTTCAATGGTCGGACTGTAACCATAACTACTTCTGTGCAGATATATTTTCTATCACTGGATTATTTGCAGAACTGATGATGCAAGTAGTTAGATATGACTGTGACGCGTGAGTTACGTCAGCACCAAAGAATTTATATTATTTTTATTTATTCTGATAACGCTATGACTTAATGATATTATTTTCGTTACGGATATGTTTATCTTGTTCTTATCTCAATGCCAACTACGAAATAGGTAAGCGGATATAATATGTATGTAAATAAAAATAAGTATTATAGAATACGGTGTGTATGTGTGAGTGAATCTCGAAAATGGCTGGATCTACTTAAGTGAAATTCATTATGAATTTTCGTCTTTTTTATAATTAATTTGACAATTTTTTCTTTTTTTTTGGGTGGGAAATTATCAAATAACTTCTGCTGCTCTGGGCGGAGCGGGAGGGCGTGTCAGACTCTTACTGACTAAAACCCACCCGTGTTCCTTCAGTGTTGCCTGTACGACGCCAGGGGCCACGGTATCCCTTTCGGACTTTCCCGCGATATTTTGAACCTATAATGTACATTATAAGTGGGACTTACTAAATATAATTATTTTAGCCATTCATAATCGTCCATTCTCATTCGGAATATAAGTGGGACGAAAAATATGATTAATGTCAGTAACACATAAAAAAAAAAAATTACATGAACATAATTATTATTTATGTACAAAAAATTTACAATCAGCCCAATAAGGTAGGACGCTGTTTGGGCGGCCTTCTACCATTGTTTATGATACTACATATTATAACTAAGATTTATTTCCTTAGATAACCCTAATGATAAAGTCGGTTACACGTATGTTAGTACCGTTTCGCGGCTCCAAGAAAAATTGTGTAGGTACCTACATAAGATGTTTAAAAAAAGTATGAATGAACTCAATTTTTGTCACAGATAATATCTGTATCCGGTTTAAACTGTTGAGGTTATGTGTTACTTGTTGTACAAGAATTACAGGGGTTACCACTGTTACCATTGGAGTTTAAAATAATATTGACTGAAAATATTCTGCAGGGGAGTTTGTCGCGCCACTTCTTCCCAGCTAAAGCACTAGGAAGTGGTGAAGGGCGAGCGTTTCAGGGGACTGTTTTATGTAATTTTGACGTTCGAAAAGTGCTGATTCTCAACCTAGTTTAAATAAACGACTTTTGATTGTAATTTTGATTGAAAAATGTCGTTATATATCTATGATACTGGAGACTGGAGGAGCTCGTGGCTAAGTAATTACAGCCGCACGGTTCGATCCATCAGGTTAAGCTACGCTTGCCGTGGTTGGTCTGTGCATGGGTGACTATCTTAACATACCGAGACTCCTCCGTGCCTCGGAAAGCACGTTAAGCCATTGGTCCCGGCTGTCATTCGTGGATCTTTGACAGTCGTCACGGGTCGTCAGAAGCCCGAAAGTCTGACCACCAATCTTACCAAGGGGTACCGTTTTACCCAGTTACTGGGTTGTGGAGGTCAGATAGGCAGTCGCTCCATGTAAAATACGGTATTCAGCTGCATCCGGTTAGACTGAAAGCTGACCCCAAGATAGTTGGGAAAAGGTTAGGCAGATTGATTGATACTGGAAACTGGAAAGTTATATTCATTTTCGCATAATTTCTATAGCTTGAAAATGAAATCTCACGGACCTACACGATTGGACCCGAAGCTTTCATTATTAAAACCATGCCACGCAACATAAGAAAGAACTTTCCATCGGAAAATCCCAGTAGATACACTTCTATTGATTCTGACACCCACTTGAGCTTCCTGTAAGAATCTTAAAGTATTTCTTCTAACACACGTTGACCGACCTTGACCTCTGCGAATGTACTAACGAAGAAATTCATATCCAAGCAGTTTGAAAACAAAATCCCGTGGAAACTATGACCACATCTGTTTAACGCCCCTATTTGCGTCGACCAATGAAACAAAAATATACATGGTAATATTTTGTCGATTTTGTTGTTCGTGTGTTTTGTAGGCTCTGTTACAATGATCACAGATGTCTGACCCTTTTTTGACCACTAGGAACAGAACAAAAGAAACAAAGTTGAGAAAGTTTTTAATTTTAATGTTTACTTTTTTTTTTTTTTCATTTACAAAAACAAAGGACAGATCAAAAATCTGATGCTGTGACACTATGGGTTGATGAGATTTCTTTAACGGCCGAGCGCTGCAAGCAGAAATAGTTTTTACGGTGTTCAAAATCGCTGTATAGTGAAGTGCTAATAGTGAATACGGTGTACAGCGATTTTGAAAATCTAAATGTGTTCATCAACTTTTGATGCTGACTGTACCTACTAAAGAAGTAACACCAACTAATGTATTTTAAAAATTAAATCTTCCCATTGTATTACGAAGTACAATAACTTCTTGTGTTCATGTATTTTTGTGACACAATTAGTCTTTGCTACGCTTTTATTGTAGTCTCATTAATGAACTTTGAGAGTTCATGGAACCTTTTTTTGTTTGGAGAGGCCTTTGTCCAGGAGTGGACTGCTAAAGGCTGCTGATAAAGCAATATTAATTTAAGAAGGAGACTGGTAGGTAACCAAGCTCTGATCGACCTATCATTAAGGTTAGGCTGCACTTGCCGAGGTCAGTCTTTGGATTGGTGGCCGTTTTTCTCACATAGAGTACACCGAGTAAAGTTATAAGTTTATAAAAGTAGTAGCTTTTGCCCTTGGCTTCGCCCGCATTGAGGTTGAAACCCTCGGGAACGTACTACCCGGGATCGCAGGTCATGGTCTATCTGTGTGCCAAATTTCATCAAAATTCGTTCGCCAGTAAGGCGTTAAAAGGTAACTGCAGACTTACTTTCGCATTTATAATTTTTTATTAATATTAAGTAGGTACTAGCTGACCCTTCAGAAATTATTCTGTCAAAATTTAAATATGGTCTTAATTTCATACAAAAATTCCATAGAAAAAGCAATTTCATTTCTCCCCGAATTTTCCAATTTTCCGGGGCAACTTGCCAATTTTTCTTTCCATAAAAGTGTACAAATTGGTCCAGCTGTTCTCAAGTAATGCGCTTACCAACGACCCACTTTTAATTTTTATAAATACAATATTTAAAAAAAAAAACCCTGTCAGATCTGAAAGCCCATAGGCATTGCAATAACTTTACCAAAAACTAATAAAAAAATTAAAATAATTATTAAAGAAAATAAAAAGTTCTTGCTATTTAAAAATCACATTTTTAGTACTAAAATTACCCCAAAACCATAGATTTTTGAACATTTTAAACAGGGCCATGAGTTATGAGCTGTAAATACCCGCTAAACGAGACGGTCGTCCGCGCCCCATGTACTTACCTGGTAATATTCCACATTAAAAAAAATTATGCGATTTTTTTTTGCTTTTGTCCTGACAATTATTACTTATATAGACTCTCATTACGATGTCTAATGACACCCTCACGACAGGGTTTTTACATGTTGTTTATTTTAATTAAGTTGAATGTTGAGTGTTGTTAATTAAGTATGGATAGTTGATTTCCCTTCTAATCTTTGTAATTTAAAAACTAATAAACGTTTCAACCTTGATACCTATTTATGTATTAAATAATGTCGTGTCATGATTGAAATGGTGATCATTTTTTATCGTACATTACTGACTAATTTCACATTGTACACCTGCTTATTTCTTTTCTGTCTAAATCATCATTAAAAGACAGTATTTTTCGCCAAATCTTATCAGTGTAAAACGTGACTGATAAGTGATAAATAACCTGATTACAGTCCAGAGGTGACATAATGTGTTTACTTACCCATAATTTATCAAATTCGTAATTAGGACTTTGCCCCCTGGAAGGAGGATCTATTGACTATACAGGTCTGCAAAAGGCTAACAATGAAAAAAAAAAAGTATCTTATTAAATTCCAGACGTATTATATCATGTAAATAATCAAAGGTCGAAAAGTGGTCAGGCGCCAGTGTCCTCGATAGTACCTACATGGGTCTTTTAATAACCATTATAGAGGAAATCACCATTGTCACCGTGCCTGCAGCACGGCAAGCAATGATAGCCTAGTGGTGTGACCGAGTCATAGATCTTGAGTTCAAACCCAAGCCACGCACCACTGCCTTTTCGGATTCATGTCCATATTATTATCACTTGCTTCAAATACGGTAAAGGGAAACATTGTGAGGAAACCGGCCATGCCTGAGAGATATTTCTCGACGGCATATGAAGCCAAGTAAGTTCCCTATGGCGCCATAAATACTCTAAGACCAGGTTAGTCACTAACCATACGAAAAAGAAGAAAGAAAACCGTGGCTGGCAAACGAAATGGTGATTAAGGTTTGTTAACAGTAAACAGAAAGACATGTCTGCCCAACACCTTGACAAAATCACCAAGACACAAGGCTTCTCACTGCCTACTGCTTATAACCATTTGTAGAGCTAGGGTGGTTTGCTCTAAGCCTAAAACCACGTGGTATATTATTCATAGTGGAATAAAACAAAAATGCTAATCAAAAGAAGCCCCACAAGAACCGTCCAATGACGTCTTTATTATCTGTAAATTAAAAAGTTTCAGCAATCCTATTTGTCCTCATTAGAAGCCACACACGCACAGTTATTTTCAGTCTATAGATACACGCTTGTCCTTGTGTGGGCACGTGTGTATAGAGAATAGACGTGTACTACGTCGAGACGCCTCTCTGTGTGTGCGTGCGTACTCCAGGTCGTCGAACTGCGAATTTTCGGCGGTACCACCAAATTGCACAATTCTACGCGTGTTGTGGAAATTACCAGTTTAAATAGACCTCTGCACAATTCTACGCGTGTTGTGGAAATTACCAGTTTAAATAGACCTCTGATTTGAACATTTTAGTGAGTGATTAGAGGTCGATGAAAGCTGGTTAAATATTTGTTTATGAATGTTAAATATGTACGCATGAGAATCGAGATTTTCCTAATTTGTCGTTAGGTGGCGTTTGTGTAGAAATTGTGGGGTCTGATGACCTCAAATGACCTCCAACGAGTTTTTTGTCAATTTTCCTTTATATTAAAGCATTTCCATGTCAGGCTATCAATTCCTTTCTTATTATATTTTGTATAGATTATTGCGAAAATTACGCAATAACGTAATATAAAGATAAAACTGAAATACAAAGGGAAACAAATAAATATATTTTTTCACTAAAATGTGCTATCTCTAAAGAAGGTCATTGGCACTTGAACACTTTCTTTTGGGCGAAATAAGATATGAATCTGTCGCCTTTTAAGCATTTTATCAGCTTATTGGGAAAACTAGTACTCTAATTGCGTAATACACGATCAATCAGAATCTGAATAGTTTTGAATCTGATTGCTAATCCATTGCTTAATAAGTTCGAAAAAAAAATTTTGCTCAACAACGTAAATAACAAATAAATTAATGTTGTTAAAATGTCAAAATTAAACAGATTAGTCGTAATCGTTCGTCTTCGCAAAAATTATGTTACTAATCCTGGCAGCTGCCATTTGGTTGAAGTAATGGATAGGTCACCCTGTCTCTTCTCCTTCTCTCCTACTCATTTAACTGTCTGCAATCACCAATCTATAAATCAATTTATTTTTTTAACCAACGAGTATATTCTTTTATTTTCTTATAAACCGATTATTGAAGCTAACTCAAAAATTACTTAAAATAAAATAAATAAGTAGTGTTTCATTTCAGGCAATACACCCATATACAAAAATAGATTAAATAAGTAGTGAAACAGTAAAAACATAAAAAAATATCATTAAAAATTATTACTTATGCAAAGTTACCAGTCTTCTTCCAAATAAAATAAAAGAATCACGTAAATCGGCCCAGCCATCACTCAGAACGCATAACCTCTTCTGTTTTAAGCCGTTTAATAAAACACAGTTCGCAGTAGTTTAAAACATAGAACTAAAAATAATAAAAATGTTGCTCTTCAATTAAAAAGAACTTTCAATCATTTAAATACTAACTGTCCAGTATTTAAATATTATCTGTCTGTTTACAGCAAAAAAAAATGGGGTCCCAAAACAACATCCACAAAAAAAACATAATAATATCGAAATGTTATAATATTGTGTCATATACACAAGAAAGTTGATGTAATCTTGCACTAGAGTTCATTAACATCTGTTTTAGCAACAGTGCTATAAAAGAAGTAGGTACCTACCTAAATATAACAGTCTTATCACTTTCACGTGATAACTCAACAGACATTCTATAGGTTCATGTAATCGTTCCACGAACTAGATGATAAAATGTTTTAAGTATGTGATGTTATTTAATAATAAACAAAAAAATAGGTTGCCTTTTTTCCTGTAAATAATGGCCTATAACGTTCCCACTACTGGGAGACAGGCCTCCTCTCTGTGAGAGGGAGTGGGCCGTAATCCACCACGCGGGCTCACTACGGGTTGGTGGATGCATAAAAATGCATGTACGTTCGAGTTTTTAAATCAATAGGAATATAAATAATATTTTTTTCTCTCAGGTTAAGTCTTATCCTGTAAAATACAATAGACGACGTATATTTAGTAACCTTAACCGCTTAACTGTTTTTAAAGAGTCATAAAGAATCCTGTAAGAAATCGACACATGTTTCACCTCTCAACGAGGCCTCCTCAGGATGACGATTGACTTGTTGCGAACCCGGACCCGACGTGTTGACACGTCAAGGGTCGAGAGCAGAGTCTCTCTCGTTCGCATTTTATAATGAATTTCCGCAAAGTCACGTTGAGTGACCTGAGTCAATTAACTATCTTTTCTTGTATAAAGGCGTCAAATAAATTAAGTACATAACATCATGCCTTGTTGCCCCAAAGGGTTAGGCAGAGGTGTACCTATAGTACACCCACATTTCGCCAGCTATGTTTAAGTCCCATGTAATAGGGGGCGAGCCTATTGCCACCAACCGGGCACAGTTCCAGACTCCGGGCTTCTACTGAGAAATTTCAGATTGAAAAACCCAATAACACTTTGCCTCACCTGGGAATCGAACCCAAGACCTCATGCTCAGTAGTAGCGCTTGCGACCACTAGATCAACGAGGTAGTAAATAAATGAAGTGTTGCCACAAATTACGAAAGTTAAGTGTTTTCAACACACCCTGGGTAATGAACCCCACCCACTACCAACTTTGCTGGCTGGCTTTCCTTTCACTTTGCCATCAATCAATCTGCCTAACCTTTTCCCAACTATATTGAGGTCGGCTTCCAGTCTAACCGGATGCAGCTGAATACCAGTACTTTACATGGAGCGACTGCCTATCTTACCTCCACAACCCAGTAACTGGGTAATACGGTACCCCTTGGTAAGACTGGTTGTCAGACTTTCGGGCTTCTGACGACCCGTAACGACTGTCAAAGATCCACGAATGACAGCCGGGACATACGGCTTAACGTGCTTTCAGAGGCACGGAGGAGTCTCGGTATGTAAAGATGGTCACCGATCCACAGACCAACCCCGGCAAGCGTAGCTTAACCTGATGGATCGACTCGTGCGGCAGTTATTACTTAGCCACGAGCTGGTCCATCACTCACTCTGCCATCAATCTTGTACCTATAAAAATAATAATATAACTTGAGTTGATGATAATGAAGAAGACCAATGCAATACCTCCATCCATGCTGGTAAGCTTGAAAAATAAAAAATAAACAAATTAAAAACTCTATGAATATCAGATAATATCACACTTTTTTCTTTTATTTTTACCCCCGGCGTAAAAACAGGGGTCTAATAAGTTTTACCGCTATGTGTGTCTGTCTGTGGTACCGTAGCTCTTAAACGGGTGAACCGATTTGAATGCGGTTTTTTTATTTGAAAGCAGTTTTCTAGCGATGGTTCTTAGACATGTTTTGTCAAAATCGGTTCAGCCGTTTGACGATTATCAGCTCTTTTCTAGTTGCTGAATGGATGTGAGCGTCTTCCACAGGTCTGATCGATTTGAAATTTGGTATTCTGTTACTTTAATGATATTAGAAGATCATAGTAACCTTGAACTGATGCAGCAGCATCACCTGGAGTTTGCAGGATACCCAACTCCCTTACCAACTTACAGCACAGGTATCGTGTTTGGGCTCATTGGAATGATCTCAATGAATACGTTATAGATAGATGATGAGCAGGGTCTGGAGATGGAGTAGGATAGACAAATGAGGCAATGATTGTGTCGGGGGTTTTTATTTTTTAAATATAATAACTGAACAGTCCAACGTTCTAAGCGTGAGGTGAATAGTTCTTTGCTTCATCCATCAATATAGCCTTAACATTAATATTTGACCACCAACATTTTTCTTACAAAACTTCAAATTGAACGAGAAACACACTACACACCATTTTTCTTACAAATACCAACCAACACAATAACTATTAAAGTATATTTCATAACGATTGTCAAACGTGAACAAACAGTTGCCAAAGCTTCTAGAATCAAGGCCTTCTGCAGCAACCGCGACTGTTTCGCAAAGACTGCAACTAGTTGCGTTTCACGCTATAGGTAAGCTACCAAGACAGATGTAACTATGACGAAAATAATTAAAAAAATAACTGTAGTTAAGTAAAATTGTGTAGTAATTCCCATCAGAGTTGACAAAAAGTTTTAATGTTGGATTGAAGTAACCATCTTGATTTGACGCCAGATTTTGGGATGTGAAATCTGATTGCATGCAAATTGTTGCAGTTTTCAGATATGTAGCAATTTCTTGTTTGAAATTGTGACGGTTTTTAAGTGGTTCGAAATCTATTATCAAATGAGTTTTTGTGAGACTGCTAAGACGTTCATTGAATCGTCGAATCGGCAAGCGTAGGCTAGGACGTCCCCAGGCTAGGTGGAGTGACGGTCTTCGAGGGGAGGCTACCAGCTGGATGAAAGTGGTTAAGAATCGAGCTAAATGACGTATGATGGCAAAATGGCTGATGATGAAAGATGTCGATGAATTAGTGATCGTAGTTTTTTTGTTAATAACAGACCGGAGCAGTGCCTTTATGACATCCACGGACGAAAAAAAGTTTATTTCGTCCGTGGATGTCATAAAAGGCACTGCTCCTCTAAAATGGATAATTTTAAGACCTTGAATTCGAATTATCATATTTAAAATGAGACGTAGAAATTAAACGGTGCAAATAAACAGTTTTCATTTCCAGTTTTAACATAAATTAATTTTCATAAAATATTATTGAATACTTATGAGTTCATTTGTTTCTTGATAGCAAGCATGGTTGTGCACTTAAAGATTGGTTACAATTCCCAAAACGATAAAAAGAATATTGATTTATCTTTTATAAAATGGTAAGATGGCTTGAAGGTTCTAAACCATGTACATAATATGATTTCTACATTATATAAGTAGGTATTATTTTGAAACCTAAAGCTAGGAGATGACTGGTTCTTGAGAGTAAAATAAGATGCCTAACTGCTTATTCAAAAACCAATTAGCAAATATTTATTTGACACAAAACAATATCTCAATGATCATCAAACTCAATAATCACGAATGAGCTATCAAATTAAAAAGCATCAACAACAAATTCCAGAATTTTCTACAAATACAAAATCTATTCCAATATAAGTGGGCGTTGTACCGAGCAAAATCATTGCTCCCAACTGACCAGACAGTTTGACCGCTCACGTTCCTTCATAACCCCCTTCTTGGCTTCTAAAAATAGGGTGCAAGAGAGGGGTAAAAGGTCTTTCTAGCTGGCTGATTAATTTTCCTTAAAGAAAAACGCCCGAAAATATACGAACATTCGTTGAACTATCGTGAAGGTCGTGTAGCAAGGTCAGCGGCCCCGCGCGGTCGATGAACGCTCGGCCAAAACATTAGACGATCGGTAAAAAAAACATGGCCGAATTGTACTAGCGCTTTCGTCATTGATATTTATACTATCGCTAACTGTTTTTATGTCACTTGATGTAATTAATTGGTGTTGAACTTTTGAATTGGATGTGATTAAAATTGATGCTTGTGTGAATAATGAAAAGTTGAATTTTGAAAACAAATATTTGGCTATGTTTTAAATCAATATCATAGGTAAATATTAAGGCCCTTAAATACAAGTCAATAACCTACCATATCATTGCAGACAATCCACAACCAGTGCTAACAAACTCAAGGTCGAAACTGCACAAAAATATCACCAAAACAAAAAAGGCGTATCTCCAAAAATCGATATCATGCCGTCAGCGGCCGTCTGATAATTACTTAGGACTTTTTGCTTCGAAGACACATGACTATGACCTGATGAGGAGACGGTGGGTGAACCAACAGGGGCCGGTGACCGATGGGTTAGTGACGTCATGAAATGATATTGTTCTGTTTTTGTTGGCATATGTAGTGGCAGGTTAGTAGACACTCGCCTACGAACTACGGTATCGGACAATATGATTGACTTTGGGGGAGTCAGTCATCTGGTGTCATTGTCTTTCTTTTGTTTGGGGTGATGCTAGTGGGATTTTTTCAGAGTTGTCTAGCTGTCCCCAGGTTGAGCAAAGCATTATTTGACCAGCTTTTGCCCGCGGCTGCGCCCGCGTGGATATCGGAAATTATCCCACGGGAATGTACTACGGAGATAAAAAAGTATCATACATGTTAATCCAGGTTATAAACTATGTGTGTGCCTAATTTCATCCAAATCCATTTTGCCGTTTTTGCGTGATTGAGTAACAAACATCCAAACATATAAACTTTCACATTATAATGTTAAAGTAGGATTTGATTTTTTTCCGTAGCAGCCCCGAGTCTAGATCATGCAACATAAAGACGAAAATAATGTAAGTTTACCCATTCATACATAGAATAAAAAAAAAAAAATTGAATACTCTTCATAAGTATCAAAAAACCTCAGAAGTGACGTTACACGCGACAAAATTTTTTCGCCAAAATCGCTGCTACGGCGCAGGCGACTCTGCATTACCATTTTGAGAAAAACTGATATATTTCACAATGCATTTTGCATTATGTTCACGCCAATAATAAGGAAAAAAACTATAAATCAAAAGAAATAGAATAATAATTTTAATTAAATTGATTTATTTATTTATTTAAAAAAAACAACTTATATTAACAGTTTGCACCACTCATACAAGTTATAGGTCAATATCTATTAGTCATTAGCTAATTACACAAACAATCTTAAAATTAAAATTAGATTAAATTACATAAAAGTAGACAAAATTTGTTGCTGATGATGATGCTGACCATACTTTGCCATCAATCGCTTTATTTGTCTGTACTTATGTAAAATATTTGTTCATAATGTCCATCAATAACTTCACTGAATTGAGACTAACAATAGTCTTTGAATACTGTTTTAAGATTAGCTGTATTATAATATACGAATCCTAAATATTTTGTTTAGAATCTGGAAACTTGACATAATAATGAGATTATTTAGGCGGCTTTTGTCAATTAGGAGTAATTTACTCGTAAATTACTAACGAAAACAGTTTTATTTTGATTCACTGTGGAATTTTCTGCCACATTGAGCACTATTTTTATTAGAAAACGCATTTATTTTGAAGATATATTTAGAAATTAATATTAAACGTAGACAGTTGACAGATTACTTAAATCTTTTAAATGGTTCACATGTCTCTGGCAGTTATGTACGAAGGCGTAAGTAAATTATTTCGTTTAAACACAAAAGTAAAGTTCACTTTTAAGTTATCTTAGTTTATATAATTTAAAGAAAGAAAGAAATAAAGAAAAAAATACATTTATTTAACACAGACTAAAAAGCACATAATTTATTCAGCAGAAAAAAAAATAAAAATCAAATTAAAAGTGTAAAATGGGATGTAAGAAATTTGCGTTAGAGTGCAGTGTAGGTATGTGGTACGCCTTTCAGACACATTATAATTAAGTAAAGTAAATGATATGTAAAATGAACTCTACTGGAACTGTTCTCTAATTCTGAAAAGGCCCATTATCACTGAAAATAGATTGTTGACATCAGAGATAGCTTCTCTACATCGGAAGACGAGCACCAGCACCAATGACATAGTAAACTGAAAAATTTATAATTACCTACTGCGTAAAAAATATATCTTTCACAAAGCCTTAACAGTCTTAACAGGCATCCTAAAGGTGTGATTCCGATTAATTTAATATTGTTTATTGTAAAATTTGAATTTCACACTTACGCTTATTTCTACATGTTTCACATCTTTGAAAGTCTGCCAAAGTTTTTGTTTAACTTCAACGACGACTCAAATGGGTAACAAACAGGTTAATTTGTTAAAACAATACAATTAACATTCCATACCTTTGTTTATACTGGAATATGGTTTCGTAAATTCGTATTGTTTTAAAAACTGATCTGTTTCATAAGATTTTAATACAGTGTTAAGTTTCTATGATTAGTAAAAAACACAAACAAAAAAAAGTAAAGGTAATTTTTGAAGAACTTTGATATTACACTTTCCTAGTGGAAATAGCAATGCATAAATTGATCCAAAATCTTCTACAGTTCATTACCAATGTTTCATAGGCGAATATTACTATGATCATCATGTAATAGGAGCAGTGGTGGCACAGCGGTGACAGCCGCGACTTACGAGTTGAGGTCGTAGGTTCGAACTCTGACAGGCGCTTTACTTTGTGTCAATTATTAAATCACCACTGCTCTCAAAACGGTGAAGGAAAACATCGTGAGGAAACCGGCATGTCCTAGAAGCAAAAATTCGAAGACATGTGACATCTACCAACCCGCACTGGGCCCGCGTGGTGGATTACGGCCCACTCCCTCTCACAGAGAGGAGGCCTGGGTCCCAGGAGTGGGAATATTATAGGCTGATTTTTATATGCATATGCACCATATTTGGAAGCGGTATAATTTATTAGTATCTAATAAAAGGACACTGCTACCAATCCTCCTGTCATTTAGTCGATTGTAAAAAAATAATAAACACTTCAAGAAAGCGGCTGCCTACCGATAACTCTTTACTAGACAAACTGACAAGATTAAGGATCTTGTAACATTATCACTTAAAAAAAAACATCCGTGGAAAGAATTTTCCTAACAATTTTCTTCCGTTTTCCTAGAGGTCACTGACACGGTAAAAATTTAGGTCTTTCTACGTTCTGTGTACATAGACCGCAGGGTGAATGACCTCTGTAAAGGGTGTGTTGGGTTTTCGTTATTGGTTATGACAAGAAATGTTGTATGGTATTTAATTGTGCTGGGGAGTTTGTTGCGCCACTTCTTCTTCCCAGCTAACGCACTATAGGAAGTGGTGAAGGGTGGGCGTTTTGGGGGACTGTCTTATGTAATTTTGACGTTCGAAAAGTGCTGATTCTCAGCCTAGTTTGAATAAATGACTTTTGAATTTTGAATTATCACTAATGTTATAATTATTTGTGGTACGAAGTTCACCTGGTCATCTAGTTAATTATATTTTGACTAGTTATTAAAGCTAGAGAGCTATTTACTGAAGGTTGAAATTACTGAAATTGTCTGTAAAAAAATATTTAGGAAATATTTTTATAAGCAGGAGATTATGCCGCGTGATGCGTGATTGGTTCAAATCCGGGCAAGTACCAATGTGACTTTTACAATTCATATATATTTTATTTATTCGTTGCCCCACTCTAAGAATTTCTTCTTGTATCGTGGGTGCGTTTACACACATAGAAACTAACATACACTAACACCCAGATCCGAAACAACTACTTGCAGATCATACAAATATTTGTTCCGTGCGGGGATCGAACCGCGACACGTTGCGCAGCAGTCGATCGCTCAGCCACTGCGCCAACCGTGTCGTCAATATATATTATGTATATTATGTACTTTCTGAGTTTATCTTGGATATTACTGACATCGGTGAAGGAAAACAGCGTGAGGAAACCTGGACTTATAGTTAATTTAAGTCTGAAATTGCCAACCCGTCTTGAGCAAGCGTGGTGATCAATGCTCGTGCCTTCTCTGTATGAGAAGAGGCCTTTGCCCTGCAGTGGGACAATGATAGGCTAGTATTATTATTATATATGCCCTTGCAACTTTTTATCATGTAGAAGATTCCAGGTCAACGTCTCACTTTTTCAGCCCATATTGTTCAATAATAACGCACATGAGCGTAGATTTTTGAGAAAATAAAATGAAATTGAAGCTGTAATATTCTTACAATAAAATAACTAACAGAATGGTACAGTGTATCAAAAATAATACATATTTATTGACCATCCTATTATTTTCTAGCATTGGAGCTATTCATAAATCGCAAAATTAAAAAGCTGTTTCAATAAAAACGTCTATGGTTATTCAAACATATTTTTTGGCGATTTAATCAAATTGTTTGTTTCAGTTTTTTAAAGAGGATAATTAAGAACATGGAGACCATGGTCGCGACAAGATCTAAAGAATTAAGGATAATTTATTATGGGTCGGGTTTGAAAACATTATATTCATAACAATATAATTACTAATGAATGAGAATCATAAAAGTTACTAAGAAAGAGCCGACCTACTTACAACACAGTAAAAAAATAACTAACTGCAAATACAACTACGTAATTTTTTCCAAGGAAATTCACATATTCATTCGCATAAACAAAATTCCTACGTTTAATACAAGTTTAAAACAAACACAAGATCCAAATTGAATCCTATCGTATCTTTTTGACGTTCGAAAAGTGCTGATTCTCAGCCTAGTTTGAATAAATGACTTTTGATTTGATTTGATTTATCATTCCATAAATCGGTTTAAGAACGTCATGTCTAAATCGGGAATCGAACGGGCAACGTTCGGTAGGAATACTTACTGAGTAATGTAACCTTTATGCAGATTAATGGGATATAAAAAACGTGGAATGGTATGTTTTTAGATGGGCTATTTTTAGGTGAAATAGGCCAATCGTTTCTCCATGAAAAGTCCAGTATTGAATAAATAAATATACAATTGGTAATTATTTTTCGGAAATAAAATCAACCATCCCTTCCTGACGACCATTTTCTTTGTAAACAGTCCATAGACGCCATGCATATGGCAAAAGCGCCAGGATAGCCCGCGAAATTATAATTTTTTAAGTTTTTTGCAATTTGCAGGCCAGTATGTTGATCAAAATATAATTTGCGACCGTACTAAATATGTTTAAACATGTACCAGTTTTCGCGTTGATGTCCCTACCGGTACATCAACGCGAAAACTGTTGCCATGGGTTCAATACATAATACTGAACCCACTTGCGTTGAAATTTCTCGTCGGTCATTTAAAAAAAAAATACTGTTCCATACACTTTGAACGCGCGAGCTGTTTTTTTTTTACTGAATCCTTGGTAACAGTTTTCGCGCCAATGTCCCTGCCACCCTGTATAAAATTATAATAATTAGAATCATAAATACAACTGCATTCTTAATTATGAATTGGCTTTTACAATATTTTCAAACAACAGTGTTAATAGGTATGGGAGAAAACAAGTACCGGGAATAAATCTACAGTCTGTTAGGCTTTTTCTTTTTTTTTTCTTTTTTTCATCAAATGACTCCTCCCGCTGCGAGAGCGAGAGGGAGTGTCAGACTTTTACTGACTAAAACCCACCCGTGTTCCTTCCGTTGCCTATGTGCTGGGGCCGCGATATCCCTTTCAGACAAACCCGCGACCCCAGCAGGACAGTCTGCTAGTCTTACAATGTTCTCACATTCACAAAATAGAAAATAATCTATATAAAAGATAAATACAATAAAAACCTATTTAAACCAAATTACATTATTGCCGTTACAACTGTAACAAATCTCAATTAAATTAAATATGTCCACAAAAGCCACACTAATAAAAGAGTTGAATTTAAACTGTAGGCAGTACCAGAAGCACTACCTTAGTTACTCCCACATTTTCGCTAGCTTTATCTATACATCCCGTGTTATAAGAGACGAAGCTATTGCCAAAAACCTGGCACAAATTTTGACTCCAGGCTGCTATAGTGAAAACGTCCTAATAGAAAAACCCAATAACACTTTTCCCAATCCGAGAATCGAACTGGACCACCTATGTTACTATGCAAACTGGCGGGGTTTTTAATCTTTTTATTTTATCAAATGTATGTCAAACTTATTAACAATGATTTATTAAGAACCTATAATAATAACCATTATTAATAACTCCCGGTCATTCGCACGAAATTTTGTAATAAACTGAGCCGTGTGGCTTACGCGATTTTCAGGCGGACATTGACCTCCAAAAAATTGTGTTACACGCGGGAATTGAACCCGGAACGTTGGTAACTGGACCTTTTAACGCTATAATAAGCGTATGTTTACACTAATGCGCGTATGTAGGTCTGTATGTTTAATAAAACTGGTTGAATTTGAATAAATAACGATTTGCTTTTGTCTTTTTAAATGGAGTGTCTGATGACGTTTCGCGTTTGTTTTTCTAATTTCCTTGGATTAAAAAATTGTGATTTTTTTGTGTTAGCATGTCAGGCTATGTTTGTCATGATATTGTGAGTTTGTATCGTAGATGGATTGATGAATGACTGTGTCTGAGAAACATGGTTCCTAAGGCTCAATTTACATTGCCGCGGAACGAAATGGGAGCAAAGAGAAAAAAGTACTGATCTCGTCTAAGAAGATGAGATCAGTACTTTTTCTGATAAAACGACAAACCAAGAGAGTAATCCTAAGTATATATAAAATAATATAGAATAATATTATAAATGAGTTTAACGAAAGTGAGTTTGTCTGTTTATTTGTTTGATACGCTTTCACGCTAAAACGGCTAAATAGATTTGGATGAAATTTGGCACATGGATAAACCATGACCTGGTAATACTTCTAGAATACTTTTTATCCCGATATTCTCAGAGGATCGAGACTTATGCGGGTCTTTTCCCGCAATACAAGGAAAGTAACATGTAAAAAAAACCTTTTACTTTTCTTTATTTTACTTTTATAAAATTAATAATGGCGCGTTTATAAAGCTTTCTTGATATTTCAAAAGTTTTTACATTACAAAATATGGCCAAAGTCACGAGAAATACTAATATTTCACGGGAGTTAAGATTACACATGACGACAGAGGTTAAATGCCTAATTTCGATCGCGTGCGGCTACAATACAGACCCACTTTATTGTATGTCACAGAGTAGGCAGGAAATGGAGGTTCCGGATTTGCAAAAACATTGTTCATGCTCAGACATGATGCGACACGACGATTCCACTCATCTTCTTGTAATCTCATCCTGAAGAAGTCCACTGCAGGACATAGGTCTTCTGCAAGCATTGCCTACAAGGCCGGTCCTGGACTGCTTCAGTTCACCTTGAGATGCCTACATATACTGAACTCAACACTACGGAATACTTGCAGTATCGTTGCTCCTTCTCTCTCAAGTTCACTCAAAGATCTGCAAAAGGTCTGCAGTCTGTTAAAGATCGCTTTCATCAATAAGTATGCCCATCGTAACTTGTGAAGCACTATGTAACTCGCAAAAATCCAATTTGTATAATGTACAATTAAGACTATTATTTCTATCTATCTAAACTGGTTATCTGAACCTTCCAGTACGCGATCACCACGCGTGTCCTGCTGGGTCCACAATTGTACCTTAGCTTTAAGCCATTGTAATCTTTAAACATGAATGCAAATAAAGATATGAATATGAAGTTTTGCAAGTAGAGTTTGTAGGAAAATTACTGTTCATTGACACTCTGTGTGAATGGTTGAGATCCTTAACATATGAAGAAACAGAAAATATTCTAAAAAGAATAAGTTAAAAAATACCCATACGTTACACACACACACACACCACCACACACTCATGTACACACACCTCCACACACTCTTATATACACACACACAAACACCGAGAGCTGCTAAATAATTGTTTAATTTAATTTATTTTTAATTTTTCTATAAACTTTAACCTCATCATTGTAATAATCTACCACTTATGGGAAGAGCGAGACAGCTCCGACACAAGTACTATTGTAACTTACTGGGGCTGCCTCAATTTATGTATGAAACAATGTTTTAGTTGAAATAAATGTTTTTTTTTTTTTTTTTTGTGCTAAATACTCCGTGTTCTAGATATTACATGTGTGTACATACAGTTATGTATGTCTATTGTAATGTGCTAACTGTCCATTTATGTGGTTTGCTGTAATGGTGATGGAAGCGAACTTATTTGTAGGTGCTTTGTTATATTTGTTTGTGAAGCATTATTAGGTATGACAAAAGTATAATTATTATTTATTTATTTATTTTTATTTGTCAGTCAGGTATAAATTGTTATTTACGTATGTATTCCATACTTCTCAATTCATCTCGGTAGTTACCCGCTTTTTAACGATATCATCTTTTTACATATGTACAGTACAACTATTTTCTTACCGACAACCTGGTGAGCGTTGTGGAATTCCGCTGGATGAGAGCAGCGATGGACCGGTCCTTGTGGCAATCTTTAGAAGAGGCATTATAACCAAAGGAGGAAGTTTTTTCACTGAAATGAAGATGATGAAGTCATCAGAAGGCCAATAAATTCTCGTACTCAAAAAACGTTGACATTCGAGTCGTAATCGCATCTTAGTAACAATCAATTTCAATACTATAGGGTTTTTGTGACAGATTGAGATTACAATGCAAAAGTTACGCAACGGTATTACTCAGAACTGCACGCGTAGCATAACAACCATAGAAACAGGTTTTCTACGGGTTTTGTCGACGGAAGAATAGACAAAATGACAGATTGTGATTGTTTATCTGTCATTTTGTCTATTCTTCCGTCGACAAAACCCGTTTCTATTGTGGTCATGCTAAGTGTGCTGCACGTATATATGGAAAGTTCAATCGTGTTACGGAAAGTGAGTGAATTTTTGTGCTACAATCGTTTTAGAACGAAATTATTCAACTTTTATCAGCCGTGACCGACATTATTTTAAAGTATGCTTAAGATAAAATAAAAACTAGACATAATACTTAATTATTATGCGCATAAGCAGTAAGACTATAGATTAGAAAATGTTACTATAAACATAGATTCCGCAGTAGGTATGAATCATATCTAACCTTAGTTTTTTGTGCTAGATTTTTAGGCAAACGATAAAAAATACAGTTGCCTAGCAAAAAAAAATAGGGCAACTCTTCAAAGGGATTTAGCACTGAGATATTTTTACAACCGAAGACTATGGTTGTATCCACTCTGTTACTAAAAGCAGTTTGGTAGAGGCAGTTAAAAATAATATTGTTACTTTGATCTTTGGATCTCATTTATGAACCATGGATCCACACTTTGTAGGACATTTTCAGTAAGTAGATCTATTTTGTTCCGTGCAGTAATTTAACCCGTGACCAGCTCCACGGAAAGTACTTTTAAAATTACATCGCTTACGATTATATACATTTCGTCAATTTATATAAGAATGATGGTGTCAACACTATTTTTCCAGATAGGAAATATGAAGTCACCCTGTTTGCCAACATTTAGTAACGCTCGCCAATTTTGCTGACAGTGGCAATAACCCCTAAACTTCTCCAAAAGAACAAACTAATAACACAAATTACACCTTCATTACACCCTAAAAATAACCAAAAACTCCCACTGACGCACTTACACTTAGGTACATTATGACATCAGATTGAAGGTGGCTAACCTGCCCACTTTAGTTACAACGACCTGTGCTCAATTGAGACCATGGCTGTAATTAATCTGTTATAATTTCTTGTAGTTGTCCGGTAATATTTTACAACCCTGTACAGTGACTTAAATGGGTATGGGTTATCGAGGTACCTGTCTATTGGTAGGTACAGTCAGCGACATTAGGCGAATAACACTTCAGTTTTTAAATCTTAATTATTGAACTAAATATTTAATGTTATAATGGGAACAGAAGTCAAATCTCGTGGCTAAGTAATAACAGCCGCACGGGTCGATCCATCAGGTTACGCTATGCTTGCCGTGTTTGGTCCGTGGATGGGTGACTATCTTTACATACCGAGACTTATCCGTGCCTCGGAAAGCTTTTGGATCTTAGACAGTCTGTACGGGTCGTCAGAAGCCCGAAAGTCTGACAACCTTGTCTTAACAAGGGGTATCGTATTAAGTAAATGCCCTGTAATAAAAAAAAATAAAAAATACCCAGTTACTGGGTTGTGGAGGTCAGATAGGCAGTCCCTCCATGTAAAATACGGGTCTTCAGCTGCATCTGGTTAGACTGGAAGCCGACCCTAACATAGTTGGGAAAAGCCTAGGCAGATTGATTGGGAACAGAAGTAAAATCAAAAGAATATGATATTTATGTAAATAGCTGATAAATGAGATGCTGAAATAATTGATGATACATCGAACAATTTTGTCTTAGTATTGTGTCAATTAGATGACGTATAAAAGTAGGAGTGTTGATCGACTTTTGTTGCTAACCGCACAAACTAGGGTTAGGGGTTAAGCCTGGTCCAACGCCCTTTCGAAGCTTAGTATCAAAGACATTTAAAAGAAAGGAACTAATAAAAGTGGTCACTTACTTTCGTCTCCTCTATACCTAAAATTGAAGTACTTAGTCAACTGAGGCAAACTCTTTAAGTAAGTCGATTTGAAATACAAAAAATAAAAGAATAATTTTCCTGTTAATAGCGGTTTTTGTCAAAACAATTAATCATTATTTCGAACCACATTTCAATGTTTTTCTGATTCTATTCCACAGTATACCTACGTCTAGTGACGTGACAAGCTATGACATCACCACTCAGGGTGGTTAACCTACCCAGTAAAGTTCCATTGACCGCTCTACCCAATTTAGAGCACAGTCACTAGTTTACTCATCAATCCATCTGTCGAAACACGATGATTACAGTCATTATGTGGACCACGTCATGTCGGGCTATTTGCCTAAATGATTTAGTGGTGACAAGTTCGACAGTTGACCGTTAAGTGTAGGTTCATTCTCCAAGTTGATCAAACCTATACTTAATTTCAAGTGTGATGGAAAGAAATTGGTTGTAGGTTGGCTACCTACCTGATTGGTCTACCGGGTTTGTTTAATGTTGAGCGTGGGGTACAGAATTCGATCCCAGTGGCAGCCAGTCTTCTCGGCAATAGACATAATCAACCTATAATGTTCCAGCAGTGGCTGGGACCCAGGCCTCCTCTCTTCGAGAGGGAGTGGGCTACACGGGCCCAGTGCGGGTTGCTACATGTCACACTTCGATTTTTTGGTTCTAGGATTTTTTTTCCTTCACCGGTTGGAGAGCAGTGGTGTTGAAATTCTCGAGCTACAACTCAGAAGTCGGGGCTGGTATCACTTGGCGACCACTACTCACTCGGCAGTAGGCTCGCCCTTAATTACAGGTGGCTTGTTTTATATATATATATATACCTTTGCTTGCTCCTCCCGGAGAAACAGGCCTGATGTTATATTTACTTACTTGAAACTTAACAGTTTTGTCATCTACAACTTCTATTTGTCCACTTAGTACTTATTTAATTTACAATTTAATAGTAATGTAGTGAAACATGAAACATAATATGAAAGAAGAAACATACAGTGTATTTTAATCTTTTTGTTATTGTAAAATTGCTTTTATAATATAATATTTACATCAACAAGAAATAATTTAAAAACTAACAGACTTAAAATAATAATAATAGAATGTACAAGTATATAAGAAAGGGGGGGGGGGGGGGACAATCATAGGGCATCAAAAAATTCGTTCGCATCGTTGTCAACAGGAAAAGTGCCCAAAAGGCTGGCAGCATTGCCACGTTGTATGGCAATGCTGATTCTCTGGCCGAAGAATAGGCCAGCCTTCTGGTCACATGAAGAGTCGGCCAACCGCTTTGCGATGTAAAATTGTAATTTATAATGTTTTTATTGATGACTTTTGTAATGTTTATCCAATTGTAATATTTTAATTAATTCTTAATGTATCTAATATTTTTAATTGCACATGTATGCATATGGACTGATTCTGAAATAAAATTAATTTAATTTAGTTATTGACGCTATGACATCACAGCTTAGGTGGCTAACCTACCCAGAAAAGTTACGTTGACCTTTACTCAATTTTATAAACCAAATAATACACACAGTAATCCGTGATGAATGAGACAAAATTATTGCTGCTGTGGTCTCCATATGCTCAGCTTTCTTTTAGTAAGAATCCTTAATTTAGTTGTAAATCAAACCACGCCCGCGAAGCTACGCCGATTTTTTTTTTTTTTTTTATATTTCTTAATCTTTATGGCACGCCCCTTTTTAGGTTGAGCTAACCAAATATGAAAAAAATATTTAGCCTAGGTATTTTACAGGGATGCGTGAAAATTGATTCTCTGTTACAATATGTAATACCTAGATAATTGTGAATTTACGAACGATTTATTCAAATAAGTCTAAGTATATTTAAAAAAAACATTAGTAGGTATCTACCTAAGGTAAGTTCGCTTCTGCCTACCTCCTTCAAACTTTCACTCATTCCTATCACTGACGTATCAACGCTATGACGTCATCACTAGGGTGGCTAACCTACCCAGAAAAGTTCCATTGAACCCTACCCAATTTAGTCCACAGTAAAACCATTCATGTTCCATGTTCAATCGAGTTAATTGATCCTCATTTGTTTCTGCTAGTTAATCCATGGATCTATTTGACCCGGTTTTAAATAGATTTGCTGTGGTTTTATTTTGACATGGGCTTTTCAGTATTAATAGTTCGTTTAGTTTTTAGGGTTCCGTACACAAAGGGTGCCTATCTAGACTCTATTACTAACGCTCAGCTCTCCGATCGTCCGAATGTCTGTCTCAGGGTTGTATCTTTTAAACCATAATAGTTACACACTTGAAATTTTCACAGAATGGGAACTACTATGGCCGCTATAACATCAATTAATAACAATCAATAAAGTTACAAATTAAAGGGGGTTTCGTACTAAAGTAACAAACTAAAAAAATATATAATATTGTATTTGGCGTATGCTAGCTGTAGTAAATTATTTTTACATACTATTGTATAGAATCAAGTTTTTTTTTCTAACTGAACAGACAGCTGTGCTGCTGGGGAGTTTGTTAAGCCACTTCTTCTTTCCAACTAAAGTACTAGGAAGTGGTGAAGGGCGGGCGTTTTGGGGGACTGTCTTATGTAATTTCGACGATCGAAAAGTGCTGATTCTCAGCCTAGTTTGAATAAATGACTTTTGAATTTTGAATTTTTGTACGGTGGTACGGAATGCTTCGAGCGCAAGTCTAACTCGTACTTGGCCGATTTTTTAAATCCTATGCCTAGCCCTACAGTAGGATTTACTATATAAGTACCTATGTGGCTCTGTTGTGACACGCGCGAACTTTTCAATATTAATTGGTTTTTAAAAGAGTCATGTTACAGCCCTGAATTACAGTTTTGTACATCAATGAATACGGACGTACAGAAATCTATATCTTTACTAATATTATAAAGACGTAACATTTGTTTTTCTGTTTGTTTGTATGTGGGATGAAAGAATCACACATTATCTAAAAACACTAAACATAAATAAAAAACAAAGTAACATTAAAATTTAAAGAAGGAAGTCCTGCACGAGGCCAAAAGGCTCCTATCTCAGCATGATGTTGCGACATTTAAAGAAAAAAAAGTCGCAGCGCTGGTATTCTAATAGGACCCGCAGTGATGTCACGGATAGATAGATACAGAGGGATAATCTCCGGAAGTCCCAGTCGGATTTGGAAAATTATTTTTAAATTGTATAGTCCAATTTTTGAGGAAGGTTCTAGACTCGCGGACGAAGTAATAATAATAATAATAATAATAATAAAGTTTATTATTCAAAAAGTAACAATACAATGTGACATATTCGGTGAGCCACAAACTAAGCGTCGCTTGTATCTTGTGGCTCTGGAGTGCGAATTTTTCAAAGTTATAAAAGTTACATTACAATTATAGAATGGTAGATAATTATTACACATTTTCCATATACAAAAGATGTGAATGTGAAGTGAAAATAAAATAAAATAAAATAGAACATTCGTGCGAATCTGAACACAAAATAAAATTGCAAGTGTTATCGTTTGACTTGCACTGTGGTGTGTGTTTGTGTGTGCATGCATGTATATGGGTTTGTGTGTGTGCTTGTGTGTGTGTATGTGTATGTGTGTGTAGGTACTATATCAAGGCTTCGGTGTCGTCGTATGATAATTTTAAAAGAGCTGAAGTTAGGGTTTTTTTACAGGTCATGGTTGAGCAGTCTTTTAGGTCGCAGATTTTCAAAACTTTGTTGTAAGTGTTGGGATGGGAAAAATAGGTACAGCGTCTAGCTAGTTCGGATTTGGCATTTGGTATGGGTACTCTGAAGATACGCTTGTTTATTATGTCGCTATAGTCGGGCCGTTTTTTTATTGTATCGTGATATTTAAGCGTAGCTTGGAGTACAAATATTTGTCGTACCCTGAGAACTTGAAACTCATGGTAAACAAGGTCTGTGGGGAATCTGTAAGGTTTTTTAAGTGCAACCTTGATCAGTGCCGCGTCGCGTCGAAGTCGCGGGCAGAAGCTAGTATTACATATATTTGTTAAGATATTTTTGCAAGAATTGAACTCACATAGAAAGATTAATTAGTATTGCTGTTTTATGAGTAGACCAATAGATTGAAATAAAACTATACACAGTTCTCCCATACCTATTAACAATGTCATTTGTAAACATTGTAAAAACCATTTATTTATAAAAGATTAACCGTAGATTTTCTTGCCGGCTCTTCTCCATAGGACACGGCCAATTGGAACCGTGCACCTAGCTTCTGACGTTTCCTAAGTGTCCAGGTTTAAGTGAAACAAAATAGTTTGATTTTTGATTTTAAACGGAAATTATCAGTTTCGACTATTTTACTGTCTTTAATGATGTAGTTGTCGTTAACGGAAATGGAGTTCATTGCCTAAGTAGTACCAAAGTATATTAACTGTTCTTCCTATTCCTCAGATAATTGATAGTGATAATGATAATAGATATCTCTGCCTAAACCTTCGTAATAAATTAAAATAAGCCATGGCAACTAAGAAATGACCGCTCCCGGTTCCAGTCCTAGTCATCTCTTAGCTGCCACGGCTTATTTGAATTTATGAATTGCATTTTTGTTTTTATCTTTTCATTACGGACGCTTTTAACGTGCACCTCTTTCAACATTGTTCTCACATGTATAATTTCAACATGAATGATGTAACCAATATTTTGTAACAATGTTTTGATTTAAAATAGTGTCCGCGGAGTTTATTGCCCGTTCTTCTCCATAGGCACCTACTACGCTTCACATTTCTGACTGACCGACTCCTTGATAGTAAAAAAGTGCCTGTAAATGGTTTAGTTGAAATAAATGCTTTGAGTTTGAGTTTGATGTTACGAATGTAATTTTTTTTTCTGACTTTATCTTGGAGATTACTGACATCCTTGAAGGAAAACACCGTGAGGAAACTTGGACTTGTAGTTAATATAAGTCTAAAATCACCAATTCCTCTTAAGCAAGCGTGGTGATCAATGCTCGTGCCTTCTCTGTATGAGAAGAGGCCTTTGTCCTGCAGTGGGACAATAACAGGCTGGTATTATATACCTATGTAACTAGCTTTTGCCCGCGGCTACGCTCGCGTGGATGTCGGAAATTATCCCCTGGAACCGTACTACCGGGTTAAAAAGTATCCTGTAAGTTAATCCAGATTATAAACTATCTGTCTGCTTCATCCAAATCCTATTAGTATCATAATGATTGAATACTATCGTGAATTCATGCAAGCCTAGTACTTTTTGTGCCAAGTTTCAAGTTTATTAACTCAAGGAATCACATTGTCCTATACAAACTTTGCCCCCCTTTTTCACCCCCTTAGGGGTAGAATTTCGGAAAATCCTTTATTATCGGATGCCTACGTCATACAAAGAACACACCCTCCAAGTTTCAGGTCTCGACGATCAGTGGTTTAGGCTGTGCGTTGATCCGTCAGTCAGTCATTCAGGACAAAGCATTTTATATGTTTAAATTATAAAAGAATACTAAAACATCCAATCGCCGCCAACACATCACATCAGCAGTATTGAACACACACATTCGTGCGCGGTCACCGACCTCGGGAAAGCGGCCGGAAACAGTGGAAAGCGCGGAACTCATGACGTCATCGTTAGATAACTACCCGACGGCGAAGCTAATTATTTTGTTAATATTATTGTTGCTAGATAGCGGTATTTTGTTGGGCTGTCATCCTGATTAGTGTAAATCTATACATACATACATATACATACAAATAAATAAAATTGAAGTGCCTGGTTGTAATTATAACAAAAATAAATTTTTGTTTATTCTGTCTGTCTGTTCCGGCTAATTTCCCTAACGGCTGGACGGATTTTGACGGGACTTTCACTGGCAGTTACCTGATGTTATAAAGGTTATTTTTAAAATATTTCTTAATAGAGTCTTTGTTACTAATGTCGACGAAGAAATGGTTAATAATAAACTTTGATTAAAAATGAGGAACTGCTACACGCAATCTAACCTAACCTAACAATGTCAAAAACTAATAAATAAGTAACTAATTAGTTGTCAAAAGATAAAATACAATAGACGACGTATATTTAGTAACCTAATCCGCTTAACTGTTTTTAAAGAGTCAAAGAACTCTGTAAGAAATGACACGTGTTTCACCTCTCAACGAGGCATCCTCAGGATGACGATTGACTTGTTGCAAACCCGGACACGACGTGTTGCCACGCCAAGCGCCGAAAGAACTGAACTGCGCTTGCAAGTGGTCGAAAGATCACTGTGCTGATGCCTTAACGACATAGGAAGATGACTTAGGTACTCCACCTTTGTCATCTTCATAAGTCTTTGGCACAAATCTTTAAATGGATAACATAACATCACGCCCGTATTCTCAGAAGGGTTGGGCAGAGGTATGCCTATAGTACACCCACATTTCGCCAGTTATGTTTAAGTCCCATGTAATAGGGGGCGAGCCTATTGCCATCAACCGGGCACAAATTTAGACTCCGGGTTGCTACTGAGAAATTCTAAAGCCAATTCCATTTTTAATAGTTTAATGCGCTTAGCGTCAAACATATTAAAAATATCTTCCTGTCTCTGTCTTCTTAACACTAAATCTTTCGAGAGTATCGACAGACACTTTTTTTTTTTTTTGAGGTTGGGAAATTATCAAATTACTTCTCCCGCTCTGGGCGGAGCGGGAGGGTGTGTCAGACTTTTACTAATTAAAACCCACCCGTGTTCCTTCCGTTGCCTTTGTGCCGGGGCCACGATATCTCTTTCGGACAAACCCTCAACCCTGGCAGGATCGATAGGCACTCAAGTAAGTATCATCTGGTACCTAAAGCAGTCAGGCAATAATTTAGTTTTCTGGATATGTAACATCTTTCCTCAGACTTTCCTGCAATCCTCTTTCCTTTCACTCAAATCTGTGGGAGTGATTTCGTGAAAAAGGACGGAAGTGTGTAACAGGAAGCCGGGTATTTACGCGCTATTAGATTTGACCAATGAGCGCGCGCGGTACTAGAGTTCGCCGTTAGATGGTATCAACCAATTTTTCGAGAGGTTGTAAACATGATGAACGATGACGATGATGGTGGTGAATATTGTTTATGTCATAATAATGTATACGTCAGCTAAGATGTCAGATGTTTACACATCATTTATGTTACTACTGTAAGGCTCGCTCGTTTTTTTTTAATGAGCTACCTTGTCTAGTAGAAATAAATTTGGTTTATTGCCTCTGAAATACGTGTATATAAAAATATAATTTTACTCGAGTAATTTGAAAGATTGAAAAAGTATTTATTGATACTCGCTCAGGAAATCACAAATTAAAACACAATAACAATAAACGAAAAAAAAACAAAGTAAAGTTGAAATAGAAACAGAAAGTTCTGTACGAGGCCAAAAGGCTCCTATCTCAGCATGATGCTGCTACTTAGTACCTTAAACAAAAATCTATACTTTCGAGCACAGAACAGAAAAAGTCGGCACCTGCACATCGTGACTGTGACAAGAGCTTCCACTCAGCATAAAGCTGTGCCATGGGGGGGACTCACAGCACAGCACTGATTTTGAGTTGTCACCCGAAGTTCGGGTTACCACGAGAGGAAAACTTATCGTCTTTCATTACAACCATTGGAACAAATTCTTTGCCTAAATCTAAACAGAATATAACACATATAATTCTCAAGCCAGATGTATAGGAAATAATTTGTAACCATCACCAATGTGGGTCGACCGGCCAATGACACTGAAAACGCGATCATTAAATATAGATCTTACTAGCTAATTAGCAAAACTACGCCATTTGTAAAAAGATACAAGTAAAGGTTTTATTTACACGAAAATGATTTAAAATTATTTTGTAGCACTTTTATTTTAGATTTGAAAAACTAAATTGGTGTAGTACCTTTTTTGAAGTCGGTAAAAAAACCGGCCAAGTGTGAGTCAATCTGATGCAGCCCGCTGGCAGACAGACGGACGGACAGCGGAGGGTTAGTAATAGGGTCCCGTTTGGCATCCTTTGGGTACGGAACCCTAAAAAGAGATTTTACTATGCTTACTGTTAGGGAGTGGAACTCTCTGCCGGAGTCTGTGTTTCCCAATGGCTGTAACCTGGGAGTCTTGACGTCTTAGGTGAATAGGTTTCTTCTAGCCAAGCGTGCATCATCGTCAACAGCAACTTCACTTACCATGTGGAGTTTCTTGCCCATTCTTCTACAAACGTAACCTGGCCTAAGCCTTCTGGAAGAGGCAACTATAATAAATTATATATTCTTGTAAATTTTGACATTCAAAAGTGCCTTTTGCAATAAACGATTTGACTCTGACTTTGACTTTAAATGATTTGACTTTGACATGTGAAATAGTGGTCAAACGTGAGCCTTAAAAAATATAGCTTATATATTGTAGCTTATTTGGGAGTTAACAAAAATAACTACCAGTATTTGTTAACTCCCAAATAAGCTACAATGCTTGCAAAATTAGTAATATTATTTTTGTTACAAATAATAATTTAAAAAAAAATTGAAACCTAAGTATAAACAAGAAAATCATATCAAACACTTAAACAACTTAAGTATTACAATAGTTTTGCAACTTTTTCCTTGTTATTTTGGTACATGGATATCCCAGGTCAATTGTCATTGGTTATCATACCACATACCGTAATATAAATCCGTATAAGGAGGTAATACCTAATATTATTGTAAACACAATGAAAATGGTCGACATTAAATTTATCAAATCGGCATGTAAAATTTAATTTTAGTTAAACCATTTGTCTCTAAAGTGTTTTGCAATGTTCTTGCGAATAAAGTACCTATTTCCTTTGGGAAATTTAAAACAAAATAGAACGTTTTCAAATATAGTTTGACTGGGACCGCTGGGAGCGCGTTAGGAATGCGCGGTGAGGCGGGGGCAGCGTTGATGAATCAGCGGCGGACGGGACGCCTCGCGCCGTGAGCGTTGTCAAATGAGCGGGCTACACTGCTCCCCATCTCGCCGCTCACTTACCTCCGGCGCGTAACAGCGGTCTTGGTAAACTATACTAAAAATATTGTGGTTTTAATAAAAACAGACCGATTTATTCTGAGGTTATTTGGTGAACATCCTTTACATACTAAAACCCCTCCGTGCTTCGGAAAGCACGTTAAACCATTAGTCCCGGTTATCAGATATTTGACAGTCGTTACGGATAGCCAGAATCACAAAAGTCTGACAACCTGTGTTACCGAGGGGCATTATGTTACCCAGTAACTGCGTTGTGGAGGTCAGATACGCAGTCACACCATGTGAAACACTGGTATTCAGCCGTATCCAGTTAGACTGGAAGCCGACCCCAACACAGTTGGGAAAAGGCTAGGCAGATGAGATGATGATTGCCGTTTGTATTCAAACAGACCAAATATACAAGGTCAAATTCAAACAGACCAATTATACAAGGTCAAATTCAAACACACCAATTATACAAGGTCAAATTAAATTAGCCAGCGAAACTCTGCAGACGTGGTGGGTATCGGCATCTAACACGATAAAATAAAAACCAATAAGATTTTATTCTTTCTTTTGGGAATCAACAACCGCTTTTATTGTTGTTACTTGAAGTACCTATGAATTGAGAAAAATTTCCCTCTGGAAACTCTAATGATAGGGAGAGCAGTGTTGGCGCGGGGTAACGGCCCCGACTTACGAGCTGTAGGTCGTGAGTTCGAACCCAGGCAGGCGCTTTACTTTGTGTAAATGATTTCATCACCACTGCTGTAAAAAACGGTAAAGGAAAACATCGTGAAACTCAAAGTCAAATTCAAAGCATTTATTTCAATTAAACCATTTACAGGCACTTTTGAATTGTCAAATAGTCGCGTCAGTTAGTCAGAAAGTTGAAGCTAGTTGCCTATTCCAAAACGTAGATCTTTATGGAGAAGAACGGGCAAGAAACTCCAAGGACACTCTTTTAAATATAGAAAATTACAAAATCCTGGGTACATTATTCTTGTTGCTTCTATATGTGAGAACAATTTACAAAAAATAATCAAAACAATTCAAAATATAAGATTAAAAATAAGCCATGGCAGATAAGAGATGACCAGTCACAACTGACGGCGCCCGTTCACGAACATGACGCATGGATCAGCACCATCCAGCTCAACCATTTTGTAGGGAACCGAATGATCTAACACACTCGCCACCATCAGCGAGACATTTAGGTGAGCATGACATACTCTCAACTGCCATGCTCTTTCAAGTCAACATACATCTTAATAACATTAAAACGGCTCCATGGTACTAACATTTACAAAAATTGAAAAAATGCTTCTAAATTATACAAAACTAATTTGCAATATATTTGAGAGATTAATAGAATGTTACTACCAAAAAGAAAGAAAATCATTATCCATTGGAGTATTCAACAATTAAAACTTGTTTTAAATAAAAAATAAACGTTAAGTTTGTAATGTCAGAAAAATAAAAAGGGGAAGCAACTCTTCCAAACATATTTTTTTTTAACTAGTGAGCCCAAGTGGCTGTGGAGCAAACCGGCATGTCCTAGAACCAAAAATTCGAAGACGTGACATCTACCAACCAGCACTGGGCCCGCGTGGTAGACTACAGCCCATTCCCTCTCACTGAGAGGAGGCCAGTGTCTCAGCAGTGGGAACGTTATGCTGATTATGCTAACTCTAATGAAATAAAATACCAAGACATCCTACCGCAAATTAAGTTGAAAAATACATAAGTACGCAAACACAATAATTCTCATGAAACGAAATCCGAAACACCGTAAACAACTTAATGATACCAAAAATAAACTAAACCGCCCTATATAGTCTGGAAAACACATTTAATTATAATTTATACATACAGGCTATAATTTATGTACACACAATTCGGGTCGGCACATTCGGTTCGGCAGTTTTTGTTAAAGCCGACCCGAAGCAATTACTATACTCATTCGGCTCTTGCCGATCCGCATATACCACCGCAATTCGAGTTAAGCCGACCGGCTTTTTCCCGAACATAATATAAAATATCTACTTAAACTGCCTCGTTGCTGTAGTGGTCGCAAGCGCTACTGCTGAGCACGAGGTCCTGGGTTCGATTCGCAGGTCGGGCAAAAAATAATTGGGATTTTACATCAGGAGTTTTTCAGTAGCATTCTGGATTTGTGCCCGGTTGAAGGCAATAGGCTAGCCCCCTATTACATGGGACTTAAACGTAACTGGCGAAACCCTTGCACTACAGGTAGGTACACCTCTGCCTAACCGCTCTAATCCAATGGGGTTTAGTATCGTAATTTTATGTTATGTCTACATATATTATATTTTGCCGGCCGGCTGTGCCGAATCATGCCGAACAAGTGTGTAGCACGCCGAAGTTTTTAATATAAAAGGTCAACACACCATAGCTGAAATACTAGAAAACTGTGCTAAATAGTGTCATTGAACCCGGTGCGTATAACCGGAGCGTCGGGGTCAAAAGCCCGGGCGTTATCACTACCGGTTGTCATGACAACGGGGTAGCTAGGGGTTGATTCTGTTTTTATTTATCTCTTCCGAAAGTTGATTGAATTGGGACTAATTGGGTAAGCTAGAAAGTTGGCTAATTTTATCGTAACTACGTAGAAATGATTTATTTATAGAGGGCAGGTACGACTGTATGTATTTTGTAGTTCATCATTATTATAAAAATATCCAGGGTGAAATGTAGCATGTTATTCTTCAGGTCCCAGCTACCTGTCGATTTTTATAATGATTGGTTCAGTGGTTTAGACGTGAAAAGGTGACAGACTGACTGACAGACAGTTACTAGTGATAAAATAACTATGGTTAGTTATTATTTTATTAAACAGGGTGGCAGGGACATGACGCAAAGCTACCATGGATTCAGTACATGATTCTGAAAACCCTCTTTTTTTTCTTTTTTTTCAGTGTGGGAAATTATCAAATAACTTCTCCCGCTCTGGGCGGAGCGGGAGGGCGTGTCAGACTTTTACTGACTAAAACCCACCCGTGTTCCTTCCGTTGCCTGTGTGCCGGGGCCGCGATATCCCTTTCGGACAGACTCGCAACCCTGGTAGGCATCGGCCCTAACGGACCCCGTCTGTTATTCTGAACCCTATTATTAAAAAAATCAATCTGCTATCCCATACAGTTTGACCGCGTAGGTATTGCACTTTTCTATGAAACAGCAGTTTTTTTCTTTATAACCGACGAAAAATTTCAACGGATGGGGGTTCAGAATCATGTACTGAATCTATGGTATCAGTTTTCGCGGCGATGTACCTGCCACACTGTCTATTTACGAGTATATTGGTAGGGAAGTTTGATTTTATTAGGCTGGTTAAATACGAGGTCATGATAATTACAATACACGTGTCGAAAAACATAACAATACGCCTGTATTCACAAAGGTTTAGGCAGAGGTGTAAGTACAACCAAACTGCACTGATAAACTTAGAAATAATATCAGCACTTAAATAAATGTACATAAAGCGTTCCCACTGAAAGACGCAAGAAATGGTCAAGGAAGGAATTGCTATGCAGAAACTTTTTTTTTAAAATTAATCTATTGTAATATGTTGTCCCACAGTTGGGCAAAGTTCAGTTATCTTTATATTTTTTCTTCTCCAGACAATCTGGCCAGAAGGAGTCCAGATCGTCATGTTATTTCCTAGGCCTGATTCGGTGACGATAACCATATTCGGTGTGATAATCCTGGCCCATCTATCCTTATGCATAAATGTAGAACGCCCAGTCTGTCCAGCCTCGCAGGTTTATCGTCAATATCGACGAAACCTTTCTTAGAGCGTACCACTTTCGAGAAAATTCATCTTAAGTAAGTTACGCAAATACCTTACAAAATCTTTCAATTCTCTTACACCATTGAACATGACCGCACAATTAATAATACCAATGACGAACAACACACAAGTTTTCAAAGAAAATTCTTACACAACCCCAGCTTCATAATATTTTTCCTCGTAACCCCCTAATTTGTTAGACGTCATGAAATACACGTGTTATACAAACTGGTTCAAATAAATGTTGAAAAAGAATCCTTATACAAGTTTTCCCAATTTCTCCCTCCGCTCTTTTGATTAATCATAAAGAAATCACGTTAGAATACATCTTGACGTCACTGAAGTATTTCACGTGGCTAACTTTAACAATCCTTTTAAAATGCTTACACAATCTCGTTTTACTTCGTAACTTTTTTGACACACCTTTGTATTTAGATGTAATAGGGGGTGTAATGAAATATTAGTTCGCTATTTCGCCGTAGGAGGATAAAGTTGAAGCCTTAGCAATCAATCAAGAGGTTGTGAAATTGTGAGTTTCAAACCCAATTTACAGAAATGATATTTACGTCATTTCCAACAACCAACCAGTCACCAGTCAATCAGTCTCACCAAGGGGTATCGTATTACCCAGTTACTGGGTTGTGGAGATCAGATATGCAGTCGCTCCATGTAAAATACTGGTATTCAGCTGCATCCGGTTACACTGGAAGCCGACCCCAACATAGTTGGGAAAAGGCTAGGCCGATTGATTGATTAAATATTAATGTCATTTATCAACCGTTGCAGGATTGAGCTCGGTACCGGCATTATAAAAGTGATAACAGATAAGATCTTTATGGCCTAGCATCGTGCAAGGAGACGGGTCCTAGATGCAGAATTTCTGAAATTATAGAAAAACTGTAAAAGACATCTTACTTACCTGTTTTCTAGACATATGGTATTATTACCATACTGGTTATATATTACTATATTAATACAAAAATAAATAAATAGATTGAACTAAACATAATTATAATCAAATAATAAATAAATGAGTAATAAAATAAATAAATATAATAACTAATACTGTTGCAAAAAATTTAAAATAAATAGATGGATAGGATATAATTTAAATATTTAGTAATAAGATTCCTCTCTCTTAATTTTGCTGGGTCCAAAATTGTTTCATTATATTTATTCCTACCACCTGTATGTGTACATTATGGATTGCAATAAAGTTAAATTGAAATACTTCAGATTGGCACAGCATCACATAACGTATTTTCAAAGATGGTAGCCAGAAAATAAAAGGATTAGCATGAACCATTCAATCATGCATGCATTGCATAATTAGCTTATAATGTTTCCTCTACTGGAACACAGGCCAATACTTTCTGTGAGAGTAGGTGAGTAGGGAGTAGTGATGAATGTCAAATGTCGTCGAATTTTTTCGTTATAGGACATGCCGGTTTCCTCACGATGTTTTTCTTCGCCGTTTTGAGAGGAGTGGTGATGAAATAATTTACTCAAAGTAAAGTACCTACGTCGGTTCGAACCCACTGACTTATGAGTCGCGGCCTCTACCACTGGACCACCACTGCTCTTTCATGCATACGTATAGCCTAAATATAACTTTTGAAGAAAAAAAAACGCTTATTCAACCAACAAGAGATTGCTCAGTAGGTACGTGAACCATACAATAATGGTTCAGGTACTAGGAAACGGTTCAGGAAAGACCCACAGGTTGCCGCTGGAGCTAGCTCTTTTTTTTATTGTTTTTCAACACGATCGTAGGCACAAAAATGACAAAATAAAAACACAATCCATTAAAAAACTTTTTACAAAAAAAAAACAACCGACTTCCAAAAAAAAACACAACTAAGTGAAAAATAACTTTAATTTCGGAAGTCGGTGTCTTTGGTTTTGAATTTTCGTTTTTTGCCACCGATTTCCGACATTAAAGTTATTTTTCACTTTGTAGTGTTTTTTTTCGGAAGTCGGTATCCAAGCAAAGTTATTAAAATTTATATGGGACCAATCCGGGAGCATACCCTTACAAACAAAAAACTAATTTTCAAAATCGGTCCACAATAGACGGAGAAATCGGAGGACATACATAAAAAAAAAAAAAAACATACATACGCGTCGAACATATAACCTCCTCTTTTTTGGAATTCGGTTAAAAAAACCACATAAACATATTATAGACTTCGATTTTCTCAATAAGTGAACCATACAGCAATGGTTCAGGTACTGACAATTGAACCCCTGCACGAATGGCCGCAGTATGCCGCTGGAGCTAGCCCGAACCCTGCGCTCCAAGAATGTGCCTCGTCCCCATCGCTTTCGTCCCTTATAAAGCCCGAAAATTAAAGGCTTAGCTACTAAATGCACAATCTTTATTATAATTATAGAGCTCGCATGTATTTACCGAGTACCGTGCTTTCATTTTATTAATAATTAGCGTACAAATGTTAATATTCTAGACTTGTAAGCCAAGCTGTTGCAATATGTACATATTTACAATAAGAAATACGCATTAAATTAGCACCAAGATCAGTGTTATCATTACTTAGGTACTTAGACTCTCATAATAAAACTGTCTGAGACAATGTTTGATAAGGACTTTCTCGTTATCACACTTGTTATATTTACTTAGAATGCGTAAAACCCTACGCTTGCATATCTTAATAACGTTGACTTTCTTTTGACGGTAAATTCTTTACTTAGGGCTTAGAAAGTGTCAAGTGTACAAGTAACTTAAATATATTACACTTAGAAAAAAAAGATTTTTGCGGGCTTTTTTCGTAGCAGCTTCCTCCCAAATCCAATTACTTTCACGCATTTGAGATGTATCCCAATATATATAATGCATCTTATCGAAAGAACACCGGTAGATAGTTATTAGTTAAACTGCTTCGACTAGCAGCCTCCTAGGGGCTTGTGGCTAAGTAATAACAGCCGTACGGGTCGATCGATCAAGGTAAGCTTGCCGCGGTTGGTCCGTAGATAGGTGAACATCTTTACATACCAAGACCCTTGCGTGCCTCGGAGAGCACGTTAAGCCGTTGGTCCCGGCTGTCATTCGTGGATCTTTGACAGTCGTTACGGATCGTCAGAAGCCCGAAAGTCTGACAACCAGTTTTACCAAGGGATTACCCAGGAGCTGGATTGGGAAAAGGTTAGCCAGATGATGATGATAGCAGCCTATTAAAGGCAAAAGGAGAAAATTCATAGAAATAGGTAGGTGAAAGAATGTCGTGATGGTCCAGTGGTTTAGACCTCGCTTCTCATGCACGAGTTTGTGGGTTCAAATCCGGGCAAGTACCAATGTGACTTTTTCAATTCATATGTACTTTCTGAGTTTAATTTGGACATTACTGACATCGGTGAAGGAAAGCACCGTGTGAAAACCGGACTTATAATTAATATATGTCTGAAATCACCAACCCGTCTTGAGCAAGCGTGGTGATCAATGCTCGTGCCTTCTCTGTATGAGAAGAGGCCTTGCCCTGCAGTGGGACAATTATAGGCTAGTATTATTATTATTATTTATTAGGATGGTGAAAGTATTAGTGGTAGAATGGTAGTATTCTGTTCTAAGTATCCGTTTCTTACTATACCTACGCTACACCCATCTTGCAATCACTATTCGACTTAATAACCAGCGTGTGATTATGAAAAACTTTCCTGACAGTGTTACGAATATAGACCCCAAACTTGCCCGCAGCTTCGGTCGCGTGATTGTTCGGAAATTATCCCACGTGGCATTACTACCAGGATAAAAAGTATCCCATGTCCCCTAACTCAGATCATGGTGGCAAAAAAGGTAGAAATCCATTCCGCCGTGAAGGCGTGAAGAGGTATCAGACAGAGTTACTTTCGCATTTATATAAGACTAGCTGATGCCCGCGACTTCGTCTGCGATTCTTAATGAAAAGTAGCCTATGTCCTAACCCGAGTCATTGTGAACCCATGTGCCTAATTTCATACAAATTCGTTGAGCCGTTTTGTCGTGAAAGCGTAAAAAACCAACTCATTTTCGCATTTATAATATTATTAAGTTAGGATTATACTCGTAGATAAGATAGTTAGGATTAGTATATTTTTTGTTTTTTTTTATTAGGTTCACCAACAATTGATTACACTGATACAAACACATAATACATTAAAAAAGTAAAATAACAGTGCGTAACAGGTTACTACGTTAGGTAAACACCACAGGCATAAAACAATGAATCATACAAATAAGCTAACTTACTTAGTAATAACGAATATAGAAAATTTGGTAACATCAATAGAAAGTAAAGTATTATGAAATATATAAAAATTAAAAAGGTAGTATGAATATGGATAGGAGTTTTGTATGTGTATGATACGATTATCCTCTTAAAAACAGCTCTACTTTATACTTTATACTCTACTTTTTTTTTCATACTGTTATCCATGTCTTTGTGCAGCAATAGCCGTTTATGAGCGCATTACGAGTAATAAGATTCACTAAGAGGTGTACCGTCAAAACGAAAAGAAGTAAAAGTCTAAATTAAACATATTTACACCATATTTTATTACATTTCAGGGAACAGAGTGCAACACGGGCCATGTTGGTGCATGTCGGTGCAGACGGACACGGCGTCCGGCCTTGACGTCCGAATCGTGAGCTGAGTCGCCGATTGCTATTCACTTCTCGTTACTGAACAGAGGTAGGGGTGGAGACGACGACGTTTGTGAGGTACAATTTTTATAATGGGTTTTGTTTATTATTTTCATAAACGCAACACATTAGAGAAAAACGGTACTATCGACATGATACTATAATTTAATAAAATGTATTTTTCGTAATCGGGACGGACGCCAGCGAGCGCCGCCTAGCGGCGCTCGATAGAGTCTACAACATAACACTCGCACCAGCCGCAGCTCAGCAGACTTCATGGGTGGCATTCAAGCAGTGAACACGTTTAGAAACTGTCGCGCGTTTCGAATATTTGTGTCGTGTACATACAGTGTGTGAAATGCTAGTGTGATTAATGTAATCGTAAATTATAATTTGATTTGAACTGCAAACGGTTTTTCTATTGCACAATAACCAACACTACTCACAGTATGCCCACAGTCGTTAAAATAAGGCTGATAATAACGAAAGAGACACATACTCTTCTCTGTTATATAGATAAGACTATTTATTTGTTGAAGAACAAACTTTATTCAAAGATGAGATAATAGTTCTTTTTTCAGATCAAAAGTAAAGCTCGTTACATACGTTAGTAACGCTGACGTCAAGCTGTCTGAGAACTCAGCAATGACGGGTTAATCATTTTCACAAGCCTTATTCAAAATACGAGATTCATATCTTCATAACATCACGCCGTGTTTCCCAAAAGATTAGGCAGAGGTGTACCTATAATACTCGTACACCTATATTCTGCCAGTTAATTATTATATTCGTTTAGAAACTGAGGACTATTGAAGCTGAGCTGTGGCTCGAAGGATCAGTAAGTTTTTCAGAAAAGATCAAATAAGTAATAAGTTCCGCAGGAGAACCTAGTACTTCTAATAAAACGACAACGATAAATAACAGAAAGTGAGAACAAAGCAAAACCTCACCACCCAAAAAATTCACCCCTCACACGACTCCACCCCACATCTGTGCGTGCCCTTGAACGCGGGCGCATTGCGGCAGGTCGCGTCTGCGCTGTACAGTTATAGACAATCGTGTATGCGCTCGCATCTGAACATTTGAACATGGAACGAACGTGCCGAATTTTAAATTTTGACAGCTGTTCGGAGTTCTGTTAAAACGGTATTTAGAGTGGATTTTTCGAATTAATTTGTGATGATAAAGCTTTGTTTGCTTTGGGCAAAAAAAGCTGCTCAATATGTTTTTAGCAGCATGTTTTTGTTTTGCGGATAATATTGCTGACAACTATTATATTACAGTGTGGCTGGCTACCTTTAAAGCAGTGTTTTTCAACCTTTTTCATGACGCGACCCCCAGAGCACGAAATTTATTTTCGCGACCCCCTTCCCTCCACTGTTTATAATCTGTATAATCCGTACAAATTTAATTGTTTTTTATAATAACGTATGGCTACGAGGGATTTCCCAGTAGATTAATTACGTTTTTAAATGCAGCTATAGATGAGGCAAGTTTGGGAACCAACCTAAAAGCAAATCTATTGGAATTATTTAAAGCAACAATACAAAGTTAAAAAAAAAACAACATTTTGTTTAAAAAATATATTTTATACCATTCCCCCTCTAAAAAGCTTATTTTATTCACTGAAAATAGTGAATAAAAAGGTCTTTTAATCACTTTTTTGGTATTTGAATTTAGAACACACCAATATATTGGACCTCCATCTCAATGCTATACAACCTCCTTGTGAAAAAATACTCGATACACAGGACATGAATATCTCTTCACAAGTTGACCATACTAATAATAATAAGAAAATTACTCTTAATTTTAGTAATTGTTCTAATTTTAATGTGCATTTTAATTAATTTGACCTTCCTTTTTTCTTCATTAAATGTCTATTTTCGCTTAAATCTTTCTTTTTCTCGTAGTCATGGTATAAAGTATAGTATGCAACTCTTGAATAAAACGGATTTATATCGAGGGCCATGAATCACTCGCGTCGGTCAGGATTCTAACACTTGAATCACTCCCTACGGTCGTGATTCAGTCGTTAGAATCCTTTACTTGCTCGTGATTCATATATGGCCCTCGCTTTAAATCCGTATTTTATTCACTAATTGCATAATAAACTATTTATACATTTTGTTTAAAAAAAATATTTTTATAAATTTTATTTATTTTACTGAGGCTTCGACCACAGGTTGCAAAACGCTGCTTTAAAGTATCAAAACCACTTCATTATTCGTGGTAAACAAGAACTTTGCTAGAAGCAATGATGCGCAACTTTCGTTTATCACAACGTAACATCACGAATAGTACACCCACATTTCGCTAGTTATAATAATAATATATTTATTATTTCTCTCAAAAAGGTACAGTAGTTCATACTAACAAGTTATTGCAACAATCTATCCTTTGTGAGAGCTGGAGTCTGTACTGGGTTCAAGACCTGTGTCACAGATCTCCAGGCTCACCCTTAAAAGTATAATTATAATTGCACTTACGTACTACAAAACATTTAATAGTGGCTCCAAGTATTGAGAGCAGACAAAAAAATACAAACAAAATGAATAAAATGATAAAAAGAAAAATAAAAAAAATAGGTATTGCCTAGGTGAATGTAGTGAATAAGAGTGCAACACGCACTACAAGGCACCAACGTGTACAAGAGTGTGTGTGTGTGTGTTTGTGTGGGTATGAGGGTATGGGTGTGTGTGTGTGTGAGGGGAATTGGGGGTTGTCTGTAAGGGGTGATAAGACGCTGTCTCTTGGGTAAGGTTAATAATTCGCTAGTTAGGTTGTAGGTATGTTTAAGTCCCATGTAATACTCGTAGCCGGGGGGCGAGCCTCTTGCCATCAACCGGGTACAAATCTAGACTTCTGTTACTGAAAATTTTCAGATAGGAAAACTCAATAACACTTTGCCCGACCTGGGAATCCAACCTAGGACCTCATGCTCAGCAGTAGCGTTTGCGGCCACTAGACCAACGAGTATTTTTGTAACATTTTTTTCTTTAAAGAATGTTCTGGTACTTGAGACTAGAGATGCCGATCCATTCCACCAGCTTTTATGACAAGTCTTTTACAGTTCAAGCAGTACGGTTATGGAATGCCTTACCCGTGTCGATAATTACAGCGTGCTCAATCTTTGTCCACTTTTAAAATTCTGGTGAAAAAACACTTCCTCTCTCCTTAAACATCATCATTACATATAGTTCCTTGATCTTGTTTCATGTTTATTATTGTATATATATATAAATAAATATATATAAAAAAAAAATAAAAAAAAAACAATGATGATGAATTTAAATATTTATATAGATAAGTGTATGCTTTATGAATGTATGTATTTATTGTGTATGTAAATGGTACACCACTGACTACCTGCAGTATTGTCTCTCCTTCTCCCTTTAATCCATCCAAAGGTTGTCTGTAAAAGATCGCTTTTAGCGATAGGACCGCCCGCCCATTGTGTCACCCTATGTAAAATATCGATATTTATTTCTGTATGTTTTATGGTGTACATAATAAAGAATATTCTATCTATCTGGTTCTGGTTACGCAAAAAAGTTGATATTACGAATAGAGGTGGATTGGATAAATTGAATGATGGAAATTCATAACAAGGAAAAATAAATAAAAACAATGAAAAACGAGAATCCAATTAATATTTTTTTTAAACTCGGAGAATAAATAACAATGTTTCACCTCAATAATGTGATTCAAAGTTGGAACACAAAACCTAAAGTACAACGCGACCTTTAGGTTTTGTGTGAAATAGGTTACGTTCAAATACTAACAAAGATGAGTTATGTTTTAACATTAGTCATTTGTCAACAGTAGTAACTAATTTTTATTATGCAATAGTATTATTCTCCTTTGTATAATATATATAATAATAGTAAATGCATTAGTAACGCACGCAATGCGTAATAATTATCCTTGAGTATTAATCGAACAAAGAAGAGCTGTAAATGTAATAATCGGTAACTAAGCGGTAATAGGTGTTACGTTATTATTCATGTTTTGCAATACTAAATTTTTAACCGACTTCCAAAAAGGAGGAGGTTATATGGTCGACGCGTATGTATGTTTTTTTTTTCGTCGATTTCTCCGTCAATTGTGGACCGATTTAGAAAATTATTTTTTGTTTGAAAGGGTATGCTCCCGGATTGGTCCCATATAAATTTTATTAACTTTGTTGGTATAGTTTTTGAGTAAGCTTCAATAATACGTATTTTTCCCACTTAGTGTAGGTGGATGATATGATGATAACTTCCTGTGACTGTTATTTACTAAGCAGGTACTGGTATTCGAATTTGTGTGGGGTAGGTACCACAACTAAAAAGTGAAAAATTAAACTTTTTGAACGGTGGAAAAAAACGAAAATTCAAAACCAAACACAGACTTCTGAAATTAAAGTTATTTTTCACTTGTAGTGTTTTTTTTCGGAAGTCGGTTGTTTTTTTTTTGTAAAAAGTTTTATAGTTCGAGTATTTATAATACGTAATCTAAGAATAAGAAAGAAAGTAGCCTCTGCCGTACACAGGCTATGGAAAAGCCCTAACACTAATGTTGGTGTTTGTTGGAGCTGCTGAAGATTGCAAAAACTATATTTGCATTGTATAAATTCAATATCCTAGTATTGTATAATTGCATAGCACATGTGTGAGCACTGTGACCATTACCTTCTCCAAAACTACCATTTACTGGGTATGTTTTTTATTGACTTGTATGAGCCCTGGAGGCTGAGAGTATGTCATGCTCAGTCAAATGTCTCGCTGGTGGTGGCGTGTGTGTTGGATCATTAAGTTCCCTTCAAAATGGTTGAGCTGAATGGTGCTGATTCATGCGTCATGTTCGTGAACGGGCGCCGTCAGTAGGGACTGGTCATCTCTTAGCTGCCATGGCTTATTTTAATTTTGGAATTGTTTTTATCTTTTCATTACGGACGCTTTTAACGTGCACGTCTTTCTGCATTGTTCTCACATGTATAATTTCAACATGAATGATGTAACCAATATTTTGTAAGAATACTTTGATTTAAAATCCGTGGAGTTTCTTGCCTGTTCTTCTCCATAGGAACCTACTACGCTTTGGAATGGGCAACTAGCTTCATCTTTCTGACTGACCGACCCCTTGACAATTCAAAGGTGCCTGTAATTGGTTTATTTGAAATAAATGCGTTGAGTTTGCAGCACGACTTGACAGCATGATCTTCGGGCGGTTCACTGAGCTGCACGTCAGTGGAGTAACTCAGTGAATCGGCTGGGGGACATGATGTCAATGTAGTGGGATACTGTCCTTATGAATTGTGTAGTTGTATAGTCAATGGTGTCTTAAGCCACGATCTCAATCAATCTGCCTAGCCTTTTCCCAACTAGGTTGGGGTCGGCTTCCAGTCTAACCGGATGCAGCTGAATACCAGTATTTTACATGGAGCGACTGCCTATCTGACCTCCACAACCCAGTAACTGGGTAATACGATACCCCTTGGTAAGACTGCAGTGTCAGACTTTCGGGCTTCTGACGACTCGTAACGACTGTCAAAGATCCACGAATGACAGCCGGGACAAACGGCTTAACGTGCTCTCCGAGGCACGGAGGATTCTCGGTATGTAAAGATGGTCACCCATCCACTGACCAACCCCGGCAAGCGTAGCTTAACCTGATGGATCGACCAGTGCGGCTGTTGTAACTTAGCCACGAGCTCCACTTGTAACTTAGCCACGAGCTTAAGCCACGATCTCATTGTTTTTATTTTTGTTTTTTATTCAGTACATAGTGTCATATCCTTTTGTTTTAATTGTTGCGCTATTTAGTTGTCTAGTCTTAGAGTCCTGTTGTAATGAGTCGAGTCTTGTAATTCATCATCCGAGTCCGTTTATATAGGACGCGAAGACTCGAGTTCTTTGCAACACTATGTAGGTCTAGAAAAGATGGTACTATTGATTATTACCGCTATGGTTGCCTTTCCACCAGAGAAGTGCTATGCAGCTATGCTGCGAGGATGTAAAAGCTAATCTGCCTTGTGACCGCTTCTACTAAGGCTAAGCTGTGTAGCGAAGCGAGTAAGATGTGCTATGAAAATGCGCCGCCGCGAGGAAGATGTGCAGCTACAGATGACTACGATGCATCGCAGTAGGGAAATGACGGGATGTGGCTGCGGCTGCTCTGCATATAGCTACACCACATCGCACATCCATAACTCCCTTCCATAGCATGCATCCTTCTATATAATAAAAACATAGCTTAGTTGAACCCGTTTCCACCAGTGCTATGCTGTGTGGACCAACGAATATGATTGGTGGATATCAAACGCATCCATAGCAACGTAGCATAGCACATTGCTGGTGGAAAGGCACCCTTAAGGGAGTGGGAATAATCAACTGCAGTGTCTCTAAAACATCATGGCTACCGTTTAATACCTACGTCATTAGCTATGTGGATTATAATGATCAAGTCGTTGCTAACACCATGGCTGATTTTGGCCTTACCAATTTCCAAAACATGAAGTTTGAATAAACCATATAATTTTGAAAGGTACTATACAGGAATGAGGAACAGGATGTAAAATTCACTGGGTGTTGTGTCTGGTGGGCAACTGCCCACCGACGATTGATGTCGGGACGTTGTATATATCTTGGTCGCGCGGTAAACCCTGCTTGCGCGATGCATGATTTTGCGTGACGTCAGTGTGATGCATAGTTCCCATGTGGCGATATAGATGCCGCCACAGTACTTAAACTGCAACTCACTTTACTCCCTGTCACTGTTTCCTAAGATTACAAATGACTGGAACAATAGCTTTCTAAGCAAGAAACTCTAGAACCGTCAAAGGTAAACACCATACTGCCGTATTTTTCTGAAGCTTTCAGTTCTGCCAGATGCTAAATATTAGTATGAAACAATATAATAAACATTGCTCCAAATTCTTCACAAACAGACAAACACTTTTATCTGAGTAAAGACCCCGAATATGTTCCGTTTATTTTAGGGCAGATTTATCGTATCGTAAAGTACGGGAATAGACCGTAAACCTAGATCAATACGAACGAATGCTTCTCAAATAAAATAATACTCGTATGGTGTTGGAATGTCTTTAAATAGATTGATCTGCTTAAGCACACAACTTGAACTTGAACTGTGTCCAAATAAACTTTATTCTTATTATTATATGATATTTACTTAAGAAAGGAAAGATTTTTCTTTCCTTTCTTAAGTAAATATCCTAATCTGTGTTCGCAATTCATTTGCCAAACATGTAAACAAACACGAGTTTGAGAAAAAACAGCTGTAATGCCTACATACGAGTACAAGGTTCAGTTTGCGCTATAACTTCAAACTAAAACTCAAAGCTTTTGTTTCAAATAAACCAATTACAGGCACTTTTGAGTCAGCCAGAAAGATGAAGCTAGTTGCCCATTCCAAAGCGTAGTAGGTTCCTATGGAGAAAAACGGGCAAGAAACTCCACGGACACTATTTTACATCAAAGTATTCTTACAAAATATTGGTTACATCATTCATGTTTAAATTATACATGTGAGAACAATATAGAAAAACGTGCACATTAAAAGCGTCCTTAATGAAAAGATAAAAACAATTCATAAATTAAAATAAGCCATGGCAGCTTCATATTTTTTATGACTTTTCAACAATACTAGTCGGTCTAAAATCAACTTTATTTACACTTGCATAAAGTTGATGTTTGTCTAAGTGGAAAACACGTGTTTGTTTACATGTTTGGTAAATAAATTGCGCACGCAGATTACCTTCTTTGTTGTAGATCAGAATCAACTATCCCACTACATGGGATTCCAATTGGATTATTCCTACATGTATATAAGTAATTTCGAACTTTAATATCCTTTAAAATACCTTTGATTTGAAATGAAACCTATGTAGCTGATAGCGCTTCTTTTTCGGTATACTTAATAAATATCACGAATTATTAATTTTTTATAAAAAATATTTGATTCACCAATAAGTCATTCAATGTTTTGTTATTAGCTACTGCTGACTATTAGCTGAGCTGGCCTAGTGTAGTACGGAGATTTCAGTAGATTATGAGGCCAGCTACCACTGATGTGCGGCCTACCAGACCTAGTCATATTTAAAAAGCTCAACACAAACATACCAAGTAAGAAGCCGTATTATTTTTCTCGCTGTAAGGTTACTGTAGGTACCTGCTTTATCCTACAAGAACAATGAAACTCAGTACAATATGGGGATACCCAAAGACTTCAACAGCTTCATAAACCGCTATCAAGTACCATGCCAAGAGGACAATGCACTCACTTGTCCTTTGTTACTAATTGTAATATGAAATGTAATGGACAACAAGTAACTTATATAACAACAAAACCAGACCCCCACGAAAGTCAGTAAGTTTTTAATTCTGAAGAGTAATAAACAATCTTTTCTGACATTAAATATTAAGTCCTTACCATTTCTGGACGCCACAATAGCCCGCCAAAAATAAACGTCAAAAAATTCAAGATGGCGTCGCGTCTTGGCCTCGGTCAATCAGGAAGTGCATGTAATACCAACGAACTCTTCAATGTTACCCAGTTTTATGCAGTGGATCCTGGTTGTGTAAAAATATTCTCGTTTTATTGTGTACGTACATGCGTAATTGTTGGCCTTTTTAAGCGAGATCTTCGTCAAACAAGAGTGTAGTGACTCCAATTTGCAAGCTGCCATTTTGAATGTCGGTCTGTTCGACCTTGGTATTGGAATATTAATAAAGTTATGTGTGCATGAATTGTTAGCGCATTTTTATTTAATTATTATGGAAAACATGTCATATTGTTATTGTAGGTATTAAAAAAAAAAATACTCTGCATATTAGCCATCCATCTTTTTGCGTGAATTTTATGTAAAATTCACTATATGGATGTCACGATAAAAATAAAAAGTGGTAGATAGGTAGGTTATACACGCTCCGTAAGTGACACGTCAAAACTTGGCTAATTAGCCAAGTTTTCTTCGTCCCCATGTCTTCTAATAATGACTTAGTGCCGTTTTTGAAGATCGAATGTTGGGTTGGAAACCGATCTATCTTTTGTTACTTATAATATCATTGGATGCCAATGTTTTTGTATCAACTTTTTGTAAAAATTATCGAACAAAAGCTCGCAGTTATGAATGCATGTTTTGGGTTGACAAAACTGCCATAATGCAGTGTACAACTTAACTGTCGGACAGACTTTTCTCCTAATTATTATTAAAGAAAAATCTGATTGAAACATAATTCAATAAAATACCTTTCCATAAGCAATCTTAAAAATTGCGCACAAAACGAACTTGAACTTGAATTCTCCAAACCTCAAACTTAAATCATACATTAACATTACAATTCAACATTTAAACTGCATCCTAAAGCAGAATTCCTTAACATCCGCTGAACATTTGTTTGACATCCTACGACACGAAAGGAAGCGACTAGAGGCCGTGGCCGCCATGACCGGAACTGACGTCTGCACCGTTTTGTTTATCTTGTCTATTATAAACCAGAGATATTATGCGTTTTGGATGATCTTGGATTAAATGCGGAAGTGTTAGAAAAGGTCGTGATGAAGATTTTGTGTCGGTTTTGACCTAGTCATTGTGAGACTAGGTTTTGCCTGTGAAACTTAAAGAAAATCTTAGTTAATATTTCAGTATTATGCAGTGTATACTCAGTTGCATCTCCTATTGGTGGTTGTTTTGAACATCACAATTTTTTATGGGTGTTTTCTACATCATTTATGTTTTCCTTATCATAATTGATTTTCGTCATGTCGCGGTGTATGTACCTACTTAAGTCTGTTTTACCTATAAAGAAAATATTTTAAAATATGTATGGCTACAAGTTGCGTAAAAATTGCGTATTAATCTAGACTGATCAGAACTGACCTAGCTCATATTTAAATAAAGCCATCTTTATAATTATTATATAATGCATGTTAATATCAGAATATTTTAAAACTGGTTCGTAAGTATTTTGTTTTTCTTGACTGATTTTCCTTAAGATCACACATGTTTGTCTGTTTACGCACAAGCAGGGTAATATGTATTTTTTTAACAGTGTCTGAATATTTGCACTGCTAAGGATAGCTCATGAGAATTTTATACCTTGAGGAACCGATGGCTGTTGAAACAGACGGAGCATTGAGTGGAAACTGTAAACCGACAAACGTAGAGTAGGGTACCCCGTAGACAAACGAAATTATTCGAATTTAGTTGCGAGAGACGAAGGATCAGCTGATGTGGTGCAAGCTGCCGCAATATTTAACACCTGACACAAATCATAAATTACCCTGAAAGCTTGAGAAGCTTCTACTCGAAATCCGACTTTTCCAGGAACGACTCTTGAATTAATGAATGAGGAAAATGTCGTGAGGAAATATTTGAGTATGAATGTGGATGGCTATAATAGTAGGGGAAGACCAAAGAAACGATGGATGGACTGTGTGGAAGATGATATGGATAGAAAGGAGGTGACTACCGAGATGATGACTAATAGAGAAGTGTGGAAGAAAGAAGCATGTTGCGCCGACCACTAATAAATTGGAGTATGGGCAGGAGAATAATGACTCATTGACACTCATGAAGCAATTCAAGAATGAATTTGAATTCTCTAGATTCTTTTCTTTAAAAAAATGTGAGAATGTTGTTTAACAGACTGTAGATCTGTGGACCATTTTATACTTTGCTAAGTACCTGGTACTTGTTGAAAGACCTACACTATCCTCCCATACCTACGAGTATTAATACTGTTATTTGAAAACATTGTAAAATGCCATTTACTTTTAAAAGAGTAACTGTGGAGTTCTTGCTCCATAGGAAACGACCAATTTCAACCGTGCACCTAGCTTCTGACGTTTCATAAGTGCCCATGTAGGTTTATGTGAAATAAAATATTTTGAATTTTAATTTTAATTTGAATTCTCATTACGATAACGACAGAATCATACTTAATGTCCAATCGACAACTTAACTTATATAACGACCCAAAATTACAGTTTGTTCGCCCATTCAACGATTACATAAAAATCAACTTCTTGTTCAATGTAAATCTGATTGTGAAGACCTACGAACATTAATATTCCCTACGATAATCAAGACAAGTGACATTTAGTGACGGCGCATCGAATCTGCTGCAACAAAAACAAGATGGCGTAGGTCTGCGCCCGCGCACGCCCGTGAACCTGCGCGCGACGCTAAATTTACACGCGACGCGTCATCCGGTGCGGGAAAGATTATGCATGTTCAGATAGGGCAGGGACATTCTTGAAAGCTTTTGTCGGTGATAGCCTTTTGAGGAGATCCGGAGATAAAATGCATGGCAAGGAAATGTGAGAGACCGCTACCAAGAAATATGAATACTTTTATTAAATAAGTAGGTATAAAAAAGGGAGTTGGAACCTGCCGAGCGACAAATTAACGAGACGGTTATGGAAAAATTACAGAGAACAATAAAATAACACTTTATGATATGAGAAAATTTATCTGTCGGAGCTCATGCGAAGGGATTTCCTTCTAACGCAAAATATAGAAGGCATTTGGAGAAGTCTGAATGAAGACAGAGATCAGAATCTCCTGCGCTAATTAGGACCTGATGAAATTGTTCCAACGATTTTGGCTTAAGCCTTCGATCCGACTGCCGATGGTGGTACTATAAATGATTATATTTATTGAAAAGCCTCATTGTATAGTGTAACAGGATTATTATTTTGAATGAATCGTCGTTTCTGTACGTGAATGTGGAGAGATGGAACTGAGCGAAGGTCACGAGGTTGCACATTTGCATAAACATCGTTATTGTACATACGTTATATTTGTTACGGAGAAGGAAGATGTTATTGTGTTATGTTGCTCGGTTTCAAGGTTCGGTTGTTCAGCATTTCCATTAATAGTACTTGTATCCTGAGTTTGGGAAATCACAGAGTATCAAGGTGTATTCCTTTAAACATGGTCCATTAAATCAACCATTAAAGTACCCCGTCATAATTTTCTGCACGGTTCGATTCATCAGGCTACGCTTGTCGGGGTTGGTCTGTGGATGGGTGACCATCTTAACATACCGAGACTTCTCTGTGCCTCGGAAAGCACGTTAAGCCGTTGGTCCCGGCTGTTATTCGTGGATCTTTGACAGTCGTTACGGGTCGTCAGAAGCCCGAAAGTCTGACAACCAGTGTTACCAAGGGGTATCGTATTACCTAGTTGCTGGGTTGTGGAGGTCAGATAGGCAGTCGCTTCATGTAAAAAACGGTATTCAGCTGCATCCGGATAGACTGAAAGCCGACCCAAACATAGTTGGGAAAAGGCATGCAATGGGCATGGAATTGAACAACCCACTTGGAGACATGTGGTGGGCCACAAATCGAACGCTCAATGTTGTTAGAACAGTTTCCTGTTTCAGGGTCTCATTGGCTGGTAATATTGGCCGTTGTCTTCAATAGCCGTAAAGTTTCATTCAAATCATCATCTTCGGCTTCTGGTTACCATGTTGACTTACTCAAAGAACTCTTCATAGCATCGGAGAATACGGCATAACATTGTAGATACGTGCTGTCGTAAGCAGTGAGGATGTTGGGGCAAGCAACTTTGTACCCTCGGGACACGCCAATGGCGTAGCACTTGACCACAGAGAGATTACGTAATAGTTTTCGCAGAGGTTAGAAAGTGAGTATACTATGTCATTGACCTTGCTATAATTTATACACTTTACAACTAGGTAGTAGTTTATAAATTTTTTTCACTTAGGCTAGTTTTGTTTTCAGTACAAATGAGTTAAGCATCTGTAGCCGAACTAGGCAAAACCTGTATTTCGGCTATCAGCGCCAATCCCCTCGGGTAATTTTATATTTATCATAGCCATTAACATTATTTTTTACAAGGTAATTAACAGTAGTGTTATTTCAGACTGCGCTATCCCCGATTCGTCATCATTTGAAAACTTTGAATGAATTTTTATTTAATATACACTAGCCCGGGCTTAGCCCGCGTGGACCATAATTATTTTCCTAAGCCTAAGTTATTCCTTATAACATTAGCTATCTGCCAGTAAAAGTCCCGTCAAAATCCAGCCGTTTCGGAGATTAGACACTTCAATTTTATTTATTTGTATGTATGTAGTATGTTTACATATTATATTCCCGATTCGTCACCATTTGCCTCTGATCTAGTGATCGTAAGCTTGCTTGACTGCTGACCTTGGGGTCTTTGCCTCAGCCCCGGGTCGGATCAAGTGGTAAATTATCGGTAGCAGCCCGATGTGTTGATTTGTGCCCGGTAAGTAACAAACTGGCATTCTCGCTCTCGCCTCCCTTTGACATGGGTCGAAATGTGGGTGACTACTAAACTTCTGTCTAAGGCTGCTTGTCCACTGAAGAGGAGAGGAGAGGATTGGAGTAGCGGTGCGCCAATATTAACCAATGGAATTTCATAAAACCTCCGCTCCACTTCAGTGGACACGGATTTGCGAACTAGTTTAAAAATTCATACAAAACCGGGAAGCGGAGCGGGGACACGGAGCGGAGAAGCGGAGAGGGGAAGCTGAGCGGGGAAACGGAGCGGAGAAGTGGAGCGGGGAAGCGGAGAGGCGATGCGGAAAAATACGTGAACTCGGTCTAGCTCCGCACAGTCCGCAACACCGCTCCGCTACCTCGTTCCACACAGTCCGTAACTCCGCTCCGCTACCTCGCTCCTCATCAATGGACAGGTAGCCTTAGGGAGCGCAAAAGTAGTGTCATGTTATGTTCAAATAATACTCCGATTCAGACGAAACATCCTTTCGGGTGCAAAATAGAACACGTTTGCAAAATTATTCAAATGATTTCGTGAGAACTACATAATATTTTTGAATATATTTCTATTTTCATATAAACAAACACGCGAACTTTTAATGGCGACTGGATATAAGTAGTTTCGGATATGCCTCTGTATATCCGGTCATTGATAGATTATGGATTTTTACATAATTTTTATGTAAAGTTGAGGAAGTTATTCGTCTGCTGGTGGTTATGGCAATGTCATGATCGTTCATTGTAACCGTTTAAGAGGCCAAGTTCAGCCAGTTTGCGATTGAGTGTGCTGAGAGAAAGATTTTTTGTGGAAGGCACGATGGAAGGCTGACGTTCTAGAAATATTTTTTACAGTTTTGAGGGGTTTTGCGTTTGACACCCTTCGGGTACGAAGGGTGTCAAACGGAACCCTATTACTAAGCCTCCGCTGTCCATCCGTCCGTTTGTCAACTGTAATAGATAGACAGCTGAAATTTTCACAGATTGTGTATTTCTATTGCCGCTATAACAACAAATAATAAGAATTAAATAAAATTAAAAATTAAAGGGAGTCCGCATAAAAAAAAAATGATTTTGAAAAAACTCTTTACCTGACATGTGGGGTTCATTGTCTAGAACTCATCGAGTAAAGAACAAATATAATTATTATTTTTAATCTTCAAAAATGATGAAATAGGGGGTCGCGAAAGTGTTCAGTTTAAGACCATTTTTGTACGAGCTCTACCGCATCAACTAAATAAGTTAGGAATTTGAAACTTCTGTATATTATGAACCATACTGTACTTAATCCTGTACAGAAGGATTACAATGTAATTAATACAATGCATCATATTAATGTGCCTGAAACTCGTTTCCAGTTCTTGGGTTATTAGAAGATGGCATCATGAGACATGAGACTTAGCAAAGTCTTATGTTAGAAGCAAGAAAAGAAGAAATAAATAGGTACACTTGTTTGAAACCAGGATCATAAATATTCATGTGCAGAGTAATCCACTTACTGCTACTAAAATTCAATAATAATTAAATTATGAGCTAGTATACATTGGTCTTTCAAATAATAAATAAAAGCACTTTCTATTCGTAAATTATTTAATAAAAATATCGTACGATGACCTTGCGTCCCGCAATGCATACCAAATGTTAAACTTAATATCTATTGCCGAAACATTATTCATAATTCATATTATTGCAATAAAATTGTTTTATAATCCAATTTACATAACATTTCAACTATGTTTAAGTTTTATTTATTAACTTTTATGAACATTTTTATTGGTGCTATATATGTTAAATAAGTAATTTGGTAATGTTGTGAAAATAAAAAATGTATTAATTTGTCGAGACTTCGATTAAAAGTCATGGTTTTTGGAATGGTCTTATGTCATTGTGCTAAGTAAAGATTTAGATGTAATAGGTGAAGACTGCATTATTCTGTCTACGTTAATCTTGAAACGGCCTAATGCTGGAAATCTGTTATTATACTCTAGGTAAGTTATAATTATATAATGCTGACATACATTTCAAACTAATCTTTTGAATTGAATTGACTCAGAATTGTAATAAAATAAAATGTAAGAATGCATGCGTTAATACAATTACATACTCAAATACTTAAATAATTAATATTGTAACAAAATCATTTTAATTTTACAATACTTATTTAATAGTTTTAAATAATTCATCATTATTTTTTATGTCATTATTGGCAAAACAATAGCGCACTACTCATTTTTTTAAGATCTTCGTATGAAACTTCATATGTTTGACAAAAAAAATGACAAAAAACACGCCGTGTTTTACCTAGGGGTTAAGCAGAGGTGGACCCATAGTAAGTACACACATAATATTTTATTCTATTCTATCTTAAAACTATTAAACGATTAAATAAAATGGATATTTCATTATATAGGTACTTTTTAAAACATAGGTAACACGAACATCCCGTTTCTATTTCTACTTTGGCTACATCATTTTGAATATTTTGCTGATACCATAGTACCTATTAGTAAACTGACATCAAAGAAAAACCATCTCAAATAAAATAGTAAAAACTATGCAATACGATACATTAGATAACAGTTTCCTTCCTAAAACTCTTTAACTCGATAATTTAAGACAATATCAATCTTCAAGCCAGTCGGATGTACTAAAATAATAAAAGGATGCGACCAAGCGGCGCGTGCGCCGACGAATTTTATTCCATTTTCGAAAAGGGGGTTCGTATTTAAAATTAGAACGAGTCGGCAACGGAAATCGTTCGAGAATGAATCATGCGCTTCTCAACTGCGTGCTACAGATTATAAATAATTATGTATAGTTTTTCAAAAATATTCTCGTATTGTTCCAATGGTTATTTTCTGTCTGTGGTTGGGTTTTTGGCTTTTTGATCTATTTCTGTTTGCCATTGTAAAACCCATGCCATGGGGAAATTAACTATAGTTAAATTGTTATTTCTTGCACGTGGTGTGCTCTAAGCAACATCAAGGTTTCATTTATTTTCCAAACTATTTTTTTCAGCATAATTTTAATAAGGAAGTGTATCCCTGTTGGATAAAGTGTCGATATTAGCGGTATAATAGTGGCGCCGCGCTGCCTCGGCCCGGCTAAAGTACCGTAAACATTGCATTGTCATTGTCACTGTCAATGTCACTTGTTATTTTGTTTTTGAGGAGAGGCTAATGTTAATTTCTTTCCATAGGCAGCTAAACTTAAGTGCACCCATAATCCCTTGGCTTAGCAAATGAAAATGGCTGAAAGGTAGGTTAGGTTACATTATCTTGTGCCTAAACGTACCCTGGCACTCGCCGGCTACTGCCGCGGCACTGCTCGCTTAGCCCGCTCGGCTCGTGCGTTGTGTGGTCACAGTTCTAACCTAACTTACCTTTCAGCCAATTTCATTTGCTGCTTTATTTTTTGTATACTCGATCATTGTAGTGAGTTTTGATATTATAATTATCTAAAACAAATACGATCAATCAATACAAAGGGCATAGAAATAACTTCAACTAATTCTATTTTAATTCTATTCTATTCTAAAGGTAAGAACTGTGACCACTCAACGCCGAAGCCGCTAGCGGTACTCTATACCCAGTGACCTTTAAATAATGTAATTTTGTTTAGGTACAAAATGTGTTTGATTCGCTTTTTGTACCCACGGCAAATATTAGACTATGCACTATTGGCTTTCAGTACAGCAAATGTTTGGTATGCTTAGTACCTAATTAATACTGTTGATAGAATCCAAGTAGAATTTAGACAAGAACTTTCAAACTGGAAAGGAAATTCAAAGATAACTTTATAAAATCCAGGCTGAATTCTGAATGCCGTAATGTTTTGCCATACAGTTATAAGAGTCACCCATCATTTTATACTACAACAAATTAATTGTAGACTCTTCGATGAACAAAGAGGTATCGATATGTAAAGACTAATATAGGGATGATGACTAAAATTTTTGTTTTAGTCCGTCTTTGAGATTATAAAAAAATATTGGACACGTATTTTTTCTTTTTTAACGTAATCTAAAGATTACGGCGATACATTGAGGTAAAATGTGCCATGACGTCACGAGTATGTAGATTTTATACATACTAGTGACGTAGCGACCCCTCCCCAACTTAAAATGCGTTTTATCTAAGTATTTTTTTATTAATATGATAAAGCAAAAAATACGTGTCTAATATTTTTTTATTAACTGACTGACGGACTAATTCGTTTTTTTTTTTTACCCAGGCATCATCCCTATTACTCATTCTTACCACAACTTGATTGCCACCTTTTTTACAAGATAGCCATGAGCCACGAGCTTTGTATTTGCTACATGGCTCGTGGTTAACTGGCGGTCTTTCACGACATTTTTTGTGCAAACCGATCACATATGTATTATAAATATATATGTGTTAAGGTTCGTCCGTAGATTCGGATTGGATAAAGTTCATTGCTCGCAGGTTCTTGACATTAACGATATGTTTGGACTTTAGGTGTGCCGCACATTGCATTGAAAAATAATAAACTATGCCTTTTCTTTCGGTGGCTCTATATTATCTTAATTATTCTCTAACTCTTACTTACTAAAGCAAGCAAGCAGTGATAGCCTAGTGGTGTGACCGTTGGACTGCCAAGTCATAGGTCTCGAGTTCGAACCCAAGCCTCTGAGTTTTCGGATTCATGTGCGTATTGTATGATTATCACTTGCTTCAAAAACGGTGAAGGAAAACATCGTGAGGAAACCGGCATGCCTGAGAGATATTTCTCGACGGCATGTGAAGCCATGTCAGAGGCCCATGGGCGGCTTTAAAACTCTGACACCAGGTTAGTCACTAACCACACGAAAAGAAGACTTACTAAATCTTACATGCTAACCATTGTTTATGTATTGAAAAATATATATGATAAGCTTATGCTTTATTCACGAGCATAAACTAAATTAAAATCAGGTAAATAAAAGTAAAATAGCATGTTAGAACCGCTAACATGCAATTTTACTTTTATTTACCTCATTTTAATTTAGTTTATACTTTATACTCATTGTTAATTTATTACATTAAGTATTTATGCTCTTCCTAGGCTGAAGCACAGGTTCAACCTAGTTCAGGCAAATTAGTAACTGTGCTCTATTTTAATGATTAAGTAACTTAATGTAAATGTGCCCTTTTTTATAAATAAACGATTTATTTATTATTATAATTCGAGATTGCCGAAATAGTATCGGACTCCAAAGGATTATATAAGCAAGCGATGGTCACTGATCAAAAGCATCAATTGGAATGGCAGGGCTAACTTCTTGTCCAGAACTGGGATTATCCTAGAGTAATGATTGACTGAAATAGCCATGAGCAAAGGATCGCGAATAAGACTTGGATGAGACTCGCAGAAGTCCGCCTCTGTACATTTGTGTGCTTGAAGTATTAAATAAATAAAAGGGCGGAGGCCTATCTCAGCAGTAGGTAGCTCAAAGCTGCCAATGATGACGATAATGCTGATGATAGCAGTGACCTGAATATTTACGGATTTTTACAAAACTTTGTTCCAAAAGTATATAAATATAGTGTGTTTACGTCTGTCCCTAGATTTGGATCGAATCGGGGTCAGCGTTCGCAGGTCCTTCACGTGGATCGGTTAGGCGGGCCGCGTATTGCATGTTTTTTGCTGCATGCTCGTTATTTTTATGTGGGTAGAACTGCTAGTAGAGTAATACTGGTATACAGAAAATCTTCATTTATTTATGTGTTAAATACCTTATAAATATCTTATTTATTAGAATAAACGATAAAAGCGAGAGAAAAGATTTTCAAAAAACATCATACTCTTTTAGGGCTACGACGCACTCGGCTAAAAAGAAGGAGGAGCGTCTTAGGTGAGTACGAAAAATGAATCTTCGAAACTTCTTCCAATCAATCGTTAAGTCATCAATATTTTGTTCCAGCTTGAATCTTCTGCTGCGAAAAAAAAAACAATTTTCCTTATGTTGCGGTTTGGTAGTTACCTAGTAGATATTACCTACAATACAGGAAAACCGCGGTACTAACATTGTGTAGACTCTACCTTTTGAGCTTCGGATCTGATTTCAGGTTTGTGTGAAGCTATGTCCGGAAATTCCACGCGAGCCATTGGATGCCACTGGTCAATATTAACGTTTTGTGTTCGATTGCCAAATGCTTCAAGTCTTCAACAGAGTTTTTCAGTTGTAAGTAAAAACGAACAAAACCTTTCTAATTAGTGTAGTGTAAAAAGTGTAGAAATAATAGGGACAATGACACACATATAACACATGAGCAAAGTATTAAGTAAATATTTAATATTATCAGACTCTAAGAAAGTGGATCGGACTTGTCTAAAGGTTCTAAAAAAAAAAAAAATACAGACAACTTCTGTCCTATTTTGTTAGTACATTATCTTAAAACTATGTTAGTAATGACGAGATCAATAATTAATATAATTATTTAGATTTTATTATATAATATTAGTAATAATATTTTTTTTAAGTCTAATCTCTGTACGCTATTATAACTATAACTACACTATTGTATTAGGTAAGCCTGTGATGATAGTTGTATGTGTTACTAAATAAATAAATAATAATAATAAATAAGTAATATATTAAACAAAATTTAAAATAAATAAATGAAAATTAATTAATCATCACTATTCTAATAAAAAAAAATTAAAATAAGTTAGATTAAAATAACTTACTAGTCATATAGGCTAGATTGTAATTAATTATTATTAAGAACCTGGTTATTTTTAATAAAGGATTTAAAAAAAGTTGTAGGCACGTTTTATTGTACTGAAAACCATTTCTCGCTATGCTCATTTAATTTTATTTCGGTATTTTAGTGTCTTTATTTTTGTCGATTGAAAAAAAAAAAACAGAAAATAATTTATATCGATCTGAATAGTATAATTATTAGTAAATCATTAGAAGGCTTTTATTTCAAATTAGTGGTGGAATTTTTGACAAATTATTTTGAGCAAAATGAGCCAAACGAAATAATACGCAATAACCATATAATACCTATAGTTACTTACAACTAAAACAAAATACCAAACATACCTACTTACTACTCAATTTTAAACGCGATTACCAATACCATAAGGTACTTACCGCACAGTCAAACACATAAATAAATACACAAACATCCTAGTGTGCGTGAGCCCTGCATTATCCTTGAAAGTGACATTGTTCATTGACCTTCCATATTGCGTCTCAAATAGGATCTTTGCACTCATAAATTTTATCTTGAAATAATAAGACACCCTGCAATGTTCAAATGAGTTCGTGATTATGAAATTCTTAAAATTTTCGATTCCCCCAATTTGCGCTTGGAGTGAGTGGAATTTTAATTTTGGGTGGATTTTGATTAAGTGTTATTGTAGCAGTATCGTTTGATCGCCAAGAAAAGAACTGTTTTTCTCAACAAAATGTGAAAATGGAAGTAAAAAGATTGTGTCAGTAGATCAAAAAGATAGGACAGAATCTTTCGATCTTCGACGGCCCGAGGCAGTGCGGACCGAAAAGACTACCTACTGCGCTTAGAGTAGGTACAACCTGAAAATCCTGTTATGAAACTATTGTTTTGAAATAAATAGTTTATTCATTCGTAGTTTTTATTAAATGTATAGATAGAAACATTACACCGCGGGATGAAAACAACAAAATATTTTATCTCAAGCAACTTTGCAATTATTTTGAAATAACAAATGTAGGTCTTGTTGTTAAATTAGTATAATAATTATTTATGTGAGTTAGGTATAATAATTTTACACAAATAACTTTTATTTTTCGCGTTATAAATTACCAATAAATATTATCAAATAGAAGGCATTAAATGAAGATTTATTACAAAAACAATGTCAGCATCCTCTATCATCCGACAGAGCAATTATTGTTAGTCTTCTGTTTGTCTCAATTTAATTATTTATTTTTATAGCTGTTAAGCCCTTGAAAACTCCTTCATTCCTTTGTTTAGATAATTGTTATTTTTTTAGTGCGCTCGCACTTTTGATACATCTACACTATTCATACTTAATATTATAAAATAGCTGTGACCGCAGCTTCGCTCACATGACTGTGGATTCTGTTGCCATTAAGTATAAATTAATGGGAACCTAGTCATATTATAAAATAATGTAAATGTAAATCTGTATGTCTGTTAACTTGTCACGCCTTAACGGCTGAACGAATTTGGATAAAATTTAGCACATTGGTAGACCATGACCTGGAGTAGGACATAAAATACTTTTCATCCCAATAGTACGTTCCTGTGGATTTTTTTCCGACCTTCACACCGATGAAGCCGCGGCAAAAAGTGGTTTATTAAAATTCTAGTTCCGCCCCGCGTAAGTTTCGATCCCGTCAGAATATTGGGATAAAAAGTATTCTTTGTCCTAATTTAGGTCATGGTCTACGCATGTGCCAAATTTCATCCAAATCTGTTTAGCCGTTTTAGCGTGAAAGCGTAACAAACAAACTCAATTTAGCATCTATAATATTAATAACTAGCTTACGCCCGCGGCTTCGTCAGCGTGGAGTTCGGAAATTATCCTACGGGAACGAACTAGCCTGGAATAAAAAGTATTCTATGTCCTTACCTAGGTCATGATCTACCTGTACGCCAAATTTCATCGAAATCTGTTCCGCCGTTAAGACGTGAAAGCGTAACAAACAAACTCACTTTCGAATTTGTAATATTAGTAAGAATATAGCCCTCCAGACCGTATTTCGGCCATGGTGGCCAATCTCAACGGAGACTAGCCTTCGGTGCATACAGATACATCCCCCCCATCCCCCATCTATCCCCTTATGGGCTAAGTGTTGACGACCCTACCAAAAAGTTTATAGTCTACAGCAGAATCTTTTGATAACTTTTCCTATCAGGCTTTATACATTTATTAAAAGCTGCTGTATTTCAAATGCACACATACAAATCAAAATTCCAAATCCAAAGATCCCACCATTAAAAAATCACCATATAGAATAACATTTTAATTTATTTAAACTGTAGACAGCCAGACTATTTTATTAACCCGTCTAGACTAACGCCGGCGCGCGCACAAAGGGGCACAGCACTGATATTACATGAAGGGCATATTACTAATAATAACAAATAAATAGTTTGGAGGAAGTATTTTGCAATAATAAAAATTAATGTGGTAAGTAGCTGATAGGTTTTTGTTTTTTATTATTTTTTACCTTTTGTTATGTTGACGGACAGTTGATTAAAGCTGTTTACCGCCACTTATATAAATAGGTATATAAGTAGGTATACAGCAGGATAAAAAATATACCTACGCATGTAAGGATAGGCTTACATCGCGAAGAAGGAGGTGGAGCGCGTGAAGGAGAGGCAAATTATCTCGCCCTTACGCACCTTATCTCAGGCCGATTCCCGGCCACCATAGGCGCGGGTTTGCAGACGGTGAGCAATGGGTAACTCGCCGTCCGATAAGGACCAGGCCCGGGTCGTTGCGTTGTGTTACACGCGCGCCTCAATGAGATGTCAGCACAACTGACGGGGTTCGCTAGGGCCGATGCTCGCTGGGGTCGCGGAAAAGTCCGAAAGGGATACCGTGGCCCCTGGCAACACACAGGCAACTGAAGGAACACGGGTGGGGTTTAGTCAGTAAGAGACTGACACGCTCTCCCGCTCCGCTCAGAGCGGGAGAAGTTATTAGATAATTTCCCGGCCATAAAAAAGGTAGGCTTACATGCCTATATTTTGTATCCTGTTGTACCTAATTCTCATGAAAACTGTCCGTCTGAGGAAGGCAGACGGCTCATAAAATACTAAAAGCATAAATTGCTAATGCGCTGCAAAATGTGAGGCAATTGTTGAAAAGTCCCATATATTATAAATTTTATTAACTTTGCTTCGATAGTTTATGAGTTAGCTTGAATAATACATATTTTTCCCACTTAGTCTCTGTGGATGATATGATAAGTTCCTGTCACTGTTATTTACATAGCAGGTAATGGTATTCGAATTAAAAAAATAAATATAAAAACTTTTTACAAAACAAAGAACTACCTACTTCCAACCGACTTTTTTAAATAGTAGTGTTTTTTTTTGGAAGTCGGTTGTTTTTTTTTTTTTTAGTTAAAAGTTTTTATTTTTAGAGGAGCTCGTGGCTAAGTAACAACAGCCGCACTGGTCGATCCATCAGGTTAAGCTACGCTTGCCGGGGTTGGTCAGTGGATGGGTGACCATCTTTACATACCGAGAATCCTCCGTGCCTCGGAAAGCACGTTAAGCCGTTGGTCCCGGCTGTCATTCGTGGTTCTTTGACAGTCGTTACGAGTCGTCAGAAGCCCGAAAGTCTGACACCAGTCTTACCAAGGGGTATTGTATTACCCAGTTACTGGGTTGTGGAGGTCAGATAGGCAGTCGCTCCATGTAAAATACTAGTATTCAGCTACATCCGGTTAGACTGGAAGCCGACCCCAACATTGTTGGGAAAAGGCTAGGCAGATTGAAAAGTTTTTATTTTTAAATATTTTTTGTTACAGCGGCCATTATACTGCACACTTTGTGAAAAACTCAATTGTCTACCTATTATGGTTCAAAAGATATAGCCCTGTGACAGACAGACGGACAGCAGGGCCTAAGTAATAGGGTCTCGTGGCACGCTTTGGGAACGGAACCCTAAAATAAAAACCTCTAAGACCGTTTCTTCTTCCAATACCTTTGTAGAACAAAAGTGGCTAATATCTTGTAACATCTTCAACGACATAACCATTCAATTGAAAATGAAAATTACAAGAATTATCAAATAACCTAATAAAACATCACGCCTGTTATCCCTAAAGGGTTAGGCAGAGGTATACCTATAGTACACCCACATTTCGCCAGCTATGTTTAAGTCCCATGTAATAGGGGGCGAGCCTATTGCCACCAACCGGGCACAAATTCCGGGCTGCTACTGAGAAATCCCAGACGGAAAAACACAATAACACTTTATCCGACTTGGGCATCGAATCCAGAACCTCATGCTTAGCTGTAGCGCTTGCTACTAACGAGACAGTCATTAAAAATTATGACCTCACAAGTTAATTACATAAAGAGCGAAGCGACAAGTCGGTCAGACAATATTTGCTGTATTTCGGCGCATCCTTAACACAGTTCCCCACTAAGATAACGTGCAGTGAGGGCGCTTGATAACTCTGTGTGTAATAGAACCTTGAGAATGACACAATAGTTTAAGTATCAGTCTCTTGGTGGCTCGAAAACAAACTATGTTTAAGATTTCTGGCATACAAATTAAGAGCCCATACTACCTCAGCTTAATTCACTTTTTATCTCTCTCGAAAACATCGCGAGGATCCGGTAGGGCTTCCTTTTTTTTTTTCGTGGTAAGTTATCAAATAACTTCTCCCGCTCTGGGAGGCTCCGGGAGGGGCGTGTCAGACTTTTACTCTCCCGTGTTCCTTCCGTTGCCTGACTGCCGGGGCCGCGATATCCCTTTCGGGCAAACTCGCAACCCTGGCAGGCATTGGCCCTTACGGACCCCGTCAGTTGGTGATCTTTTTGAGGCGCGCATGGCACACAACGCGCCATCGACCCGGGCCTGGTCCTTATCGGACGGCGAGCTACCCATTGCTCACCGTCCGAAAGCCCGCACCTCCACCACGGTGGCCGGAAGTCGGCCCGCGACTCCCGACGCCCGGGGCGTCTCCTGCGGCGATAGAGAATTGACCTTGACGTGTATCGATGTATGGGAAAACATGTTTTTCAACTACAATGTTAAGTTTGTTTTTGGGATAAATTCATCCAAAGTACGGAACCCTTCATTGCGCGTAGTCCAACACATTTGGACGGTTTTTCATCTTTTCGTTCATTTGTGAGCTGATTATTAAACCAAGGGATAATAAAGACAAAATGGTAATCAATACTAGCTGAGTTGTGCTCAAACTTTTCTTTTTCTCTCTTGTTTTTAAAGTAAAATAAAGATGACGTCATTCAAAACCATTGTCAATATCTGTCCTTACATACCTACGTGTACCTAGTACATACAGAGTATAAAGTATAAATATTATTTATATTTCCACAGCAAGATTACCGGTAGACAGTACATCACACATAATGTATAGATATTATGTCAAACACCCCTTGTTTTGCATAAAAATCCTTTGTCTGATAATCTTATAAAAACACTAGTCTTAGGTCAGTTATTTGCTCTAGACAAACAACATAATCTTCATTGTTACTTTGAAAAAAATACCTGTTTTTTATTATTTTGTTCAGACTAATATGTGTCATGTTTTATGTGATAAGCCTCAAGGTATTTACATGGAAATAAGGAATTACATACACAAGGACAGTGTTAAGACGTATATGTTATTAATAGATTTTTGTGTGTCATGTCGCTTTGAGTCCAAATGCTGCAGAAAGTGTGAAAATTGGGGAAATTTTAATTGTCCTGAAATAATAGAAGAATGGAAATAATCTAGGAAAAGGTTATGGAGGCGATTAGGATGTCAATATAACAATGATTAAAGTATTGAAAAGATCGAAGGTGAAATATTTTTTAAGATCGGAACTCGAAGCGGCCACTTGGAAACTATTTTATGGAATCGCTGTAGGACATCTACAGCGATTCCATAAAATAGTTTCCTCTCCCCTAAAAAATTCAATAGTAAATTATGTTTCTCTAGACTGTAAAATATTACTTCGATCCTCTCAAATCAAATCAAAATCAAATCAAATCTTTTTACTGTGGGCATAGGATATACAGACAGATGTTAGGTAAATTACAGTTCCATTATATCCTGATAATAGGCATACAATAATTATTTCAACATGCAGTATAAAACAATTCTCAAGTATCACTTATAAATCAAATCTTACAAAATAACAATTAGGTGTATGGTGAAAGATGGTAGTAGGTACTAATTATTAAGAAAATCTTCGATCGTGTAGTTAGCTTTGTCAACAAAAAAATTACGCAATTCGTATTTGAATAGTGGGAGTTCCTTGGTGCTTAAAATGTCCACAGGTATCTTATTGTAAAATTTTGATGCCATTCCAAAAAAACTTTTGCCTAGAAGAGCAGACCAGTCTCGCAGTCTCGGCAATAAGAGGAAGAAATATGGTAGTAGACAGAGAAGCCTTTAACCTAGGTGCATGTTGTGAAATCTACAATAAAAGGACAATGACAGTCTAACTCCAGACATGTTTTAAAAACACGTGTAGATAAACATGAAAGCACGCGCTATATCAGGTGCTCAAGACTTATTTATTTGCGTTATTCCACCTAAATCCTTATCGGTTGGACAATAGCCTAATAGCATAACATAATGCATAATCAGCCTTTAATGTTCCCTCCCACTGCTGGGACGCAGGCCTCCTCTCTTCGAGAGGGAGTGGGCTGTAATGTAACACGCGGGCCTAGTGCGAGTTGGTAGATGTAATATGTCTTCTGTTTACTTACGATGTTTTCCTTCACCGTTTTGAGAGTCAATCAATCTGCCTAGCCTTTTCCCAACTATGTTGGGGTCGGCTTCCAGTCTAACCGGATGCAGCTGAATACCAGTATTTTACATGGAACGACTGCCTATCTGACCTCCAAACCCAGTAACTGGGTAATACGATACCCGTTGGTAAGACTGGTTGTCAGACTTTCGGGCTTCTGACGACCCGTAACGACTGTCAAAGATCTATTCAGCTGGGAACAACAGCTGAACGTGCTTTCCAAGGCACGAAGGAGTCTCGGTATGTAAAGATGGTCACTCATCCACAGACCAGCCCCGGCAAGTGTAGCATAACCTGATGGATCGACCCGTGCGGCAGTTATTACTTAGATCATACGTCACCATACGTCCCAGACCCATACGTCACAACTCTTCAATGTATTTGACCTAATAACTTCATCACTATCTTTCAGCGCCTATTTGTGATAAAAATAAAGGCCATGGCCTCAGTATTAGGTTATTGTCCAGCCGATAAGTCTTTAGGTGGAATAATACAAATAGCAGTAAATTACTCTGTTTTCTCCCTGGTTAATAATACTAATTCAAATATATCTTTTTACGATATAATGTATACCACTGTCAAGTCCCTATGTTTTTTTTTTTCTTTAGTTTATGGATTTAGACAGCTCCGGCGCAAGTTACTAGAGCTCCCTCAATTTATTCATGACACAATATTTGAGATGAAATAAATATTTTTGTATTTTTTGTACGTGTTCTAAGATTCCTCCAGTTCCAGCAGTATTCCCACTAGTTGTTATACCTAGGTACACTCTGTGAATTCCAGAATGGTCACCTTATCTGACCTTTACGTCAGTTAAGGTGGCTGAAATATTGCCAAGACGATGTCATTTAGGACATTTACTCACTCAAAATAATCACAAATCTGTTTACTAGACGAGGTGATAAAAGATATTTCCTCATAGTTGTTATTCCCATAAATATCATAACGATGATGACGAATTGAAATACCCGAGAAAGATACAAACCTTATCTTGAAACGAAATGTGCAACACCCTGTTATCAAAACGGAAATTACAGAAAAAAAACAACGTCTCTTGTTTTAATAATATAAATAAAGCTATAACAATAAATAACACTATCAGTGCCGTCTGGTTGCATCATTGTCGATAACATTATATTATTGGAAGTATACAGGGTTGTGTGCGCAAGGTCAGTGTGTAGTACGCCTAAGGGTCAGCGCACAGAGCGGTAAAAGCGAGAGCATGCTCGAGAAAAATCCGCCCGTGGACCCAGCGTATGCTCGAACATCGGCGCTACTGCGCAATGAGCTGTCAATAATGTCAATGCCTAGCATCAAGTGGAATAACAGCTCATTTCAAGCTTAATTCATCTCAGTTTTCACGATAAGATTTTTACTGAATAGATCGGCTACTCATGTAGATGCGTCATCACGGTTGCTATCGTCACCATGGAATCGTAACATAGGTACAGAATACTCAGAATATTATGAACCATTTGAAAACACTACTTAGCTTTTTCTCTTAATACCTCACTATTGACTCAGGTACTGCAGTAGCGACTGCTCGCAAGCGTCGATGCGTGCATTCTCGGGCATCTTCGGGTATGCTCGAGCGTGCTCGCGCAACCTCCGTGTTTGCAAGGAACATACACGGACGCATGCCACGCGGTATTATAATCTTGCACGCTATTCCCAACTCTATTTCCGATGTATTTAAGGTCATTATCAATGCACCAATGAAAACTGCTCGAGCATCTAACCGGTCTGTTTGCGCTGATCCTTATATCGTAAATGTCGTAAATCATTTATGCTTTATAGTACGTTCACTAGCGTATCTTTATTGAGTGTAGTCTATAGTCTGCTCAATAGGTTTTGTGTTGTGATTGTTAAAGAAAATAATGAACTGTCAACAGATTGCTACATCCAGTGTAATCATCTTATACTATTAAACGAGCAATATTTATATATATATATACGAGTATATATACAGTCGAACCTGGATAAGCGAGAGTTCAAGGGACCGGTGTCTCTTTTTCGCTTATGGAGGTTTCTCACCAACTCGAGTTTCTAGCTTATAGAGGTGCAGATGATGGCTTTCTCACTTATAGAGGTTTATTTCATTGCGCGAATTCCCGCACTCAAACGCATTCACAATTTAAAGTTCAACAACAACACTTTGATTTTTCGTTTTAACATTATGAGTACGTACTGAACCTTTCTTCGCATTTTGCAATTGATATTTATCAACATATGTTAGTTTGACAAATAAGTCGATACACACGCACATCTGGCCATTAAAATAGAATACGACACAAAAGCAATGTTAGTTAGTTCCTCGAAATTTAATAAAGAAAAAGTATTGGGACTCGCACAGGTGATCGCAAATAAAAGTTAACACACATAAAGAAACATAAATAAAAAACAAAATGTAACAAAAAAAAAACGAAATAAAAACAATACAAACAAAGAAACAAAGACAGTGTTCCACGAAATTTAAGAATGAGTCATAAATAGCAGATGTTAAATGACGCTCGACTGTCGCTTATAGAGGTACAGGCAAGTAGCAGTCTCGGTCATAGAGGTCCACGAATGAAAAACGACTTTCTCTTAAAGAGGTTTCTGTTTCTTGCTCATAGAGGTTTTAGAGGGTTAAAATGACGGAACCTGGCAATTACTCTCATTTATAGAGTTTTCTCGCTTACCCAGTTCTCACTTACCTAGGTTTGACTGTATATTTGTAATCACGTTCTGGGAAACGGCTCTAACAATTTTCATGAAAGTTGCAATATAGGGATTTACAGGGGCGAAAAATCGATCTAGCTAGGTCTCATATCTGGGAAAATACGTTTTTTCGGTCGCCCAGGTATATAAAACCACGTGCTTTAAAATACCATGTGAAATATGTTTTTTTTTATGTTTCTAGGACTGTTAGTAGTGGAAAGTTTTGATGGGCCTTCCTAAATTGGTTTTGACCGATCCAAGAGCGAGGCCAATCTTGATAGCAGTATACTTGAACTCTTAACCCCCTCTTCTCACTCGTCATCATCATCATTTCGGCCGAACGACGTCTACTACTGGGACGCACGATGCACTACTTACGGATACCGTAAGTGAGACGAAATACGACACGCCCGTAAATTGGGCTGAAACTACGGAGGTCACATAGTGAGCAGTCCCCCTGGACTTAAGCCTACCACAAGCATCGCCATAGTTATCTATCAATCCTATGCTTCTCACATCCAGTGGATTCTTACAACCTTCACCAGGTCATCCGTCAACATGTGGGTGTTACAAGTAATTTATCTTAAGTAGGTAATAAAATCGCTCCACCTGTATATTAAGGTCCTGTATCACGAGATAAGTACTAATATATACCCGTCTTGCATCAATTACGCAGCAGTCCGATTATGTTATAATGTATTGTCATTGTACTGCATATTACCTACATTTATAAATAAGATGTGGAAAAATATGAGTTTCTATATTGTAATATAATAATTCCTTTTAATTATTGTTATGAGTTACGTACTGTTGTCAGTTAATGCAGGTCAAATTACGGACCTCATCTGTCATCTGCACAAGGGTGTAGCAAGGTTTATTAATTACTAGCTGTTGCCCGCGACTTCGACTGCGATCCAGTATGAAAAGTAACTTATGTCCTACTCCGGGTCATGGTCTACCCGTGTGCCAAATTTCATCCAAATCCATTTAGCCGTTTTAGCGTGAAAGCGTAACAAACCAACTAACTAACTTTCGCATTTATAATATTAGTAAGGATAACGCGCAGGACAGTCTTTACCAGAAGTGGTCATCATATTAGTGGTTCAGGGTCAATATCATCAGGATTGTGCTGGAATACAGCTGTTCGTCGTGAACGTGATATAACGATACGCCAACGGCTCCCCTGACATCGTATCGGTAATCAGAAGACAGCCGCCTTGCAACTATCGATGCGACGTTCTGCTAGAGTGACAGTAATCAGCCAGTGTCACCATCTTGCAGTTTTAAATAAGCAGAACAGAATGGTCTATCATAAAAGACAAAATGATCTTCTTATTTTCATGTGGTTAGTGAGTAACCTGGTGTCAGAGTTTTAAATCCGCCCATAGGCCTCTGAGTTGGCTTCACATGCCATCGAGAAATATCTCTCATCCATGCGGTTTCCTCACGATGTTATCCTTTACCGTTTTTTAAGCAAGTGATAATTATACAATGCGTACATGAATCCGAAAAGTCAGAGATGCGTGCCTTGGTTTTGAACTTGAGACCTAAGACTTGGCAGTCTGAAGGTCACATCAGTAGGCTACTCGTATCACTGCCCACTAGAAATAATCATGATGACCATAATCATAATAATTAATTTTGTCAGAATATGGTACATTATTATGGTCTTAACGAACACTAAGTTACAGCTGAAACATTGTATTAGGTATTTCAATAAATAAAAATCCCAGACATTTTCCCATACATCCACAATGACAGCATTACAGCAACACTTTGTCTCCTTGCTCCACTTTTTCTTTCGTAACAAAAGATTACAAGGATTGTGAGCAGATGGGCTTGCAAACATTATACATTATCTTTGTTTGTGTCTTTATAACAAGCACACATTAAAAGAATACATACTTCAGTTCCTTGATAGTACTTACAAAGGAGTACCTACATAATCTTATGGATGTCGATATGGTAAGTACCCGTCATCACTAATCTACGTTGACTCGAGCTATGCAATGGGTCAACATGGTCAGCGTATTAAGCCCTAAAACATTGTTGAATATGGTCTTCTTGATTCTAAAGACTAACGGCCATCTTGTCATGATCACCAAGCTTAGAAGCAGTATCTATGCTCTGCTAAGATAACCACGCTTTCAGTCTACACCGTGTGACCTTTTCGTCCTTTTCCGTCTGACCTTTCAGGTTGACCGCTATGTGTGTGTGTCAGTGGCAACGTAGCTCTTAAACGGGTGAACCGATTTGTATGCGTTTTTTTTATTTAAAAGCAGGTTTTCTAGCGATGGTTTTATCAAAATCCGTTCAGGCGTTTGAAGATTATCAGTTATTTTCTAGTTAATGAATGGATGTGAGCGTCTTCCACAGGACTGATCGATTTGGAATTTGGTATTCTGTTACTTTAATGATATCCGAAGAACATAGTAGAACATAACTAGAACTGTTGCTGCAGCATAATCTGGAATTTGCAGTATACCCAACTCCCTCACCAACTTACAGCACTGGTATTGTGTTTGGGCTCATTGAAATGAAATCAATGAATGGTTATATCTAGATAGATGATGAACAGGCTGTGGTGATTGAGAAGAAAAAAAGAGTAATGAGGAAATGATTGTCGGGATTTTTTTAAATTTTAATATAATTTTACACGTTATTGAAACCTCTTGAAAATAAAAAATCTCTCGTCTTGACTAAAAGTTTAGTGAGACAGCAAATTGTCTGAACTTGTGAGGGCCAGTTCCGATACCACCAGATAGCGCAATTAACACCAGACAAATTTTATTGTTTCTGTGACGTAGGAGGTCTATTTCTCCAGACAAAGTTCCTTCCTATCTACGGATAATAATGTATGAAATTGTGTATAAATATAGGTAACCAGGGAAACCGACCTAGCCCGAACAATTGCCAAAGTTAAGTGGCAATAGGCAGGGCACATTGCTCGCAGAACAGATGGCCGATGGGGCCGAAAGGTTCAGGAGTGGCGACCGCGTACCGGAAGACGTGGCGTTGGAAGGCCTCCCACAGGGTGGACCGATTGATCTTGTGAAGGCCGCAGAAATCCGCTGGATGCGGGAACCACAGAATGGGTCGAAGTGGCGGTGCTTGGGGGAGGCCTATATCCAGTAGTGGACGTCTTTCAGCTGAAATGGTGATCATGATAGGTATACGGAATGTTTTTCTGTTACTCAAAATACAATTTTTATTTTCATACATTTAAAGAGTTTGTTAGCTTAGAGCTGTAGTGCGAAGTACACTTTGTGATTATAAAGACAAATATTTTTTCAATGTCCTGAAAAATATTTGCACAATTCATTAGGGATGTAGTTTAGTAGGTAAATCTTGGTTTTGCGGAGCAGCATTGACTTTTTATTCTTTATTGTTCAGAAACAAATATCCATTGTTAAATATTATGAGTGTCTGTGGTGAAAGCAGCGGTGGCTCAGTAGTAATGGCCCTTACGAGTTGTGAGTCGTGGGTTGGAACCCTTTTTTTTTTTATTGAGGGTGGGAAATTATCAAATAACTATGCGGAGCGGGAGAGCGTGTCAGACTCTTACTGACTAAAACCCACCCGTGTTCCTTCAGTTGCCTGTACGTTGCCAAGGGCCACGGTATCCCTTTCGGACTTTCCCGCGACCCCGGCAGGCATTGGTCCTAGCGGACCCCTTCCGTTGTGCTGACATCTCTTTGAGGCGCGCGTGGAACACAACGCCGTTAACCCGGACTGGTCCTTATCGGACGGCGAGCTAGTGGGTTCGAACCCTGACAAGCACTTTACTTTGTGTACACTTTAAGAGTGTCCGTGGAGTTTCTTGCCCGTTCTTCTCCATAGGAACCTACTACGCGTTGGAATGGGCAACTAGCTTCATATTTCTGACTGACCGACCCCTTGACAATTCAAAACTGCCTGTAATTGGTTTATTTGAAATAAATGCTTTGAGTTTTGAGTTTGAACTTGAGTTTTGTAACTTATTTCATCAATACTGCTCTCAAAACGGTGAATAAAAACATCATGAGGAGACCGGCATGTCCTAGAACCAAACATTCGCAGACATGTGACATCTACCAACCCGCACTGGGCCTGGGTGGTGGATTATAACCCGCTGCCTCTCACAAAGAGGGGTATCCCAGCATTGAGGATGTTATACGTGACCAGCTTATGTTTATGTTAACTTCATCAGCTTTGAACATTTCTGAAAGTTTGATGTTTTGTAAATGAATAAGCGATCAGGGTGTGGACGGTGCTGCTCACTTATTATTACCCTTCTGTCGCCATAAAAAGTAAACGTAAACAAGAAATAAAGTAGATTTAGTAGTCTGTAGTCTCCCACGCAGTCCAAAGCCATAGTTAGGTACTCTTAAAAGAACTGTAACCAATCTTAAAATAAAAAATTCTCATTATTCCCAATATCTCCAAAAATATTACAACCGCGCACGCCCTTGCAAGGTCGTCGCCGTACACTTTTTAATTGGCACGTGTCATATTTTTTACAGCAATACATGTGCCTGCGCAGCCATCAACCGGACCGTGAACTTATATTTTGGCCAATCACTGCACGTTTCCGACATTCAGAGAAATTGCGCATTTATTTTTCAACTCAGTGATGTAGAGGTTAAAAACATTTTGTAGGAAATAAAATTTATTTTACGCGCTTTCCTTGCTTTGAATTAAAATTGAATAAGTAAGTGGTGAAAAAAGAATATTACTTTGAGAGAAAATGTAATGACTTCTGGCATCTGCCCGGGCATCTGTGACAAGCATTTTCTCGTTGGATAGTTCATTGATGCGTTCATTTCCACTTTTGCTGTGCCCGACAGGGTCCACAATCTTTGTAAAACCTACCACATAACTTCACAATCATGTGGAAGTAATAAATATATTGAGAGGTCTATGTTCTGCAGAGTACGTTCACGTCCGAAAGTTCTTGAGTCAATTTCCGTATTTTTAAGAAAGTTAACATCCGAAAAGTTCGAAATTTTACTCGGACGAAGCCGCGGGCAGAAGCTAATAAGCGCATATGGAGGAAAATGTATATTCTGTATTTACCTTTAAAAACCACGTACAAGGAAAATGCATGTTACCTAATTACGAATTGAAATAAAAAATAATTGAATAATTTTAGGGCATGTAGTACCTATTATATTTTAAACGAAACGTGTATACAATTTCGTTGAATTAAATAGGTATCCTAAATATTGTATTATGGAAAAACCTAATTGGGTTGTTGCAGAACACACACACGTTTGAATTGTAGGAATATTTGGAAGATTTATTTAGTTCCCTGAAAATGTCCAACGGCTCTGAACAGACCAGGAGTTTTAATTAACTTCTGAAGGGAGGTGGTGACCCCCAAACGGCCGCCATGGCCCACGCACAATCGTCCACTTGAAGGACTAAGTGCGAAAACCAAACCCTATGACATAGAACGTCCAAGGTCATCGCGGTTGACCCAGAAGTAAACGGAGGGAGGAGTTGGACGCGGCATATGTAGGATTGGTTCATATTGGCTCAGGAACGAGTTAAGTAGCAAAAGGAAAGGGTGCAGTTGGACAACACAGCAGGATGAACTATTAGTATTAAGTAAAATTAAAAAACAGAATTTAAAAAAAAAAATATTCTTTCTTACTTTTTTCTATACAGAGTGGCCAGCAATTAGGGCATTGGTGGTCGATCGTGAAAATGTGGGCCGAAGCGAAGCCGAGGCGCACATACGGGAGTCCATCAATACCTGATTGCGGCCAAGCCTTGTATAGTAGTTTTTCCAAACAATGCGCGGAAATTCAATGTAAGTAAATTAATTATAAATTTTAGAATCAATGACGAACAAAGAAAATTTTTCACGCGCCAATATGTTCATTTGTTTCTTCTTTACTTTAAAGTTTAAACAGCTCTATTTGCTAAGCTAGTTCGAAATTAAAATAAAATCTTTGCCTCCTTGGTTGCCATGTGTTGACGCAGAAAGTTAGTTCCATTTTTAAATAACACGACGGATATGAGCAATTTCGATTTATCTCGAAGAAGGTTGTCAAAATAATGTTCGAATTTGCTTGGAAATTCGATTTGAGAAAAATAAAATATATTTGGAATAGAACCTCAGAGACGGAGCAAGACTATTATATCCCTGGGCACTTGACAGAGGACCTTATTGTTAAGATCAGTCAAGCAGGTTGTGTGACAATCTTGGCGATCTTGGGCAAGGCTTTTATTTAGGTATTGGGTTATGTTTACGTTACAGTTTCATTTTCTATGGTTTTGTTGTTATATTGGCGTTTGTTGGCTGACATGTGGTAAATAATTTAATTTAATGTTAATAAATAATTAATATAAAATACTTTGCATACTATTGTATAGAATCAAGTTCTTCTAACAGACAGCTGCACTGCTGGGGAGTTTGTTGTGCTACTTCTTCTTCGCAGCTGGAGCACTAAGAAGTGTTGAAAGGAGAGTTTTTTGAAGGAGTCTTATGTAATTTTGACGTTCAAAAAGTGCTGATTCTCAGCCTAATTTGAATAAATGATTTGATCTAGATTCGAGAACAAAGAGATTTGCAAGGAAAAAGGAAAGGTCTCATTAATGGGGTCTTGTTCCTCTTTACGATTTATATTGTTGGAATACACGTTAAAATATAATATATATTTTATTAATGAATCTTATATTATGCGCTAGCCCCTGAACAATGGCAGTCTCTCAACCATGTAATATCGAGTCGTTATCCTCATTATTGTTAGAAATATTTAATAAATATATGGTTTGTTGAGGTCCATTTTTGGATGTGGTTAAGTGGTTATGTACTTATTAGCACTAACCCTATATAAGAATATGTCAAAATTCGTGGAATAACGTAAGCGGAATTTCAATTAAACGACCATTTATTGATATATTTTTATTAATATTCTTATGCAACCGTGCTGTTAATTGTTTTTAAATGAAATAATCTATTACCCTGTGGTTACTTCACTGTTTTGTCAAGAGTTTACTAATTGAGGCATTAGTAATTGATTCATACTAGATTCCTCTTGCCTTAACGATATATATTTTTATCGTTTTTAGTTTAAATTATCTGTCAAAAATATTATTTTCGTCAACATCGTAGCTTAGAAAATTTTACTTCAGAAAATTTTACTAGATTTAAATGGCACCATATTTTTTAAGAACATTCTACATTCCCCTTTTTTATATACTTATACATATTATTATTAGTACCTAGTAAAAATAAATCGTAATTCCCTTGGGTTGTGAGTGAAATTAACTTTAACTTGTATGTGCGGTGCAAACTGTAAATATAAGTTGGTTATTAATAAATATAGTACCTGGGCGACCGAGCTCTGCTCGGGTAAAAATAGAGAATGCTCATTTAATAGTTATAGTTCATAATAATTCCATGTATGTACATACTAATTCCATGCTGCCACGATAGTAGGTACTTACTAATTCCATGCTGCCATGTCATTATTCTAAGGTAGCCATCTTGTTCTAAACTTTGGCCGACCGAGCTCTGCTCGTGAAAATACGGAGAAAATGAATTTTCCCAGATATGAGACCTACCTAGCCGTCAACCTCTATATTGCAACTTTCATCAAAATCGTTGTAGCTATTTTCGAGAACGGGATTACAAATATATATATATATACAAATATTGCTCGTTTAATAGGATAGGATTTTAAGACAGTTAGCTTTTAAATTATGTAAATAATTTATCTTGGAAATTATCATTCCACATCAATTTTGTGTGATTTTTCCTGTACTATTTGAATGCACTACCGGGCAATGAGTTGCCTACAAAACATAACCACTTAGATAATTTTTTCCCAGCAAACCATAAGAACCAAGCTTATGAGCATTCATTCAAAATGTTGGCAATGTCGCAAATAGCTGTCAAATATTTACCAGTTTTGATTAATTTGGCAATAATACTGTATGCAAACATAAAATGTCGCTAACTAGTGAACTAGAATATTAATAATGAATTGCAATTATAACACTGAATTTGATGCTGTAACCGTTTTATGTGTAAAAAAGGCATTTGAAAAGTTTCGAAATACCTTTATTACGATATTAATTATTGCATTTCAATCAATATTTTAGTTCACTAGTTAACCATATTTCTTATTTCCATTATAGTAAAATATATATTAACGAAATATTTGACAGCTATTTGCGACGTTGCCCACATTCTGCATAAATGCTCTTAATCATTAATTTTATCCTACAACCCTAATTCCCACTCAAAAATCAAAATTCCTCATACTTAACCCTGGTGCGTTATATTTTAACACCTTATCCGCTGTTACAGACCGTCGCGGTCCTACCTCAACTTGCGCGTACGCAGCGCGCCAGTGTGCACCCGCCCGGTATTTTGAGACTACGGTAGTGGTAGCAGAGAAATTGGGCGGCAATCTTGTTTTTTTTTTTAAAGAAAAATGTTCAATGTGTGCTGAATTATCTTCCAAATTAATAAAATTTCAGTGCCTGTTTGTAATGTCAAAATAACAGTTTTTTACTGAATGCATAATAATATGAAAATATATACGTTACTTAAAATCAAAAACATTTTTTCTTTCTTGCTGTTTGTTCCGAATAATCTCCGAAACGGCTGGACCGATTTTGAGGAGACTTTCACTGGCAAATAGCTGATGCTATAAGGAGTAATTTAAGTTACTTTTATTTTAGAAAAATAATTAGACTCTACGCGGGTGAATCCGCGGGCAGCAGTTAGTTATTAATTTATAAGAAAAATCTTCAAATAAAAAGTACAGCGAATTCTTTGTAGTCTGAGAGGAAGGTTTGCGAAGAGATATCAGCTGTTTTTTTCATGTACCTACTAAAAGTATCTAAAAACTAGCTTTCGCCTGCGGGTTCGCCCGCGAGGAGGTTGGAAATTATCCCGCGGGAACGTGTTACCGGGATAAAAATAAAATATTCTAAAAAAAAAAGTATTCTATGTGTTAATCCAGGTTATAAACTATCTGCGTGCCAAATTTCATCCAAATCCATTCAGCCGTTTTTGCGTGATTGAGTAACAAACATACAAACACTCAAACATAAAATTTTTCACATTAATTATAATATTAAGTTGGATTATGTGTAGTTGGTTGAGATAGCAGTGATAGCCTAGTGGTGTGACCGTCAGACTACCAAGTCATAGGTCCAGAGTTCGAACCCAAGGCACGCACCTCTGGCTTTTCGGATTCATGTGCGTATTGTATAATTATCACTTGCTTCAAAAACGGTGCAGGAAAACATCGTGAGGAAACCGGCATGCCTGAGAGATTTTTCTCGACGGCATGTGAAGCCAAGTCCCCATGGGCGGCTTTAAAACGTTAACACCAGGTTAGTCAGTGAACCACATGAAAATAAGAAGAAGTAGGATTATAGTTAGGATTTCCTTCACAACAGCAACAACTTACCTATGTAACAGTTTTAACAATAAACCACATCCGTTATTTTTCCCTAATCCAAACATGGAAAACTGAACACGGGCTTTACCACGATTTTCGATAAAACCCCAAAGTCTTAAAGTCGGTACCTGTTTAGATAACGCTTTCCGGGTCGCATTTGTTGCGTTTGTTATTTAAGGGGCATGCGCTAAGGTATCCCGCGAAATTCAAATTTTCTTTAGTTTTTTACATTTATCAGGTCAGTGTAAGGTTTTAAATTGATTAAAATATGATTCGCGACTGTAACCAATATGGCTTTACATAATTATAATCGTTACAATCAGCAATACAACTCCATAAGTAAGCACAATCGCCAAATGTCATGATTTCATGAAATACTCGTAGTCATTCAATGCGATTATAATTATGAACTTACAGAGTTGTATTGATAATTTTTATGATTATAATTCTATAAATAAACATTTGATACGGCCGCGAATCATATTTAGATCAACATACAACATGATACTGACCTGCAAATTGCAAAAAAGTTAAGAAAATTAGAATTTCGCGGGCTACCTTGACGCTTTCACCTTAACGCATACATTTGTAATAGCTGCAGCTTGCGGTTTCAAAATCATTGTTTTAAAAACCTAACAATGTTGTAAAACCACTATCAAATTTAGTACACTCTAACTTTACGTAACTGAGGATATAGGTACTAAAGGTGTCACGTGTAAGGACATGGTGTGTGCAGACACGCATATTACCTATATTTTACTTTTTATTGTATTTCACGCACCAATTTATTTTAATTTTTTATTATATTTATTTAGAAGACATAGACAGACATTTTTTTTCTTTTTTGTATGTCGCGGCATCATGCTGAGATAGGAGACTTTTGGACTCGTACAGGACTTCCTTCTTAAAATTTTAATGTGAATTTGTTTTTTATTGTTTTTATTTTTTATTTATGTTTAGTGTGTAATTTCCAATAAATACTTTTTCTTTCTTTCTTTCTTTATGGGACAAGGAATAAGGTAGGTAGGCACGTATTATTGTTTGAACAAACACGATTATAAAAGAGGTATCTACGTAAGTTCCATATAAATGGTGGCAGGGACGTCGACGCGAAAACTTTTACCGTGGACTCAGTACATGATTCTGAACCGCCCTGCGGTGATTTTTTTTTATAACCGACGTAAAATTTAAACGCAGTTCAGAATCATTTACTGAGTCCATGGTAACAGTTTTCACGTCGATGTCCCTGCCACCCTATATGTATATTATGAGAAACATATAACATGGCGCACGTTATAATAAAGTGGTTTTCTTTTTATTATAAAAAAATCCGTGGTACAATATTTTAATAGGAATCGCTTCACAAGAACTTTATTACAAGCTCAAAAATAGGAAGACCCTTTTTAATTTCTTAAGCACTTTTTTGACTGGTAGGTAAAGGTTAGATACCACTTACCAAAATACCACATACAAAAACCACATACTTACAAAAAAGCAAGAAAAGCATCGTAAGGAAACTTGGTCTGAAATGGTCAACACGTTATAGACTAGCATGGTTATCAATGGGCATCCCTTCTCAGTAAGACTAGGCATTTGTCCTACACCGGGACAAGTACAGAGGTATTACTAGTAATAATAATAATATCTATAGTTCGTCTTGACATATCTGCTGACGGTACAAACAAAGCATCCGCGCCATTGACTTGCTGGTGCCATTAACCGAATAACCCATTGCACAAAGAACTGGCGCTTTTCAAGGTGAACACACACATTCACACACCCTACATGCATACACTGCATAACCACTATGTGATTCAAAATAAATTCACCAACTTACGCTTGCACTTTGTAAAATAAAAGCTACTGGAAATTGAGTCTTAAAGCTTGGAAGTAAAGGTGTTTGTGTAAGTATGTGGAAGACAAATATAAAACTGTCGAGACGAGAAGGGTGCACTCACACACGCCAACAAAGACGCCCAGTGCGTTCAACTGCAGTCTGCACTCACACCAACACATCTTTGTATAGATTTCTACTTTCATTACAGTATTAAAAGCTTTTAGAATTGTTGGCATATTTCTATCTATACTTTAATCTTGTTGTAAACAAACTTTACACAGTTGATTTTATACGTTTACAGTGTACAGACGAACGCACACATGTGTAGATTTCAGGGAAAAATGTACAGTGATCTATGTTAATCATGCGCACACATTGACACCAATATCCTGTCTCCTGTACAGTGTATATGAGGGTGTAAATATGTGTGTGTTTTATGAAGTGTGTTTTGTAACTGTGGATTGCGCATATATTAATAAATACTTTGTATATAAATAATACAATGGACATGTAATTTTTTTACACTTTTATTTATTTTTAATGTGTTGGCGTCTGTATTTTATTATTCAGGTAAATTATTTACATACATTGATTAGGTAAATATGCGGTATGTTTTCGTAAACATAATTCTTTGTTGTTTATATTATTATTAAAATTACTAGGAATTGTCCTAGTAATTTTAATAATTAGGACATTTAGAAAATGTAATATCCTCATAATGTAAACCATGGTATCCATTATGGGATCGGGAATAAACCCATAATAATCAATTCCAGTAATTTTGTTTCCAGTAGGTACATTATTGTAATACTGATAATATGAGGAAGGATGATGTAAACTGGTCCAGTAATGTACCTATTCCTTCATTAATTTAATTGTTAAATTCCATTGAGTTTTAACCTGCGATTTTAATGAATTTAACATGAATATCCATTGACCACGGCAGTAGCTGGATTAAAGTCACATAATTCCATGGAACTGCTACCAAAACGGTGAAGGAAAATATTGTGAGGAAACCGGCATGTCCTAGAACCAAAAATTAGAAGACATTTACTGTAGTATCTGCCACCCCACACTAGGCCCGCGTGGTGGTTTACGGCCCACTCACAAAGAGGAGGCCTATGTCTCAGCAGAGGGAAAATTATCGGATGATTATTCTTATGCTATTTCATGAAAAGGTAAGTAAACTTATATCATAGCAGCTCCTTCGACATAAATGTTATTCCTTCCCCCGTTCTATATTTAACGTCAATATTTTGAGAAAAAAAATCATAATGAACTGAAATGAAATGACAAGTTCATTTCATTTCAGTTCATTATGATTTTTATTCTGTAAATAGGATATCGAAATCACTTTTACACGTCATATTAAAAATAAGCTAGATGAGGTCTGTGTTTCCTATCTGACTACTCTGAGAAGAAAGGCTGAAACAAACTCAGAGGTCGCAGTCTCTTTTAAAGTACAGACATAATCTTGGTCAAGCCATATGAGGACCATGTAGATTAGTGTCTGAAATGGTCTTTTGAGGAAAGAACCCCACAGATTTGAGTGGACCGGTCCATTCAGTGCAAGCATTTGTCAGTAATCGTGGAGCTCAACTCGACGAACAATACCAAAGAAAGGATATTTGGGTAGGCCGCATCAACTACTCAAACTGCCAGACCATCATTAAAACTAACTGAGAGAGAAAAAAAAAATGAAAGAGTAAAAAAAATAAAAATATCCACATAGTCCTGCGAGGACAATAATTAAAATAATATAATACTTTACAAAGTAATCGTGTCATTTTGAATATACCTAACACACAAGAACATAACATCACGCCAGTATTCCATAGGATAGGATATGCAGAGGTGTACCTACTACAGTTACCCACATTTCTCCAGTTATGTTTAAGTCCCATGTATTAGGGGGCGAGCCTACTGCCATCAACCGGGCACAAAATCCAGACTCCGGGCTGCTACTGTGCAATTCCAGATGGAAAAACCCAATAACACTTTACTCGACCCGGGACTCGAACCCAGGACCTTCATACTCAGCAGTAGCGCTTACAACCCCTAGACCAACGTGACAAAAAAATAATAAGAACTAATCCAAATAATCATCCAATATTATGAAAAACATTGACATAATCAATTATCACTGTTCATTTTCAGTAAATTGTCCATTAAAAACATTATTCATGTTTTTTCCAAGGTTAACATAAAAAATAAGTTCGATGACACTAGTTCCTGTCACATAAAGTTTCATTTTGATCGTAATAAGTGATTCTTTGTTTTTGTTTTCTTACAAAATTGCTAGGGTATTGACTGACGGAGGTCGGCGGTTCAAATTCTTTTGTATTGAACTCATTTGTAACACGAATATATTTAGATTAATGAGAAGGTATATGACACATACGTTTTGTAAGAATGATGGGAACATTGAGTAGGTATTGAGCGTAAAAAATCAGTAGGTACCTATTGGTATTTATACTTTAGTTTTAAATGACCAATATCTGTATTTATATATATATATATTTGTAATCACGTTCTCAAAAACGGCTCTAACGATTTCGATGAAAGTTGCAATATAGGGGTTTACGGGGGCGAAAAATCGATCTAGCTAGGTCTCATATTTGGGAAAATTCTTTTTCTCCGTATTTTCACCCGAGTAGAGCTCGTTCGCTCAAAGTTATGAACAAGATGGCTACCGTAGAATAATGACGTGCAGCATGGAATTAGTAAGTACCTACTATCATGGCAGCTTGGAATTAGTAAGTACCTAAAAGTAAGTATTAAAAAAAAAAAAAAATGAAATGAGCATTCTCTATTTTAACCAGAGCAGAGCTCGGTCGCCCAGCTACATTTATTATAACGAACTTATATTTCTGCCGCCCAAGATACAGGATTTTCCTAGTTTGGGGGGCAGGGTACCTACTCATATTGGACTTTTGATCTCATTACCTACCTTTTGTATAACACCATTCTGTATAACTACTAATTGTCAAAGTATGCTTTTTGTGAATAACACAGTTCACACATTCAAGTTAATTTCACTCACATGGGAATTACGAAATTTATGCGAAGAAAAAAAGTATCCAGAACATGATCTATCTGTTACTCTTCATAAACCCAAATCCATTTACTATGAAAGAGACTTTTCTGAGAAAGTATCGAAAGATAAATGAAAATTTAAACATCATTTCTTCAATATTCACGAATAAAGATTTCCTTTCTATATCAGACCGAAATAAAACTATATCCAAATTATTTGCGTGAAAAACGACCGCTCGTAACTTCACAGGACTTTGCCCTAGGGTCAATAAACTTACCCCAAACCCTTAAGTACCTATAAGTCAGTGGCTTTTCGTGAAAATATAGAAAATTGGGCGACACCCACCACCAATATGCTTTTTATAAGTATGGATAACTTATTGAACGAATTATTCTCTGATTTTTATTTGGAATTCTTGGAAATTTCGGTATTTGATGAATGGTTTATAAATAGGACGCCATGTTTCTTTCATGACGTCATAGTGTAGGAGTTGTAGGAACTTTTTATGAAGCAGCTCTAGCGGAGAAGTTTACTACTATAGGTTTTTCTGCCGCATAACAGCGTTGTTGAGTTCCAGGGCAGGTGTTATTAGGGTTCCGTACCCGAAGGATGCCAAACGGAACCCTATTACTAAGCCTCCACTGTCCGTCTGTATGTCAGCCAGCTGTATCTCAAGAACCGTAACTGGTAGACAGCTGAAATTTACACAGATTGTGTATTTCTATTGCCGAACAACAAAGATTAAAAATAACATAAAGGGGCTTTCCATACAAAAAAAACGTTTTGTTAAATATTAACTCACATTTGGCCAATTGTTACTGACATACGAGATTTTTAACTTTGTTTCTGATATGGCAACGCATCTACGATGTCTCTGGTATTACAAGCCATAGACTGAGGTCCCCACATACATCAGATGAGGCGTCAGTTTAGATACCATCTAATAACATAATGGTCTAAGATCCGGCCTAGAGATGCCCTTCACCAATCTGTTTAATAGATGAAAAGTATTTTATATCTAATTTAGTATGTAAAAAAATATATCGTGAATGGGTTGGCTAAACAATTTTATTCCTTGCCTGACTGCGCTTAATTAAATATTAAAAAATGTATTTTTTTTTTAAATTGCACTCATTGTTTCTCTTAAAAAGCACTATCCATTGATATATTATCTCTTATGGCTATTGGGCGCCAAGAACATTCCAAAACTTAGGTGACCAAGTAGTCACCTATTTAGGTCATTAACTCCGAATTAACTAACAATTGGAAAAATTGGAGTCAGTAGCAAAGGTTCTCCTTAAAAAGCTCTTCAAGATGGTGTATATCTTGCTGTTTAAAAAAACAGTCGGGCCAGATTGTTTTAGCCAACCCAGCGATATAATTTTCTAACATACTAAATTTGATAAAAAAATACTTTTCATCCATTAAATGGGATGGGTAAAGGTCATTCCTAGGTCGGATCCTCTACCGAACCCTGAGGGTCTACAAAGTGACGTTCTGATGATGAAGGCAAAAGTGTAAAGGTACTGACATAAGCTACCGAAAAGCTTATGTCAATCCTGTTGAAAGTCGTTGTAGAAAAATAAAAAATGCTTTGAAAGCGGTTGCCATATATCTTGGTCCTCTGTTCATTGTTCAGTGAACTCCGCTAAAAGCTTCGGTGAATGACTTATCCTTCAAGTTTTTATTCTAATTAATTAAGGAGACTACAGGAGCTAAACGCAAGTTTTATAGGGCCAAAATGTATATGATCCACTGCAGTAAACAAAATCAAAAAAGTATGTGATATTCTTCAGCTTAAATGCTAGTTAGATAGTGTGTTGAAAACACAATACAAAGGATTTGATACGATTGAAAAAAAAACGAAGATACCTTTAAAAATCTATTTTAACGACTAAAAACCGTGCTAATGTAGTACATGTGATTTTTGTCAGATTATTCTACAAGCAACATATTAACGTAATAGAGTTAATTTTTTTTTATCCAATTAATAGATTTTTTGTAAATACCTATTTACAAAAAATTACCAGCGTTGTGGTATCGCTCTTATCTCTTTATTTTCTATGCAGTCCGACAGTGACCGCGCTTTACCTATTGTCAGCCTCTTAAGAGAGAAGAATAATTAGCGGTCATAGAAAGGTGTTTAGTGTTTAACAATAGAGTTCAAAATTACGCCCACTTATTTTATCTTTACTACAGAAAAACAAATCTTATTTTTATAACGCAAACAATAACAAAATTATAGAACGTTGACTGTCTAGTATTTATTTATTGAACTTCAATATTATTTTTGTGATTCTTATTATTTTCAATTTGTTTTGTTGTTACTTTCAACTTTTTATTGCAGTTCATTGGGCCCTTATGAACAATTAGTAGTGTTAATTCTTATTAAGGCTCAATGACTTGTAAAATGAACTTGATACTGAACTCATACTGTACTGTACCAACACTGTGTTTTGGAGACAACATTTTTAGTATAGGTTTTTATCTAAACAGAAATTTTACATGAGTATGTACAATAGTGACATATTCTTTTTTACAATTAAACATTTAGGTTTTCCTACAGACCTACTCGCTATTCAGACAAAAGACCTAGCACGTGGATACTAACGTGATTCTTAAACCTAACAAGTAGCGTTACTACATGACTTCTAGATTTCTAGATTTCAATAAAACTACTTAGCTTGTTAAGTACCTACTTCGTTACACCGAAATTGATATTTATGCATTTGAATAGTCTGAGTCTTGAATGATTTTTTTCTTATTTATTTATTTATTTAACAGTTTATGTACACACATATAAATAGACAAGAAGAAAGGAACAGAAAAATACGTACAAAGGTGATGCTTATTTCTAAAGAAATCTCTTCCAGCATACCTGCGATAGGAAAGTAGTTAAAGAGATGTAGACAACGTGTGTAAGATTAGAAGAGAAAATAATATAAATAAAATAAAAACACTTAATTATTCACTAATTTAACCATAAACATACAATATGAGAATAAACTTACATACATACTTCTAAACTAAATATCACTAAAATAAATATACTTAAATATAATGTAGCATAAAATAATAAATACAAAATATGCAACTATGACGAAGTGGACAGATAGTGTTCTTTCACTCTTCTTCTTCTTCTGTAATTTTAACATTTATTTTCTCCATTTCTCTATTTTTATTTTTATCCTGTTTATACCTACGTTAATGTGCATTCTGTGGTCTTCTGTAATTGAAGGCACACGTAAAATAACCTTTTTTTATTACGTTTTATTATTTTTAAATAAACTTTTTTATTATTGTGATTTCTATTGTATCTGTGTATCCTTTGTTGAAGATCCCAACTAAATAAATAAATAGTAAGGGCACGTGTACATTGTGTGGTATTGATAGTTTTTAATAAAACTTTTCTTTTGTAGTTTCCGAGACTTACAATCTTGCGGACGGGCATTTTTTAGTATGGCATGACTATCTCATAGCACACGAGAAAAAAAACAACATCTACGGGCACAGAATATTCAGTATTATGAAGATTTTATACCAATTCATAATAGCTTGAATACTTGAACGCCCTACGTAACGTGTACTGCGCAAAATGTATAATTTTTAAAAGAATTACGCATTATTTGCATCAGTACCTAATGAGATAAAATCAATATTCTGACGAATGCAGATAAAGAAGAATTAGTGCGTGTTTCCATTGTTACCCGACTGAAATATGACACTGGGATTATCCCAGGAGTCTCGGACCTACTTGATTGGATACGTCCAGCGTTTCCTAGGCAGTCGACTTCTAGCTGTCTGTCATTGGCACGAGCACATCAACGACTAGAATAAAAACACCGTAATAATATCATCACCAAAAAAATAATTTTAGAGGCTAACTTTCGTAATGATTATTATCAAAGAAAGCCTGCTTATTATTATGGCATATAATTGTTACTAAAACAAACACCGACCTATGGTCTAGGCGTAAGCAAGGTATACCTCATCATTAATTATATACCTCATTTACGTCTAAAGACATAGCTCAACAACGTATGCTCTCTACGAGTTCACGTTAGAGCGTCCTCCGACAGGATATTTGCATACGGACAACGAGACCCCTTAGGCACGCAGTACCTAATGGGGAGACATTGCCCGCACCACAGGGTGCACCGTCCCGGAGACTGGCCTTCCCCCCGGACGCATCCATAAGGGAACTCCAGCCCCCAGGTACACGAGGAGGTTTCCTGTCCACGCATCCCGTGACTCTCCAGCCTGGATCGGTACCAAAGCAGATCGCTTTTGTTTTGTTTTTTAGATGTTTTTCCTACAGTTTTGACGATAATTTGTGCAGTGAAACCCACACGTCACGGCAGGCGTGTAACGTGGACAGGCCCTGCGCATTGGCTTTACATAAGAGACGGTGGGGGCAAGGGCGCGCGGCCGTTGATCTAACACCAGTAGACTCATTGTTGTGTTAGATATGGCATGGAATTTGATGTATATTCTTTGGACGATTGTGTAATTCTTTTATTCTAAGAATAATTCTTAACTGAAATACATTAAAATATATGCTGAATATTAATGATGCTAGTACACAGGAAGATGCTGAAAACTTGGGATATTTTTGTCCTCTACTTACTTTTATTCCTCTACAATATATTTATTTTACAGCATCCACGGTTCGGTAAGAGCTCATGGCTAAGTTATAACAGCCGCAGGGGTCGATTCATCAGGTAAAGGTACCCCAGTGACGCCCCGATCCCGATTATCCGCGGTCCGTACCCCACAGGGGGTGCCCTTAGCGTAATCGCTTAGTTTTAAAGTTTTATGTCTGGGCTGGAGGGTGGAGCTCGTGGCTAAGTAACAACAGCCGCACGGGCCTATCCATCAGGTTTAGCTACGCTTGCCGGGGTTGTTCCGTGGGTGGGTGACCATCTTTACATACCGAGACTCCTCTGTACCTCGGAAAGCACGTTAACCCGTTGGTCCCAGCTGTTATTCGTGGATCTTTGACAGCGGGAAAGTCTGATAACCAGTCTTACCAAGGGGTGTCCTTGTTACCCAGTTACTGGGTTGTGGAGGTCAGATAGGCAGTCGCCCTATGTAAAATACTGATATTCAGCTGCATCCGGTTAGACTGGAAGGTAACCCCACAGTTGGGAAAAGGTTAGGCAGATTGATTGATTCACGGTTTGGTTAAATGTTAGAACCTCTTGACATGATATGGAAACTTTAGGTACAACGCTACCAGGCCCCCATCACATAGGACTTAAACATAATTGGCGAAATGTGGGTTTACTATATTTACACCTCTGCCTAACCCATCTGGGAATATCGGTGTGATTTTATTTATTTATTTATTTATTTTATTATTTATGTACACACAGTAAAATACAAAGAGATATGTAAATATGATATGATATGATATGTAAATGGAATGGAGTTTATTGCCGGCTCCTCTCCATAGGAAACGACCAATTGGAACCGTGCACCTAGCTTCTGACGTTTCATAAGTGCCCATGTAGGTTTATGTGAAATAAAATATTTTGAATTTTGCTGCTGCATGCTATAAGGTTATTTAGGCCCGCGGCCAAAATCGAAACCAACGCCGTCATCTTGTTCTGTCAATACAATTTCCGTGACGATTTCACAAATATTTACCAAACAACACTCCCTGTCGATATCATTCAAGCGTCGAAATGTGTTTGTAGCACTCCTCTGTCTCAAAAGTCGGCCTCAAAAGAGGTCTTCTATTGGAGTCAGTCACAGCTCGGCCCGAGTCAACTCAACCCGAATAATAATACCAGAAGGCCAATTCTCGTACTTAAAAAAAGTTCACATCCTAGTCGCAATTTGTCAAACTTGTCAAAAATGTTAGTAAATTTATTGTATTTTTGACAGATTGCGGATGAGATGCGAATGTGAACGTGCTTAAAAATTACGGGAATTGCCCATCTGGTATTTTACTTCCGATTACTGCGATTTGTACGGTCAGGCAGAAAATCGATATTTTATCATAAATCATTACGAATTGAATTTTGTTTTCATTGAGCGTCAAAATCAACACAAAAACAATTTAAAAAAATGCCTCAAAATGGATTCAACAGCTAGCCGTTAAAAGCAGCCAACTCTAATATCTTCCTAGGTCTGCATCACGCGTTATATTTGCATCGGCTATAAAAACAAAATGATTTGGTTTCATGCGACCGGGAGGCGACAATCACGGATAATTCTTTGTGAGCTGTGTGGAACGATGTAACATGTGTTGCATAAATAAATTATTAGGTTCTGTCCAGGTCTAGTTGAATCAAATTCCACTTTAGATTTAAAAACTGATCCAGTTTTTGCGAAGAATATTCATTCGCATTTTCCTGTTAGGATCCTATTCCAGGAATTGCAGGCCGCAAGCCTTTGTAGCTACATTCTGTCTTAATTTTGTCCGCGACTTTGTCCGCGTAAAATTTCTTGAATAATATGTCCTGAGACTTGGCCATGGCCAATACACGGCTTCCCATTAGTGAAAGATTTTACAAAATCACACTTTTTTTTAAATCAATATTTACAAAGACCCTACATACAAACTCACAAATTTAACCTCTTTATAATAATAATTATTATTATTAATAGTATAGATACGACTCAAACGTCTTTTGGGATCTAAGTCAAGTTTGGCAATTTAAGGCTAAGCTTCCTTTTGAGCTTACACGTGTCATGTAAAACACATAGGTGGGTAGTCAAAACAGTTTTTCTATAACTTCAGATAAAACTTAAAAAATAACAACAAACATCTTCAACTTTCACGGTCAAAATAATAAAGTGCAACTAACGCCTCAAGTTCAGGGACCTTGTATTTATACAGTACATAAGATATATATATTATTGCTTAGGACAGACAGTTCAGGGGTCAACGACCGATCGATTAGGATGCTGTTTGGGCCTTGCGCGGATTTGGGAGGCTGCGTAGATTATAAAATTGAAAACGGGTATATCTAATTTTAGTCATTGATTCAGTTTATATATATTTTTGAAACAAATAAATGTTATAAAATGTGAGGTAATGAGGAGGAATTCAAGCCTAATAGTTATAATTATTATGATTAAAACAATGTCCAGAACCTTGATCAATATCAAATTAGGGGTAACACCGGTAGTTTAGATAACTATTTTTTTAAAGCTTAATTGTAAAAAAAAAATGTAATAGCATACTATTTCTTATTTATTACTTATTTATAATATGTTAATGCATTTTTTTTTACGTTACACCCCCGTGTTTCGGTCCCAGAAATTCATGTGTACCAAATTTCAACTAAATTGGTCCAGTAGATTTGCAGCAAATTGGCTGTGACAGACGGACAGCCACCCTGACACACGAGTGATCCTATAAGGATTCCGTTACAAAACAATACGTATTTACTTATACAATTTTTTTAGACATTTCTACGAATTGTAATATTTATTTAATTGGTTGTGGTCACGGAGTCATCTTATGACGTAGGTATTACTTTAGTCACCTTTCAACACCCTGACTGATTGGCCTATTTTTGATGGTAACCGAACAAACAATAAATTAGTGGAAGAGCAGTGGTCATGAAATAAATTACACATAGTAGTAAAAAAGAAAAAAAAGTGCCTGTTTGGGTTAGAACCTACGATCTAAAATTCGTAAGTTGAGGCCACTGGACCACCACTACTCTCTGGTGCACGGTTGTCTAAAAGTAACCCAAAACATTGAACTCGCGTGTTAGAGGTTAAATTCCGTAACCTCCTATAAAATTCAACCCTTATTTCCTACCCAAATCCGTCCCTGTAACTGGAAAGGGAAAGTTCGTTTACTTCACCAGCCTGTCTGAAATAAAATTCAGCTTTCAGAGGCAAGTCGTTGCCCCCGGCGGGACGCAACCAAATAGGTTTTATTGCCCTTTCGGAGTGTGAACTTTTACGTATCGAATAGTGTTTTAAAAGTTCAATTTATTTAAATTAATTTGTACTGTCGTTCAGTCGATTGCTGAGAGATTACATAATATAAAGACAGAAGAAAATTTAAAAATATACATAACTTTTACAAACGCCTGAAATGGACAGGACACATGCTAAGGGAAGGGAAAGAGAAGTGACGAGACTAGTAACGGAATGCAACCCGCGTGATAGTAAAAGGAACAAAGTTAGACAAACTAAACGTTGGGAAGACGAAATGAAAAAAATTGCTGGTTCAGAACAGACACACACTGCAAAGGACAGGACAAAATGGAAAGTTTTAGAGGAGGCTTTTGTCGAAGGATAAGTTGTAAAAGAGAAACCGGCAGCCGATATTATTAGCTAAAAGTTAAATTGTTTAATAGAATTAAGTAAAATGTTATTGTATTATGCATGTTATTAAATTACAGCAATAGAGGCTTATTTAATTTATTTTTATTTTATATCTAACAGAATAAACGACCAAGAGGTTTGTTTGTTTCCTCCGAATGTTTTGAAGGTTCTACAGATTCGATAACAATAGGGATGTTGACTGGGAAAAAAAAAACTATTTAGTCCGTCAGTCAGATAATAAAAAAATATTAGACACGTATTTTTTGCTTTATCATTTAATAAAAAATGTTTTAGAAAAAACGTAAAGTTGGGGAGTGGGGGCTCGCTACGTCACAAGCCAGTATAAAATCTACCGGGTAGTGACGTCTTGCCACATTTTAACGTATTGCCTACACAATGTATTGCCGTAATTTTTTCATTAAGTAAAAAATTAAAAATACGTGTCCAATATTTTTTTTATAATCTAAACTCAAACTCTTTATTGCATTCATGTGTACATTTAGGTGTTACATTTATGTTAGTTCCAACATAAAACCCAGTTAGGGCACGGCAACATAATATAACTACTAATCTACCTGACAGACATGAAAAAGTTTAGGCAACATTCCTATTGATAGATGACAGAACTGTCTGTCTAATATCTCTGAACTTTAACTTAGTGGATGAGCTCAAATAATATTCAGTAAATTAACTTATCATCTTTAATAAAATAAAAATATAATATCCTAACATAGCTAAAACTATTACAAACTTAACATTACATAGAAATAAATAATTTAAAGCTTTAAAAAAAAACTTATCACCAAACTTTTTTCTTTTTTAATTCTGGATTATAGAAAAATACAATAATACTTCTGGTTTGAAATAAACTCCGTACCTCTCTGAAAAGCCACGTTTGTACTGACTAAAGAAATAGACGAAATGTAATACATTTTAATAGTAATAGGTCATTGTTTGGTTCTGTTAGGTAAGTATTTTGACTTCGAAGTAAATGCACTTATTAATATAATCGACTCAGAATTTGGGTGGACAATATTGGTTAGCAACTAGAAATACACAAATTATAATTTCTCGAATAAATTCTAATAGAAAGACTTCAACTTATACGATTGCTTTATCAATAGGGATGATGTATTTAAAAAAAATGTCCATCATGTACTCGTAGATTATGAAAAAATATTGGACACGTTAATTTTTCTTTTTTTTCGTCATCAAATGATTACGGCAATACATTGAGTTTAAAAATTGTTATTATCCGTGTGGTGTCGGACGTAAAGAATAGTACCATCCCATTTCTTCCCGTGGGTGTCATAAAAGGCGACTAAGGGACTCACCAGAGAATGGGCAGCAGCGTTCTCTATGCATTTTTACGCCATACTGCGATCGCCAACCCGTCTGCCAAGATGTCCGTGAACTTGGCAGATCATTTCCCAGCAGAGCACAAAAAAATGTGAGTTCTATTGGCATGCGGGTGAGTTCTAGAGTTCCTTATACTTAAAAAGAATAGTTCTGGCTTTATTGCCTGAAAAAAGTCGAATGAAAATATGCTCTGCTAACTTCCGCTAGCAGATCATTTCTTCCAAAATTTAAATTTAAAAATTGATTTAGGTGCACAGTGGTGAGTTCTATAGTTCCTTAAACTTTTCAGAAAGAGTTCTGCTCACCTAAATCTAAAAAAAAATAAAACAAAAATATTGACGTGTTATCAGAAAAAGACAAACATTATGGGAAAATAGCCATAAATGACGTAATTTATGAATTTTCGTAGATTCTTCGGGCAATGATTAATAACTAAAGTTTGAGTAATAGAAAAAAAACTAAATGAAAGCAGTAGTCTCAAAAAATTAGCAGCAGAGCCTTATGAAAAAGATAGGTTAGAAGAAATCGAGATTACATTCAGTGTTTAAGTTAGTAGGATCAAAAAAGAATTTGATTAGGACTGAGAAACCGGAACTCTTCATTTCCTGATGCAACTGTAAAAGAACTATTCGGAGGCATGAAACAGAAACCCAGAACTCTCACTCAAGTATCAGCAGAGCTTGGGTAAAGATTTCAGTAAGTTGAAATCAAGATTTATTTCAATGTATCAGTAAAAAATATCAAAAAAATATTAAATTAGCACTGAGGAGCTGGAACTCCTCGATTTCTGATGCAACGTTAATAGGACGATACGAAAACATAATAAAGTAATCTAGAACTTTCACTCAAGTATCAGCAGAGCATGGGTAAAGATTTCATTAAATTAAAATCAAAATTTATTTTAGTGTTTCAGTAAAAAATGTAAAAAAAATATTAAAGTAGCACTGAGGAGCCGGAACTCTTCGATTTCTGATGCATTGGTAATAAGACAATAGGAAAACATGATTTTGTAATCCAGAGCTCTCACTCAAGTATCAGCAGAGCATGGGTAAAGATTTCATTAAATTGAAATCAAGATTTATTTTAGTGTTTCAGTAAAAAATATCAAAAAAATATTAAAGTAGCACTGAGGAGCCGGAACTCCTCGATTTCTGATGCATCGGTAATAAGACAATAGGAAAACATGATTTTGTAATCCAGAACTCTCACTCAAGTATCAGCAGAGCATGGGTAAAGATTTCAGTAAGTTGAAATCAAGATTTATTTTAGTGTTTCAGTAAAGAATATCAAAAAAATATTAAAGTAGCACTGAGGAGCCGGAACTCCTCGTTTCCTGATGCACCTGTAAAAGAACTATCCGGAAGCTTGAAACATAAACCCTGAACTTTCACTCAAGTATCAGCAGAGCATGGGTAAAGATTTCATTAAATTAAAATCAAGATTTATTTTAGTGTTTCAGTAAAAAATGTAAAAAAATTATTAAAGTAGCACTGAGGAGCCGGAACTCTTCGATTTCTGATGCATTGGTAATAAGACAATAGGAAAACATGATTTTGTAATCCAGAGCTCTCACTCAAGTATCAGCAGAGCATGGGTAAAGATTTCATTAAATTGAAATCAAGATTTATTTTAGTGTTTCAGTAAAAAATATCAAAAAAATATTAAAGTAGCACTGAGGAGCCGGAACTCCTCGATTTCTGATGCATCGGTAATAAGACAATAGGAAAACATGATTTTGTAATCCAGAACTCTCACTCAAGTATCAGCAGAGCATGGGTAAAGATTTCAGTAAGTTGAAATAAAGATTTATTTTAGTGTTTCAGTAAAAAATAACAAAAAAATATTAAACTAGCACTGAGGAGCCGGAACTCCTCGTTTCCTGATGCACCTGTAAAAGAACTATCCGGAGGCATGAAACAGAAACCCAGAACTTTCACTCAAGTATCAGCAGAGCATGGGTAAAGATTTCAGTAAGTTAAAATCAAGTTTTAATTCAGTGTTGCAGTAAGATGGATCAAAAAAATATTAAACTAGCACGTAGGAGCGGGAACTCCTCGTTTCCTGATGCAACTGTAAAAGAACTATCCGGAAGCATCAAACGGAAACCCAGAACTTGGACTCAGGTATCAGCAGAGCATGGTTGAAAAGTTAGATTGGAAGAAGTTACGATTTAATACAGTGTTTCAGTAAGATGGATCGAAAAAATATTAAACTAGCACGTAGGAGCGGGAACTCCTCGATTCCTGATGCACCTGTAACAGAACTATCCGAAAACGTGAAACATAAACCCAGAACTTTGACTCAGGTATCAGCAGAGCATGGGTAAAGATTTCATTAAATTGAAATCAAGATTTAATTTAGTGTTTCAGTAAAATATATCAAAAAAATATTAAACTGGCACTGAGGAGCCGGAACTTCTCGTTTTCTGATGCACCTGTAAAAGGACTATCCGGAGACGTGAAACAGATACCCAGAACTTTAACTCAAGTATCAGCAGAGCATGGGTAAAGATTTCAGTAAGTTGAAACCAAGATTTATTTCAGTGTATCAGTAAAAAATATCAAAAAAATATTAAACTAGCACGGAGGAGCGGGAACTCTTCGATTCCTGATGCACCTGTAACAGAACTATCCGAAAACGTGAAACATAAACCCAGAACTTTGACTCAGGTATCAGCAGAGCATGGGTAAAGATTTCAGTAAGTTGAAATCAAGATTTATTTCAGTGTATCAGTAAAAATTATCAAAAAAATAATCAACTAGCACTGAGGAGCCGGAACTCCTCGTTTCCTGATGCAACTGTAAAAAAACTGTCCAGAGGCATGAAACGGAAACCCAGAACTTTCACTCAAGTATCAGCAGAGCATGGGTAAAGATTTCAGTAAGTTGAAATCAAGATTTATTTTAGTGTTTCAGTAAAAACTATCAAAAAAATATTAAAGTAACACTGAGGAGCCGGAACTCCTCGTTTCCTGATGCACCTGTAAAAGAACTATCCGGAAGCATGAAACAGAAATGCAGAACTTTCACTCAAGTATCAGCAGAGTATGGGTAAAGATTTCAGTAAGTTGAAATCAAGATTTATTTTAGTGTTTCAGTAAAGAATATCAAAAAAATATTAAAGTAGCACTGAGGAGCCGGAACTCCTCGTTTCCTGATGCACCTGTAGAAGAACTATCCAAAGGCATGAAACAGAAACCTAGAACTTTGACTCAGGTATCAGCAGAGCATGGTTGAAAAGTAAGATTAGAAGAAATCAAGATTTAATATAGAGTTTCAGTAAGAAGGATAAAAAAAATATTAAACTATCAATGAGGAGCCGGAACTTCTCGTTTCCTGATGCACGTGTAAAAGAACTATCCGGAAGCTTGAAACATAAACCCTGAACTTTCACTCAAGTATCAGCAGAGCATGGGTAAAGATTTCATTGAATTGAAATCAAGATTTATTTTAGTGTTTCAGTAAAAAATATCAAAAAAATATTAAAGTAGCACTGAGGAGCCGGAACTCTTCGATTTCTGATGCACTGATAATAAGACAATAGGGAAACGTGATTTCGTAATCCAGAACTCTCACTCAAGTATCAGCAGAGCATGGGTAAAGATTTCATTAAATTAAAATCAAGATTTAATTTAGTGTTTCAGTAAAGAATATCAAAAAAATATTAAAGTAGCACTGAGGAGCCGGAACTCCTCGTTTCCTGATGCACCTGTAGAAGAACTATCCAAAGGCATGAAACAGAAACCTAGAACTTTGACTCAGGTATCAGCAGACCATGGTTGAAAAGTAAGATTAGAAAAAATCAAGATTTAATATAGTGTTTCAGTAAGAAGGATAAAAAAAATATTAAACTATCACTGAGGAGCCGGAACTCCTCGTTTCCTGATGCACGTGTAAAAGAACTATCCGGAAGCTTGAAACATAAACCCTGAACTTTCACTCAAGTATCAGCAGAGCATGGGTAAAGATTTCATTGAATTGAAATCAAGATTTATTTTAGTGTTTCAGTAAAAAATATCAAAAAAATATTAAAGTAGCACTGAGGAGCCGGAACTCTTCGATTTCTGATGCACTGGTAATAAGACAATAGGGAAACGTGATTTCGTAATCCAGAACTCTCACTCAAGTATCAGCAGAGCATGGGTAAAGATTTCCTTAAATTGAAATCAAGATTTATTTTAGTATTTCATAAAAAAATATTAAACTAGCACTGAGGAGCCGGAACTCCTCGTTTCCTGATGCAGCTGTATAAGAACTATCCGGAGGCATGAAACATAAACCTAGAACTTTGACTCAGGTATCAGCAGAGCATGGTTGAAAAGTAAGATTAGAAGAAATCAAGATTTAATATAGTGTTTCAGTAAGAAGGATAAAAAAAATATTAAACTATCACTGAGGAGCCAGAACTCCTCGTTTCCTGATGCACGTGTAAAAGAACTATCCGGAAGCTTGAAACATAAACCCTGAACTTTCACTCAAGTATCAGCAGAGCATGGGTAAAGATTTCATTGAATTGAAATCAAGATTTATTTTAGTGTTTCAGTAAAAAATATCAAAAAAATATTAAAGTAGCACTGAGGAGCCAGAACTCTTCGATTTCTGATGCACTGGTAATAAGACAATAGGGAAACGTGATTTCGTAATCCAGAACTCTCACTCAAGTATCAGCAGAGCATGGGTAAAGATTTCATTAAATTAAAATCAAGATTTAATTTAGTGTTTCAGTAAAGAATATCAAAAAAATATTAAAGTAGCACTGAGGAGCCGGAACTCCTCGTTTCCTGATGCACCTGTAGAAGAACTATCCAAAGGCATGAAACAGAAACCTAGAACTTTGACTCAGGTATCAGCAGAGCATGGTTGAAAAGTAAGATTAGAAGAAATCAAGATTTAATATAGTGTTTCAGTAAGAAGGATAAAAAAAATATTAAACTATCACTGAGGAGCCAGAACTCCTCGTTTCCTGATGCACGTGTAAAAGAACTATCCGGAAGCTTGAAACATAAACCCTGAACTTTCACTCAAGTATCAGCAGAGCATGGGTAAAGATTTCATTAAATTAAAATCAAGATTTATTTTAGTGTTTCAGTAAAAAATGTAAAAAAATTATTAAAGTAGCACTGAGGAGCCGGAACTCTTCGATTTCTGATGCATTGGTAATAAGACAATAGGAAAACATGATTTTGTAATCCAGAGCTCTCACTCAAGTATCAGCAGAGCATGGGTAAAGATTTCATTAAATTGAAATCAAGATTTAATTTAGTGTTTCAGTAAAATATATCAAAAAAATATTAAACTGGCACTGAGGAGCCGGAACTTCTCGTTTTCTGATGCACCTGTAAAAGGACTATCCGGAGACGTGAAACAGATACCCAGAACTTTAACTCAAGTATCAGCAGAGCATGGGTAAAGATTTCAGTAAGTTGAAACCAAGATTTATTTCAGTGTATCAGTAAAAAATATCAAAAAAATATTAAACTAGCACGGAGGAGCGGGAACTCTTCGATTCCTGATGCACCTGTAACAGAACTATCCGAAAACGTGAAACATAAACCCAGAACTTTGACTCAGGTATCAGCAGAGCATGGGTAAAGATTTCAGTAAGTTGAAATCAAGATTTATTTCAGTGTATCAGTAAAAATTATCAAAAAAATAATCAACTAGCACTGAGGAGCCGGAACTCCTCGTTTCCTGATGCAACTGTAAAAAAACTGTCCAGAGGCATGAAACGGAAACCCAGAACTTTCACTCAAGTATCAGCAGAGCATGGGTAAAGATTTCATTGAATTGAAATCAAGATTTATTTTAGTGTTTCAGTAAAAAATATCAAAAAAATATTAAAGTAGCACTGAGGAGCCGGAACTCTTCGATTTCTGATGCATTGGTAATAAGACAATAGGAAAACATGATTTTGTAATCCAGAGCTCTCACTCAAGTATCAGCAGAGCATGGGTAAAGATTTCATTAAATTGAAATCAAGATTTATTTTAGTGTTTCAGTAAAAAATATCAAAAAAATATTAAAGTAGCACTGAGGAGCCGGAACTCCTCGATTTCTGATGCATCGGTAATAAGACAATAGGAAAACATGATTTTGTAATCCAGAACTCTCACTCAAGTATCAGCAGAGCATGGGTAAAGATTTCAGTAAGTTGAAATAAAGATTTATTTTAGTGTTTCAGTAAAAAATAACAAAAAAATATTAAACTAGCACTGAGGAGCCGGAACTCCTCGTTTCCTGATGCACCTGTAAAAGAACTATCCGGAGGCATGAAACAGAAACCCAGAACTTTCACTCAAGTATCAGCAGAGCATGGGTAAAGATTTCATTAAGTTAAAATCAAGTTTTAATTCAGTGTTGCAGTAAGATGGATCAAAAAAATATTAAACTAGCACGTAGGAGCGGGAACTCCTCGTTTCCTGATGCAACTGTAAAAGAACTATCCGGAAGCATCAAACGGAAACCCAGAACTTGGACTCAGGTATCAGCAGAGCATGGTTGAAAAGTTAGATTGGAAGAAGTTACGATTTAATACAGTGTTTCAGTAAGATGGATCGAAAAAATATTAAACTAGCACGTAGGAGCGGGAACTCCTCGATTCCTGATGCACCTGTAACAGAACTATCCGAAAACGTGAAACATAAACCCAGAACTTTGACTCAGGTATCAGCAGAGCATGGGTAAAGATTTCATTAAATTGAAATCAAGATTTAATTTAGTGTTTCAGTAAAATATATCAAAAAAATATTAAACTGGCACTGAGGAGCCGGAACTTCTCGTTTTCTGATGCACCTGTAAAAGGACTATCCGGAGACGTGAAACAGATACCCAGAACTTTAACTCAAGTATCAGCAGAGCATGGGTAAAGATTTCAGTAAGTTGAAACCAAGATTTATTTCAGTGTATCAGTAAAAAATATCAAAAAAATATTAAACTAGCACGGAGGAGCGGGAACTCTTCGATTCCTGATGCACCTGTAACAGAACTATCCGAAAACGTGAAACATAAACCCAGAACTTTGACTCAGGTATCAGCAGAGCATGGGTAAAGATTTCAGTAAGTTGAAATCAAGATTTATTTCAGTGTATCAGTAAAAATTATCAAAAAAATAATCAACTAGCACTGAGGAGCCGGAACTCCTCGTTTCCTGATGCAACTGTAAAAAAACTGTCCAGAGGCATGAAACGGAAACCCAGAACTTTCACTCAAGTATCAGCAGAGCATGGGTAAAGATTTCAGTAAGTTGAAATCAAGATTTATTTTAGTGTTTCAGTAAAAACTATCAAAAAAATATTAAAGTAACACTGAGGAGCCGGAACTCCTCGTTTCCTGATGCACCTGTAAAAGAACTATCCGGAAGCATGAAACAGAAATGCAGAACTTTCACTCAAGTATCAGCAGAGTATGGGTAAAGATTTCAGTAAGTTGAAATCAAGATTTATTTTAGTGTTTCAGTAAAGAATATCAAAAAAATATTAAAGTAGCACTGAGGAGCCGGAACTCCTCGTTTCCTGATGCACCTGTAGAAGAACTATCCAAAGGCATGAAACAGAAACCTAGAACTTTGACTCAGGTATCAGCAGAGCATGGTTGAAAAGTAAGATTAGAAGAAATCAAGATTTAATATAGAGTTTCAGTAAGAAGGATAAAAAAAATATTAAACTATCAATGAGGAGCCGGAACTTCTCGTTTCCTGATGCACGTGTAAAAGAACTATCCGGAAGCTTGAAACATAAACCCTGAACTTTCACTCAAGTATCAGCAGAGCATGGGTAAAGATTTCATTGAATTGAAATCAAGATTTATTTTAGTGTTTCAGTAAAAAATATCAAAAAAATATTAAAGTAGCACTGAGGAGCCGGAACTCTTCGATTTCTGATGCACTGATAATAAGACAATAGGGAAACGTGATTTCGTAATCCAGAACTCTCACTCAAGTATCAGCAGAGCATGGGTAAAGATTTCATTAAATTAAAATCAAGATTTAATTTAGTGTTTCAGTAAAGAATATCAAAAAAATATTAAAGTAGCACTGAGGAGCCGGAACTCCTCGTTTCCTGATGCACCTGTAGAAGAACTATCCAAAGGCATGAAACAGAAACCTAGAACTTTGACTCAGGTATCAGCAGACCATGGTTGAAAAGTAAGATTAGAAAAAATCAAGATTTAATATAGTGTTTCAGTAAGAAGGATAAAAAAAATATTAAACTATCACTGAGGAGCCGGAACTCCTCGTTTCCTGATGCACGTGTAAAAGAACTATCCGGAAGCTTGAAACATAAACCCTGAACTTTCACTCAAGTATCAGCAGAGCATGGGTAAAGATTTCATTGAATTGAAATCAAGATTTATTTTAGTGTTTCAGTAAAAAATATCAAAAAAATATTAAAGTAGCACTGAGGAGCCGGAACTCTTCGATTTCTGATGCACTGGTAATAAGACAATAGGGAAACGTGATTTCGTAATCCAGAACTCTCACTCAAGTATCAGCAGAGCATGGGTAAAGATTTCCTTAAATTGAAATCAAGATTTATTTTAGTATTTCATAAAAAAATATTAAACTAGCACTGAGGAGCCGGAACTCCTCGTTTCCTGATGCAGCTGTATAAGAACTATCCGAAAACGTGAAACATAAACCCAGAACTTTGACTCAGGTATCAGCAGAGCATGGGTAAAGATTTCATTAAATTGAAATCAAGATTTATTTTAGTATTTCATAAAAAAATATTAAACTAGCACTGAGGAGCCGGAACTCCTCGTTTCCTGATGCAGCTGTATAAGAACTATCCGGAGGCATGAAACATAAACCTAGAACTTTGACTCAGGTATCAGCAGAGCATGGTTGAAAAGTAAGATTAGAAGAAATCAAGATTTAATATAGTGTTTCAGTAAGAAGGATAAAAAAAATATTAAACTATCACTGAGGAGCCAGAACTCCTCGTTTCCTGATGCACGTGTAAAAGAACTATCCGGAAGCTTGAAACATAAACCCTGAACTCTCACTCAAGTATCAGCAGAGCATGGGTAAAGATTTCCTTAAATTGAAATCAAGATTTATTTTAGTATTTCATAAAAAAATATTAAACTAGCACGTAGGAGCGGGAACTCCTCGATTCCTGATGCACCTGTAACAGAACTATCCGAAAACGTGAAACATAAACCCAGAACTTTGACTCAGGTATCAGCAGAGCATGGGTAAAGATTTCATTAAATTGAAATCAAGATTTAATTTAGTGTTTCAGTAAAATATATCAAAAAAATATTAAACTGGCACTGAGGAGCCGGAACTTCTCGTTTCCTGATGCACCTGTAGAAGATCTATCCAAAGGCATGAAACAGAAACCTAGAACTTTGACTCAGGTATCAGCAGAGCATGGTTGAAAAGTAAGATTAGAAGAAATCAAGATTTAATATAGAGTTTCAGTAAGAAGGATAAAAAAAATATTAAACTATCAATGAGGAGCCGGAACTTCTCGTTTCCTGATGCACGTGTAAAAGAACTATCCGGAGACGTGAAACAGATACCCAGAACTTTAACTCAAGTATCAGCAGAGCATGGGTAAAGATTTCAGTAAGTTGAAACCAAGATTTATTTCAGTGTATCAGTAAAAAATATCAAAAAAATATTAAACTAGCACGGAGGAGCGGGAACTCTTCGATTCCTGATGCACCTGTAACAGAACTATCCGAAAACGTGAAACATAAACCCAGAACTTTGACTCAGGTATCAGCAGAGCATGGGTAAAGATTTCAGTAAGTTGAAATCAAGATTTATTTCAGTGTATCAGTAAAAATTATCAAAAAAATAATCAACTAGCACTGAGGAGCCGGAACTCCTCGTTTCCTGATGCAACTGTAAAAAAACTGTCCAGAGGCATGAAACGGAAACCCAGAACTTTCACTCAAGTATCAGCAGAGCATGGGTAAAGATTTCAGTAAGTTGAAACCAAGATTTATTTCAGTGTATCAGTAAAAAATATCAAAAAAATATTAAACTAGCACTGAGGAGCCGGAACTCCTCGATTTCTGATGCATCGGTAATAAGACAATAGGAAAACATGATTTTGTAATCCAGAACTCTCACTCAAGTATCAGCAGAGCATGGGTAAAGATTTCAGTAAGTTGAAATAAAGATTTATTTTAGTGTTTCAGTAAAAAATATCAAAAAAAAATTAAACTAGCACTGAGGAGCCGGAACTCCTCGTTTCCTGATGCACCTGTAAAAGAACTATCCGGAGGCATGAAACAGAAACCCAGAACTTTCACTCAAGTATCAGCAGAGCATGGGTAAAAATTTCATTAAATTGAAATCAAGATTTATTTTAGTGTTTCAGTAAAAAATATCAAAAATATATTTAACTAGCACTGAGGAGCCGGAACTCCTCGTTTCCTGATGCACCTGTAAAAAAAGTATCCAGAGGCATGAAACAGAAACCCAGAACTTTCACTCAAGTATCAGCAGAGCATGGGTAAAGATTTCAGTAAGTTGAAATCAAGATTTATTTTAGTGTTTCAGTAAAAACTATCAAAAAAATATTAAAGTAACACTGAGGAGCCGGAACTCCTCGTTTCCTGATGCACCTGTAAAAGAACTATCCGGAAGCATGAAACAGAAATGCAGAACTTTCACTCAAGTATCAGCAGAGTATGGGTAAAGATTTCAGTAAGTTGAAATCAAGATTTATTTTAGTGTTTTAGTAAAGAATATCAAAAAAATATTAAAGTAGCACTGAGGAGCCGGAACTCCTCGTTTCCTGATGCACCTGTAGAAGAACTATCCAAAGGCATGAAACAGAAACCTAGAACTTTGACTCAGGTATCAGCAGAGCATGGTTGAAAAGTAAGATTAGAAGAAATCAAGATTTAATATAGAGTTTCAGTAAGAAGGATAAAAAAAATATTAAACTATCACTGAGGAGCCGGAACTTCTCGTTTCCTGATGCACGTGTAAAAGAACTATCCGGAAGCTTGAAACATAAACCCTGAACTTTCACTCAAGTATCAGCAGAGCATGGGTAAAGATTTCATTGAATTGAAATCAAGATTTATTTTAGTGTTTCAGTAAAAAATATCAAAAAAATATTAAAGTAGCACTGAGGAGCCGGAACTCTTCGATTTCTGATGCACTGATAATAAGACAATAGGGAAACGTGATTTCGTAATCCAGAACTCTCACTCAAGTATCAGCAGAGCATGGGTAAAGATTTCATTAAATTAAAATCAAGATTTAATTTAGTGTTTCAGTAAAGAATATCAAAAAAATATTAAAGTAGCACTGAGGAGCCGGAACTCCTCGTTTCCTGATGCACCTGTAGAAGAACTATCCAAAGGCATGAAACAGAAACCTAGAACTTTGACTCAGGTATCAGCAGAGCATGGTTGAAAAGTAAGATTAGAAGAAATCAAGATTTAATATAGTGTTTCAGTAAGAAGGATAAAAAAAATATTAAACTATCACTGAGGAGCCGGAACTCCTCGTTTCCTGATGCACGTGTAAAAGAACTATCCGGAAGCTTGAAACATAAACCCTGAACTTTCACTCAAGTATCAGCAGAGCATGGGTAAAGATTTCATTGAATTGAAATCAAGATTTATTTTAGTGTTTCCGTAAAAAATATCAAAAAAATATTAAAGTAGCACTGAGGAGCCGGAACTCTTCGATTTCTGATGCACTGGTAATAAGACAATAGGGAAACGTGATTTCGTAATCCAGAACTCTCACTCAAGTATCAGCAGAGCATGGGTAAAGATTTCCTTAAATTGAAATCAAGATTTATTTTAGTATTTCATAAAAAAATATTAAACTAGCACTGAGGAGCCGGAACTCCTCGTTTCCTGATGCAGCTGTATAAGAACTATCCGGAGGCATGAAACATAAACCTAGAACTTTGACTCAGGTATCAGCAGAGCATGGTTGAAAAGTAAGATTAGAAGAAATCAAGATTTAATATAGTGTTTCAGTAAAAAGGATAAAAAAAATATTAAACTATCACTGAGGAGCCAGAACTCCTCGTTTCCTGATGCACGTGTAAAAGAACTATCCGGAAGCTTGAAACATAAACCCTGAACTTTCACTCAAGTATCAGCAGAGCATGGGTAAAGATTTCATTGAATTGAAATCAAGATTTATTTTAGTGTTTCAGTAAAAAATATCAAAAAAATATTAAAGTAGCACTGAGGAGCCGGAACTCTTCGATTTCTGATGCACTGGTAATAAGACAATAGGGAAACGTGATTTTGTAATCCAGAACTCTCACTCAAGTATCAGCAGAGCATGGGTAAAGATTTCATTAAATTAAAATCAAGATTTAATTTAGTGTTTCAGTAAAGAATATCAAAAAAATATTAAAGTAGCACTGAGGAGCCGGAACTCCTCGTTTCTTGATGCACCTGTAGAAGAACTATCCAAAGGCATGAAACAGAAACCTAGAACTTTGACTCAGGTATCAGCAGAGCATGGTTGAAAAGTAAGATTAGAAGAAATCAAGATTTAATATAGTGTTTCAGTAAGAAGGATAAAAAAAATATTAAACTATCACTGAGGAGCCAGAACTCCGCGTTTCCTGATGCACGTGTAAAAGAACTATCCGGAAGCTTGAAACATAAACCCTGAACTTTCACTCAAGTATCAGCAGAGCATGGGTAAAGATTTCATTGAATTGAAATCAAGATTTATTTTAGTGTTTCAGTAAAAAATATCAAAAAAATATTAAAGTAGCACTGAGGAGCCGGAACTCTTCGATTTCTGATGCACTGGTAATAAGACAATAGGGAAACGTGATTTCGTAATCCAGAACTCTCACTCAAGTATCAGCAGAGCATGGGTAAAGAATTCATTAAATTAAAATCAAGATTTAATTTAGTGTTTCAGTAAAATATATCAAAAAAATATTAAACTGGCACTGAGGAGCCGGAACTCTTCGTTTCCTGATGCAACTGTAAAAGAACTCTCCTGAGGCATGAAACAGAAACCCAGAACTTTAACTCAAGTATCAGCAGAGCATGGGTAAAGATTTCAGTAAGTTGAAATCAAGATTTATTTTAGTGTTTCAGTAAAAAATATCAAAAAAATATTAAAGTAGCACTGAGGAGCCGGAACTCCTCGTTTCCTGATGCACCTGTAGAAGAACTATCCAAAGGCATGAAACAGAAACCTAGAACTTTGACTCAGGTATCAGCAGAGCATGGTTGAAAAGTAAGATTAGAAGTAATCAAGATTTAATATAGAGTTTCAGTAAGAAGGATAAAAAAAATATTAAACTATCACTGAGGAGCCGGAACTTCTCGTTTCCTGATGCACGATTAAAAGAACTATCCGGAAGCTTGAAACATAAACCCTGAACTTTCACTCAAGTATCAGCAGAGCATGGGTAAAGATTTCATTGAATTGAAATCAAGATTTATTTTAGTGTTTCAGTAAAAAATATCAAAAAAATATTAAAGTAGCACTGAGGAGCCGGAACTCTTCGATTTCTGATGCACTGATAATAAGACAATAGGGAAACGTGATTTCGTAATCCAGAACTCTCACTCAAGTATCAGCAGAGCATGGGTAAAGATTTCATTAAATTAAAATCAAGATTTAATTTAGTGTTTCAGTAAAGAATATCAAAAAAATATTAAAGTAGCACTGAGGAGCCGGAACTCCTCGTTTCCTGATGCACCTGTAGAAGAACTATCCAAAGGCATGAAACAGAAACCTAGAACTTTGACTCAGGTATCAGCAGAGCATGGTTGAAAAGTAAGATTAGAAGAAATCAAGATTTAATATAGAGTTTCAGTAAGAAGGATAAAAAAAATATTAAACTATCACTGAGGAGCCGGAACTTCTCGTTTCCTGATGCACGTGTAAAAGAACTATCCGGAAGCTTGAAACATAAACCCTGAACTTTCACTCAAGTATCAGCAGAGCATGGGTAAAGATTTCATTGAATTGAAATCAAGATTTATTTTAGTGTTTCAGTAAAAAATATCAAAAAAATATTAAAGTAGCACTGAGGAGCCGGAACTCTTCGATTTCTGATGCACTGATAATAAGACAATAGGGAAACGTGATTTCGTAATCCAGAACTCTCACTCAAGTATCAGCAGAGCATGGGTAAAGATTTCATTAAATTAAAATCAAGATTTAATTTAGTGTTTCAGTAAAGAATATCAAAAAAATATTAAAGTAGCACTGAGGAGCCGGAACTCCTCGTTTCCTGATGCACCTGTAGAAGAACTATCCAAAGGCATGAAACAGAAACCTAGAACTTTGACTCAGGTATCAGCAGAGCATGGTTGAAAAGTAAGATTAGAAGAAATCAAGATTTAATATAGTGTTTCAGTAAGAAGGATAAAAAAAATATTAAACTATCACTGAGGAGCCGGAACTCCTCGTTTCCTGATGCACGTGTAAAAGAACTATCCGGAAGCTTGAAACATAAACCCTGAACTTTCACTCAAGTATCAGCAGAGCATGGGTAAAGATTTCATTGAATTGAAATCAAGATTTATTTTAGTGTTTCCGTAAAAAATATCAAAAAAATATTAAAGTAGCACTGAGGAGCCGGAACTCTTCGATTTCTGATGCACTGGTAATAAGACAATAGGGAAACGTGATTTCGTAATCCAGAACTCTCACTCAAGTATCAGCAGAGCATGGGTAAAGATTTCCTTAAATTGAAATCAAGATTTATTTTAGTATTTCATAAAAAAATATTAAACTAGCACTGAGGAGCCGGAACTCCTCGTTTCCTGATGCAGCTGTATAAGAACTATCCGGAGGCATGAAACATAAACCTAGAACTTTGACTCAGGTATCAGCAGAGCATGGTTGAAAAGTAAGATTAGAAGAAATCAAGATTTAATATAGTGTTTCAGTAAAAAGGATAAAAAAAATATTAAACTATCACTGAGGAGCCAGAACTCCTCGTTTCCTGATGCACGTGTAAAAGAACTATCCGGAAGCTTGAAACATAAACCCTGAACTTTCACTCAAGTATCAGCAGAGCATGGGTAAAGATTTCATTGAATTGAAATCAAGATTTATTTTAGTGTTTCAGTAAAAAATATCAAAAAAATATTAAAGTAGCACTGAGGAGCCGGAACTCTTCGATTTCTGATGCACTGGTAATAAGACAATAGGGAAACGTGATTTTGTAATCCAGAACTCTCACTCAAGTATCAGCAGAGCATGGGTAAAGATTTCATTAAATTAAAATCAAGATTTAATTTAGTGTTTCAGTAAAGAATATCAAAAAAATATTAAAGTAGCACTGAGGAGCCGGAACTCCTCGTTTCTTGATGCACCTGTAGAAGAACTATCCAAAGGCATGAAACAGAAACCTAGAACTTTGACTCAGGTATCAGCAGAGCATGGTTGAAAAGTAAGATTAGAAGAAATCAAGATTTAATATAGTGTTTCAGTAAGAAGGATAAAAAAAATATTAAACTATCACTGAGGAGCCAGAACTCCGCGTTTCCTGATGCACGTGTAAAAGAACTATCCGGAAGCTTGAAACATAAACCCTGAACTTTCACTCAAGTATCAGCAGAGCATGGGTAAAGATTTCATTGAATTGAAATCAAGATTTATTTTAGTGTTTCAGTAAAAAATATCAAAAAAATATTAAAGTAGCACTGAGGAGCCGGAACTCTTCGATTTCTGATGCACTGGTAATAAGACAATAGGGAAACGTGATTTCGTAATCCAGAACTCTCACTCAAGTATCAGCAGAGCATGGGTAAAGAATTCATTAAATTAAAATCAAGATTTAATTTAGTGTTTCAGTAAAATATATCAAAAAAATATTAAACTGGCACTGAGGAGCCGGAACTCTTCGTTTCCTGATGCAACTGTAAAAGAACTCTCCTGAGGCATGAAACAGAAACCCAGAACTTTAACTCAAGTATCAGCAGAGCATGGGTAAAGATTTCAGTAAGTTGAAATCAAGATTTATTTTAGTGTTTCAGTAAAAAATATCAAAAAAATATTAAAGTAGCACTGAGGAGCCGGAACTCCTCGTTTCCTGATGCACCTGTAGAAGAACTATCCAAAGGCATGAAACAGAAACCTAGAACTTTGACTCAGGTATCAGCAGAGCATGGTTGAAAAGTAAGATTAGAAGTAATCAAGATTTAATATAGAGTTTCAGTAAGAAGGATAAAAAAAATATTAAACTATCACTGAGGAGCCGGAACTTCTCGTTTCCTGATGCACGATTAAAAGAACTATCCGGAAGCTTGAAACATAAACCCTGAACTTTCACTCAAGTATCAGCAGAGCATGGGTAAAGATTTCATTGAATTGAAATCAAGATTTATTTTAGTGTTTCAGTAAAAAATATCAAAAAAATATTAAAGTAGCACTGAGGAGCCGGAACTCTTCGATTTCTGATGCACTGATAATAAGACAATAGGGAAACGTGATTTCGTAATCCAGAACTCTCACTCAAGTATCAGCAGAGCATGGGTAAAGATTTCATTAAATTAAAATCAAGATTTAATTTAGTGTTTCAGTAAAGAATATCAAAAAAATATTAAAGTAGCACTGAGGAGCCGGAACTCCTCGTTTCCTGATGCACCTGTAGAAGAACTATCCAAAGGCATGAAACAGAAACCTAGAACTTTGACTCAGGTATCAGCAGAGCATGGTTGAAAAGTAAGATTAGAAAAAATCAAGATTTAATATAGTGTTTCAGTAAGAAGGATAAAAAAAATATTAAACTATCACTGAGGAGCCGGAACTCCTCGTTTCCTGATGCACGTGTAAAAGAACTATCCGGAAGCTTGAAACATAAACCCTGAACTTTCACTCAAGTATCAGCAGAGCATGGGTAAAGATTTCATTGAATTGAAATCAAGATTTATTTTAGTGTTTCAGTAAAAAATATCAAAAAAATATTAAAGTAGCACTGAGGAGCCGGAACTCCTCGTTTCCTGATGCACCTGTAGAAGAACTATCCAAAGGCATGAAACAGAAACCTAGAACTTTGACTCAGGTATCAGCAGAGCATGGTTGAAAAGTAAGATTAGAAGAAATCAAGATTTAATATAGTGTTTCAGTAAGAAGGATAAATAAAATATTAAACTATCACTGAGGAGCCGGAACTCCTCGTTTCCTGATGCACCTGTAAAAGAACTATCCGGAAACTTGAAACAGAAACCCAGAACTTTCACTCAAGTATCAGCAGAGCATGGGTAAAGATTTCAGTAAGTAGAAATCAAGATTTATTTCAGTGTATCAGAAAAAAATATAAAAAAAATATTAAACTAGCACTGAGGAGCTGGAACTCCTCGATTTCTGATGCATTGGTAATAAGACAATAGGAAAACATGATTTTGTAATCCAGAACTCTCACTCAAGTATCAGCAGAGCATGGGTAAAGATTTCAGTAAGTTGAAATCAAGATTTATTTTAGTGTTTCAGAATAAAATATTAAAAAAAAAAAAAGTAGCACTGAGGAGCCGGAACTCTTCGATTTCTGATGAATCGTTAATAGGACAATAGGAAAACATGATTTCATAATCCAGAACTCTCACTCAGGTATCAGCAGAGCATGGGTAAAGATTTCATCAAATTGAAATCAAGATTTAATTTAGTGTTTCAGTAAAATATATCAAAAAAATATAAAACTAGCACGGAGGAGCGGGAACTCCTCGATTCCTGATGCACCTGTAACAGAACTACCTGAAAACGTGAAACATAAACCCAGAACTTTGACTCAGGTATCAGCAGAGCATGGGTAAAGATTTCAGTAAGTTGAAATCAAGATTTATTTCAGTGTATCAGTAAAAAATATAAAAAAATATATTAAACTAGCACTGAGGAGCCGGAACTCCTCGATTTCTGATGCAACGTTAATAGGACAATACGACAACATGATAAAGTAATTTAGAACTTTCACTCAAGTATCAGCAGAGCATGGGTAAAGATTTCATCAAATTGAAATCAAGATTTAATTTAGTGTTTCAGTAAAATATATCAAAAAAATATAAAACTAGCACGGAGGAGCGGGAACTCCTCGATTCCTGATGCACCTGTAACAGAACTACCTGAAAACGTGAAACATAAACCCAGAACTTTGACTCAGGTATCAGCAGAGCATGGGTAAAGATTTCAGTAAGTTGAAATCAAGATTTATTTCAGTGTATCAGTAAAAAATATAAAAAAATATATTAAACTAGCACTGAGGAGCCGGAACTCCTCGATTTCTGATGCAACGTTAATAGGACAATACGACAACATGATAAAGTAATTTAGAACTTTCACTCAAGTATCAGCAGAGCATGGGTAAAGATTTCATTAAATTAAAATCAAGATTTATTTTAGTATTTCATTAAAAAATATTAAAAAAATATTAAAGTAGCACTGAGGAGCCGGAACTCTTCGATTTCTGATGCATTGGTAATAAGACAATAGGAAAACATGATTTCGTAATCCAGAACTCTCACTCAAGTATCAGCATAGCATGGGTAAAGATTTCAGTAAGATAAAATCAAGATTTATTTTAGTGTTTCAGTAAAAAAAAAAAAAAAAAACTCTCTAATTATAATCAAAATTGAATGTCAAATGTATACGTAGTGTTAAACTGAATAGCGATCAACTCTTTGTTGATCTTAACTAAAATAACTAATTAAAAACGAAAATTCTCAATTCCATTAAGTCTAATAATAAAATGGTTATTGTGAGTCAACCTTAGGTTTTTTGGGTTGGTCCGAAAGGGATTTCGCGGCCCCGGCGCACAGGCAAAGGAAGGAACACGGGTGGGTTTTAGTCAGTAAAAGTCTGACACAAGGAACGGGAGAAGTTATTTTATAATTTCTCACGCTCAGAAAAAAAAAAACACTTTTTAAGGGTTTTAATTATTTTGTACATTATTTTGATACATCGTATGAAATTAAGCCGGCATTGACCATGTAATCGCTCGAAAATCGTCTTTTGACGCCTTGATCTAAAAATGTCGTTGTTTTATAGTGTTTAAAATTAGAATAAGAATTGAATACACACAAATATATTCTGAAAAATGTTCTTAAAATTGTATTGAAAACCACATCAAAATCCGTTGCGTAGTTTAGAAGAAGCGATTGGTCAAACAAAGTAGATAGAAGGACGTGCTACTTTAATATTTAACTATACCTCTCTAGATGGCGTTGTCGTCGAATTAGAAGTCGCTATGGTTTCGTTACACGCGATGGTATATAACTGTCAATCAAAATTTCAGGAAAAAGAAATCGGAGGACTTTAGTAGGTATTTAACTATCACTGACCGACGATTCTTTTTCCTTGTGAATTAATTGTTCTAATACTAACTAGTTAACTACTGTTATAATTAATTGTTATTGTTACTGTTTCTTTGTTGTTGTTGTTTCGTTATTCTTGTTATTGCTTTGTTGTTATTGTTTTGTTGTTATTGTCTTGTTGTTATTGTTTTAATTATTCTGTTTTTACTTATTAGATTTTAACGATTTAATAAAAGTACCTGAATACGAGTATTTAAATTACAATGGCAGGCAAAACACCGTATAATAAAATAGTTTTACGGCAAATTGTGTCCGATGATAATTTTCGTACCATTGATGATAACGGGCGTTTGTTTCCACCATCCCATAACGTATATAAAAAAATTTCGAATCTAATGGCGGATAAAGGATCAATAATTACGCCTAAGCATATCCATACAATAATTAACAACAATCGTAGTGGGGTAAGAGACCTAATCGTTAAAGTTTTCAATATCCCGGAGCGAGAATTGAGTTTCTCTGAAAGTGACGGCAATTACAGTTCCGAGAGGTGTACAGAGCAGACCATAGACACTCAATTATCCAGCTTAACTTCAATTAAGATAAACTTGGTAATTTCGCAAGAGAAATGGCAGAGTATTAAGCCGCAAGAAAAAGTATACGGTAAGCGGATATACTGGAAATTGCGTCAAGGATGGGTAGATGTGATAACTGAAGCTTTGTGGGTACAACACAGTCTCGATTGTATTGTTGTATTTAAAAATCACAACATATATTTGAGTGCGGTAGCCAAATTCTTTATAAAAATAGACGGTTATTGCAGTGAATGCAATGCAAAAATTTATTGCACACTTTTAAAAAGGCCTTCGGATGGTGTGGATGTCATTTTTCAATGCTTTGTTGAAGATATTAAAGCTACTTCGCATTCAGGAAATAAAAGAAGGCAATTGAGAGGTGCTCGTCGTCGTGAAGTTGCAGACTACCTTATTGATGGCTGCAAAGACGCGGTTACATGGCGTAGGAAAGAAGCCAGCCGTATAAAAAAATTTGGAGGTAAAAATCCACCTATCCTACCGAGCAACGAAGTGGTTCGGAAAGCTAAACAACAGCGACTTTTAGGTAAATTCGGTTTGCAGTTCGGAAATCCAGCACTGAATTTGCTTAATAGTGCTGAACAGGGCAAGTTAGTTGGATGTATACAATCTGTAGGGTTGTTTAAATTCAACTGCATATATTGGCTACCCGAACAACTTCAAATGTATATTTCCCGTTGCCGAAAGGATCCCAACGCAACGTTAGCAATCGATGCTACTGGTGGCATTGCAAAACGCGACAAGTCGCGAAATCCACACATTTTTTTGTATCAGTGTGTACTTGTATCCCAAGAGGGTAGCGTTCCAACTTTCCAAATGGTATCAGCAGATCAGCGAGCAATCATTGTCGCTAGTTTTTTGAGCCACATCCTGGCGGCAAACGCTCCTATTCCACCGATCGTAGTTACTGATTTCGGGTGGTCTTTGTTGATTGCTATAGCCCAAATATTTGGCCAGTGCGCCAGTTTCAACGATTATTTGCAAAAGTGTTATGATGTTATTGTAAATAAATCCACGTCGCTGCCCTCAACGTTCATGCGATTAGATGTTTGTCACCTTATGTCAATGATAGCACGTTGGCCGAGTTTGAAGGGTAAGGATAAATATTTGGTAAGACGATTTTATAAGCTGTGCGTTGGAAAAGCCCACCAAATAGCAAATCTTGAAGACTTGTCTTTCTATTTGGAATCAGTTCTCGTTGTTGCTCTAAGTAAATTTATTGGATCTAGACCCAATGGCAAGCATTTACCGTCGGAAGAACGATTACAATTTCTTAATATTAGGATAAAAGGAGACCATCTCACCGATAATGACGAAAATGACGATGACGAAGGTGAAAACATAAACGATGAACAAGGTAGTCACAAGTTCGACGACGAATTTGACATTGATGCAATGGAAGGAGAGACGGGCAAAGTCGGTTGGAAATCATGGCGTGACACCTTATATGACGCAGCGATTAAAATAGCGGACCAATCTTCGAACGGCGACACAATCAACGCTTGTTACAACCCAGATGTCGCAAAGAGGTTGAAAAGGTACCTTCTTCCTTACGTGCCTTTGTGGACTGCAATTATGGTGCCAGTTTTTGGTAGAGGTTCCGTATCCGCTACTTCAGCTGCAGTCGAGGCAGAGTTTTCGGACTTAAAGCATCGTGACTTCAGGGGTGAAATTCCGATGCGTATCGATCGTTTTGTGATGCAGCATCTGGAACGCATCGACGAAAAAATAAGGGAGCGCTGTAACGCGTCTGATGCTGTATTACAAGATAGTGCAGAAATTACAAAATTCGCAGACATTGATCTTGATGAATCTGCAAACACCGTCTCTACTTCTGAAGACGAACTACTTAAAAATAGTAAGAAGCTCAGCACAGAGGGGATTGAGGACTCCACTAAGATTAAGATTAATGAACTCTCATTTGGTGAAAACGACTGGAACATCAAAGAAGAATGGGGAGGCCTGAACAAAAACACCAAACGAGAAGTTCAGGAACCATCGAAAAAAAAGCGACGATATCCCACGTGTCTCGAGGCTTGTCCCGAATGGGATTTTATCAAACATTTAAAGACTGCCGATACACCAATTTTACTGAACGGTAACATCTCAGGTACTGTGCGATTTAAAGACCATGATTTAAACGTCACATCAACATGTGCATTTGACTCAATTTTCCAGGCTATCCTCTGCGGTCTAACGGTTAATAAAATGTATTTCAAAGAATTGATATCATCAGATTGTCCCATAATCAAACTGGCGCAGAGTGTCATTGAAGAAAAAAAGATTTCAAAAAAACATTATTTTCAACGAGCTGACATTCTAACCAACATAACCATTTTTAAAAACTCCATCACAACCTACACAAAGAAGTTAAAACGTTTAGATGCAGAGTGTAATGTTGCACATTTAGCACAATACCTAATTTTAAAAGAACCCAGCTATTCGTGTCAACTTGAATGTTTCTGCGGATATTCCAATAAAAGAGAATACCCATTTTTAAATGTTAACATAGATATAATTATATGCCATGGTTTCCATATGATGCAGGAAGCAATTGATGACGCTATGGCAGGAGAAAGGTCATGTTTCGAATGCGATAACGAATTGTCATGCTTAAACAATTATGGACCGCATGTAATGATCGATACGTCTGTGATTACCGATCCTGGATATCCCAGCAGAACGAACATGATTGTTCACAAGTTAGAGTCCCTAGAAAAAACCATTAAGGTTAATAATATGACTTACATTTTAACTGCTGTCATAAATTACAGTTCCGATTTAAAACATTATGTAACCTACGGGTTATCGGGCGAGTATTGGCACAAATACGACGGCCTTTATAAAAAACGAGAAGCGATTAATTCTAAGACTTCAATAGCTCCTCACCTCATTATATATACAATTTTTCAAAAATAAATAGTTTTATTTCATCATCACAACTCATTTGTTTTTTCATAAAATCTACGGACATATTATAAAAAATACTGATTCTGTAAAACAATTACCTAATGTTGATTGTGGTTTATACAGGTTCACAAAATATTCAATAAAAAAAAAAAAAATAAAAAAAAAAAAAAAAGAGTATTGAAAGCAGTATCTACTTTGACAGCCGTAAGTAGACGATTTCCATTTCCAATTTTTTTATTATATACAAATTTTATAGATGATATGAATATTGTCATAATGTGCGGAGATAATGTCTAACGTCTATAGTTTATTTCTAATTACAATTTGAAACTCGTCTGAAAGTCGTGACGTGTCGTGCTCTGATTCGCATTCAATTTCGCTTTATTTTTACGCAATTATTTCTCAAAAACATAAATAAATTTAAAATCATTTAATTTTTTATTTTTTTTATTTTTAACTCACAAGCATTCTACAATGCAATATTCGTAAGGTTAACTGTTTTCTTACTGTCAACGAGCCTATTATAATTTTAGTCCGAGAATAATTATTACTACAATTACTAGCAGCCTTAGAGTATATAACACTGGAGAAGCCTTACGAACACTTCCCCTCTGTCAAAGTACAAGAACAAATGTTCTAGTACGTTCATAAAAACTACTTTCAAATCGATTCTAACGCACTTCGTAAATCGTTTTAAAGGCGCGCGGAGCTCCGTGAAAATGCCTATTTGTGCTGTTAAATGGTGTAAAAAGCGTTCAAATACGTCAAATTTACATAAAGAACTGAATAACTTTCCATATGCAATTTTTTTTTTCTAAGATTTAGTCATGTTTTTATTATTGAAATTTAAAATCCTAACCTCATAATACAATTCGATTTTTCATTCGATTCAACCATGATTCAATATAAAACGTAGCATGAATCGAGTATTTTCCTCACGTTGCTACTGTGACGTCACCAAGTCTCGCTACATCTCGTTTTTATGTTACGTTAACAGACGACATATTTCGAAATAAAGTTCTGTTATAGATGCATCAGAAAACGAGGAGTTCCGGCTCCTCAATGCTACTCAAAGTTTTTTTATACTTCTTCCTGAAACACTGTATTAAATCTTAATTTCATCAAATCTGACTTTTCAACCATGCTCTGCTGATACCTGAGTCAAAGTTCTGGGTTTCGGTTTCATGCCTTCGGATAGTTCTTCTACAGGTGCATCAGGAATCGAGGAGTTCCGGCTCCTCAGTGCAACTCAATTTATTTAATTCTTTTTCTTGTTGATATACTAAATTAAACGTTAATTTTTACGTACTGAAATCTTTACCCATGCTCTGCTGATACATGAGTGAAAGTTCTGAATTACGGTATCATGTTTTCGTATTGTCCTTTTAACGATGCATCAGGAATCGAGGAGTTCCCGCTCCTCAGTGCTAGTTGATTATTTTTTTGATATTTTTTACTGCAACACTGAATTTAAACTTGATTTTAACTTAATGAAACTTTTACCCATGCTCTGCTGATACCTGAGTGAGAGTTCTGGTTAACTTTTTTATGTTTTCGTATGGTCTTATTATAGATGCATCAGTAATCGAGGAGTTCCGGCTTCTCAGTGCTAGTTTAATATTTTTTTGATCCATCTTACTGAAACACTGTATTAAATCTTAATTTCTTCCAATCTAACTTTTCAACCATGCTCTGCTGATACCTGAGTCCAAGTTCTGGGTGTCCGTTTGATGCCTCCGGATAGTTCTTTTACAGTTGCATCAGGAAACGAGGAGTTCCCGCTCCTACGTGCTAGTTTAATATTTTTTTGATCCATCTTACTGCAACACTGAATTTAAACTTGATTTTAACTTAATGAAACTTTTACCCATGCTCTGCTGATACCTGAGTGAGAGTTCTGGATTACTTTTTTATGTTTTCGTATGGTCTTATTATAGATGCATCAGTAATCGAGGAGTTCCGGCTTCTCAGTACTACTTTAATATATTTTTTATACTTTTTACTGATACACTGAAATAAATCTTGGTTTCAACTTACTGAAATCTTTACCCATGCTCTGCTGATACTTGAGTTAAAGTTCTGGGTTTCTGTTTCACGCCTCCGGATAGTCCTTTTACAGGTGCATCAGAAAACGAGGAGTTCCGGCTCCTCAGTGCCAGTTTAATATTTTTTTGATATATTTTACTGAAACACTAAATTAAATCTTGATTTCAATTTAATGAAATCTTTACCCATGCTCTGCTGATACCTGAGTCAAAGTTCTGGGTTTATGTTTCACGTTTTCGGATAGTTCTGTTACAGGTGCATCAGGGATCGAGGAGTTCCCGCTCCTACGTGCTAGTTTAATATTTTTTCGATCCATCTTACTGAAACACTGTATTAAATCGTAATTTTTTCCAATCTAACTTTTCAACCATGCTCTGCTGATACCTGAGTCAAAGTTCTGGGTTTATGTTTCACGTTTTCGGATAGTTCTGTTACAGGTGCATCAGAGATCGAGGAGTTCCCGCTCCTACGTGCTAGTTTAATATTTTTTCGATCCATCTTACTGAAACACTGTATTAAATCGTAATTTTTTCCAATCTAACTTTTCAACCATGCTCTGCTGATACCTGAGTCAAAGTTCTGGGTTTATGTTTCACGTTTTCGGATAGTTCTGTTACAGGTGCATCAGGAATCGAGGAGTTCCCGCTCCTCCGTGCTAGTTTAATATTTTTTTGATATTTTTTACTGATACACTGAAATAAATCTTGGTTTCAACTTACTGAAATCTTTACCCATGCTCTGCTGATACTTGAGTGAAAGTTCTGGGTTTCCGTTTCATGCCTCTGGACAGTTCTTTTACAGTTGCATCAGGAAACGAGGAGTTCCCGCTCCTACGTGCTAGTTTAATATTTTTTTGATCCATCTTACTGCAACACTGAATTAAAACTTGATTTTAACTTAATGAAACTTTTACCCATGCTCTGCTGATACCTGAGTGAGAGTTCTGGATTACTTTTTTATGTTTTCGTATGGTCTTATTATAGATGCATCAGTAATCGAGGAGTTCCGGCTTCTCAGTACTACTTTAATATATTTTTTATACTTTTTACTGATACACTGAAATAAATCTTGGTTTCAACTTACTGAAATCTTAACCATGCTCTGCTGATACTTGAGTTAAAGTTCTGGGTTTCTGTTTCACGCCTCCGGATAGTCCTTTTACAGGTGCATCAGAAAACGAGGAGTTCCGGCTCCTCAGTGCCAGTTTAATATTTTTTTGATATATTTTACTGAAACACTAAATTAAATCTTGATTTCAATTTAATGAAATCTTTACCCATGCTCTGCTGATACCTGAGTCAAAGTTCTGGGTTTATGTTTCACGTTTTCGGATAGTTCTGTTACAGGTGCATCAGGGATCGAGGAGTTCCCGCTCCTACGTGCTAGTTTAATATTTTTTCGATCCATCTTACTGAAACACTGTATTAAATCGTAATTTTTTCCAATCTAACTTTTCAACCATGCTCTGCTGATACCTGAGTCAAAGTTCTGGGTTTATGTTTCACGTTTTCGGATAGTTCTGTTACAGGTGCATCAGGGATCGAGGAGTTCCCGCTCCTACGTGCTAGTTTAATATTTTTTCGATCCATCTTACTGAAACACTGTATTAAATCGTAATTTTTTCCAATCTAACTTTTCAACCATGCTCTGCTGATACCTGAGTCAAAGTTCTGGGTTTATGTTTCACGTTTTCGGATAGTTCTGTTACAGGTGCATCAGGGATCGAAGAGTTCCCGCTCCTACGTGCTAGTTTAATATTTTTTCGATCCATCTTACTGAAACACTGTATTAAATCTTAATTTCTTCCAATCTAACTTTTCAACCATGCTCTGCTGATACCTGAGTCCAAGTTCTGGGTTTCCGTTTGATGCCTCCGGATAGTTCTTTTACAGTTGCATCAGGAAACGAGGAGTTCTAGCTACTCAGTGCTAGTTTAATATTTTTTTGATATTTTTTACTGAAACACTAAATTAAATCTTGATTTCAATTTAATGAAATCTTTACCCATGCTCTGCTGATACCTGAGTCAAAGTTCTGGGTTTATGTTTCACGTTTTCGGATAGTTCTGTTACAGGTGCATCAGGAATCGAGAAGTTCCCGCTCCTCGGTGCTAGTTTAATATTTTTTTGATATTTTTTACTGATACACTGAAATAAATCTTGGTTTCAACTTACTGAAATCTTTACCCATGCTCTGCTGATACTTGAGTGAAAGTTCTGGGTTTCCGTTTCATGCCTCTGGACAGTTTTTTTACAGTTGCATCAGGAAACGAGGAGTTCCGGCTCCTCAGTGCTAGTTGATTATTTTTTTGATATTTTTTACTGATACACTGAAATAAATCTTGATTTCAACTTACTGAAATCTTTACCCATGCTCTGCTGATACCTGAGTCAAAGTTCTGGGTTTATGTTTCACGTTTTCGGATAGTTCTGTTACAGGTGCATCAGGAATCGAAGAGTTCCCGCTCCTCCGTGCTAGTTTAATATTTTTTTGATATTTTTTACTGATACACTGAAATAAATCTTGGTTTCAACTTACTGAAATCTTTACCCATGCTCTGCTGATACTTGAGTGAAAGTTCTGGGTTTCCGTTTCATGCCTCTGGACAGTTTTTTTACAGTTGCATCAGGAAACGAGGAGTTCCGGCTCCTCAGTGCTAGTTGATTATTTTTTTGATATTTTTTACTGATACACTGAAATAAATCTTGATTTCAACTTACTGAAATCTTTACCCATGCTCTGCTGATACCTGAGTAAAAGTTCTGGGTTTATGTTTCACGTTTTCGGATAGTTCAGTTACAGGTGCATCAGGAATCGAGGAGTTCCCGCTCCTCGGTGCTAGTTTAATATTTTTTTTGATCCATCTTACTGCAACACTGAATTTAAACTTGATTTTAACTTAATGAAACTTTTACCCATGCTCTGCTGATACCTGAGTGAGAGTTCTGGATAACTTTTTTATGTTTTCGTATGGTCTTATTATAGATGCATCAGTAATCGAGGAGTTCCGGCTTCTCAGTGCTAGTTTAATATTTTTTTGATCCATCTTACTGAAACACTGTATTAAATCTTAATTTCTTCCAATCTAACTTTTCAACCATGCTCTGCTGATACCTGAGTCCAAGTTCTGGGTGTCCGTTTGATGCCTCCGGATAGTTCTTTTACAGTTGCATCAGGAAACGAGGAGTTCCCGCTCCTACGTGCTAGTTTAATATTTTTTTGATCCATCTTACTGCAACACTGAATTAAAACTTGATTTTAACTTAATGAAACTTTTACCCATGCTCTGCTGATACCTGAGTGAGAGTTCTGGATTACTTTTTTATGTTTTCGTATGGTCTTATTATAGATGCATCAGTAATCGAGGAGTTCCGGCTTCTCAGTACTACTTTAATATATTTTTTATACTTTTTACTGATACACTGAAATAAATCTTGGTTTCAACTTACTGAAATCTTTACCCATGCTCTGCTGATACTTGAGTTAAAGTTCTGGGTTTCTGTTTCACGCCTCCGGATAGTCCTTTTACAGGTGCATCAGAAAACGAGGAGTTCCGGCTCCTCAGTGCCAGTTTAATATTTTTTTGATATATTTTACTGAAACACTAAATTAAATCTTGATTTCAATTTAATGAAATCTTTACCCATGCTCTGCTGATACCTGAGTCAAAGTTCTGGGTTTATGTTTCACGTTTTCGGATAGTTCTGTTACAGGTGCATCAGGGATCGAGGAGTTCCCGCTCCTACGTGCTAGTTTAATATTTTTTCGATCCATCTTACTGAAACACTGTATTAAATCGTAATTTTTTCCAATCTAACTTTTCAACCATGCTCTGCTGATACCTGAGTCAAAGTTCTGGGTTTATGTTTCACGTTTTCGGATAGTTCTGTTACAGGTGCATCAGGGATCGAGGAGTTCCCGCTCCTACGTGCTAGTTTAATATTTTTTCGATCCATCTTATTGAAACACTGTATTAAATCTTAATTTCTTCCAATCTAACTTTTCAACCATGCTCTGCTGATACCTGAGTCCAAGTTCTGGGTTTCCGTTTGATGCCTCCGGATAGTTCTTTTACAGTTGCATCAGGAAACGAGGAGTTCTAGCTACTCAGTGCTAGTTTAATATTTTTTTGATATTTTTTACTGAAACACTAAATTAAATCTTGATTTCAATTTAATGAAATCTTTACCCATGCTCTGCTGATACCTGAGTCAAAGTTCTGGGTTTATGTTTCACGTTTTCGGATAGTTCTGTTACAGGTGCATCAGGAATCGAGAAGTTCCCGCTCCTCGGTGCTAGTTTAATATTTTTTTGATATTTTTTACTGATACACTGAAATAAATCTTGGTTTCAACTTACTGAAATCTTTACCCATGCTCTGCTGATACTTGAGTGAAAGTTCTGGGTTTCCGTTTCATGCCTCTGGACAGTTTTTTTACAGGTGCATCAGGAATCGAAGAGTTCCCGCTCCTCCGTGCTAGTTTAATATTTTTTTGATATTTTTTACTGATACACTGAAATAAATCTTGGTTTCAACTTACTGAAATCTTTACCCATGCTCTGCTGATACTTGAGTTAAAGTTCTGGGTATCTGTTTCACGTCTCCGGATAGTCCTTTTACAGGTGCATCAGAAAACGAGAAGTTCCGGCTCCTCAGTGCCAGTTTAATATTTTTTTGATATATTTTACTGAAACACTAAATTAAATCTTGATTTCAATTTAATGAAATCTTTACCCATGCTCTGCTGATACCTGAGTCAAAGTTCTGGGTTTATGTTTCACGTTTTCGGATAGTTCTGTTACAGGTGCATCAGGAATCGAGGAGTTCCCGCTCCTACGTGCTAGTTTAATATTTTTTCGATCCATCTTACTGAAACACTGTATTAAATCGTAACTTCTTCCAATCTAACTTTTCAACCATGCTCTGCTGATACCTGAGTCCAAGTTCTGGGTTTTCGTTTGATGCTTCCGGATAGTTCTTTTACAGTTGCATCAGGAAACGAGGAGTTCCCGCTCCTACGTGCTAGTTTAATATTTTTTTGATCCATCTTACTGCAACACTGAATTAAAACTTGATTTTAACTTAATGAAATCTTTACCCATGCTCTGCTGATACTTGAGTGAAAGTTCTGGGTTTCTGTTTCATGCCTCCGGATAGTTCTTTTACAGGTGCATCAGGAAACGAGGAGTTCCGGCTCCTCAGTGCTAGTTTAATATTTTTTTGATATTTTTTACTGAAACACTAAAATAAATCTTTATTTCAACTTACTGAAATCTTTACCCATGCTCTGCTGATACTTGAGTGAGAGTTCTGGATTACAAAATCATGTTTTCCTATTGTCTTATTACCGATGCATCAGAAATCGAGGAGTTCCGGCTCCTCAGTGCTACTTTAATATTTTTTTGATATTTTTTACTGAAACACTAAAATAAATCTTGATTTCAATTTAATGAAATCTTTACCCATGCTCTGCTGATACTTGAGTGAGAGCTCTGGATTACAAAATCATGTTTTCCTATTGTCTTATTACCAATGCATCAGAAATCGAAGAGTTCCGGCTCCTCAGTGCTACTTTAATAATTTTTTTACATTTTTTACTGAAACACTAAAATAAATCTTGATTTTAATTTAATGAAATCTTTACCCATGCTCTGCTGATACTTGAGTGAAAGTTCAGGGTTTATGTTTCAAGCTTCCGGATAGTTCTTTTACACGTGCATCAGGAAACGAGGAGTTCTGGCTCCTCAGTGATAGTTTAATATTTTTTTTATCCTTCTTACTGAAACACTATATTAAATCTTGATTTCTTCTAATCTTACTTTTCAACCATGCTCTGCTGATACCTGAGTCAAAGTTCTAGGTTTCTGTTTCATGCCTTTGGATAGTTCTTCTACAGGTGCATCAGGAAACGAGGAGTTCCGGCTCCTCAGTGCTACTTTAATATTTTTTTGATATTCTTTACTGAAACACTAAATTAAATCTTGATTTTAATTTAATGAAATCTTTACCCATGCTCTGCTGATACTTGAGTGAGAGTTCTGGATTACGAAATCACGTTTCCCTATTGTCTTATTACCAGTGCATCAGAAATCGAAGAGTTCCGGCTCCTCAGTGCTACTTTAATATTTTTTTGATATTTTTTACTGAAACACTAAAATAAATCTTGATTTCAATTCAATGAAATCTTTACCCATGCTCTGCTGATACTTGAGTGAAAGTTCAGGGTTTATGTTTCAAGCTTCCGGATAGTTCTTTTACACGTGCATCAGGAAACGAGGAGTTCTAGCTACTCAGTGCTAGTTTAATATTTTTTTGATATTTTTTACTGAAACACTAAATTAAATCTTGATTTCAATTTAATGAAATCTTTACCCATGCTCTGCTGATACCTGAGTCAAAGTTCTGGGTTTATGTTTCACGTTTTCGGATAGTTCTGTTACAGGTGCATCAGGAATCGAGAAGTTCCCGCTCCTCGGTGCTAGTTTAATATTTTTTTGATATTTTTTACTGATACACTGAAATAAATCTTGGTTTCAACTTACTGAAATCTTTACCCATGCTCTGCTGATACTTGAGTGAAAGTTCTGGGTTTCCGTTTCATGCCTCTGGACAGTTTTTTTACAGGTGCATCAGGAATCGAAGAGTTCCCGCTCCTCCGTGCTAGTTTAATATTTTTTTGATATTTTTTACTGATACACTGAAATAAATCTTGGTTTCAACTTACTGAAATCTTTACCCATGCTCTGCTGATACTTGAGTTAAAGTTCTGGGTATCTGTTTCACGTCTCCGGATAGTCCTTTTACAGGTGCATCAGAAAACGAGAAGTTCCGGCTCCTCAGTGCCAGTTTAATATTTTTTTGATATATTTTACTGAAACACTAAATTAAATCTTGATTTCAATTTAATGAAATCTTTACCCATGCTCTGCTGATACCTGAGTCAAAGTTCTGGGTTTATGTTTCACGTTTTCGGATAGTTCTGTTACAGGTGCATCAGGAATCGAGGAGTTCCCGCTCCTACGTGCTAGTTTAATATTTTTTCGATCCATCTTACTGAAACACTGTATTAAATCGTAACTTCTTCCAATCTAACTTTTCAACCATGCTCTGCTGATACCTGAGTCCAAGTTCTGGGTTTTCGTTTGATGCTTCCGGATAGTTCTTTTACAGTTGCATCAGGAAACGAGGAGTTCCCGCTCCTACGTGCTAGTTTAATATTTTTTTGATCCATCTTACTGCAACACTGAATTAAAACTTGATTTTAACTTAATGAAATCTTTACCCATGCTCTGCTGATACTTGAGTGAAAGTTCTGGGTTTCTGTTTCATGCCTCCGGATAGTTCTTTTACAGGTGCATCAGGAAACGAGGAGTTCCGGCTCCTCAGTGCTAGTTTAATATTTTTTTGATATTTTTTACTGAAACACTAAAATAAATCTTTATTTCAACTTACTGAAATCTTTACCCATGCTCTGCTGATACTTGAGTGAGAGTTCTGGATTACAAAATCATGTTTTCCTATTGTCTTATTACCGATGCATCAGAAATCGAGGAGTTCCGGCTCCTCAGTGCTACTTTAATATTTTTTTGATATTTTTTACTGAAACACTAAAATAAATCTTGATTTCAATTTAATGAAATCTTTACCCATGCTCTGCTGATACTTGAGTGAGAGCTCTGGATTACAAAATCATGTTTTCCTATTGTCTTATTACCAATGCATCAGAAATCGAAGAGTTCCGGCTCCTCAGTGCTACTTTAATAATTTTTTTACATTTTTTACTGAAACACTAAAATAAATCTTGATTTTAATTTAATGAAATCTTTACCCATGCTCTGCTGATACTTGAGTGAAAGTTCAGGGTTTATGTTTCAAGCTTCCGGATAGTTCTTTTACACGTGCATCAGGAAACGAGGAGTTCTGGCTCCTCAGTGATAGTTTAATATTTTTTTTATCCTTCTTACTGAAACACTATATTAAATCTTGATTTCTTCTAATCTTACTTTTCAACCATGCTCTGCTGATACCTGAGTCAAAGTTCTAGGTTTCTGTTTCATGCCTTTGGATAGTTCTTCTACAGGTGCATCAGGAAACGAGGAGTTCCGGCTCCTCAGTGCTACTTTAATATTTTTTTGATATTCTTTACTGAAACACTAAATTAAATCTTGATTTTAATTTAATGAAATCTTTACCCATGCTCTGCTGATACTTGAGTGAGAGTTCTGGATTACGAAATCACGTTTCCCTATTGTCTTATTACCAGTGCATCAGAAATCGAAGAGTTCCGGCTCCTCAGTGCTACTTTAATATTTTTTTGATATTTTTTACTGAAACACTAAAATAAATCTTGATTTCAATTCAATGAAATCTTTACCCATGCTCTGCTGATACTTGAGTGAAAGTTCAGGGTTTATGTTTCAAGCTTCCGGATAGTTCTTTTACACGTGCATCAGGAAACGAGGAGTTCTGGCTCCTCAGTGATAGTTTAATATTTTTTTTATCCTTCTTACTGAAACACTATATTAAATCTTGATTTCTTCTAATCTTACTTTTCAACCATGCTCTGCTGATACCTGAGTCAAAGTTCTAGGTTTATGTTTCATGCCTCCGGATAGTTCTTATACAGCTGCATCAGGAAACGAGGAGTTCCGGCTCCTCAGTGCTAGTTTAATATTTTTTTATGAAATACTAAAATAAATCTTGATTTCAATTTAAGGAAATCTTTACCCATGCTCTGCTGATACTTGAGTGAGAGTTCTGGATTACGAAATCACGTTTCCCTATTGTCTTATTACCAGTGCATCAGAAATCGAAGAGTTCCGGCTCCTCAGTGCTACTTTAATATTTTTTTGATATTTTTTACGGAAACACTAAAATAAATCTTGATTTCAATTCAATGAAATCTTTACCCATGCTCTGCTGATACTTGAGTGAAAGTTCAGGGTTTATGTTTCAAGCTTCCGGATAGTTCTTTTACACGTGCATCAGGAAACGAGGAGTTCCGGCTCCTCAGTGATAGTTTAATATTTTTTTTATCCTTCTTACTGAAACACTATATTAAATCTTGATTTTTTCTAATCTTACTTTTCAACCATGCTCTGCTGATACCTGAGTCAAAGTTCTAGGTTTCTTTTTCATGCCTTTGGATAGTTCTTCTACAGGTGCATCAGGAAACGAGGAGTTCCGGCTCCTCAGTGCTACTTTAATATTTTTTTGATATTCTTTACTGAAACACTAAATTAAATCTTGATTTTAATTTAATGAAATCTTTACCCATGCTCTGCTGATACTTGAGTGAGAGTTCTGGATTACGAAATCACGTTTCCCTATTGTCTTATTATCAGTGCATCAGAAATCGAAGAGTTCCGGCTCCTCAGTGCTACTTTAATATTTTTTTGATATTTTTTACTGAAACACTAAAATAAATCTTGATTTCAATTCAATGAAATCTTTACCCATGCTCTGCTGATACTTGAGTGAAAGTTCAGGGTTTATGTTTCAAGCTTCCGGATAGTTCTTTTACACGTGCATCAGGAAACGAGAAGTTCCGGCTCCTCATTGATAGTTTAATATTTTTTTTATCCTTCTTACTGAAACTCTATATTAAATCTTGATTTCTTCTAATCTTACTTTTCAACCATGCTCTGCTGATACCTGAGTCAAAGTTCTAGGTTTCTGTTTCATGCCTTTGGATAGTTCTTCTACAGGTGCATCAGGAAACGAGGAGTTCCGGCTCCTCAGTGCTACTTTAATATTTTTTTGATATTCTTTACTGAAACACTAAAATAAATCTTGATTTCAACTTACTGAAATCTTTACCCATACTCTGCTGATACTTGAGTGAAAGTTCTGCATTTCTGTTTCATGCTTCCGGATAGTTCTTTTACAGGTGCATCAGGAAACGAGGAGTTCCGGCTCCTCAGTGTTACTTTAATATTTTTTTGATAGTTTTTACTGAAACACTAAAATAAATCTTGATTTCAACTTACTGAAATCTTTACCCATGCTCTGCTGATACTTGAGTGAAAGTTCTGGGTTTCTGTTTCATGCCTCTGGATACTTTTTTTACAGGTGCATCAGGAAACGAGGAGTTCCGGCTCCTCAGTGCTAGTTAAATATATTTTTGATATTTTTTACTGAAACACTAAAATAAATCTTGATTTCAATTTAATGAAATTTTTACCCATGCTCTGCTGATACTTGAGTGAAAGTTCTGGGTTTCTGTTTCATGCCTCCGGATAGTTCTTTTACAGGTGCATCAGGAAACGAGGAGTTCCGGCTCCTCAGTGCTACTTTAATATTTTTTTGATATTCTTTACTGAAACACTAAAATAAATCTTGATTTCAACTTACTGAAATCTTTACCCATGCTCTGCTGATACTTGAGTGAGAGTTCTGGATTACAAAATCATGTTTTCCTATTGTCTTATTACCGATGCATCAGAAATCGAGGAGTTCCGGCTCCTCAGTGCTACTTTAATATTTTTTTGATATTTTTTACTGAAACACTAAAATAAATCTTGATTTCAATTTAATGAAATCTTTACCCATGCTCTGCTGATACTTGAGTGAGAGCTCTGGATTACAAAATCATGTTTTCCTATTGTCTTATTACCAATGCATCAGAAATCGAAGAGTTTCGGCTCCTCAGTGCTACTTTAATATTTTTTTTACATTTTTTACTGAAACACTAAAATAAATTTTGATTTTAATTTAATGAAATCTTTACCCATGCTCTGCTGATACTTGAGTAAAAGTTCTAGATTACTTTATTATGTTTTCGTATCGTCCTATTAACGTTGCATCAGAAATCGAGGAGTTCCAGCTCCTCAGTGCTAATTTAATATTTTTTTGATATTTTTTACTGATACATTGAAATAAATCTTGATTTCAACTTACTGAAATCTTTACCCAAGCTCTGCTGATACTTGAGTGAGAGTTCTGGGTTTCTGTTTCATGCCTCCGAATAGTTCTTTTACAGTTGCATCAGGAAATGAAGAGTTCCGGTTTCTCAGTCCTAATCAAATTCTTTTTTGATCCTACTAACTTAAACACTGAATGTAATCTCGATTTCTCCTAACCTATCTTTTTCATAAGGCTCTGCTGCTAATTTTTTGAGACTACTGCTTTCATTTAGTTTTTTTTCTATTACTCAAACTTTAGTTATTAATCATTGCCCGAAGAATCTACGAAAATTCATAAATTACGTCATTTATGGCTATTTTCCCATAATGTTTGTCTTTTTCTGATAACACGTCAATATTTTTGTTTTATTTTTTTTTAGATTTAGGTGAGCAGAACTCTTTCTGAAAAGTTTAAGGAACTATAGAACTCACCACTGTGCACCTAAATCAATTTTTAAATTTAAATTTTGGAAGAAATGATCTGCTAGCGGAAGTTAGCAGAGCATATTTTCATTCGACTTTTTTCAGGCAATAAAGCCAGAACTATTCTTTTTAAGTATAAGGAACTCTAGAACTCACCCGCATGCCAATAGAACTCACATTTTTTTGTGCTCTGCTGGGAAATGATCTGCCAAGTTCACGGACATTCTGCCAAGTGTGGCGATTATGGCAAACCCCCCCATTTGGGGGAGGCTTATGTCCAGCAGTGGACGTCTTTCAGCTGAAATGATGAATGATGATTGAGTTAAAATGTGGCATGACGTCACGCCTTGTTAGATCATATACCTGGTTCTGACGTAGCGAGCCCGCACTCCCCAACTTGAATGCGTTTTATCTAAGTATTTTTTTATTAATATGATAAAACAAAAAAATAGGTGTCTAATATTTTTTTATTATCTGACTGACGGACTAAATAGTTTTTTTTTTTTTTACCTTTGCATCATCTATTCTGTGGCAAAGCAGCTATTAAGAGTGAGCAAGGTTCTATTACCAAATTAGCCACAGCCACAGCTTTGCAAAATATTGGGGATTACAGAACGCTGCTGAAAATCCTTTTAACATAATCATTTCATTTTTTTTTTACATATTTATCAGATACTTACCAAACTTAATAAAGATATAATTATACCACTAATTTCTATAATTATACACAATATAAGAACAATAAACGAACAGTAACAATGCTACGGTTACGTAAAACATAGATATTCGTAGCACGCCTACGCGGCCGTTGACCCCCGAATCCGTAGCAGCGTAGCATGATAACAGTCCCTAGGCGATAAGGTTCGTTGAACTCACATAATTTCGCCTTTTATACGAAATGTCTTCCGATTGTTATTTTATCTTTGTGATTTTTGTTGTTGTTACTGATAATAGGCTTTTTTGTGAGTGATTGTTTTAATAGATAGGATTTTGTGAAATATTTCTTTTGAGGAAGGACCTGGCTTCTCTATACCGCCAAGGAACATTGATTTGTTCATTTTAAATGGTAAGGTGTAGGTTTTTTAAATACAATGTTTATAAGTGACACGACTTTTTTGTCTCTAAGTCTACCTCTTGATAATTTATAGTAGGTACCTGTAGAGGGCAGTTATATTCAAACGTGGCTACTGGTGAATTTACCCTAAATCCTCACCCCCACCTGTAATGCCATGAGGATCTTAATAAAAATTCATATTTTCTATGTACGATACAATTAATTTACGTATCTCCGATTTTATATTATGTTGAAAAAACAGGCACATCTATCTAAATCTCCGCCATAAAAGGGCTCATCTATATCTTGAAAATAATGGAGATACATACTTACTAAAATTAACCGCATAATAGTCATGTCATGGACAATAATACACTACAACCTAAAACAATATCTACCACTTATAGAACATCATAGTTAAAAAGCCGCCGTCTGGCGAGTGATTTAAACAATACTTCCTAACCCTGTATATAACACCATAGTATACATAATAATGTGTATACAACTTATAGTTAAAATTCGGTGATAACCCGCCGTCTGGCGAGTGATTTCGGCAATACATCCTATAGATAACACCATAATATACATATAAATGTATATATCTATTTATAGTTAAAATTCGGTGATAACCCACCGTCTGGCGAGTGATTTCGGGAATACATCCTATAGATAACACCATAATATACATGTAAATGTATATATCAATCTATAGTTAAAATTCGGTGATAACCCGCCGTCTGGCGAGTGATTTAAACCTCTTTGTTGTCTGGCCTGTAAAACGAGCACTTATTATTACACACGTTTCATGAAACTGTAAAGGCTTGTACAGACCAGCGCGACTTGTCGCGCGACGCGACACCGGTTATTGTTATACTGTAAAGTTTTCTTAGAAATTGTATTGTTCGTGTCGCGTCGCGCGACAAGTCGCGCTGGTCTGCACAAGCCTTAATGCTCGTAATGTATTTTTTTTTATATTATTTGTTTTGTCTGTTAGTTTATGGTCGAGATTATAAAAGGGAATAGCAGAATCGAATCATTTTATTTTAGTATTACAATTTTAAATTAGGAAAAGTTGTAATCTAACACAGTTATTTTTTCTTGCATAGGTAGCGAATAATACTTATCTAACTCTAAATCACAATAGCTCAAAGGACAAGGAATCATACTGCAGAACGAAGGGTCGTGCGTTCAAACCCTAGCCGTTTCAATACTATAGTGAACCCCTGTCACATGTATATTATTTCAATTAGCAGGTAAAGTCTACGGGACTAGTAGTCATTTGAAAAACCCAAAATTCCAGGAATTCTTTAAAAACCATATTTAAGGCCACTAACTTAAGTATCATAAAAAACATCGCAAGGAAACTTGAAAATGAAGTCTGACTTCTTTAGAACAAGTAACCGTGCTGACTGATGAAAGTAGGCATTTAATGAAGGACCACATTAAAATACTGATTAATATGGCTACAAAAATGTAAATGTCTGCTTCGTAACTTGCTTCATAATCATCATCATTTCAGCTGAAATACATAGGCCTCCCACCAACCATCGCCACATCGACCAGTCATGTGGTTCTCGTATCCAGCAGATCCAGATTAATCCAGATAAAACCGATCAATACACCCATTCATTCCCACATATACACACAGTATTACCCAACACAAATAAGGTCAGTTTAATTACGCAAACGTACCCGTAACTAGGCTATCGACGGGTCGGCGAACGATAACAAGGATTCAATTTACACAATTTTTTTATAGTATTATTTGTGTACTGATAACATTCGCGTATGATGTCATTTGGTATCATAGTGGCTTAAAAGTAGCAAATTGTAACAGAGAAAAGCTTGATACATACTTGAACAAATCATAGTAATTGGGGGTTATAAATAGATAATAGTTAGTTTTTTATGTCAAAAATCTTTAGTACACCGAAATAATGGGTTAGAATGAACGTCTAATAGATTTCAACAGTTGGGCGTTTATCACAGAAGATTAATTAACTCTAATTCATTTGTATTTACTACTATAAAATGATTATTTATTAAACCTAATGAGCAAAAGCTTTATAGAAACTAAGCTAAGTCCGAAGTCCTCACGTTATTTCAAATATAAAATTGGTTCTGTAGATAAGCACAGTGTAGTCAAACACACAGAATTATACACTTTTGTATGTTAAAAACTATTTATTAATTTCTTTCTTTTGACAAAGACGGATATTGTCCAATAAATTGTTATATGATTGCATATTATTACTATTAGTAAATATGTAATATTAGTTAGTAATTATGCATATACACAATAATGTGTTTAGCAAACTGTGCCTGCTTATCATAAGCTGTTCACTACGTTAGATAAGAAACCGTAACTGAAACCGTTATTTGGTTATGCCCTCGATACACGATGCAACATTTATATAATTTAAATTATTATTTATTTATAAATTGTAATAAAGAATATACACTACAAAACACAATGGGTCTTATGACATCTTAATAAATATTCAAACATTTATTATATCACAAACAGCAATTGTTACGATATCGTGTATGTCAAAAAACTTTTAATAAAATTTATTGTAATTTTTTTCAGAGGGCAAAATAATTCGATCAGCTTCATAAATGATAGAAAGTAAAATTTTAAAATTTCCACAACTTTCATCCCCCTCAGGTTGGTCATAGTATAGTAAATAATAAAAACAATGATACCCGCCTATTATTGTCTCCGCCTATTATGCAGGGCAAAGTCCTCTTCTCATACAGAGAAGGCACGAGCATTGATCATCTGCCTGCCCATCGCGAATAGGGATGTTGACTGCGGAAAAAAAACTATTCAGTCCGTCAGTCAGATAATAAAAAATATTTTCCACGTATTTTTTGCTTTATCATATTAATAAAAAATGGTTTAGATAAAATGCATTCAAGTTGAAGGGGCTTGCTACGTCACAAGTCAGTATAAAATCTACCGGGGAGTCACATTTTAACGAATTGCCTACTCTATGTATTGCCGTAATCTTTTAATTACGTAAGAAAATATACGTGTCCAATATTGTTTAATAATATAACTAAAGGAAAAAAATTTTTTTAGTAATTTTCCCTATTGTCATAGTAAATAATGTATGAATTAGGTACCAAACGCAGTTATCTAAATCACATCTAGTTTACCGAATGACAAGTTATTAGACTAATCTACATTATCAAATCATGACAATGTTGGTTCGTGAGCGCACGCACTAACACAAACTGAGCAATGCGTTGTCTAGCCTAAATTCGACACGTGCAGTACACCCACGCGTCGACTAATCAGTCGCGATATGATCTGTCGGTGACAACTGTTGTGAAACCGTCTGCGTGGGCACTTATGTTTGATGAAAGGTTAGGTGACTGTAAAATGCATACGTTAGAAATTTAAACAAAATAACTTCCTACACTCACATCAATCTGCCTAGCCTTTTCCTAACTATGTTAGGGTCAGCTTCTAGTCTAACCAGATGCAGCTGAATACCCGTAATTTACATGGAGTGACTGCCTAACTCTCTCCTCTACAACCTAGTACCTGGGTAATACGATACCCCTTGGTAAGACTGGTTGTCAGACTTTCGGGCTTCTGAGAACCCGTAATGACTGTCAACGATCCGCGAATGACAGCCGCGACCAACGGCTCAACGTGCTTCCGAGGCACGGAGGAGTCTCGATATGTAAAGATGGTCACCAATCCACGGACCAATCCCGGCAAGCGTAGCTTAACCTGATGGATCGACCTGTGCGGCTTTTATTACTTAGCCACGAGCTCTTCATCACATCCTACAAAGTCAAAGTCAAAGTCAAATCATTTATTACAAATAGGCCCTTGCAAGGCGCTTTTGAACGTCAAAAATTACAAAAAAATTGAATTGATTCTAGTCGCCCCTTCCAAAAGGTAGTTTTCGTATGGAGAAGAATGGGCAAGAAACTCCACCGTTACTCTTTTAAAATGTTTTACAATATTTTGTATATATGTAGGTACATTAGTTATATAATTATATGTGAAGACGATGCATCTAAAAATAAAAAAAATAAAATTTACTATACCACAATAGGTAAAGAGAAATTTAAAAAGAGAGCAACAACAGATAAATTAATTACCTATGTGATAGATACATGGTTCTCACATATTTACAAACATTGTAAAATAAGACGATTTTCCAAAAAAAAAAAAAAATTACAATTAATAAGTCAGTGTGTGAGGAAGTAATCACAGAATGTAAAATCAATGTCATATAATAAAATATAATAATTTATACAACTTAAATTCGCAACCAGTTTGATTTTGTCTAGATTCTAGATTATCCTATGGAGCTGGACCAGCATGTTTCCAAGCATTTTTATCTTGGATATAATCCTCTAATTTGTAATATGCTTGTTTACAAAGTGTACTTTTAATATGAGTTTTAAATTTTCTTTCATTTAATTGTAAAATATCACAAGGTATTTTGTTGTAACATTTAACACAGTACCCCATAAAAGATGTATGTACTTTAGATAATCTGAAAAATGGTTGATCTATTTTATCTTTATTTCTAGTATAAAAAGTATGTCTATCACTTATTTTATTAAAAATATGTAGATTTTTTCTTACATACATAAATAACATTTTCATATATGAATTGGCAAGGTACCGTCATAATATTAATCTTTCCAAATAGTTCCCTGAGAGATTCGCGACGATGTAAATCATAAATGGCTCAGACAGCTCTCTTTTGTAAGATAAAGATGGATTCAATGTCAGCAGCCCGACCCCACAGTAAAATTCCATACGACATAATACTATGGAAGTAGCTAAAATAGACCAAACGCGCGGTTTCAACGTCTGTTAACTGTCTTATCTTTCTAACCGCATAAGCGGCCGAGCTTAGCCGCCCCGCAAGAGATGTTATATGAGGTCCCCATTGTAATTTCTCGTCTAGCGTGATACACTCACATGTAACCACACGTAGCAGGACCACCACGAAAACTTGTAGAAACAAAAAAAAGAAATACAAAATGACAGTTGTAAAATGATTTCTACGGCGATGTCAAAAATGAATAAAAGAATTGTAACTTTGTCTTCGAAGAGTCTACTTACTCTCTGTACTCTACCGTGCTTGTAAACAATCTTATTTACTTAGTCTATTTTATTCTATTACAATTCCATTTAATAATATTAAATCGTAGTTAGTTACACGTCAGTAGCAAAGAGAAGTACGTAGCATTATTTTGCTACGTACTTCTTGTTAATAGGGACGATGCCTGGGTATTCGGCGAAGAGGAAGGCAAGCTTGGCTACTTTGAAGTAAGTTCAATTTAAAATGTTTTACTATTTGTAGAGGTTCATAAAACTTGTATGTGTATTTGTGATAGAAAATGGTTTTAAAGAAACTATGGTCACTCGAACGATAATAGTGATGATTACTGGGTAAAAAAAAAAAAAACGGATTAGTCCGTCATCAGTCAGATAATAAAAAAATATTGGACACGTATTTTTTGCTTTATCATATTAATACAAAATTACTTAGTTATAACGCATTTTAAGTTGGAGAGTGGGGGTCGCCACGTCACTAATATGTATAAAATCTACATACTCGTGACGTCATGGCACATTTTACCTCAATGTATCGCCGTAATCTTTAGATTACGTAAAATAAGAAAAAATACGTGTCCAATATTTTTTTATAAACTAAAAGTCGGACAAAAAAAAAAGTGTAGTCATCATCCCTAATAGAAGATTGAAGTTGGGGACGGCATTCGGGTTCCAACCGTCAAGTCATACAAACGTTCATAATATCAAGTGTAAAACTATGCTATGATCATGTGTCATGAATGATTATGTTGAACGATTAAACGAAGAAATATAAAAGTGATGTATTAAGTTTGGTTTTACATGCTGCTTACCTACTGCTAATTTCCTAAAAGAAATCCCTAAAAACATTTTACTCGACTCGAAGATCGAACCAAGGCTCAGCAGTTGATCTCGCAACTAGGTACTAGACTAACGATGTAGTCACTAGATTAACGAGACATAAATACAATTGTTTGTAAAAGTGATCTCAATAAGATTGCAAATGTGTTCAATAAAACCTCTTTGCCACACCTCTGTCCTAAGCAAAAACTCATAACACGTCTTATGTAACCAACTTCCACTAATCATTTCATAACACAATATTCTTTACCCTTTCATAAAAAAAACCATATAACAATATCTTTTCAACTAACTTACAGCACAGCTTTGAACAATATCACGTCCGTATTGATGACCGCACAAGCCGTCCTATGACGTCACTACCTTCAGAATCCCCGTACATAACTGTGTAAAAATTACATCAAAAAACAAAAGACGCTCGATGACGTCAGAAATAAAAATGGTGGAGTAACAATTATGAATTTCGAACGGGTAACGTTTTTACGTAAGTGAGACTGAGGTGCGACGTTTTGTGAAAAGTTTGCTGATGTTGAAGACGCGTGTTTTAAAACGTGATAGTCTAAACACGGGTGAGGGGTATCTTTACTTTGTGAAAGACACACTGGTTTGTTGGATGGAAAGCTTAAGGAAATTCGAGTTTTCTCGATTTTATGTCACTTTTCTAGCTTTAAAGAGCTTTCATTATGCTTCATTATAATTTTATTTGATTTTATTTGGTTGTATCAGATGATTTCTATTAACTTATGTTTGGCGGTGGGTGTTATTTACCTGAAATAAATGAATTTATTATTTATTTTCTTATTTCTAAGGAAGATACGTGCATTCTGATCCTGGAAATAACCAATAGTAGTCTTGGTGTCAAGCATCGTGTTTTTATTTTTATTTTGGTGTGTGTATAGGCCCTCATCCAGGCTATATTTTAACTTTGATGGTGTCTTAGGGAAGGTGCATAAGCCTTTTAAGAATATTTGGGTAACAGGCTGTATAAAGAGGATACAAAGAAGATAATATACACATCCAGGCGCAGGATAGCCTTCGTTATTGAGGTGATACGACAGCGGCTCCCCCTATCATTATCAGTCATCAGAAGACAACCGCTAAGCAACTAGCGACGCGACGCTCCGCTGGAGTGACAGTCACCAGCCAGTGTCACTCAAAACTAGACGGCACTACTTCCTGCGTCTAAGGTACAATTCCGTAGCCAACCGCAGGCGATAGCAGCAGGCGACGTGTCGCCGTAACTCGACTGGTTTCTATGTATTTCTATGAAACCGACGTGTCGCTAGCTACGGAAGGTATTTCATTGAAATTCATAGAATTCGCCTTCTGCTGCCGCCTGGGCTCGGCTACGGAATTGTACCTGAAATTCATCTATAATATTGTAACAACAATTTGTAACCTTTTTTCTGCCAATTTCTACAACTTTCCACTCTCTGTATCAGTATGTCACATTGTAATCTCCCACTATAATCCTGTATTCATGACCGAGGTAATTGTACAAAATGACCGGGCAGTGTTGAATTGTAGATTATATTCGACATGTGTCGCATAATGGGTTTATTTTGTCTATTATTCACGTCTCTATACACGTGTTACAAAGAAAGGAGGGTTTTGTTAAGATGGGTTATTATGAGTTATGTAAAAGTCACTTGGTTTGAAATGGTAAGGGTGAATAAGGGCTTGGAACAATAGAATAGGCAGTGATGTCAATGTTTGGTAATTTTCACTCTGTTGTCCTTTTAGCTGTGCAAAAACCTCCCCGAGTTTGTATACGCATTTTTCCTGCGCCACGAAAGAAAAATGAAATTGGAAAGGACCGCCATTTCTTTCCAATTTCATTTGTGTGTAAAAAAAGGGATTTTGAAAATCACCGAATGGCATAATCTGCGTAAAGTTCCCACTCCTGGGATATAGGTTTCTGTGAGAGGGAGTGGGCAGTAATCCAGCACGCGGGCCCAGTGTGAGTTCGCAGATGACACATGTCTTCGAATTTTTGGTTCTAGGACATGCCGGTTTCCACACGATGTTTTCCTTCACCGTTTTGAGAGCAGTGGTGATGAAATAATTTACACAGAGTAAAGCGCCTGTCAGGGTTCGAAACTACGACCTACAATTCGTAAGTCTGGGCCGTTACCACTGGACCACCACTGCTCACTGTAACGAACAGGATCATCAGCAACAATATTGCAGCAGAAATATGTCCAATGCTGGACAAAGGCCTCGGAACCAAGCGTCACTACATCGACTACTGAATGGGATAAAGTTCATTTGTGAAGAAATTTGCTCAATAGCTAGTTATAACTAAAATTTATGGCAACTGGACCTGTTTAACATGTCGTTAATATGTCAAAATTCACCTTTAGAATCTTGTTAAAAATAGTCTAAGAAGAAATTCTATCGCGCCACACACAACTCAACAAATTGATTCAAATAAAATGTAAAATGGATTCATAAAGGAATAAATTCATGGGGCCAATAGCTACCACGTGCGACGGTGTATGGCATCCAATTACATGCGAATGTGAGACACTTCAATTTACATAGATGTTTGAGTATTCTTAACATTTGAATTGAATTTACATCTATTTCATACTACAGGGGCTAATGGAAAAATGATTACGATCTCTGTCGTGGAAGCCCAGTAAATCACTTTGATGAAAAAACAGCAATCTGCTTAGCCTTTTCTAGCAAGCTAACCGGCTTTTTACATGGAGCCACTCCCTATCCGACCTCCAAAACCCAGTAACGAGGTAATACGATACCCATTGGTAAGACTGATTATCAGACTGAAGCCGGGGCCAACGGCGTAACGTGCTGTCCGAGGCGCGGAGGTGTCACCCATCCACGGACCAACAAGACCAACACGGCAAGCGTAGCTTAACCTGATGGATCGACCCATGCGGCTGTTATTACTTAGCCACGAGCTCTTCACCTCGTAAATCACTTTTAATGAGAGATAAAGAACTAGTGTGTATATTTATAAATGTAAATAAAAACAGAAGAGCATACTCACTGCCATAATCGCCCCTTAAAATAAAAAATCAAAATCAAAAGTCATTTATTCAAAATAGGCTGAGAATCAGCACTTTTCGAACGTCAAAATTACAAAACTTATTCAGCTGCATCCGGTAATAGGGTGGAAGCCAACCCCAGCTTATTTGGAAAAAGGCTAGCCAGGTGACAATGACTGTCATAATCACCATGCTTGGGAGATGAATTGGTGATCACAGATTTTTAGGTACTGCTTCTTTTTTCGACTTCAAACTCAACTCTCAATTCGACTGTATGTTTTTTTTGTAAGTTTGTTACGCAAAATGTTAATTATGAATTGATTTTGATGATACTTTTTTTGTTCGTTAGGTCATAATTTCCTAGAAATTTCCTGGTCTACATATGTGCCAAATTTCATCCAAATCCGTTCAGCCGTTTTAGCGTGAAAGCGTAACAAACAAACTCACTTTCGCATTTATAATATGAGTTAGGATATAAAATATAACACTAAATTAAATGACTAACTAACTAACTATACAAATAAATACAAACTGCTCATAACCTAGGCGTTGGCATTTTTTTTTCCAGTAACCTTGTATCGCGTGAGTAAGACCCTGTTTTTGTCCCGGGATTCTGAAACATAAATGAATTAGTCCGAAAAAGAGACTGTATTTTTATTGGCATGCTAACCAATCTTATACCCGAAACAAAATTATCTTTAAATAACTGTAGAAACAATTATTCATCATATTGAATAGATCTCAAAACCGAAGAAAAAAAGGTTGACTGGCAGAGTTGTCCCTGTTGCATTAAGTCCGGCTTTATTCCACTTTTTTTGTTTGTTTTTTGAGTTAATATAAACGGTTACACATTACAGTATTACACACAATTTGAGTGACTGAACGAGTAAATGTATAACCTACGAAATATTCCAAATATTATCTTAAAGAAAAGTTATAAAAGTAATGCGTTATGCGTTAACAATTTCATTAAAGTACAATAAAATTACATAATTAGTTAATGTTATAACTAAAAACTAAACAGGCATGCAAATGAAGAAATAAAAACAAGAAATTATAAAGTTTCAAGAGTATTACGGTGTCCTTCACCTCACAATCCTCACCTTTGAAAACTTCATGAAAATCAATTTTTAAAACGCCAAAAAATTGTCATAAATAGTCACCAAGGTTAAAGAAATAGTCGCATTAAGATTCCGAAGATACAGTTATAAGTTGGTGAGGATTGTGGGGTGAACGTCTCCACACAATCCTCGCCTCAGTGCAAGCAAACGGCTGGGAGTACCGACTTGGTTTCAATTCCAAAAAAGAGTCAAGAAATAGTCATGCCAAATCTCGAAAATAGTCCTTAAGGGATTTCGGAGATATAAAGGGGTCTTGGTGAGGATTACGTGGTGAGCCTTTCTCGCCACAATCCTCATTTGATTACTACGGACCGCCTATTTTTAATTTGAATTAGGTGTCAGAAAATTGTCAAGAAATAGTCGTCTCCAATCATAATAATTTCGACCTGGGTTTACTATGTAGAAGTATGTTAAACTTCCATGTAAACATCTACATACATTTTGTTTTGGTACAGTCGGGAACAGTAAAATTAAAGAATTTAAAACAGTAATAAAAATTTGTAGTTACTTACGCATATTTTTTTTTTAATATGCGTGATTGTGTGGTGAAGGACACGTATTACGGAGCATCATCCGAAATAGTTTTACGAATAAGGCTAAGACTGTTGAACCCATATGAAGTTTAAATTATTAAAAAAACACATAAATAAAAACCTGAACCACGGCAATCACTAGAGGAAAGAATAACCTACACAAGTTTATTGTATTCTACAACCTACCCACATTTCTTACCGCTAAACGAGTTCGGATCTAGCTCACAAGATGCGCACGATTCGCTCAATAGGGCCACCTGGACGGTTACCGTTACCCTGTAATCCTAGTGACATAAAAATATTACCACCTGGCGCTTCGTAATTGTGGGTAAAAACTATTTTATAATTGGGTGAGGTTTTTTTGTAATAGGTAATGGTTTATGCTCACACCAAATAAAAAACCAAGACAGAGCGCTGTCAACAGTAATGTGAAGCCGGTTTCGTAAACATGTGTGCACTTTTTGTGGTGTAGTTTGATTGTAGTGTCATTGTATCAGGTTGTAAATATGTGCGTGTGCGTGTGAGCGTGTATGCACAGAGCGGCAGTGTAGTTTTGGTTATTGTTCGCAGCGCTCTGTCTTGGTTTTTTATTTGGTCTGAGGGTTTATGTAAGTTAAATATTGTCTATGGTTAAATGCCTCGTTGGTCTAGTTGGTTGTAACCGCTACTGCTGAGCATGTTGTCCTGGGTTCGATTCCTAAGTCGGGCAAAGTCTTATTGAAAGAAAGAAAGAAAGAAACAGTATTTATTGAGACTCGCACAGGAAATCACATTAAACTAAAAACACATTAAACATAAATAAAAAAACAAAGTAACATTAAATGAAGGAAGTCCTGTACGAGGCCAAAAGGCTCCTATCTCAGCATGATGCCGCGACATTTAAAAATAAATAAAAATATTATATATATAAATAAAATATATATATATTTTATTATATTATATTATAAATATTATTATTTATTATATTGGGTTCTCAGAAGCAGCCCGGAGTCTGGATTTATGCCCAGTCGATGGCAAAAGGCTCGCTCCCTATTACATGGGACTTTAACATATTCGGCGAAATGTGGGTGTACTATAGTACACCTCCCAACCCATCGGGGAGGACAAGACGTAATCGTATGTAAAATTGAGAAAAATATTACCATATTTTTTTTTTTTTCAGGTTTGTCAATATCGTCCGAGTTGAACTAAACAAGAATAATTCGGAAACAAAAAATCCGAATCCGGAAATGAAATCCTGAAAAATAACATTGTATACTTGAAATCTCTGGAGACAGGTCAGCAAGACTAACCGTACTCCAGCAAGTTAGAATGACTTTTTTTTGGATTAAGATTTACCTTATCAGTCACCGTCCATAAAAAGGACAATTTCTCTTATCAACTCATAGTCATGGCTTTAACAAATACCGGAATATAAATAAGGGTTAAAAAACCCTTGATAACCCATAAAGGAAACAAGCTTTAGTTTGTACCAACATTCTACCAAGAATTAAACACTCTCCCATCGATTCTAGGTCTCTAGGGCCCAAAGAACCTAAGTACTAGACTGGATAATTGCAGACTATTTAACAAGGGCACAAAAAGTGGTCTGTACTTCACAATACAGGGCAGGTGGGCAACTAGCATAACGATCTGGGTGTAGTTTAAAGGATACGGGACGGGTGCGATACGATGTGAATTGGTGTATATTGCGGATCTATATTTTTTATTAAATTAAATATTTTACAGCTCTAGTGGCAATCATGTCATTTGGTTTAAATAGGTCTTTATTTTTATTATTTTATTTATCTTTTATATAGATTCTTTTCTTTTAGATTTTGTGAATGTGAGAACGTTGTAGGCTTAACAGACAGTAGATCTATGTACCATTTTATATTTTGCTAAGTACCTGGTACTTGTTGATAGGCCTACTAAATAATGCTGACCTGTAATTTACTGACTGCAATACCATGCAGGTATTTAGCAGTCTCCATCGTCTTCTTGGGACACGCACCGGAAATACAAACAGTAATAAAAAAAATTAATAAAAAAATAAATGGCAGCATTTAAAAACTCACAAAATAATAACGACCTGTTTCAGGCCAAAAAGGCTCTTTACTCAGCATAAGTAAGCGTATTCTGATAGGGGCCACTGGGAAACACCTATGGACTTAGATAAATCCCACCAGGGCATTACGAAATAAATAAAACAACAAAAATAATAATAAGTATTGATCACCACACCTCGTTACAATTTTTCGCCCACCACGAGCCATGGTCGTCTCAGATTGACTTTGAAAGCACAAAATAATAGCCTTAAATAGTCACATTACATGCCAACTTTTTGAACCTGCAACTATACGTGCAACAGATAAGCTTGCTGATTTTAATTAATGATTAGTGGACGCTGAGGAAACCGGCATGTCCTAGAACCAAATTCGAAGACATGTGACATTTACCAACCGGCACTGGGCCCGCGTGGTGGATTACGGCCCTCTCCCTCTCACAGAGAGGAGGCCTGTGTCCCAGCAGAAGGAACAATAAATGCTGATTATTGTTTTGCTGGACGCTGTAGTGCATATAAAGCTACTGCTTATAAGATTTCTGTCGACATCTACAAAAGTTAAGTTTGGTAAACACAGTTGTAATTTTACATTTCTTACACTGCTGATTGGCGTGTCAAATCATTAATTGTCATGATAGCGGGTCGTCATGACAACACATTGATTGATTGACGGCCACAATTTACTTCATATTGCTTGAATGATTGATGTTAGAATAAAATCAAGGTTATGTTGACATATAACTATTGGATGGTTATTACTAAATATGGTAGGATTTTCATAAAGTACCTACTATGTAGGGGCATCTCCATTAAACTTTTAAGTAATATAATAGACATCGTAGCCCCCTATCTAGCTGTTACTTTTAATAAATGTGTTGATTTAGGAACTTTTCCTGACCTCATGAAAAATAGTAAAATCATACCATTATTTAAATCAGGTAATAAAAATGACGTTGGCAATTTCAGGCCTATTTCTATTTTACCAGCATTTAGCAAAATATTTGAAAAGTTAATACTCAAGCAGTTGCTAAAACATTTTAATTTAAATAGCCTCCTTCATAATGAACAATATGGCTTTACAAAAGGTCGTTCGACTACAGATGCGGGTGTTGCTCTGCTGAAACACATATTTAACGCATGGGAGAACTCGCAAAATGCTATTGGGGTTTTCTGTGATCTCTCCAAAGCCTTTGATTGCGTGCACCATGACACGCTTTTGCGTAAACTACGTCATTATGGTGTGCTAAACGAAGCTCTCAACGTTATAAATTCGTATTTACATAATAGGTCCCAATGTGTAGATGTTGATGGTGTGAAATCTTCCGGGCTACCAGTTCAGTTAGGTGTACCTCAAGGCTCAATACTGGGTCCATTCTTGTTCTTAGTGTATATCAATGACTTACCATTCTATTTAAAGGGTATCTGTAAAGTTGTACTGTTTGCAGATGATACCTCTCTTATTTTTAAAGTAGACAGGAATAGACAAGATTTTGACGATGTAAACAGTGCACTCTCAATGGTTACAGATTGGTTTACGACAAATAACCTAGTTCTCAATGCTAAGAAAACGAAATGTGTAAAGTTCGCCCTACCTAATGTTAGAAATCTAGGTCCCAACATCGTCTTAGATAAAGAGGTGCTTGAATCCGTAAATTCGGCAGTTTTTCTGGGCATAACAGTAGACGCCAAACTTCAGTGGGGCCCACATATATCGAGCCTAGCGGGAAGGCTCAGTTCCGCCGCCTACGCCGTCAGGAAAGTAAGACAATACACTGACGTCGATACAGCTCGTTTAGTCTATTTTAGTTATTTTCATAGCGTTATGTCCTACGGTCTTCTGCTGTGGGGCAAAGCTGCTGATATTCAAAATATATTTGTCCTTCAAAAACGAGCTGTTCGAGCTATTTACCAGCTAGGTGCCAGAGTTTCTCTAAGAGATTTTTTCAAAGATATTGGTATCCTCACGGTGGCATCTCAATTCATCTTCGCCAATATCTTATATATTAGGCAAAATATACACTTATACACTAAAAACAGTGATTTTCACAATGTTAACACTAGAAATAAGGACAAACTACGAGCTCCCTTTCACCGGCTTCATAAAGTTCATAACTCATTTGTTGGGCTTGGTATAACTTTTTATAACAAGCTACCCTCTTCTTTGGTAGATTTGCCTTTTAATGCGTTTAAAACGAAAGTAAAATCCAAGCTTTGTTCAAAGGCATACTATTCTATCAACGACTACTTAAATGATAAGAATAGTTGGTCGCTGTAGTTAACTCAAGACAATGTTTATGTTCTTTCTCCAGCTTACCCACTGACAAGTTATATGAGTTTATATAAGTAATTGTTTAATTTATTTGACTATAAAAGTCAAATTATTTAAATTTAATTATTGTTGACATTTTAAGTCAAGTTATTTTAATTTATTTTTGACAAAATCTACTCATCACACTGTTTTTTTATGAGTTGTATTGCAATATGTGGTTAGCTAGTGACCTCGACAATTGATCATATTATTTATTACTATTAGTAATTAACTGTTTGTTTATTTATTTTACCTCGATGGTCCTAGTTTATCATTTATAACTTCCAGTTACAACTATATGTAAGCGGGCACGCCCTTTATGCCTGGTGGCTTTTATTAAGATATTAAGTTCTGTTTACGTTTTGTTTTTTATTTCTGCCTGAGTATAGTTCTCGATGATTTTGTTTGGTATATTGGCGTGTGCTAGCTTATATATGGCTAATAATTTAAATTATGTTTTGTGTTGCTTAATGTAAATTATTTTGAATACTATTATATAGAATCTTCTTTTTGTTCTTTTAACTGAACAGACAGCTGTGCAGCTGGGGAGTTTGTTGCGCCACTTCTTCTTCCCAGCTAACGCACTAGGAAGTGGTGAAGGGTGGGCGTTTTGGGGGACTGTCTTATGTAATTTTGACGTTCGAAAAGTGCTGATTCTCAGCCTAGTTTGAATAAATGACTTTTGATTTTTGATTTTTTGATGTTGTTGCCACATTATTGATAGTTTGAAACTTATTAATAAGTTATTATATTTAGTTTGACATCATTGTAAGGGCTTCCTTCACCGCGGGCCTACGGATTGTGAGCAATGGGTAGCTCGCCGTCCGATATTGGCTCGGGTCGCTGTGTTCCACGCGCGCCTCAAAGAGATGTCAGTACAACTGACGGGGTCCGCTAGGACCGCTGCCTGCCAGGATCGTGGGAAAGTCCTTAAGAGATACCGTGGCCCCTGGCAAGGTACAGGCAACTGAAGGAACACGGGTGGGTTTTAGTCAGTAAGAGACTGACACGCCCTGTGCTCCGTCCAAAGCGGGAGAATTTATTTGATAATTTCCCACACAAAAAAATGAGTTTCCTTCACTCTAACCATAGAAATATAAGAAGGAAAGAAAATACGTTTATATGCGGTAAATATGACGCAAAGAAACAACACAAACACGAAGAAGAACAAGTTGGAGGAAAATATGCGTCACATCCACGCAAAACGGCCATTGCTCAGCATAACGCCGCGACTCTATGCGAGAGAGAGCTGCAGCGCTGGTATTCAGCAACATGCAGTTGACGTATTGTAAAAGAATGGCAAATAATGCCAAAAATAAGTATTTTCGTGCGCTTTTCTTCCCCTTTACATATTTCTTTAATTCGACGGCCTCTTGTCGACATGCGGGTCGAGCAAAGTGGTATTAGAAGAAAATTTTCAATTTAGCAGTCCGAAAATTCGGATTAAGCCCGTAATAGACATGCCCATGACATGTAACTGGCAGAAAAACATTGCAAGTAGCTTGCATGCCTTCGTGACATTCACCAATCAGAAGGTGTTAAATGACTCGCCATTGAGTCATGTAATGAAAGCTACTAGCATGCTTCTGTGCAAGTTACAGGCATATGTATTACGAGCCTTAGTGCCCAGTTAACAACATCTCTCTCTTCCCCTTCAGTGACTCCATGCATGATGATATTTATTTATTCACTTTAAGGTTCACCCACAGCACATACATATACATAGAGATAGTAAATCAGACGGTAATATTCTAATATATATGCCAATTACAGGTAAACACAACATTGACAACATCGACGCCAGATTACCGCTTACTTGCTAACTTAAGACTACGTGTACAATTGATTTAGGAAATATAAAAGAAAGAAAGATAAATAATTAAGTTACGAAAATAAAATAAAATTAAAATTATGACAGAATAGATTGGATTTGCACCATTAATCAAAAAATTACGACTACGATTCATTGGTGTGTAGGGAGGCCAAGATTCTCGATTTGAACTTCACTTTAGGGTCATTATATATATCAGCTTCGGGTACGGACTTATTAAATGAATGAAGATTTCTACAAATCTTAATGAGTGGTGAGTTGAGACCTATGTTTGTAGAGGTAGTAGGGCGCTGTATTATTGTGGTTATGGGAAAGCGTGGAATTCTAGGCGGAACCTTTAATAAAATGCTCACTACAATCTATGCGACCGTTCACTAGTTTGTGGAGGAACATAAGGCTGTGCATAAATCTCCGTTGCCGTTTTTCGTATTTAATTACCATCACGTCAAATAATCGTGGTATATAAGTGGTAGTACAACAGATTATGCGGTGTAACGGGACCCACCACATGCCAGGTGATACCATCAATTAAAAATAAAGGACTGGGCAATATGTGCCTAGCGATGAATTTTACTTGAACTATGCAATAGCTTGTTCTCACAGCTTGTTTTAAGGGTTGTACCCAACGGGTGCCAGCGGGACTCTGTTACTAAGGTTCCGCTGTCCGTCCGTCTGTCACAGGGCTGTATATTTTGAACTGTATTAGGTAGACACTTGAAATTCGCAGTGTGTAATATGGCCGCTATAACAACAATCCAAAATAGAATATTTAGAATGAAAATTACAGTTCATAAAGGTGACATGCGCCCGCAATACGATGTGGGAAAAATCATTTTATTGCATTATTAACGCTCTTTGATCGTCCATCGACAGTGGAGCGACGATCTTCGCAGGGTGCCTGGTAGCAGCTGGATGAAAGTTGCCGAGAATCAAGCTGAATGGCGTGCTGTACTGTAAGCTGATGATGGTAATGATGATCGTCCATCGATGCTGAAATATTTTTTTATGTGTTCAAAGGCGTCGCCACCGGGGCAGGCCTAAAAAACGCTGGTATGACGATTTGTACTCGTTCCTGTCCGATTGACCGGAGAAGGCAACATAAGGAAAACTCGAAAAGTATTGGAGATACCTTTTCCCAGCATCGGGACAACATAGACTAGCTAAGTAAAACAATCAGTCTGCCTACCCTTTTATTTATTTATTTAAACTTTTCACACTGAAAAAAGTACAAAGGCAGACTTAATGCCTTAGGCATGCCTAGCCTTAACCTTTTCCCAACTATGTTGGGGTCGGCTTCCAGTCTAACCGGATGCAGCTGAATACCAGTATTTTAAATGGAGCGACTGCCTATCTGACCTCCACAACCCAGTAACTGGGTAATACGATACCTTCTGACGGCCCGTAACGACTGTCTAAGATCCACGAATGACAGCCGGGACCAGTGGCTTAACGTGCTTTCCGAGGCACAAATCGAGACTCCTCTGTCTCGATTTGTAAATATGGTCACCCATCCACAGACCAACCCCGGTAAGCGTAGCTTAACCTGATGGATCGACCCGTGCAGCAGTTATTACTTAGCCACAAGCTCCTTCTCCGAGCTAAAAAATAAATAAATTATATACGTATAATATTACCTAGGTACTTCAAGGTAATTTCTTAAAATAAATTTTGGTAAATATACATTATAGGTTAATAAAATGAATAAAAACCAGTACTGCGGTTTACTGGTTTTTATTCATTTTATTAACCTATAATGTATATTTAATTTATTATTATTATATTAATTAATAATTTAATTTAATTTAATTATTAATTTATTATATTTATTTATTTTATTTTCGTAAAATTCCAAACATATGACAAACAAAGCAAAATAATTGGTAGCTAATGGTTTTGATGAGGTAATATTTTGGTATATAGGTGTCACGTGTTTAACAACGTCTTTATTTGACATTGCAATATAATTCAATTTTTATCCTTGTGTACAAAATATTTACCTACTATTAATAATCGAAAATTGCATTAATACGCGCAATAATTCCAGAATGTGCGATCAAACTAAACATAAAAAAAAAAAACCAACGGTTTGTGACTATAAACAAAGTGCGCACAGTTCCAGCGTGCGCAAAGAAATCGTGAGATATGGGACTTATTTTATGACGTCTAGTCTTCGGAAGAATTCGGGTTTCGTGACGATGTTTCTTTTTTATGACTGACGCACCGAAGGATTGATTTTTGACCTGGATTTTTCTGGAAAATAGAATGAGATAAATGACTGAGATAATTGTTTTGCATTTGTTCGATAACAATCATTTCGAAGCGCGTGTCTACAAAGGTTTATTTGTGTCAATTTTTATTGGCGAATAATGATGGATATAAGAATTAAAATAACCTAATTAACATGAAAAACAATTATAAATCTACAGATCTCGGTTGGTTTTAAACCAAGATTTCCTGTTTGTTACCTCTTGATAATTAGGTACATTTTAAATTTATTTAGTATATTTAGTACCTTTTCGTATTTAAAATGTTCCTTATTCACTGTTTTTCAACGGCTGCGTTATACAACACTTAAAACAACAACGACACTATAAATAGAATTTACTAATTGCTTTGAAATTAAAACAATGACTTTTTTCAAAGAATCCAATCAGAATCAGAATTAAAATAATAATTCTGACGTCTTTAATGTAAAAGAAAAACATAGACTTTTTCTAAGTATAGGTAGGTCCCTATTGTAGCTAGAAATAGCCAAGTCTGGTGCGCAGTAATCAATGATTGTATAAAACAATAGTTGAATAAAAGGTGATATTTTTTCAAAGAAAATAACGTTTTAATCAAAACATGAAAGTGCCTACAGTCCTGAGAATCTCACTTCTCACCTACACCATGGCACAATATAAATAAGAAACAGTATTATATCTTCATTGAAAACGGTCGAAACAACGGGCTTGGAAATCTCAGTACGCAACAGTAACGAGTGCGTGGCAGTAACGCACGGACGCGAAAACTTTGTTTACCGAACAACTGTAGGTAAAAATTATTTCAAGGTCGCTGCCGAGATACAATACTGTTACTTATTTATACTGTGACTGTGGTATCGAATAGTGCGTTATATAAGGTCTAGTAATTCATAGTGTTTTGTTTGGGCAGTCAACCTCAAACATATATAATAAAAACCAAACCTTTAATGCACATTATCACTATAATAGGTTAATAGTCACAAAAAAAATTAAGATTATTATGGAAATACAATTGTCAAACTTAATACACACACCTAATTAAAAACAATACAGATACTCATACATTAATCAAATATTACAATAAAGCCGCAATTTCACTTACGCCTAACAAACTAAACCAGCCTAACGGTGTAAGAATAGTGCGTTACATAAACATCGCACTGCATCGCCCTTGGCGGCTGGGCAGCGACCCCGGTCGCTCAAGGTCGAGCGTGCACACTCGCGCGTGCGTTCGTGTGCGAACGTTAGGGTCGCGATTGTTTTATGCGGCTGGGAAGTTGAATGCACTTTTTGTTTGGATCGTCTGGAATATTTGTGTGTGGTTTTAATTTTTGTTTAGGTTTTTGTGTCTAAAATAATAATATTTCATCGAAACTACAATGTTGCATGCTCTGAAGAGTTTACAGGAAAATAACCTCAAGGGTATTTTTTGGAGTTATTTCAGAACAAAGTATGGCGATGATTTAATTAAAAAATCCATTTACGGACAAAGGAAGACGGATAATTTATTGAATGATAACAATGCGATTTGAGTATAGGAAAAATGTTGACGTAAATAATACACATACTTACCTATTTTTGATTGACCTTTATAATGATTTTTTATGAGTCAACTAGCTTTACCCGCCCCGACTTCGCACGGGTAGCACTAAACCCTACCCTACCTACCTACTTACCCTACCTACCCTACCTACCCTACCTACCCTACCTACCCTACCTACCCTACCTACCCTACCTACCCTACCTACCCTACCTACCCTACCTACCCTACCTACCCTACCTACCCTACCTACCCTACCTACCCTACCTACCCTAATTTTCTTCAACATTTTAAAACCAAAATCAGTTAAATTGGCCCAGCCGTTCTCGAGTTTTAGCGAGACTAACGAACAGCAATTGATTTTTATATATATCGATGAAAAAATTGCGCTACTACAAAGATATTCATGATTCAATAAGCGATTACACAATAATATCATCAAATTATTATGCATTATTGTAATTAACCATTTTTCTAAACTTATTGTTCACATAATATATGTATTTATTAGTGTGCAAACTGCCACCGATTCTTAGCTTTAGTCACTTAATAGAATCGACTAGGAAAAAGCTACGTAACTTAAGTAGCTAAAGATTATTTAATGAATATTTAGCGAAACCTTATTTTATCATGAAATTCGCAAAAAATGCAAACATTCGCAACCAAACTCGGAGACACAAAAACGCGTAAAACAACTACACCCTTTACACATCAAATACTGCAACCTAAACCGTCCACCATTTTACCAAGACCTCTGTTGTTCCATTGAATTCGTTTCATCCCCTCAAATTTCCAAGACACAAGCGGGAGGGGGTCTCAAGATAAAGTGGTCGACACACGCACACATATGCATGTAACGAGCATGATGTCTGCAAATGTATAGAAAGGAAAATCTCAAGACTATTTTTGTTATAAACTGAGATGTTAATCATCAGAAGTTTTAACAAAGGAGTTACTTTGGAAAGACATGATATTGATTTTCAATTACATGGTGAGATGATATCAGCTTGCTGTAATGCTATGCCGGATACCCCTTAGACAAAATAAATAATAATAATTTGGATGAATCAAACTTGTTTCAGTGATTAGTGGAAGAACTTGTCCGGGAAAGAACTAACACTGTATCTTTTTCTGCCTCCAAGCTGCGCCTTTAGTGCGAAAGGTGGTGGCAATGCAATGTTACATTAGGTACAGTCACGAGCACCAATATGTATCCACTTAGCAAAATTCAAAAGCGATTTTCGCATGGAATAACGACTGCAACTTTGAGATAAGATCTATTTCATATTAGTGTGGGTTCCAAAATACTATGTTCGTAACAACATAAAATTACAATCACCACAGTAGGAGAAAATCACTTTTTAAAGTTGCTAAGTGTATACATATTGGTGTTCGTGACTGTACGAGTACAAGTTTCACAATTTTTTTATTTTATTAAACTGTTATTAATTGAAAAATGTTCCTATACGACTGATGAATTTCAGAATGATAAAATGAATGTAGACTTATTTATTTATGTGATTGGAGAAACCATTTTTTTGTTGAATATTGTAATTTAAGATTATTTATTTATGCATTGACTGTAGAAACTATTCCATATTTGATATTGGAGGAGCTCGTGGCTAAGTAACAACAGCCGCACTGGTCCATCCATCAGGTTAAGCTACGCTTGCCGGGGTTGTTCAGTGGATGGGTGACCATCTTTACATACCGAGAATCCTCCGTGCCTCGGAAAGCACGTTAATCCGTTGGTCCCGGCTGTCATTCATGGATCTTTGACAGTCGTTACGAGTCGTCAGAAGCCCGAAAGTCTGACACCAGTCTTACCAAGGGGTATCGTATTACCCAGTTACTGGGTTGTGGAGGTCAGATAGGCAGTCGCTCCATGTAAAATACTGGTATTCAGCTGCATCCGGTTAGACTGGAAGCCGACCCCGACATAGTTGGGAAAAGGCTAGGCAGATTGATTTTGTAGAAATTATTCCATATTGTTCTTATTTCGCATGCAACCATATTTGTACACCTCTTGGCATAACATAACTTTAATTTAAGAGCTGTATTCACTACCTATGTTACACAAATAAAACAATTATTATGATTTTGACACTTCTCAATTTTATTTTTGTAACCTTTTCCATTACGTTCGGCCGTCCCTTTAGGCTGTTAAGACATAAGAACTAGAATCGCTTATCTACAGGAAAAACTGGCCAAGTGCAAAATGGACACGCACACGAAGGGTTTAGTACCATAGTTTCATGTGTCTACCTATTACAATTCAAGAGATACAGCGATTGTTAAACACGAACAAAAAACGCCGTCGATGTTTCTTGTAAGGGGTGGAGGCACCCTTTAATTTTAAATTAAATTTAATTATTTTGTTCTTATAGCGGCAATAGAAATACACAGCGGTGAAAATTTCCATTGTTACGGTTTATGAGATACAGTCCGCTGACTAACAGACGGACAGCGGAGGCTTATTATTCCTAAAAAATATTATATGATATTTGTTCTCGTAGTTGCTTCACCATTGCCGAATCTCCACTGTTAACAAAAACATTGATAATAATCATTACCTATCTTTTTCTGGACCGGACGATTCTGCCAATCTTATTGATCCCTCAATGCCCTTCTAGTGTAAGTCTAATGATACCAACGTAAAGAAAAACTGTGCTCATTTCACAACCGGAAATAGCACGTTTCTCAAAAACACACCAAGATCACATCTCGTGTGCAAAAAGTTGAGAGGCGCAAACCGAGCCCGCAACGTGCAGCGTTTCGTGAAAACGTGTGTTGAAATAATAACAAATTTCTTTAACGATGTTATTTAATATTTACAATGAATTACAAAAATATGTAATGTTTATTGCATTTCTAATGATGCAAGCTTAATCGATATTTTCCAGTTCTGAGCAGATACTGTATTTTTGCAACAAATGGTGTAACGGTTTCTGATACCGCCGTTGATATTGTATGCTCGGCACTAGATTTTTTAGGCTCATTGCATTCCTTATGATGCAAGTTTTCTTTGATTGGGATTTTTTTAATTTCTAAGCAGATTTACGGTTGATATGAGTCTATATATAAAATTATTTTGCTATTGTCAACTTCATATGCATTTTTACACCTATTTTACGAAATATTTTTGTTATATCTTTTTAGGTCCTTTGTCAACTCTTGGGAACGACAACAGAATCACCATTCTAGCTGAACATGTTTTTGTACTATACTGATTGGAATTTCGACATATAGTGAAAAATAGAGGATTGCGCGCATGCGCCTGCCTTCGCGATGTGACGTCATAGGAAAATTATATTCTGCCTCAAAATTGTCTTAAATATGACATATATTTTGCGTGCTCAACCATTACTCTAGAATTAAAAGTCTTGTAGTTATTAGGGATTGAAATCTTACATGTTTTTGACGGTCAGAAATATTGAACTTACTGCAGTACTTAGCTACTACTAGCGAAAAGATGTTTTCACGTCAAAAGTACGTTAGCATTATGACGATAAGTACTAAAACTGTGCTATGTAAACATAATCATCAGTTCAACAATTTTTAATCAACATTTTTGCAACCGACCAGTACAAAATGCCCGCCGGGAAACGTCGAAATCCTTTCGATATTCGAAACTCAATTTTTTTTCGAGGGGCATTTTACTCTGGTTGTTCTGAAATAAAAGGAATGCGAAATTGTCGGTATCGATAAGGATTGAAAAGCACGTTATTAGTCTTGCGTTTTTCATGAATTTCGTATTGAAAAATGAAGGAATTTCATCGTAACAAAGGTTGGAAAACATTGCGATTGTAATTTACGACATGGTGTTTAATGGGCTTTCATCTTTTTATCTTTTTTTCTTAAATTAAGCATAATATTACTAGAGGTGATACAAAACACGGATGTTTACCCTTCAGTAGTTTTTGTACTACTATTTAGCTTTGTAATTTTCCTTTAAAAAACGGAAATTTTTAGTGAATGAATGATTGTGATGTGAATGGAAATTTACGATTAGTTTGATACATTTCAGTCATGTTACGTGTAACTTTTTTATGAAATAGGTTTCAGTTTTCAACACCAAGAGGTTAAGTCATGTGTCTTAATTTTCTACGGAATTCTTCAAGCCAGTGTCACAGCAAACCTGCTTGGTAGAAAGAAAACACAACAAAATAAAATATAAATATATCAACCGATCTATTGGTGAGGATAATTATGGTGAGATTTAAAAAAAAAACTCACCATAATTTTCCTCACCAATAATGTTTACTAAATAGACCGCAGGAATTATTAGGCTTCTCTCAAATATATCAGCATAACTACTGCCCAGGGTGCACCGGACGTACCCACATTTACTTGAAGGCTATTTTTAAACACCCCAGGAATGCCGGAATTAATACATCATTCCGACAAAATCATACACTATACTTTAAAGATTACAATGTGTGTTTCTTCTGAGTAACAAGGATCATTGAACAAGCAAGGTTGTCGGTTCAAACCCGGTTAGCGAATTTAACTCGTAGCGTCATCCAATGTAAAATGAAAGGTAATAAATATTAAACTGTGAGTAATGTAAGTACGTTGGTGACGCCATCTTTAACATTGAGAATGTACATTTGACATGATGATTGACATTGAACCAATACAATTTTTAAGGTAGAGGTTTTATATATTTATTTTATTATGTACACACAGTAAAATACATAAAGATACGACATAATTATAATTTTGATTATTATATATTTTGATTATTTCTAAAGAAATTTCTTCCAGCAGACCTGCGAAAGGAGAAATTACAAAGAACTGTAGACAAATAGTGTATAATAAGAAAATTCTAACGAAAACAAAAATCCCCAAGTGTCATTCAGTAACATCTGCCTAGGCTTTTCCAAGCAATGTTGGGGTCGGCTTCCAGTCTAACCGAATGTATCTGAATACCAGTATTTTGGATCATGGAGCGACTGCCTGTCTGACTTCCATAAACCAGTTACTGCCGTACGACAGACGTCATTCTATTTTGCACGTAATTCATCTCAGATTTTGGGATACTCCGGACGACTTATTAAATATTTTTTTATCGGGCAGTCTTTTTCGTTTCATGTGGTTAGTGACTAACGCCCATGGGCCTTTAACTTGGTTTCACATGCCGTTGAGAAATATCTCTAAGGGCTGCCGGTTTTCTCACGATGCCTTCACTGTTTTTTAAGCAAGCGATAATTATACATGCTTTTTTTTTTTTTTGAGTTTGGTAATCATCAAATGACTTCTCCCGCTCTGGGCGGAGCGAGAGGGCGTGTCAGACTTTTACTGACTAAAACCCACCCGTGTTCCTTCCGTTGCCTGTGTGCCGGGGCCACGATATCCCTTTCGGACAAACCCGCAACCCCAGCAGGCATTGGTCCTTACGGACCCCGTCAGTTGGTGCTGACATCTCTTTGAGGCGCGCGTGGAACACAACGCGCCGTCGACCCGGGCCTGGTCCTTATCGGACGGCGAGCTAGAGGTGCATGCCTTGGGTTCGAACTCGAGACCTATGACTTGTCAGTCCGATGGTCACACCACATGCTATCACTGCTCCACTAGTAGATATGTGATTATGGTAGGTAGTAAAACAAGCTCTTAATATTTTTTTTCCTTTTCCAGATATGATTACGTTTGCAGCCTACGGTGAAGGAACGGCCAATCGAATGTCTGAAAAGTTACAAGTACCGATAATTTCACTACTATTCAAACCAGGACACAAATTTTGCATTGTGTCGGAAAGAACTATGTTGGTGCTTCCTTAGACGATTCTTTGGAGAAAATCTAGGTAACATTTTTAGGTTTAAAAAAAATACCTAGATAATTTTGAACAGGCCAAAAAGCAAAGGTTCTTTGTCCATTAAACATAAATATTATACATTACAAAGACGTAACATATTGTATCAGAGCAACAGACAAATACAATTACATGCGTAATTTTGTACTGAGCTGTGATTGGTTCACTTTTTATATCAGCTGTAGGGCTGGCGCTAAGTGTCGATATTAAACGTCTGACTGATTAAGGTATGTATTTTTCCCATATCCTGAACTATTTGTGTTCTAGCATAGAATTGGATATCCCGACCTAATACGTGGTTATGAAAAATGGTATTAAGGGAGTTTGGTACATCAGGAAGACCGACCTCAAAGGAGACGGATGTACGCTTTCATGAAATCTTATGCCTGGATGAAAAAGATGAAATTGGTGTCAATTGATAGCTACTATGTTATCGAACCAACAACTATTATCTAAAAAAATTGCGGATTTTGGCAATCTGAGAGCTGAGTTAAAAGAGATTTACTCGTAGTAAAAAGTGAGGTTACGTAGAAGTTAATTTTTAAAGTTCAATTGTCATTTTTTATATAGAAAGGATGTTTATTATATTTGTAGAGTGGCAAAAAGTTAAAAGAAACACAAGGATTTATAAATCATGGGTAAGGAGATGTTTAAAAATAAAAATTGTGTTTTTATTCAATATCCAATCGGTAGACCGGCCGCAGAATCAAATATAACAAGTCCAAGTACAATGTATAACGAGGTTCTCCGTGTTCGGTATTGTAGCAAGGTCAAAAGTCCGTAGAAAGAAATCAGGGGTCGAGGAAAATATCAATACAACTATGCGAGAAAACACACGCAAACGATATGAGTGACGAGTGAGTCAGTGTTAACTGACAGTGACCCTCACTCGTTTCGTATCGTTTAGTGCGTGTGCAATGCATGTCTGCACAGACTAAAATACAATAATCGATTAGCCAACGTGAATCGATTTCTAGATTTATCTTTATTACATAAGTAGATATTTAATTTGTTTAAAATGTATTATACGTTAATTGTAATAGATTTAATTATTATAATTGAATTAATCATCTGGTAAAAGCATTTCTTTAAATAGCATGAACTCTGTCTCGTTAATCGATCGTAATTTAATCGATATTCGATTTTATTCGGAGCCTAAACTTAATTTTTGGATTTCCCGTTTTCCAGATTGTAAATTGGGTTGATTTTTCACATTTTGAAATAGAAAAATATAACCCTTTTTTTAAACCATACCTCAACTTATTACAATCAGGCCCAGAAATCCCCGTCTCCTCCCGTCATAAAAACCAACAGTCTGTAAAACGTGTTGATTATACGTAGTTTTCCTGATAACCTCAGCAATAGGAAGTTTCATGTAAAGCAAGGTATGCTTAATAGATAATGATAAGTGGAAGCGCGGCGTCTCCTAACACAAGCAATTCCTGCATAAACGGCGATCACCAATAACATGTAAGTATCTAAATGTCGTTTGTAATTGAAAAAAAAAAAATATGCATAAGCTGAAAATTTAAAAAAAATTGGTATGACTTTCATTGCTGTGATTTTCATTACTTTATACCCAAAACGATGAGAAAGCGGTGAAGGGGGCTTTTTCGTAGGCTGTGTGAACAGAAAGTGTTTGTGTTCAAATAATTTTTTGTTGAATTCCTCATCATCATCTTTTCCTTTCCCCAACTATGTTGGGGTCGCCTTCCAGTCTAACCGGATGCAGCTGAACACCAGTATTTTACATTGAGCGACTGCCTATCTGACCTCCACAACCCAATAATTGAGTAATACGATACCCCTTGGTGAGACTGGTTGTCAGACTTTTGGGTTAAACCCGGTACGACTGTCAAAGATCCAAGAATAACAGCTGGGACCAACGCTTAACGTGCTCTCCGAGGCACGAAGGATTCTCGGTATGTAAAGATGGTCACCCATCCACGGACCGACCGCGGCAAGCGTAGCTTAACCTGAGCCACGGGTCCCTCCACGGGCTGACAACCTATTAGTTAAAATAAAAGATTTTATCTACTTTCATATCGTAATATTCGAATTATAAACTTTAAAACGAGTTTATATATATATATTTTTTTTTTTTTCTTATAAAGTTACACAATTGGTGATACTTTATTTACATTACAATCTAGCCTATTAGCTAATAAGTAATTTAAATATAACTTAAACTGCTAAGTAACTATAAAATTAAGAAGTCGTCCAATAACGTCTTTCTTATTCACTATAAGTTAAGGGGAAGACACTTGATTCACGTGTTCTTTATAAAAGTCGGCACTTGCACTACAGTTTAGGGTCACTTACACTGCACTAAACTAACTCAAAAGGTTTTACCCTTTTTAGCCTTCGCACTAATTCAGTGTTGTCAAGGAGTTGGATCGCCTCAACATTCACGTGATGGTGAAGTCTGTGTTCATGAGCTTTTGCATATTTTTGTATAACTATGGTAACGACATCCATCTCCAGGTCCCGGTGGAGGTCACTATTTCTAATGTACCAGGGCGCGTTTACTATATCCCTTAGTACTTTGTTTTGAAAACGTTGTAATATTTGACGATTGCATTGCCTGGTGCAGCCCCACAGCTGAATACCATAGGTCCATACAGGCTTTAAAACTTGTTTATATAACAACAATTTGTTAGGTATTGACAATGGCGACTGTCTACCAAGTAGCCAATACATTTTTTTGTACCGAATATCTAATTCTAATCTTTTCTTTTTGACATGCTCTTTCCAGCGCAGTTTTGCATCCAGGGTTATGCCGAGATACTTAGCAGTATTCGCGTATGGTATTTGTTGGTTATTGATGAATACCGGGAAGTATTTTGGCTTTTTATTCGTGAAGTCAATGTGAATAGACTTGCTTTCATTAAGTTTGATACGCCATGTTGTAGTCCACTCATAGATACGATTGATGGAATCTTGAACCTTTTCTACAGCTTCCTCATGACTATTTCCAACAGCCATGATAGCTGTATCGTCAGCAAAGGTTGCAATGAAATTATTGTCTAACTCAGGAATATCGCAGGTGTATAATAGGTACAGGACCGGAGTTTATATTGACATGCCTTATAAACACAATACCGATTTATTTATTTTTTTCTATTACGACACAGGGCTAACCCAAGAAGTTAATTCAAAATTCAAATTCAAAAAAATTCAAAATTGTTTATTTCTTTAACCAAATTACAAAATTAGTTTGTGATTGGAGCCTTTTTTTAAGCAAACAATGCCTGTATTAGAAGACTCATATATCTTAATATCACCAAGGAGTCAACTTTTGTAATGGAACGTTAGCGGGGGACAGCAGCACAGCTCTAGCGCATGCGCGGTGATGTGCTGGGTGCAGGCGCCATTCATACTGAATTTTGTATTCTTGATCTTTAACGTTGATCTTTTATTTAGTAGGTTCAATCCCAATGTATGAGAGTAGATAAAGTAGTGTATGAAACTGCTCATAACTAGGTATTAAAACACTCGTGAAATACTATTAAAAACCTCGCCTATGGCTTGGTTTTTAAACACAGACTCGTATTTTAATAACCATCATTATGCAACAGTTTCATAAACAACTATTATTTCGATATTAATTTAAATACAAAATACCCAGCACAGCCCTAACCTTTGAATCACAGCATGCATTTCTGCGCAGTGATGCAATAGATTACGTAAGCGGTCGTTCGCCCGAAGGTGACCCTGGCTGCGGTGGACCCTTCCAAGGTCATCAGATGGACACCAGCAGGGTTGGTTCATTTATATCAATAGATTTTTATTCAAAAAATAGAAATATCAATTTTTATTGAAACTTGAAACTTATTTTAAACTTCTTTTTTTTTTTAATGATTTCTTCAACAATATGAACAATTACCATGATCCGAATGCAAACAAGTAAGCAATAACAATAAAACAGTTTTTTTGGGCGTCGTGAGGTCCTGGGTTCGATTCCCAGGTATGGGCAAAGTGTTATTGGGTTTGTCCATCAGGAATCTCTCAGGTGCAGTCTGGATTTGTGCCCGGTTGATGGCAATAAGCTCGCCCCCTATTACATGGAACTTACATAACTGGTGAAATGTGGGTGTACTGTAGGTGCACCTCTGCCTAACCCTTCGAGGATTACCAGCGTGAACATACCATTAAAATATGTTTGGTACAGATTGAATGATCAAATAGAACTATAAAAATGGCAAGATTTTCTTCAAAGAAAAATCGGAACAATTTCAATAGTCAACATGGTCAATATACAATACACGTATCTAAACTGTTAACTGGATATTTAAATTAAAATACAAGTAAGTATAACAAAAGTCGGAGAAAATATAAAAACATTATTTTTGATGTGTTCTCGCTTTCCTGTAACCAAAATCCAAATTAAAAAAATGTAAATAATCAAATCTATCGGAGAAATTTCGTGAAAAGGGACGGAAGTGTGTCACAGGAAGCTCGCGATATTTAATTTGTCCGATGAGCGCGCGCGGTGCTAGAGTTGGCTGTCAGAAATGACCTTCACGAGGCCCCGCCCTTTTTATGTTGCTTATTACCAAGGTGAGATGTCAGATGTTACACATCATATGCAATTACTGTAAGGCTCACTCGTTTTCCGAGCGTCGTCGGGAGTCGCGAGCCGACTTCCGGCCACCGTAGGCGCGGGCTTGCGGACGGTGAGCAATGGGTAGCTCACCGTCCAATTAGGACCAGGCTCGGGTCGACGGCGCGTTGTGTTCCACGCGCGCCTCAAAGAGATGTCAGCACCAACTGACGGGGTCCGTAAGGGCCAATGCCTGCCAGGGTTGCGAGTTTGTCCGAAAGGGATATCGCGGCCCCGGCACACAGGCAACGGAAGGAACACGGGTGGGTTTTAGTCAGTAAAAGTCTGACACGCCCTCTCTCTCCACCCAGAGCGGGAGAAGTCATTTGATGATTTCCCATCCTCATAAAAAAAAGGCTCACTCGTTTTTAAAATTTATCAGATTTTGTCCATCCCTAGGCACCCGCCATGTTTTTTCAAACTATAAATAGTTGTTTATTATCACTGTATAATACTCGTCTTTTTTTCATGTAAATGCACGTTCTGTTTGTATGATGACACTTGTTGTATCAAATCTATTGTATTGGTCTTTTGGATTAACTAACACACCATTTTCTTTAAGTCGATCAATAGGTAAATAAAAAACAACCAAGTTCCAAAAAACATTACAAACTTTAATTTCGGAAGTCGGTGTCTTTGGTTATGATTTTCTTTTTCCACCGGCTAAAGTGAAAAACAATTCACTTTGTAGTGTTTTTTGGAAGTCGGTTGTTTTTTATTCATCGACTTAGTAAAAAGTTTTAATTTTTCACTTTTGAGTTATGGTACCGACCCCCGACAAATTCAAATGCTATGTAAATAACAGTGACAGGAACTTATCATATCATCTATATGGACTAAGTGGAAAAAATACGTATTATTGAAGCTAACTCAAAAGTATCTAAGCAACGCTAATTTTATTTATGGAGAGCATATCCTTTCATACAAAAAAAGGATTTTCAAAATCGGTCCACAATTGACGGAGAAATCGGTAGAACTACATTTTTTTTTAAACTTATGCTACTAACGTAGAACCTCCTCTGTTTTGGGATCGGTTAAAAATTAACCACCACGCGGGCCCAGTGCGGGTTGGTTATTGTCACATGTCATCAAATTTATTGGTTCTAGGACATGCCGGTTTCCTCACAACGTTTTCCTTCACCCTTTTGAGAGCAGTAGTTATTAAATAATTACCACAAAGTAAAGGCATGTACCATCAAAGAAGTTCATATCTAACCAATTTCAAAACAAAATCCCGTGACCACTATGACTACATCTGTTACCGGCCCGGTGCTAGGACCGCCGAGCGCTGCAAGCAAGAATAATCCTTACGGTGGTTAGATATGAACTTCTTCGATGGTACCTACCGTGAAAACGGGTTTGCGGGTTCTTAAGTTAAGATTTTTAAAAACTTTGTTCTTGATAAATAGATTAATAAAATAATGATAGAAACAAAAATTCGAAACATGTGACTTCTACCAACCCGCACTGGGCCCGCGTGGTGGGTTACAGCCCACAACTCGTAACTCTTGGACGTTTCCGCTGGCCCACGACTGCTCGACATGGACAGTGCATTCTACCGGAAAAAGCGAAGATGACATTAATACATAAATTTTGAACGTACAAATTTATAACATCTTCGCTACAAAAAATAGTTGCTAATACAAAATTAATTGATAATGTAGTCTTTTGTTGTATAATAGCTTTCTTCATGCATTTTGGCTCCATGTAATGTTTTGTTAACTTTCAAGAGCGATCAGAAGGCAGCATTATATTTAGCAGTGACAAATTACCTACCTACAACTCTAGCGCATACCAACAAACGATTAGCCGGTCAGGAAGCTTGGTAGCGGGACTGCCCAGCATGTGTTCATATTCTGTCGTAGAGGAGAATAAATAATGGAGATAACCCATAAAAGGCATTGCGGCGCCAATGAATCAATTACAACAATATGGTGCTCGGACAGTTTCCTGTTAAAACCACAAAATTCCATAAACAATTACATATTAAAGGGCCATCTCGTTCGATTTTAGCTTCACAAATAAAATAAATATAATTGTTATTTGTATTGTTATTACGTATTAGTCATTATATTATATTTAACTAGCTTTTGCCCGCGACTTCGTCCGCGTAGAAGTCGAAAATGGTTCTAACAGGATTTTTATTGGTTTTTTCGTTATTAATTTTGTATATAAGGTATAAATTATTATGTTAAAATGTTTGAATACTTATAAAATATAACAATCTTTATTATAGTGTAGGGATATAAAGGTTAAATAAACATGAAAATAAAATAAAATTTTGTTAAGTAAATATATTTTATGAACACGAAGCTCGGCCTTCGATCTGGTGAAAGTTACACAGGGGTATTATCTTTTTACAACGAAATCGAAATACTACACCTACCGCAGCATTTCTTTGTAAACAATATTTTTTGTTTTTCCTTCGGGTGCTAGAACCACCAGGCTACTCTGTGCGCTTAATCTGGAGCATGCCACATACAACTGGTCGTGGGAGAAGCAGCTTTCCCTCAAGTCTACTCCCGCTACCTTAAGAGTTTGACCTTGAGTTTTGTTTATGGTCATTGCGAAGCAGACTTTGATGGGAAACTGCAGTCTCTTGAATTCGAAGGGGTAATTTGATGGTGTTAAGGGAATCCTAGGAATAAATACAAACCTCTGTAAAGCTTAGAAACCTTCAAATGCGGTACTAATATAATACGGTGACTTTCGAGATATTCCAATGTTAAAGAGTATTTGCATTGCACCAAGCTTTTATGTGAGTTCAACCTTTTTTGAATCGGATTGAGTTTTCAAACATGTGTCAAAATAAAATGTAATTTAAGTCAAAAGGACTAAGGAGTATTGATATCAACTTCAAAGCAAATCACTCCCAAAATAACTTTCTACCCCTTTTTAATCCCGTTAGGGGATGAATTTCAATAAAATACGAAACACGTCTTCCATCAATTCTGTTAAAGAATGTTTATGCAAAATTTGGAGCAGATTGGACCAAGGAATCACGTTGTCCCATACAAACTTTTTACCTTTTTTCACCCCCTTAGGGGTAGAATTTCGAAAAATCCTTTCTTATCGGTTGCCTACGTCATACAAAGAACACACCCTCCAAGTTTCAGGTCTCGACGATCAGCGGTTTAGGCTGTGCGTTGATCCGTCAGTCAGTCATTCAGGACAAAGCATTTTATATGTACTCGTATAGATAATGAGTTAGAATTTATTTTTCAATGTACAATAAATTACTTAACTACTCTGAAATCCTGGGATTCCAAAAATAAAATATAATAAATTAGGTAAGTAGAGTAGGTAGGTAGGTAGGTCAGATAGGCAGTCGCTCCATGTAAAATACAGGTAGCTGCATTCGGTTAGACTGGAAGCCGACCCCAAGATAGCTGGGAAAAGGCTAAGCAGTGGGCTAACGCTAAGATCTGGTTCACCCAGATCTTTCACAGACGTTCTAAACAGACCAGGAGCTTTAATTAGCTTCTGGAGGGAGATGGGCTGAAACGGCCGCCATGGCCCACATACAATGGTCCACCTGATGGACTAAGTGCGGAAACCAACCCTATAACATAGGCTAAGCAGTGAGTGTGTTGTTATTAGCGGCTGGAAAATGTAGATGAGTCCGTTTTCCTCCATATGGCAGTATATACTACCTACCTACCCATGCGAAGCCGGGGTGGGCAGCTAGTTCTCATACAAAAATCTAGCAGTGTTGGCCCAGTAGTAACGGCCGCGACTTAAGGGTTGTAAGTCGTAGGTTCGAACCCAGACAGGCGCTTTACTTTGTGTAAATTATTTCATCACCACTGCTCTCAAAACATCGTGAGGAAATCAGCACGTCCTAGAACCAAAAATTCAAAGACATGTGACATCTACCAAAACGCACTGGGTCCGCGTGGTGGATTACGGCCCACTTCCTCTCACAGAGAGGAGGGCTGTCCCAACAGTGGGAACTTTATAGGCTAATTGAGATTGATTGGAGGAGGAGTATATGGTGCCATATGGAGGAAAACGGAATCATCTACATTTTCCAGCCGCTAATAGCAACACACTCATTGCTTAGCCTTTTCCCAACTATGTTGGGGTCGGCTTCCAGTCTAACCGAATGCAGCTACCTGTATTTTACATGGAGCGACTGCCCATCTGACCTCCTTAACGTGCTTTCCGAGACACGGACTGGTCGGGGATATGTAATGGATGATCACCCATCCACGAATCGACAGTCTAACCGGATGGTGCTGAATACCAGTATTTTATATGGAGCGACTACCTATCTGACCTCCACAACCAAGTAACTGGTTACTACAATAACCCTTGGTAATACTGGTTGTCAGACTTGCTTCTGACGACCCGTAACGACTGTCAAAGATCCACGAATGACAGCCGAGATCAACGGCTTAACGTACTTTTCGAGGCACGGAGAGGTCGCGGTATGTAAAAATGGTCACCCATCCATGGACCAACCCTGGCAAGCGTAGCTTTACCTTCGTTCGACCCGTGCGGCTGTTATTATTTAATAACATACTGCAAACATCAATAAAAATAAAAGTTATAAAACTAAAACCCAACTAGGTACTACTAGTTGGGTTTTAGTTTTATAACTTTTATTTTTATTTAAATTATTTTGGGGATATAATATATTTATTGTTGGAATAGGCTAATTAAATTCTTTGATTTATTTATTATTTATTTATTATTTATTATTTGATAGGTACACCAACGACCTATTCACTAGAACATTAACATAATAGAAAATAACATAAGCATTGATTTATGGTGAATTAGTCACTTACAGGCGTACACAGCACTTACATAAAAAATAGCTTATAAATACACGTTTTAAAAAGATTTTATACGGATAGAAAAATTTAATTGAAACAATGAACAAAACATTAAGTTAAAAACAAAATCATAATAGTAATTAAAATAAAATATATCAAGAATTACAATCAAAATTATCAATAGAACAAAATGAAAACATTGAAATAAAAAATAAAAATTTATGCAGCAAAATTGCTATTCAAAATGGTAGAACGCGATAACGAGTGCATTATATATTAAAAATTAAATAAGTAGTAAAAAATAAAAAGTAAATAGTAAAAAGTAAAAAGTAGATTATGTATGACATTATGATTCGTCGTTATGTTTTTTGCGAAATTGGGTAAAGGAGTCTGTAAATATATCAATATTGTTGCAGACATCTATTTTATTATAATTAGCCATTAATCGATTCAAGGGGGCATTGAGACCAAGGTTGGTTCTTGATGAGGACGGTACAAAGGTATTTATTTTGCGTAGAGATCTAGTTACGGTACGCCTAGGTACAGCTATATTAATTTTTGATAATAACTCGGGTACATCCGCCAGGTTATGAATGATTTTGTATAACAAGAGCTGATCAGAAGTGCTTCTACGTTGTTCAAGTGGTAACATATTGAAGTGATTAAGCCTTTGGGAATAATTAGCGTCATGAGGGCAACTAGGGCATCTAAAGCGTAAGTACCTGGTGAAGGCCTTCTGTATACGTTCTATCCTGTTAATATGAACACTATATGTGGGATTCCAAACAGGAGATGCGTAGTCTAGTATGCTTCTGACAAGGGTGTAGTAAAGCACTTTTAGTGTCGATATGGACCGAAACTCCGAACAAGTTCTCCTCACAAAACCCGAAATTTTTGACGCTTTGGCTACAATTCCGTCAATATGATTGATGAAAGTTAGCTTGCTGTCGAGTTGGACACCCAAATCACGGATGGTATCAACCTTTTGCAGAGGCATTCCATTCAACGCATAAGATGATGATCGTACTTGTTTGTTTCGCGTAAAAATCATGTGATAGCATTTACTTGAATTGAGAGTCATCATATTAAGTTGACACCATTCTTGCACCGCATCTAAGTCTTCTTGAAGAAGAAGAATGTCGCAGTCTGTTTTAATTTCCCTGTAAAGTTTCAAATCGTCTGCAAACATTGAACATTTGCAGTGCCGTATTGAATGAACAATGTCATTGACGAAAATCAAGAAAAGAATCGGTCCCAGGTGCGATCCCTGTGGTACTCCGGAGGTGGAAAGATAAAACGGTGACTCGTAACCCCTAACAACCACCTTCTGTTTTCGCTCAAATAGGTATGAGGTAAACCACATGAGAAGTTGGCCGGATATGCCAAACTGTTCGAGCTTTGTGATAAGTATCTTGTGGTTAACCTTGTCAAAGGCACTGCTGAAATCTGTATAGATGGAGTCAACCTGTGTACGAGAGTCCAGAGACTTGCTAATGTCATTAACATAATGTACCAAATTAGTGGTAGTGGATTTGCGAGCACAGAAACCATGCTGTTGGGGAGCCAACTGCGCTCTTATGTGCGAAGTCAATATGGGACAAGCAAGCGCCTCAAACAGCTTCGCAAAAACGGAAAGAAGCGATATGGGACGATAGTTTGAAGAATCGTCGACTACTCCCTTCTTAAAAATGGGCACAACGTTAGCAACTTTCCATTGCGAGGGGAACGTAGACGATTTAATTGACTCGTTAAAAATCAACTTAAGTGGAAGAGACAGGTTAGCTGCACATTTCTTGACAAATAATGGGGGCAGGCCATCAGGTCCTGGACCCTTGCAAGCGTCAAGTTTCTTTAACTCCTTAAACACGTCTCTCTCAGTAAAAGTCATTCCACATAAAGCGGATTGAAAGTAATTAAGCGAGCTAGTACTGGGAGCATTCGGGCTAACGGATGGTATGAAGGTTGTAGAAAAGTGTGTGGCAAATTGTTTGCTTATTTCTTCACCAGATGTTGCAAGATTCGGTCCCAAATGCATAGTGGAAGGAATGTCGCTAGACCTAGATTTTTTTGCCTTCACAAAGGACCAGAAGAGTTTTGGGTTTTGTGCGATATTTTTTTCCGTGTTCATAACGTATGTCTTATAGCAGTCCTTAATCATTATTCTTGCGCGGTCGCCTAGGATTTTATATTCATAATTATCTCTAGGATTTTTATATTTTTTATAGCGCGATCTAACTCTTTCCTTTTCGTTTAGTAATCTAATAAGGGACCTAGAAAACCAAAATGGAAATTTGCCATTAGGTACTTTGGTGAGAGGGACACACTCATTTATAATACAACGAATATGTTCGTACAGCACATCCACCATAGCATCGACCTCAGACAGTACAGAAAATATTTTCAACCAATCTATATCTTTTAGTTTCAAATTAATCAACGCATAGTTAGCACGTTTGAAATTCGGTCTTGAGATGTTGTTGTTTATTAACGGAGCTGGTGAAATATTGCCGACAGTGATCATAATGGGTGGGTGATATAGATCTACTTTAGACATGGGATCATTGCACTCGCTAACACTTCCTCCGTAAAAGTTAGAAAAAATTAGGTCTAAGGTTTTATTGTAACAATTTTTAACAGTATTTAGTTGCAACATATTATTTTCTGACATAAAATCTATTAAAGAGTGGCCTAACCTGTTTGCATAGTTAGTTGGAGTTGTACATGGAGAGTAACCAAGAGTATTGTCTACGTCCCAACTGATAAAACTGAGATTGAAGTCTCCTGCTATAATCGTATCTTCTCCTGTAGACTCCATCAATGAAGATACTCTGTCTAATAACGAATCCAGTAAGACTTGTTGTACGGGTGGTGGGAGGTAAACGGCGCAGATATTTAAATTACGGTGCCTTTTTCCCTTGGTGATTTTAAGTCTTACCCATAGATCTTCAATTTCCGATTCCCATTTTGGCATACGTATGGAATCAATAAGCTTAGACACTGCGATCAGAACACCTCCACCCCTCTTGGTTCCCAGAACAGTTGAAGCCCTATCCCTGCGATAGACGTGATACCTCGAGTCGAAAATTTCGCCGTCATTTATGCCGTCGTCCAGCCACGTTTCTGTTCCAATTATAACGTCATAGTTGCCCAGCTGCGCAGCCAGCTTAATGGAATTAAGTTTGGTTTTCAGGCCTCTGAAATTCTGGTAATAAATTGTGAATTTTAAGTACTGGTGCACGGTATCATTGCATAAGTATCGATTGAACAATCTCAAAGTAAAGCAATGGCTTCCAAGCTTTTCATGTGTTTTGCTTGCTCACCGTCAGCTTTTCTGACGAGAACTTTGCCATCACGTACCCACACGTATAAATATCCCTTTTCACGTGCTGCTTTCCTAGTAGCCGCGTGGATTCTCTTATTCAACGGGGACAGGTGTTCAGATACAAAAATTGGCCTGATAGCGCCTCCATAGCCCAGATGTTGAGTACTCAGTTTTTCTTTCGGATGGGCCTTGTTAAATTGTAAGACAGATGTAAGGACTGTATCTCTCGACAATGTGCTCCGTAACTTGACGACAACTGCTCTTGGGTTCTTGCTCTCTGGATCCAATTTTCTCACGCGTACTGCAGATAAGATGTCATCCTCCTTAATCGTGCTAGACACTGCGCTTCCCAACTGCACAATTGTCTTTACCAGGTTCTCGGCCTTGTTTTCCGGTATACCGTTGATCTCTAAATTTTGTTGGCGTAAATTTTGTTCTATTAGGTTAACTTGCAGCGATAATTCAGAAACCGTAGTCTTGAGGAGATCATTATCTTTGTGAAGACTTTTGTTGTCGCTTTTGCATGAGTCGAGCTCAATTTTCACACGGTCATATTCAGCGCTCATGAAATTGACGGAGTGCTCCAAACTACGAAACATTTCTTTAATCTCCCGTAGTTCATTAGTATTTGATACCCAACATGGCATATTTTTTTTAGTTTAGGACTTTATGTCCTCTAGAGGGCGCCTTAATGATAGCATTACCTACAAATAAATAAACATCCTAACTAATATTATGTGAAAGTGAGTTTGTTTGTTTACGCTTTCACGCTAAAACAGCTGAACGGATTTGGATAAAATTTGTCACATGGGTAGACTATGACTTAGATAAAGACATAGGATACTTTTTATTCCGATATTCCCACGAGATCGAGACTTATGCGGGTGAAACCGCGAGAGGCAGCTAGTTTATAATATTAGCAATTAAAAACTAGACAAAAAGAATCCAAAACAACTATCTGTCCGTACCTATTTACCAGGCCCGTTATTTAATACAAAAACTCCTTAAATACATACCACTTAAGAACAAAAACATCCTTGAAACTCTCAAGATGATTCAATAAAGCGGCGTTGCTCCGAGATTGGGTCGAAATACGGACAAAAAAACATTATGCAAGCGTGCAACGACCGACAAGGTGACCGGCCATTGTCTGGCCCTTCATGCCAGCTAAATGTATGACAGATACAACAGAAGTCTAAGTTCGACGTTTTGTTTTACATTGCATTTGCTGATTTAGTAGGTATCTCACCTTACCGGCACAGTAAAAATAAGTACCTAACAGTATTTTGTCTTCATAGAAAACCGAAAATATCAGTACCTACACAACAGTCTCGAGTGCGCGGCAGTTACGCACGGACATGGAAGGTTTATCTACAGAGCGGCCGTAGGTAATTATTTCAAGGTCACTGTCGACACATAATACTGTTTCTATATTATACGTGCCTGTGGCCGTTGCATGAATGAGCGAAGTAAACGTAACGTTAATTCGGACGATTTTTGGATTGAAAAAACAACTATATTAAAGCATTTTGGTTTGAAATGCGGCAAGTACATTTAATATAACCTATTGAATAAAGTCTTAAACGAGTGGGTTCGTTCCGCACATAATATTGACTTAGTTTTATCTTTAACAGCTGGCAACCCCTATTTACGGCCACTTTTACATAGGCAGACTTATTCCATCATACACAGAAAAAAAAAATGCTTTAATTTGATATCTAAATAATGAATACCTATATGGAAAACGTATAATTGTCACAAAATTATACCAACCTGTTTCCACCTGCCTGCGAAGAGGTTGCGCCCAAGTCAATGGCACCCTAGCTTTTCGAGATCTTTACATAAATTGCAGTGACGTGGATTATATTTTATTCAAAAAACAAGTTAATGAAATTTTTCCCAAAAATCAATTTATATTATTCTAATTAAAAATACTTGCGGCCACATTTTAATAGACACCCCAGCAAAGATATATTTCCCCATTCATCTTTTATCATATGGAAAAAATAGATTTTATTTGAAAGCTCTATGAACGTAGTAATCTCGCAGCCAGATCTGTTACTATAGGCACAGGTAGGTCCGTATCCGTTCAGTAACAAAAAAACTCTCTAATGAAAAAGGCATACTTTATAAAAAAAAAAAAAAAATACCTGATAGCAATGGTTTCAAATCCTATATTAGTTAGGATTTGAAACCATTGCACATCCAGTGAAAAACAAAACGAAAAAAAAAAAAAACAAAGTGAGTTTGTTCGTTTGTTTCTTTGTTACGTTCACGCTAAAACGGCTGAACGGATTTGGAAAAAAATTAAAACCTTACCTTCTGAAAATGCTCTACACAACACCACACGTCAGTCAGTTTGTCCTCGCATGCAGTAAACGTAAACTATGCACCCTCAAATTAAAAGTTATGCCAAGCTAATGTTATGCTACAAATTATAGCTTACAAACCCGTTGAGCACCACTTAATGTAGCGATAAAGTTTATTACCAAACGGTATTGTACCTGCGCTTGCGATGAACACTTTTGTGACGTAAACAAAATGGTGGAAAAAATGAGGTTATGTTTCAATTTGGGTGATTTCCATTCTGGAAAAAAATCTGCGGCTGGAAGTTTATTAAACGCCGCTTTGTTACATGGCGGTAGGCAGAAATTTCAGAAAATCAATAATTTTCTGCTGAGTTTGGTTGGTGGTAGGGCTTGTTCTCCGCCTGGCTAGCTACCACCATCTTATCTAAGTCTGTCGCCATAACAACAATGTTAACATCATTGTTGTGTTTCGGCAGTTAGAGGTAAGATAGCCAGTTCCTCTGTGGTTGAGGATTCCGGGTGAAGATCGCTTCCACCTTCGGCCTGATAATCACTTACCATCAGGTGACATGCAGGTCAAGAGCTTCCCAGTAGTAAATAAAAAACTACATGTACTTCGAATTTAACAAAAATATTATTATTTATCATTTAATGATATCTAGTGGCATAAAGACGTACCTAGATTGAGATTATTTTAGACTTTTTTAATGATAACAATATTTTAATTCCTATTTATTTTGAATCATGCTATTAAACCATGGGAACTTTATCATTATTATTAAGACCTTGTAAACACATGTGATATGCAATAAAGATTTCATTGAATTCTATTAAATTGAACAAACAAATCTAAAAAAAGAAACATATTTAGTTAATACATAATATTACTTTTAAAAAAGAAATTAAATAAGTATAGTTTGACCGAAACCACTGTACCGCGTCTTAGGTACTCGTAGGTTAGTGGCGAAACGAGGGGGCAGGTGTGGTATTCCATTATTTGGAACCACATCTTTTAGTTTATTTACGTATAAACACGTTACTCTTTCTTTATGTTATTATATTAAACAAACCACCTTTTGATATATTTTCCTATTAATATTCTATGACACATGTACTTAACTCACTTTTATATTCTGTAGCACTGTTTACCTCTGTAAAGCATACTTTTAATTATCTCTTGTTTTAGCATCCAAATCGATTTTATAGTATTTAATTTTCCCTTTTGTAAAAACTTTAGAATATTTATATTCTGACGTTTTCATCTTAAACTGTCATCTGTCGTAATTTACTTTTCTAAAACATAGACAGAACACATCATAGATAAGTACACTCTATCTTCTCTCATAAAGTGGGTGTACACACTGAACCTTCGCAATAAGCGTAGATCTAAGATTTCTCCTCTGTAAGCCGTTTTTATTAGTGCTGGTCATATCTAAATTAAGAATTAACTTGAATACGTTTTTAAAACGTTTAAAATATGACACAGAACGATAAAAACGGTCTTCATATTTTTGGCAGTCTAGTCTTGTCTTAGCCCTCGGAGAGTCGTATTTTTAACTTGAGACAGTCGCTGTTTTTCTGCCCTTAAGTCTGATTTGTCGAACAGTTAGCTACTCGAATATTAGTCTCATGTAACTAGCATAACTAGCGTGCGCGGGTGTTCTAATCATACTGTGTAACTTGAACTATCGACCCTGAGTGTATTATAACAATAAACATTCTAATACTGTGTAATACCTGTGTTTAATTCGCTCGGCACTCCTGCCTAGCCCTGTAGAAGGTTCTCACTTCAAAAGAACTCTAATCACGCGGCGTGAGGCGCCGCGAGTACACGCACACAAAGACCTCCGACGCTAGACGACGTTACTCTCCGAGAGAGACCTCCGCCGTCACCTGTGACGCTAGCGCGGTCCTCCCGCTAGGTGAGGCGCCTCAAAACGCCTCCGAGATCTACAAAGTCTCACAACCTCTACTCCGTTCCACAGGCTGGAGTGTACCTCCAGGGGGGATAATCCTCAGCCCAGCCTCCTGCACGCTGCCTGCGGCCTGCCTGCCTGCCCACCTATTCCACTGCCTGCCTGCCTGTTCCTGCCTAACCTGAGCCTGTCTTGTGCCTGTTCCTGCCTAACCCGAGCCTGTCCTGTGTCCTAAACTTACCTTTACTTTTACTAATTTTAACTTTTAATTTTAATACCTTTTTATTATAATTTAATATGTGACTCTCGTTTCCCTCCACGGAGGAAAACGTTACGTTACACAGGGCAGACCGCTCATTCGTCAACGCTGCCTCTCGCCTCGCCACGCATTTCTAAGACTGCCTGTCCACTGGAGCGGAGAGGAGAGGAGCGGAGTAACGGTGTGCCAATATTAACCAATGGAATTGCATAAAACCTCCGCTCCGCTTCAGTGGACAGGGATTTGCGAACTAGTTTAAAAATTCATACAAAACCGGGAAGCGGAGCAGGCAAACAAAGCGAAGAAGTGGAGCGGGGAACCGGAGCGGGGAATTATTACTCGTCGCGTGAACTCGGTCTAGCTCCGCACAGTCCGCAATACCGCTCCTCTACCTCGCTCTGCACAGTCCGTAACTCCGCTCCGCTACCTCGCTCCGCATCAATAGACAGACACTGTCCGCAACTCCGCTCCACTCCGCTGCCATTCTCCTCTCCGCTACCTCGCTCTGCTTCGACAGATTCGATGACATCAGATTCGATGGACAGGCAGCCTAAGGCGCGGCACAGCGGTCTCGGTCAAACTATAGTTTAATAACATAACATCACGCCTGTATTTTCCAAAGGGTTAGGAAGAGGTGTCTTTAATTACACCCACATTTCACCAGTAATTTTTCATATTATCAAGAAGTAAAATATAAAAACTGCCTCTTTGGTCTGGTCGCAAACGCTACTGCTGACCATGAGGTCCTGGCATCGATTCCCGGGTCGGGCTAAGTGTTATTGGGTTTTCCCATCTGGAATTTCTCAGTAACAGCCCGGAGTCTCGAACTGAGCCTGGTTGATGGCAATAGGCTCGCCGCCTATTACATGGAACTCAAACATAACTGGTGAAATGTGGGTGTACTATAGGTGCAACTATGCCGTTGCCTTCGGGGAACTCAGCCGTGATGTTGTATGTTATTTAAAGTAATTAGTTAAATAATAACATAACTATAAGTCAGAATCATCCAAAACATATTTATCTGTGACCCGATCTTATAACATTGTTGATGACGTAATTTTGAACAAGTTCGTCGTTCTGCGATTAGTAGAATGACATGCATGATTTGATAATCTTCGTGATAATGGTTCTGTGTGCACTGATCTGTGTTATGACTAAGCTAATAATGAGGAGATCTAAACTATGACTGGTAAAGATTTTATACGTTAACTACGGATTCTGATAACCTACAAAATGAATCTACGGTGTTTTGGCTTAATATTATTTTGTACTAGCTGCTGCCAGCGGGTTCGCCCACGTGGATCCTAATACTTCTACTAAAATAAAAGTCGAAACCAACAGACAGACAAAAATTTTTAAAACAGTTTTTAAGTAAAAACCGAAATAAACTTATAAAAAGCTGTTATTTTGACATTACAAACAAACACTTCAATTTTATGTATAGATGATCTTTTCCTACAGACAACCAAAGCAATATACAACAAATGGATATAATAAATAAAATTAATATGGAATTACTTACTCATCCAGAATAGTCCGTCCCACTAATTTCCCCACACATCATACATTTCACGCATTTTTCCACTTCTTTATTGTTTTAGTTTATGGTTTTTTTCACTTTGATTTGGTTTTTATTGATTCCATTGATACATATTTAATTTAAGTATATTTTATGCTCAGCTCCTTCACATTTACTATAACACTTCACAACTATAACGAATTATGTTTACATTCCGCGTGGTGGGACCCTGGGGATCTGCTATACAGGTATTCCTAGTGCAGACACCAGTCTCTCACAAACTTTGTCTCGTAATTATTAAGCTTGTTTTAAATAATTTATCATGTCAATGTTTTTGAAGAGAAAATAAATTATTTGAATTTGAATTTGGATAGGGCCTATCCTTTTGTTGTATGTAGGGTAGAGTATAGGGTCTTCTTTTTATTACTAGTTAAACCTAGGTGCGTTAAATACATACAATCGCGCTAACCCCATTAAGGGTAAGCAGAAATTACAGAATACTCACATACTTTTTTTGTTTCTTCCACATTCATACATCTGAAGGCCAATTTCAGAAATTAAATACGTTTGAAATCTAGTAACAATCCCATTTCAGCGACAACAATAATTAATGTTAAAAACTTTTTTTGTCAGAATCCGGCTGAGATTAGAATACGAATGTTCTCATACAACTCATAACTACACAATCAGGCTACTTCTCCCAGAAAATTAAAATGTTTAAAATAAAGATCCTGCCTTCGAGCATAATAATTATAAGTTTAGCTAACAGCTTAATAATTAATGCTGGTGTGTCTATCGCGTATATATCTTTATTACGCTACGCTGACGCCCGAAAGTATACTGTTTATTCAAGGGTATAAGATAAATACTAATAAACAAAATAAACGTTTTGCGCAAACAGGAAAATGCATTCTGTAATTAAAATATGTAAAAAATAGGTTTAGTACATATTTTTTTAACATTCATGCTTTGACCTATTATCCTCCTTATATTATCCCAAGAACAAACTTAACATTGTAGTTGAAAAACATGTTCTCCCATACGGACTCCCTCTCTGAGCTAAGCCGCGGACAGACAGACAGACAGACGGATGGATATGGCGAAACTATAAGGGTCCCTTGTTGACTACGGAAGCCTAAAAAGATCGACAACTCGTCAGTCATTATATTATATTATTTGAATTATTGTGAATGTGAGGATTTCTTATTTTTCATTTTTTTTTTCTCAGTTAGTTTTAAGGATGGTCTGGCAGTTTGAGTAGTTTATGCGGCCTACCCAAATGTCCATTATTTCTGGTATTGTTCGTCGAGTTGAGCTCCTTAAGTTCTGAGTTGAACTCCACGATTACTGACAAATGCTTGCACTGACTGGACAGGTCCTCTCAAATCTGTGTGGTTCTTTCCTCAAATGACTATTTCAGACACTAATCTACATGGTCCTCATATGGCTTGACCAAGATTATGTCTGGACTTTAAAAGAGACTGCGACCTCTGAGTTTGTCTCGGCCTTTCTTCTCAGAGTAGTCAGATAGGAAACGTGGAACTCATCTACCTAATTTTTTTTTTTTTTTATATGATGTGTAAAAGTGATTCCAAGATCCTGTTTACAGAATAAACAATTTCATTTCGTCACCAACCTACCACACGTAAACTTAAAAATACATACGTGACAGATATCACAAGTCTGCACCTTCAAGGTACCGACGTCATAATAGCAGGTAAAAACAGTAACTTCTGGTTTATCCCATTGTAGTACTCGTAATAAAAAGTGGAAGTACAAATGACTTAAGGATGTTTGCTGACTTGGCGGTTTTCAGGCGCGTTTTCAAATATCATTTATTTTTAAACTCTTCAGAAAGCTTACCATCTAAAATCTATAGTTATGAATGAATGAATGAAATGCACCCATCCCATCTTTTTAACCAGACTCGATAAATCGAATGAACCCCAAGATTTGCACTAGCCTCTGGAGCCTCATGTTGCATGGGGTTACAGATGCCATTGCACATCAAGGAGTAGACCGGGCGGTAATGGTAAGGAAGACGTGCCCTTAGGATGTGGAAGGATTTCCGAGCCATACTGGATATGCATCCTTGAGTAAGCAATGGACTAGTGGAGTGACGGGTGATATTTATCTATGGATGGGCATCTTTTAACAATGTCGCCGCCAGATTGGTTCATGTCCAGCTTCACCAATGCATCTTTTGGTGGGGTTTACTGCTTTCTCGACTATTTTCTATGTCAGTGCTAAGCTGTGTTACACGTTGCTGTTTCCATTGTCTTCGTCTGGCTGTGGGTAAATAATGAACAACTAATTATTATTTAGGTTAAGATGCAATGCAGTAAAAGTTGTTTGTTAGAATCCTGTTACATATAAGAATGGATGAAAAAGAAATGCTCTAGGTCTATCAGACTCATAAACATATTTTTAACGTCAAATCATTTTGACACTAAATTAACTTGCCAGTGTAAACCAAGGTTCGGGTCTTTTAGTATTATAAACCTTTGACTTGAAAAAGTAAATCTTACATTCCTTCCTGGTGGTTTAATCGGTTGAAGGATAAAAAATATAAATTTTATTGTGATTACGTCTGGGGGCATTAACCTTCAAAGTGTTAACTAATTTTACACTAAATTCAATTGTTAAAATTTTCTCAAAAATTAATTTTCAATTTTTGATGTGTTAACATGTTTCCTCTCGTTTTCCTGCAATCTTTGGGAGTTTTTCGTGAAAAGGGACGGAAGTGTGTAACAGGAAGCCGGGGATGCGCGCGCAATTTGATTTGACCAATGAGCGCGCGCAGTACTACAGTTGGCCCTCAGATGGTACCAACCTATTTTCCGAGAGTTTAATGATGATAATGACGATGAAGATGATGATGAATATTGTTTTTAACATATATACGTTAGCCAAGATGTTACACCTCTTATGCGACTACTGTAACACTAGCTAGATTTAAAAAAAAAACAAATAAAAGTAGACTGATTAGTGAATCAGTGAAAGCTACTTCTGTCGTACAAGTTTGAGCTTTAATAGCGTATCCATAACGGAGCGTTTCACAAAAAACGTGCCAAAAACGCCCATCTGGTAACTGCCCTTAAACTTCAAAGGTCACAAATAGTTACTCACAGGCCTACCACTAAGTATGATACTATATTACAATACAAGTCATCAATTGTGAACAATGCTATGATGTAAGTCTCACCGCGATTGAATAAGTCGTTTATGTATTTACTACACAAAAATAGTATGATTCATTTTCTTTCAATCATGATTTTTGAAGTTACAAAGCAAAATTGGGATAACCCAATTTTGCTTTCTTACTTCAAAAATATATATAAATCGATATAAATCCACAGAAACTGTGCACGTGCACATAAAAATATAATTTTATGAGTGTTTTTCGTTTAAAAAAACTTATAAACCAATGCAATCGGAAATCCCATGAAGTTCATTTTAAAGAGATTTTGAAATTTACTTTGCTATAAACTACGTGCCTTTAGAATAGGCTCTCAAACTTCAAAAATAATCACCTGCCTCAATAACCATAAAAAAACCTAAACTATTTAAACATTTAAAAAAAAATGTTCTAAAACCTCTTACAGAATCCAAAAATATCTTTTATTTTTTCCTTTTAATCCAGATACAGAACAATCCAGGCTCGCAAAAAACTGCTCAAATTTCTTTCCTATCACATCGCCGTCGTCGTCGAAGGTCCCCGGGCCATTGACCGAAAGGTGACTCCTTAAGTCCCAATGACCTACCCCAACGTTTGGCATCTTCCTAGAACTTATAATAGTCTGGATTGGAGCATCATCCGGTTTCTTAACAAAAACGTTGCAAACGTTGCATAATGTCTTTTTCTATAGTTAGTATAACTGTTTGTCTGGCAGCGCCCTTAAGATTGCGCAGATGCTTGCTGATGATTTAAAGAGGACTGGTTTTTTTAATTTTGATTTTGGAACCCTTGGTGTATTATTTTTTTGTTCCAAAGTCAAATCTTTTTTATATTTATTAGACCATTTTTAGGTACGTTGATACAACTTTTGAAAGTAAAAAAATATGTTTAAAAGTGATTTATTCTTCCCAAATTGTAATTTATGTAATTTCTTATGAAGAAAATGGACAGAAATAACTTCATGGCTGTCAGGTGTATTTACCAAAAAGTGTTGTAGAAGCAAAGCTTCATTATAAAAACACCGTTTTATTTGTAGTTAGAACATATCAATCAATCAAACTCGATACTTTTCTTTGAACTGTGTGGACGTGTTTCTTGGCACGTGCCTGAAAGCTAGTGTCACATAGGGAGTATAATAATCAAAACAATAGGTAAGACGTGTCATCTTTTTGTCTTTAAAACTTGTCATATCGTCTTCTTCTTTTCGTGTTTTTAGTGACTAACCTGGTGTCAGAGTTTTAAAGCCGCCCATGGGTCTCTGACTTGGCTTCGCATGCCGTCGAGAAATATCTCTCAGGCATGCCGGTTTCCTCACGATGTTTTCCTTCACCGTTTTTAAGCAAGTGATAGAAGATTATAAGAAGTCATATTCTGAGAAACTTTGATTTTTGACAGCTTTTTATGAGAAACTAGTGACTTGCCCTTGCAATAAAAAATGTATTATACACATAAACCTTCCAAAATAAATGCTCTAATTGATGGTGAAAACTGTATCAAAATCCATTGTGTAGTTGGGAAAATCTAAGCGGTCACACAAACAGACATAAAAAGTGACATTGGTGCCGATTCTCTTGTACACCGAACTAAACTATCACTAAAATTCTTTACTTTTGGCTATGAGAATTTTAAAGCTATTCTGACAAAACAAATCTCTAAATTTAAAAATAATTTTGACACAACTTAAATTGAATTTGACAATCGCGACTCCACGTGGTACCCGTGGTTTCCCATATCCCATAATTTTTTTTTAGAGCCCGAGGCGCGCAGCGGGTGTAGCCTCGACGTGTTTTGTATGGAATTTTTAATTTTTGTATGGAAAATATTAAAAAATAGTACCTACATGTTGAGTGTAAGGGGTTTAAAGGTTTCATTAAGGGGGTCGAAATTTTCATTACTTTTGCGATAGGACGCACCATTTTCGAGATATAAGCAAAAGAAAAAAAAATACAGGACTGTTTTTGCACGTGAAGTCGAGATGTTGGTGTGAATTTTAATTCATGACAACGTATTTTATCCCACACCTTTTTAATCGCGATTAAAAATTGTCAGGTTTAGTCTGGTTTGGTTTTTACAATCAAAATTTTAGGTGAAAAACGTCAAATTCTGAATAAAATTGCAATAAAACTGCAAAATTGCCATTTTCACTAAATTAAAAACTCTGTACTATCTTAGTGCTGTCAAACTAAAATATAGTTAAGTTGTGTCACTTTAGTCTATTTCAGAATGGTAAATCGTCGTTTGACAGGAATAAACAAAATTTTATTGATTTTTAGTCTAGTTTAGAGGCATTTGTGACAAGAAAATCGGCACCAGTGTTTATCTAAACTTCTGAAATTCTAAACTAATATTATAAAGAGAAAACATTAGATTTTTTGTATGTTTGTAAATTTGTATGTTTGTAAGTTTTGTATGTTTGTATGTTTGGTTGTTACGCTTCCACGGTAAAACGGCTAAGCGAATTTAGATGAAATTTGGCAAATGGGTAGACCATGACTTAGCTTAGGATATAGTATACTTTTTGACCCGATATTCCCACGGGATCGAGATTTATTCAAGTGAAACCGCGGGACGCAGCTAGGACAAAACAAGTTAAAAAGACAAGCGAAGAAAATAAACCCCATCGCCTGGCAGCTAGCCATAACTAATGTACTAACATTATGATATCAATTTCAACAACAACACATTTCTGCAATGTCATTCCAAGCTTATGCAACGCATTCGCTTGCAAATGTACTGATTAATAATTAAATAGAAACAATGTAAGCAAAGCGTTAAATAAAAATAAGCTTTTATTAAAATTCTGCAAGTCCTAATGATTCTTAAGGTTTTGCATCATACCTTGAAAATAAAATTTACATATCAAATTTCAACATGATACTCAAAAAGTGTTAACGATTTCCTTACAGCGGAAATGGTCTTAGCATTAGTACGAAGTCATTTTTACCGAATAACTGATTGTCTTCAAAAGCCCGAAAGTCTGTCAACCAGTCTTACCAAGACAGTTACGGGGTTGTGGAGATCAGATAGGCAGTCGCTCGATGTAAAATACTGGTATTCAGAACATCCACAACATCTTAACATAAATAACAACTGAAAATAAACTAAATCTTTTAAAAAACATACCTACTGAACCATAGCTACCTATAAAAGTGCATTGGCATCTGGACCAGTTTTTATATTCCACAAAGCCCCTTTGTGATCCAAGGTCCAATCCAAAAAAAACAGCATGGGAACTGACCTGTTAGTTTTGAATCAAAACTGACTATTATAATACCTTTTGGGACGTCGCAACTGCAGTTTGGTGATTCCACAGTATTATGTCGTATGTCATTTTACTGTGGGGTCGCGCTGCTGACATTGAATCCATCTTTATTTTACAAAAGAGAGCTGTCAGAGCTTTTTATGATCTACATCGCCGCGAATCTCTCAGGGAACTATTTTAAAAGATTAATATTATGACGGTACCTTGCCAATTCATTTATGAAAATATTATGTATGTAAGAAAAAATCTACATATTTAAAAAAAAAAGCGTTAGACATAATTTTAATACTAGAAATAAAGATAAAATAGGTTAACCATTTTTCAGATTATCTAAAGTACGTACATCTTTTATAGGGTACGTGTTAAATGTTACAACAAAATACCTTGTGATATATAGAAAATTTAAAACTCATATTAAAAGTACACTCTGTAAACGACCCTTTTCATGTAGCTACAACGTTTAAGGTAGCTGTGTACTGCCCCATCTCAAAAATCCACCCTGTATACATATTATTTTATATATATTATTATCCAGTTAATATAAAAAAAAAAAAAAAAAAAAAAAAAAAGTGTTTATTCACAGTTTTTTTTTTTACAAGATACATATTACCTCTGCCAAACTGCAAAGCAGTTTTTTGGCAGATGTAGCTCCTTTTTTGTTTTGTACATAACATTTTATATTTTTTTTTTTTTATTTATGACACTTTTTCACATAAAGGCAAACTACAATTCCTTCACTTCTTAAATTTAAAACAGACATACCATTTTTATTTTAGTTATTCTCTTCAGTGAGGCTTTGACAAAAAATATTAAATAGGTACTTATGTATTTTATTTTTAAAGGCAGTTTTTGTGATATAACTGGCAAGTAAGCAGGTTTACAGGTTCACACCAAGTTGAGACGACATGATTACCTTAAAATATTATTTACAACTACTTACAATATAGTATTTGCCAGTGAGCTCAAACTAGACAGTATGTATCTTGGGGCTCGACGGCAAATATTATAGAATGCATATGACTAGTCGTCATGACATGCAATTTCCTTACGTTCTTTCCACCATTTACTGTTAGTATTTTACCCTTTATTATTAGCTCTAAAAAGCATGATTCACCAAAAATATAACAATGCCCATGTTTGATCTTAAAAACATGCCACAAAGTGAGTACGCATGTTTTCTAGTTCTTCTATGACGTCATTGGAACCACATCAGGTGTACTGTCTTGCGGTTCTACTTTGAAAACCAGTCACGGTATGGGGCACAACACCAGATAAGCTTTAAACTTGTTGTTCAGAGTTGTGCGAACTGGTAAGGAGTGGCTCCTTGCCGGAGTCTGGGTTTCCCGGTCGCTCTAGGAAGTTTTCAAGAGAGTGAATAGGTTAATTCTGGGTAAGCGTGTCTCATTGAACAAATCATCTCATACCATCAGGGGCCCAAGTCTGTAAACGCTTTTTTGTCAGGATGGACGATTAAGGACACCTTAATTTAGGTTTTGTCAGTTTTGGTTATCTCCTAATGTAAAAACTAGTCTATTTAGGGCATATTGCCAATCTTTTTGCACCTGCAGTCTATGGAACAACGCATACAGGGCGCTGTTGGGGTTGCCACGACGAATATTTAATTAATTATTGCATATTTGATTACTGTCTGATTAGTAAATTTGACATTATTAGTGGTGATTTTGACATTATAGTTATGATTTTGACATTATTAACGGTGATTCTGACATTATTAATGGTGATGTTGAGATAATTGATGGTTTTGACATTATTATTGATGGTTTTGACATTACAAGCAATTATGACCAAAATTTGCCAAATATGATTATTTACTAACACTAGTCTTTAAGATGTGTATCTAATTACTAACAAATTGGATTGTATGATCTGGAAATTAAATAATTTGATTTTGATTTATGGTTTTCCGATGGCATGCTACTGACACTCCATTGAAAAATTGTTCGTATTTGGTAATCTCTTAATGACAAATCGCAATTTCCTATTATTTTAACATTTCTTTTTACCTCTACCATTATGGATTTGGGACATTACGATCTTTCGACACAGTGGTAATGGCGTTATCTTGGTACGGCATCAATAAAGTCATACGCGAGCTTATAAATTTGCATTTCAAAATAAATCTAGAAGTTTTTTTTTCATTGATGTTATCATGTTCGAAGTGCTATGCGCAAGCGCTATTCTGTAAAGTCGTAAAAAACGAACTCAATTTCGTTTTAATAGAACCTACTATTAAAACGAAATTGAGTTCGTTTTCGTAACCTAAATTATCGCGGATTCACACTACTGTTCGAACTTTAAACTTAATAACGTTCACTTCACTTCTTTCCATCTTACGCCCGAATAATAAGAAAATAAGATTTTTAATTTTTTTTTATGTCGATTATACATAAATTCGATAATAATGATGACGTATTCAGGGCATAATCAATACAAAAACAATACGTCGCAGGTAACTTTTATCTGAATTGGGACGTATGTTTCTACGAATGTTTCTACGTAATGAGGATATATACTTACATGCAACTGTTGTTAATTATATTATATACATAATATGTATGACGTAGTTATATCCTGTTTGAAATATAGCTGAAAGGTCAATGTTCATTGATGATAACAAATAGCCAGAGCTGCTCAAAGTTTTGTGAAAATTTGTATGCCTGCATTCGCAAGCCTAAAAACGAACTCATTTCTATGTGATAATATTAGATTAAATTTCGCTGTTCATAAACAATGTCGCCCATGGGCATTGATCAGCCGTATTTTTCTGAATATTCATGAAATATTACCTAAAATTAACTTTAAAAGGGGGTCTATCATAAGATTTATTTTTTATTTTTTTCGAATTCCCTCTATAATTTTATGGACTTACACTTGTGTTTTTTTTAATAAATACAGTTTTTTTTTTCACTTTTTTTTCATAGTCGACAAATATTAATAAAACATGTTAGAAAATCCGATAAAATAACTCATAAGCTTTTAGAAATAATAAACAGAATCCAAAGCGAGCATTGCATAATATTAAGCTAAAGAAATATGTGTTGTATGAATTACAGCTTAAACTGGTAATAAACTTGAGCAAGCGTGGTGATCAAATAATGGTGAATCTAGTAGTCGGAGCAGAGCAGAGGTGGTGGCCCAGCGACCGTGACTTACCAGTTGTAGGCCATATATTCGAACCCCGACAGGTTCTTTACTTTGTGTAAATTATTTCATCACCACTGCTCTAAAAACGGTGAAGGAAAACATCGTGAGGAAACCGGCATGTCCTAGAACCGAAAATTCAAAGACATTTGACATCTACCAACCCGCTCTGGGTTCGTGTGGTGGATTACGGCCCACTCCCTCTCACAGAAAGAGGAGGCCTGAGTCCCAGCATTGGGAACATTTTAAGCTGATTATGCTTATGCTAGTAATTTTGTAAATATTATTGACATGTTTCTATAACCCTACTTTTAGAAATAAAATCATTTATCAATATTTTTTTTTTTTAATTTTAGGGTTCTGTAGTAAACAAGGAACCCTTATAGTTTCGCCATGTCCGTCTGTCTGTCTGTCCGTCTGTCTGTCCACGGCTTAGCTCAGAGACGGTTAGTACTACAAAGCTGTAATTTGGCAAAATATGTATACATATTAATCATGCCGACAAAGTGGTAAAATTTTTTTTTTTTTTTTTTGCTTTCCACCCGTACACGTAAAGTGGGGATGATTTTTTTTCTCGTCTACCACATGTTGTGGGGTGTCATTAGAAAGGTCGTTCAAAAATATTGCGAATTTGTGAAATCCATTTTTGGATTCAGGGATCCGTTTGCGAAATATTAAGCTTTTAACAGATTTTTTTTGTTAGAGTCATGTATCCCTGCCATCCCTGCCAGCTAAATGGTTGTACTTGGATTTGTGAAAAAATTCGCAGCAGTAGTATATATAACGAAATTAAAACGAAAACTATCAGAGCTAAGTAGGCTGAACAGATTAACGAGTAATAATCAACCAACTTAAATTTGCGGTCTGGAAAACATGATCACCCATTCATTCCGTATGGGAGAACATGTTTTTCAACTACAATGTTAAATTTGTTCTTAGGATTAATTCATCCCAACTACGGAACCCTTCATTGTGCGAGGTCCGACACACACTTGGCCGGTTTTTTCTGTGTATTTGAACCCTGCAACGTAAGGTATACAAACAGTCTTCCAATCACACAACAAAAGACAATGAAATACCTGGGTGTAACTCTGGATGAGGGACTTAGCTGGCGTCCCCACATTGAACAGACTGCCTCCCGTGTTAGAAAACTTATATGGGCATTCAAGAGACTGCGGCAAGTGGCCGACTTTAAACTTCTAAGTACGGTTTATTTAGCACTAGCACAATCAATCATAGGTTACTGTGTCACGGCATGGGGAGGTGCTTGTAAAACCTATATGATACACCTCGAGAGAGCTCAAAGATCTCTGTTAAAAGTAATGACCTTCAAACCGTACCGGTTCCCTACAAAAACCCTGTATGAGAGTTGTCAGGTACTTACAGTGAGACAGTTATACCTTCTCAATATCATAATAAAACAGCATGAAACCACACCGGTAAATCACACAACAATACATAAGAGAACTATCACTAATGTATGCCGCGCAGTCAAGTGTAAGACCGCATCCGCTCGACGGCAACGCCTATACCTATCTACTTATATTTATAATAAAGTAAACTAAATTCTCCACATCAACCCACTAACAAAACATAAAACTACGATGAAACTAAACAAATGGCTTCAAACACTGGATTATCCACAGACAGAAAACATACTTAAAGAACAATACTCGTGATAATTAAATACTTAGTAAAGTAGACAAATCCTCACATACATATACCCAAAGTTCCGCCACCAAGCATAATCACTTACACTCACTCACACACACACACACACACTTACACACTCATAAACATAAACATACATAAAACACAACAAACAAACACGCACACAAAACACTCAAGAGCATGCAAGCACTAAATTGGATTCCTACATTTTAAGTTATTTTATTTTTGATTTTATTGCATAAATAGTTATATGTTTAAAAAACGGGTGAAGACACTGATTCCTGTAACACAGGTACTACCTAGCTCAGGAGTCAGGGCGTCAAATGAAATGTAACAACTTTTTTATGTCAATAAAACATTTTATTATTATATTATATTATATTATTATTATTAGTGATTATCATGATGTATAAGTCAAGATGTATTCGATTGACATAAGCTACGGAAACACTTATGCCAATTCTCTTGAAAGTCTATGGAAAAAGTATATGGAACTGTTCTTGCTCCCCGCGCTACTGTCACCGAGAACAATTCCATATAAAACTATTCATTGCAACGCGCCACTCTCGCGCCGCTGTTACCGCCGCGGTGGCTGCCCGCTGCCGCCAAGAATACGGCTTAAAAATCTCATGTACCTGAAATCGTCTTACACAAACTTTTACAGGCGCACTCTGCCTCAAGGCTTTTCTTTTACATAAATGCAGAATCATCTTTCAGACGTAATGAACACTCGTCACAATTTGACAGGTTCTTCCCTACATCCCGCGCTAAATGAGGTAAACGAAACATTTAATTTATTTTTAATATACAATCAGAATTCCATTAATGCTGGCAGTTCAAATTCCGAGAGGACATGATGTAATTCTTGTTAACATTGTTTTTGTATGCTGTGTGTATGTGCTTCTGGTCACGCGGTCTGGTTAATTACAGGTTATGTTTAAATACCTACGTAGGTATTATGAAGTTGAAGAGTCATTGGTCTTACTATACGTAAACATGGGTTACTCAGACGATCGCGAAAATGCTGTCATTATCATTACGTAAAAGTAAATACAGTAATACCCCGCTTAGGGATCTGGAGGCAAAAGTCCTCGCGCACATCTGGGAGTGTCGCGAGGAGGTGAAACGCTGGGGCGTAACTCCGCTGCCGCGAGAAATCACGGCACAGCGGACAGAACACCGGCGGGATCTCATGGCGGCAAGGAGAGTGCGATTGTCGCAGCCCAGCGCCCGGCACGCCACAATTGTGGCAATAAGTCCCCTCTTTGAGGAGTTGCTAGAGAGGCGCCACGGCGTCCTCACCTTCCACCTGACGCAGGTCCTCACCGGACACGGCTGTTTCGGGAGGTTCCTGTTCCATATAAGGCGGGAGGAAACGCCCGGGTGTCATCACTGTGTGGATCGCCCGGAGGACACGGTGGAGCATACGGTGGAGGTCTGCCCTGCTTGGGCGGAGCACCGCCGTGTCCTCACGGAGGCGATCGGCGGCGGCGATCTCTCGCGTCTGGCCCTGGTTCAGGCCATGGTCTGGAGCGAGAGTGCATGGGAAGTCGTCACTTCCTTCTGCGAAGCAGTAATGCTCGCGAAGGAGGAGGCGGAGCGCGTGAGGGAAATGCAAGATGCGCGCCCTCGCGCCTCTAGTCGCCGCAGGAGACGCCCCGGGCGTCGGGAGTCGCGAGCCAACTTCCGGCCACCGTAGGCGCGGGCTGGCAGACGGTGAGCAATGGGTAGCTCGCCATCCGATAAGGACCAGGCCCGGGTCAACGGCGCGTTGTGTTCCACGCGCGCCTCAAAAAGAGATGTCAGCACCAACTGACGGGGTCCGTAAGGGCCAATGCCTGCCAGGATTGCGAGTTTGTCCGAAAGGGATATGGCGGCCCCGGCACTCAGGCAACGGAAGGAACACGGGTGGGTTTTAGTCAGTAAAAGTCTGACACGCCCTTCCGCTCCACCCAGAGCGGGAGAAGTTATTTGATAATTTAACAACCTCAAAAAAAATAAAAAAGTAATAAATACCCCGCTTTACGCAAGGGATGCACTTCGGACAAAATCGCGTAAAAGCGACATTCGCGTATAATGGGGTATCATGAAATATCCAGCAAAATAAATAAATAAATTGATTTTGTTGCAAAAATTAAACAAAATCAGCCTATTAATTGTTACCGAAAAGTTTTTACTGATATAATCAAAAAAAAATATAGTTATCAATTTTTTTTTTTTGTAGTATTTTTTTTTGCGTTCGTCCAAAAGTTTTGTCGCCATAACAACAATGGTAACAGCATTGTTGCGTTTTGGCAGTTAGACGTAAAATAGCCAGTTCCTCTGTGGTTGAGGATTCCGGGTGAAGCTCGCTTCCACCTTCGGCCCGATCGTCACTTACCATCAGGTGAGATGAAGGCCAAGAGCTTCCCCGTCGAGGTTTAAAAAAAACAAGTTTAGCATCACAGGATTAACTTTGGTTTTATTAATAAGCGGGTTTATGTTTCACTTATTTCTCACATTTCGATATTGAAATTCCGGAGTTGAGTTTTTGGTTCGTCGATAGATCGTTCGAACCCTGGTCTCCAGATTCCCACTGCACATGCTGATTGCTAGCAAATATTCTTAACATTATGATATTCTAATAAATGAACAATATTCTAAAAGCGCATGTGATATGCAATGATTTAAAAAAAAATTACCAACAACTACGCATCTCTCTACAAAGCTGTTGAATGTTGATACAATACTACAAACAGCAGACTAGCAGTGATAGCCTAGTGGTGTGACCGTCAGACTGCCAAGTCATAGATCTTGAATTCGAACCCAAGGCGCACCTCTGACTTTTCGGATTCATGTGCGTATGGTGTAATTATCGCTTGCTTAAAAAACGGTGAAGAAAAACATCGTGAGAAAATGAAGCCAAATCAGAGGCTCATGAGCGGCTTTAAAACGCTGACACCAGAGGGGCAATTCCCGTAATTTTAAGAACATTCGCATTGGCATCTCATTCACAATCTGTTAAAAATACATCCAATTTACCAACATTTTTGACAAGTTTGACAGATTGCGACTCGAATGTGAACGTTTTTTAAGTACGAGAATTGGCCCTCAGATTAGTCACTAACCACACGAAAAGAAGAAGAAGACTTCAAAAAAAGCTATTATAAAGTAAGTATATATTATAACCTATCTCTTGGTACATAAAACAATAGCAGCGTACTGTGGTACATCGTTCATAATACATTATAAGCTACATACATAAGATCATAAAAACAAATTAGTAATATGACGCAGCGGTCCGCTATTAATTGTGAATCATTTGGACTCCGTTCGACTTTGTCGTGCCCTTCGTGGAATACAGTCTAGACTAGCAAGAGCTTAGGACACGGAGCGAGCGGAGCGGTGATTCTAAAACGGATTGGTGATGTTGAAAGAGGAAAAAACAAAATACACATATAAAGCACAGGCTAAAAGGCAGAGAGATACATTTTGCTGGGGAGTTAGTAGCGTTACTTTTTCTTTCGAGCTCAAATACTGGGTCCAATAGTCACACCTCTCCACTATTTAGTGACTGGGAAGTGGGGAGGAGCGGGCGTTTTTGACCGACTTCACTATTCATATTTTGAATTTTTAATAGGATATGTTACCTGTTTGTTGCTTGGTTATGTTGTGTCTGGAGGAGCTCGTGACTAAGTAACAACAGCCGCACTGGTCGATCCATCAGGTTAAGCTACGCTTGCCGGGGTTGGTCAGTGGATGGGTGACCATCTTTACATACCGAGAATCCTCCGTGCCTCGGAGAGCACGTTAAGCCGTTGGTCCCGGATGTCATTCGTGGATCTTTGACAGTCGTTACGGGTCGTCAGAAGCCCGAAAGCCTGACACCAGTCTTACCAAGGGGTATCGTATTACCTAGTTACTGGGTTGTGGAGGTCAGATAGGCAGTCGCTCCATGTAATGGTATTCAGCTGCATCCGGTTAGACTGGAAGCTGACCCCAACATAGTTGGGAAAAGGCTAGGCAGATTGAATAGGATATGTTTCCCTGTAACTTCCAGGGGACATTTAAACTAAGGAGTAAGTATTTAAAGCTTAAATCAACCGATTACCTAATTTCAAACTCAATCATAGCCTACTCGTATCCATGAAATAAAATAAAATTCGTCAAGGGTTGTTCGCCGATAAAGTCGCAAACCATATTGAACAGTTTTACGTAGCGTAACGTAACGTTGGATTATTATGTTATAGATCAACCCATTGTCTCGACCTTTATTTAATTTACTTCTATTTCTTGTTTTTATCGTCTCTTACCTGGAATCTAGTCTAGACATAAGTAAACAAGCTTTGAACACGGTAGGTACATGCAAAGCGGAAAGATTAGATTTAGCAGCGGTTTGCAACTGCAAATTAAAAGGTACATAGTAGTTAGTTTATTTGTTGTATAAAAGGTTTGCTGGTTGGTTTTTTATTGAACTTGTGTCTGTAAGTACTTCTCGTATTTTTTATTTTTATTTTTTTATTATTAAATTTTATTTTTAATCAAGAGACAATTTATATTTCATATGACAACAAATATTAAGCACTAGCTGCTACCCGCGGCTACACCCGCGTGGGCCCTAAATATTTATCTAAAATAAAAGTACCTTACGGTACTTAGAACATCAGCTATCTGCCTGTGCTAAATCGGACCCGCTATTTTACAAATTATCCGGAATAAGCAGACAGACAGACCGCAATTTAAAAAATAGTTTATATGCAATTAGTAAAAAGCTGTTATTTAGACATTAAAAACAGACACTTATTTTTATTATTATTTGTATATAGAAGATTACATTTCTTCGCATGATTGCAACACTTCTTCATTTGTCATCGTTTCGATGATTGCATCATTTGCACCACATAATTATTTGCAAATGAAAACAACTTTTGATTTGCGTGGTTCGCTTTATTGACTGCAACTCTGTGTCCTCACCCTTACTTGCAGTCTAAGGTCACCTACATCCACGTCACACAGTTATGTAACTTCCTTATTGTTTTATAAAGTAACAATACGTAATATTTAATATTTTAAGTGGACATTCATTTACATCTATTCTGTTACCAGAAATTAATGCAAGAAAAAGCTCGACATTTTATTAAAATCACTTAAGGTGCAACAGAAAAACTTGTGGAAATTTAAAATCTCGGAAAACACACACACAACTCACCACACCCTCACCCTCTCTTACTCAACATTAGGTACTCACACACACACAGCACTTTAAAACAAATAAAAATAAATCTTTAAATCTTTTTATGTATCCGTCTTGGAACAACCTACAACAATCACTAGGAGTCGGGCGTTGGCTGCGCCATAGTTTTAACTGTTGCAGTTATCATTGTTTAACATTTTTGTCTTGTATGTATTTGTTTTTTTTTCCCCAATAAAAGAATTAATTAAAAAAAAAAAGGTCTATGATTTAATTGCAAACAGGTAAGTAAGGTTGAAAGGTATGATTATCTGATTCTATAAGATTTCTGCGCTTTTTTGCGAATTTACGCTTTCCCTTCTCACTTCGGAAATGTCTACCTTCACATGAATTTGGATGAGACGAGAAATAGAAAGAAAAATTAAAATAATTTATTTGCATATACTTTTTTACCTTACGACTTGCAAAATTTTCAAACAATAGAAACTCTTTTCCAATTTGGTATTTGACCAAACCACTCGGCAAGTAAATCTAAACATAAAATAATCTAACAGAAAACAACAGATAAATAAAAAACAGTTAATAAACTGATAAAAATATAAGACATAAAAATGGTACTTAAATTAAAACAAATCATATTAAAAAAATCAAATCAAATTATTTTAATAATGTAATAATAATAAATATTTATTCAGTATTAAAATTGGTTAAATATTAATAACGTTAAGGCTTAAAAATAATTTATAAAGGTATTATAATGTTAGATGCCTGTACTACGATAAACTTGTACGTCAGAAGTTACATTACACACACAACTAAGAAGAGCACACACAAGTACAAGAAGATTTTATTCCCAGCACTGGGATATTAGTGGTTTCAGATAATGCTGATAAATTGCATAGTACTGTATAAAATACTGGTTTTCAGCTGCATCCGGTTAGACTAGAAGCCGACCACAACATAGTTGGTTTACCCAACTATGTTGGGGTCGGCTACATTACACACACAACTAAGAAGAGCACACACAAGTACAAGAAGATTTTATTCCCAGCACTGGGATATTAGGGGTTTCAGATAATGCTGATAAATTGCATAGTACTGTATAAAATACTGGTTTTCAGCTGCATCCGGTTAGACTAGAAGCCGACCACAACATAGTTGGTTTACCCAACTATGTTGGGGTCGGCTACATTACACACACAACTAAGAAGAGCACACACAAGTACAAGAAGATTTTATTCCCAGCACTGGGATATTAGGGGTTTCAGATAATGCTGATAAATTGCATAGTACTGTATAAAATACTGGTTTTCAGCTGCATCTGGTTAGACTAGAAGCCGACCCCAACATAGTTGGGTAAAGGCAGGGCAGATGATGAAATGATGATGATAATATCCGAAATACTAACGTTATTATTTTTATCAGTCATAATAATATTATATCAAAACTCAAACTCAAAGCATTTATTTCAAATAAACCAATTACAGACACTTTTAAATTGTCAAGGGGTCGGTCAGTCAGAAAGATGAAGCTAGTTGCCCATTCCAAAGCGTAGTAGGTTCCTACGGAGAAGAACGGGCAAGAAACTCCACGGACACTCTTTTCAATCAAAATATTGTTACAAAATATTAGATACATCATTCCTGCTCGAATGTTACGTGTGAGAACCATGTAGAAAGACGTGCACCCTAATAAAAAGATAAAAACAATAAAAACATTGGAAGACAACATTTACTGTACTTAAAACGAAAAATTCCGTGAAAATAGAGCAGTTTTCCCAGATAGTTCCGACACTATAACAACCGTCATATTTTTGCTCAAATTAACAATCATAACTTTCCCTGAGAGTGACGCGTTCAAACAGCGGTGACTCATACAGGGGTGTTATGAAAATTAAGGAACTTATTATGACTCACTCATACATACGTCACGAAGTCCGTACTGACGTAAGACCGTATGGGATTTCCGTACTGTTTTATATTATTTATTACTTGCTGAGTTAGTGCCGACTAAAAACATTGTTGTTATCAGTAATACCTACTTATGCATATTTATTAAAGATTTTATTTATTTTAATTAATTTAATTAAAAAATTAAGTTCTTTATTTTGTCATAATTGTGTCTCTGGAATTTCGGAACTAATTGGATTGGAAAATTAAATAAATTATATACAATATATGGTTTGTTCTTAAACTTGTTGTAAACTTTGGGTGACCGAACTCTGCTCGGGTGAAAATACAGAGAAAACGTATTTTCCCAGATATGAGACCTAGCTACATCGATTTTTCGCCCCCGTATATTGCAACTTTCATCGAAATCTTTAGAGACGTTTTCGAGAACGTGATTACAAATATATCTCATTTAATTGTATAGGACATTAAACTTAAATAATAATAATAAACAAACTAGATGTTTCACTAAGTTGTAAAAACCGGCCAAGTGCTTGTCGGACCACGCACAATGAAGGGTTCAGTAGTTGGGATGAACTTATCCCAAGAACAAACTTAACATTGTAGTTGAAAAACATGTTCTCCCATACGGAATGTATGGGAGATCATGTTTTTCAAACTGCTAATTTTTATTAAATTTTATTACTACTTAACTCTGATAGTTTTCCTTATAATTTCGTTATATATACTACTGCTGTGAATTTTTTCACAAATCCAAGTACAACCATTTAGCTGGCAGGGGCGGGGGACACTTGACTCTAACAAAAAACATCTGTTAAAGCTTAATATTTCGCCAACGGATACCTGAATCCAAAAATGGTTTTGAAAAACTCACAATATTTTTGAACGACCTTTCTAACGATACCCCACAACATGGAGTAGATGAGAAAAAAAAACCATCCCCACTTTACGTGTAGGGGACATACCCAAATTTTGTTTTTTTGTTTTTTACCTCTTTGTTGACATGATTAATATGTATATATATGCCAAATTACATCTTTCTAATACTAACCGTCTCCGTATCCGTAGCCGCGGACAGACAGACGGACAAACAGGCAGACAGATGGACATGGCGAAACTATAAGGGCTCCTTGTTTACTACGGAACCTTAAAAACCGTGAGAAGTAGAGTCAGGCAGTCTAATAATATAAATGCAGTTATAGCCAAATAAAGCATGGAATTTTTTGTACGACCACAACAAAATTTTCCGTAAGTAATCTCATGACGTATTTAGGTACAAACTAAAAGTCTGAGTAAACAAACCCGCACAAAGTCCAAAAAATTCCACAGTCAGGGAATTTTTTGACTTTTGTACCAGGAAAGTTTTTCGCATATTTACGTCAATCTACCTAGCCTTTTCCCAACTCAAATTCAAAGCATTTATTTCAAATAAACCAATTACAGGCACTTTTGAATTGTCAAATGGTCAGTCAGTCAGAAAGATGGTTCCTATGGAGAAGATCGGGCAAGAAACAATTCCAACTATGTTGGGGTCGGCTTCTAGTCTAACCGGATGCAGCTGAATACCAGTCTTTTACATGGAGCTGCCTAGCTGACCTCCACAACCCAGTAACTGGGTAATACGATACCCCTTGGTAAGACTGGTTGTCAGACTTTCTGGCTTCTGACGATCCGTAACGACTGTCAATGATCCACGAATGACAGCCGGGACCAACGGCTTAACGTGCTTTCCGAGGCACGGAGGAATCTCGGTATGTAAAGATGGTCACCCATCCACAGACCAACCCTGGAAAGCGTAGCTTATGATTTAGCCACGAGCTCTTCGCATATTTACGTAAAATTCCATAATTTCGATCTGATTTTACTAAACCACAATATTAGTAGTATTCAATATATTGGTAGTATATTTCCATAAATAGTGGCCAAAATTGACCTACACCACGTCATCAATTTCAAAGTCAAATAATTTATTTTATTCACTTGATAAAAATGTATGAAGAAAAGAGAATAAAAATTATACGTTATGGGGTTCATTCAAGAGTCTCTGGTCTCTACGAATGATGGTATGTATACTCCATAAGTTTAGGTATACTTAAAAAAGGTAAACAAAAAAACACGTGAGCTGTCAAGTAACCGACTAAACGTAATACCTGTCACTTCAGTTGTCATAATTTGTTGACGTATAGAGTTTGGGGTCTTTACAATAGACAGATTACAAAATATTATAATATTATTATTATAAATCTTTTTTTTTAGGTTTTATATGCATATATTAATTCTAAGAACAGTAGTTTAAGATTAAATGATAAAGTTTAACATACATGAATAAAAGAGGAAACTAATATAAAAATCAAAAATAAATTTTATTTGGTTTTATCGTATTTTTAAACAAGAAAGCTGCATGTATAACTTTTTATTTTTATTTTATTACCTCAACCAATGGAGTTATTGGTACTGAGCAATCAGCTGCGTTACCAACCTTGGAGACTGGCTAAACCTAAGGACTAATAAGGCCCCAATATTTGCAAATCTTAACCTAGATCCCTCTTGAAAATACTTTCGTTACTTACCTTTTTTCCATGAAAATGTATAATCCGAACGATGCATGTAAAGATTAAACAACGTAAACGATTCCCGAAATTTATAAATGAAACTTGAGTCAAATTCAAAAGTCAAAAGTTTCTTTTAAACGAAATCACTGCCGTTCATCGGCAGTGATTTCGTTTAAAAGAAACTTTAATTACAATTCTTACAGTAATTAGGAGTTGTGCTCAGCTAGAGCAATGCAGACGGAATGGCTTACGAAATATTGGTACATATTTTATTTAAAAAAAAAGGTTAATATAAACAAACAATATTTCTGGAATTAACCAACAGGCTATTTCAGATAAACGTTAACTTAAGAGTTAGTTGCGAGTTTGTCCGAAAGGGATATCGCGGCCCCGGCACACGGGCAACGCAAGGAACACGGGTGGGTTTTAGTCAGTAAAAGTCTGACACGACCTCTCGCTCCGCCCAGAGCGGGAGAAGTCATTTGATGATTTCCCAACCTTCAAAAAAAAAAAAAAAAGAGTTAGAAAAAGATTTCGAAAGATATGTATAATAAATAACTGAGAAGTCATTAATATAAGAGGTTAGAAACAGGGTGTCGTGTGAATATCCACTATGAGAAGTGATGCCTGGTATGCACAACTACATGCGATTTCTGTAAATCATAATTTACTTTAGAAATTATACATCGTACATTGTAAAATAAATTTTATTTATTTATCCACAGACCACACTCAACAACAGGCTGTGTTGTCGACACAACCAGCTAACTAGTTTTAAGAAAAGTAGCCATGTAAGTATCTAAACTAAAATCGGGATTACTGCCGTCCTAGCAACACATCACAAAACCTAGTTGGTAAAACCTAACCGTAATAACTGATAAACAATCAAAATTATTTCCATATTGACGCACGTGCTAAAGGTCAAACATTTGTACCTAACGAGTTCATTGAAATCGATGATAAATATTAATTATATAAACAACAATGCGTTTTCCTCTTCTTAAATTAATTTATGTGTTTTATAGAGAATTATATAGACTTATTACGGTTAATATTACAAAAGCTGAGTCATAGAATTAATCAAATGAGCCTAACCTGCCGATTCCATATTACTTCGGGCTATCGCAATTTTTCGTTTTCATTCCACGTCAAAATCAAAGACAATCTTTTTTTCAGTATGCCATGAAAGGCACTTTTGAACGTCAAAATTTACAAGAAAATTGAGGGTAAAATGTTAAGAAACTCCATAGGTACTCTTTTAAAATGTTTTACAATATTTTGTATACATTAATTATAATTATATTTGAAGACGATGAACCTATAGCTATAATACAATAGGTTCAAAGTACCAATTAAAAATTAAGTAATGATCCCTGTGAGACACCAACCGATACGGTACAACCCCACCATAGACTTATCGAACATGTAACATCTATTGAGCAAAACTTATCTATCAAGGGTTTAAAAAAAACCCTTTGCAGTAAACCTTTCGAAAACGAGTAACTGAAATGGTCCCAGCAGTAATTTTAACCGCCTCTGTGGTCTAGTGTTAAGATCACCTGTCTCAGACCCAGAGGTTCCATGTTCGTTTCCCAGCGGGGCCAACATTTTCTGCTCGGTTTAGTTGGTGGTAGGGCTTGTTCTTAGCCGGCCTGGCTACTATAACAACAATGTTAACAGCATTGTTGTGTTTCGACAGTTAGAGGTAAGATAGCCAGTTCCTCTGTGGTTGAGGTTCCGGGTGAAGCTCGCTTCCACCTTCGGCCTGATCATTACTTACTATCAGGTGAGATCAAGGCCACGAACTACGCAGATGTCGATAAAAAAAAAGCCTACCTCCTCCTAACCTTATAATTCATTCGCCATTTCATTCATACTATCCCTCACACAATTCATCCATCTTTGTCTTTGGTCACCCTCTCCATCCATCAGCATTTATATTCATAAGTCTCTTAGTCATATCAGTCATATGTCTATACCAAGAAAAACTATACTCTCCTTACTTTTTAGGGTTCCGTAGTAAACAAGATCTTATAGTTTCGCCATGTCCGTCTGTCTGTCTGTCTGTGCGTGGCTTACCTCTGAAACGGTTAGTACTAGAAAGCTGTAATTTGGCATGGGTATATACATAATAATCACACCGACAAAGTGGTAACATAAAATCAAGTTTTTTAAGGGTATATTTATTTATTTATTTATTAAAACTTCATGCACAAGTAAAAATATACCGTACAAAGGCGGACTTAATGCCTGAGGCATTTTCTACCAGTCAACCTTAGGGTGGTGCAGAGACAAAACATGGCAGGTGCAACAAAAGGGATAGATAACACGAAATTAACTATAAAATACAAGAATAAATACATACATAAATACATACATATACATAGTATAAACAGAAAAATCTTTGTCAGGAGAAATAACGATCGGTAGAGGAGAAATAACGATCAGTAGAGGAGAAAACGAATCCAGCAAATCACCGCTGGGATGTTTCAGCCAACTTCTTGCGTATATGCTCACGTACCTTCACTTTAAATGACAACCGACTGGTTGCCGTCCTGATATTCAGAGGTAGCGAATTCCAAAGAAAGACCGCCTGGACAAAGAAAGAAGAGTGAATGAAACCAGAGCGGTGAGAAGGACAACGTAGAAGACGATTGTTGGTTGAACGAAGATTTTTGCTATGGGCAGAGCATAAGTATTGAATATGGGAAGTCAGGTAAGAAGGAGAGGTGGGTTTGTCGAGAATAGAGAACAACATAGACAGAGCCCTCACCTCTCTGCGCTGTCGAATGGGTAACCACTTTAAAAGCAATCGGTGCGCGGATACATGGTCATACTTACGAAGATTGAAAACGAATCGAATGCAATTATTTATTATTAAATATAAATAATATTATAATATTATTTATTAAATAATATATATATATTTATTTAATATTATTTATTAATTTTTTTAATATAATATTATTAATTATTATTGTATATCCCCTACACGTAAAGAGGGGATGTTTTTTTTCTCGTCTATACCATGGTGTAGGGTGTCGTTGGAAAGGTTGTTTAAAAATATTGTGGGTGTGTGAAATAGTAGTTTATGAAACTGTTGCATAAAGAGGGGTATAATACCTAGTTATGTGCAGTTTCATACAAATAAAAATGTAACTTCGTATATATGTATAACGAAGTTAAAAGGAAAACTATCACAGGTAAGTCGGCTTTACAGGTTAATGAGTAATAATCGACCAACTTAAATTTTCAGTTTGAAAAACATGTTCTCCCATACATTCCACATATTTTTCAACTACAATGTTAGTTTGTTCTTGGGATAAATTCATCCCAACTATGGAACCCTGCATTGTGCGTGGTCCGACTCGCACTTGGACGGTTTTATTTTTTCTATCTAAGGTAGGTATTTTGACTAAAACTAGTTAACATAATTATATATATAACCAGCCTATAATGTTCCTATTGCTCATACACAGGCATCCACTCTGTGAGAGGGAGTTGGCCGTAATCTACCACGTAGGCCCAATGTGGATGAAATGTCTTGGAAGTTTTGGATCTAGGACATGCCTTACGATGTTTTTCATCGCCATTTTGTGATTTTTTTGTGAATACTGTACTACATATTTTTATTTTTATTTATTTATTAATTTCAGACAACAATATGGTCCAATTTGTTAGTAAAATACCTTATCGCTAGTGTTAGTAGTACATAAAACATAAAAAATACAACAATAGCTGGTGACTGCGGCAGGATGTGCAGAGAACGATAAAGCAAGGAATATATATATGCTACCTGACCATTCTCCCAACATAGTGCCTCAGAAAAGGGGAGTAAGGGCTCTCCACCACTGTTATCACATAGCTAACCTAACATATTATAATTATTTTCCTAATCATCCCACCTAATGAGTCATAAAATACTGAAGACAATACTTCTTCTGAAAGTGATTCAAATAATGACGCACAGTCTTCTTAATGCTTTGTTTGTCCGTCTGTCTGTCTGTAGTGCAGTAATGTGCTAAAAAGGTATCATTAAATATATTTGCGGAGCAGCTGGAAGAAAGGACATTTCTTTTTTCTTTTTAGGGTGTCAGTACGCATAATAATTTCTGGGGCTAAGAAGAGAAGACAGGGTTGGAGACATTTATTTCGAATGTACTTAATATGGACTTAAATTATGGTAGAAATACCTCAAGAGTAAAGCTTTGTCGCAGACTCTGAGTATATACCCAAGAGCATGAAGACGATGGTTGGCAAACCAGCAACTAGGTAGGTTGGGAAAACCATGGGTCCGATTGACGCATAGAGGAAGTTATTACCCAGCTTTAAGACTATTCAAGTTGATTTTTTAGGGTTCCATAGTCAACAAGGAACCCTTATAGTTTCGCCATGTCCGTCTGTCCACGGCTTAGCTCAGACTTTGTTAGCACTAGAAAGTTGTAATTTGGCATGGGTATACATATTAATCACTCCGACAAAGTGGTAAAATAAAATATATTTTTTTAGGGTACCTCCCCAACACGTAAAGTGGGGGTGTTTTTTTTTTTTCGTCAATCTCATGGTGTGGGTTCAAAAACATTGTGAGTGTGTGGAAACCATTTTTGGATTCAGGGATCCGTTTTCAAAATATTAAACTTAAATGAAAATTTTTGTTAGAGTCAAGTGAGTATTGGAGCTCGAGGGATCTATGTACACACGGCTACACATCAAGCTATACATTTCCAGTTTATGCTGATCTCGCATTGTATAGGATTTCCGTACAATGTGAGGTCAGCTTATACTGGAAATGTATAGCTTGATGTGTAGCCGTGCGTACTACATCGACCTCCAATACAAACGGTCGACGAAGAATTAATGCTTCAAGAACATAGGTACATTACTAATACTTTTGCTCTGGTTTAAGGGTAGACAGAAACTTCGGAACGCTCCTCATTTTTGCTTCAATCACGAACATACTTTTCATACACGCGCGCGGCGATCAACGTACCTACTGCAGCCGACGAGGACTTCACCATTTAGAACTAATTAATATAACGTTATCAAACAAAACAACTAATCAAACAAAATTCTTTCGCTACACAATAGATTAACAAGTCAAACGTTGCGTTACGTTCCTGGAACGCTGACTCACGCGTCGACGGTTACCTCCCCTCCCTCCCCCGTCCTTCAGCCGCCGCTGTCTGGCGCCCCCCTGACAATGACACTGTGAGTCACAACTTATGCAATGCATGTGCAGTGTATTAGGGTTCGAGCGAGCAGAAAAGGGTTATACGATTTTTTTGCTGGCTTTGATTTGAGTTAGACTTCATATAAGATAGTTATAGATCGGTTATTAGCAGTACATTATCGTGTCAGTACAAAAATAGTCTGGTTAATTCACAGACACACTAGCGAGAAGTATTGTGTTTGATACCAAAAGTCTTATCATTAGTATACTTACTTTGGTACATAAAGAGCAAAGCAGATAGTACATATACCTACTAGTTTCCCGAAAACGAGAGGATTTACCGAAAAATACTTGCTTTGCTAACTTTGTTAAGCTAAATTAAAGGTAGGTACATGAATAGTATAAACAGCATTTGATGGTGCCGGACGTAAAGAATAGTACCATCTCATTTCTTCCCGTGGGTGTCGTAAAAGCCGACTAAGGGACTCAGTAGAGAATGGGCAGCAGCGCTCTCTATGCATTTTAACACCTTAATGCGATCGCCAACCCGCCTGCCAAGCGTGGCGATTATAGCAAACCCCCCATTTGGGGGAGGCTTATGTCCAGCAGTGGACGTCTTTCGGGTGAAATGATGATGATGAGAGTTGAATTGGATCCAAATCCAGTCAAATGGTGAAGGAAAACATCGTGAGGTAACCGGCATGTCACAGAACTAACAAAATCGAAGACATGTGACATCCACCAACCCGCATTGGGGCCGCGTGGTAGATTACGGCCTTCTCCCTCTCACAGAGAGGAGGCCGGTGTCCCAGTAGTGGGAACGTTATACAGAGTGAAATTGAATTCATGGGCATCCTCTTAAGGGGTCACTGTACTCATCATTATGAACACCTTTCACTATGGGACCAAGCCTGAACCCGCGAAAAAAATATCTGCTGTTCCTTACATTTATGTTTGTATAGCTCCTCAAAATGTATGGAAAAGTTAGTTTTTTTTCGCGATTTCGTGGTTGGCCCCATAGTGAAAGATGTTTATAATGATGAGTACAACGACCCCTTAAGAGGATGCCCATGAATTCAATTTCACCCAGTAGACTGATTATGAGTTATGAGAGGGGCAAAATGATGAGTTAATTTATTAATAATATTAATATTAATAATTAGTACATTTCCGACAGATACACCTAAAAAAAGTGTGGTACCTACGCCACACTAAGCGTGTTCGCCGACAAGTGGGACTCACCACTGCTGCGCCACTGGATACTTTTGCATACAGCACTGTGAGCAGTGGTCAGTTCTTTCCGATCCTAATGTGTGTAACTGTGTCCTTAACTGTATTTTATTTTATGGGATGTTTTATTTTATTTTTAATCAAAATTAGTTTTTAAATGTGTGTAGTATGTAATTATGGATTTATAATCTGAAATATGAAATATTATTATTATAACCTCCTCCTTTTCGGAAGTCGGTTAAAAATATATTTTAATAGGGCATAGCAAGAATAATCTGATCAAAAAGAGCCAATTGTTAAATAAGCTGGTCAAAAAGTGCCCATTTTTTAATAATCTGATGAAAAAGAGCCATTTGTTAAATAATCTGGTCAAAAAGAGCCAATTGTTAAACGGGCTGCAAATACTAATACAGTTTTCGTAGACACTGACCGTGACAATGACCAAGCTGAGTCACCAACTTATACTTAGTGGTTATGTCTGGAGTTGTAATAGACTTATGTACCTAGTTGCATACGAAATAAATGCCTACTATGTCTGGGCATAAAACCACAAACTATATGCTAACCGCATTCTAGGTAAGTCTTAAGTCTGGTGTCTTCTTCTTTTTAGGGTTCCATACGTCAGATTAAAAAACCGTACCCCTATAAGATCATTTGTGTGTCTGTCTGTCTGTTCTTAACGTAACATAACAACGTCCTAGAAGCGTTTCGCAAGGGTTGGACCGAGGTGGCTCTGGAAAAGGATGCTTGGAAGGATTTGGGGGAGGCATTTGCTCAGTAATTAAGGGTTGAATGATGAATTTATTCCAAGAACAAACTTAACATTTTAGTTGAAAAACATGTTCTCCCATACATTCCAACTGCAAATGTAAGTTTGTACGCACAATATTGAGTGATTAACCATTTTATTTTAGAATCATAGACTTCTTATAGGTTTTCATGTAATTTATAAGTATAGAACTATTCTGTTTTAAGGGGGCTAGCCTATTGCCATTAACTGGGCCTCAGCCTAGATCGTAACACGTTCAACAAGTTCAAGAATACTCAGCAATGAGGGGCAGAAGCCGTTGGATGATAAATACAATTTAAAAGCAGTGATAGCCTAGTGGTGTGACCGTCAGACTGCTAAGTCAAAGGTCTTGAGTTCGAACCCAAGGCACGCACCTCTGACTTTTCGGATTCATGTGCGTATTGTAATTATCACTTGCTTCAAAAACAGTGAAGGAAAACATCGTGAGGAAACCGGCATGCCTGAGAGATATTTCTAGACAGCATGTGAAGCCAAATCAGAGGCCCATGGGCGGTTTCAAAACTCTGACACCAGGTTAGTCACTCTAACCACACGAAAAGAAGAATAAAATTTCCATCCTAAATTATTACGTCGATTAATAAAATCGCAAAAGCTTCCACAAACACAAAAAATAACATTTTAAGTTATTCCTAATCGTTTGGGAAATCCTACCTAAAAACCAGTATTTTAAATGGAAGATATCCAGTAGGTGAATGGACTCCACGCATCGAAACAATTTTCTGTAGCCGGCTAGTTTTAATCCTGGAAATGGAACAATAAACGCCTTATTACAGAATAAACATATTTCCTTTCTTCCTTTTGATCAAATCCAGATACAAATTGAAAAAGAAAAATATAAGTAAATGAATTAAGAATCATTTTTAGTACCTCGGTGTTAAAAATGACGCGCGCCATTGCAAAATGTTCGAGAAAATTCTTCCCCATTCTAGAAGGACTTTATACGTTGTTCAATGAACCAGTTAAACAAAAAGCACATTGCTTTTATTGCATCGCCGTTGAATGATCTCCAGCAGATCTGATGTTCCCATATATTTTTAGAAATACCTACACCACTGCTGCACTATGCAGGATAATTCAGAAGTTCTATTTGAAACCACGTCTTATATTCTTGACATATAAAACTTTTACATAAAAAAAAAACCGACTTCGAAAAAAAACACTACAAAGTGAAAAATTACTTTATTTTCGGTCAAGTCAGTGTCTTTGGTTCAGAATTTTTGTTTTTTGTCACCGACTTCCGAAATTAAAGTTATCGTTCACTTTGTAGTGTTTTTTTTTCGGAGTCAGTTGTTTTTTTTTTGTAAAAACTTTTTAGTTTTGACTTTTTAGTTGTGATACCTACCTCACATAAATTCGACAACCACTACCTGCTATGTAAATAGCAGTGACAGGAAGTTATCATCATACTAAGTGAGAAAAATACGTATTTATTATTGAAGCTTACTCAAAAACTACCCAAGCAAAGTTAATAAAATGTATATGAGACCAATTTGGGAGCATAAACTTTCATACAAAAAAATAATTTTCAAAATCGGTCCACAATTGACGGAGAAATCGGCGGACGACAATATTTTTTTTTTTTTTGACATACATATGCGACGAACATATATCCCCCTCCTTTTCGGAAGTCAATTAAAAAGAAATATGGTAACAAGGAACAGCCATAGATCCAATCTCGACATCAACATCATCTTCCTGCCCTTGTACCATGTAACGTGGGGTTGGCGCACCCGTTTTCTATTTCCATTGTCCCCTGTCAACCGTCACGCTATCATTCAATACCTTCTCTTTCAAATCATTCCTCACACAATCCATCAATCTTTTCTCATCATCAAATCTCGACAGATGGATAAATAAGCTGTCAAGACAAACAACACAAATTTTCCCAAAATAAGACCTCTTTTTTCTCGTGCAGGCTCAACATTCTAATTTATAATCTACATGGTCCTCATATGGCTTGACCATGATTATGTCTGGTCTTTAAAAGAGACTGTAACCTCTGAATTTGTTTCTGCCTTTCTTCTCAGAGTAGTCAATAAGTAGAAAATTTTATATTTTTTTAATATGACGTGTAAAAGTGATTCCTTTATACTATTTACAGAATAAACAATTTCATTTCATTTTCATTTCGTTAACCTCCTGTCCTTTTCCCAATATATTTTGTATCGGCACAGCCAGTCTTTTTTAGGGTTCCGTATCCGATAGATGCTAGACGGAACCCAATTACTAAGCCTCCGATGTCCATTCGTCTGTCTTTCTGTCAACGGACTGTATCTCATACACCGTAATAGGTAGACAGTTGAAATATTCACAGATTGTGTATTTCTATTGCCGCTATAACAACAAATAATAAAAAAAAAAAAGTAAAAAATTAAACCCGTACAAGAAACGTGTTTTTTTAGGCGATTTTTGCTTAAATATTGTACGGCAGTGGTACGGAACCCTTCCTTGGCCGGTTTTCTTCTATACATCTCTTAGCCGTCATCTCAGAATTCACTTCCTACTTAGTCATCGTTTTTAACAGAATCCAACCTTATTTTCTCCGCTCTGCCTCTTTTTGTAAGCAATAAGATTTAAAAAAACTTGCTACACATTCCTCATTCTTTGTCAACGTTGGTGCAGAATTACTTTTGTTTAGCAATGGAAGTTTCTGGGGTAGTAATGTAGACCTTCTGAATTCGCCTGTAGCTTGACTGAGCATTGAACCCACCGCCCTTGAGTCTCCCTTTACTTGGCGTTGCGCCGGCGCAGCTTTTTGCGACACGCCCACTTTTTGCTTTTTTTCTCATTCGCACAGACAAATGAATTTTCGTGACTGACGGCTGGACAGTTCTGGTTAGTCCAGAAATAATAAATAAGAGTATAATGCACATATTATTAAACACTTTTTTGTAAACCCCATCATGCAGTTCATGCATGATTTTACTCTAAAAATAACTGTCTTCCTTAATTTTTACAAGTTCTTTGTGGATGAGCCGCAGCGTCCCCCTGACTGCTACGTATGATAAAAAAATATCCAACGAATTGCAATACTAAGATGTTGGTATATCTGGGACACCCTCGGCATTTAGTTCTGACTGAGTTTTATTATATAACGGCTTCAACACTACTCTTAATTATTAATAATACTCTTATAGATATGAGAGAAGAACAAGAAGCCTATTAAGAAGCTAGAAAATATTACCCTTGACTGTACATTGAAGCCATCATTCAGAGACCCATGTACATCACCATTCTAAATATTATCATCATAATCAAAAGCTAATACTCCTGGATATATGCCAATAGCACGCCGTTCACTCAATCCTCGGATATTTTGCATTACAGTGAGGATGCAGTTGTTTTTCGAGCGTAATTTAAAAACAAGAAAACTGCCATTAGATGACTCCTCTCCACAACTGGACGCCTAGTCATCACTGCAACTGATTTGGTTATTGACCTCAAATAAAATATTAAATAACTCATAAACCGTTTTATAGAAGCCATGACTGTAAGGCTCAGGATCAACAGTGGACTTTAACATGCTGAATCCTATATCAACTTTCATCAAATAGACTTCTCCTAAATCAAGTTATTTTATTCGACCGTCGACCGCTTCATAATGATCTTGATTTTAGAGCGTCAACTGCCATTAGATGACTCCTCTCCACACCTGGACGCCTAGTCATCACTGTAACGGATCTGGTTATTGACCTCAAACAAAATATTAAATAACTCATAAAACGTTTTATAGAAGCCATGACTGTGAGGCTCATGATCAACAGTGGACTTTAACATGCTGAACCCTATATCCACTTTCATCAAATAGACTTCTCCAAAATCAAGTTATTTTACTCGACCGTCGACGGCTTCATAATGATCTTGATTTTAGAGCGTAAACTGCCATTAGATGACTCCTCTCTTTACCTGGGCGCCTAGTCATCACTGCAAACGACCTGGTTATTGACCTCAAACAAAATATTAAATAACTCATAAACCTTCGTTTTTCCAGTAAGTTCGTGGGCGATAACCTAGTTACGTATACTTTAGACTTTACGTACGGTTGATGAAAAACCGCGAAGAGTATATCGTGACCCAATAACAATAGATGAATCATATGCGGAGACGCACTCGTAATCAAAATCTCGAAGGCGCTAAGTGCGATGAATCAATCGCTTAGTCAGCAGTGTTATGTCAAATGTATGGACGAGCACAGTATAAATTATTAGTAAATGGTTTTTAGTCACAGTAGGGTATTCTAAACTTATTATAAACAGGTAAAAGGTTGTCTGTAAAAGATCACTTTTATTCTGTACTAGCTGGTTACGCTACGGTTTCAACCGTATAAGTCTCGACTCCGTGGGAATATTGGAATAAAAACTACCCTATCTCCTTCTCGAGGTCATGGTCTACCCATGGGCCAAATTTCATTTAAATCCATTCAGCCGATTTAGCGTGAAAGAGTAACAACGAAACAAATAAACTCACTTTTGCATTTATAATATTATTTTGTATAAGAACACCCATTGTGTCGCCCTTTATCTGTATTTTTTATAGTCTACTTATTAAAGAGTATTTTAAAGAGAAATATAGATTATTGCTGTGTGTATGAACGAATATGATTTATGGTATACTGTTGACTTCCACGCGGGAAAAATCGCAGACCGAAGCTAGTTTTGAAAGGTAGTCTTGTTTTGGTATGATAGAAATTAGTATAAAGAATTAATATTATGTTTACGTCTCTTGAAATTTCTGTGAACCCTGGGCTCCCGGACCTTTAGAAGGCAGGCGTACGGGGGCTGAAGCCAACTCGCAGAGGCCAGATTATCTCTGTTCGCACTATGCAAGTGCACCCAAGTGGATATGGAAACAAAGATATTGGATTATGGGTTTGGGTGGCTAAAGTGGACTGGTTACCTAGAACTATGAAAGGACTATGGCCCCTGCCTGACCAATGTTAGTAGTTGTTTATATATATTACACATATAAAATGGCGGAGGTGATTTGTACACTCAATAATAGGCCCCGAAAACCGGCCGTTGGTCCTGCGCCTGTTCTCTTCTCCGGCCGGGTCGGATAGTCGTCCCATCAGACTATGAGAGTGAGGGAACAGTGTGTGCACCTGTGTCTGCGCACACACCTCTGCACTATAATATCTCCCGCGTCGAAGGCTGGTCTCCGCTGAGATTGGTCACCACGACCGAAATTCGGTCTGGAGGACTATAATGGGCCCCAAAAACGATGGCTAGCACATAGTTAAAAAAAATTGTCATTATAATTACCAATTTGGATGATGTAGTCCAATCCAAACTTAAATAAAATTAATAATAATAAAATCGTCTTCATTCATTAATATTTTTAAATGCACCATTTCGACACTTTTTTTGAAATAGTTAACCATAGAATAGAATCAATTATATTTCAAAAAAAAAAACTAAAGCTACTAGGACAATTATTTTACTCAGATGACATTCAATTTAAAAATAGCTAAAACAATCATTGCTTATGACTGTACGCACCTACATGCAAATTATGTAAAATACTTGAATAGCTGATACTGTGGTATTTTTGTAAATTGTATTGTGTATTCGTCATTTATTTTGATGATACTCCGTGTTAATAGTATTTGAGTCAGCGCGTGTTTGTGTAACATGAAGTAATAATTCGTGATAAATGATAGGTGCTCTTAAAAATTTAAGTGACTGGTAAGGAAACATTAAAAAAAAAAAAAAGAAATTACTAAGAAGTACCTTCGCAAAATAAAAGTCTTTGCTCATAATCCTAACTAATATTAATTATGAATGCGAAAGTGTTTTGCATATTTATTTGTTTGTTTGTTACGCTTTCACGCTATAAAACGGGTGAACGGATTTGAATGAAATTTGGCACTTGGATATACCACGACCTTGGTTAGAACATAGGACACTTTTTATCCCGGTAGTAAGATCCTGTGGGATAATTTCCGACCTCCACGCGAGCAGGTTCACCAAATCATTGAGTCATTATAGACTAGAAAATGACATACTCAAGTGACATAAAATGACCTACTCAAGTGTCATAAAATGACCTACTCAAGTGACATAAAATGACCTACTGAAGTGACATAAAATGACCTACTCAAGTGACATAAAATGACCTACTCAAGTGACATAAAATGACCTACTCAAGTGACATAAAATGACCTACTAAAATGACATAGGTACATAACCTTGCAAAAAAAAAACAATGTCCCCAGTACATTTTGGGCACTATTCGTCCACATAAAGGTTGCCCCACATCGCAGCGTAACACTTATGGCATAATTGCGCTAACGACACACTTACGCTCATGTGTAACGCACAGTTTTTTGCGAGCACGTAACTTGTTGCTATGCCCATCTGTTTTGTAATTTGCTGTAATAGCCGTTTTTGTTCGGTTTAGTTTTCTAAATTACACACTATTAAGCTCTTTCATGGGCTATTGAGCGGCCATTTGAGTAACTGACGTTAAATGTCCGCTCGGTTCGAGTTTATGATTTTACGTGAGTTTTTTTGGCCTTGATGTCTTAGGTAAATTAAACTTTGCTTGCATGACGTTATGGCGTATTTTTGTATGATCTCATCTTATTTTAGGTATCTACTAGCTGTTTCAATATTATAGGGGTTTTTGTAAAGCAGTTTGGAATACTGAATCAATTTCTTCCGCCGAGTCCTCTTATCTCTTATTTGTGGTCGGCATAACATTTTTTTTTCTTCCACACTTCTCTATTAGTCGTCATCTCGGTAGTCACTCCCTTTCTAACCACATCATCTTCCACACAGTCCATCCATTGTTTCTTTGGTCTTCCCCTACTATTATAGCCATCCACATTCATAATCAAAACTTTCCTCACGACATTAGCCTCATTACTCTGCATCATATACCCATACCATAACAGCCGATTTCCACACAACTTTTCAGTCACCGGTGGCAGTTTCATACTTTCTCATATCTACTACTACAATTTTTTTTTTATCCATTCGCGTAATACATGGTTTATTCTGTGCATCATGTCCATTCGCGTAATACATGGTTTATTCTGTGCATCAGGATGCCGGTAAATAATTGGTTAGGTTATCTTTTAAGTTTAGGCCTGAGTCCATTAAATTCAAATTCATTTATTAAACTTACACATAGTTCACAAGCATATAAGTAACATGGCATGAAATTCTAACCAACAGAAAACTTAGACAGATTTAACAGCGGCTCCCAAACTATGCTTAGTTCAGCCTGTATCTTAATGACCAAACTAGGGATGTTGACCGGGAAAAATAAAACAATTTAGTTCGTCAGTCAGATAATAAAATATTAGACACGTATTTTTTGCTTTATCATATTAATAAAAAATGGTTTAGACAAAACGCATTAAAGTTAGGGAGTGAGGGCTCGCTACGTCACAAGTCAGTATAAAATCTCCCGGCCAGTGACGTCATGCGCATTGCCTACTCAATGTATTGCCGTAATCTTTTGATTACGTGAAAAAAAGGAAAATATACGTGCCCAATATTTTTTTTATAATCTACCAGATGGACAAAAATATTTTTTTTGTCAACATCCCTATTAAAGTTCACAATTTAAAGGGTTCTGCTAGTGCAAGATTGTTACTGATAATTTCAAAATAAAATTCAGAAACATAAAATTTACAAATATAAATGTAAATGAAAAAAAAAGAATAAACACACATAGAATAAACATACAAAAACAGTTTAAGTAAGTAAATATTAGGTGTAAGTGTGAGTGTAGTGTAGTTATCTATTTTATCAGAGAGTCAACCTATTGGTAACAACTTCAGTGTTACAGGAGCGAAAAACATTCTTCATCAGTTATTATGCCATGAAAAGACCAAGTAGTAACTGTATGTGAAGAAATTGGTACCTACCTCAACATGTTACATGAAATAAAGTAGGTACCATTTTTTTCATATAATTTTTTCTGCCAATACCTTTTTCAATTTAACAGCAGCTGAAAAACGAGCATCAATAACTTCAGATTACAAGTCTTCTTTGTTAATTCTCAATTGAAAAAATTACAATTAACAATAAGCCGACACTTTTTTCACAATACCGCAACTACGAATAGTAATTAACTTCTGTTACAACAGATTTACAAAACAAAACAATAAAATGAAATAACATAAAACGAATGAAACAAATCGAATACAGTATATTACTTTGTACACCTAATTCTATATTTCGTAACGCATTGTATGGCCTGATAATGCACGACATTGTTTGACCTATATACATGACATTAACATTTCGACGTAGGTAAGCCGCATTTTTAATTAGTCATCAAAGTAGTTGAGATATTGTCGTGAGGAAGTGAGATTCGGCGTAGGTGGGCGATGTGATAAGTTTTGTGAATGATTAATTATGTTTATTCTACGAGTATATTCAATTTTCATATTGAGCTTATAACGTTCAAATTTCTTACGTTTTTCGTAAATTGCGGCGCTGTATTGTTGATCAAAACGTTGATTGTGTATATAATTTATTTAGCATGTATGATTACGATTTTAATCATGAAAAAATAATTATTAACAAAGCTCTCGAAATATGACCATTTGTAGAACGTAGTTTTTTTTTTACACAAGAATAAATATTTTTGGCGCGGGCAACATTTACGGATCCCCCTTATTGAATATGATATTGTGGTTGCTCTAATAATTTCAGTCTGTCATTAAATAACCTATTTCTGTAATTTTTTATTTTTATTTAATGATATTTTAATACAGAGGTGTTACTTAATTCTAAACTCGCCAAACTTTTACGTTTGATGGCAAGAGGCGCTCTTTAACATAACAATGCACCACCTTACGCACATACCTGCTACTTATATATTAACAATGTTTTTAATTCTATTTGCTATCCTGTATAATGTTTTTTAATTTATTTTAAAACAACTTTTCAAACATAGGCCTCTTTTAGTAAGCAGATGATAAAGATTTCAAAAGGCATAGGTAGATAGATTTTGGGAGAACTGAAACCTAAAAACAAAGTGACCGATTGACCCGGAGCAATTGACTGTATCGTAAGTAACTATTTTAATATAACAGAAACGCTTGCTTTAAAAAATTACATGAATTCCTTTTATCATGATCATTAGTATATTCAGACTACAATATTTTTGGTTTCCTCACGATGTTTTCCTTCACCGTTTTGAGGGCAGTGGTGATTTATTTATTTATTATTAGGCTCTTCAACAATGAGTACACTATTACTTTATAATTAGTACATTTCAAACTTAAATCTAAGCGCCTCATTACTTATAGAAAAGCACAGCATGCACTACATTATGCGCAGATAATAACATAATTAATTAATTAACAAGAAATACATAGTTTAGATGAAAATTAATTATTATAAGCTAAATTGATTACAATAAATTAATTAAATTACATTGAATAAATAGATTTTATGTATGATAATTTTTATATGTGATAGGGTATTTATATTTGAATTTATACTGCATAGAGACACTCAATAAATGGCAAGTGAGGCTTTTTTTAGAGATGAACTTATTTACTGTATTTCTTTTATAATTTGAACATATTTAAACACTATCTACGATAGATATTCTTTCAGACACGCACTAAATGCGATACAGTTTTACGTAAGAGTCAATTGTTCAATACCTACTCAATCAATTATTTCATTATTGTATTTAAATCACCTGGTTGGGTTAAGCTAAATATATCCAAAACTGTTCTGTGACAACAATCTGAAAACACTAGGAAACGGTTATGGCCTGCTTACAAAAGCTATTAATATAGCTATTCATACCTAAATAAAAAATCATATAGGTCACGAGTATTATATATTTCGTAATATAGGTGTTTGCAAACAATTACATGCACCGTGACCCAATTTGATAAAGAAATACTGAATACATAGTAATTCAATTACGAGTATTTATAGGTTATCGAATTGGCGCAGATAGGAAAAAAAATATTGTTTTAAACTCTGATAGTGAACGTTCTTGAAAAACGGCCTTCTATGATTATATGATAACAATTATTATCTCCTTTATTTCATTTATATACATATAATTTACATTTTTAAATATTTTTATAAAAACAAAAGGCAAAACAAAAACATTTAAAAATATAAAAAATAGTAGCCCACCGGTATCGGGAACAGGGTCCAAGCTACCGGTGGTCAGGGCTCAGTGGTGATAACAATTATTATTACTGTTATTGGTAAAAAAAAATGTTTCAATAAAGTAAACTGTATGGGCAATGAAAAGATTAACATGCTAGAACAAAAAAAATAAAAAGTTATGCTAGCAGTAGTTATGAAATTAAAGCAAATTACCTTAATTTCCATATTAAATTCTGACACATAATAATTTTAAAATTGATTAAAAGCATGCTCTGCTGACAGTGATAAATTACCATAAAATACAATGGCATAATTTTGGTGTTACGACGCACAGTAAATGTTCCCTAATCCAACGAATTCAATTATGTCTGACCTATAGCTAATTTTAGAATAGTGTTGCTTGCCATCTACCTGACGATATTATTTAAATGATCTCTTACGAAAAACCCATTAGAGGAAAACAGATACTTACCTACCTCAAGTAAAGGAATACCTAATAATAATAAACATAAAAAACATTAAATTCAGACGCAAAACAGTACTTCGATTTTTTTAAATAAGTATTACGAAAATACTTCATACATTCTTATCAAACGCATTTTTATTACATCATAGTTTATAATATCAATGAAAACACTACAATCTCATTTGACCGTGTTTTACGAAATAATCGTAACTTGTCCCAATTTCAGTATCTGACAATCAATACTTTTTTATCTTCTGTTTATATTACTCCTGTGTAACATTGCCTACTATTATTTTATTGTGTCATAATATTCATATCAGTAATAATATTAAACATAAATATTCCTTATTTTTGTTTTTTTAATTCACCGTTTATAGGCGGCACGCGTTAGGGTTCGTAAGGTTTTGTAAACATAAGTTGTTTTTTTTGTTATTTTGCTAAAAGTAAAAAAAAAATACTTTTGTAATATCTGTCAGCATTGTTATTAGATAATCTAAAGTTATTTAATAATTTCAAATCATTGTATATCTACATTATTTCTACAGAAATTATCATAAATAATTTAACTAATATATTCATTGGACACGAAATAGTTGCATAAACCTGATATTTCGTGTGAAATACTAAACCAATGCTGAGACTATGTACAAATCCAGAATTTACTAAATTCATTAACATTTACTAGGTATTTCTGTAACCACGATCGCTGAATAATTTGATTATAACAAAGACTATTTAAGATACACAGAGTATTTTTTTACTGGGAACTGGTGTCCAGATTATCTTCTTCCGATACAATTAAATGATCCTTATGACAAAATTATTTTCATAATAAACAGCTAAAGTTTCCTAAGAGAGTTTCCCCGTTATGGATTTGTATTTTCCCATACTGTCTCAGTTAAAATAAACACTCTGTATGGAGAACTATCTAGATTATAATCGCTGATGTAAAAATGCCCTAAATTATGTTAAAATCGAACTGCATGTCGTCGTTTAATCCACCTTTTAACACTGTTTGCCAACGCCAGATAGTTTTGAATTGATTTTTCTTAGTTTTTCTAGACACTCATAAATCAATATCTAATATAAAATAAGAAATACCACAGTCAATTAGCAAATGAGATAAAAACGCAGCAATGTTATGTATTTGTACTTGACCCTGTGCAATTAAGAGTTACATTAATCATTGTTTATATAAAGGTACTCCAAAGGTTAGGCAAAAAACCTATGCGGAAAGGTATGATAAGAAAATTGGGCAAACTGAATGAGGAAGAAGATAGATTGGGTGGAGTAGCCGAAGAGAACTTAAGAGAGGCGTACTTCTATCCAGACCAATGAAGTTACGATTTATCAATAAAATTGAATTGAACGAGCGATAGATTCCATATTAGATTACAATCGAACCATTAGTACAACAAAATATATTTAAGCAAATATTACGTACGCTTTAAAACTTCTTCGTCGAACGAACATTCGCCCCGATCGTTCCACTCCATTCGTCGCTTACAGGCCGCACTTGCCCCACTTGTAGATCTAAGCCGACTTGCGCCACCATTAGTCCCTTGCATAACATCGTGAACTATTTCGATAGTGTATTGTCGGCGTTTGGGCAATTGTGAACTATGTGTACGCCATTGTGAACGAACTACGATTGACTTGTTCAGTTGATGTGTTTTGATATTTCTAGTATTTTACATGGAAAATGTTAAAATGTTGTAAGGATGGTTGTACGAGAATAAATAGCAAAATCTTGCAGGGTTATGTTGAAGTCTCCTGGCCAGGGAAAATTATGTTTTTTTTAAACCTTAGTACTTTTGTTCGACTTTAGTTGATGTTATTTAGACAGCTATAAGTTTTGCTAAACATCGTCCTTTGGCTTTGAATTGTCAAGGTGTCGTTCAGTCAGAAAGATGAAGCTAGTTGCCCATTCCAAACGTAGTAGGTACCTATGGAGAAGAACGGTCAATTAACCCAGTGAGCACTCTTTTAAATTATATTGTTACAAAAATATTAAAGAACGAAAAAAAAAAAGAAAGTACATTTATTTAGCACAGACTATAAGGCACACAACACAACTTGTGTAGTAGAAGTGACATCATTAATGTTGAATTTACAATTATACTCGTATGTGAGAACGGTGCAAACAAAAAAACCAAATAAAATAATTTAAAGAAGTCGTGGCAGCAAAAAAATTACCAGTCCCAACTGACGGCGCACGTTCACGAACTTGACGCATGGATCAGCAGTTCAGCACCATTCAGCTCAACCATTTTGAAGGGAGCTAAATGATCCAACACACGCGCCACCAGCATTGAGACATCTGAGTGAGCATCATACAGCCAGCAACCAGGGTACATTCAAGTCAATGAAGGATGGGCGTTTTGGGGGACTGTCTTATGTAATTTTGACGTTCGAAAAGTGCTGATTCTCAGCCTAGTTTGAATAAATGACTTTTGAATTTTGAATTTTGAATGAAAGACATATTACCCGGTAAATGGTAGGTATCATTTACCGGGTAATATTTCTACCATTTACTGGGTAATATGTCTTTAAAATATGACTTGAATAGTGGTATATTTAGTACATACAGAGTACAGAACCAGTCCAGTAGTACTTATTTGTTTTTATCCACATAGCGGTTTCAACTGTACGAAATCTGTCAGTCAATTAGTCACGGAACTACTTTGTTTATAAAAACCCAGGATTACTTTATGTTACCAGACAAATAGCTCGTGGCTAAGTAATAACAGCCGCACAGGTCGATCCATCAGGTTAAGCTACGCTTGCCGTTGGTTGGTCCATGGATGGGTGACCATCTTTACATACCGAGACTCCTCCGTGCCTCGGAAAGCACGTTAAACCGTTGGTCCCGGCTGTCATTCATGGATCTTTGACAGTCGTACCGGGTCGTCAGAAGCCCGAAAGTCTGACAACCAGTCTTACTACGGGGTATCGTGTTACCCAGTTACTGGGTTGTGTCACTCCATGTAATATACTGGTATTCAGCTGCATCTGGTTAGACTGGAAGCCGACCCCAGCATAGTTGGGAAAAGGCTTGGCAGATTGACTAGACAAATATTTCCTATCACCACAAGTCAGGAAAATCTAAACCTATTTTTATCCCACGGTCACTCAACTACCTCTTCCTTTTACATAACCTTCTCGAACACATGACTAACTCATGCTTTGTTTACACTCAATTACATCACTAGCACGCAAGGGTACTTGCAACGTGCTCCTACTTCCGATTAGCTCACGGCATTTCCGGCTGACCTTACAGCGGTCATGCGGCCGTGTGCTTAGTCTACGTGCATAAGAATGTACAAGTGTTTTGAGCTAAGATAATAGAAGAGTGCTGTTGATGTTTTAAATACTCCTTCCAATCTTTTTCTTTTTTTTTTCGTTGCAGGTGTGGTGGCATCAACATCGCTACATGCGAACTACGCATCAAAAACCTGACGTCACACAAATCCTGCATCGCGCAATTAGAGTTTACCGCGCGATCGACATAAACAGGGTGGCAGGGACATCGACGCGAAAACTGTTACCATGGATTCAGTACATGATTCTGAACACCCCTACGTTAAAATATTCCCTAAGTAATTTAAAAAAAAATTGCTGTTTCATAGAAAAGTACAATACCTACGAGGTCAAAATTTATGGAACATCAATTTTTTTTTTAAATTTCAACGCAGGGGATTCAGAATCATGTACTGAATCCATGCTAACAGTTTTCGCGTCGATGTCCCTGCCACCCTGTATACAAACTCCCGACTTCAACCATTGGGCAGTTGCCCGCTAGACACGACACCCGTCTGGTCGGAAGATCCTCCCTTTTCTATGGTGGATGAGTGAACTTTACACCCTGTTCCTATCTCTAAACAGGTTTATTTAAATATCTTTTTTATAACCACAACGAGGAAACTCTTGGCCTTCATCTTCACTTGATGGTAAGTGATGATCAGGCCGAAGGTCGAAGCGAACTTCACCTGGAATCCTCAACCACAGAGCAACTGGCTATTTTAACTCTACAATGCTGTTAACATGTTGTTATAGCGACAGACTTATATAAGAGTGTGGTAGCTAGCCAGGGGGACTTAGATCAAGCCCTACCACCAACTAAACCGAGCAGAAAATTTTACCCACGGTGGGAATCAAACCAGGAACCTCTGGGTCCGAGAAAGGTGGTCTTACCACTAGACCACAGAGGCGGTTAGCTATGAAGTTTCCTGACCTTTCTTCTTCATAGAAGTCTACGCTTTAGAATGGGCAACTAGCTTTAACTTTCATACCTGTCCACATAATTAGCCTCTATTGTTCCCAGTGTGCTGGGTCGCAGACCTTCTCTCTGTGAGAGGCAGTGGGCTGTAATCCACCACGCGGGTCCAGTGCGGGTTGATAGATATCACATGGCTTCGAATTAAAAATAAAGGCTCCTGCAGACAGGCGTGACTCGACGGTGCGATGCGATTCCGGTAGAACAATTTCCATTAATTTTTCATAGACATTGTTCTACTAGAGTCACGTCGCGCTGTCGCATCACCCCTGTCTGCGGAAGCGGTAATAATACGTTGATCACCAATTATTTCCGGAAGTGTGGTGATTATGGCAAATACAGTTTTTAGTAGTGTGAATATGGTCCATACTTAGGAATGAACGTTTAATTAGTTAGATGATAAATTAATATGATGTTTGTTCAAAATTAGTCATCTTCCGGCGTCATGATGATGAATGATCATATAACTTTAATAATAACAAACCATTGATGAAAGAACTTCGTGTATTACTTGGCATTATGCTTACCCATTATGGGGAAATGCGTGACGATTCATACATGGTAGCTCAAGAACAACAAAACTAAAGTTAGGAACAGAATCGTCATCGACATTGATACATCGACTGGTCCTGTGCTTCGAAGAAAATAGGAGAGTATACTCAAGAGCGAAATTTGGCAACATCGCAAATAAATATAATGTAAAATATTTCACTGTTTTGTTTCATTTGGCGATATTACTGTATGGAAATAAGAAATATAGCTAAATATTCCGCTCCCAGCAGAGCGGAAGAAGTTATTTGATAATTTTCCACAAATAAAAAACTAAAAAAAGGTACAGCTTCAATATAAAAAGAGGGTTAGGCTCCCTACAACTGTACCAGCTAATTGACCTATCTTCAGTTACATCGTATAGTGTGCATAGCCTTAACCGCATCTATTTATGCATCATTACCAGAGATCGGAATAGGTAGAGTATATTTGGCTAAACGTCAAGGATGTAAGTAACATAGAGTTGATAATACCGGCTTCTGAATTCCCGGAATAATAATCCAGAAAACAATATTTTGATTTTAAAGACTGGCCGTGTAGTTTCTCGTCTGTTTTTTTCCATAGGTAGCAACTACGCTTTGAAATGGGCAACTAGCTTCGTCTTTCTGACAATAGGGAGGAAGACTGATATTTTTTTTTAGTTCGTCTTTGAGATTATAAAAAAATATTGGACACGCATTTTAGGTTGGGGAGTGGGGGCGACCCCCACTCCCCAACCTAAAATGCGTGTCCAATATTTTTTTAAATATGTTATGTTTAAAATGCGTTTTATCTTACTTAGCAGCCTGGAGTCTGGATTTGTGCCCGGTTGATGGCAATAGGCTAGCGCCCTATTACATGGGACTTAAATATAACTGGCGAAATGTGGAAGTACTATAGGGATACCTCTGCCTAACCCTTCGGGATTACAGGCGTGATATATTGTGAATGCTTTATTGATACTTTAATTTACAAAGATCTAAAAATGTGGTCACAAAACCGAATAGGGATGACGCCTGGGTAAAAAATAAATAAATTCCAATTAGTCCGCCAGTCAGATAATAAAAAAATATTAGACACGTATTTTTTATTTTATCATATTAATAAAAAAATACTTAGATAAAACGCATTTTAGGTTGGGGAGTGGGGGTCGCTACGTCACTAGTATGTGTAAAATCTACATACTCGTGACGTCATGGCACATTTTACCTCAATGTATCGCCGTAATCTTTAGATTACGTACAAAAAGAAAAAAATACGTGTCCAATATTTTTTTATAATCTCAAAGACGAACTAAAAAAAAATATCAGTCTTCCTCCCTATTGTCAGAAAGACGAAGCTAGTTGCCCATTTCAAAGCGTAGTTGCTACCTATGGAAAAAAACGGACGAGAAACTACACGCCCAGTCTTTAAAATAAAAATATTGTTTTCTGGATTATTATTCCGGGAATTCAGAAGCCGGTATAATCAACTCTATGTTACTTACATCCTTGATGTTTAGGCAAATATACTCTACCTATTCCGATCTCTGATCATTACACACACGTTTACGAATGAATCAGCATGCTAACAGATAATTATATAAATAGAATTTGCACTATGAGGAAATTCTTAACAAGGTGTTATCAATGACACTAAAGTGCAAAGAATGTGATGTAAGTGCATGTAATTTTAATTTCGTAGAATGTGGATACGTAGATAATATAATACCTTGTTGTAATGTTGATGCCGTTAAATTTAAAGACAAAAAAAAATTTTTTTTTGTCTTTTTGTTGGGATCGGCTTTCAGTCTAACCGGATGCAGCTGAATATCAGTATATTGCAAGGAGCGACTGGCTATCTGACCTCCACAACCCAGTAACTGGGTAATACGATATCCCTTGCTAAGACTGGGTGTCAGACTTTCGGGATTCTGACTCCCGTAATGACTGTCAAAGATCAACGAATGAAAGGAGGTCGTAAGTTCGAACTCAAACTCTTGCACTTTTGACGAGAACTCTCCTAGCATAAGCATATTAATTAGCCACCGAGTTTGCATATTTCTGTTTCCTATTCAAAATTTAACCATACTTATATTGCGTAAACTGAAACCGCTATATTTTAGTTATTTCAATGGCAATAATACTATAATCATAGGTTACTGTGTCGTCGAGATAAACTGATGGTCATAAAAGGTCTTCCCTAAAGGCGACGGGCGTTTACTAGCGACTTAGATAAGTAAGAACTGATGAAAAAAAGCACAACAAAAAAATAAAATTGTCTCTCTGTCTGTTTTTTCTGGCTAATCACCGAAATGGCTAGACCGATTTTGACGGGACTTTCACTGGCAGATAGCTGATGTTATAAAGAATAACTAAGGCTTCTTTTATATTAGAAAAGATAAAGGATTAAGGCCCACACAGACGAAGCCGCTGGTGGAAGACAGTAGTTACAAAAAAAAAAACTATATTCCTTCAATCATCCTTCATAACCCTACAGATTACACCACAAACAGTCACTCAATCAATTGAAACATTTCCCCAACTCCCAACACACAGTATACAAACTTCAAACAGATAGAACAATATGCGTACGCGCAAGTTTCGTATGTGTGCGCACGCAGACAGACCCACAGATTGATTTTGATTGTGACATTGCGTAACATGTGATGTAACAACGATAGAGCTATTTACAGCAAGGTTACTAGCGTGCGCGCAGTTAATAGTTAATACTACGTTAACTGATATTGTTTTGTGATAGTTTGTGTGGGAAAGAATGTAAGATTACTAAAGTAAAATTGTAACTATAGTTTAACTATAATGTATTGATCAATGATCTCAAAACGGTTGAAGGCAAACATAGAGAGAATTCTTGAACCAACAATTCGAAGACATGTGACATCTACCAACCCGCATTGGACTCGCGTGGTGGACTACGGCCCTCTCCCTCTCACTGAGAGAAGGCATTTATCCCACCAGAGGAAAATATTATAGGCTGATTATGTTCAGGATTATTAAAATGACTATCAACATTTAAATGAGATGATATCTAGAGAAGACTTATGCCAAAGATAGATGATTCTAAGAATGAGTCATTACATCACCTGATCGATTGCGACTGTCGTGAGTATGTGAATCATTTATTTAGGTTTCTGATTAGTTCCTTATTTACTTTAGCAGTTTGCTGACCTCTTTGTAAAAGGAATCATTTTGGACTTCCTGTTGCGACCCAGATCAAACAAGATAAAAAGATCGTTTTGTTACGACTTACGACTTTACCTCAGGAGAAATGTGAAAAGGACATTTTCATAAAACATGGCTCGGTCTTGATTGTCGCACATAACTATGAACACCCACTATGTAGAACAAATTAATTTAGTAGCTGTACAGTGTACACCCACATTTCGCCTGTTATGTTTAGGTCCCAATTACAAATCCAGACTCCGGGCTGCTACTGAGAAATACCTGAGGGGAAAACCCAATAACACTTTGTCCGACTTGGGAATCAAACCCAGGACTTCATGCTCAGCAGTAGCACCTTCGAACACTAGAGCAACGAAGTAGTCAATTGATTAAGAGCGTTTATCCTTAAAGTTGGCAACGTCCCAAATAGCTGTCAAATATTTACCTGTTTTGATTAATTTGGCAATATTACTGTATGGAAATATGAAATGTGTCTAACTAGCGAACTAAAATATTGATTATGAAATGCAATAATTAGTATTGTAATACCGAATATTTAGTTTTAGATGTAAAAAAAGTATTTGGAAACTTTCCAAATGCCTTTTTACACATAAAACATCAAATTCAGTGTAATAATTGCAATTCATTATTAATATTCTAGTACGCTAGTTAGCCAGATTTCATATTTCCATACAATAATATTGCCAAATTAATCCAAACAGCGAAATATTTGACATCTATTTGCGACGTTGCCAACTTTCAGAATAAACGCTCTTCATAAATAAATTTGCAAATTTGAATTCGTTTTTCTTTGTGTATAAGCTCCAGGAACAAGAATTCACTGCCGCATACCTCATACATAAGTCTGTCGCGCTAACAGGTATACATTACACTTGTTCCCAGTAGTTCCCACCATTCCCATACGTGACGCAACAAGTCGACAGTGTTATGAAATGTAGGATGTCCCGGTGTACGCGGAGGGACGATATGGAAACGAGATTGGTTGCATCATAATTGACAGTAGAGTTTTTTTTAGATGATATATGACAGGAGAGGATTTTAACAATATGATTTATATAGCGTTATATTTTAGAATATTTTATGAAGTTCAATATGTGTTCCGGCTGTTGCCGCTGTGTTTACGAGTATAAGACTTCGAAAATAATGAATATTAGGCCTGGTATTTAATAAATCTGTTTTATTCTCTGAATAAATCTGAAGATCTTGAAAAGCGATACGTCCGCCATGCGATGTCTGATGATTTTAGAGTAGTTACCTGTTATTGATAATAAATAAATAAATCCTACGAAGGTAGGCTACTTCACCTACCAATGTGACCTCTACGTAGTGTAGATGTCTGACAACTATTCGTAGCTTCATCGTTCTGTCTGACCAAGTACTTTGGCAATTCAAAAGTGCTTGTAATAGGCTTAATTGAAATAAGAGTTTTGAGTTTGAGTTTGATTGCTTCAATTATAAATCTATAATAGAAACGGAATCACATTATTTATTTACAGGAAGTAAAAACATCCTTCTAAATCATCTCGTTACTCAACACGGCCACGCTGCATCAAGGGCACTGCACCACGCATGCGCCGGTCTCCCAACTATGATTTATTGATCTTTGATCTTACATCACTAGCCACTAGCCACTCAAGTGGGGCTCGTTCCGACACAATTGTGTGATATTTATGTCTCGTGGAACCGATACTCTTGTAAATCAACGTTGAATGGTTCCATAATGAAGTCTGTTGAATCGGAGAAGTTTATTGCTTGGTCTTTTCATCGTAAACTGCAGCTGATGTGTATGACCTCGAAACTGGAAAAAACTAGTATATCTAGAACTCGCCTCTCAATCAAAAATGTTGATTTGGTTGTGGGTTCAAATCCAGGAAAGTACCAATGTGACTTTTTCAATTAATATATACTTTCTAAGTTTATCTTGGACAACGCTGACATCGGTGACGGAAAAACATTGTGAGGAAACCTGGTCTTGTAATTAAAATAAGACGGAAATCGCCAACCCATTTTGAGTAAGCGTGGTGATCAATGCTCGTGCCTTCTCTGTATGAGAAGAGGCCTTTGCCCTGCAGTGGGACAATAATATAGTGGCACAGTAATGAACATTTGGGATGATTGGAATTTTTGGTGATCCCTGTTTACGCACTGTCCTAGCGTGTATCACTGTTTCAGTCAGGAAGATGACTTTTTTTGTTTTGGAAAAATTCCTTTGTCTTTTATGACATTTATGTGGAGGAATATATTCCTTTTATGTAGGGCACGCCTTTAAAAAAAAAGGCATTATTTCAAAAAGTAGGCGAAATCGACCTCGAAAATCATACCTTGCCTGATTGTCGAACGAGATCTCGGATAGCCAATCTCGACACCAGACTTAGAACGCGAGATCTCGAGTTGCCATTCTCGGCTCGAGATTGCATTCCCTATTTATGAGCAGTCCATCCCTGCTAGAACACCAGTTCTACTCTGCCAGAATACTAGAGCACACCAGTTCTCCTCTGCCAGAATACTAGAGAACACCAGTTCTACTCTGCCAGAATACTAGAGCACACCAGTTCTCCTCTGCCAGAATACTAGAGAACACCAGTTCTACTCTGCCAGAATACTAGAGCACACCAGTTCTCCTCTGCCAGAATACTAGAGAACACCAGTTCTACTCTGCCAGAATACTAGAGAACACCAGTTCTACTCTGCCAGAATACTAGAGCACACCAGTTCTCCTCTGCCAGAATACTAGAGAACACCAGTTCTACTCTGCCAGAATACTAGAGCACACCAGTTCTCCTCTGCCAGAATACTAGAGAACACCAGTTCTACTCTGCCAGAATACTAGAGAACACCAGTTCTACTCTGCCAGAATACCAGTTCCATGAAATTTTTTCACAGTTCCACATTATGATGAATAAAGGTACATAAACATACACTAGGTACAATTAATACTACAATCTGAACAAACAAAGGAACTATTACGCAATAATAACAACGATAACGTATTCAATTTATCTATGAGGAAGTAACAAACACCTTATTAGGCGACTGTTATGACACTGCGCATGTTATCCTGCCTTGTTTATCACCTTTAAAGTGTGAAGAAAAATGTTGTTAATAGACTTTGATTACTATACTAGTATAACTTTATTTAATAAGGATTAGAGTGGGAAAAATCTCTTACGGTAACGAAATAGGTTTTTTTTTTTCATATTTTATGGGCACTCGAGTTGGACCACAGTCGACTTCCAATCGAGGAAGTATATTTAACTACTAAACTAATTTGTGCCTTCAAGCATTGCTGTGAATCAATCTGAAGGGTTAGTCAATAACCACACGAATTAGAAGAGAAACATCTGAATGGCTTGGGTGCCGTTGAAATTACAGAAACATGGATCTGTTATGGACCAAGTTTCAAATTCATGGGAAGACACTTCCATTAACTATTTTGACATTGACCAAAAGCGGTTCCATAGCAATCGTATTAAACAAACAGACAAACAAACTCACTTTTACATTTATACAGGGATAATCTTAGTTTATAAATGGCCGTGCGATTGTTACATCGACAAAGGATGTAAGGACGAACTCTCAAGGGTACTTCCTGAAGTCGAGATGTTGTGAGCATGTTATAAAAGTAGATATTTTTGCACCATTACGTCAGAATCTTCCTAGAGTGGAGGTAAAAAATATAATACATCTACGTATGCGGTGATGAGGTTAATATTAAGTATTATTCCCGAGGAAATAAATAAAACAAAAGCAAATCAGCTAGCTTTTGCACGGCACGCCCGCGTGGATATCTAAAAATATCCCACGGAAACAAAAATATAGGTTATAAACTATCTGTGTGCCTATCTAAATTCGTTCAGCCGTTTTTACGCCAATCCGGAACATACATCTAGACAGACAAACAGACAAAAATTCTAAGAACTATATTTTCGGCATCAGACTCGTTCCCCACACCTTGTGGCAATAGGGATGATGACAATTTTTTTTATTGTCCGTTTTAGAGATTATTAAAAAATATTGGACACGTAACGCAGAGCTGAATTAGTCTTCCAGCAAATTATTGAAATCACTAGCTGTTGCTTAGAGGAAAAACATCGGAACAGATATCTACGAAAAGCATTGAAAGACACGAAGATTTACATTTCCGAATCATCGTCATTGACAATGTCAGAGCTAAAAATAACTAACATTAAGAATAACAATTTGATGAGAATGATGTAAAATATTATAATTCGGATGTAAATATTCGCAGTTCATAAAATACTGATGAAATACGTAATACATAAGTGGTTTTAATTACACTATCGAATGCCAAACACAACGAGCGCAATGTACTATAGATACAGTGCGCTCCAGAGAAACCTTACCCCTTGCATTGCTTCTTACATTACTAGGGGGTGAGGTTTCTCTGGAGCACACCGTACCTACACCTTTGGCTTATCCTTTTGGGGTTACAGGCCTGAAGTTATGTAACGTTACTACCGAATGCGAAAATATGATTACTTACTTACATTGTTACCACGGAAGTTTTGCTTGTCCAAGAGAATCCAGAATTTAGGCAAAGACTATGATTGTGAATGGACTTCTCACTGTCGCTCCATTTAAAATACTGGTATTCGGTTTGACAAGAAGCCGACCCCATAATAAATTGGGAAAAAGCTAGGCAGATTGACCTAATACTGTAACTATAAAAACGGGTCCTTTGCTTACCCAAAGTTTTTACACAGGGACTGGACAATAGGCACTTAGTGTTCAAGTGGTTAAACATTTCACATCATCTATCCGATAATACCGAAATAACCATTGCGGCTGTTCTAGAGAATCGTGTCTTCCCATTCCTATATTTTACGCTTCCCAAATTACCCCTCACTTATCCCAGCCTGGCATTTAGACATTTTACAACAAACATTTTGCCTCAACAAACTTATGATTACAAAACAATCATAGAATCGGCTGTTCTAAAGAGTCTTCTCTTCCAATTCCAGTATCTTTCTCTTCCCAAATTACCCCTTTTTCATTCCAGCCTGGCATTTAGGCTAGATCCCATTGCCCAACAAATGGAAAGGCGTTCTGTTTCCACTCAGAGACGCCTTGACACGGCACCACTCCTTTCCTAACTCGACATTTGACTTGCGCAACGAAACGCCACGCTTGCCTGCACTATCCTTGAATATCTTGCGTCAGACTTACCTCATGTAGCTTGTGGATGTTGACACTAGTTCTGTGCTAGATGGCGTTAGTATCGGGGAGTGGGTTCGGGAGATTTTGAATGTGGAACGGGAGAAAATAACATAGCGGTTCAGGAAATGGCAGATCAACTTTTTATAAAAAGTTTAGTGTGCAACCTCTATTCTGATGATTATTATTATTTTATATTTTATTTCAAAAGGTGAATGACCTACATGCCGCATTCAAATGGCTGTCGCAATCGGAAAATTACTTAAATTGTTATCCTTTGTTTCATTATTTCCTTGGTAGATAAAAGTGATATAAATAACAATGATGTTTATTTGTGTTTTTTCTAAGCCTTTCTGGGAATAACAGACTTAATCTGTTCTGCACATTTCAAGAATATTATGTTCTATATCTTTAAATCTTCCTTTTTCAATGAAATATGAAGTAACTCTTAATCCAGCTTTACTTGTAGCTTAGCTTGTAAAGGTGTGCCAATCATAGTCCTATTATGGAAGATAACTCTGTCATTATCTACTTTATCCTTGAAAGTCTTGTGTAAGAGTTACCTCATGTCGGTTACGAGTGTTTCTTTAGATAGGTTTATTCTAGATGTCGTTGTTGACTGGGAATTCAAAATACTATATTGTTTTTATAATGACATCAGGAATACTTTTACATATTTTAGTTACAAAAACGTTCGATTTTGGAAAAGATGAAGACGAAAAATTTATGACAAAAAATATAGTTCGTGTCAATTTGACATTCAAGTTAGAAAGGATCAAAATCAAAAGTTATTTATTCAAATTATGGCTGAGAATCAGCACTTTTCGAACGTGAAAAGTTTTACTAGCGACCCGACCTTGTTTCGCACGGTTTTTTGACTTGACAAAACGTTGAGATTTCTTTATTAAATAACGTTATTATTTCTTTCTTATTGTGTAATTTTATATTATACATAATAAACCTTTCGGGATCAATTCTCTAAAATCCGTTGTGTAGTTACGATAAAAACTTTTTACAAAAAAAAAACAACCGACTTCAAAAAAAACACTATAAAGTGAAAAATAACTTTAATTTCGGAAGTAGGTTGTTTTTTTTTTTTGTAAAAAGTTTTTATTTTTCACTTTTTAGTTGTGGTATCTACCGAACACAACTTCGAATACCTGGTACATAAATAACAGTGACAGGAATTTACCCTTTCAAATATATTTTTTTTTCAAAATCGGTCCACAGTAGACGGAGAAATCGGCAGACATAATATTTTTTTTTTTTTTTAAACGTATACATACATGACGAACATATAACCTCCTCCTTTTTGGAAGTCGGTTAAAAACAGTTTAATGCTGTCACACAGACATGAAAAATGACTTTAATTTATAAATATGTATAGATTTCCTATTCTAAATTATCAGCAGTGATAGCCTAGTGTTGTGACCGTCAGACTGCTAAGTCATTGATCTCGAGTTCGAACCCAAGGCAACCCTGACTTTTCGGATTTATGTGCGTATTGTATAATTATCACATGCTTTAAAAACGGTGAAGGAAAACATCGTGAGGAAACCGGCATGCCTGAGAGATATTTCTCGACGGCATGTGAAGCCAAGTCAGACCCATGGGCGGCTTTAAAACTCTTATACCAGGTTGTCACAACCACACGAAAAGAAAAAGATTCTAAATAAATTGGGACGAAGGCTTGGAGGATATATTATTATTACAGTTTCTGCACTATCTTGCAAGAAAACGAAAAAAAAATACAGAAAACCGGCGATGAACGAAACTGACTGACAACCTGTTGGAAATGAGTTGTGTCGTGTTTGGGTGTTAGTGTATGTGAGTTTCTATGTTTGTAAACGCACCCACGATACAAGAAGAAATTCTTAGTTAGGGGCAAAAAAAAAAAAAAAAACGTTTTCTGTAAAAATCTCACCATTCTTCTCGATTCACTTCTCCTTCTTCGTGACCATAGTCACGAATAAGGAGAAGAAGATCGATGCCATTGGCACGACATTGTTTTAAATTTTGCTGGCCCAAAACCTCGCCACTTCTGGGGCATCGTCGGCGGCAGCGCAGACGTTGCTATGACTGCATGTTTTAGGGCAAAGAGGGCTGGATAGGTGGGACATAGTTTGCGCCAAAGCTCTTCATCCACACCCTGCTGTCGTGAGTTTGAAGTGAGCTGTCATTCCACTTGATAATTTGACACTTGATATTCTATTTTGTTAAGTACCTGGTACTTGTCAACAGGTCTACTCTGTCCTTCCATACCTATTAACACTGTAATTTGAAAACATTGTAAAATCCATTTATTTTTAAAAGAGTAAAGTAAGGAGTTTCTTGCCGGCTCTTCTCCATACGAAACGACCTATTGCAACCGTGCACCTAGCTTCTGACGTTTCATAAGTGCCCATGTAGGTTTATGTGAAATAAAATATTTTGTTTTCATTTCGTTTGATGCTAGGGAATGATAGCTGACTTTACATAAGTCACAGATGAATTCAGAAGGATCACTGCGCATATTAGGAATGAACCTACAAGTATGTATGCGGCGGGCTCGACTTGTCGAATTCAGTGGGCGTAACGTAGTCAGAAGATATAAGAATTAGCGCTGCGCGACCTGAATTCTACTTTATTGTGTCGAAGCAAGAGTCGCTTTTTATTTAAATGATTTTGCGGAGTGTCCCATCTGTAATAATCTACGCCTAAGTTTTCACGGTACAGAATCGGTCGGCTATTGGAGTTTAGGCTTGTCGAAACACCAGCTTTCGATATTGCGTCTTTCGGACTATAACGTTATGACCACAAATGACAGTTTTATTGTTGTCTGTAAAAAAAATCTTAATCGTATTATTTTTATCTGTATGTATGATCTAATAGATAGATAACTAAATGTAAGTGATGTTTTTAATTAATTACGAGCTATTCAACGATAAGGTAATTTCCGCATTTACTTTTATCTCTGTAAACATACGATATTCTTCGTATTTAAACAATAATGCTTATCTTGATAGAGTAGGTTGTACAATAAGGATAAATATTCAAATCAAGATAATATGGGTAGGTATGTTTGAGGAAAATTTGTAAACCCGGGTCCACACGCTTGCGAGTGCGCCTCGTGGAGGCCCTTACACGAACCGCGGCAAGTGGATGCTATACGAATCCTACCCATCCACACTCTCGTCTTCTTCAGTGTCGCGAGGCGTGGCGGGCACACCACGCCTCGCGACTCGCGTCCTTTGACTCCGGTCAAAAAACCGACACCGAGCGGAGCGCGCGCAGGCGAGAAACGACAAGAAGAGGCGAGGGCGCTATCCACACTATCACGCTCGCTTCAACTCTTCTTACTTCCCGGCGAGAGTGTGGACCCGGGGTTACCCCTCGCCTCCTCTCGTCGTCTATCGCCTCGCCTCGCGCGGGCTCCGGTCGGTGTCGGAGATTGACCGGAGTCAAAGGACGCGAAGCGTGGCAGGCAACTGAATAAAACGAGAGTGTAGATGGGCACCACTCGTGTAGCCTCCAGTTGCCGTGGCTCGTGCAAGGGTATCCACGAGGCGCACTCGCGAGAGCGTGGTCCTGAGGTTACAAGTAATTACTGCTGTCAATAATTGGTGACTTGGGCGATTATAATACCAGCCCATTATTGTGTCACCTCAGAGCAAAGACCTCTTCTCATGCAAAGAAAGCATGAGCTTTGATCACTACACTTACTCAAGGTGGATTGGCAATTTCAGACTTATATTAACGTAGGTGCAGGTCCCTGACGATATTTTCGTTTGTCACCAATTCACCTACCTGCCAAGCATGATGATTATGGCATTGTCGCCGTTAAATATAGTAGCGGTCATTGAACCAAAGAAAGAAAAAAAAGTTTCGAAAAGAAAGAAAGAAAGAAGAAATATAAAGTGCTACTAGGATATTTTGGCGCCAGAATGACACTGACAGGGGGGCGTTGTTGGTAATCATTTGTGAAGTTGTCACAGAACTCGTTTTGTAAAAACAAGATGGCGACGACGTTAGTTCCGATTTTGACCACGCGCCCAAAGATAAAAGTACAACTATACTTGCAGCCTGAAAATATGATACCAACATATTAAATTATTAGCCAATCAAATCAAGTCTCAACTCAATCAATCAATTTAATTAACAAGACTAAAGCAACAACCAGAAATAACGTGTCAAAAACTAATAAAAAAAAAAGAAATTACGAAAGATATAATAATCTTTGCCAAAAATAAATCTAGAAGCATTTTTGCAAAATGTCAATGTCAATAAAAATATTAGAAAAGTGTCGAAAAATATTTTAGTTCTAATGTTATAGCTGTAAATTGCTTAATTAACAAAAACGGAGCCATATTGGTTTCAAGATGGCGTAATGACACAGGGTAAGAAAATACAGAAGTGTCAGTTGACGCACGCACTCACAAAAATACTGTTTAAACTGCAGTTGTTCGAAACGTTTCTATGTAACCTATAACGTATATTTTAGGTTCATAGCACACGTTATTACGAGTTAACTTTCTGCATTTTCATACTCTATGATATCATGGCGCAAACAGTTAGGTTTTGCAAATGATTTCGCACAGACCGACTCAGGCACAGCCATGGCAATTTATACGTGTTTCGAAATGTATGCATTTTGTATTGCACGATAATAAATTATTATCTATGAATATATATCGGTGTTGTGCTGGAGTGATGAAAATTGGGTGCATGAGCTTGAAATATATTTCATAAATTATTTATTACTTGCTATCACGATTTTATTAATTTCCTTGTTAGCGTCAATGGGGTTTATTGTGGTCCACTGCTGGACGTAGGCCTTGCCTAAGTTTTGCAGCTATGTTAGATGCTCTATGCTTCGCATCCTAATAACCCCAAAGACATCAATTCATCATGATTCATCTGCCTAGCCTTTTCCCTACTCTTTTGGGCTCAGCTTTCAGTCTGACCGGATGCAGCTGAATACCAGTATATTACATGGAGCGGCTGCCTATCTGACCTCCACAACCCAGTTACTGAGTAATACGATACCCCTTGGTAAGACTGGTTGTCAGACTTTCGGGCTTCTTACTCCCGTAACGACTGTCAAAGATCCACGAATGATAGCCGGGACCAAAGGCTTAACGTGCTTTCCGAGGCACGGAGGAGTCTTGGTATGTAAATATGAACCCATCCACGGACTAACTGTGACAAACGTAGCTTAACCAGATCAATCGACCCGTGCGGCTGTTATTACTTAGTCACAAGGCGCTTCTCTTCCTTCTTCTTAGAACTTCAAATTATTTACGCAATTATTTTAATATTATTTCACATTATAGTGAAATAATATTAAAATAATTGCGTAAATAATTATAATAATAATAATAATTGAAATGAAAACTTATATGGAGAGTTCAAAAGTATATTAAGTTCACGAGATTTCCTATAATTAAAGGAATTTGAAAAAAATTTTGAATTTACAACCAGTGAAGTGAAGTAAAGTGCCTACAAGTTGGTTACTTCAGATCTTTTTTATATGGGCACAATTTTTAACAACATCCTGATTTTATACCCGGACAACTTGGATAACTCTGATAACCCTGATTTCCACACAAGTTATTAGAATATCCATTGCTTCCACAACCATTACAAACACAATAGACCACAGGCTTCGCATCAGTAACCGGACAGCAACCTGATCCCACATTGGTTGCTACAGAACCACCATACACATACGGTGCATAACTCTGCTTAGATACACAAGTGCATTCGGTATCACAGCAACCATTTTGCTTGCATTGGTAACCATAGTTACCAAGCTGTTGGTTGCCATGGTTACGTTGGCTGTCGCAGGCTGCTGTATGCAAGATAATTGGTCCTTCATAGTTCTGAATGTGCACGTTCAGTGGTTCGGGACATGCTAGCAAAGATGTAACCTGAAAATAAATAAATGAAATTGTGTTACCAGTCGAATTTGTAAATGGTCTAACAATAAAAATGCTATCATGTTAAAGTTATGATTAACATCTGTTTGATCATAATTTTTTTGAGTCTTTTAACTTTAAAGAACGTTTATAACAAAAAGCTTTAAATGTACTCATTATAAAAGACTTTGTCTGGGGAAATACCTTCTACTGCCAATGCAAGACACTTATAACTTCAGACATATATTAAGAATCAGCATCGCCAAACAACGTGGCAATGCTGCCAGCCTTTTGGGCACCTTTCCTGTTGACTGCAATGCGAACGAATTTTTTGATGCCTTATGATTATTTCCTCTCCTATTTTTATATACACATATACATATAAATATTACCAAATTTAAAAATATAATATAAAAGAATTGGTACTTACGCAAGCCAAGAAAAGAGTCAGAAAAAGACACACCATTTTGCTTAGCACAGGACTGGTAGTAATGAAAAGTTCAACAGAAGAGTGATTTTCCACCAGCTGAAATCAATATTATATACAAAAGAATAATCAGTTTTGGGAAAATTGCAGACATAATACCGAAAATTTTACGAATATCTTGCAACAAAATCACGTACAGAATTTGGTTAAACTTAATTTTGTAATTTTATTATTACTTATTATTGCAAAGAATTATTGCTACATGGTTGTTTAAATTACGATAAAGTTATGTTAATATAATAATTACGATTTCGCTAATTATGTATTCTTTTATTGTAATGCTGTCATAACAATAATGAAATCCTAATTTATTTAACAAAATATGAGTTTTATTACAACAAATCTGCTGTAATAATCTGTTGCATATTACAGCAGATTTGAGAAACAAAACGTGTTAAAATTTGAATATTTTTTGCCAAATTCCAAACCATGATCATCAACTTTTGGTGATGATTAAGAGCGTTTATTCTGAAGGTGGGCAACGTCGCAAGTAGATGTCAAATATTTCATTGTTTTGAATAATTTAGCAATATACGAGGAGCTCGTGGCTAAGTAACAACAGCCGCACTGGTCGATCCATCAGGTTAAGCTACGCTTGCCGGGGTTGGTCAGTGGATGGGTGACCATCTTTGCATACCGAGAATCCTCCGTGCCTCGGAAAGCACGTTAAGCCGTTGGTCCCGGCTGTCATTCCTGGATCTTTGACAGTCGTTACGAGTCGTCAGAAGCCCGAAAGTCTGACACCAGTCTTACCAAGGGGTATCGTATTACCCAGTTACTGGGTTGTGGAGGTCAGATAGGCAGTCGCTCCATGTAAAATACTGGTATTCAGCTGCATCCGGTTAGACTGGAAGCCGACCCCAACATAGTTGGGAAAAGGCTAGGCAGATTGATTGAATAATTTAGCAATATTACTGTGTGGAAATAAAAAATGTGGCTAACTAGCAAACTAGAATATTGATTATGAAATGCGATTATTAATATCGTAACACCGAATATTTAGTTTTAGATGTAAAAAAACTATTTGGAAACTTTCCAAATGCGTTTTTTACACCTAAAATGGGTACAACATCGAATTCAATGTTATAATTGCAATTCATTATTAATTCTAGTCGTTCGCTAGTTAGCCACATTTCTTATTTCTATTCAGTAATATTGCTATAAGAATCAAAACAGGTAAATATTTGACAGTTATTTGCGACGTTGCCAACTTTTAGGATAAACCCTGTTAAGGATTGTCTTGAATTTCATTTTTTTTACCTATCTATCTTTATAGCGGATAAACAGCTTCACACTCTATTTTGATTGTAAAAGTACGAAAATAATAATAAAATTATAAGTGCTCGTGTGTTCTGAACATGCTAAGATTTGTTTTTAATTACACTGATAAAAAAAATTATAAATATTAAAATCCCCTCATAATTAACTTCATTAATCACCACCATAACCATTTACCTGATTGCATTATCGCGTCAGGTTGTCAAGAAGAGATCTTTCTCCAATGTCAAGCTCACGACAGATCAATACATTACTTTATAACGTGTATCGTATAAAAAAGGCGTTATCTTCAGTTTATCAATAGCTGCATGTGGAGCAGTGTGCCAGCACGCGACATGGTATGTTCTGCCGGCTATTGGAGTAGTATGGATACGACTTGAGGTAAGGTTGTGTTAAAATTATTGATCTTAATGTTGTTTTTGAGAGAGAGAGTTACAGAAGAAAGAGAAGTGAGAAAGAGTTTTCGATGTTTAAAAGACATCGCTTTAACTTTTATGAGGAAAGATTTAAAAGAGAGCTGTTATTGTCCATATTTCAGTAATTGTGTAGGGTTTGAGGTTATGGTTGTAGTTCTGATTTTCAAGGATATTTCTGCTTCTATACACATTCTTAGCAAAAAGGCTCGACCAGAAGGAATCCTTCCTTCCTTTTGACGTGTGTTTGATTGACAATGAGAATTTTTCTCATTTCCATTTTTTTCTTTTCTTATCATCAATGCGAATCAAAAACCCATGGAATCCACTACAGAACATTTATATACATTCATCAATATGTAAAAAATCTGGAATTCATTTGTTTAGATTGAGACGAATTCCAACACAGTGTTTGGTAATCTTTCGTAAAAAGATTTGCAAATTCTTTTTGCAGATGGACAAACGTCTTCAATGCCAACCATTTGAAAATGGTTTTATTCCTCTTTTATGAGTATCGCTAAAAATAAAAGCATTTCCAACTTTATTACTTATATAAATTATTTAAAAGTATAATTAGTTACAATTGAATTTAAAAGTAAACAGGCATGGGACATTTCAACTTTTTCTCACGATACGACACGTAGGGCACGTCCTGAGTGGACATATTTTACCACGTATTTCCATTAAAATGGGCACATTTTACCGCTTATTATTAGGTATGTTAGCAACCTACTGTGTTCATTAGTTATAAAAAAAAAAAAAACTTAGCATGAGTAGTTATTTGATGTTTATCGAAGCAATAAATGGAAGATACTACATCTTCATGAATAAAATTTAAAATCTTATAAAAATAACACTTTCTGCAACAAGTTAATGGACGATTACTATTTAATGACAGCTTTAAAAGTTAAAGTTCGTTTCTGCAACTGGCTGTTAGTCTAGAGACAAAATTAATAACTAAACAAAATTAAAACCCTAATACCAACCACACGTAACGGAAACGAATCGTTTTTAAATAATATAGTAACGTCTGGTTCCTATATCTAAAAACGATTGTTTTAGCTACTACTGCTTTAAATATTATCACAGTGAATGGCGTGTAAAAGTGTTGCAGATCCACAGTTATCTCGCGTGGCTGTCCCGTTACGTTACCAGTAGGTTAGCATCCGCACCGCACATCCCTGTGATGCTGTGTGCGAGGGCTGCCACGCAAGAAATTATTGATAAATTACATATTCATAATTTGTATGTAATTAATTTGAGTAGCGCTAATTGATGTAGGATTGGATAGTAATAAAGTTGGACGAGATATGAGATAGATAACATAAAATCTCGATATTACTCTAAGGTGTTCTGTGAGTCAAGATCACTTTCGTCTATTCAGCAACTGTATGCAATCCTAATTCTAACCTATATTACTTTCACGCTCAACCAGCTGAACAGATTTTGATGAAATTTGGCACATGGGTAGACCACTTAATGTGTAGATAATTTCCGACCTCCACGCAGGCGAAGCCACTTGCAAAAGCTAGTAAATAATAAGAATCATTTGCAAAAAGTTAATTAAACGCTCTAATTAGTCTAAGAAAAAAAATCTAATTGGTCAAGCATTAGAAAAAAAAATGATAAAGTGGATCACAGATTAGCTCAGTCTGATTATTTTGTTAATCGAAAAACTAATAACAAGGAAGTCTTTTTAGTTTTAAAATGGTTTTTTTGTAAAACATTATTACAATAACGACTGTGGTTTAAATGAAATCAATTTGAATTGTAAGTTAGGAAACTGTCTGCATTTTTCAATCTCATTTTGTTTATGAGTTTTTTTTAATCGATTGGATTTCGTGTGCATAAACACGCGTGTACAAGTTGAGGTAAAAATTTAACTTTTACAACAATAAAATAATTATATTTGCAGCGATAAAAATGACAAAGTATTCCCACCTCATGCTCAAATAAATAAATACCTGCTTTCTTCATTTACATATAATGTATAAGTAATCTACACTAATAATATAAAGAGAAAATATTGTATTTTTTATTATTATTGCAGAAATTATTGTAATAATTAATAAACTCAAAAACTACTGGACTGATTTGAAATTCTTGTTCGATTACCTTCATCAATTACTCAGATGCTGAAACCCCATGCCTTTTTCAGACGTGGCAACCCTACCCTGTATCCGGCTGTTAGTGGGTAAGCGGATTATGTCACGGTACAAGTGCGGGTAACGTTCGTAACAAGCGTCTAACTATGGGAACTGCGCGCGCGCATACGTGTTTATGTGTGAGTATGGTGGCCAGGCGTTGGGATTTCAGATGGAAGGGATGGTTTTGGAAATGGTAGTGGTGAGTGGGGTTGGCTGTCTGTTCAGCAACTTATTTAGACGTTAATCGGTGGTTTGTTCAAATTGTAAAAAAAGGATTATTAAACATATCAGATTTTTTTAAATTATATGCTTGAATAGTGGACATTATAAATTAATTTTATAATTTGTATTATTATTATTGGAAATTAAATGAAATTACTAATAATTATTTTGATTTTTTTTAGGTAATGTAATTAATGTAGGTAGGAAATGAGATTGTGTGGAACTAATTTAATTCTGTGTTTAACTTGTTATTATTTTAATTATTTGTGTAGATATCTTTGTAAAATATTCAGACACAATGTAAATTATTATTGAATAAATGAAATGAAATGATACAGCCATGTTTGAAATTATCATTCGGGAACAGCAATTTGAGAGAAGGACCATTTTCTGTTACGTGAAGTCTGTCTAGATTCTAGAAATCTCAGATTGAAAATTAGGTAACTGTTATCGCAAAAGCCCAAGTACAAAGTGAGTTTTAATAACCAAATAACACTATGATACTATGATTGAAATTATTAATTAAATTACACAATATTAATTATAACACTTGTAAAATAAATCACTAAAGTTCACAGCATATTAATTAATACTTTCTTAGATCTTGAACGCAAAAATATTTTTTACGTCGTTTAAAATGGCATCTGTTGAATAAGTTATTACTACGAACTTATTTAATAAATGTCATTTGCGTAACTTGGGATCAATTTAATAAAATAAATTGTAATCCAGATTCCGTTATAAGTTACAAATTTAATTAATTTTACTGATTTAAGCTGAGTCAAGAAAGGTCTGAACAAGCAACGCAGAAAGCAGAAGAAAAGATGTTAAAGGGACAGAATGGTAGCAAAAGCTTTTATACTGTCATTATTCATCGCACGGAATTAACATGTTTAGAAAAACCCTGTTGCATCCTCGACTCTGGCAGACAAGACATTTCTGACCCAGAATTATTTATTTGGACAACAATAAAATAGGTAATATTTCATTGTTGTCCAAATATTTAATTTAAAACCTACCTAGAAAATCCTCATCGTAAAAGAATTCGTAAATCTCACTAAAACATGGCCACACTGCAACAAGTGGCTCTCCACGACACGGATGACACTGAGAATTGGTTCAGTAAACTATGGCGCCCGGATTGTATGGTTAGCAGATCTACTGACTGATTATTATTTATTGTGTTAACATACAAGGTTTGTTGACAAATCTGAAATATAATATATACAATCTAACGCTGAAATATACAGGTACTTATATAAAATTACGTTTGCGCTAAAGTAAACCATCGCGGGCAGTCAACCGTTCGTTTTACAAAACACTGTAAAACTAAGTAAAATTGTGTTTTCAGGGGGTCTTGTCGCTATGCATAGTATCCTATCTATTCATTTTTTTGTAAAAAAAAAAGTCTTGGATTTAAAAAACCAACGCCTTTACTAATAAATCTTGTTAAAATATTTGATTATATTTCACGGTAAATATTGCTGTATTCGTTAAGAAAAACCTACATTTAAAATGAGCCTGCTGCCTGAGATGCGTTTTCCAATAGTTCTCATCTATTGGAAAACTACAGGATCAGAAGCGACCCAGTTGAGGTTTTGATATTTTTGATTATGTTTAAAACAGGTACAGTAACAGTACTGGCTGACGACGGGCCACCTAGTGAAAAGTAGATACTCCTTCCTGCAATACCAAGTATTTTAACACAATTTAATGACAAAACCCTTGGCAATACAGGCATCAATAAATCACGAACCTGTAATTTCAACGGTACATCCACAGGTACCCCCCGAACTTTAACACATCAATACATCAATACTACTTGCCTTCAGAAATAGGCAAAGGCTCGTGGGATGGTGAAAAGTTCAACGCTCGATACATCACCTTACCTCAAAAGCACATGTTGCAACAATTTATTAAGGTTAAAGGTTCATATATGCATAACTAGTAGTTAAAGTTAACCTGCGAACACACTAGTAATAACAGATTACCCTCAATTGACTCTTAGGGCCTGAACGACGATCAATCAACGACGCAACTGACATTTATTGGCAAAACTATGGTGAAAATGTCATGTGCGAAATGTTGACGGTAAACAAATGTCCAGTGTCACCGATTTTTTACCCGACTGCGGCGAAGCAAAAAGGAGGGTTATGATTCTGACCGGTATGGATGTATGTATGTATGTTCATCCATTCCCTTTATTCTTTTTTTTTTTTTTGCGTGTGACATTATCAAAAAACTTGTCCAGCTCTGGGCGGAGCGGGGAGGGTGTGTCAGACTTTTACTGACTTAAACCCACCCGTGTTCCTTCCGTTGCCTGTGTGCCGGGGCCGCGATATCCCTTTCGGACAAACTCGCAACCCTGGCAGGGTCCTGGATAAGATGTGTTTCGCCAGAAACATTACATCCCTGAATAAACTTTTTCGCTGGGACCTATGCATGATAAGCCTATTATGTTCCCACTGCTGGGACGCATGCCTCCTCTCTGTGAGAGGGAGTGGGCCGTAATCCACCACGCGGGCCCAGTGCGGGTTAAAGTGATAGATGTCACATGTCTTCGCATTTTTGGTTCTAAGACATGCCGGTTTCCTCACGATGTTTTCCTTCACCGTTTTGAGAGCAGTGGTGATGAAATAATTTACACAAAGTATAGTGCCTGACCTATATTTCTTCTTCTTTTCGTGTGGTTAGTTTTAAAGCCGCCCATGGGCCTCTGACTTGGCTTTCACGTGCCGTCGATATATATCTCTCAGGCTTGCCGGTTTCCTCACGATGTTTTCCTTCACCGTTTTTGAAGCAAGTGATAATAACACAATACGCACATGAATCCGAAAAGTCAGAGGTGTGTGCCTTGGGTTCGAACTCGAGACCTATGACTTGTCAGTCTGACCTATACTAAAACTATTTTTATTAGAATGGGTTAACCAAATTATTTTTCAAAGTAACTACAGCCGATTATCATGAGAACTAGACCCGATATCCTAACACTACCATTTCAAAACCAGCATTCTAAAATTAGCTTACACAAATCAAGTATCTACCCACATAACTTGATCTCCCACTCCCCCCTTGATTTCATTGAAAGATCGAACAAATTCAAGTCCTAACGTACAAAGCAAGAGGTCTTCTTACACTAGACTAGCTCGTTGAGGAGTTATGCAACGGTTATGACCTTAAAATCTTACGTAACGTTTAACCAAATCTTGGTTTATCTTCAATCGAAAATTAACTCTGTTCTGTAAACGGTAAGGTTGGTTTTGTAATGACAAAAGGCTCAGTTACAACGAATTGGGTTACTCAAATGTGCCATTTGCAACGGTGTATTACAGAGTTATGTATGTAGATTACAAATACGTAAAGTTATTACTTCATTTTTTTTTATTGAATAAAGACATTATGGTGGTGTTTTCAAGGTTTTGTTTTGTTTGTTAAGAGAACGGGAAGCGTTGAGCGTGTAAACTGCCTAATTTGACGATAAATTGTCAAAAGATAATTAGCATTTTAGTCTTTTTGGCTAAGTAATACCAGTCGATTAGTCAACAAGTCGATCGATCAGGTAAAGCTACGGTTGCCGAGGTTGGTCCGTAGATGAGTGACCATCTTTACATACCAAAACCCCTCCGTGTCTCGGAAAGCACGTTAAGCTGTTGGTTCCGGCTGTTATTTGTAGATCTTTGATAGTCGTTACGGGTAGTCAAAAGCCCGAAAATATGACAACCAGTCTTACCAAGGGGTATCGTGTTACCTAGTAACCAAGTTGTGGAGGTCAGATAGGCAGTCTCTCCATGTAAAATACTGGTATTCAGCTGCATCCGGTTAGACTGGAAGCCGACCCCGACATAGTTGGGAAAAGGCTAGGGAGATGATGAGTATTTTTTCTGTTCTGTTCTTGTAGATAGTTTCATAAAACTGGCTATATTTCACAGTTAAAAAATATAGTTTTACCTAGTTCTTCGATCAATAGTTAAATAAAATACGAACGTGGAAATAGCCTGATAGTGAAGACTGAATACTAAATGGCAGGTCGTAAGTTGGAACCCTGCGTATGACACATTTAACTGAGCCCACTGAGTACAACTTGAGCGATTTCCTCTGTAATAAACAAAAAACGTTGACTTCTGATACCTTTCTGTCACATGTTGGTCACCCATCATTTTCTATATCTCACCATTGTGTTGCTTAACCTTAAAACAAAAATATAAAAATCGATTTTTCTTCTGCCTACATTATTCTTATAATAAGTACATACATAATTACTATGAATCATTACATACCTATACTGAAATGTGGGTCAATCTTCAGATCGATCCGTGGAGTCGTGATGCAAACGCTTGCATCACAGATGGCCCAGTTTTTAACGTACGAGACCAAGGTTTTGAGATTAGGTCATAACTAAATAATTACATGTATTGTAAGCGATTTATGTGTTTGTACATTATGGTTCTTGAAGTATAAATCAACTAGGTTTTACCCGACTGCCCCAAAACGAGGGTAATGTTTTTCGAGAGTATGTATGTCTATTTCTTTGGCACGCTCTGCAGCCTATACGGCTTGATGGATTTTAACGTATGAGGTGTCGTAAGATTCGTCTTAATTGTAGGAGTGACATATACTATAATATATATATACCTATTATATCTGCAAATTCAATTAAAAAGGAAGGAAAGGTTTAAAAAAAAAACAAGCTGGTCATTTGTTGTGAAAACTAAACGATTTGAATTTAAGAATAAACTTTAGAGACTAAGAAAGTAAATAAAGGTATAAAAATGGTGGTAATTATAATGTATACAAAATATTTTAAAAGAGTAACGGTGGAGTTTCTTGCCCATTCTTCTCCATACGAAAACTACATTTTAGAAGGGGAGAATAGAAACAATTTCATTTTTTTTGTAAATTTTGACGTTCAAAATTGTCTTTCATGAGCCTAAATAACGACGAACACGAAGAAGACAGTTGACAGATGACAGACAGTAAGTAGTAAGGCAGTTGTAGGGCTTAGAAATAACAATGTTGTTGAAATAACAATGTTATTTCAATAACAAAATCGAAGGCCACGTTTTGCTTATTTGTAAGACAGGAAACGTACTGAAAATTACGTACGAGATATTTCACACCTGTTGATACATTAATTTTATTTGTTTTGTTTTAACTAAACCTAATGTCGTATTATGTGCAGTCATTGAGCGCAATTATACATTATTATTTCTACTTATATTCAATACTTTTAATTTATATAACTTGGAGCAACAGATGTAGGTACTCATCGATAATCTCTGATTTATTAGTATTACTTGTTAAAATGTTAGGAATATCGTATAATTTTACAATGTTTGTAAATATGTGAGCACCATGTATCTATCACATAATTAATTTATCTGTCATTGTTTCATTTTTCATTATTTTTTACCTATCGTGTTAAAGTAATTTTACGAGTATTCTAGATGCATCGTCTTCACATATTATTATATAATTAATGTATACTAAACATTTTAAAAGAGTAACGGTGGAGTTTCTTGCCCATTCTTCTCCATACGAAAACTACCTTTTGGAAGGGGCGACTAGAATCAATTCAATTTTTTGTAAAATTGACGTTCAAAAGTGCCTTTTATGTGCCTAATTGAAATAAATTGTTTGGCATAGACTTTCTACCTTCAAGCTACCACCATCATTCTCCTGTACTTATCTCAATATTCAATTCATAATGATTTATTTTAAAATATATATATTTAATAATATATAACGATAATAAATGTATCGGTTTTCTGCCTGACCGTACAAATCACCGTAATCGGGAGTGAAATATTAATATTTTTATTTTTTATTCGAGTTGAGTTGACTCGGGCCGACCCATTTATTTGTGGTCTTCTCTATTAGTCATCATCTCGGTAGTCCCCCCCTTTCTATCCATATCATCTTCCACACAGTCTATCCATCGTTTCTTTGGTCTTTCCCTACTCTTATAGCCACCCACATTCATACTCAAAACACTCATCTTCTTTCAAGCTATCCCTACGAGAAAATGGCGGAAGTTAAAAATGATAACATAATGTAACCAATTCAAATTCAGCCTATTTCTCACAAATAATCAGAATTAGGAAAAAGCCCCCGTCTACACCAGCGTGAAAAGTTTTGAATTTTCGGGTAAAAATGTTATTTTTCAGGTAAAAAGCTACCTTCATCAAAACCAGTTATTCTGTGAAAAATTTCCATATACATAAATTTTCGTATTTATTAGTAAAATACTCCTTCTAACCGCATACCATTGCCTAGGGGTCATAATATAAATCGTCAAAGATATCTTCCTGACACCTGTCAAAAAAAAATACGTGTTTTACGAATTTATACCTTTTATTTGTTCCTACTCGTGTCCACCGAGAGGTGACGCATTCTCTCGGCGGCCGAAGTTAAAAACGCAGTTCTCTCGCGAAAAAGAGATGGTACTACTTCTGTATAGCTCCATCTCTCTCTCACAGACAATGATGGGTTCAACACATTCAAATAATAACATTTAATATTAGAAATATTTAAATGAAAATTGGGTCATCAAAAATCATTTAACTTACAAACATCATCTTATCTCAGTTCCCTAACGAAACCAAACAATGGAGCAACCTTGACACACAATTAACTGTTAGTAATACTATTACATCATGTAGTTACTATCTGACAGATAAAAGCTGTGATTACAGTGATGTAAGATAGGTGGTATTGTGACATGGTTGTTACAAGAGCAGATAGGAAATGGAGACCCAGGTTCATACCAAAGAAAGTGCAGATTCACTCAGCATAAGCACATTTCGCCAATTATATTTATTACCATGTTTCACCATTGCACAAATCTAGAAAAAAAACACAATCTTACAGAAACCCCAATATAAAAAAAATACAAACGGCCCGCGACCACGGATTTGAATTCAGTAGAGCTATCCTGTAAAAATCTCATCGTAAAACCTTAAGTGAAGTGAACTGTCATCCCATCAGAATGATACTGCTGCTAGGGCAGTGACATTTCACTCCTCATCTAAGTTTTTACGGTGAACTTTTTACATGATATCACTAGGTACTGAATTCCACGCTGAACTGTCTTGCTTTCGGCCACTAGTCCAACAAGGGTAAGAAGACCCATCGATCTTATTTTGATTAAACGAGAACGCATTGATGCTACGCCAGCCACAGCGAATGTCACAGCGTGCTTAAACAAAGTTTGGTATCTGTTGCATTACCTACTCTTTGTGACAGTAGTTTGAAAGGGGGATCAAGTTCAATCATTATATAATTGTTTATTTTATTTGACTTTTTAAGTCAAGTTATTTTAATTTAACTTTAATTTATTTGTGACAAATTCTACTCATCACACTGTTTTTTTATGAGTTGTATTGCAATATATGGTTAGCTAGTGACCTCGACAATTGATCATATTATTTACTGTTATTAGTAATTAACTCTTTGTTTATTTATTTTACATCGATGGTCCTAGTTTATCATTTATAACTTCCAGTTACAACTATATGTAAGCGGGCACGCCCTTTATGCCTGGAGGCTTTTTTATTTAGATATTAAATTCTGTTTACGTTTAGTTTTTTTATTTCGGCCTGAGTATCGATGATTGATTGGTTGAGTTCTCGATGATTTTGTTTGGTATATTGGCGTGTGCTAGCTAACATATGGCTAATAATTTGAATTATGTTTTGTGTTGCGTAATGTAAATTATTTCGAATACTATTATATAGAATCTTTTTTTTTGTTCTTCTAACTGAACAGACAGCTGTGCTGCTGGGGAGTTTGTTGCGCCACTTCTTCTTCCCAGCTAATGCACTAGGAAGTGGTGAAGGGTGGGCGTTTTGGGGGACTGTCTTATGTAATTTTGACGTTCGAAAAATGCTGATTTTCAGCCTAGTTTGAATAAATGACTTTTGAATTTTGAATTTCAAGAAAGAGCGGATAACTATGCAATGCAAATAATGTGAGCTGTGAACTCACAGCTTCGAACAACTAGTTTTTTTTTCACTTACTTTTATTATTCATAGTCGTAGTATTACAATAAAGTGCACTGAAAATATAAAACTCGTTAACAAAAGTAGGTAAAAATGTAATTTTAAAGGTGTCGTAAAAAGAGACTTTCGAAATTCACCAATGAAACTGAACTACATCAGCACATCTAAACTGAGTTCAAGACCTGTCAGTGTCAATATAACAAAGAAAATAATGACACTGACAGCTCTTAAACGTAGTTTATGTGTTGATCGCGTTCAGTTTTTATTGCTGAAGTTCGCCCAAAGGGTACATAATAAAAAGCAAATGGGAGGGTGCATAGCCCATGCTCCAAACGTAACTTACAAAATATTTTCAAAAGCCTAGGTACTCGTATATCAATTTAGTAACACCTAAATGTCAATCATTCAATAAGCTAAGTGGCCAGACATTGCAGTAATTACGTAACTACCAAGTGGGTCAGATGTCAGGAGATAAGCTTAATACCTAGTTACTTAATACTTATCGTAATAAGTATTATTTGCATCGGTACATTAACGGCCATTGATGGACGTGTGCTTTATTTATAGCCTAGATTAATGCATAGACTAATCAGCCTATAATGTTTCCCACTCCTGGGACCCAGGCCTCCTCTCTGTGAGAGGGAGTGGGCTGTAATCCACCAGGCGGGCCCAGTGCGGGTTGGTAGATGTCACATGTCTTTGAACTTTGTTTCTATGACATGTCGGTTTCCACAAGATGTTTTCCTTAGCCGTTTTGAGAGCAGTGGTAATGAAATAATTTACACAAAGTAAAGCGCCTGGCTGGGTTCGAACCTACGGCCTACAAACGCGTAAGGCTGTTGTTACCACTGGTCCACCACTGCTCTACTTATGTAGTACCAATTATCTTATTTAATCGAAACACTCCCCACTGTGACACACCCAACACACAAAACAACACAAAATTCAAACCAATACACAACGAAGAACAGTGATGCCTAATGGTTTTGAGAAAATGGTCTTTTAGTTTGCGAAAAAAACAAAAGTCGACGCAGCATTTATAATTTAACATCGATATTTATTTATTTATATAACAATAGCTTGCTGCACTTACAGTAAACACCAAAGCGCACAGCATGCCAACAAACATAATTTAGTTTAAATAATTTTATGCAAACATTTAACATCAACATACAACAACAACAATTCAACATCGGGCTCCTGTGCAATCAAGGCGTTCAGCAGATTGATTCCCTGGGTTGTGGGAGCATATCGAGCAGTATAGGTACGCACTAGCGGAGCCGCGAGCAGGCACCCTCAGATATAGATCATTATTAGTTATGGATCAAGAACTGCCATTTTTCCAGTAAAAAAAAACATTATATTACTTATTTATTGTCAACAAAAACATTACAGATAGGCAAGTACTAGTGATAGAAGATTTTGTTGTGAAGTAGACCTAATTAATACAAAGCTCAGTTTCAGATCTGTAACGTGTGGCGTATCACTGACTGACTAAAACCCACCCGTGTTCCTTCAGTTGCCTGTACGTTGCTAGGAGCCACGGTACCCCTTGATTATGAACCCTGCCTTTCAAACTAGGGCAACCCGTATCTTGAGAGACAGTAATCGGCTAAGATTTATGTAAGTTATGATCGTTTGCTTAGTTTTCCAACAATCTCACGCCCTTGACCCTTACACTTTTGGCGCTTACATCCCATATTAAAATAACCACGTGCTCCGTAACAGCACTTTCATTCACACCATACCGTCTCGGTAACAGCATAAAAAGTAACATACAAAGAACCATTTCTCCATTTGCATATCAACAAAAAACGGGTTCCAGTATTGCAACACGAGTTCTTTACTGGCCAGACACCCTTCAAAATGACTGACCTTGGTCCTCATAAGCGCCGTTACATCAGTTGGTCTGGTTACCAGTTAGATAAGTAATGATGCAAGAAAGTTGGATAATATGACTACAGTTGCTCGCCCACAATATTGTGGGTGATTAACTGTGGATGTGGTTGCTGACTGATTGATTACATCCAATAATTAGCTAATTCGAATACCTTGATGATTTTTTTTTCACCCTTCAAAATTACTGAACTTGGTGCTCATAAGAGCCGTTACATCAGCTGGTCTGGTTACCAGTTAGATAAGTAATGACGCAAGGAAGTTGGATAATATGACTACAGTTACTCACCCACAACATTGTGGGTAAGTAACTGTTGATGTGGTTGCTAATTGATTGATTACATCAAATTATTTGCTAATTGGAATACCTTGATGATTTGTTTTTGGTTTTTAAAATACCGAAGCAAGTTGTCTCGTTACCATCGCGTGTTGCCAGGGTTAAAAATTAAGTCATTTGTCAATGAAGAAAGTCTCGTTTGGCTTCAATATCACCGATACACGTGCTGTTTCAAATAGTGACAGTACAAAAGAAGTCGCTTGGGGGCCTATGTTCAGCAGTGGACATCTTATGGCTGAAATGATGATGAATAGATTACCCAAGGTACACCAGTTTTTACTTGCCTATCACCCTTCAAAATGACTGAACTTGATCCTCATATAAGAGCCGTTACTTCAACTGGTCTGGTTACCAGTTAGATAAGTAATGACGCAAGGAAGTTATGAAGATTGTTAGTTATTATGAGCATATGGGTGAATAATGGTATCCACCATTTCGGTTCTTGGTTGAAATCGATTGTATAAATCACCGTTTGAAAACCGGTTTTTTACCCGTTATTTTGGCTAATTGTCGTTCGGTGGCCGATTAGATGATAAATGGGTAACATTTCCTATCAGAGACCAAGTTGATATGTCTCTTGAGCATGTTAATCTCCGACACCACCAAATGTGATGGTGGTGAATGAGAATGGAATAGAAAAATCGATTCGAACTCATTCAAAGGGTGCCTACGAGACCTGTCATAGCCTACAATATCAGTGTTTGTCTGCAACAGGGCTTTATCTCAGTACTGAAAAAAGGAGCCATGTTCATCGCAGAATCAAAAAGCTCGCAAATCAACGTATTTGTCAATCCTAGGTGTATACGATCTGAAAATGCCATTCTGTATGTTCGCGTACCGACCGTACAAGGAGTTAAATTGTAACAAATCTTATGTTTACCAGTGGACGAGGTCTACAGTTTGATATACATACATATTATGTAAATAAATATACCCACAATGCACCAAAAATGTCCACACATAAACTCGTTCCCATACAATTACAAAACGCTATCACACGCCTGCAACCATTTCTTCACGCCAAGTCTTACAGACCTTGACACATTACGTAACCAAGGTGAAGAGCGGTATCTGTAACGTTGTAACGTTATATCGTTACGTTATGTAACCGCTATTGAGTAACCGGTCTCCGATCAATAGTGTTGCGCAACGCTGCAGAATTGGGAGGGTTATTTTTAATTCCTCTTTTGTTTTTTTTTGGTAGGTGCAGTGGAAGTGTTAATGGTGTGGTGACAGACTTATGTGGTTGAGATTTTGATCGATGGATTTACGGAAGCAATCGTCCAGAGGGTAGCATAAATGCGAGGAATAAATGAAACGTTATTAGAACGATTTTTAGAAAAAAAAATACCAACTATTCTTTAGCAATTTTGTGACAAGCACGATTTGTACCACCAATAGATATGAATAGTCTTAAAACTAAATATGTATTTAATACCAGCCTGTTACTGTCCCACTGCAGGGCAAAGGCCTCTTCTCATACAGAGAAGGCACGAGCATTGATCACCACGCTTGCTCAAGACGGGTTGGTGATTTCAGACATATATTAACTATAATGTCCAGGTTTCCTCACGATGTTTTCCTTCACCGATGTCAGTAATGTCCAAGATAAACTCAGAAAGTACATATGAATTGAAAAAGTCACATTGGTACTTGCCCGGATTTGAACCCACAACCTCGTGCATGAGAGGCGAGGCCTTAACCACTGGGCCATCACGACACTTTTAAATATGTATGTATGAAATGTATGTTGTATGTATGAAATATGTATTTACTTAATTTTAAATATTTTCAATTTTAAAATTGTTTGAATTTACGTTACGTTTATTCCGTAGATTCGGGCTACATCCTTGTTATAGCGGTTTCAAAACCTGGCGACTGTGTGACTTCTAGTGAATCCTTAGACAAAATGCAATGATTTACGAAAAGCATTTTGAGTAAATCTGGTTATTAGACTGAAATTGCTAATATGCATTGAATTACTTCTCTTTTCTAGTAGCTTTAAGTATCAATAAAACTATATAACTCATTTAGCAAAAATACTACACTTTTAAAATATTTTATACGGTACAAAGAAAAAGATAAAGTTTACTTATTTTTTTACCTAGATAAAAATCTCACTAAATTGCTACTTAACAATATCATTACTTTTACAATAATTTGTATTAGGCAAAAAATGCAGTAGACCTTTGACTAAAGTATAGTTACCTCGGTCAAATAGTACTCGTATCCTTTCAGGCGAAACAGGACAAAGAAGTCGCACGACGTACAGAAAAATTGATCGATGACACAGCTCATGAAAGGACCACTCCCGCTTTCACTAAAACGAAAGCTCATGGCCATGTGCATTCTTACCACCCTCACACACCACAGGCTCATACTAATAATAAAGTAAAGTACAGTTCAACTATTTTCTTAATATGCCTCGGCAAACTTCGTGTTTCGTCAGTCGTCGGATGTCTATCAGTTGCTTGCACTTGGTGCTTGTACGTATTGACTCCTACCGCTGCACCCGCGTTGCCGTCAACCATAATTACCAAGTGCAAACGGGAACTGATAAAAATCCGACGACTGACGAACAAAATACGAAGTTTGCCGAGAGACATTAAGAAAATAGTTGTACTATAACTATTACTAATTTGCAAATCCTCTTACTACCAAAAGGGTCTTCATAATAGGTACTTACCTACTGCAAAATCATCAACAAAAACAGCCATTTACCTAACATTACATTCACAAACTTGCAACTGCGTACATAAGGCAATACATAAGAGGTACATAAGGCAATATGTGGCAACTTGTCACCCGGGATAGTTTGCGACATCGGACGTTAGGCCATGACCACACCGACTGATCAAATACGACTGTTTTTGAATAGGAGAATGTCAAAGTGTAAAGAGTTGTTTTTTTTATATAGGGTGATTAAAAACTACATAAGCCACTCAGATACTGTGTAGCAGTTTTAAGAAAAGTTTTAAATATATTATCTAAAAAATAAAACGCTCCAAGTATACACTTTTTCAGCGTCCATTGCTACATTTAAAGCATGCATAGATTCCAATTTCAGGGGGCTTTTGGCTAATTAATAACAGCCGCACTGGTCGATCGATCAGATTAAGCTACGCTTGCCGAGGTTGGTCCGTGGATGGGTTACCACCTTTCATATCAAGACCCCTCCGTGCCTCGGAAAGCACGTTAAGCCGTTGGTCCCGGCTGTCATTCGTGGGTCTTTGAGTCGTTACGGGTCGTCAGAAGCCCGAAAGTCTGACAACCAGTCTTACCAAGGGGTGTTACCCTGTAACTGGGTCAGATAGGCAGTCGCTCCATTTAAAATACTGGTATTCAGCTGCTGCATTCGATAAGACTGGAAGCCGACCTAGTTCGGACAACATCGTTGAGAAAAGGCTTGGCAAATGATGCTAGATTCAAAATTTACCATCTCCACTGTCTTCTGATTAACGATGCTAAAACAATATTAATATAGGCAAATAAACATCATTATAAGTTTTTTTTCTTACAACTCTCTTTTTATCACACCCTTTTTTTATTATTCCTTCTGACATTGACAGAATAAATTGCCGACATCAGCTCTTCATCCAATCTTCTATTTATATAAAAATCGATTGCCGTGCGTTTGTCTCGCAAAAACTCGAAAATAACTCGACCGATTGTGATGAAACTTTAGTAAGTTGTTGATTGCGAGTCGGACAAGGTTCCTAACGGGAATTAGCTAGTATAGAATAGAATAAAGAAAAATTGTTAAAAACTACAAATCGGTCTTGTCATTTCTCTGTTAAACATCCTGTATACATCAAACATTCCGCAATAAACATCTATTAATTCAAGACAAAAGTCAGTGGGCGTCAATGTCAGTCAATTTAACACTTTCGGATGATAACACGCTATCTCTGGCTACAGTGAAAATGGACGAGTCTGGGCCAAGGGCAAGTATACGTGAAGCGGCATTGCTTTCAAAACTCAACACCCTCCCAAACTTTCAACATAACAAATTAAGAAGTGAAAAATGGCTAGAGGCTAAAAAATGGCTAGAGGCTAAAAAATGGCTAGAGGCTAAAAAATGGCTAGAGGCTAAAAAGTGAAACTTTACGCATCATAGGTACTTTAAGTCAACAAAAGAACTAACTTTAGGTTACTATTAGAACTAAACTTAGACCATTCTAAGATCTTTACGTTACTGAGATTTTAGGCCATTTGGCTATTATTTAAATAATCTTCAAAATCAAAATTTGTGACATAATCTTCTGACTTCTTAATTAAAACTGAACTTAGTCTGATAATGTCCCTACGTATTCGATATAATTATTTAAATATCCACAAAATAATGTCTTTAGTAATTTACGAGAGCTGCAATGAGTAGAAGAAATTATGTTGCCGCTTTTGAACTGGTCTGTCAGAAAACTGTCAAATTTTGAACGGTTATGTCAGAAAACTGTCAAATTTTGAACGGTTATGTCAGAAAACTGTCAAAGTGCATCGGCGATAATAGCGTTGCTCTGCGTGTATCCTAGGGCTTAGTCTAATGCAATAACATGCCATTGATTAAACGTAGTCCCTAGCATTTGGGCTGAGGTCAATAAGTTATGTCCACATCGACTAATGAGGGTGCAACTGAGGACATCATGCTTATGGTCTGAGATCCGCAGAGGAATGACCTTCACCGATCTGTTTAATGAATAAAAAGTATTTTATATCAAATTTAGTATTTAAAAAAATAAATTGCGAGTGTGGCTAAAAAGTCCTGGCCAGACTATAATAAATTCGAAATTCAAAATGACTTGCACATTCGTTTAACGATTAATTCGTTTTAGTAACAAATGTTTCTCTTAAAAGCACTATCCATTGATATATCACTTATGGCTATTGGGCGCCAAGAACATTCCTAAACTTAGGAAGTAAGTAGCCAAGTTGTCACCTATTTAGGTCATTAACTCTGAATTGACTAACAATTGGCAAAAGTTGAGTTAATAGCAAAGATTCTCCTTGAAAAGCTCTTTCAATTGGTGTATGTATATCTTGCAACGTTAAAAAATAAATTTTCGAATTTTTAAATAATCACAGTCTGGCCAGGATTTTTTTAGCCAACCCACTCGCGATATATTTTCTAACATACTAGATTTAAAATACTATTCATCCATTAAACAAATGGGTACAGGTCGTTCCTCTGTGGATCCTAACCTACCGAACCAAATTATTACAAGTATAATTCACTCAGACTAAGCTCACCGCATATGGATAGAAAGGGTCAACTACCGAGATGACAGCTAATAGAGAAATATGGATGAAAAAAACATGTTGTGCCGACCACAAATAAATTGAAATAAAGACAAGAGAATAATGCAAGCTGAAGTGGCAATGGGCCGGCCATATTAGACGTAGGACCGAAGACGGTTGGGGTAGACGTATTCTTGAGTGGAGACCTAGCATCGGCAAGCTTAGCGTAGGAGGCCTTTAGGCTAGATGGAGAGATTATACGTATACTCGTATAGCATGCGAATACCCGAAGATTGAGCTTAATGGCGTGTGTTTGAGATCCATCAGGGGACTGCTATAGTCTGATACACTGATATTGATGATGATAAGAATGACCACAGCCAATAGAAACATGATTTTTCAGAAACTGGAAGCAAAGAGTCCTCCAACCACTAATAACAGGCCAAAAACAAAACTAAAAAAAAACACAAAAAATGAGACTTTAAAAACTCCATATCTATTCCCAACAAGTTAAACAAACCATAGTCCACGGCCACAAGCGCTTAGATTTAGATATTGCGCGAGCGCATAGAATAGAACAGGTTCCATTGGCTCAGTAACCCATATTCGCAGCCGGTTTCTGCGACTGGTGCGGGAATAGATACAACGTTAGAACCGTCATAACTGGTATTGCGTGCAGGATTAAACGAAATGTTGTGTAGTATATGGAAAGACTTGATATAAAAAATGTGTGAAAGGATTTTCCTCTGGTTTTAGTGACTTTTCCGTATATTAGATTAGGTTTATCGCAAAACACATAAGTTTTCTTTAACGTTAGTTGTTATTTTGAGTTAAAGAGTTTTTCAAGTTTCAACTTTTGAAAAATTCTGATCTTTATAATGTAATTTTTTGATGGGTCTGAAATTTGGAAGCAATGTTATCGAATACAGGATATTTTTTCATTTCCTTTTTTCAACAAACAAAATTTTTAAAGTTTTCAAGTTCATTCCTGAACTGCTTATCTCCTTTTCATATCATCTGTTTCATGAAACAAATACCTATTAATATGAATAACAAAACTCCAAAAGCAACAGACGTAGGTGTAATTAGCACGAAATATTTCACACAAAACATTATTAGATTATAGAACATGTCGAAACTGAGTCCCGACCGGCGTCGGCAGCCATTTCTTGCGCGCGGTGGAAATGCAACAGGTCAACTAACTTCGTGATGAAATAGCTCCGGAAGGTCTCGAGCTCGTTCACTAGATTAATGTGCGAGTTTCTAACTTGGAAATACGTTAGCTTTTCCTTTCAAAAGAAGAATTTGATCAAACTTCTATAACTACTGTAAATCTTATCCTACCAGTCGGCAGTCTTACCAAGGGGTATCGTGTTACCACAGTATAATGAAGTAACAGTATTATGTCTCAGCAGTGACCTTGATATAATTACCTACGGCCGCTCGGTAGATAAACCTTCCGCGTCCGTGCGTAACTACCGCGCACTCGAGACTGTTGCGTATTGATATACACTGAGATTTTGAAGCACGTTTCGGTCGATTTTGTGAAGACATAATACTGTTACTTATTTATACTCTGGTTTTACCCAGTAACTGGATTGTGGAGGTCAGATAGGCAGTCGATCCATGTAAAACACTGGTATGTAGCTGCAATCTGGTCAGACAGGCTAGGCATGATGATGATGAAGTCTTATCCTGCGAAAAAAACAGTTTTTTTGTTTAATAATTACAGTTGTTCCATGCTGTTTTTATGGAAAAACTGTAATCATTAAAAAAAAAAAAGTTTATAAATAAAGAAGTAAATTTTATTAGACAGATATAAGATATCTGACTTTGGTAAAATCAGCCCTGTTATAGCTAAATACATTAATTTGCGTCTAAACTTGGGATTTTTTCTGTAGAATACGCATTGTAAAGACTGGTTTCAAGTAAATGAAAAAGGTGTTGGAAGGTGGTGGTGGTACCTACCAGTTCTATTTCTGGTTCATAACCACAGAAAATCCAAGTTTAAAGAAATTGTTACTTTGGCAAACAGCGATAAAGACAAACTACTGCCTAACAAACAAGTATACATACATAAAAACACACACAAACACAAAATACATGGCAGACGGAAAATCTTTTACAAAACTATGTAAAATGACGAACTAGATCACATTATTAAAGTATCTGAAGCTTACCTACGCAGACATGTTTGCGTAGGTAAGCCACAGAGAAGTCATCATCAGCCAAGGATGGTTACATAGGTTACTATTGTAATATAACAATGCTATGTGGTTTCTTAATAAGGAGTTACGGAGGTATTATACTTTTTATCTTTTCGCCTGAAAATTAGTAATGTTTTGCATGAGTGTGGAAGGCTTCGTTGGCGAGCGAGGTGTGGTTGGATTAACCCTTGGGCGAAAAGGAAAAACATGAAAAAGGTTGAATTAGACTTTTTGACGTGCAATTTTGAAGCATTTTTCTTTGATATTTCCTGCGCGTTCAGTCAAAATTTGTTTGAGTTAAACCTATAGATTCTAAATCTACTCGATGAAATTGATTCAACCATTATCCTATACTATTCAATGAGCAATATTTGTATACGGGGTGTCAGGGACATCGACGCGAAGCCGGTTACCATGGATTCAATACATGATTCTGAAACCCCTGTGTTGAAATTTTTGGCGGTTATTTATAAAAAAAACAGCTGCTCCATACATGTTGACCGCGTAGGTATTGCACTTTTCTATGAAACAGCAGATTTTTTTTTCATAACCAACGAAAAATTTCAACGCAGTGGGGTTCAGAATCATGTACTGAATCCATGGTAGCCGGCTTCGCGTCGATGTCCCTGCCACCCTGTATATTTGTAATCACGTTCTCGAAAACGGCTCTAACGATTGCGATGAAAATTGCAATATAGGGGTTTACGGGGGCGAAAAATCGATCTAGCTAGGTCTCATATCTGGGAAAATTCGTTTTCTCTACTTTCCACCGAGCGGAGCTCGTTCGCCCAGGTACTTATAGATTAAATGTGAATATCATAAAATTGCAAAAACTGTCATCATCAGCCCTCATCCAATCAAATCAATAAAAACAGCATTATAATACAATACCTCAAGAATGTTTAACAATATAATCAAAATCTGCACCTTCATTGGTTGAATAAATCATGCCACTTATATGTATATTTAGCTTACATTAAGTAATAGTATATGTATGTATGTTTGTGTTGACATATCTACGGAACTATGGTTACGACAGTGTTGCTATTAGCGAAATATTTCGCTAATTTTACACTTGGCAATTACATTAAGTGTTGCAATGTATGGCGGAATATTATATTGTGTGGATTATGTTCTATCAAAATGTGTTTTTGTAATGTTAGTATGTATTAGATAATTGGATGGTGATAATTATTTTGATTTAAAGGTCTTTAAATGTTAAAGCCGTTTTTGAGGCGATAGTTTTTTTGAGGGTAATTAATTATTTTTCGACCTTGACTTAGTCCATGTCTTTATGTGTTTCCCAACCAGTAGGTGTGTGGAAAAAGTAACTGAAAAATTACTTCATGGGGATGGCTAGCAACCTTCTAATACAAACCTTTGAGGTCCGTGGTTCTGTCAACGTTTTCCAGGAGATATTTATATCCAACTTTCTGCGCCTAACGGTTTCACCCGCCAAAGTCTCAATCCCGTGGGAATATCGAGATAAAAACTATGTCCCAGGTCATAGTCTACCCATGTGCCAAATTTCATACAAATCCGTTCAGCCGTTTTAGCGTGACAGCGTAACAAACAACCTCACTTTCACATTCATAATATTAGATATACGAAGATACTTCTGCCCACGACTTCCTGCGCGTAAAATTTCATATTCCCCTGAACCACCGCATCGTATCGCATCGCCCGCCACGCGCTATTACTTCAGTTTCGCTAAACGTTCTTCCTAACTTTTTTTTCTTTTTGCTCGGTTCCTAAGAGTTGTAGCGAGCAAAAATCAAACGCAAAAACAATTTTTCAAATCCGACTGGTAGTTCCAGAGATTAGCTCGTTATATTAGTACAAATAGATTAACAGGCAGGATAGGTTCCTGCTGGGGTTGCGGGTTTGTCTGAAAGGGATATCGCGGCCCCAGCACATAGGCAACGGAAGGAACACGGGTGGGTTTTAGTCAGTAAAAGTCTGACACTCCCTCTCGCTCCGCCCAGAGCAGGAGGAGTCATTTGATGATTTCCCACCCAAAAAAAAAAAAAAAACCAAGATAGGTTCCGTGTGGTGCCGGACGTAAAGAATAGTACCATCCCATTTCTTCCCGTGGGTGTCGTAAAAGGCGACTAAGGGACTCACTAGAGAATGGGCAGCAGCGTTCTCTATGCATTTTAATCCTTATTGATGACGACTTCATGTAATAGGATGGTTTGCCAATATGTCAGACAAAATCTCTTCATTTCATTGGTATCATTACACAAAATATACACACATACCCATATAGCAGTGATAGCCTAGTGGTATGACCGTTGGACTGCCAAGTCATAGGTCTCGAGTTCGAACCCAAGGCACGCACCTCTGAGTTTTCGGATTTATGTGCGTATTGTATAATTATCACTTGCGCCAAAAACGGTGAAGGAAAAAATCGTGAGGAAACTGCCTGAGAGATATTTCTCGACGGCATGTGAAGCCAAGCCAGAGGCCCATGGGCGGCTTTAAAACTCTGACACTAGGTTAGTCACTAACCACACGAAATGAAGATGAAGAAGATTACACAAAATTATCCTCCCATTCAATTAATTATTGTCTCGAAACGGGAAATCAAACCTGCGATCCCTGGCTAAAATGGTAGAATGTTTTCACCACTATTTGAATAACCTTGTAACTGCAATGTAATCAAACACTTTAGTCAACAATATCTCAAATGACTCAATCCTTAACACGCCAATCGACTTAAGTATTACGAAATCGATTGTCAATTTTCGAGACGATCAACTCGATATTTCGTCTCGATTACGTTATCGATTTCGTTAGTTTTACACCGGAAAGTATATTCAAGGACAAATTGTTTATTTTTCTTTGAATTAATTCTCGGTGCAATACTTGACGGTTGAGCTAGCCTGCCCTTTTATATGGTGTCACGATTTCTATGCTGATTTGGCCATTCATTAGAAAGGGCGTATTTTGGGCTTCAAAAATGTATAAATCACTAGCTACTGCCCGCGGCTTTCTTCGTGTGGAGATCGGAAATAATCCCACGAGAACGTACTACCTAAAAAAATATTCTATGTCCTAACTCCTAACGCAGGTCATGGTCTAATTTTGAGCCGAAATCGTAATCCGTTCAGCTGTTACGGTGTGAAAACGTAACAGACATACAGACAGACCCATTTTCGCATTTATAATATTAGTAGGTATGGATTATTAGCCTTAACGATGTTTAGTAGTGGACATCCCACTTCTAAACATGAGCCTCGCAACGGATAACATAACTAAACAAAACGCATGTATTTCCTGAGGAGGTAGCGAGACCAGCATTTTGGCGACAAGGCGACGATAACCGACTTCTACTGATTTTATACTGAAGATCACGTCTAAACGAGCTGTGTAATTTTTTTGGAAAAAATATATGTTAAATTAGAGCATTTTTTTAATAACTTAATATATTATATTTTAGATTATATTTATATTACATAGTGAAATTAATTTGTAAAGTTATGTCTAACGTGGATAAAAAACGCATTGAATGACTATTTCATGAAATCATGACATTTATTAATTTATTTAATAAACATTTGTAGACATAACAGGTCAACCCAAGGCGTCTACAAACATGTTACATTTTCGTAATATACGTGTAGAGTTACAATTGGTGCATAACATATTATTATTAATATTATTGGATGGATTATGGAGTTGTATTGCTGATTGTAATGATTATGTAAAGCCATATTTTTTACGGTCGCAAATCCTATTTTAATCAACATAAAACCTCACACTGACCTGCAAAATGTAAAACTAAAGAAAATTTTAATTTCACGGTCTACCTTAGCGCAAGCCTCTTAAATGTATTTCCTTCCACACCTTTTAAAACTAATACCTTTCCGTGATACCGAAGCCTAGGTACACCTGTTGAACATTGAATCTAAATCTAGATTAAAACCAAACTTTCGATATCTAACAAACAGGTTGGATTTTAGTAATACTATACCTATTAAATTGAACATAAATATATCTTTTCTGTAATCTGTCTCTGTAATCAAACGGGCTAGTTATTAACATTGCTAACTAAAACTATCTACCTTAATATCAAAACCAAACGTTCAATGAATTTTGAATCTTATTTTTTGAGGTCTAAGGTTAGATATAAAGTTAGAGAAATGTAAACATAAGTTTGTGGAAACATTAAGGAGTGTTCACACTGCTATAAAGTTGCGTTTGAAAAGCATTAAGTACTTACCTTTTGCAAATAAAATTTAAAGGCTCGTATCGTAGTCAATGTTCCCCATTATATTTCAAAGGAATCGAATTTTGGTTGATTTTAACGAACCTATTAATCCTGACTACATCCTAACTAATATTATAAATGCGAAAGTGAGTTTGTTTTTTTGTTACGCTTTCACGCTAAAACGGCTGAACGGATTTGGCATATGCATATATTTTAGCACATAGATTTATTTTTATCCTGATATTCCCACGGGATCGATTATTATGTTAAAAATTGTTAAACAATAAACCAAAGTTTCACTTTCTTATAGTATTTTAATTTCATGTCCACTAGGCTCTTTGTCACATACTTCAATTAAGTTTGGTTAAACCTCCTGTCCAAAAACCTATGACAAATTCCATAACCCTAAATTAGTCAGGTTTGCCGAAGAAATTAATTACACTATTTACTGCTATTCGAATTGTCAACTAACGGGTTTTTTTTGTGTAACATTTCAATGCTAAAGTATAATATTACAGCACACCAAAAAACGCTGATATGGTTATTTAAAAAAACAATTATTGTCTCTGAAATTAGCCTCCACTAAAAATAACTTTAATTTCGGAAGTCGGTGTCTTTGGTTTTTTAACCGACTTCCAAAAAGGAGGAGGTTATATGTTCGACGCGTATGTATTTTTTTTATGTGACCGATTTTGAAAATTCTTTTTTTGTTTGAAAGGCTCCCGGATTGGTCCCATATAAATTTTATTAACTTTGCTGGGATAGTTTTTGAGTAAGCTTCAATAATACGTATTTTTCCCACTTAGTATAAGTGGATGATATGATGATAACTTCCTGTGACTGTTATTTACATATCAGGTACTGGTATTCGAATTTATGTGAGGTAGGTACCACAACTAAAAAGTGAAAAATAAAAACTTTTTACAAAAAAAAACAACCGATTTCCACAACTAAAAAGCAAATATTTAAAACTATTTTCCAAAAAAAAACCACTTAAAATTAAAAATACCTTTAATTTCGGAAGTCAGTGGCAAAAAACGAAAATTCAAAACCCAAGACACCGACTTCCGAGATTAAAGTTATTTTTCACTTTGTAGTTTTTTTTTCGGAAAGTGTTTGTTTATTTTTGTAAAAAGTTTTTTTATTTCCGTTTGTTGCCACCGACTTAAGAAATTAAAGTTATTTTTCATTTTAAGTGGTTCTGTTTTGGAAATATTTGCTTTTTAGTTGTGGTCAGCCCACACAAATTTGTATACCACTTATTATGTAAATAACAGTGACAGGAAGTTATTATAACATCATCAACGTACTCTAAATGGAAAAAAAAAATTACAAAAATAAACTCTGACACCAGGTTAGTCACTAACCACACGAAAAAAGAAAAGAAACAAGAATGAATTATTAAAATCGTTTCATAAAATATCACATTTTAAACATTTGACATTATTTCGTGCAGAAATGTTTAAATCTTTGTAGTCAGTCTGCCTGACGAGAGGATAAACAAAAAAGTTATGCCCGAACTTAAAAATATAATTGAGCACCTCCTCGTTTTTTGAAGTCGGTTAAAAATAGTAGCAGCGACAAACCGCCGCATGTGCAGGGTCCCCACGATGCATTCACGAGGGATGTCGCAAGTGAACAACCTTGCGTTGTTGCAACAGACGTTGCGTTACCGCTGCGTTCATTACAGACAGTAAGTGGAGCTTACGTACTGTGCTGGAAAAACTTAGTTTGTATTATGTGGGTAGACTGGGTTTTGGAAAGGATTAATCAAGGAAAACTGTAACCATGGATTCAGTACAAGATTCTGAACGCCCATGCGTTGAAATTCTTGGTGGTTATTTTAAAAAAAATCTGTTGTTTCATAGAAAAGTGCAAATTCTTTTCATTTAAATATTTCATAACATTTCGTTATGCTCTTGAACGGACGCTGCTTGTGGTGACTGGTCGTCTTGCTGACCATGGTTTTGTTATTGTTTTTTGCTTTTTGATGACGATGGTCCTAGTTTATCGTTTGTGACTTCGAGTTACAGCTATACTTATAAACGGAGGCATCCCGGGACATCGACGCGAAAACTGATACCATTTTTGGCGGTTATAAAAAAAAAATCCGCTATTTCATAGAAAATTGCAATACCTACGCGGTCAAAATGCATGGAACAGCTGTTTTTTTTTAATAACCGGCGGAAATTTTCAACGCATGGCCGTTCAGAATCATGTACTGAATCCATGGTAACAGTTTTCGCGTCGATGTCTCTGACACCCTGTATATTATGATTCTTCATACTACAATTGTACTACATCACAATTCGAGTTCCACCACCTCTCCCACCCGTACTCATCACCATTTTCTTGGCTTTATACCAATTTCGGCGCAACAAGTGTCATTCTACGGTTTCGTACCCAAAGGGTGCCAAACGGAACCCTATTACTACGCCTCCGCCGTCCGTTCGTCCGTCTGTCTGTCAGCGGGCTGTATTTCATGAACAGTAATAGGTAGACAAATCAAATTTTCACAGATTTTGTACTTACATATAATTAAAATTAATAAATAAAGGGGGCAAAAAAACGTGTTTTATGCGTTTTTTGCTGGATCTTAATTCGGCACCTAACCTGTCGTGTGCAAGTCTGATAAAAAAATAAATTTGGATGAGAAATCTGTCCAAGTCAGTTTTTTCTTCTATACTTTTTTTTTCAGTCGTCATCTCGGTAGTCCCCCCCTTTCTATCCATATCATCTTCCACACAGTCCATCCATCGTTTCTTTGGTCTTCACCTACTCTTATAGCCATCCACATTCGAACTCAAAACTCCCCTCACGACATTTTTATCATCCCTACTCTCATCTAGTTTACAAAATATTATTAACATTATATTGCCAATATCATCTTCAATTGTCACAGTTCTTAGCGCTTGGCTAATAGGTGGCTCTTCAATCTTGGGATGACTGCAAAGCTCACGCAGCTTAGAATAAATGGTATTAGCTAGCACTAGTTTATAAGTTTACATTGTTTCCAACAACTATGGAAGTGATTCTGAAATAAACGTTTTTATTTATTCATTTATTTATTCTTTGCAAATAAATTAGTCTGATTCTGATTTTAAATGTGTTTGTAGGTATGAACCTACATACATAAATAAATATTATTTATCATAATTTACCCATTGTTTTTTCCCAAAATTAAACAACTACACGTCCTATAATTATCCTTCCTAGTCAATGTTTTTCCCTCATGAGCTTGGTTGGATACCATTAATAATAACTAAGAAAAAAAAAACATTGATAGCATCCTCCTACTTGTTTTCTGATTACTTCTTTAGAAGTACAAAAAAATAACTATAAAAAAAATACAAAAAAAAAACAAAAATCCACTTTGAAGTTTCACGTAAGAATTATTAGGAGGACCAAGTCAAGTTGTGGAACTTTGCGGTTCCATTGTGATTTTTCAAAAGCTGGCTAGTCACTATTGTTAATAATTTCAGAGAAACAGAAAAATTAAACATGGACGTAATGTGACCTTTCCAAAGCTATGGAAAAAGAATAAAAGCCATGTTGCTGCCACCATAACCCTTCACAGGATTAAAGGGCACAGCATGAAATTTAAACAATCAATCGTTTACCCAACCCTAGCTTACACAACCACTTTTTGCATAACCCTTCGAAAACCGCCTAACTTTTCGCCAATTGTCTATAGAAAACGAGTTTCTTTCAAATCGCGCGATTGACTAAAACAATGACTAAATTCAACAAAAGTTAAGTTAATAAAAGGAACAACTGTTGTTCATTTATAACAAGTTTCAACGACTCGTGCCCTTCCCAGGAACTTCTTTTACGTAACTAACTTATATGGTTTCTTTATGGCAGATTTTTCGAATTAATCTAAGCGTCGATGGCCTAAACCTCGTCGTCTACGACGCTACTAAGAAGCAACCAGTTACAAACTCAAACCACCCATAAATGGCCGGCTGGCAGGCTTGCTCTCTGCGAGAGGGAGTGGGCCCATAATCCACCACGCGGTCCCAGTGCTGGTTGGTAGATGCCACATGTCTTCGAGTTTTCGGTTCTAGGACATGTCGGTTGCCTCATGATGTTTTCTTTCACCGTTTTTGCAATCATCCATGAGCAGCCAGAATATCACAGCACTAGTACCACCGCACCGTTGGAATTCTAGTGCTGTGACATTCTGAATACTCATTGGTTCTTTGGGTTTGTAACGCGTTACTTTTGAGTAGCTTCGTGGGCGAGGGGCCTAGGAAGCCATGAGTTACTATTAATGTCCTTACTTTATTGGTAATTAATTTAAATAACCTAGTTTTTTTTTCTATATTGGTAATAGCTTTAAGTTTTTTTTTTTTGTAATTTTAATTTTATCCTTTTGCTGTGTCCTTACAGGTCTATATGTTATCTTGTTGCCATACCCTTACAGGGTTCATATTTTATCCTGTTAATGTGCCCTTACAGGGTCTATATTTTTCCTGTTGCTGTGCTCTTACAGGGTCAATTTTATCTTGTTGCTGTGTCCTTACAGGGTTCATATTTTATCCTGTTGCTATGCCCTTACAGGGTCAATTTTATCTTATTGCTCTGCCCTAACAGGGTCTTTATTTAATCCTGTTGCTGTTCCCTTACAGGGTCAATTTCATCTTGTTGCTGTGCCCTTACAGGGTTCATATTTCATCCTGTTGCTGTGCCCTTACTGGGTCAATACTTTTGTAACTACCTAACTAAGCATTTTGTAAAATCTTTTTTATAATATGGAATGCAATATTACATGAATATGAGTTCGAACCCCAGCCGTTGCACTTGTGAAGCAGGAAGGATTTAGCTATAACCTGGCATTTTTCAAAAGATGGTCAAGTCAAAACAAGCGTGCACCATCATCGACTACATCATCGCTCACCATTATTTGAGGAAAATGGTCAAACTAGAGCCCATCCAATATAATAAAGACAAGCTATTAACAGAGGCGATTAGGGTTATACCCATCCTCCTTGGTACGTGTTTTAGTTCTACAAAAGCAAATTAAACTTTAACACAGTAATTAGTAAATCCTCCGATCCATCTCTCTTCACAATCGGTACCTACCAACTTATTATCTCATAATTAGTCACATATAAGTACATATATTTTGTGACATTACCAGGCGTTTTCATAAACACTTGTTTAATCATTTTCACGTGTATGGTATTTAATTATACAAATGGCCACGTGCTAGGTATTTTCATATTTACTTTTTGTTTCATTACATGGTTTAATTGTTTTGTACGTAATACTTACTTTAGTTAATAATTGATATTTTTTTTGAATGAAGATATATTAGATAGATTATCAGCAGTATTTTTAAACAAAATCATCAACGTTTTTTTTTTTTTAAACTTGATTCTATTCATATAGATAGAATGCAAAATAATTTACATTACGCAACACAGAACATTAAATAAAATGATTTGCCCTAAGTCAGCTAGCCACACGCCAATATACCAACAAAAAACATCAAAAACTATACTCAATCAGAAAAAGAAAAAATATAAACAAAAATTAACACTTAAATAAAAGCCTTCAGGCATAAAAGGTGTGCCCGCTTACATAAAGCTATATAGGTATAGATGTAACTCGAAGTCACAAACGATAAACTAGGACCATTGTCATTAAACAGCTAAAAACAATAACAAAAGCATGGTCAGCAAGACGACCAGTCACCACAAGCAGCCGCCAGTCCGTTCAAGAGCTTAACGCCATATTTGAGGGAAGGAAGCAACCCGACCCCCGACGCTACCGCAAGCAGTAACATCTAAAGGAGCATAACGAACTTGCTGCCGGTTTCTCAGGCAAGAATAATATGATCAATCGTCGAGGTCGCTAACCACATATTGTAATACAACTCAAAAAAAAACATTGTAAGTAATGAATAGATTATGTTAATAATAAATGAAAATAAAATCAATAAAATAAAACTTTGCTCGAACTGGGAATTGAACCCAGGTCCTCATGCTCAGCGACCACTAAATCAACGAGGTAGTTGCTGAAAAAATCCAGAACTGAAAAAGCATTTAGCAGCAAGAAAACATGGCGCCTCTTACCGACAGTAGGGCCTAAAGGTACCAACAGTAAATTCAATTCCATCGCAAAGAATTTAACTAACCCGTTTAATCTTACCAGTAAACAGTAGTTAGGTGTTTAACCGTCAACTGACCCAGTAACCAACCTTCGATACGCCGGTCGATTTAACCCCGGTAACAGTTAGCTGGTTGTTTTTCAAGGAAATCTAAGGTTAAAGATGTAAACTTAGGTATTTGCTTTTCATGTAAAAAGTAGAGTTTTTACCTCGTAAAAAGTAACGCTTATCTCTTCTTTTTCTTTCTTCTAGCCGCTAATCATAAGTGGGACTGTCCTGGATATGTCTGCCGACATCGTGGTAGTCCAAGACGGAGGAGGGACGAACTTGATTTCTACCCAAGGGACTGACCAGCAATGACAGAAGACGAACGTGTTTGGAAGAAAATGGAAATGGCGACCTTTGCCCTCCAGTGTGACTTTATGGGCATATTAGATGGATGTCTTTCTTCAGTTAAGCCAAGCAATTTAAGTTTATACCGTATCTGCTAAAATATTAATTTATTATTATATAATATGGTGTTGTATAAACGAATGAATTGATCAAGTATCGTGACATAAGTAATTGTGACCTTTTGATGCACCTTATTCCTAAAAAAGTCCAGGAATATCTATATATATAAAATGATAAACTGACTGACTGACTGGGTGATATATCAACGCACAGCCCAAACCGCTGGTCCTAGAGACGTGAAACTTTGAGGGTGTGTTCTTTGTGAAGAGTAAATATCCACTAAGAAAGGATTTTTGGGAATTCCACCCCTAAAGGGGTAAAATAGGGGATGGAAGTTTATATGAAAGTCCGTCTGTTTTGAAGTTAGGATCTTCAAATTTTGTGTTTAGGCTGACGATTGAAAATCAATTTACACGTGTCTCAGCGTTTTTGATAATTTCACCCCCGAAGGGTTAAAAAGGGGGATGAAGTTGAAAAGTCCTTAATTTTCGAAAAAAATCACTAAATTTACTATCTAGGCTTATGGTTCGAAGCTAACGCAATGGTGTTGTTAGAATTTGAACCCTGAAGGGGGTGAAAAGGGGGATGAAATTTTGTTTTTAATTAAAGTTCTTTATTTTTTAAGTTAAAATCACAAATATTTCGGCTTATGGTTGGAAACTAACACAACGTAAATTTTTGTTTTTTTTTTCATTTCAACCCACAAGGGTCTGAAAAGGGCGATGAAGTTTTGTATTGAAGTTGTTCATTCGCAAAATTTTGTATTCAAGTAAAAATAATAATAAGTACACGTGTACTGTTTCTAACTTTACAGTATTTTACATGAAGCAACTGCATATCTGACCTCCACAACGCAGTTACTGGGTACCCCTTGGTAAGAATGGCTGTCAGTCTTTCGGGCTTCTGACTTCCCGTAACGACTGTCAAACATCCACGAATGACAGCCGAGACCAACAGCTTAACATGCTTTCCGAGGCATGGACGGATCTCTATATGTAAAGATGGTCACCCATCCACAGACCAACCGCGGCAAGTGTAGCTTAACTGAGTGATCGACCTGTGCGGCTGTTATTATTTAGCCACGAGCCCGTCCCCCGGAGAACCCCCCCATCCCCTTCTGCGGGAGAATTGATATAGACATAGATTAGGATAGTTAGGATACGAACAGAATGCGATACTGCTCATCCCTCATAGTAAATACCGTGATAATTTATACTTGTGCAATGGAACTAGACTCCAAGTAACAGCTGTCCACCGCAATGTTATTGAGGCCAAAATACTAACTGGATCTGCCAGAGGAGAAACAGTCTTTGTGCCGCGTATACCTACCATTGATACCAAATGACCTTCCGTTTCAATTTAAAAGATTGCAGTTCAAATCAAGGTTTGTTTCGCGATGACTATTAATAAGTCACAGGGACAAACTCTGAAATTTGCAGGAGTTGATTTGCGGCAAGACTGTTTCTCCCACGGCCAATTTTATGTGGCTTGCTCACGTGTTATCTCTCCAACTAGCCTGGTTGTTTTAGTGACTTCCGAATTAGTGAAAAATATTGTATATACCTAGAGAAATACTGTGAAGGATTTAGGTAGAGACCGGTCCTTTACAGTAGATATTTCTTAACAGTATTCCTCAAATATCACACGTAGTGGAGGACAATTAGCCATGAACAAAGCTCTATATTGTTATTGTTATAATAATTCATAATTAGGAATCTAGAAAAAAAAAAAAAAAAACTACGCAGACGAAGTAAAATAAAATAGTAACAAAGTCAAACTTTACATTGAATATTCGAATCTAAATCGTTTTTAGAATTTAAAAAAAATTGCACAAAAACGGATGAACGGATTTGGATGATATTTGGCACACATACAGGGTGGCAGGGATATCGACGCGAAGCCGGCTACCATGGATTCAGTACATGATTGTGAACCCCCCTACGTTGAAATTTTTCGTCGGTTATTTAAAAAAAAACAACTGTTCCATACATTTTGACCGCGTAGGTATTGCACTTTTCTATAAAACAGCAGATTTTTTTTTTATAACCGACGAAAAATTTCAACGCAGCGGGGTTCCGAATCATGTACTGAATCCATGGTAATCGGCTTCGCGTCGATGTCCCTGACACCCTGTATCTATCTTCTATCTATATATATAAAATTATAAACTGACTGACTGACTGACTGACTGGGTGATATATCAACGCACAGCCCAAACCGTTTGTCCTAGACACATGATACTTGGAGGGTGTGTTCTTTGTGAAGAGTAAGTATCCACTAAGAAAGGATTTTTGGGAATTCCACCCCTAAAGGGGTAAAATAGGGGATGAAAGTTTATATGAAAGTCCGTCAGTTTTGAAGTTAGGATCTTCAAATGTTGTGTTTAGGCTGATGATTGAAAATTAATTTATACGTGTCTCAGCGTTTTTGATAATTCTACCCCCGAAGGGTTATAAAGGGGGATGAAGTTGAAAGGTCCTTAATTTTCGAAGAAAAATCACTTTTACTATCTAGGCTTATGGTTGGAAGCTAACGCAATGGTGTTGTTAGAATTTCAACCCTTAAGGGGGTGAAAAGGGGGATGAAATTTTGATTTTAATTAAAGTTCTTTATTTTTTAAGTTAAAATCATTAATATTTCGGCTTATGGTTGGAAACTAACACAACGTAAATCATTGATTTTTTTTTAAGTTAAACCCACAATGGTCTGAAAAGGGCGATGAAGTTTTGTATTGAAGTTGGTCATTCGCTAAATTTTGTATTCAAGTGAAAATAATATAAGTACACGTGTACTATTTCTTTACAGTATTCCTCAAATATCACACGTAGTGGAGGACAATTAGCCATGAACAAAGCTCTATATTGTTATTGTTTTAATAATTCATAATTATCTAGAAAAAAAGAATTTATACTCTACGCAGAAGAAGTAAAATAAAATAATAACGAAGTCAAACCTTACATTGAATATTCGAATCTGATGCCGAAAATATAGTTTTTAGAATTTTGGTCTGTCTGTTTGTATGTATGTTCTGGTTTGCACAAAAACGAATGAACGGATTTGGATGATATTTGGCACACATATAGTTTATAATCTGTATTAACCTATAGGTTATTTTTGAATCCCGTTAGTACGTTCCCGTCGGATATTTTTCGACATCCACGCGGGCGAAGCCGCGGGCAAAAGCTAGTCATCAATAAAATGTTACACAGACTTTTCACGAAATATTTTAATGGTTAGTCTATTCCACAATATATTGGTTTGTGGTCATATCTTTGACGTATTCGTGACAATCATTTTTATCACGAAACTAAAAACGTCACAAAACTGACGTCAAATTCTCTTTACACCGCTTCAATTTCTTATAAACCAATTAATTCTATTAATTGGCTTATTAGAAATGCGAAGAAGCGTGAATCATCATAACCGGATGCAACTGAATACCAGTATTTTCCATGGAGCGACTATATCAATGATCGGAATCGTTGAAATATACAATCAATAAATCTGGTCAAGGTCGTAGAACTACATAAACTTACTAAGTAATAATAAGCCATCCGCCTTTAGTACAACAGTATCTGACACAAAATATTTTGGTCCTTCTAGTTCGAAGGTCAATAAATCTGCCTAGCTTTTTCGCAACTATGTTAGGGTCAGCTTCCAGTCTAACCAGATGCAGCTGAATTGCTGTATTTTACATGAAGCGACTGCCTATCTGACCTCTACAGCCCAGTTACTGGGTAACACGATACCTACTCGATGGAGACTGGGTGTCAGACTTTTGGGCTTCTGACGACCCGTAACTACTGCCAAAGATCTACGAATGACAGCTGGGACCAACGACTTAACGTGCTTTCCGGGGCACGGAGGAGTCTCGATATTTGATTCAGAGTACCTACATGATTCTGAAAAAAAAAACGACGAAAAATTTTAACGCAGGGGGCGTTAAAATTTTTCGTCGTTTTTTTTTTTTTTATCAGCTGTTCCATACATTTTGACCGCGTAGGTATTGCACTTTTCTATAAAACAGCAGATTTTTTTTTAAATAATCGATAGCAAATTAGAATCATGTACTGATTCCATGGTATCAGTTTTCGCGTCGATGTCCCTGCCACCCTGTATATAGCAAGAAGGGGCAGAAGTACTGATGATAAGAAAAGCGCTAATATAATTTTTATTTTTATTTATTCAGTCTTAATACGCGGTATAAAATTATTAGTAGGTAGGTTTTTTCAACAACTATAAGATATGGCTCCGACCATATTTTTGATGCATCAACCAATGCTGCGGTGAAAAATGTGTACCTATGTGTGTATGTGTTTGACGACACGGTTGGCGCAGTGGCTGAGCGATCGACTGCTGCGCAACGTGTCGCGGGTTCGATCCCCGCAGGAACAAATATTTGTATGATCTGCAAGTAGTTGTTTCGGGTCTGGGTTTTAGTGTATGTGAGTTTCTATGTGTGTAAACGCACCCACGATACAAGAAGAAATTCTAAGTGTGGAGCAAGGTTTTAAAAAAAAAAAAACAAAAAAAAAACCTATCTACAAAATGGATTTTTATATAAATATGATATCAGTTGTTTTGTAATGTGACCGTAATAAATAATGTTTCAAGTAGTAGTGTCATACTTACAAATATAGTATTTATTCAATTGTATCAGAGAACTTTAATTATATTTTTAAATAGAAGGAAAATCAATACAATTATCCGTATTATTAATGACTAGCTTGATAGCCTATTAATGTGACCGTCGGGCTGCCAAGTCTTTAGTTCAAACCCAAGGCACGCACCTCTGACTTTTCGGATTCATGTGCGTATTGTATAATTATCATTTGCTTCAAAAACGGTGAAGGAAAACATCGTGAAGAAATGCCTGAGAGATATTTCTCGACTGCATGTGAAGTCGGTGGCCCATGGGCGGTTTTAAAATTCTGACACCAGGTTGCTCACTAACCACACGAAATGAAATATCTAGATAAATTATAACCTTTGTTACTCAGTGATAATATAGCATACGACTGGTGAAATAATTTTTAAAACCAATCCAGTCGTTTTTGAATTACAAAAAAAAAAAAAAACTGTCATAATAGTGTAGATGAAAAAGGCATATTGCACTGACCCCAAATAAATTGGGATAGGGGCAGGAGAATGATGATGGTGATATCCATTATTAATAACAAAGCCTTAACAACGATATTATCTTCGTAAATTAAAAACTTTAAGTAAATTAAATTAAATTAAATTGTTCGGATGGAGTTGTATTCTGCAACTTAATCTTAATGAATCACTTTTTCGTTTATATAAAAAAAAGCTGTATAGATGAGGTCGGCGTTTCCTATCTGACTACTCTGAGAAGAAAGGCCGAAACAAACTCAGAGGTTCTTGATCAAGCCATATGAGAACCATGTAGATTAGTGTCTGAAATGTTTACGTTTACGTTTAGTTTTTTATTTCGGCCTGAGTATAGTTTTCGATGATTTTGTTTGGTATATTGGCGTGTGCTAGCTAACATATGGCTAATAATTTAAATTATGTTTTGTGTTGCGTAACGTAAATTATTTTGAATACTATTATATAGAATCTTTTTTTTGTTTGTTCTTCTAACTGAACAGACAGCTGTGCTGCTGGGGAGTTTGTTGCGCCACTTCTTCTTCACAGCTAATGCACTAGGAAGTCGTGAAGGGTGGGCGTTTTGGGGGACTGTCTTATGTAATCTTGACGTTCGAAAAGTGCTGATTCTCAGCCTAGTTTGAATAAATGACTTTTGAATTTTGAATTTTTTAATATACTTTTAAGGAAAGAACCACACAGATTTGAGTGGACCTGTCCAGTCAGTGCCAAGTATTTGTCAGTAATAGTGGAGGTCAACTCAGAACTTAAGGAGCTCAACTCGACAAACAATACCAAAGAAAGGATATTTGGGTAGGCCGCATCAACTAAACAAACTGCCAGACCATCAGTAAAACTTACTGAGAAAGAAAAAATAAATGAAAGAGGAAAAATTTAGTAAAAAGATATCCACATAGTCTTCATATTCACAATAATTAAAATAATGTAATACTTTACAAAGTAATCGTGTCATTATAATCATAATTATTATATTATAATGTCTCAAACACATTTTTTTGTTGACTGTACGAATATCCACATATTTTGTTTACTGATCAAAATATCGACTCCTCATCACTGTTATTCCCCAGTCCAATGGTTCAATTTATTTAACCCGCTAATACAGAAAATTTGTTACACAACAAAAAAAACAAAAGAAATATTACTAACAAAAACGATGACGTCAAACATACGTCATAAGAAAACACACCCACTATATATAAGTCATCAAATGGAACATTATTACACAATTAGAATTTAAAATTACATCATAACAATTTTATTACATGTATATTTCTAAATAAGGTAAATCACTGTTTCTTGCATATCATTCCTACAATTTATTACGCAAAATGTAATGAATGACGTAATACTTTTGTTACTAAATGAGTTCCATTATTGTAGATTTTTTTCCTTCTAGCATTTTCGCGGCCTTGAAAAACTTATTGATTGAGTCTGGAATTGTACTTACTGCCTCGTTACAAGAGCTGCTGAGCTTGAGGTCCTGCGATCTCAGGTCGGGTAAAGAGCTATTGGGTTTTTCCAACAGGAACTTTTGCAGTAGCAGCCTTTTTTTTTTTTTTTTTTTGGGTGGGAAATCATCAAATGACTCCTCCCGCTCTGGGCAGAGCGAGAGGGAGTGTCAGACTTTTACTGACTAAAACCCACCCGTGTTCCTTCCGTTGCCTATGTGCTGGGGCCACGATATCCCTTTCGGACAGACCCGCAACCCCACCAGGCATTGGTCCTTCCGGACCCCGTCAGTTGGTGCTGACATCCCTTTGAGGCGCGCGTGGAACACAACGCGCCGTCGACCCGGGCCTGGTCCTTATCGGACGGCGAGCTGCCCATCGCTCACCGTCCGCAGGCCCGCGCCTACGGTGGCCGGAAGTCAGCTTGTGACTCCCGACGCCCGGGGCGTCTCCTGCGGCGACTAGGGGCGCGAGGGCGTGCAGCTTCAATCTCCCTCGCGCGCTCCGCCTCCTCCTTCGCGAGCATAACTGCTTCGCAGAAGGAGGTGACGGCCTCCCATGCACTCTCGCTCCGGACCATGGCCTGAACCAGGGCCGGACGCGAGAGATCGCCGCCGCCGATCGCCTCCGTGAGGACACGGCGGTGCTCCGCCCAAGCCGGGCAGACCTCCACCGTATGCTCCACCGTTGCAGTAGCAGCCTGGAGTCTGGATTTGTGCCCGGTTTATGGCAATTGGCTCGCTCTCTATTAAATGCTTAAACATAACTGGCGAAATGTGGGTGTGAAATCAAGCGTTATGTTATCAGTTTAAACTCTTACTTATTAGTAAATGGGAAACGTTTTTTATTCAGTACATAATCTAGTAATACATACTTGTTAGTGTAAATATATTAACTACATTCTGAGTTTTAAATTATGCCTGGTTTTTTTTTAAACATAAACTAAGTATATTATGAAAAAAAGTGACGGATGTGGACACTTTCACACTCAAAACTTTCTTGACGACATTTTTGAAGTGAAAACTTCTTTGGCATCGTTGTGATTTGAAAGTCGATGAAACGAAAAAGCGACAGTAAAAAGAGACGGACACATACAATCATAAGATTTAACGTGGGAGAAAATGAGATAGGAAGCATTATACAGTGTTTCTTATATTCGAGGTTCTCTTTGTGGACTTCGTACCCCCTCCACTCGAGTTTACCAAGGCATAGTGGGAGTTTGCTTGGGCCTACATTTTTGAAGGTTTCACTTCTACCACGTGTGAATTGCACACATGTTTTTTTTTTTTATTAAGTTCAAAATAGGAGAGGTTTTGCGAAGATAAAAAGAGGTAAAGTTTATAAGTTTGTAGGATGTTGGAGGTAATCTCTGGAAGTACTGACCCGATTTAAATAATTCTTTCACACTGGCAGAAAGCTACACCATTGGAGTTGACTACGACGCGGGAGAAGTCGCGGGCAGAAGCGAGTACATAATAATAGGAAGGACTTTGAGGATTGCTACATTTTTGTGTAAAAAATGGAGTTATTGTGACAAATGAACAGACCAATACAACGGATTTGATGACGTTTAAATAATTTTCTTTTTTTTGTTAAAAAACTGTTACTCTACATATAGGGGCCCGTCATCCTACTAACCTTGAAAGCTATCGCCATTTTATTTAAAAGCAATCTAAATACCGGAAAAAAACAGGTAAATATTCGTAGTTTTTAGTCTAGGTCAACCATTTTCCTGCAAAATATTCTATAGTAGGTTTCTATTGTTTCTAATAAAAATAAAGGAAAAAAAAAAAACATGTTAGCACGACAACAAATGTACTCGCGGGTCTAAGTAGTTATGTTATGTAACTCACGTTGCAGTCGATCTCTCGTGTACCTTTACATAAGCGTTCGAGGGTTGATCTACCAAGGTCGGGCTTCATAGCAAGCAATTATTTTTTCAATTGTGTTCTTAAATAATTTTAATTGGCAATGTATTGTGTTTTTCTTTGAATGGTTTTTATGGAAATTATGTAAATGTTTTCGGAAAATGATGCATTTTAGTTTGATGATACATATCTATGTAAATGTAACTATCCAAACTATCTTTCTAATAATAAAACTGACGAGTTTGCTTTTTTATTTATTTATTTATACTTTATTGTACACCAGATTATACATTACGTAAAGAAAAAGTAATACACTACAAAATATACAATGGGCGGCCTTATCGCTTACTGCGATCTCTTCCAGGCAACCTTGATTTTATTGTTTCTTTAAGGCGGAAGCGTCAAGGTATCCCGCGAAATTCAAATTTTGTTACGTTTTTTACAATTTTCAGGTCAGTATCATGTTGTAAGTTGATTTAAATATGATTCGCGGCCGTATCAAATATATATTTATAGAATTGTAATCTTAAAAATGATCAATACAACTCTCTAAGTTCATATAATTCCATTGAATGACTAATTCATGAAATCATGACATTTGACGTTTGTGCTTACTTATGGAGTTGTATTCCTGATTGTAATGATTATAATTATCTAAAGCCATGTTTGTTACGGTCGCGAATCATATTTTAATTAACATACAACCTGATACTGACCTTGCAAAAAACTTAAGAAAATTTGAATTTCGCGGGCTACCTTAGCGCATCCCCCTTAAACTCCCTAATCTCTGGAACTACCTGTCAGATTTAAAAAAATCTTTTTACCATCTTCACTCGAAAAAGGGCATTTTATTCATCGATAACAGTGAATAAAACTGTCTTTTACTCACAAGAGAATAAAAGCATTTTGAATTTGGAACAAGCACGAACTATACAAACTATGTACAAAAATAAATGAAACGTACTGAAAGTACCTACTGGCTATCCAGCCAATAGGTACTTTCAGTACGTTTCATTTATTTTTAATGTAAGCAGCGGTGTAAGCTTCTAGGAAGGAATAGCTCCATCTATCCAGATGGAGCTATTCCTTCCTAGAAGCTTTACAATTAAATTAAATAAAAAATATCCCGCCAACTTTAGTTAGGTTCTTTTCAATCTGTTATCGTGGTTGTATTAATTTTTATTTTTATTTAAATAAAAAATCGTGTTTTTTATGGATTGTGTGGTCTGCAATAAAGATTTTTATTTAATTATTATTTAATGTCATTGGAAAATGAGACACTGAATACCACTGACTTTGAAATCATTTCGTTCTAAAGCAGCAATTATGGTAGAAAATTTGATACCGCCAAAAATGTGATGTGACATATAAATAACATAACATCACGCCTTGTTTCCCCAAAGGGTTGGGCAGAGGCGTACCTTTAGTTCACCCACATTTTGCCAGTGTTTTTAAGTCCCATGTAATAGGGGGTGAGCCTATTGCCATCAACCGGGCACAATTCCAGACTCCTAGGCTGCTATTGAGACATTTCTGATGGAAAAACCCAATAATACTTTGCCCGACCTGGGAATCGAACCCAGGACCTCATGCTCAGCAGTAGCGCTTGCAACCACTAGACCAACGAGGCAGTCATATAAATACTACAACTACGACAAATAAATATAAATACTATACTACTATTTATTTTCTCGCATCAAAGGTAAAAAGTAGAGTACACAACTCGTGAAAAAATAATTAATCTGGGTCCTTGTACCCCTCGCTCCACTCCGGATTCAAATCTAGAATTATAATACTCTTGATTCCTTCGCTGCTCTCGGGATCCAACTTAGTCCCTCGAATTAATTCCCTTTTTTTTCACTTGTTGTATAATCTACTAATTTGCATTGGTGGCCCAATTCTTAAGGAACGCTATAGGATATTTAATATCACGCTATAACCCTTAGGACCCAAGCAAAAGGACACAAAAAACAGAACGAATGCTAAGCGAAAACGAAGTAATAGCGCGGATGAAGATGCGATGCGACGCGAACTTCACGCGTACGTACGTACGCCAGTAGAAGTTAGTTTAAGTATAAGTAGGTATAAATGTTGTAGATGGTGCAGGTTCTGGAGTGGCCACCTCTACTGGAAGACGTAGCGATGAAAAGCCTCCCAACAAGGTGGATCGATGACCTTGTGAAGGCCGTAGCAATCCGTTCGATGTGAGAAGTACAGAATCGGTCAAACTGGCGGTGCTTGAGCGAGGCCTATGTCCAGCAATGAACGTTTTTCGGCTGAAATGAGGTTATAATGATGTTTTACACCTCATTTGTTTTCAAATGAGTTATGTTGTTCGACTTAGTTACTCTCAAAAGGCTGATATTTCGTCAACACGTCAAGAAACGGCAATAGAGTCGCTACCGGGAATTAAACAAAAATTGTTGTTAAAAGTTTAAATATAAACAGCTTAGGAGGTGTACCTATCTTACCCCTGAGTTTCCTTTTACGACGCCCACAGGGTGTTCTATATTTAGCCGTAAACTACACAGTACATAAAAGTACTTTTACCTTTCACGAACGTAACGTCCTATATATAGAACCAACCAGAAAAAGACCAGACTTGTTCACACGAAACAACTTTGTTTGTGTAGTTTGAAAAGGGAACAGTTTATTTTTGGTGATCAAGTTACGGAACGGAATAATGGATACTTACTTTTAAAATTGGAACGTTGTATAAGGAGACACGTGATCACGAGTAGCCGGCCTTAGCATTAGGGTGAGACTACATTAGGATGAGGATCTTTGTTCTTGAGAATTTCAATTTATACGGAGTTACGGGATGTTCTCCGTAACTCCGTAGTTTAATAGGTTTATGTAAGTAATTGATTTAATTGTTAAGAGTCTGTGAAGTTATAAATAGAATAAAGGTACACTTGAACTGAAGGGCTGTCTTCAAGAACTAACAACGAACTTCGTGAACTAACAAAACTCTCCGACTAGTAGTTCTACGAACAGTAGACCTCGCGAGCAGAAACTTTTTTGCAACAATTAATTTATTTTATTTTATTTTATAAAACCAACTTTAAGACCAACTTAAAGTTACCCTTTTAAATAAAATAAAAGAACCTTCAAAATCGGATCTCATAAGGCGGAGATATCCAGTAGTCCCCTTTTTTTCCCTTTTTGGACGAAATACCCCTCCAATAGAAAATCCCCGGTGACAAATAAATCCATAAGGGCCTATAACTTGAATACCAAGTTTCGTCCAGATCGGTTGTAAAATACGACCTGTAGAGGAGTACCAACAAACTGTCACATAAAAGCAAATTTTGCCAGACTTGAAGCAGAGACGTTTCGCACGCTTCGCTTGCTCGGTTAATTATTTGAGTTCAAGTCGGATGTAGAGATTTAAGGCATTAAAACAAAAGGTATTTTAATAAAACACGTATACCAAAATACCAATTATTAATTAACTTTAAAATGGCAAAAAAATTCAAAAAAATACGCTTGATTCTCAGTTTTTTAACTGCGTTAGACATAACTTTACAAATTAATTTTACTATGTAATATAAACATAATCTAAAATAATTCATATATTATGTTATTAAGAAAATGCTCTAATTTAACATATATTTTTTCCGAATCATTAACACTGCTCGTTTAGACGTGATCTTCAGTATAAAATCTTTAAAAGTCGGTTATCGTCGCCTTAAACCCCAGTAAAAACTCAGTATTTTACAAATGTAGTATCATAACATAACATAACATCCCCGAAGGGTTAGGCATAGGTATACCTATAGTACACCCACATTTCGCCAGTTATGTTAAAGTCCCATGTAATAAGTGGCAAGCCTAATGCCTACATGTAATCTCAGTCCATATTTCATAACACTGTCGAGATATCAGCTTTCATACTCACATTCTACATTAACTGATTAATCATCATATCATAACGTAAACAGGGAAATATTTGTATCTATAATTGCAAATTAGCACTCAATGGTGCAGTATTAATTTATTATTACGTATGGTGCAATAATAATTATTGTTGATTGTGTCTCAATAGTCGTCACGTGTGAAGTCATGTGTGTAACTTGATACATGTCTTCCAAGATACAAGTTACATACACACATGATTGTCACGTTAGTGGGTGGAGGGTTGAAATGTGTATTGGACCTACTGTAGACAGAACATAACATAACATAACATAACAACACGCCGGTATAGAAGGGTTAGGCAGATGTGTCTCTACAGTACACCCACATTTCGCCAATTATGTTTATGTCCCATGTAGCAAGGGGCAAGTTTATTGTAGACAATAGTGAACTAATAAGTTAATACGTGAAGTCAAGGCCAGCTTTAGCCACCAAACTTTTATCTTACCTCAAGATAGAAATGGCGCATTTAGAAGTCTTACTTCTTTAAAAAAATCCTTTTCCATTTCAATATTAAAGAGAGAAGACGTTCAGAATCCCCGTTTGAAATGGCATAACGTTTGCCAGGGACGTTACAAAAATCATTCCGAAAATCAAACAGGGTACAACTTCTTTATTTATGTATGTAATTGATTGTTGCCCTGGTTGATATAAGTATTTTTGTATGTGCACAATTGTTGGTGAACCAATAAAACAAAATGAAATCATAGCTTTAAAAACATTACACTTATTTTTAAGGCCGTCGCATCGTGTAAAAATGGATCAAGGCATTTTTCATTATTACGGAATTTAACAAGGACATTCTCAGGTCCCATCACCTATTATTGCGTAATTTTGAAGCTTATTTCATAATAATTTACCTGTAGAGTCGGTTTCAGGACATTACATATGTATACCTAACGACATTGCACAAGTTTGGAATGCACTATTATGCGTCACGGGTTTCCATGAAGATGACAATGAAAATATTAATATTTATTTATGTCAAATACGTAATAGAGTCATAAAAATGAATGACGTTGTAAATTGTTTTGGAATTAAAAGGTACCTTGTTGTTTTTACGCAGTACATACCTAATCTACGAAATAATTTTATCGTGGCGAAAACAGTTCTTAATTAGTCGAAACTTGCTCTTGGATAAGAAATCAAAAGTGGTTCTGTTGGGAACTATATTTGAAGAACTGGGATATTTCCAAGGTTACCTTGAAAGATCGCAGAAAGCGATAAGGCCGCCCGTTGTATGTTTTGTAGTGTTAAATTTATTATTTACTATGTATTTTCTGGTGTACAATAAAGTATAAATAAATAAATATTGTAGTAAGAACACAGCAGAATCCCGATGGTTCACTCTGCAAAATCATTTAAATAAAAAGCGACTCTTGCTACGATACAATAAAGTGCAATTCAGGTCGCACATTGCTAATCACCCACAGTTGCCTTACCTAGAAGGTGCCTCTCTTTCTATCGCGTAACTCTTATATCTTTTGACTACGTTACACTCATTGAATTGGCCCGACAAGACGGGCTCGCCGCGTACTTGAAGCTTCATACCTAAAATGCGGTTTGAATCATCTGTGGTAAGAATATGTTATTGTGTGTACGTACTCGTTTATAAACTAATATAATTGGTTATTTTTGATACGTTTTTCTTGTAAAATCTATCTCAACTTTTAGTGAACATATTTTGTGCTCAACAACGACGCAGCAACGTTTCTACTGAAAAGTTAGTTGCCTAAAAAAAAGAGCTTTTTCATGAAAACTCTGAAAAAACGTTTCACGTGGCTCTCGGCAGAGACAATCTGGTATTATATCACGTTTATACTGAAACTTATGTTTCTGAAGGCTGTCAAATTCAGGTGCGTTACGTTACGTTTTCTTCCCTGGTGTTTCTGAAGAGAGGTAAATATATTACCAGGTCTTTGACAAGGATCTGGAAAGGTCTCGTGTAACTTTCCACGGACAAAATGTTGCATAATCTCGTAATATGGTAAATAAGCTGATAGCGAAAGCCAAAGTTCGTTTTATCGAGCCTGAAGTAGGAGAAATCATCTATGGTTGTGATATCTATACCTATATATCGCAACCATAGATGATTGAACGAGCTAATCTCGGGAACTAGCAGTCGGATTAAAAAAAATTGATAGCTAGGCATTTTGACTGGGGAAAAACTATCTATTTAGTCTGTCAGTCAGATAATAAAAAATATTAGAAACGTATATTTTGCTTTATCATGTTAATAAAAAATTGTTTAGATAAAACGCATTAATGTTCAGTGGGGGCTCGCTACGTCACCTTTCAGTATAAAATCTACCGGAGAGTGACGTCAAGCCACATTTTAGCTCAATGTATTGCCGTAATTTTTTCATTACATAAAAAAAAAATACCTGCCCAATATTTTTTAATTATCGACCTGACGGACCAAAAGAAAGTTTTTTGTCAACACAACTCTATATTCTTGAGGAAGGTTATAGGTTATTTATCATCACGCTACGTCTCGTAGGAGGCGCGCAAAAAGAAAAAAAATCGGAAAGAAAACTAAGCAAAAACGAGCTAACAGCGCAGACTAACATTTCTCGCGGACGAAAAAAGTCAAAATGTAAATCCAAAAAATTTGAAATTTTTCGTAATGGGTGTCGTTTTCATAGTTTTCAAGGGTGCTAAAGCCGATAGTGGAGTCAAAATGTAAATCCAAGATGGCGGATGTGTTCCACGCGCGCCTCACAGGGATGTCAGCACCAACTGACGGGGTCCGGAAGGACCAATGCCTGCCAGGGTTGCGAGTTTGTATATCTGTTTGGATATCGTGGCCCCGGCACACAGGCAACGGAAGGAACACGGGTGGGTTTTTTTGATTTCCCACCCTCAAAAAAAACATTTGTTTTTCTTTTAAATCATACGTGAGAAGGAACTTCGTTTTGACGTTCAAAATTGCCTTTTAATGGCCTACTTGAAATAAATAAATTGACTTTGACTATAACTTAGTACTTAAAAATAACTTAAATAAAAATAAAATTACTTAATATTCATGAAAAATTGCCTTATGTTAAATAAATAATAAAACAACATCTGCCACAGTTGATCAAATAATGTAATACGGAAAATACATAATAATGTCATCAGAAATATGTAATAATTAAGGCATTGTGTGTATGTTAATTATATCACTTTGACTTTTAAATATTAATAATATATAATTCCACTATGACAGTTGTTTATACATTGTCGAATGGCACGTGTAGGCTGTCAGTCTTGGCTTTTAATACTTTCGATATAAAAAAAATATGCGTTTTTTTTTTTTTTTAGAACTTTGTCCCACATTAAGAATTTCTTCTTGTATCGTGGATGCGTTTACAAACATAGAAACTCACATACACTAACACCCAGACCCGGAACCACTACTTGCAGATCATACAAATATTTAAATTATATTAATAATTATTAATTATTTAAATTTATATTGTTATATACTCACAAATTTCCAGTCGATCATTTAATAGCATTTTATCTTAGATATAATTTATACACAAAAAGCTACCTATATAACTACTGCGCTGTCAGTTCTGGCTATAATATTTTCGTATATAAAAAAAATGCAATATTGATTTTGTGCATTTTTTAATGCATTTTATCTGTGATCGAATTTATTCACAAAAAAAATCCCATGTACCTATATAAATCTGTAAAATAATATAGTAATACATTGACAAAATAACTGTTGTTTCAGGAAGAGTAATACAACTCAAAATGATAGTAAAATCAAAAATTTTACAGAAATCATTGAATTACAGTTGAGGATTCGGCCGTAAATCCAAAATGTCCGTCTCATCTGAGGATATCAAAGTATTCCTGACAGTCACTTCATATAAAATACAGCAAAAAGAATACGCAAATGGTATCACGCGATAAAAAGTTATTAAAAGAATCTTACGACACGTTTGGGTCATAATTTTATTATGACGAAGGTCCTTTTGTTCACGTAATTTTAAGGGGCAGTCGAAAGGTTATATAACTCACTTTGCCTGTTAACTAATAACTTGATAAAAGTTCTGTATTAAAATAGCAATACTTCACGATTTCATAAGGGATGAAGCAATGGCGTAGGTCTATGGAATAAACTGGGAAGTGTGACATAATGGAATAATCGTGAGTAATAAAAAAGTATTATGACTATAAAAGTATTCGATAATTTTACAAAAATTGTTAGATTCTTTTATAAAATCGTTCGCACAAGTATGTATTGTAGTTTTTGAGCTGTACGTACGAAAATCTTCATTAAGGATTTAACCGAATGTCGCGAAATTCTGGATTTACATAAACTTTATTATTTGCTTTTTATTTATAAACTCCATTATTTCAGTACCTCAACACGGCAAAGTTTTGCTATTTTCGTCGCAGAAACCTCACAAATTTTCCTTATTTCGCGAGAAACCTTAGGATTTTTTTTATGATTCGTGCAAAAGATACTATAATAAGGATTATTTTTGTATCTAAAACACAAAAACAATGGCTGTATCCCCTGCGTTACGTCCGTCGGAACGTGACTGTTACGAGCGGACCTCTAACCACAACGAATCACGTGCAATCATACAAATGTCAAACTCACGTGACCAAACTATATTGAAAATGTAACACAACGGAACAACCTCAGTGGAAAAACGACCTAAACCGACACTTGCCGTAACACAATTTTCGGCTAAAATTATTTGGACATAGAGTCGGTATTTGAGTGCTGAATGTTGGAGTTACGACGATTTGATGTCAGTATGAATTAACATTAACAATGAAATAAATGAGTTGTTATGTAAAATGTATTATCTTATTGTAGTAGGATTAACAATGGTAAGCTGCTTGTTTTTGCGTTGTTAGTTGCTAATCAATATTTTAGCCATTTGACAATTTTTTTTTTGCTAGGATTATACCACATTAGCTTAAAAGCTTGGTTTAACTAATATTTTCTTTGTTTTAGGAAAAAAATCATGAGTTTTCCTTTTCGTCATGCTCGCGAGAGTTAGGGATGGGGTGGTCATCTTTGTTAAAAGTTAAAATACGTCAGTAACTAAGTAGGTACGGATTTCGTCACTACGCATTCGAAAAAAAATATACTTCGTTGGAATGTGGATGACTTTTTGGTGAAATCTAATCTCAAGAGAAGATTCCTGGAAGCTCCTGATGGTAAGTGATGATCAGGCCGAAGTTGGAAGCGAGCTTCACCCGGAATACTCAACCACAGAGGCTGGCTTTCTTACCTCTAACTGCCGAAACACAACAATGCTGTTAACATTGTTGTTATGGCGACAGATTTAGATAAGATGGTGGTAACTAGCCAGGCGGACTTAGAACAAGTCCTACCACCAACAAAAGTGAGCAGAAAATTTTGCCCCCACTGGGTATCGAACCTGGGACCTCTGGGTCTGAGACTGGTGGTCTTACCACTAAACCACAAAGGTGATTAAAACCCTGGTATAGCCCTGTAATCAGGTCGTATTTAATCAATTGCTGTCAAGAGGAACACTGAAAATGAGCCACAAAGGTTAGTTGGAAGCTGATTTTATACAGTTGGCAAAATTCTAGGTTTTTCCGATAATTCCTAGGTTAAACATATAAACCCAAGGCTAAACTATTATATATTCTAGTCAATATTACGGAAGCGCTTAGTTAATGACTATATGTAACCGACTTACCTTATTAAAACCTTGTGAAAGAGGAAAAGTGTTAACTATTTATTTATAGGTTGTGGTAATGACAGTTTCTATATAGGTATGGTGGCCGTGAAATGTAAATAATAAAATTAATATAAGCACAATTTTATTTTTTACACTAGTTATGTAAGAATCGACCCAGCCGCCTTTTTAAGGTCGATACGCTCCAAATTTTTGCCTTTTTTGCCATTTAATTGATGACATTAACTTAAGTTAATTTCCCACAGTTTGCAAAAAATTGCAATTTTTCTGAATTTTACAAAATATAAGTTGTTAACTTAAACATAGGAGCTAAAATAAGAAGCCAGTCTGGAAGACTAGATTTGGTTAATTTTAATTGGATAATTTTTTTAAGTCAAAAATGTGTACTATCCATTTTTGACTTTAAAATAAATAAACACACACATCAAAAGTGTCTAGGTATCCTAGACACTTTTGATGTGTGTATTTATTTACAGAATAATAATTATTAAAATCTTCATTATAAATCTCTAACTTAGAGTTTTATTTCGAGGGTTATCGGGCGTCAGTTCTTTGAAACGGGAGCATCCCACGCTACGCTTGTTCGGCTGGGCATGATTCTCCACAGCCGGACGGCAAAATCGAATATAGTCTAGAGATATGTTCGGGAAAAGCCACTCGGCTTAGCTCTAATTGGGCCGAGCCGACCCGAACATGATTCAACGAGGGTAGATGCCGAACTGGTTTTGACGATCGACACGAGCAGAATGAAAGCCGGGTTGGCTTTGTTAACCAACAAATACCGCCTAATCGAATGTGCCGACCCGAACATCTGTGTAGCACTCGGTCTCCACTCAAGGACTCGTCTGCTCCAACGGCCATTGATCCTTTATCAGATAAAAAAAGCTCACTGCCACTTTATCTTGATAATGATGCATGTAATGGCAGCAGTTTAAATTCTTCTTTAGATTTTTTTAGATGGTCACTAATAAAAAAATATTATAAAAAAATTACCTTAAAGGGTAACTAACGGAGAGCATTATCCTACTAATTCTACTATCCTACTAATATTGTAAATGTGAAAGTTTACACGTTTAGATGTTTGTTACTCAACCACGCAAAAACGGCTGAACGGATTTGGATGAAAGGCACACATACTATTTATTCCGGTAGTACGTGCCCGTAGGATAATTACAGCAATAGGCTATAAACAAAAGCTAATAGGCTATAAAGTTAACAAAGAGGAGGCCTGTGTCTAATTATGCTAAAGGCTTGTGCAGACCAGCGCGACTTGTCGCGCGACGCGACACCGGTTATTGTTATACTGTGAAGTTTTATTGAAATTGTATTGTTCGAGTCGCGTCGCGCGACAAGTCGCGCTGGTCTGCACAAGCTTTAATGCAAGCATGACCAATATTCTCCAAACTATTTACTTACGAACTTGACGCATGATTAAGTTGAGTGGTAAAAGCAAGGAGGCCTTTGGCCTGCAGTGGAACTACAAGCTGATTATTATATTTAACTCACTATCAACAAAACCCACTTACATAACAGTCATTACAGATTCTCGTCAGTCACTCTTCGACCTGACACAGGGTCAGAGTAAGGTTTAAAGCCCGCATGCGACTCACACGCGCGGAAGCAACGAGGATGTATGTCAGCGATGATATCGTCAGACCTTCGATTTGACATTGAGTGGTGTGACAGGTTTTTTGATAATTAGGTAGACTACATAACTGGTGAAATGTGTGTGTGAGTTCCACAAGGATTTTCTGGCGCTTGAATGACATTGACGGGGGGTGCTTAGACCCAATAAAAAATCGTAACATAGCGCTGTCAATAGTGACGTGAGGCCGCTTTCACTTACTTTACCGTGCGATGAGGTGTAGTTTGGTTGTAAATGTGTGCGTGTGAGCATGTATGTACAGAGCGAGGTGTAGATTTTGCATACTTCACTGTATTGTTTGCAGCGCTATGTCTTGGTTTTTTATTTGGTCTGAGGGGGTGCGTTGTTGTGTAAATATTTGTTAAATTGCTTCGCGAAATTATATTGAAAAAACAAGATGTCGGCTTGCGGCACTAGTTTCGATTTTTGGCACGGGCTAATAGAACTTTGTACATTTATATAATGTGTTCCTATACCTCTGCCTAACCCAGTGAAGAAAACAGGCGTGATGTTATGTCAAGTTGAGTAGGCTTTTTTGTAATAAAGAAATAGCGTATGGTTTAAGAAAATTCAAGCAAGGTTATCAGAAATGGTTTGCTTTCGTCGTATCAGTATAGCATAAAAAGAAAAGAAAGAAAGAAAATACATTTATTTAGCACAGACTAAAAAGGCACACAACACAACATATTGTATTACAAATTAAAACCAAATTAAAAAAGAAAGAAACAAATAAAAAGTGTAAAGTGCGTTCTAAGATATTAGCAGGAAAGTGTGCCTTGCGGCTGCGCCAAATAGGCCTAGTTCAGCAAAAATGCCAGACAACTAGTGCCTGACGCTTGTTTTCAACTAGACCTGCGTACAATATCATCAGCGACAGCGAGCGTTTGATCAGCGTATAATGCTCGAACTGCTCAGACATAGGCCTGCTCTCTTCGAGAGGGAGTGGGCTGTAATCTACCACGTGGACCCTTTCAGTTCTAGGATGCCGGTTTACTGACCATGTTTTCCTTCCCCGTTTTGAGAGCAGTGGTGATGAATTTCGAGGATTTTACAGTCAGCGTGATCATGCTAAAGAGGTAAAGCGGTAAGCACCCTGACTGGTGACTACCCAGGATGCAAGAAACTTATGGGAAGCCTAAAGAAAACTTTTAACACCCAGCAGTAGATGAACATCAATTGAAGAAGCACAACAATCCTCAGTTGATGAATAAGAATATTTTGAAGAAGCAGAAAAATCAAAATCTTAGTCAGATGTGTCGGAAAGAAACTAGATACGGACTAGTTGCCAACCAAATAAAAATCACAAAACGAAAAATATTCAGAAAACAATATCTCACACAAATATGTTAAAATACTTCCATACATTAGAATAAATAACAAAAATATCAATATCTTCCGACATGACGATACAGGAAGTTTGGCAAAGTTGCATATTGTTATGCAAGATACAACTTCGCTCGTTTGACCTTCTGTAAGGTCAGTAGTCAGGTTGTTGTTAAGGATGACATGTTCTCCTAACAGGTTTAATTATAATGTTATGTGTGAGTCGGGGTCAGAGGACATACAATGTAGTTTAGGTTAGGTATAAATGATTTAAAAAGGAGTTCTGTATAATTGGATTTGTATAAGTTGTTATACAACACATGTCACGGTCACACTTTGGATGGGTGTCTTTTAATTTCACGTGGAGATTAACGTGAAACCGATGGTTTTAATTTGTTTAAACACCATCCTCAGTGTACCTGCTAAAAGACGTCCACTGTTGGAGATAGGCCTTCCCCAAGACACTAATTATTTATTAAAATCAGGTCTTAATAGGATTTCATTCATAGACTTAAATTGTATGTTCTCTTCTTTTATTGTGGTTAGTCAGAGACCTGGTGTCAGAGTTTTAAACCGCCCATGGGCCTCTGGCTTGGCTTCACATGCCGTAATTGCATACAATGAGACAATGATCGCCTCTTGGCAGTCACAACCAAAACATGATTAGCAGATACACACATATAATCAAACTCACAAATTATATCATGTAGCTAGTAAAAATACTTCCCCCCTCTTAAACACGGGGTAAATATAAATACCCCCCCCCCCCCCCCTTATTTATATTTCGCCGTGTTATTCGGGTTAATCTCTCGTAAAAACATTAACCCCTCCAACAAACACGCTCGCTTCGGGAGGGCTTGACCGCATGCAAAGAGTCATGATGATATATAAAACGTGACAATAATCATGCCAAGTAATCAGATTACACAATGATACTGCTAACCTTGGCTGTGAATAGTGCACTCTCTTCATGTGGGTGGGTAGCGTAAGAGGAATTATATCAGATTGATCAGTAGCGGTTACTTTATTGCCAATTTTGGTATAACCAAGAAAAAAAAATCCTGTTTTTACAAATGCTGTTCAAGAAACTGTGAAATTCAACTACGTTATATTTGATCGACTTGTCTGAATAAAGTAAAGTGGAGGTGAAAAAAAAACATGTTTTGTAAAAACTTGCTTTTCCAGAAGATTTTAACACGTGCTTAGTGGTGATCTACCGCCTTTAAGATATTCAGCATGTGCTTTGATCTCCGATGAAATAAACTGGTACATCCTGTGCGGCGCCTAAGCACGTCTTGGGAGTATCCCCAAGTAACCTCCCTTGACACCCTAATATCGGTTCCAAAAGATCTTCAAAATTTTGACCATGATTTTTCGGCTTCTGGAGCCGAACAATCTTCTCTTGATAACTACACGAGTCACCAATAAGAAATTCGCTCCGATCATTACCTCAGAGTCACAGATCAATAAACCTACGCAGTAGCAACTTACTAATAACAAATACACGTGCTATTCTACCTACCCCCCCACACGTGCCCTTGATTGTCCTCGAAACGTGACCAACGCTTCAGCCAAGTACTGTATTGTAGTACTTGTGTTAGTACATTACACAACTACTTTGTTATGTTAGGCTAATTATAGAATAGAGTCTTCGCCATGTGACGAATTATATACATAGAATCATTAACAGCAGTAAATATTGATCTGTTTACCGTTGCAGCTATACTGTTCGGCGTCCTACAATCTTGTTCGGGTCGGCATGATGCGGCACAGCTGGGCGGCAAAATCGAATGAGATATAGGATATTCGGGAAAAGGCCACTCGTGGTATCTCGAATTGTATCTAGCCGACCCGAACATGGTTCAGTCTACACTCACAGAATCTTAATCGGGTCGGCTCCGCGGATTTTGTCGATCGGAACAAGCTGAATGAAAGCTCATTCGGGTCGGCTTTGCTGTTTAACAAATAAGTACTGTCGAATCGAAATCTCATCGATTTAGAAATCGAGACATTCGTGTGCCTCTAAGAACAGTTAAAGTCAGATTTGGCCTCGATTGTTAAACCAATCTGAAAAGTCTGAGCACACTGTGATCCTTGAGATATTAGGTGCATAAGAAAGGTAGCCCCCGTGCAAGAGCAAAAAGTTAAATTGACATGACATAACAGCAGCTATTCCGTAAAAAAAAAAGAATATTCTCCTCATCCATCCTCATCGATTGGTCCTTCACTGGCCTTCACTGGTGAAGAATCGGAGTGCCGAACGCGGTCGATGCGTAAAGTTGAGATGGTTAAAAGAAACTCACACTGCGGCCTCTGATCTTAAAAACATTTCACCACGATTTTTTGTCGTAACGATCTAAATAAACGATCAATAATCAATCAGCAAACACTTTTGGAACTTCAGACGATAAGCAGGATCTACATTTTCAGGTTTTTATTAATTATACATTACAGAAACTAAGTTCACAAGCCTACAGTCACATCCTTACTTAAATACGGAAGTGAGTTTGTTTGTTTGTTACGCTTTCACGCTAAAACGGCTCAACGGATTTGGATGAAATTTGGCACATGGATAGACCATGACCTGGAAAAGGAAATAAGATACCTTTTATCTCGATATTCCTTCGGGATCGAGACTTATGTGGGGGAAACCAGGGCGCAACGGGGGGGTTTTCTGGGGAGTTTGTTGCGCCACTAGGAAATGGTGAAGGGTGGGCGTTTTGGTGGACTGTCTTATGTAATTGTGACGTTCGAAAAGTGCTGATTCTCAGCCTAGTTTGAATAAATGAGTTTTGAATTTTTGAATTTGCTATAAACCACGCCTTTACAAATGAACCCACTACTCTGCTTACCCCCATACGTCATAATGACAGTACACAACAAACGTGAACTGCGCACCACATATCAGCCAATTAGCGGTATTATGCAACTCTCGTGTTTATCCGTACTATGAATAGATCGCACTCCTACCGCGGCGTGGGTAGATAAAGAATTATATCAGCTGGATAGTTTATAACTAGCTCTCGATTCAGGGATGTGAAGTTTAAAAAGTAAAATAGTCTTTCTATTCGTCCTGTTTGTGTCTGATGTCAGATTCCAAACTTTATCGCTTCCATGCTCCCACAGACAGGCGCAACGCGATGGCGCTATGTGACTCTGTTGGAACAATTTCTATGAAAACTTCCCGGTAATTGTTCGATGGGTCTGGCGTCACACTGTGGATCTATAAAAGGCATAGGAGAAGACATTGGACCTTAAATTTGAAAGTGTCGGTGTTTTGCTTGAAATGGCTTCTAATAGCCAATATTATGCATAAATATTTCATAGGATACAGTCTGGCAGGCAAATTGGCAACATTTTTTTTTTGTTGTCGTACTTGATGTTTACAGATTAAAAAAGAACGACTTTAATAAAAAGCACCCCTGCCCTAAACAACTGTTTAATTCCGAATATATTTAACCTCAAAATAGATACTAATCCCCAAATTAATCTTAAAGTAGTTACCCCAATAAATATAACCCCACTATATATATCTATAACTGTCTAATAAAACTACATATTTACAATATTCCAGGGATAAGGAAAAAAAATTGAAAAATAGAGATTTTGTTATTAATTTATATTTCTTTGCCAACATAAAATTCAATATTCTACACCATAGTATCACATCTCCTGTTCCCTACATAATATCACAATTTATTTAATATTCGATTATTAACAATAAAACTAATAGGTTACCTTAATTTTCAGTAGATCTCCAACAAATCTATGTCAATCTATCTTTTAACCGACACAGCCACTAGAAACATCGTACCACCGCGCACGCCCGAACCAGAAGGCCGTTCGTGCGCCTTTTTGACATATCGAATCTTTCGGTGTTGCCAGTACAATAATTATGTATGAATAAATTGAAGCCTAACACGACACTTTATAATTTAAGCTCCAATGTCTTCGAGAGCCTTTTTACGATCCACAGTGCGTTGCGCATGTCTGCGGAGCCCTTACCGCTTCAGTCACATAACACGCGACAATACAAACTCCTACATGTCCAAACTCACGCACACAAAACAAACATAATCTAACAACTAGATAACATAACGATAAATACATAACATCAATATACATGTATACATAGGACAGTTATTACACATAACAAATAATAGGAAGTGCATGTTACGTAGGGACTCTTGATAAATTATCAAGAGTGGATTGCGTAATGTAAACACATGTAGTTGGCTCTGATCACGTTTTCTAGATCATTGGGACAGAGCAGTGCAGGCAAAATAGTTTAACCGTAAAATTTCGAATTTTATCCAATATTTAGGGGTAGTAATTGCAGGGGAGGAGCTCGTGGCTAAGTAAGAACAGCCGCACGGGTCGATCCATCAGGTTAAGCTACGCTTGCCGGGGTTGGTCTGTGGATGGGTGACCATCTTTACATACCGAGACTCTTCCGTGCCTCGGAAAGCACGTTAAGCCGATGGTTCCAGCTGCCATTCGTGGATCTTTGACAGTCGTTACAGGTCGTCAGAAGCCCGAAAGTCTGACAACCAATCTTACCAAGGGGTATCGTATTACCCAGTTACTGGGTTGTGGAGGTCAGATAGGCAGTTGCTCCATGTAAAATACTGGTATTCAGTTGCATCCGGTTAGACTGGAAGCTGACCCCAATATAGTTGGGAAAAGGCTAGGCAGATTGATTTAAGGGTAGTAATTGGGCTGTGGAGGTCAGATAGGAAGTCGCTATATGAAATATAGTTATTCAGATGATTTCGGTTACACTGGAAGCCGACCCCAACATAGTTTGGTAAAGGCTCGGCAGATTATTTAAGGGAAACGTTTTGTTGTTACAAAAAAAAAAGAAAAAAAGTTGTTTGTCTGTAAAGTCGGTTTACGGCCGATAGTTTAACCTGACAACGTCATAACAAAACATTCCCTTCCCTCACTCCAATCGTAACATTACAATGAGCGTAACGGGACAATGAGCGTAACGGGACACTTTTTCGTGCGTGAACCCGGCGTTCATAGATTTATTAGACGTTGTCACGTCAAAAACATGTTTCTTACAACAAAAAGATTAATCACCTAGGTACATGAAATAATTTTGAAACTTACCTTTCTTATTAACTTTACCTCACGTCTAAGAAAATTGTGAAATAAATCCTATACTTACTATTAAACGAGCAATATTTGTATATAAATGTAGGTATACGAGTTTATGTATATTTGTAATCAAGTTCTCGAAAACGGCTCTAACGATTTCTATGAAAGTTGCAATATAGGCGGGGGCGAAAAATCGATCTAGCTAGGTCTCATATCTGGGAAAATTAGTTTTCTCCGTATTTTCACCCGAGCAGAACTCGGTCGCCCAAAGTTTAGAACAAAATGGCTACCTTAGAATAATGACATGGCAGCATGGAATTAGTAAGTACCTACTGTCATGGCAGCATGGAATTAGTAAGTACCTACTATCATGGCAGCATGGAATTAGTAAGTACCTACTATCATGGCAGCATGGAATTAGTAAGTACCTACTATCATGGCAGCATGGAATTAGTATGTACTATACATGGATAAGTATGAACTTTTAAATTAGCATTATCTATTTTCATCAGAGCTGAGCTCGGTCGCTCGGGTACTACTAAATAATACTAATACTATTCAATACGTATACTTTGACAAGTACCTATTTCATATTCGGAAAATTTCCTGAATAGTAGGTACACACGGGTACATTTCCAGTATAAGCTGACCTCTTATTGTACGCAAATCCTATACAATGCGAGATCAACTTATACTGGAAATGTATAGCTTAATATGTAACCTGCGAGGTGTTTGAAATTGAAATCCACACTTTTAACAAAAAGAAACAAAATACCTTTATTTGTGGTAAACATGACGCAAAGAAATAAACACAAAAAAGAACAAGGAAACATGCGTCAAATCCACGCAAAACGGCCATCGCTCAGCATAATGCTGCGACCATATGTGAAACAGAGGCCCAGCGCTGGTTTTCAGTGACAGCCGCCATTGACGCGATGCAAAAATATTCTCAGCAGAATATATAACAAAGAAAAACTATAATCGGAGGGCACGGCAGTGCCCCCGCCAAGTCAAATACCAAGTAGAATGGAGATTCGCCATTTGCCATGTGCGATTGCCAAGTCATTCTATTCTTCTCTTCTTCTTCAGTGATAGCCTAGCCTAGTGGTGTGACAGCACTGCCAAGTCATAGGTCTCGAGTTCGAACGCAAGGCACGGACCTCTAACTTTTTGGATTCATGTGCGTATTGTATAATTATCACTTGCTTTAAAAACGGTGAAGGAAAACATCGTGAGGACATGCCTGAGAGATATTTCTTGACGGCATGTGAAGCCATGTCAGAGGCCCATGAGTGGCTTTAAAACTCTGACACCAGGTTAGTCACTAACCACACGAAAAGAGTCATTATATTTATTTTAGAAATAAAGATGACAAATAGATTGGTACTGAATAAATTAATAGACTTGGTTTTACATTAGATCACATCACATCTTTTTGCGGTAGAAGAACTGTGTTGGGGGTCTTGCATTTTTTACGTGTTATGTTTTTGATGTGATTCTAATTTCTTCGCCATCATCAAAACTGTTTCCTATAATTTGGTTTCCCTTGAAAACAATACTTTGTTTCTGAGGCAGTCGCGAAAAATGGTGTTAACAAAATCTCATAAACGAAAAATGGAGTAGGTAATTAAAATTCTTATAAAGCGTGACAACATACATACATAAACAAATCAAAACAAAACTCTTGGCAAGCGCTCACAAATCAGTTCTTACTACATATATGGCGCCGGAACACTGTTATATCAGTGATTCATGAACTCAGACATTTGATCACGTGTTAGACCGTTAGATCAAGTGAATTATTGATTTCGTCACGTGATACGTTTGTTACATTTTCTTGCCCTTTTCTAGGTTTTTAAGGAGAGACAACTCTTTATTATGTATGTCGGAGACAACACGTGACCTCCGCCCGCCACTGCAACTACCGGGGCGGGGGACAGCGGCGAGCGAGGAACGGGGGACGAGATGCCGCCAGCCGCCGACCTGGACCACGACTCACTTGAGCATCACGGACCAAGAGGCGCGCGTTCTTACGTCCAACCCTATAATTACAGTCCGCTATTTTATTTCTATCACCTCGGAATCCTCAACATATGGTCCTTCGAGCCGGATCACGCCATGTTGCCCCGAAGGGTTAAGCAGAGGAGTACCTATAGTACACCCACATTTCGCCAGTCATGTTTAAGTCCCATGTAATAGGGGGTGAGCCTGTTGCCATCAACCGGGCACAAATCCAGACTCCGGGCTGCTACTAAGAATTTCCATGGAGAAAAACCCAATAACACTTTGCCTGACCTGGGAATCGAAACCAGGACCTCATGCTCAGTAGTAGCACTTTTGAACACTACACCTACGAGGAAGTCAGATAATTACAGATCCTCTTCTTGTGTCAGAGTTTTAAAGCCGCCCATGGGCCTCTGACTTGGCTTCACATGTCATTGAGATATATCGCTCAGGCGGCATGCCGGTTTCCTCACGATGTTTTTCTTCCCCGTTTTTGAAGCAAGTGATTATTTAATTAAACAATACGCACAGGAATCCGAAAAGTCTGAGGTGCATACCTTGGGTTCGAACTCGAGATCTATGACTTGGCAGTTCGATGGTCACACAAGTAGGCTATCACTGCTGCTACAGATTATAAAACTAGAAATAAGTAGGAGTAGGTAATTAGGTCGTATGTCCCCCTTTTTTTTTGTACGATAAAGCAAGGAATATGCTACCTGACCATTCTCCCCACATAGTGCCTCAGGAAAGGGGAGTAAGGGCTCTCCACCACTGTTATCAGGATGCTATTGTCACTGACCCGTGTTCTACGCATCAGTGATGCGACTTTCTTGCGAATTATAGCATAGAAGCCGTCAGTTCGGTTCTGAGCAAACATCTCCGATGCGCTACAGAAACGGGGCAGTTTTAACAGCATCCTAAAAACATTATTATTTTGGATGCGTAAGACATCTAGCGATCTTTTGGTTTAGTCCTCGAATTGAAGTCAAAGTCAAATCGTTTATTTCAAATAGGCACATAAAAAGAACATCAAAAATTATCAAGTTAATAGAATTGATTCTAATTGCCTTTACTACTTAAAAATTTAATTCATAGTGATAGTGAATTTAAACTTTATTAAGACACCTTATATTCCCGTAACCCCCTCTCCTTTCCTCTTTTTACCAAGGGGTATATTATATCCCTTTACTTTTAATGATACCCATTTCTCTCAGCGTACTGTAGTCGAAATATTTCTCCTGACCCCGTGTATAACTAAAAAAAATCTCCATTTAAAAAAATCAAACATTATCCAATTAATCACTATAACAGCAAGGTTGAGTTTAGTAACCCCGTTATTATACAACCCTATGCAAACCCTAGGGTTGGCGCACTTTGGGCAGGCGGTTTTCTTTTCCGAAAATATCGAAGAAAAAAAAAATCGCACAAAAATATCATTACCTACCACAGAGATTCCAATGAAAACGAAGTCATGAAAAAATAAAATAAAAAAAGAACAACAAAAAAGAGAAATTGTGAGTCTACAATGTCTGGATGCCACAGTCTATCTCAGTGGTCGGCAAACCGCGGCTCGCGAGCCACATGTGGTTCTTTGGCCTATAGAAAGATATCAAGTTTTATCCAAAATTCAAACTATATTTCAAAGATTTATTTCCGAAATATTTTCACCAAAAATTTACAAGACATCGAAAATCAATAATTTACTGTACCTTTCCAAGTTTTCTTAACTTTAAAGATTAGCTTGTTAATAAGTAAGATGCCTTCATCATATTATTATCCGCCGATATGATGATGATGATGAAGGTATCCTAATTCTTATTTTTAGCTAATTAATTTTAGGAAGCGTTGTGGAGTGAAAGAGGATGGGAGTTTTAAGGATTAAGAAAAGTATATTGCGATAGTTTGGATACACAGAAAGGATTGGCTCTCTTAAGAAATCTTATCTATATCTACGAGTATAAAACAAAGTCGCTTCGCGCTGTCTGTCCCTATGTATGCTTAGATCTTTAAAACTACGCAACGGATTTTGATGCCGTTTTTTTAATAGATAGAGTAATTCATGCGGAAGGTTTTTGTGTATAATACATTAAGGTTTTGTGCAAATTTGCTGAAATATGACGATTATTGTCGAAGATGTCGGAAAAAATCATGCCAACTGGGAGCTTTACTGGCGTGCGCCGCGTAAACCGTAAGAGATACATCAAATTTACGTTTTACAGAATTGTATATCTAAAATTTAGGAGACTATAACCTGCCAGAGGTCGATTGGGTTGCCGGCACACACAGTACCACTCCCGTGTGTGATCACTTGAGTGTGTTTATGTCATTCTTAAACGCACATCAATTCAACACTATAAAAAATATGAGCGGAAAAATATTAGACTTAGTTATTAGTAATGATGACTGCACCATTTCTTCACCCACAGATTATTTATTACAACTCGATAACCACCATCCTCCATTCTGTGTATTGTTTACGCCACGTTTGCCTTACAGTTCCATGGAGCGCAGGACAATAAAAAAATATAATTATCATAAGGCAAATTACGATAAAATTAATGACGACTTAAAGGAAATAAATTGGAAAGACGCTTTAAATCACGAAACAGTTGACGAATCTCTAAACACGTTCTATAATGTAATGTTTAGTATTATTAAAAAACATGTACCATTGACTACTTGTAAATCTAATAAGTTTCCCGTTTGGTTCTCAAAACCTCTTATACACATTTATAGAAATAAGACCAAAGCTTGGGTTAGATGGAAAATGTATCGCAATATTTCGGATTACGAGCAGTTCTCACTATACCGCTCCAGATTCCAAGATGAATGTAAGAACTGCTACAAAAAATACATTAATTCTGTCGAAGATAGTATTCGGAACAACGTTAAACACTTTTGGACTTTCATTTCTAACCGAAAAAATAGTACTAAAATTCCTTCTACTATGAGTTATAACAACCAGTCAACTAACAACCCAGAAAAAATTTGTAATCTTTTTTCAGACTATTTTAACTCTGTTTATGAGCCTTCCACTTCTAGTAATATTCCATCCTTGCATGATGAATGTTCTGAGAGCTGCACTCTATTAACTGACATTCAGCTTACTATCGATGAAGTACTTAGTGCGCTCAAAGCACTGGATCCTTCTAAGGGGCCAGGATCAGACGGTCTACCAATAACCTTTATAAAGTCGACTGCTGTTAATCTGTGTATCCCATTGCATATTATATTTAATTTATCAATCTCACAAGGAATCTTTCCTCAAGCATGGAAACTTGCTAATATAACCCCTATTTACAAGTCAGGACCTAAACAGGATGTCCAAAATTATCGTCCTATATCAATATTGCCAGCTTTGTCAAAGGTTTTCGAGAGATTAGTACATAATCAAGTATATCCTCTCATACATAGCAATATAATTCAGCAACAACATGGTTTCGTCAAAAGAAGATCAACTACAACTAACCTGGTGACTTTTGTGGACTACTTATTCAACAATATGGACTCTCGCATTCAAGTTGACACTGTTTACACTGATTTCCGGAAAGCCTTTGACAAAGTTGACCATGAGCTGCTCTTAAGAAAAATTGCATTTAATGGTATACGTGGTGATCTATTGAGATGGTTTTCCTCTTACGTTTCTAATAGAACTCAGAGGGTTGTGGCAAATGGTTTCAATTCCAACACTCTAAGAGTTACTTCTGGAGTACCCCAGGGCTCTATTTTGGGACCTCTTTTGTTCATAATATTTATTAACGATATCAATACATGTTTTCAAAATTCAAAAATTTTACTATATGCAGACGATCTAAAAATTTATAAGCCTGTCAAAAATTTACATGATTGTCTCCTCTTGCAGGAAGACCTAGACAGGTTCTCTGCATATTGTTTAAATAACAAACTCCAACTTAGCATATCTAAGTGTTGTTGTATAAGTTTTACTAAGAATAAAAACATCCTAATGCATCCATACTCCCTAAATAACGTAATTCTAACAAGAAAAACACTGGTTCGTGACCTTGGAGTTCTATTGGACAATAAACTACACCTTGACGCTCATATTAGTAGAATAGTGAACAATGCCTTCCGCATGTATGGTTTCGTGATGAGATCAGCTACAGAATTTGTCCGCCCATATACATATATATATCTTTATAAATCGTTGATCAGGTCGCAGTTGGAGTACGCTGTTGCGGTGTGGAATCCCTTCTATGGTAAATACTCAGAGGCGATTGAAAAAGTTCAAAGTAAATTTTTGAAAGCCGTGCATTTCCGTTGTTTTCACACCTATGCATCTTATAGTGATCTTTTAAATAAGTTTAATCTACAAAAACTTAAAGCCAGACGTATTACTTTGGAAACAATGTTTTTGTTTGACCTCTGTAACAACACATATGATTGTATGGATATTAGTAATAAGATTTGTTACGTAGTACCTAGAACAACCATAAGCCGAGGGGTGCGTGCACGACATCTATTTGCTGTATCTTCTAGTCATACGAACGCAGGCTTACGAGCGCCCCTACGACGCCTTACCAATCAGTATAATAAGACCTTCCATAATATTGACATCTTTGCTGTTTCTGTTGGAAAATTTCGATACCTTGTTCGCAAAACAATCATAGATTTAACTCCATAATGTTTAAACTATAGACTGTATTTATTCTTTTATTATTTTTGCATGCCTGTTTAGATTTATCATTAACCACATTATGCATACAATTATGATGTAATTGTAATCGCACATCGTAATAATTTTTAATATCCTGTTTTAATATTATGTGGAAAATGTCGTGGGTTATACATTTGCTCACTCTTTACTTAGCTCTAATTATTTTGTAATATTTAATGTGTAACCGTTTATTTTCCCAAATAAATAAAATAAATAAATAAATAAATAAAAGAGTTCAAAAATAAAGTCCGCGATAGCATATGTCTATCTTCGAAGGATGACCTACAGTAACTATTTTTATCTTTCAGAATTTGATAAACATTTCATTGTTATTTCCGAAGCTATTTTGACCGGTATTTTATTATCCTTATCCAATAAAATATGTTATTTAAATTGGGCATTTAATTTAGATTAAAATATGCCTCGACATCATATCATTAAAATGAATACTTTAAAAGATATCACAGATTCAAAATTACGCGTGACAAAATAATTATGGTTGCCGACAACGCGGGCGCAGCGGTAGGAATCAATGACTTTTCTCTGATCTGATTCTGATCGAATCCCGGTAGTACGTACCCATGGGGATATTTTCCGACATCCACGCGGGCGAAGCCGCGGGCAAAAGCTAGTTCGTTATAGTATTGATATTTTGCTCTATTGACTAATGAGTTTGCCGACCACTGGTCTATCCGATAATGAAAGTTTCATGTAGTTCAGATGAGCAGTTTTTACTTTACAGATGAATAACAGACAAACAAGTTTTTCTATTCAAATTCATTGTAATTCATTCCACGTGTAAGTAATGAAGATGGTTGTATAACAATAGTTTTAAAAAAGGACAGACGATTGAAATAATACACAAGATTTTCTCAGCTGCTGCTAAAATTTTGCTGAAAAAAAAATTTTTTTTTGTCTCTGTTTATGCTTTGAAATCAAGGATTTCTATCTCGATTTCGGATTCGGAGATTCGGATCTCGATTAAAATTGAATAATAAAAAAAAACATTAGTGATCAAATTCTTACTAAGCTTGAACACTGCACTAAGTCGCCCTACAAAATGTACTGCTTTTTCCTATAGCAATTGCTTAGCAATATTATGTGTTAACACTACTTTCCATTACACACACGACTATAATCTCTGAAAAAAAAAACCATAACTCCTTTCAATACAACTCCATTCATACAAGTTTTACACACATTCACAAAAAACCAGTCAATCAAACGCTTATCGGGAAACGTTTATAAACTTTTCAAACCTATGAAGTAACAGCCCGTACTTCAGAATCACAAAACATGAAAAAAAAACAAGTTTACTAAACTTAAATTATTGAGTTCTACAGCCCCAAAATCGATGATTTTAAACTGACAATGAACCCCATATTTTTTTCCCAAAAAACAGCTTAGTGCCACCCCTAGCCTTTCGTATCGCCGCAGGCGCACGATGTCGCACACGTGAAGAGCAACGTGCTTTGCCCACGTGCCTTCGCATGCGCTCATACATACATTATACATGGTGTAAGCAATAACACCTATAGAAAGAGCCCAATTTTCTAGAAAATAAGAAATTATAATTTCCAAAAAATTCAGTCGTTTTATGTATTTATGAAAATTTTCAGATAATTTACATGTGTTTAAAATAATATGTTTAGAGACAGGATGTTATGTCATCTATTTTGGTTTTGGTTTCTATTCAAGACTGTATCTATGGCATGCCATAGAGTCATATATTTTTTTATATACTGAGGTAGGTTAATAGGTCGATTAACAAAAATGTTCCATCAATGAATCAGGCTTCGTTTCTACGAATTTTGGGAGGAAATTAATGAATTACTATCTCATCTGATCTTCATTAACAATACGATTAACGATGATGCACGCCTAAAAAATCCACTCGCTTATCGCAAGATTCCTAATTTGTATTTTTCGGGTCCCGATAAGTACCTAGTTCCAGGGAGCATTTTGATCTGCCTGCAATGTCTTACTACAAGTCAGAGACCTATTTTCATTCAAGAAGCAACGAAAATAGAATAGATTACTATTCTTGCACACTGCATCTCGCTAATTTAAGTCCAGTTTCTCTTCAGCCTCAGCAACTGTTTTGAACTCGTGAAACCCGTCACAAATCGAGTCCTCAACGCTCCACACAACCAACAATACTATTATTATCTACAATTCTACATTCACGTTCAATGTTAAGGTTAGACAAAGAAACTGAACTATTACATAACTATAGAACGTGCGGCGGTCGTTAATTCTACAGTTATGCCTCACGTGGATGGCGTCTTACAATCTATACGTGCTTGGCTCATGTGGTCCAAGAAACGGTCACGAATTTTCGAAGAGTTTGCTCTAGTAGTACCTTGGATTAATGGTCAAGAGAAGAATTCAGTTTAGGGGTTCCGGAACAGGAGTCACCAAATTCATGTGAAGCAGTTCTGCAAGGTGTGTACGTAAGGGCAATGTAGAGGTCTATTCTTGAAGTATTTTTTTTTAAATTAAGATATCTGCAGGAGAACCAAGATAAGGACATAGCCCGAAAAAATTGTCAAGCTTAAATGGCAGTGGACAAGCCACATTGCTCGCAGAACAAATAGCCGATGAGGTCGAAAGATTCTGGAGGGGCGACCGCGTAGCGTTGGAAGGCCTGGTGGACCGACCGATGAAATGGCGAAATCCGCTGAAAAACCACTGGATACGAGAAGCACATAACCGGTCGATATGGCATGCTTGGGGGAGGCCTATGTCCAGTTGAGGACGTCTTTCGGCTGAAATTATGTACGCATGAGTAATCCTGCTAAATGAGTGCAACCATACACACCTTAATTCACCGGATTGCTTAGTATGAGCAATAGAATTTCGGCAAAAATAGATTTCTGGTAAATAAACAGACTGTCTCTTTACTTGGAAATTAGAAAGGTGGATGAGGGATTATGTCAGGAGTACTGAGGAATTCAACTGAAGACTATTTTATACTAGCTTTTGCTCGCGGCTTCGCCCGCGTGGCGGTCGGAAATTATCACTTGGGAATATCCAGGTAATAAACTATCTGTATGCCAAATTTTATCTGAATCCGTTCGACCGTTTTTGCGTGATTGAGTAACAAACATACAAAATTACACATTTATAATATTAGTAGGATAGTAGGATCTCTTTTACAGATATATTTTGCTTTTCTACTTGTACGTCATCAAACAGCTGACTATCATTCTGTGAATATCCTCTGTAAAACATCAAATATTTTAGGTTCTAGAGGTAATAATTTTGTTGCTTTAAGTATTGACACAGAATACCTGTCCATTCCAAGGTTGCCTGGAAGAGATCGCAGAAAGCGATAAGGCCGCCCATTGTATGTTTTGTAGTGTTAAATTTATTATTTACTATGTATTTTCTGGTGTACAATAAAGTATATATAAATATAAATAAATAATACCTATTCGCTCTGGCACCCAGCGGCAAATTCTCAACCTCCCACCTCTACCTACATCTATTTCGTTAGGCTAGGTTAGCTGCCCCGTTAGCCCCGTGTTCGCAAGCGTGACAGTTGAGCGTGGGGTTCTGGATTTTAATCCCGGATCGGGAAAAGTGTTACTGGTTTTTTCCATTAGGAATGTCTTAGTAACAGCCAGGAGTTTGGAAGCTGGTGATAACCCCGTGGCTCGGAAAGCACGCTCTCCGGTCGTGTCGCCGTCCTATCGGACTATGAGAGTGAGTGAAGAGAGAGTACACCTGTGTCTGCACACTCCCGCGCTGAACTCTGGTCTCCGCTGAGATTGGTCGCCATGGCCGAAATTATGTCTGGAAGACTATTCTTATTTAAGAGGGTTTATCCTAAAAGTTGGCAACGTCGCAAATAACTGTGAAATATTTACCTGTTTTGATTAATTTAGCAATATTACTGTGTGGAAATAAAAATGTGGCTAACTAGCAAACTAGAATATTGATTATGAAATGCAATAATTAATATCGTAACACCGAATATTTCGTTTTAGATGTAAAAAAAACGATTTGAAAATTTTCCAAATGCGTTTTTTACACCTAAAATGGGTACAACATCAAATTCAATGTTATAATTGCAATTGTGAGTAAACTTATAAGTGAAATATTTGACATCTATTTGCGACGTTGCCCACATTCAGAATAAACGCTCTTAAGTTACGTTAGGTTAGAGAGCCAGGCAAATCTTTTCTGAACGTTTAAAATATGGAACATAGTATTATACTCGAGTAGGTGTGTACAGTAGGTCCATTATATTGATTGATAGATTGAAGTAATCGCTCTATAAAGTATTGCACTCCTAGTTGAGCTACACGTGGTACTACACAAGCGTCATGTGCATCAAAATAGCAACTGATATGTAGGTACCTAGTAGTTGTAAAATTGCGCAACATGTTGTTTGCATTATTACACTTGAAGTTTATTATGTGTTCATTACATTCCGTATGTTATATTATTGTTGATTTTATTGTGTTATGTTTGTGCTGTATTTTGTATGGTTTGTTTTTTTTTTTTTTTTAGAATAACTTAGTTTTTCTTTTACATTTCTAGTGACCGCAAGCATGACTTTTGAATGGCCTTAGATTTGGTCCCCTGGGTCAGGCAGTGTTATTGGATTTTTGCAAAAGAAATATCTTAATAGTGTCTGGAATTTTACTCAAACAGTGTAATTGGCTAACACTTACCTACTGGAATTTTTTTTTTTTCTATTGGCAATAAACACACTCCAATATAGTATTTTTTTATTTTTTTTATTCGATTTGTAACAAAACTGGTGAAATGTGAGGCTATCTTTTACTGGCAACTCTGAAGATTAATTGTCGTGTTCTTCAAAACGATTCGTCATACTATCGGATAAGTGGAAGCCTTGTTAATACTCATTATGTAACAATCGATCCTTGGTACCAACGTACTCTAAGAATAAATGATGCGCCGTGTATGAGTGACGATATTTAAATGTACCGCACAATTTTCGGAAGAAAATTAATTTTCTGAGTAAGAGTGAGTATCAAGACAAAAAAAAGACCATGTTAAATAACATGTATTTGGCGAAAAGAGCCTTACTCAGTTACTTGGTTTTGCACATCATAATCTTCAAAAACTTAAATATTTTTTTAGAATAATCTAAGGTATGAAAATAAACGATCTTATTGTTACACACAACACTACACTACGTAATGACGTAACACATACGTTATTAGTGTTTGTTGTGAAATAACAGATCAGTATCTTTAGTTCTGTACCCGTTTTACGTAATATTAACGTCATTCAATAAGAATTACCCTTGAAGGAAACGGAATCGGGGAATGTAGGTTTTTTTCCATGAAATTTTGACAAATATTCGTGTGGGTATCATAATAATTTAATAGTAAAACTAGTAATAAATGGGCCTCGAGTACCACGATTGCTGGGACAAAACGGTTCAGGATTAGCTCTAGAGTATGTAGAATTTCGGTCCCAAAAGTGGACCGAATTGACCTATTAGTACAAATCAACGTGACTATGTTGCATTTTCTTGTACGTACCATTATGTCTTAGGATTATCTTAGTACCTAGGCGACCGAGCTCTCTGTGGGGAAAATCGAGAAAACGATTTTTTCCAGATATGAGACCTAGCTACATCGATGTTCGATGTTTCGCCCCCGTAAACCCCTACATTGCAACTTTCATCGAAATCGTTAGAGCCGTTTTCGAGAACGTGATTTTATACAAACATTGCTCATTTAACAGTACCTATAGGATTTTATTCAAAACATCTCTGGGTCGGGAGAGGATTTTTTCTCGAAATCGGAAATCGCCTAAAAGTAATCAATACCCGTAGGGTGCCAGACGGAACCGGCTCTCCATACAAGAAAAGTTTTTTTTTCGGCTTTTTTTGCTCGATCTTAATACAGTACGAAACCCTTCGTGTGCTAGTATTTAAGAAGGTTATTTTTTTGTACAAGAAGAGATATTTGCCTTGCAGTGTAGAACGGGCTAAAAAATAAATGAACAAAACTTGTAATCGTTTCCAAAAATATGCAAATCTTTAATTATATTTTTATGACTATAAGCAAAAAGTTGTTATTTAACAAATATGTATTAAATGCTTAAAAGATAAAAATATGAAACGCGATCCGGTCACGTTTTGTTATTCAATAGTTTCTGTGATAATTGAATTAGTTTTTTGTGAGTCATTGATATAACTATACTAATGCAAACACTTTTTTCAAAACAATTTGTTGATAAAACACAAACCACATTATTACTTCTGTAGAGAATAATTTTGGATATTTCACGATTGATTGTTGCTTTTCAGAAACCCATTTTCAGCAGCTAAGGCCCATTGTCCGCTATACCTAAGACTGATGAATTTTAATAGATAAATATAATCCTCTAATATTAAATAAGCAATATTTGTTTATATATATATAATTATATTTGTAATCACGGTCTTGAAAACGGCTCTAACGATTTCGATGAAAGTTGCAATATTAGGGTTTACGGGGGCGGAAAATCGATCTAGCTAGGTCTCATATCTGGGAAAATTGATTTTCTCCGTATTTTCACCCGAGCAGAGCTCGGTCACCCAAAGCTTAAAACAAGATGGCTACCTTAGAATAATGACATAGCAGCATGGAATTAGTAAGTACCTACTGCCATGGCAGCATAGAATTAGTATGTACTATAATATTTATATACTACTAAATGAGCATTATCTACTTTCACCAGAGCACAGCTCGGTCGCCCAAGTACTAATTATTTCAAAATTCAAAAGTCATTTATTCAAACTAGGCTGAGAATCAGCACTTTTCGAACGTCAAAATTACATAAGACAGTCCTCCAAAACGCCCACCCGTTACCACTTCCTAGTGCGTTAGCTGGGAAGAAGAAGTGGCGCAACAAACTCCCCAGCAGAATTTAATTTATTGATGTTTGCACTGATAACAGTGCGGCTGTTAACTACCGAACAATCCTCGACGAAAAGATTTGAATCTTGATTTAATAACCTATTTACAATATTAATACCATATTTACAAAATATCTGAACTGATACTTTTAAGAGGAGCACGGGTCAAACGAAGGTTAAGCTACGCTTGCCGCCGTCGGTTCGTGGATGGGTGACCATCCATTATGTATCAAGACCCCTCAGTGTCTCGGAAAGCACGTTGCCCTGGCTGTCATTAGTAGATCTTTGACAGTCGTTACGGCCCGGGTAGTCAGAAACCCAAAAGTCTGCGTGAAAACCAAGGGATATCGTGTTGAGGAGTTGGGAGGTCAGATAGGAAAATACTGGTATTCAACTGCATCCGGTTTGACTGGAAGCTGACCCTAACATAGTTGAGAAAATGCTAGGCAGATGACTAAAAATACAATTAAAAAGCTGTGTGGAAAATGTAAAAAAAATATCCACAGAAAACGAAACCACGAATTCTGTAATGATTTCAATTCTTCCTTTTGAAAATAAAATCGTGCTTACATTCCACTTTGTGATGCAAAAATTGGTTAAAATCGTTTTTTAAACCTCTAAAATAGGAACTACGTGCTAACCTCTACCAAGTAACGCTTTCAGGCTTTCAGATAAAAACATCTACTGTATACAAACATCTACCAGAAAATAGTAGGCATACCAAAATCCTTTGAACATAACTCAGACAACCTTCAAAAACAATTATAACAATGGAAAATTTAATTCAGAATAACAATCAGGGTATTTTCCTATACGAAAATATGTTATGTACAGCTAATGTAATAACAATAGGTGTAAACTATGGTAACAAATCGAAGGGCGGTATGGTTACCGAAGGTTGGTAAGTGTTCAAGGCTATCCTTGCACATTTTGTAGATAGGTTTGTCTTGCGGCTATGCCTGATGTAGTCACTTTTGAAGGAATTCTGAATTGATTCTGAAGTGTTTTTTGTTCCAGCTGTTGCCGCTGTGAATCTTCAAAAATAATTATCTTTATGCTTGGTATTTCATGAATCAGTTTTATTTTTCTGAATAATCTGAAAAGCGATACATCTGCCATGCGGCGCCCCTGGCGTTCAAAAACTCGCGGTGCCCCTGGCGTTGTGCAGAGCACTGGCTGGCGCAGCAGTATGGCCACAGTAAGTCGGGCTATGCGCCACCTGGCGGCGGCGGGGCCGTAACATTTTCTTTCAGAACAAAATAAAAAAAAAAAAATCTAATTAGTCTGTCAGTCAGAAATATTTGACTCGTATTTTTTGCTATTTAAAAAAAAATGCATAATAATAAAAAAATACTTAGTTATAACGCCTTTTAAGTTGGGGAGTCGCTACGTCACAAATAAGTATAAAATCTACATACTCTTGACGTCATGGCAAATTTTTACTCATTGTATCGCTGAAATCTTTAGATTAGACATCCCTATTTCACGGGGAGAGATTCTAATGAAGAAATTGCTGATTCTGATAAAATCATAATGTTATTTCATTGACTTATTTTTCTTGTAAGTGTTGTAGCAACTTTTCTCTGACGTTACAACCTCTCAGTTTTCGTTCAGACTTTCAGTGAGGCAACGAACAATGAACGAACATTGTATAATTGCATAGCACATGTGTGAGTACTATGTACCGACTATAAAGGTACCATTTAGGTACTGGATATTTCTTTCATTGCCTTGAATGTGCCTTGGCGGCTGAGAGTATGTCATGCTCACTCTAATGTCTCGCTGACGGTGGCGCATGTGTTGGATCATTTAGCTCCCTTCAAAATGGTTGAGCTGAATGGTGCTATCCATGCGTCATGTTCGTGAATGGGCGCCGTCAGTAGGGACTGGTCATCTCTTAGCTACCACGGCTTATTTTTTTTATTTTTTTTGTTACGGACGCTTTTAACGTTTTGCATTTTTCTATCATGTATAACTTCAACATGAATGATGTAACCAATATTTTGTAACCATATCATGATTTAAAAGAGTGTCCGTGGAGTTTCTTGCCCGTTCTTCTCCATAGGTACATACTACGCTTTGGAATGGGCAATCTAGCATCATCTTTCTGACTGACCGACCCTTGACAATTCAAAAGTGCCTATAATTGGTTTATTTGAAATAAATGCTTTGAGTTTGAGTTTGAATCCAATAACACTCGATTTTTATAACTGTGCGCTTGGAGCTGTCAAAATCGTAGGTTGTTGTAGTATTGAATTCACCCGCCCGGTGCTTCGACGCCTCTTAATACGCTCTACACAACTCGTGTCGTCTCCACAGTTCTTTCTTATTATTCGTTCATTTGTTATTGTTATTATTTAAACCACTTACACTGTAATATTTTGACGTTGACAGGCGCACAGTTTTAAAAATCGTGATAAACACAGACATATTTACAAAATTTTCAAATACTTACATAATTATTTAACGAATCTAGAATATTCGTCACGCGATTAAAACTACGTCACACAACACATGAGGTTTCCCTCTTAACTATAGCGATAATATAACACAATACAAGTACACGGCGTACTTAGTTAAGTACACCAAGTACTTGTCAACTATAACTTTGTTGTTTTCACGTGCTATGTGTAAACTATGAGTAATTGTTTTGTTTTCGCCTAATTTCTGAGAAAATGGGTAAGTTGTTGATACTTTGAAAGTAGGATATTTCCTTGGAAGTGTTATTTTGAGACGTAATATGGTTACAGTTTGATACCAAGTTTCAGATCTATTATAACAACGTTTAATATGAAGAAGTGTTTATTTAGAGAGTTCTAGAATGTAGTATAAACTGTTTTGTCTCTGCATCACCCTAAGGTTGACTGGTAGAAAGTCCGCCTTTGTACGGTTTTTTTTTTCTTGTGCATAAAGTTATAATAAATAAATATGTCTAGTTAAACAGTAAAAACTGTGAAAACGTCGAAAAAAAAAATTTGTTAGGCGCAGTTCGAGCCCGCGCCGCAGTTTCGTGAAAACGTGTGGTGAAGTTGTAATAAATTTCTTAAAAAAAAAAAAATGTTTATTGCATTCCTTACGATGCAAGCTTTCATAGCTTGTGATATTTTTCAGTTCTGAGCAGATTTACGGCCGATATGAGACTACATCTTTTTACAACAGATTTACTTACGGTTTCTCATACTGCCGTTGCTATTTGCTCAGCACTAGATTTTTTAAGGTCACTGCATTCCTTATGATGCAAGCTTTCTTCGATTGGTATTTTTTAAATTTCTGAGCATATTCACGGCCGATATGAGACTTTATATGAAATTATTTTACTATTGTCAACTTCATATGCATTTATGCCACTATTTTACGAAATATTTTATTGTATCTCTTTAGGTTCTGGTAGTCCTTTGTCAACTCTTGGGAAGGAAACCAGAATCACCGTTTTAGCTGAATACGTTATTGCACTATACGATCTGGAATTTCGACATATAGTGAAAAATATAGGGTTGCGCTCATGCGCATGTGACGTCATAGGCAAATTTACTACCTCTAAATTGTTATAAATAAGACCTATCTTTTGCGTGCTCAACCATTACTATATAGCATTAGGTCAGAAATATTTAACTTACTACCAGAAAGTACTGCCGCACTCCGAGCGAAAAGACGTTTTCAGGTGAAAAATTGCGTCCAACTGATGGCCGCTAAATGCACGTATACTAGAAAAACACAATGACAACACAATGACAGCTCAATGACGAGGCGCGAGTGTAAGACGCAGTTGTCACACACACCATCATAACAAAGTTGGCTTGTGTGTTCTTTTGCAGCGCGACACTCCATTTAGACATATAAATAATGAAAGATATATTTATACTCTTTATGATGTACAGATGTACACCTCACACCAAATAAAAAACCAAGACATACCACTGCTGCGGACGGTGAGCAATGGGTAGCTCGCCGACCGATTAGGACCAGGCCCGGGTCGACGGCGCGTTGTGTTCCACGCGCGCCTCAAAGAGATGTCAGCACCAACTGACGGGTTCCGTAAGGGCCAATGCCTGCCAGGGTTGCGAGTTTGTTCGAAAGGGATATCGCGGCCCCGGCACACAAACGAAAGGAACACGGGTGGGTTTCAGTCAGTCAAAGTCTGACACACCCTCCCGCCCCGCCCAGAGCGGAAGAAGTTATTTGATAATTTCCCACCCAAAAAAAAAAAAATAACCAAGACATACCACTGCGATCAAAACAGTGAAGCATGCCAAAACTACACCTCCGCTCTGTGCATACACTCTGTGTTTACGCAAAACTAGTATACATACCATTGTTACGCACTACTATTAATTAAAACAAAACATGTCAAATACACAGGATTCCGGCATTTAATGATAAACAATAAAGGCTCGTGCAGACTGGGGCGACTTATCGCTCGGCGTGATTCTGCGATATGTATCCGTAGAACAATTTCTATGAAAACGCGCGCGACTCCACACACCAGAGCGAACTGTCGCGCCGCCAGAGAATACACTCTTGTGTCGCGTCGCTGGCATGTTATCTCGACGATGTCGACGCGACGCCATACAAAATTATCCTTCGGTTTCATGCTGAGGTTGCGCCAGTCTACATGAGCCTTAAAGGATGCTTGACATTGCTCCTAAACCATGAAGAATTTTCAGTCATATTGTATAATACATTAATACTACCATAATATATATATAATATATTAATACCTTTGTACTCATAATTATGTTTATGTCGTATTTGTATCAATTTTACTGTGTGTACATAAATAATAAAATAAATAATAACTATGGATGTGTGAAGACGACTGTCTTAATATTCTGCCCAGGCTTTTCCCAACTATGTTTGTGTCGGCTTCCAGTCTAACCGGATGCACCTGAATACCAGTATTTTACATGAAGCGACTACCTATCTGACCTCCACAACTCAGTTACTGGGTAATACGATAAGGTATCGTATTACCCAGTAACTAAGTAGCTAAGACTGGTCGAATCGCTGAATCATACTCGGCAAATATAAATACTCGGAAAATGTATACTCGGCTCCAGTCGGTCGGTGACGCTGAATCGCGTGTACTCGGGTCCGGTTGGTCGGTGACGCTGAATCGGGTATACTCGAGTCAAGCCAGGCTGAATCGCGTATAATCGGCTCCAATCGGTCGGTGACGCTGAATCGGGTATACACGGCTCCAGTCGGTCGGTGACACTGAATCGGGTATACTCGGGTCCAGTCGGTCGGTGACACTGAATCGGGTATACACGGCTCCAGTCGGTCGGTGACACTGAATCGGGTATACTCGGGTCCAATCGGTCGGTGACGCTGAATCGGGTATACTCGAGTCAAGCCAGGCTGAATCACGTATAATCGGCTCCAATCGGTCGGTGACGCTGAATCGGGTATACACGGCTCCGGTCGGTCGGTGACACTGAATCGGGTATATTCGGGTCCAGTCGGTCGGTGACACTGAATCGGGTATACACGGCTCCAGTCGGTCGGTGACACTGAATCGGGTATACTCGGGTCCAGTTGGTCGGTGACACTGAATCGGGTATACACGCCTCCAGTCGATCGGTGACACTGAATCGGGTATACTCGGGTCCAATCGGTCGGTGACGCTGAATCGGGTATACTCGAGTCAAGCCAGGCTGAATCACGTATAATCGGCTCCAATCGGTCGGTGACGCTGAATCGGGTATACACGGCTCCAGTCGGTCGGTGACACTGAATCGGGTATACACGGCTCCAGTCGGTCGGTGACACTGAATCGGGTATACTCGGGTCCAGTTGGTCGGTGACACTGAATCGGGTATACACGCCTCCAGTCGATCGGTGACACTGAATCGGGTATACTCGGGTCCAGTCGGTCGGTGACACTGAATCGGGTATACACGGCTCCAGTTGGTCGGTGAAGCTGAATCGGGTATACTCGGGTCCAGTCGGGCTGAATCACGTATACTCGGCTCCAACCGGTCGGTGACACTGAATCACGCATAATCGGCTCCAGTCGGTCGGTGACACTGAATCGGGTATACTCGGGTCCAATCGGTCGGTGACGCTGAATCGGGTATACTCGAGTCAAGCCAGGCTGAATCACGTATAATCGGCTCCAATCGGTCGGTGACGCTGAATCGGGTATACACGGCTCCAGTCGGTCGGTGACACTGAATCGGGTATACACGGCTCCAGTCGGTCGGTGACACTGAATCGGGTATACTCGGGTCCAGTTGGTCGGTGACACTGAATCGGGTATACACGCCTCCAGTCGATCGGTGACACTGAATCGGGTATACTCGGGTCCAGTCGGTCGGTGACACTGAATCGGGTATACACGGCTCCAGTTGGTCGGTGAAGCTGAATCGGGTATACTCGGGTCCAGTCGGGCTGAATCACGTATACTCGGCTCCAACCGGTCGGTGACACTGAATCACGCATAATCGGCTCCAGTCGGTCGGTGACACTGAATCGGGTATACTCGGGTCCAGTCGGTCGGTGACACTGAATCGGGTATACACGGCTCCAGTCGGTCGGTGACGCTGAATCGGGTATACTCGTCTCGAGTCGTATATTTTCACTTCAATTGTGTGGTCATATGCACACGCCCACTTTTTTTGTTTACAATATCAGTAACAAAGCATTACAAATACCCACACCAGTGTGCAAGCATCGTTACAATACATGTGATAACTGGTACAAAGCCTGAAACGTGACTGAATGTGACGCAAAGACAACAGTACCTGCCATGTTTTATATTGAACTCTATTGACAATGTAACCTGCCCTATTGCGTTGCATAAAGCTTTCAGTTTACAAACAATAGTAAGTAGACAAATAATTGATAGGTACTGAAAATTACAGAATTTTGTAATGTTTACGAGTTATTTTACCTAACTGCGCCCTGTGGTTTCACCCGCATAAGTCTCGATCCCGTGGGAATATCGCGATAAAAATTACACGATGTCCTAACCCAAGTCATGGTCTACCTATGCGCAAAATTTCATCAAAATCCGTCCAGCCCTTTAAGCGTGAACGCGTAAAAATCAAACATACAAAAAATCTAATCTTTTCTCTTTATTATTAGATAAATATAAACAAATAATATTAGTTTAGATGATATAACATCAAGCCGGTATTCTCAGAAGGGGTAGTTTTTTCACATAGTGACCGTTATGTTTAAGTCCCATGTAAAAGAGGGGTGAGCCTTTAACAAGGCGTAAATTTAAAAAAAAATCCTGCTCAAGAATCTTAATATCACTTTGCTTGGCCTAGGTATCGAACCAAGAACCCCACAGTCACGACCACTTGCCCAACGAGAGGGTCACCGAAACTTGCTCATATAAAAAATCTACAAAATTCAAAACTCATTCATTCAAACTAGGCTGAGAATCAGCACATTTCGAACGTCAAAATTACATAAGACAGTCCCCCAAAAACGCCCACCCTGCACCACTTCCAAGTGCTTTAGCTGGGAAGAAGAAGTAAGCAACAAACTCCCTAGCAATAAACACAGGTTACCAATCTTTAGACATAATAAAGCTGTAGTAACCTATTTGATAACCGAACAATGTATGTATGTTTGTGAGCTCAGAAACGTGATCAGGTCTCGTGCTCACAATTGTATCGCTGTAGATCACGTAGAGAAATTCTAGCAAATCCTATTAGTTTCTGGCGTTGGAAACTTTTGTGGTAATTTTCTTCAGGATCTTTTCACATGAAAAAGGCTATTTAATAGATAGATCTTTTCTTAGCGTGTCGATGGCAGTCTAAATAGACACTGCCCAAAATTCGGCCACGTGTTTGGCGCCATCACTAGCGTCCATTAGTTCCTGACGAGCAGCTGCCAGGACACGCAGGAGACGACATTAAGTGTCTCATCGTTTGTGGAACAGCACCACATTTACACTCCAAGGAGGAGTTGTCTATGAATCTCCAACAGATTTTCCTTGCTTCGTCCAACCTGGGTCCAGAGTCTGTTTACAGATAGATCATAGTTAGGTATGATTTTTTCATCATCTCTCGAAAGTAAACCGGAATTTCTGCTAGTTTACTATATTAACGTGAATTTATTACCCTAAAAAAATATTTTACCATTATAAAATACTATCGATGACGTACTCGTATATTTAGTAACCTAATCCACTTAACTGATCCTATAGAGTCATAAAAAACCCTGTATGAAATCGACACGTGTTTCACCCCTCAACGAGGCATCCTCAGGATGACGATTGACTTATTGCGAACCAGACAAGACGTGTTGCCATGCCAAGCGCCGACCGCAGAGTGAGCCGCACCGCCCGACACTACTGGTCGGTCCATCTCGGCTGCGATCGTTATCAGCACGATAAGGGGCGAACCATCGCAGCAAAGGTAAGCTTGGAATACTCGTATTAACAAAAATAATTCCACAGTTATTAAGAAATAAATACGCACGCTAACACCCAATGATTTCTAAAGCATCACGAGTTTAAGGGAAACCCTCCAATTCCTTTAATAACCAAACTTTTCTCCCATTGTTACTCCTAATTAACACATTGTTATAACATATTGTTTTAATATTAATTATTGTGTTGTTTCATACATGTTTTGAACATTGTTTTCAGATAGGAAACGCCTTTGATAAAGTAACTACAATTGGATTTTGTATGTTTTTGTTTTAGAGGTAGGAAGACAAGGTCATTTATTTTAAGATTTAGTTACGATACATAAGTTTTGTGTTGCTAACGGTATTGTCAGCGATTTCCGAACTTCCATCCATATATAATCTAGTTGCTCCACGTCTTCAATAACTCACACTTTCACTGCACTCAATTAAACACACATACAATCACAATCTGAATAATTTTGAAGGATATTGCTTATCCATTGCCTCATATGTTCGAAAAATGTATCTGCTCAACAAAAATAAAACGCAATGAAAGAAAGAAAGAAAGAAAATACATTTATTTAGCACAGACTACAGACAATGAATGTTTATGAACTGTCAAAATGACAGCCATTGCTACTGTAATTGTGGTACGCAATTACCTCGCTGCTGAGTCACAACTGCGGCACGCAAACTTGCGAACAGATTATTTTGACTGCCCTGTCTTCAACAGACCAAACCTGTTTTTATTATAATTTGAGCATTAATTTAATTATTTAAATAAATAGACTAATTCAACGTACAATCTGTTCGTGGGCCAAAATGATCAAAGATTTCGATCATTTTCATGAATTCCCCTTTCATGAAAGTGCCGAAAGTGACTTTTTAATAATAAAAGATAAGTATGTACAAACTTACCACCACGTTACTATGTAAGCATAAGTAACCAGAGGGCTGGTCTCTTTTTTGGCCAAAGAATCAGCATCGCTATATAACGTGGCAGTGCTGCCAGCCTTTTGGGCACTTTTTCTGTTGACAGCGATGCGCACGAGTTTTTTGATGACCTATGATTCTTTCCCCTTCCTTTTTTATACTTATACATAATATTATTATTATTTTAAGACTGTTAGCTTTTAAATCTTGTAAATATTTTTTTTCTCGATACGAATAAATAATTACCATAATCTAAGGTTAGTCAACAAATAATATATAATAAGTTTACCCGACTCCTTGAAGCTACTTAAGATCACGAGCTTCAAGAAGAAATTATCATTGTTTCTAATCCATAAATGTTATTACACTGTAGATGAACTCCATAATGACAACAATATTATTATAATTTGACTAAGTAATTAATGTGTGTTTTTGTTGTATATTGTGTGATTTTTGCATTGAATTTAATACTAAGTAACATCGAAGCTAATTAATCAAAAAATACCTTACTAAATTTGTAAATACTTAATTTATTATGACTTTGAATTTAATTTTAATATTATTTTACCTACCTACTGTAATTATAAAATTTGTACGCTAATGGCAAAACATAGAGAGCCAACTGAATTTTAACTGAAGACCAAATGTATGAACCTGTGTTTAACAAATAAATAATCATTCATTCATTCATTCATTCATTCATTTCATTCAAATAAATTAATAACAGAATTATTCAAGTCTGCTTCTTCTTCTTCTTTTCGTGTGGTTAGTGACTAACCTGGTGTCAGCGTTTTAAAGCCGCCCATGGGCCTCTGACTTGGCTTCACATTCCGTCGAGTAATATCTCTCAGGCATGCCGGTTTCCTCACGATGTTTTCCTTCACCGTTTTTGAAGCAAGTGATAATTATACAATACGCACATGAATCCAAAAAGTCAGAGGTCTTGGGTTCGAGCTTGAGACCTATGACTTAGCACACCACTTGGTTATCACTGCTAGTAAAGTAAAGTATGCTGTATTCTCATTTTTCTTAAAGGCTGAGCTATCTTCAGCTAAAACAATCAAATACCCACGTTATAATAAATGCAGACACAGCACATGCGTCTGCGCATTCCAATTATATAAGACGTGACACATTATGATATAGTTTAACAAATTATGTCACGATTTAGATAACGTTTTATCTTAATTATTTAACAGATAGTAATAAATTCTATTGAATCTGATTATTTGTAGATTTTTCTTTATGTTGATGTTAATTTATGTTACGTGCAGATTTTTTAGATAGGAGAGTTCGTTTGCCTATGTATCTTCCCAACTTTATACCCGATTTTGTTAGAAGAAGGTTTATGTTTTTGGGTGTATGGGTCGATTGAAAGTTAAGCTACGCTTGCCGAGGTTGGTCCCTGGATGCTCGACTTGGGTTCCAAACTTTACCTCGGTTGTCTGAAAACCTTGTTGTTGGTTGGTGTCATAATCCACCCCTTTTATTCCAATCCCTACAGTATTACTAAGTAACAGTACTATTTCTCGGCAGTGACCTTGAAATAATTATCTACGGCCGCTCGGTAGATAAAACTTCCGCGTCCGTGCGTAACTGCCGCGCACTCAATACTGTTGCGTGCTGAGTACGCTGAGATTTCGAAGCGCATCAATAAAATATAATACTGTTACTTATTTGTACTGTGACGCCACCGGTGCTGCGCTCCAAGCTCCAAGGCTCGATCGCGTGAGAATATCGGGATAAAAAACATCCTATGTCCTTCTCTTGGTCATGGTCTACCCATGTGCCGAATTTCATCCAAATCCGTTTAGACGTTTTAGCGTAAAAGCGCATAATTATTACGTATTTTTATGCAGTACTAGATTCTGCCCGCCTGCTCTATTACTTCATTTTCAGTAAGCGTTCCTTCTGTTTTTTTTTGCCTCGGGTCTTAAGGGTCGTAGCGTGATGTTAAATAGCCTTCCTCAATAATTAACTATTTATTTTTCTTCCGCCATTTTGCACTTTAAAATATTAGGTAAACTTGTAAAACTTGCGCTCGTAACACGTGTGCCTCGCGCGACGATTGACAGCGAGCGAATGACGTACTTGCGGTTGGCAAGTGCCGTCTACATGGTCGGGCGCCGACTCGACCTCCTCTATTCGTCCTTGGTCGCTAGCGCAGCTCTTTAAACCAAGGTCGTTGGAAGGTCAAACGAAATTTGGTTGTAAACCATCATCTACACGGTTTTAAACCACCAAGTTCACTTCTATCGGGACGTGGTTGGCGACCGTGTAGCAGTCGCCTTAAAGATTACAGCTCTGATAAGAAATTGCTTACGCAAGCAACAAAGAAACGCTATCACCGTACTTAACCCTAATCTAACTCAAATATTTACCGATTATTACCGATAATCGCTATCTGTTATGTAATAATCGATTTATTTTATCGTGTATTACCTTATATTGTGTAAACTCAATCGATTCTGGACAAAAATTAAATCGATATCAGTATAATTTACATTTTTTGTATTTTTATTGCATATGATAATAATATTCAAAGTAGGTAAAATAAAATTATGGATTCAGAGGTACTAGAACGACACAAAGAACACTATATTTCCACTTCATCATAGTTGCATAAGTATTTATTATTTTAAATGAAATTATAATTATAAAAATTGCAGTAATATTTATTTTAGAAGTATAATGTATAAGGTATGTAAGTATATTCGCATGAAGTATATACTCATTAAGACTGCGGAGTTTCACTAGCTAATTTAATCTGACCCTGTATACGCTTGCTCTTAGTTAGATATTCTAGCTAAAATATAGAAGGGGCTGTTCTTCTTTTCGTGTGGTCAGTGACTAACCTGGTGTCAGAGTTTTAAAGCCGCCCATGGGCCTCTGACTTGGCTTCACATGCCTTCGAGAAATATCCCTCAGGCATGCCGGTTTCCTCACGATGTTTTTCTTCACCGTTTTTGAAGCAAGTGATAATTATACAATACGCATATGAACTCGGAAAGTCAGAGGTGCGTGCCTTAGGTTCGAACTCGAGACCTAACTTGGCAGTCCGTAACACCCCTAAGCTATCACTGCAACTACAATAACACTGCTGCACTTTCGGTATTTCTAACTACTCGTAATTCATATAGGAATGGAACAGTAATCAATAATCTTGGTGCTTATAAAATAATGGGTTCCCTGTCAAATAAATTGACTGGTAAATTACACTATAAATGTCACCACGTGAAAGGAACTGCAATCTCTACAAAACGTGACCGGTATAAACAAACAAACAATATTATTAGTTATGTTAGTCACTGCATAATTAATTTGTTATTACATAACGTTATATTGTGTAGGTATTTGCATAATCAGACTAGTAGATCCTCGCGTCTTTTGTTCTAAATGATAATAATGAACTAACTTACTAAGGGATTTGTTCGCGACCATCTAGATTTTAGCTTACCTAACTAGCCTTTTCCCAACTCTGTTGGGGTCGGCTTCCAGTCTAACTGGATGCAGCTGAATACCAGTATTTTACATGGAGTGACTGGCTATCTGACCTCCACAACCCAGTTACTGTGTAAAGCGATACCCCTCGGTAAGACTGACTGTCAGACTTTTGGGTTTCTTCTGACCTGTAACGACTGTCAAAGATCCAAGAATGACAGCCGGGACCAACGGGTTAACCTTTCCGAGGCTGGCTCTTGAGGCAGGTTTCGAGAAGGTCTCGGAATGTTAAGATCCATCCACGAACTGACCGCGGCAAGCGTAGCTTAACCCAATCGATCGACCTGTGCGGCTGTTATTACTTAGCCATGAGCCCTAAGTATTTGGAATGATTGAAACCGATGCATTAACGTGTTTTCTAATACCTACAGAGTTTTTCATGCATGAAGATCATCCTGCAAACTGAACCATAAAATATGAAACTAGTAGTGCATTAATTAGTATTACATAACGTAAATATTATCAGTTTAATTACTTAGTTATATTAAGTCAACTAATTACATCTGTAGTGACTAATGACTTCTAATTACGACGTTTGTTTGTTTTAGAATGGAATGTAATTTATTACATTTATTTGTTAACGGCAATTAGGTACATCACTGTTTTTATTACAAGAAGCTGAACTACGACCAAAAACTTAGCCCTTCAAATTATACTCCGGTGTAAATTTATTGTAACTTAATATTATAAATGCGAATTTGTTTGTTACACGTTCATGCTAAAACGGCTGAACGGATTTGAATGAAATTTGGTACATGGGTAGACCATAACCTGGAATAGGAAATAGGATACTTTTTATCCGGATATTCCCACGGGATCAAGACTTACCCGGGTGAAAACGCGGGGTGCAGCTAGTTTTATTATAAATGCGAAAGTGAATTTGTTACTTTGTTTGTTACGCTTTCAAACTAAAACGGCTAAACGGATTTAGATGAAATTTAACACACGAGTAGACCATGACCTGAAGAAGGACATAGGGTACTTTTCATCCTGGATTGCAGACGAAGTCGCGGGCAACAGCTAGTTAAAAATAAACTGGAAATATACGAGATTTCGACTTAAATTTGTTTTCGTGAATCCAATTTTTTAAATTTCTTTCACGATGAAAGAAAGAAAACGTTTATTTGGACACGTGATACACAAAACGATAATAAACTTTTGACTCTAATGTGTGTGCCAAATAACAAATGGCTGATGCGAGCAAATAACTTCTGTAACTAAACCAACAGTAGATACCAAGAAAAACTACTGTGACTTACAGTCATACAGAAAGAAAGGAAAGAAAAAAACACATAGAACTCTTACCATGTGGGTTCTTTTTTGACGTATTAATTCAATCTACCTAGCCTTTTCCCAACTATTGGGGTCTGCTTCTAGTTTAACCGGATGCAGCTGAATACCAGTATTTTACATGGAGCGACTGCTTATCTGACCTCCACAACCCAGTAACTGACTGGGTAATACGATACCCCTTGGTAAGACTGGTTGTCAGACTTTCGGGCTTCTGACGACCCGTAACGACTGTCAAAGATCCACGAATGACAGCCGGGACCAACGGCTTAACGTGCTTTCCGAGGCACGGAGGAGTGTCGGTATGTAAAGATGGTCACTATCCACAGAACAACCCCGGCAAGCGTAGCTTAACCTGATGGATCGGCCCGTGCGGTAGTAATTACTTAGCGACGAGCTCCTCATTTGACCTATTAATTTCGGGACCGAAAGACCTATTTATATAACACAACATCACGCCTGTAATCCCCGAAGGGTAAGGCAGAGGTGTACCTATAGTACACCCACATTTCGCCAGTTATGTTTAAGTCCCATGTTATAGGGGGCGAGCCTATTGCCATCAACTGGGCACAAATCCAGACTCCGGACTGCTACTGAGAAATTCCTGATGGAAAAACGCAAGCACTTTGCCTGATCTGGGAATCGAACCCAACTCCTCATGCTCAGTAGTTGTGCTTGCGACCACTAAACCTATTTCAAAGATAAAATTACCTGTATTCCTCTGACAATGTAAATAAATTTTCTACATCTTAAACCTTATCGAACAGACAGCTGTGCTGCTGGGGAGTTTGTTGCGCCACTTCTTCTTCCCAGCGAATGCACTAGGAAGTGGTGAAGGGTGGGCGTTTTGGGGGACTGTCTTATGTAATTTTGACGTTCGAAAAATGCTGATGCTCAGCCTAGTTTGAATAAATGACGTCTGTTTTTTTTTTTCTTGTATTATGGATACCACAATCTAATGACTAGGTCACGACCAGGAAATCTAGCAAACTAGATTATACCATAAAACAGTGAAGTAATTGGAGTGTATTATTATTTTGCACGCCAGTGTACCGTGTATTTCTTTTTATGTAACCAATTGTATACATATGTATGGAAAAACGTGCCGTTTAATACATGCTTTATCTACTTATTTTCAATGCGGCGTGAGTGAATTTTCCAAACATGTCTGTGTTTTGTACGAAGTAAATAAAATATATTTTTTATCACATCTATTTACAAGGTAAATTATTTAAAAAATATAAGTTGCACTTACTTATTTTCTCATTGAGGGTGATAAAAAGTAGAGTGTCCACCTTGGGAGCAACACAATTTTTTAAGCTCGAGTGACGTAACACTCGCCTTTAAAATAGTTGTTTGCTCCCTTGGCAAACAATCTGCCTAATATTAAATCTTGATTTCATGTAGTCACACGTGTGGCATATGGCTTTCATAACAAAATTAACCGGAAATTGAAGAAAATGTATTGCTTGTAATAATGAAAAATTGGTAAAAGTTTATTTCATTTTCCTATGGAGTATGCAGAAACTAAACGCCACTTCCTTAAATTGTTACATCATGCAAATATTTAACTTCGTAAACTACTACCAACGCTACAAAAAAAACATAACCGTCATAAAAACAATGCAGCCAACATAACTTCCACATAACACTGTTATCAATAATTCCAATTTCAAACAAAAACGTGCCATACCATTGCACGCCAGTGTAACATAGTTGCAGGACAGAAGTATGCGAGAACGTGATACTGTGGCGGCCAAGGTCACCACACCACCGCTTCACGTGACTATTAATCCAATTAAGTGTAATTCGTTAAATACTTATTACGTTACACTTGATTATAATACAGTCGGTAATTTGAGATGGTAAGTCATGTTGTAATTTTGTGGGGGTTTGGTTAATTTGCAACGCAGTGTAAAGGAATTTGAGCTTGTGTTATGTTATGTGATTTGTTTGTGACTTATGTGCATACTTCTAGGGATTCTTGGTTCGTTTTCAACTTCTTGGTATTTTCCTCGACTTGAGTTCCAAACCTTACCACGGTTGTCTGAAAACCTGTCCAAATTCCCGAATATTTCACATTTTAATTTAAATGCTAATTGAGTGTCATAATCCACCCCAGCCCTTTTATTCCAATCACCACAGTATTACTAAGTAACAGTACTATATCTCGGCAGTGACCTTGAAATCATTATTTACGGCCGCTCGGTAGATAAAACTTCCGCGTCCGTGCGTAACTGCCGCGCACGCAATACTGTTGCGTACTGATATACACTGAGATTTTGAAGCGCGTCAATAAAATATAATACTGTTAGTTATTTGTACTGTGACGCCGCCGGTGCTGCGATTCCGTGCTCTGTGACTATTATTATCTCACCTCCTAAACCTATAATCCTCAAGTTTCAAAATTTACAAAAAAAATTTTTTTGTCACAATTGTTTCTTCCATTGCACCGATTGTTTACGAGTGTCTCTATACCGTAGACACGTGACTATGAATTATGTATGTCTGACAAAAAAAACTTTAACCTTGTGTGAATATTATAATTGTATGTGCTTATGTAATAGAATCAGGTTTTGGCGAAAACTTGACCGAACGCTTTGTTGAATAGAAATATGTTTTTTGTGTAGAGTTATAGGTAGATTGATTTTCGACTGACAGTACGCTGTAAATAGTGTAGCCTTTGCACGACTGAAGTAAAGGCTACACTATTTACAGCGTACTGTCAGTCGTTCTACACATGCAGTCTGTGGGTCAACTACACGCAGAGGGCATACAGCGCCCTGCGCGTTCAATACAATAATGCGTTCAGGGTGTTGATGGGGTTGCCGCGCTAATGCAGTGCTTCCGGCATGTTTGCAGAGGCGAGAATTTATGGATTTCACGTCCATCATGCGCAAGCGTTGCGCTTCCATTATGCGCAGGGTACGCGCCAGCCCCAACAGCATCCTGAAAACTATATCTGATAGGTGGGACAGCCCCATACTGGGACATTGGATACGCCTACATGCCACTGTGTCGTATTAATTAATAGTTTGTGTTGTTTTTCTGGTAGATGTAAGTACTAACACTAGTTTTTAAGTCGAGTGTATACTAACCAAATGGACTGGTTATGGGTCCGAAATAAAAGATTAAAAGATTATTATTATTTTCATTTATTTGGATGCTATACTCGTACGTAAGGTGACAACAGTCGTAGCTCAGTGGTAACGGCCCGACTTACCAGTTGGAGGTAGTGGGTTGAAACTTTAAACCCAGGCAGGCTCATTAAACCACAACCCACGGTTTGGAAAACTTTGATGATCAAAACATTGAATTAGATTAACATCTATTTATAAATTATGTTAATTAACATTATATTTTAGTTTATTTGAATAGCATTCATGAATATTATCGACCTGAGGCCGTGTACCTTTTAACCTGTTTATGGCGGCCATTGATTAGCAGATAGGACAACCATCAACAGTTTTATCAAGGAGTATCTGTTACCCAGTAACTGACTCTTGGAGGACAGATAGGTAGTCCCCAACATAGTTGGTAAAGGCTAGGTAGATGATGATTTCAGTCTATTGGTTATTTACCTTAGACGGGCTTAATATTTGATCTTCCTCTGAAACTTCTGTAATTAAAAATACCAGTGGCTCGGAGAGTCACAGATTTTTTCCAACTGTGTAGGAATCTGCTTCCAAAATAAAACATGACTTAGAAATCCGGCGATTATCTATACTAATATAATAAAGTTATGGTCTCGAGTTCAAACCCATGGCCTCTGACTTTTCGGATTCATGTGCGTATTGTACTCGAATAATTATCACTTGCTTCAAAAACGGTGAAGGGAAAAATCGTGAGGAAACCGGCATGCCTGAGAGATATTTCTCGACGGTATGTGAAGCCAAGTCAGAGGCTCATGGGCGGCTTTAAAACTCTGACACCAGGTTAATCACTGACCACACGAAAAGATGAAGATATAATAAAGCTGAATAGTTTGTTTGTTTGAACGCGCTAATATCTGGAAATTCAAGTCGGATTTGAAAAAATCTTTCTGCATTTGATAACCCGATTCTTGAGGACCAAGCTATGACCCAAAGGAGCAAAAAGAGAGATCAGAAAGAACGCTAAGTAATAGCACGAGCAGACGATGCGATGTAACGCACAAGCTAGTCCCTTATAAGACGCCAGCCCTGGATCTAGATTTTGAGGCGGGGCAAAAACTGCAGTTATCCGGCCCCCGTCAATCCTTTAGGAAAGATGTGCTAAGGTAGCCCGCGAAATTCAATTCTTCTAGAAATTAAAAGTTTGGCAGCTATATATTAATCACATTTTATCTATCGATAATACGCCAACCCAACAGAGGCACCAAAACTGTTGTAAAAAAAAAAGGAAAAGAAAGATTATATGTGCTGCGCGTCTCATTTATTGCAAAGTTGCGGTGTGCTGGGTGGTGTACTTGTCTGCTACTACGCATGAATTTGTCTCCCTCTGAGTAGGAGCCCTGCGCTCATGCCCCGGTTTGCCCCCCCCCCCCCCTATATCGGGGCAGTGAGATGCCTACTATTTACACACGTTTCAGACAGATACCCAAATCACGCGTACCGAAGGACCAATTATTCACGTGCTCATACAGTTAATTAATAAGTTAATTATTACAGTCCCTATTATTACCAAACACGAGAGAGAACAAGACTTCTATACAAAACAATGTTAAAACAAGTAAATCGGCTCACAATGTATACAATTGTGACGAACGTAACAATATCATTGGAACAACGTGATTTCAGTCACGTGGCTTAAAACACGTGAAAGAGAGCCTATTCTGTATTTTATTACGTAATTTTTAATACTATTGACAAGTTCTCATAGTTCGTAGTTATTGATCTAGTCAAGGTTTTGAGTTCATTGACGGTTTTTCGTGAAGATTTAATTCAATTCTCGTCGTCGTAACGCAATGCATAGTGAAGTGGGTTTAAACGTAAAATTTCACGGTATTTTATGGTGTGTTGGTTTTATTTGTTATGTAACGTCGGTGTTATGAAATAGGAAAACGTTGGGCTATATAATAAATATGTCGTAAGTAATTTACATAGGTCTTCAGGAGTTACACACCTTTCTTTTTAACCGACATAACAGTTAAAAAGGTTCTTTTGAAAATGTTAAAGCTTGAGAATATACACTTTATCCTTTTGGTGAACTTGCATGCTATTTCTTATTTAAATATGAATGTTTTATACACATAAATTAACCGGAATAATTGTTAGATGATGGTGAAAACCGCATCAACCACCATCATAAGCCACTGTCTAGTGTATAGGATCTTTAGCGATAGCGGGCACATATACACACAAAGAGCGACTTTGTTTTATACTATTTAAACCTAGATTACCTGGTCTCGTTAATGCTCGTCCCTGATTCGAATTCGCGCGCTTTAGTAAGTAGTTAAATAGTTTGTCGGAAAAGTGCTACGATGTAGAAAATAAATACTTTTCTTCTAAATAATAAATACTGATCACGTATTAATTTGACTAAGACTTGATCTTTTTCTGTAATTTTTTTTTAACAAAATGACTTACTTAATAGCTATTAATAAATATTGCATTCCTAGAACTTTTACAATAATTGAATTTAATTATTGTATATTTGTTTTTTATTTTAATTATTGTTTATTATTGTATAGGTACAGACTGCGAAAATCTCAAAAACTTTTACAAAACAGAAGGCTCAAAATCAAAAATGTCCCACGTCTGCCAGCAAAGAGAAGTATCGCAAATTATAGCAATTTTTTTTTTTTGAGTGACATGATTACTTCCGGTTTAAATCCTTATTGGCTAACATACGAAAAAAAACATACTTCCGGTTTAATCATACATACATAACATCACGCCAGTAATCCCCGAAGGGTTAGGCAGAGGTGTACCTATCTATATACGTAGTAGGTACATCTACATTTCGCCAATTATGTTTAAGTCTTAATTTCAACATGAATGATGTAACAAATACTTAGTAACAATTTATTTAAAAGAGTGTCCGTGGAGTTTCTTGCCCGTTCTTCTCCATAAGTACCTACTACGCTTTGGAATGGGCAACTAGCTTCATATTTCTGACTGACCGATTCCTTGACAATTCAAAAGTGCCTGTAAATGATTTAATTGAAATAAACGCTTTGAGTTTGAGTTTGGGTCCTATAAACCATGAACGAATATTCAGAGCATTTTTTTTTCGTATATTAGCCAATAATGATTTCAAGTAACGATGAAAATCGGAATTATGTTTTTATCTTTGCAGTTTTTTGAGATACCTACTTCTCTCTGCTATCAGACGTGGGTTAATTTTCTATGGGAGATAAAGAAAGAAAGAAAGAAACATATTTTATTTGGGACACGCACAGGAAATACAAACAGTAAATAATAATAAAAAAATGAAAATACAAACATAGTAACTGATGAGATGAGACTTCTCCTTTGCAATTACTTTCCGATGTAACATTAGCACCAAAAGCAACATCAACTCGGTTCAAATATCCTGGTCCTTGTGTCCTTAAATAATTGTTCCTTAATAATACGAGGCTTTTGGCTACTTTGTATGTCTGTATTATATGTATTATTTTTTTGTAATGTAAGTTTTGTTTGTGCAGAAAACAAATCTTCTTTCTTTCCTTTTTAAAAGACCAAAAATAAATCTAAAATTAACCAATAAAGAAACTTAATTAAAGTTCGTAATTAGTGTGGTGTTTGGGATTCGAACACCAATGAAATCACCTTTTATTTTAAGACTCACTTTATTTTTTTACAATTTTAAATTACAAACAATTTTGATTACGTGCTATCTTCTATATCGTCCTCACACACCGCTCAGCCATATTTGTTCTCCCAGACTCCTTCGTTCTCTCGCTCTATTCCTTCTGCATTAATTCCCACATTAGTATAAACGTAATACGTAACGTTACAAGCCCTGAATTTAATTTTTTTAATAGTTTCTGTTAGCCCGCGACGCGTCGACCCACCGCGTCGTGTCGCATCGCCCGCCCTTGCTGTTACTTCGTTTTCGCTTAGCGTTCTGTCTGATTTCTTTTGTTTTTGTTCGGCTCCTTAGGCTCGTAGCGTGATTAGCTCGCCGTCCGATAAGGACCGGGGGGCCTACTCCCTAAGCGAAATCCGTTCGTTCGGCCGTCGTTACGGGCGCTTCGTTCTCCGTCTCACTTACGGACATACCGTAAGTTAGACAGAGAGCGAAGCGTCCGTAGCGACGGCCGAACGAACGGATTTCGCTTAGGGAGTAGGCCCCCAGGCCCGGGTCGACGGCACGTTGTGTTCCACGCGTGCCTCAAAGAGATGTCAGCACCAGCTGACGGCGTCCGTTAGGGAAAATGCCTGCCAGGGTTGCGAGTTTGTCCGAAAGGGATACCGTGGCCCCGGCCATACAGGCAACGGAAGAAACACGGGTGAGTGTTAGTCAGTAAAAGTCTGACACGCCCTCCCGCTCCGGCTAGAGCGGGAGAAGTTATTTGATAATTTAATTACCTTCAGCCTACAAAACGAGCCTTTCGAGATTTGGGCTTTCAAATGCATTTTTTTTTTTTCTAATCCGACTTATCGTTCCATAGATTAGCGCGTTCAAACAAACTCTTCAGCTCTATTATATTATACATGTTTTGTATATTATAAGTATAGATAAAATCACCTTTGTTTCATTAATGACGTCAGGATCCAACATCGTCCGATCCAATCAAAACAAATTAAATGTCGTTTCAACGAAAAACCACAAGAATAGGCCAATAATTGACACTCCTAATGACGTCCACCTATAAATAAATATATATAAATCATTACAATAAGCTGTGAAAATAAATACAAATGACGTCTGAAGTTGCCTTTTCGAGACTAACATGACTAAATATGGAGAGGCTTGGTTGTAAACGTCAGTACCAAGTTATTTAAGTCACTCATTGAAATAATACGTTTTCCCAAAGTCTTGCGGTTGATTACCGTCAAGCAAGGCATAGTAATACTATTGTTTTAATGTAGGTTTTGTAGAAGGAGAATGTGGTATATTAAAATAGCGTCGATAAGTAAAAATACCACCGGCGCGGGCGCATCCCTGGCAGTCAGACCGTACCGCTGACTGGGTAATATTCGTGATCGTCTGTCTAGCCTTTTCCCAACTATGTTGGGGTCGGTTTCTAGTCTAAACGGAAGCAGCTGAATACCAGTACCTATTCTACGTGAAGCAAACGCACTTAACGACTGAAAACGAATCCACGAAAGATAGCCGGTACCAACGGCTTAACGTGCTTTCCGAGGCACGGAGCACTCTCGGTGTATAAAGGTCACCCTTTCACGGACCAACTGCGGCAAGCGTAGCTTTAGCTGATCGATCGACCCGTGCGGCTGTTATTACGCAACAAGTCCAAGGTAATATTCGTACAAAGGTATATTTATAATGGACACATACATCATACTATGTCCTGCTGATTGTCCCTGCTGTCATTCGTGGATCTTGAACAGTCTTTACTGGTCGTCAGAAGCCCGAAAGTCTGACGACCAGTCTTACCAAGAGGTATCGTATTACCCAGTTACTGGGTTGTGCAAGTCAGATAGGCAGTCGCTCCATTTAAAATAGGTACTGGTATTCGGTTAGACAGGAAGCCGACCCCATAATTGGGAAAAGGCTTGACCTAATAGTGTAACTATAAAAACGAGTCCTTTGCTTACCCAAAGGACCCGTTTTTACTTATGGACTGGACAATAGGCACTTAGTGTTCAAGTAGTTAAGCTCTATCACAGAAAAACACGTGTATTTAAATGATGATGTAATAGTTTCTGATATGCAACATACCTACTCTTATCCCCTATTTCGGGGGAATCCAAAGTATGACAAAGAATTTCAATTGACCTACATACTTCAGCTAGAGAGAAGCAAACAGATAACCGGGTTACAAAATTGCTGTTATCTATACGTGCTCGTTTTATTATCTAAGAAATGGTAATTACCTAAGAAATGGTAATTACCTAATTTTTATAAAAAGGTGGAGCCGTGGTGGTAACAGCGGCGACTTACGAGTTGTAGGTTGTAGTTTCGAACCTAGACAGGCGCTATACTTTGTGTAAATTATTTCATCACCACTGCTTTCAAAACGGTGAAGGAAAATATCGTGGGGAAACCGGCATGTCCTAGAACCGAAAATTCTAAGACATGTGACATCTACCAACCCGCACTGGGCCCGCGTGGTGGATTACGGCCCACTCCCTCTCACAGAGAGGAGGCCTGCGACCCAACAGTGGGAACAGTATAGTCTTATTATGCTTTAAAAAGGTGCCTCATTGGTTTAGTAATGGCTAAACAACAACAATGTGCCCTTCAGTTTTAGTATTAGGCATAAAATAAAATAAATTGGTCCTTTCATTCTGAAGGCTATTTTACTAAAGGGTGAGGCTTCCTAGGCTAAGCTGTAAAGACTTACGCTGATACGCTTTGATCCTTTGCGAAAATAAAAGTTTTCCACTTATTATCAAATGTTCCTACACCACACACACATTTTTTTTTTTTTTCGGTATTAATAAGAACTGACGTTCTTAGCAATTGATTACAATCTATCCTAATAGACTAATAAGTAATTTGATTCTAACTTAATATTTTACGAGACGAGATAGATTATATTATAACTAAGAATAATGTCAATTTGCACTTTTACACAAGGTCAATTTCGTAGCACTTTCTTAGGGTCTGATAATTGATAAAACACTTTGTTCATGTGTTACATGTATAGCACAGCATTGTTACTATTTATTATTAATTCATTATTTACACACTACACTAACTCAAATGGTTTAGTTCTCTTTAGCCTACGCACTATGTCTGTGTTGTCTAGCAGCTGAATTGCCTCGATATTCACATGCCGGTGGAGTCTGCGTTCGTGGGCAAATTTTTGAATTGTGGACACACACATGACACAAACACTTACACACCCAAATTCAAACTAGAGAGAGGCTATACATTTTCATTTTATCGTTTCTTTATTTTATTTTCTTTTTGTAGTAAAACGAGAGCTTCTAACCCAATCTTCTTCTGCTTTTCTTGTGGTTACTGACTAACCTGGTGTCAGAGTTTTAAAGCCACCCATGGGCCATCCGTGAATTAACCCAATGAAACTCCGTACTTGTTTATATAAATTGGAAAATGTAACTAATTAATAAAGAGAGCCCAGACCTTTTTTTTTTTTTGGCTGGTAAATCATCAAATTACTCCTCCCGCTCTGGGCGGAGCGAGAGGGAGTGTCAGACTTTTACTGACTAAAACCCACCCGTGTTCCTTCCGTTGCCTGTGTGCCGGGGCCGCGATATCCCTTTCGGACAAACTCGCAACCCTGGCAGGCATTGGCCCTTACGGACCCCGTCAGTTGGTGCTGACCTCTCTTTGAGGCGCGCACACAACACAACGCGCCGTCGACCCGGGCCTGGTCCTAATCGGACGGCGAGCTACCCATTGCCCACCGTCCGCAAGCCCGCGCCTACGGTGGCCGGAAGTCGGCTCGCGACTCCCGACGCCCGGGGCGTCTCCTGCGGCGACTAGGGGCGCGAGGGCGCGCGTCTTGTATTTCCCTCGCGCGCTCCGCCTCCTCCTTCGCGAGCATTACTGCTTCGCAGAAGGAAGTGACGGCTTCCCATGCACTCTCGCTCCGGACCATGGCCTGAACCAGGGCCGGACGCGAGAGATCGCCGCTGCCGATCGCCTCCGTGAGGACACGGCGGTGCCCTGCCCAAGCCGGGCAGACCTCCACCGTATGCTCCACCGTGTCCTCCGGGCGATCCACACAATGGTAACACCCGGGCGTTTCCTCCCGCTTTATCCTGAACAGGAACCTCCCGAAAGAGAGCCCAGCCGTGACAACCATAATACAAATTTAATCGTAGCTTGGGTGCCAGAGGTAATTTAAGTAATCTGTCTTTAGTATTGATTCTTATTATTGGTTGTTTAGTAGCATTATATTAAAAGTACTATTTATTTTATTTTATATTTATGTATAATTCATGAAACCTGACTTGGTTTCCGTACGTCTTTTTCGGGTGACCACTGAAAATCAGCGCTGTGCTGTGGGTCCCCCATAGCACAGCATCATGCTGAGTGGAAGCCTTCTTGTCACAGTCATGACATGCCAGCAGCTGCCGACTATTTCTGTTTTGTGCTCGTTATTGTATTTAAATCTATTGTTTAATTTTTTTGTTCTATTCGAGTTTATTATCTTTTTTTTATGCACGTGTTTCTGTGACAAATAAACTTATTTTTCTTTCTTTTTATCTAAATAACATCACGCCTGCATTCCCCGAAGGGTTGGGCAGAGGTGTCCCTATAGTACACCCACATTTCGCCAGTTATGTTTAAGACCCGTGTAATAGGGGGCGAGCCTATTGCCATCAACTGGCCACAAATCCGGACTCCAGGCTGCTACTGAGAAATTCCAGATGGAAAATCTCAATAACACTTTGACGGACCCGGGAATCAAACCTCATGCTCAGCAGTAGTGCTTGCGGCCACTAGACCAACGAGGCAATCTTCTATCTTCCTATCTTTGAAATCAGTGATTTGTGCAACTTAAAAAAACAATATTGTTATAGAGCTTACCTATCGCTTTTGTGTTTTGGAAATAACGTGTATTCTATTCTATTTAATCTTTCTCTTTGCCCAGCCTTATCCCATTTCATTTGAGGTCGGCTCTCCTCGTCATTCTTCGCCTGATGCTTCGGTTCTGGGTCGTCGAGTCATTCACTTGTGCTTGCTTCAGGTCGTTGTTGACTACAGACATCCAAGTGAGAAGGGGGCCTACCTCGCTTCTTTGGACTTGAATTCATGTAGAGGTCCTGCTTAGTCATGTGTTCCTCGGCCCTTCTCATTACATGGTCATATCACCTCAGGCGCGCTTCAGAGAGTTTTTCTTCGTTTGGGTGGATCGTTTCCTGAGGAGCTCGTGGCTAAGTAATGACTGCCGCACAGGTCGATCCATAAGGTTAAGCTATGCTTGCCGAGGTTGGTCTGTGGATGGTTGACCATCTTTACATACCGAGACTCCTCCGTGCCTCGGAAAGCACGTTAAGCTGTTGGTCCCGGCTCTCATTCGTGGATCTTGAACAGTCGTTACTGGTCGTCAGAAGCCCGAAAGTCTGACAACCAGTCTTACCAAAGGATATTACCCAGTTACTGGGTTGTGGAGATCAGATAGGTAGTCGCTCCACATAAAATACTGGTATTCAGCTGCATCCGGTTAGACTGGAAGCCGACCCCAATATAGTTGGGAAAAGGCTAGGCAGATTGATTTTGGGTGGATCGTTTCCTCGGATATGCTCGTTTCTTACTCTGTCCTTAAGAGTGAAACACGCTGTCGGATTTTCAAATCTCAAAACTATAATAACTTTCATATTCCTAAAGTAGATTAGTGGATTAAAGTACTCATATTAAAACCTTAATCTTAATACAACAGCTACAAATTAACAATGACATTAATCGCTTTACATAATCAAAGGTAGAATAAAAACTTAATTGTGACACATGATGTGCTAAAAAGATAATGTCTTACGAAAACGTAAAGCTAGTCCAGGTACGCACGGACACTTTTTTACGGCACTAGATTTTCAACTCTCGGCATTGAGCAGTGTGTTTTATTGACGCACTGGGATGCAGTCTGTTGGATTCTCATTTGAGCCGGGGATTGGGAATCCAACAATAGGCCTACACTGTCCTCTCATACCTTTTAATACTGTAAAACCATTTACTTTTAAAAGTAATCGTGGAGTTTCTTGCCGACTCTGCTCCATAGAAAACGACCAATTGGAACCGTGCACCTAGCTTCTGACGTTTCATAAGTGCCCTTGTAGGGTTATGTGAAATAAAATAATTTGAATTTGAATTTGAACAGAGCGCATCCCAGCGCGTCAAAAAAACACACTTTTCGATTTTCATCTCTCGGCGCTAAGCAGAGGGTGCGGAAAAAAATTGCTGCAGTAAAAAAACGTCCGTGCGTACCTGGGCTTACAAGAAATGTTGTAAATTAACTGACGCCATTTTATCCTATCTAACAGACAATTTATCTAGAATGATGTAATACTAGGTTAATCTAACAGATAGTAGGTATCATAGATTATATACACCTAGTTGCGTTATCAATGAAGTTTAAGTGTCGTATCGTATGTTACGGCACAAATTTATAGAGATGGAACACTCCGCAAGATCATTTAAATAAAAAGCTACTCTTGGTACAACACAATAAAGTGCAATTCCGGTCACACAGCGCTAATTACCTTTTTTTTTATGAGGTGGGCAATTATCAAATAACTTCTCCCGCTCTGGCTGGAGCGGGAGGGCGTGTCAGACTCTTACTGACTAAAACCCACCCGTTGCTTCTTTCGGAATTTCCTGCGACCCCTGCAGGCATTGGTTCTAGCGGACCCCGTCAGTTGTGCTGACATCTCTTTGAGGCGCGCGAGGAACACAACGCGCCGTAGCGCTAATTACCTACAGTTATATTCACCTAGCCTCTCTTTCTATCGCGTGTTTCTTATATCTTCTGACTACGTTACACTCACTGAATTGGCCCGACAAGACGGGCCTGCCGCGTACTTGTAGCTTCATACCTAAACTGCGGAGTGTGTCATTCATCTGTGGTTACGGTTACATGTCTGAGGATTCTGTCTGTCACGGTACCTTGTCAATATGTCTATGAAAACATCATGTACGTTAGGAAAAATCTAAGTCTTTTCAGTAAAAGAGGTGATAGACACAATTATAGGACTAGAAATAGGGACCAATTAATTCAACCGGGTTTCAGACTGGCTAAAGTAGACTCATCCTGCATGGGGTACTGTTTGAAATATTACAATAAAATACCTCCCCACATACTCCAACTGAATGAAACAAAATTTAAATCTTGTATAAAACGCACACTATGCAGCCAAGCATATTATAAGTTGGGGGATTACATCAATGACAAAAACGCTTGGCTCAACGCTGGTCCAGCTCCACAAGGGCGCGTAAACTAATTGATTAGCATTCAAATATTGTTGCAGCTGCTGAAGATTGTAAAACTATCATTAGATTGTATAAATTCAGTCTTTTAGTATTATACTCGTATAATTGCATAGCACATGTGTGAGCACTATGTACCTACTTTACAGCTACCATTTACTGAATACGTCTTTGATTGACTTGAATGTGCCCTGGCGTCTGAGAGTATGTCATGCTCACTCAAATGTCTCGCTGGTGGTGGCGTGTGTGTTGGATCATTAAGTTCCCTTTAAAATGGTTGAGCTAAATGGTGCTGATCCATGCGTCATGTTCGTGAACGGGCGCCGTCAGTAGGGACTGGTCATCTCTTAGCTGCCACGGCTTATTTTAATTTTTGAATTGTTTTTGTTGGACGCTTTTAATGTGCACGTCTTTCTACATGGTTCTCACATGTATAATTACAACATGAATGATGTAACCAATATTTTGTAAAAATATTCTGATTTAACAGAGTGTCCGTGGAGTTTCTTGCCCGTTCTTCTCCATAGGAACCTACTAAGCGTTGGAATGGGCAACTACTTCATATTTCTGACTGACCGACCACTTGGTAATTCAAAAGTACCTGTAATTGGTATATTTGAAATAAATGCTTTGAGTTTGAGTTTGAGGAATGTTAAATATTTAATGAATATTAAATATGTCATTTCGTAGAGATTACAGATCGAAGACAAAGTTATCCTGAGTCATACATTTTAGGAAAAAGAAAAAAAGCCACTTAAGTGGCTAGAATAGAAATATAATAAATAATAGAATAAGTACCAAAATTCCAATAGCTACATTTTATGCTACACTGAAGCAAATCCCGCGCAGAATACAGGACGCAACTTACATTCGTTTTCAGGATTCCGTACCACAAAATAAAAAAAACGGAACCCTTATAGGATCACTCGTGTGTCTGTCGGTATGTCAGTTGGATCTAATGGACCGAATCATATATTCTCTCCGAAACTACTGTGGCTAACATTTTGAAAAAATTACAGAGAATGGTTCTTTACAGCTACCACACATTCTGCAGATCAAGGATACAGTCTTCTTCCGGATGACGGCATGAAAGCCATCAGTGCGATACAGGACAAACATCCGTGATGCACTACAGAAGCGAGGCAGCTCGAACATCATCCTGAAGATGTTATTATACTCTACTAACCAAGCATACTCTTTTAAATTTCTGAAGAAGTTATTTAATTATTCATTTATTTAACAGTTTATATACACACATATTAATAGACAAGAAGAAAGAAACAGAAAAATACGTACAAAGGTGATGCTTATTTCTAAAGAAATCTCTTCCAGCATACCTGCGATAGGAAAGTAGTTAAAGAGATGTAGACAATGTGTGTAAGATTAGAAGAGACAATAATATACATAAAATAAAAACTATTAATTTTTCACTAATTTAACTATAAACATACAATATGGGAATAAACTTACATACATACTTCTAAAATAAATAAATTAAGAAATTAATTATCAATAAGTTAGTAAAATAAACTATGCTAAAAGAGATCCAGATTAGAAGGTATTTCTGTAAATATTTGTAGGTACTTGATGTAGGTAATCTGCAAAAAATATTGAGACTATGAATCCATAATACGTATCGAAACAAAGTTTCTATCATAGTTGCTATTGAATGCATACAAAAGATGTGGTTAGTATAGCGTTATACCAACCCCACCTTATATAAGAAAGTCTTTGTAACGTCACCTTTCAATTTAAAAGACGAAATTTTCATACAGTAACCCACGTAACAACAACGCTTAACAAACTGCGCCCAGACAAATTCTATTTGAATTTTTTGTTCTATAAGAAACTTTTGGGGTTTCGTTTCCAAAACTTTAAGGGAATGTGACTTGACGTCACGTGGCTTAGAAAAAATCTCTGAATACTTACATAAACCTTGATTGAAAAGGCTATAGAAGAAAAGTTGGGAAAATTTCCAAGTAAAAATAATAACCCATGAAAAGATGAGAAACCATACAATTTTATGCTGTTCGGTAACTTTCGATCCCTTGGAAATGTCTCGTGAATTGTGAATTGTGAAGTAAAAGTCGCAAGGATTTGAACTAAAAGTCTGGGCTGCAAATAGATTAATACTACCCCTTTTACCTAAAGTGCTGTAACAGGCGCTAGGGCGTTTGTATACGTCTAAACCGAGCCGTAACTAACGCGATAACACTGTTATACAATTTTTGTAGGTCTTATACCGGGTTGTCCCAAAAGCTTCAGGGAATTTGTATTAATATCGGCAGTCGCTCCCTGTAAAACACTCGTCTTCAGCTCCATTCGGTTAGACGGGAAGCTGACAGACGAGTTGGGAAAGGGTTAGGAAGATAATGTTGATGACCCCTAGCTGTAATGGTCGCGGGATTGATTGTCCAAGACGCACTGCATGGACGTGAGTGAGCCAGCCATGTCTCAAAAGACCATTTCAGACACTAATCTGCATGTTCCGCATATGGCCTGACAAACATTATGTCTGGACTTTAAAAGATACTGCGACCTCTGAGTTTATTTCGGCCTTTCTTCTTAGAGTAGTCAGATAGGAAACGTCGAACTCATCTAGCTAATTTTTAATATGACGTGTAAAAGTGATTCCAATATCTTATTTACAGAATAAACAATTTCATTTAATTTCATGAAGACTTTTCTGCTTTAGCACGATGCTATGTAAAGTACGCAAATCTTTACGGATTTTTTTTTTAAGCTGATAATAATTACAATGAATAAAAATTAAATAAGTTTATTTTTTTCATTTAATGTGTGGATGTTATGCTCGAGAGTATTTAAAGATTATTTCTTGAGCTCTTGGATAAGTTTTCTTTATGTTTTCTAGAAGAGTCTATCACATATATAATTAAAACTCAATAGAATTTCCCAATTAAAGCTGGCATTTTTATTTAATAAGAAAACATAATATTCTTCTTCTTACTACTTAACCCAAAGCGTCTTTGTGTTGCTGCATTATACAACTGTATGTCAAACATTGCAATTTAAACCATAAGCCACGGACATAAAAGCCACATAATTCGCAACTTTTGTAACAAAATTCTAAGACGCAGCCCTGAATCCAAAATGCGATAATAGCAGTAAGGGCTCACCCCAATTACATAGGTATCAAACGACGTACGTCATCCAACTAAAAGTTGGTGCATAACAATTTATGCGTTCATATATATATGATGTAATTTGTTCATAAGTATTATATTTTCGTCTTGATCGAGCCTTCTGTCTCGTGCGTATATTATATTAGGGTTGGTTTATGATCTAACTTTTTACTTTGGATTAAGTTGGTTTGATTTTTATATAAGCGGTGGAATCTTTGCGATTTGTGGCTAGTGGATAAATTCTTTTGGTAAAGCGATTCTAGGTTTTGAAGTTATTATCAGGGTGTTTACCGACAGGTTCATAGTTCTTATGTTGATCATTCGTACATATTAACACCCCTCATTGCCTCGGATAGTTTTGTTGCGTTCTAATTTATTTTAAGCATTCGGACTCAATCAACTTAATATTTCAGTAGTACAGGTTGGTGCCCGTTTTTAAGAAACGTGCGACTAGCTTCCTCAATTATTTAGATAGAGAAATAGAAATTGTATCAAAAGATGCGTTACTGAAAGGGCTGAACAAAATATATTTGTAAAATGTTTTTTTTATTTTGTTATAACCCCAATTTTTACCGTTTCTTTTGAGTCTTTTTTCAAAGAATCTTAAACTTCTCAAAAACGAAAAGAGGTAACGAAAAATTTCAAAAAACAATCCTTGAGAATTTAAAGGGTTTCAAAATGATACCATTCTGGTTTCGATAGGATTATAATTTTAAGGGTAGATGTTTACACCTTTTGGAGACACCTTTTTGGTGATTTCACATATTTCGTTCAGAACATGCTTAATTGAAGTTTTTCGTTTTTTTAAACTCTTCTGACTTTTTGTCATTTCTAATGCGATAGAAGGTCATGAAGGTCGTCGGACCATGATTTCCGTGGATTTTTTCAAAACTGGCTGTTAAGTCGGACTAATACTTCACAAACCGTAGTTACTGTTGCTATGGACAAATTCTTATGTTCTGTCGAAATCTCAGCAGTTTTTGAAGACTACAGACATTGTTCTACATCTCTTCATTTCAGCCGAAAGACGTCAAATCTGGACAAGCAATGCACATCCAGCGGATTCCAGCGGCCATTGCAGGGTCATCAGTTCACCTTGAGCCCTTCCAACGCTACGTCTTTCAGTACGCGGTCGCCCCTCCAGAACCTTTCGGCCCCATCGGCAATTTGTTCAGCGAGCAATGTGCCTTTCCCACTGGCACTTAAGTTCGGCAATTCTTCGGGCTATGTCGGTTACCTTGATTGTTCTATACCTAAGTACTCACTATTCGTTCGAACAAGTCTGTCAAGACTTACTTATCTGGGGAAAACCTATGACAAGATATGACTAATACAAAGGTAGAACCCCATTCAGGTATCAACTTAAAAAAAAAAAAAAACTTTTTTATAATAATAACAAAAAAAAAATATAAAAATAAGTTTTATAATGCTTCCTATCCTATCCTATAATATTAAACGAGCAATATTTGTAAATATATATTTGTAATCACGTTCTCGAAAACGGCTCTAACGATTTCGATGAAAGTTGCAATATATTGGTTTACGGAGCGAAAAATCGATCTAGCTAGTCTTTTATATGAGAAAAATTCGTTTTCTCCGTATTTTCACCCGAGCAGAGGTCTATCGTCAAAAGTTTAAAACAAGATTATTGACACCTTAGAATAATGATATGGTAACATGGAATTAGTAAGTAACTACTATCGTGGCAGCTTGGAATTAGTAAGTACATACTTACCTAATATCATGACAGCATGGAATTAGTATGAACTTTCCTACACAATTAAATGAGCATTCTCTATATTCACCAGAGCAGAGCTCGGTCGCCCAGTACTAACTTCTTTAATTAGGAAAATATAAGTTACGATCAAATAATTAATTAATAGGTGTGTTATGTAAGAATCATGGAATCGAGTTAAGGTTAACTCTGACGTCATTACAATGGATAAATAACTATTAATTGTAATGTTGTTCCATGATTGTTGTTGAATAACTTGGTAAATTAATTAATTGGATCTTAATACGGAAATGTGGGGATAGGTGTTCTGTAACGGAGTTTTCCATTTGATCGTAATTTGATCCTGTTCTAGCTATGAAAATATTATTTACTAGTTGCGTCCCGCGGTTTCACCCGCGTAAGTCTCGATCCCGTGGAAATAGCGGAATAAAAAGTATCTTATGTCCTAATCCAGGTCATGGTCTACCCATGTGCCAAATTTCATCTAAATCTGTTCAGCCGTTTTAGCGTGAAAGCGTAACAAACAAACAAACTCACTTTCGCATTTATAATATTACATAGTTAGAATTAGGATTAGGCATTGGAAGGATAATGGAGAGGGCTATGCTTGGAGTTTTCCTACGTGATCGAATCAGAAATGAAGAGATCCGCAGGAGAACCAAGGTAACCGACATAGCCCGAAGAAGTGGCAATGGGCAGGGCACATTGCTCACAGAACAGATGGCCGATAGGGTCGAAAGACGTTCTGTAGAGCTTCATCTCTTTCCCTCACTGAAGTAAGATTAAAATAATACTGCTTTAGAGGTGGTGGTAGGTCCCCATTTTTTTTTTTTGTTGGAAAATTACAAATAACTTCTCCCGCTCTGGCTGGAACGGGAGGGCGTGTCAGACTTTTACTGACTAAAACCCACCCGTGTTCCTTCCGTTGCCTGTGTGCCGGGGCCGCGATACCCCTTTCGGACAAATTCGCAACCCTGGCAGGCGTGGTGGGTTCCCTGGAGTGGCGACCGCGTATCGGGAGACGTAGCGTCGGAAGGCGTTCCACAAGATGGACCGCTGACCTTGTGAAGGCCGCAGGAAACCGCTGGATGCGGGAAGCACAGAATCGGGGAAGGCCAATGTCCAGCAGTGGACGTCCTCCGGCTTAAATTATGATGATGAGGATTAGCATTGTAGCAACTTTGGTGATTATTCGCAGTCATAGCAAAATAGTTGTAATATTCCTCAATATGTTTTCTTGCCCGTTCTTCTCCATAGGAACCTACTACGCTTTGGAATGGGCAACTAGCTTCATCTTTCTGACTGACAATTCAAAAGTGCCTGTTTATTTGAAATAAATGCTTTGAGTTTGAGTTTGCAATGTATAAATAATTCGTCTCAAAAAAAAACAACGGTTGTTTTACACAAAAGTACAATTCGGTCACGGACAAAATGTATGGAACAACTGATGGTTTTTTTGATAACCGACGATATATTTATACGCAGGGTTTTTTAGAATCATCAGTCCACAATTGACGGAGAAAATGGTGGACATACAAAAAATAAAAAACATACATACGCTACGAACATAGAACCTCCTCCTTTTTGGAAGTCGGTTAAAAATTACTATCAAAATACTAGCCCAGCTTATCCCATAAACAAAACAACAATTTCCAACCTACAAAACGTGACTACTCCACTCAATCCACACGACATACCTAGGTGACTAGAACGCAAGATAATAGTCTAGTCCATAGACTTGTTACGTAACTCGACCTTGGCCGTTGCGTAACAGTCACGTGTCCGTTGCGTAACGGTCACGTCTGTGTGCACGTGGCCGGCGCACGCGACGGCGTTTGTGCGGTGATTAGGATGCGGTGTGGTGATTTTGAATTGTTATGTTTTTTAAGGAGTGGATAGGGTGCAATGTAAATTGGTGTATAAAGAGATGTCTTTAAGGATTTGCTTTATTTTTATTTTTTTATAAGCCGATTAAAGTACTGACTGTTTCACACCATTTTTTGTTAGTTCTTTTTATAAACAATGTTTTTCATACTTCCCTTAGCATTTATACATTTTTCTTTGTTCAGCTATTTCTTTTATGTACCGAGCTAGTTCTTTTGTCTTTTAAAAGTAAATACAGCCTACACATAATGTTGTCACGTCGTCGTTAGCATAACATTAAGATAATAATGAAAAGAACTAGTTTTTCAAGTATACACAGTCTCAAAAACAGTGTTTTTTATACTTAAATGCTCACATTAAATAGCATGACGTAATTTGCAAATAATTTATTTTTATTTCTTAATCAACATTTGTATTCACACTTTTTTTATTTTATTTACACGCAGCTAAACGCATGGCAACTCTATAGGGTAAAGCAACAAGTTAGTTACTTGGATACTTGGCCATTACCTAATTGGTCTACCTACTAGCTCTAGGACTAAGTGTAATTCCACTGATTCTGAGAATCAAGGTTCAGGCAGGAGCAACGCGACGGCGAAACACGACTCCGGTAGAACAATTTCCATAAAGTTTTCATACAAATTGTTGCTCCCAGGCTACAACCTTAGGAGTATTTTTTTTCTGGTCGAGCAAAAAGTTATTGATGTATTCCATTCTTATCTCCCGAAATTCTCAGTAGTGGCAGCATACCGATCGTACCATACAGAACATCACGACTGTTTTCCCCGAATACGTAGCCAACTCATGGCAGTAGGCTCGCTCCCTGTCACAAAGGTCTTATAACTAAAGCGAGTATAGACTATAACATTAACTTGTAACAGAACATCGAGCATTCGCCGTTTTTAAATTTTCTCGAACCACACTTCGAACACGACGCTCGATGTTTTGTTACAACCAGATTTTTTAAACCAACAAGCTTATTGGTGTAACGTTTCGGCGAGTAAAGGCACGAGCGCGGGCGACGCGGAATGAGGTGCGCGGGCCGAGGGCAGGTGTAACAACCTGCCCACGGAATGAACGCAAGATAGACAGAAATGTTACAGGTAAATGCTCACTCGCTGTGAGCATTACATCGTACGCAGCGACGTCATCGCAAGAACGTTACATTACATGGTAATGCTTTTTAAATCGAGTTTTTGCTTGTATTGTACCATTTATTTATTTATTTTATTATATATGTACACACAGTAAAATTGATACAGATACGACATAGACATAATTATGAGTACAAAGGTACTGCTTATTTCTTAAGAAATTTCTTCCAGCAGACCTGCGAAAGGAGACATGAGAAAGAAATGTAGACAATAGTGTGTGAGAACAAGAAGAGTAAAATATAAATATGCGAAGTCATTTTGACCATTCGTAAGATCGTTACATTAAGAAAGAAAGAAAGAAATATATTTTATTTGGGACACGCACAGGAAATACAAACAGTAAGTAATCATAAAAAATTATAAAATAAAAACAAAAAAAGAACATTTAAAAACTAACAATAATAACGAGGCCAAAAAGGCTCCTATCTCAGCATAACGTGGTGAAATTAAAAAAAAAAAAATCCGCAGCGCTGATATTCTGATAGGACCCACTGTGATGCCCACGGACACACCTAAAAATAATAACAAAAAACAAATATAAATAAATACTGAAACTAAGTAATAAATAAATAAATCTATTCACGCCAGACGTTCCAACATCACTTGTCCATTACATGGAAATGCTCGACAAAATGCTCTAGTTTATACTCACCTTAACGAATTGTGGGAGTACTATTTGCAACTCTGTGTTTACCTTTGGTAAACGCAGGATGAATATAAGTTGTCTGGAATAATTCACACCGGCGTGGTTAGCAATGTCCATTTATAGTTAGTTATATTCCAATAAGGTGCCAATTTAATTCTTATCTGCTTACAAACAAAAATTTAAATTCATTTCCTTTCTGAGAAAGCTGAGAAAAAAGACCATTATCACTTTATCTTTAAGCGGTGATTGAGGAAAATGTTTTCGATATATAAAGATACTAATCATAAGTACTTCGACGTCACTAATATTACTAAAACAATATTCAATCTGCCTAGTCTTTTCACAACTATGTTGAGGTCGACCAGTATTTTACCTAGAGCAACTGCCTATCTGACCAGTTACTGGGTAAAAAGATACCTAAAAGATACTTGACTTATCAAGAGGTATCTTTTTACCCAATAACTGAGTGAGAACCACAGACCTCATTTTGTTAAAATCAGTATAATATTTTAGTTGATGCAACGACCGACGTAGCAAACATTCTCTTTTTATTTCTTGTTGCGCACACGCAAACGCTAACCTGACCCGACTCGATGGGCAAAGTATCCCCCCGCATGTTTGGTAAGACTTGGTAATACTAAAACAATGTAATCAGTGGGGTAATTGCGTAACACACTAACAGTAGCCATGGGTTTCTTTTTGACAGTTCAACTATATTCATTGCGTTTGCGGCGGCATCTACATCGCCACATGTAAACCACCTATCAAAGACCTGACGTCACACAAAATCCTGACGTCACACAATATCCTGCGTCGCGCAGAGTTTATCGCGCAAACAGCATAAATATATAACTTCAGTGACATCAATCGTTGGGCAGTTGCCCGCCAGACATGACACCTGTCTGGTCGGAGGATCCTCCCTTTTCAATAGAGGATGAGTGAACTTTACACCCTGTTCCTCAAACCTCTAAACGTTATTTACGTTGTTGCAAACAATTTTTTTGAACATTTGAAGCAATAGATTAGCAATATCTTTCAAAATAATTTAAAGTGTTTGACGCAATTAGGAGGCAGGGAGAGTTACAAATTACTAGAATGTCATTGTTTGTAATCTTAATCTCACATTTATGTAATTTAATTTAATTTAATTCAATCAATTTTAATTTAATTTAATTCAATCAATTTTTCAAACTTTTTAATATTTTTATTTTATAATATTTTTACTTTTTATTGATTTGAGCTTATTTTTCTCATTCATTGTTTTATGCATGTGGTGTTTACCTATAAGTAACTGATGCACTGTTATTTTACTTTTTTAAATGTATTATGTGTTTGTATCAGTGTAATCAATTGTTGGTGAACCTAATAAAATAAATAAATGTAACAATGCACGTGAAGTTTTAATGTGCACAGAAATAATGAAAAGAAAGATGTTTTGAATACTAACTACGACGCATGAAAAGACACAATTGACATTTCTTTGTATGGGTCGAAAAAAACTGCGTCGAATACATAACCTTTCCTTCCTTTGAAGTCGGTTAATCATGTGCATGGGAAATGCTTATTTGCAGTAAATCTAGGCATTGGTTATAGACTTTACTTGCGTTGATGGTGAAGAGTGCTTTTGATTTGATGTTTAGTGTCAAATGCAAACTACGTTGACCAACAATGAAAATAATGATAGAATAGTAAAAATGTAATCCTGTACTATTAAATGAGCAATATTTGTATATATATATATATATATTATTATCTATCAGAAGCAGGTTTATTAAAAAAATACGCACAACCAATCAACTGTATTTATTATTTTTAGCAAACAAAACTTATTATAGGAAAACCTAACAAACTGATAGAATTATTGAGCAATTAATGAGCTAATCACTTGGCACCGAGAAAACACAATATTGAGATGGAGAGACGTCCGTCGCCGTTGGCTGTCGATCCAAAAAGGGGCGAGTGCTCCTCGCCGTCTGCAGTTGCCGCGAACTATCCCCACTCTTCATAAAGCTGTCTTGGCCACGCTTCTCGTTCCCTCCAACTTCCTCATTCTTCTAACACGGCCGTTCCTGATTGCGAGACGTCCTCGTCCGCTACTTGGTCACCTGAAGCATAATAAAAACGTCTCATTAAGCCTCTGAATCTGAGTTGTTAAACTGCAATGAAACCAATCATTCAACTTTCATACATACTTCTCTGCCATCAATTTCAACAATCAAAATAACATAAGAAAGGAAATAGATCAATCAGTCAATACATATTCATGCTATCACATTTATCTGACATTCTTTCACCATTCAAATGACAGAGTTCCGGACCACTGCCATCATGCAAGTCAGACAATGTTAGCCAGGGCTCAAAAGCACCTGAAGGTAAATGAATACCATCTCACGTCATACGACGTCTGCCAGGGCTCAACTAGCACCCGAAGGTAAATTAATACCACCACGTCATACGACGTCTGCCAGGGCTCAACGAGCACCTGAAGGTAAATTAATACCACCACGTCACACGACGTCTGCCAGGGCTCAACGAGCACCTGAAGGTAAATTAATACCACCACGTCATACGACGTCTGCCAGGGCTCAACGAGCACCTGAAGGTAAATTAATACCACCACGTCATACGACGTCTGCCAGGGCTCAACGAGGACCTGAATGAGACAACGTCACATCTGCCACAAGAACTGCCTTCACAGCAGTAAACTTGCAAATACCCAGTACCTTTTTCAAGCATAAGGGTCTGCCATGACGAGTGCCCCACAGTAGATAAACGTCACAAATACACATACTCACGATCAAATATAGCACAGGTGTCCAACGTCCATCCACCACGCCACGTCCATCATGTAGGTACATAATTATTCGGATGCTGCTTGGGTGCGCTTGCCATAGGATCCGCACAACAACCACAGTTCGTACTATGGTGTGGCAACTCCGCAACTACTATCACGCATAACAGAGTCCAATTTTCCCGTGCTCTGTGAATTCTTAATAACAAGGACAAAATCTCCAGATTTATATGTTTAGACGAAGTTCTTTATTGACCTTTACGTTTGACTATTATCGTGATGCATTTCTAGTGCTTAGAATGTGTACTGAATCCTAATTCGGTCACCCAGTTTTAGAAATATAAAATTTCGAACATTCGTCTACTATCACCAGTGACAATCACATTGGGTGTACCAAGCAACAAAATATTAAGGTTATCAGAATCGATGTTTACGAAATCATAACGAAAACATCGAAAATGCGTCAATTATTATTAGAATTAATTTGAATTCTATGATAAATTTAGACTCTAACTAACTCTAGAAAATGGACATCAACATGTCCATGTGGACAGTGAAAACCAGACTTTTTGGTTTTGACCAAAGTTCTATAACTTGGTGTGGCGCTCTCGAGGTCTCTTTATGAGTTAGGTAAACCAAATAGCGATTTATGTTTTTTTTTAAGCCGGGTGACCAAACATTACAAAAATAAGTCGGTAGTTTTATCGATGCCAACCAACGTGATCATGCTCACCATGACAATACAAAAATACTAAATCTACGACCCTTACGGATATAAATAACAGTAGACATGATTCTTGACCTACAGGAGAGCATTTTTAATAGCAGAGGTAATTACGGATAACATAACGGAATCATGCATCTACTATTCTCTGACTCGGCCGTACCTGACCTTGACTTATACATCGAGTTAAGTATGCAAGGCATTCATAATATTGGAAAGAAATATTATAAATATGTGAGGTGTTTGTAACTAATTAGGTACTAACAAAAATTATTTAAACATTTGTTCTAATTTAAATAACTACTTCACGATTTACGTCCGTTACAATCAAAATGGGATTGCTAATACAACCGATGATATTTCATGAAACTCGACAGGAACGTTACATAAAATGTTAATTCTACTATTTCGATACGTAATTAAAGAAAATAATGCAACGTAGGTATCTTTTAACAACAAAATATTTGAGGGCAGATTGAATACTTAATGAGACATGGAACACAATCGACCAATAACGTATATTCTGCATAACAATTTGAAATAATTATCGTTGTGACTATGCAATTTTACGTCGCCAAAAAGTTTATTTGTTAGTTTCTGAACGTTGTTTAGCGAAACGCGAATCTACAGAGTGCCCAGTCTTTTTACAAAATGTGCAAATACACGATGCTTTTTCTTTATCTTTCACTACTGTACCAGGCTCCATGGAATCAGTCTTAGGGATTTTCGGACAGTCTATACGCTTATGACCCGAACTACCGCACGAAAAACATTTAAAATTATCAGTTTTAACTAATGCGCACTTAGAACTCGAATTACCCTCAGATGAACGACCAGGATCGTGATGACTACACAAGTGGCTTTTTGGTTGAATTAAATGCGATAAAAACTCAACTATTTCATGGCTTTAATTTTGCATTACTAGCGTCAGCTTTTACTTGAGGTCCGGGAATGCCTCGAACAACAATTGCAGTTTTTAAATAATCGGACAAACTCTTAACTATAATCAGTCGCAACAAAGAATGACGTGCACATTCCGCATAACTTGCATATTTCTTCGAATCAACTCTTAACGTCAAATAGTATGCCAGGGATATCAACGCTTCGTGGACAAAGTGCTCTAAATTCGGATTTAAAATTACTCCAAGTTCGGTCGTTGCAAACCCACTCATTGAGCCACGATTTAGCGTCACCCTTTAGACAAGCTCCGACTCGCGAAAGACACTCTTATCAACCCAGTTATTTGTCACGCGAGCCCGATCAACTTCCGTACACCAAACGTCGAAATCATGCACAGAGGGATCAAAGTTCGAAACGTAATATTGGTTGGATCTTACTTGAACTAAAGACGACAATGCTCCCGCAATCTTGTTCGCTACATCATCCGCGTCGGTCACCGACGCTTGTGGGTGACCCGACGACGTCTCCGCTACGTTACCGACACCTTCCACATCATGAACCTGCACTTGCAAAGGAAACGGCGTTAATAAAGGCGGGGACAAAGGCGTAGGAGTCGGCACCGCCGCTGACGAGGAACTCATTCCACTCTCAATCGCATTTAGTCGGCCAAGGATAGCTTTTAAAGCATCACGTGTCGTTACACGTGAACTCCTTCGTCTAGTACTAGAAGTTCTATCTTCCATTATACAAAAACGTTAAACTTTAACTTAATGTTAAAATATAAGAACACTTTATAAATCTATGTGGCGGTATTTATAAAAAAAATACAGAAAACACTAAATCTAAACGAATTAATTTATAAAGCAATAGTCAGAACAGCTACAAGCAGTACAGGCGATTCGTGGCGTATCCCACTTCTGATATTATCTATCAGAAGCAGGTTTATTAAAAAAATACGCACAACCAATCAACTGTATTTATTATTTTTAGCAAACAAAACTTATTATAGGAAAACCTAACAAACTGATAGAATTATTGAGCAATTAATGAGCTAATCACTTGGCACCGAGAAAACACAATATTGAGATGGAGAGACGTCCGTCGCCGTTGGCTGTCGATCCAAAAAGGGGCGAGTGCTCCTCGCCGTCTGCAGTTGCCGCGAACTATCCCCACTCTTCATAAAGCTGTCTTGGCCACGCTTCTCGTTCCCTCCAACTTCCTCATTCTTCTAACAATATATATATTTGTAATCACGATCTCGAAAATGGCTCTAACGATTTCGATGAAAGTTGCAATATAGGGGTTTACGGGGGCGAAAAATCGATCTAGCTAGGTCTCATATCTGGGAAAATTCGTTTTCTCCGTATTTTCACCCGAGCTCGGTCGCCCAAAGTTTAGAACAAGGTGGTTACCTTGGAATATTGACATGGCAGCATGGAATTAGTATGAACTATCCTATGAGCATTCTCTGTTTTCACTAGAGCAGAACTTGGGCGCCTAGGTACTGGTTAACTAATTGCGAAACTTACCCAAATAAGACCACGGCTATTTGACACTTCCCGTGACCCAAGGGCTGGTTTTTACCTTGGGCAGAGGCTAAGCATTGCCATACAACGTGGCAATGCGGCCAGCCTCTTGGGTACATTACCAGTCGACAGCGATGCGGATGAATTTTTCGATGCTATATTTTAGTTTGTAAATAGTTTTAGTTAAGTTAGTATATAATTTTGCTACTTTTATTAATTAATTAGTTATAAATTGTTTGTACCCATTTTAATTAAAGTACCACTACTGAAATCATAAAAAAAATAAGACCAGTAAAATTAAACTTGAGTAAGTATCCCGTATGCTAACCAAGATCGCTCTCACGTTAACTAAATCCTAGTATCTTTTTATACATTGCGAGATGTTGTTGTTTTCGTGTGGTTAGTGACTAACTAACCTGGTGTCAGAGTTTTTAAAGCCGCCCATAGAGGCCTCTGACTTGGCGTCACATGCCGTCGAGAAATATCTCTCACGCATGCCGGTTTCCTTACGATGTTTTTCTTCGCCGTTTTTGAAGCAAGTGATAATTATTCAATACGCACATGAATCCGAAAACTCAGAGGTCTTGGGTTCGAACTCGAGACCTATGACTTGGCAGTCTGACGGTCACACCACTAGGCTATCACTGCTACTGCTATTACGAGATTATCAATAGGTACACATAATATTACGATGTAAACAAACATTTCATAAGAAACTATCCCTCTAGCTACATTCAATCAACACAAATATACAGCTATCATTAAAATTGGCACTGATACTGTATGAAAACTAATGCTATATTCGTAACTAGGCGACACTTAAATGAATAAAACGCGCTATTGGATTTTCAACGCTCACGTCAGCGCCGAAAGTTGAAAATCCAACAGCGCACAAGGCATTCATTTGGGAGTCGCTTATCGTTAGCGAAAACGGGCATAAATGTCTGGCGTACTCTCAAAATGATATAATACTGTAACGTGGGTGACTATAATTGGCATATTATTTCATATGATTCAGGAAATGAGTCGAGTTCCTAGGAAATTTCTGATAGAATTATCTTTGGTTGTGGTTGAAATTTGAGACTTTGAACGTGGGCTTTCCCCAATGATAAATAGAGCAAAATTTGTTGATCTAAAGTGTACTGTGTTCGATTTCTGAGAAATAATAAATTTGTTAAGCTTGCAAGATCTTCCAGGTGTTTGTTTGCGCATGAGCAGAGAAAAATCAAATTTGGACCAATTTTTCCAAAAACGATAGTCTTGAGATAGGTATATACAATTATGCAGCCCTCGAGGCACGAGTACCTCGAGGGCTGGTTTATTTAATTCTTAGTCCTCGGACTAAGAATTAAATAATCCCCGTTACCCAAAGGTTTTTTACGGGATCATTTTTTCGTTAGCCAATAAGGATGTTGACTGGGGAAAAAAACAATTTAGTCCGTCAGTCAGATAATAAAAAATTATATGACACGTATTTTTTTCTTTATCATATTAATAAAAAATGGTTTAGATAAAACGCATTCAAGTTGAGGAGTGGGGGCTCGCTACGTCACAAGTCAGTATAACTACCGGAGATTGACGTCGTGCTATATGTATTGCACTCAATGTATTGCCGTAATCTTTTGATCATGGAAAAAAAAAAAAAAAAAAAAAAAAAACGTCCAATATTTTTTAATAATCTACCTGACGGACATTTTTTTTTTTGTCAGCGTCTTTATTAGGTTGACTATAACAAGATCTGTTCACATTAATTGCAGGTCCACTTACTAGAGGTAGGTAGCATAAAAAGTTGAAGGGCGAGTTTATTTTCTGTCTGAGTTTGTTTCGGCCTTTCTTCTCAGAGTAGTCAAATAGGAAACGCCGACCTCACCTAGTTCTTAAAATATTATTGACGTGTTAAAGTTACAAACTTACTTACAGAAATAAAGTCATTTAGCATTTATTTTTAATTAATTTGTATTATGAAACGTGTGATTTTTGTTTTTTTTTTTTCCAGGCAATAAATGAGGACAAGAAATACATACAAGCACATCTCAAACCAAGGAAGTTGTTTTTATAAGAGATCGACATCTTTTACAAGAACCAAATTGTCTATTAACTCTATAAAATGACCTCACTTGCGGTTCTGCTTACCACACAAAGGTATAACGTGAATAATCTTTATGCAATAATCCTGAAGAGCTACCAACATATCCTGGCATACGGCGAAAAAAGGAACTAAATGAAATTGTACTGGAATTTGGAGTGGGTTTGCAAGTGGCGCCACCGCGACCTGCCAATTTATTCTGCTCTTCCTATGTAGAACACTTTTCGCAGTTGGCATTGTTTCAAACTTCCCAGTTATGTATTGCTCATATATTTTCTTGGTAATTTGTAATTATTGGGCAATTCTTGAAATCATCATTTTGTAGTGAGACCTTAAACGTCCACTAAACGTCTACATGTTTTTCATTGTCTGTTAGGTAAGTACTGTAAGGAATATGGATATTTTTGCGCACTACTTTACTATTTCAAGAAATAGACGTGAAGAATTGTGTTAAAATTATCAGTCTTGCAATTAAGGGCGACACATTAAGGCGGAAGCGTCAAGGTAGCCCGAAATTCAAATTTTGTTACGTTTTTTACAATTTGCAGGTCAGTATCATGTTGTAAGTTGATTTAAATATGATTCGCGGCCGTATCAAATGTATATTTATAGAATTGTAATCATAAAAATGATCAATACAACTCTCTAAGTTCATATAATTCCATTGAATGACTATTTCATGAAATCATGACCTTTGAAGTTTGTGCTTACTTATGGAGTTGTATTCCTGATTGTAATGATTATAATTATCTAAAGTAATGTTTGTTACGGTCGCGAATCATATTTTAATCAACATACAACCTGACTGAGAAATTTTGTATTTCGCAGGCTATTTTAGCGCATCCCCCTTAAGAAAACTTCAATCCAGGCCTTAAAAAAAGGAACGGTTTTTTCCAAGGAACGGTTAAGACCGCTTATCCTAAAACGGCAACGTCGCAAATAACTGTCAAATATTTACCTGTTTTGATTAATTTGCCAATATTACTGTATGGAAATGTGGCTAACTAGTGAACTAAAATATTGATTATGAAATGCAATAATTAATATCATAACACCGAATATTTCGTTTTAGATGTAAAAAAAACGTATTTGTAAACTTTCCAAATGCCTTTTTTATACGTTATCATCCATCATGACATCAAATTTAGAGTTATAATTGCTATTCATTATCAAAACAGCGAAATATTTGACATCTTTTTGCGGCATTGGGGCAGTTTCAGAATAAACGCTCTTAAGTCAAGAATTGAAATAATTATCAAAATTATTATTGGCAAAAGAAAATATTTGTAAATCAGATGGTAGACGTACGTGGAAGTACTCACACTTTAAACTTGGTGACTTTTTGCTTATGTGAGCCAGAAGTACGCGACGGTACCCAGGTCACCCACCTATCAGAACAAAAACAATATCCCTAACCTAAGTTTAAAACCCAGGACCTCACGATCTAGCCTTATAACTAAAGACTCCAAAAAAGGTGTTAGAACAATCTCACAATTTTTTCTACTCAAATACCTTACATGTAAGCGAACCCGGAAAAAACCACTTTAATCTGGCGCTTAACTCTTAGGCAAAAAACCAGATAATAATATAATAGTTAGACAAAAAACTAGCCTGCGTAGAAGTCAATGTCATGGCGGTCGGTTAAGACAAATTGGCCGTCATGATCAGGCAAATAAGCATAATGTTCTTTTTTAAATTGTAATCAGACGGATTTTAGTCACTTACTACGCACATACTAGCGGCTAGTAATAATCTATTAGGTAGGTATATGCGTAGCTTTGTTATGGCGATTTTGATCTTTTACAATCACTTGAGATTCGGTTTGGTCTTTTGGGTCTTGACTTGGCTTCACATACCGCCGAGAAATGTCCCACACTCACTCCCTTAGAACTGAGCTGCTGAACTGAACTGAACTGCTTATAAGAGAGAAAAACAATCATAAAGAATCAAAGAACTCAATACCAACTTCAGGCTCTAATAATATGTTTAAGCAATGCATTTTATAAATTTTTTAGCTGCTATATCAAACAACACATATTTTCGGAAAACTCAGGAAACTAAGAACCAAGCTTGGCAGACAGATTTATGATCTCAGTTTGTTTTTATTAGCAGACAGGAAGAAACTGCTAGTACTATTAATAGACATGATATAACAAATATTTTTGTAACAATATAATTTAACATAGTGTCCATGGAGTTTCTTGCCCGTTCTTCTCCATAGGAACCTTCTACGCTTTGGAATGGGCAACTAGCTTCATCTTTCTGACTGACCGACTCCTTAACAATTCAAAAGTGCCTGTAAATTGTTTAATTGAAATAAATGCTTTGAATTTGATACACACGATTTTTTTTAAATCTGTTTTACCTCTTTCAATCAACTCCGAAATTAAATCAGCCAATATAAACTTTACCACTGATTTCAAATATATTTTGATAACTACTCACTAGCTATCATGTATGCGGTGGATTATAAATATAAATGACTAAATCCGTAATCATTATAGGAAATTATTTTGATCACCGAAGTGGAACTACGACGCGAGCATTGACGTCATGTTTTGAGGAATTAAGGAATTACCTCACAATTTGGATAATAATATGACAGTTTATATGCAAGATATGTCCACGGAACATCACGCCAACTTTATAAGTAGTAGGTAGGCAGAGGTGTAAATACAATACACCAAAGGTGCGAGCCCAATCCATGGGGACAAACCAGACTCCGATCTATTTTCTAATCTTTGTCCAATCCAGGGATCGAATATAGGACACATGCTCGGCAGTTAGCCCTTGCGACCACTATGAAAACGAGGCAATTTATTTATTTATTTATTTATTCATCTTTAACTCAGGTACATTACCCATAATTTGTTAGTATTACGTACCTACTTAAACTATGTTAGTATAATATAAAAATAAAAAACATAAACAATTAAAACCAATGACAATATTACAAGACAACTTAAAGAACCCTTCTGGGGACACCTGGCAACAATACATGCACTGCACACAGGTGCCCCATCAGGCGGCCTTCAGTCTTTCTAGCAACAACGCTCAGGAGACTGCTGTCACTGTCTCGCATCCGGCGCAATAGTGACGCGGTTCGTTTACGCATGATCGCAAAGAAGTCATCGGTACGCGCTGCTGCGCACATCCCTGACGCGCTACAATAACGTGGCAGCGACAGCAGTATCCTAAAAGCGTTGTTGTATTGCACACGCAGGGCATTAAACGTTTTTTGCGTGTACCTGGTCCACAGACTGCAAGTATAGAAAGCCTGGCAATATGCCCTAAACAATGTGATCTTGACATTGCTGTCACACTTAATAACAGACACAGTATGTTCATGTGTTATTGAAGTTTTTCCTTCACGAATTTCTTAGTAGCAGGTCGGAGTCTGGATTTTTGCCCGGTTGATGGCAATATACTGCCCTATTAGATGGTACATAAAAACATAACTGGCAAAAAGTGGGGTATACTACTGCACGCGTAGCAAGACCACAATAGAATAGGGTTTTGTCGACGGAAGAATAGACAAAATGACAGTAAAAAAATAACAAACTGTCATTTTGTCTATTCTTCCGTTTCTATGGTTGTTAAGCTACGCATGCAGGTACACCTCTGCTTAAACTATAGGGGAATATAGGTTAGATATTATATAAATATGTTATGTTAGTATGTAGGTACATAATTATGTAATAAATGTTGTATTCTCGAGAAACAACTGACATGATCCGGTTTGTAGTTCGAAATCAATTAGCACACACACGTCACATATATTCTAGTTTTGACGTCATAGAAAAGCAATTTTATTTTATTCCGCGAAATAAGTACGGATCTCCGCGAAACCAGGGATTTTTTATTTTTATATATTCACAATTTAGTATTCTATGACTCATGAAGAAGAACTCCCTAATAGAGATGATAACAATAAAAAAAAATTGTCCGTCAGGTAGATTATTAAAAAATATTGGACACTTATTTTTTCAATGCATTGAGTTAAAATGTTGCATGACGTCACTCTCCGGTAGATTTTATAAAAGAAAGAAAGAAAGAAATAAAAAGTATTTATTGAGACTCGCACAGAAAATCACACATTAAACTAAAAACACATTAAACATAAATAAAAAAAAGTAACATTAAAATTTAAATACTTGACATTGATTGATTTTGACTTGACTTTTATACTGACTTGTGACGTAGCGAGCCCCCACTCCCTAAGTTTAATGCGTTTTGAACCATTTTTTATTTATTAATATGATAAAACAAAAAATACGTGTCTAATATTTTTTTTTATTATCTGACTGACGGATTAAATAGTTTTTTTTTTCCCAGTTGAAGAATATTGCTAATCCATTACTTCATAGGTTTGAAAAACTCGTCAACTCAACAATGTTAATAACGCAATGTACGTGGGTGAACTGTCAAAATGAAACCCATTGCGATCAATGGTCTATTTATGTGTGTTACGCAATTCCCCCGCTGAAGACCTCCATGAATGGATCCTAAACGGTTTCGTAACGACCTGTTTAAGATGGAAGGACCATAAACGATGCAGAAGGCATAGGGTACTGAATCTTATAGCACAACTAAGGAAAAGCCGAAATTCATGATCACTTTTGAACTTCAAGAGTTCTAAAATAAGGCTAGGAAAATATAAGGCACTAACTCCTAAGGCGGCAGCGCAGGCATCCAGCGCATGCGCACGTACCGTGCACGCTAAGTGCCTCGAATGGCTATGGACGCGTCACATTCTACGCGTGCGCGAATGTTGCGAACGATTCGCGTGCAAGGATCCACACCTGCGTAATTGAAGCTCACGCGCACGAACCGTGAAGTGAAGGTGTTCATACTATGGTCCTAAAATGCACGCGAACCGTTCAGTTCGTGTCCGCAAGAGGACATTTAAGTTTCAAGCGAACTACTCGCTAACCGCTCGCGAACATGTCCAAAGGTGTCCATAGAAGATCCACGCGCAGATGTAGATTCGCCTTTAGCGATCGTTCGTTTAGACTTAAGAAGTTTGAGGTGTTTATTATACTGTTGAATGCTACACTTCTCATAATGATGTAGATCTTTTTTTTTGCCTAATGAGCCTGCTCTTGACCTCGATCTCGTCTGATGGAGAGCGATGGATGAGGTCTTCGATGGAACGAGCGTATCCAAAAGATGCCTGTTCACGATACTTGCTTCAGGTTACAGGTGGATGGTAACCTCTGAACCTTTTAGTAAACCAACCAGTCGGATGGAATATGTTTAGAAAAACCTATCTATGATTTTACTCTGCAAGGTAGGTTTGGAATTTCAGACGACCTGTATCTAAAGAAGTGACATGCACTTTTTAACTTTGGTTAACATGACAAACCGAGCAGTGGTGGCTCAGTGGTAACGGCCCCGACTTACGAGTTGTAGGTTGTGGATTCGAACCCAGGCGCTTGACTTTGTGTAAATTATTTCATCACTACTGCTCTCAAAACGGTGAAGGAAAACATTGTGAGGAAACCGGCATGTCCTAGAACCAAAAATTCGAAGACATGTGACATCTACCAACCCGCACTGGGCCCGCGTGGTGGATTACAGCCCACTCCCTCTCACAGAGAGGAGGCCGGTGTCCCAGTAGTGGTAACATTAAAGACTGATAATGCATCATGCAACATAAAAAACCATGAATAATTACGATCAAAGGCGAATAACGATAACAAAGTCTTACAAAGAAATAATTAAAAGTGCATTATTAATAGTAAATCCCAGATTGTAGGTACTATTATACGATAATAACAAGTTGTGAGTCACAAATACGATATAATAAATTATCTTTTGAAACAGTTTTATCATCTTACCTGCACACTCGAGTATTTTGATGTAAATATTATGCAATATGACGATCTGACTATGACGTTACAAAATTGGTCTTTCGGTACGAAGTTCAAAGTTCGATCTACATGATAATATTATGTTTTATATTATGCAATCTATTTTGTTGATAAGAAATGGTACCTTTGCTCCATTAATCCGGTCGAGTCAAACGCCAAAGTCCTTTTCAGGCACGTAAATTGTGTTTACAAATGCATACGAGAAATTCCTATTAAACATAACTGACGAAATGACCCCTTCGTACCTCGATAAGCACGTTGGTCCCGGCTGTCATTCGTGGATCTTTGACAGTCGTTACGGGGCGTTTGAAGCCCGAAAATCAGACAACCAGTCTTACCAAGGGGTATCGTATTACCCAGTAACTGATTTGTGGAGGTCAGATAGGCAGTCGCGCCATGTAAAATACTGGTATTTAGGTACATCCGGTTGTATTGGAAGTCGACCCCAACATCGTTGGGAAAGGATAATTTGATGATGATAACTATTGAAATGTACACCTCTGCCTACCGCCTCAGGAAAGCAAGCGTGATGTTACAATAAGTTAAGTGATAATTCCAAATACGCGATATTTTATCAACTCATAAATCCTCATCTGGAAAATTCGGGAAAAAGATGAAAGAAATCATTTGGCCACAATCCCGCCAGATATAAATAATTACGAATTATTTTATTTTCTTGTTTCTGATGAAATGAAACGGACTGACGGATGTACCTAAACCAACGCAAGCGCAGTCAGTATTACGAATCATTTTGGAAAATTTAATCATAAAAATCATGATGACGCCGAAAATTATTTAAAGTTTACATCATAGATAGATAGTATGTAGAAATATCAACAATTTAAATCATTCATTTACCGTGTGGTGCCGGGCGTAAAGAATAGTACCATCCCATTTCTTCCCGTGGGTGTCGTAAAAGGCGACTAAGGGACTCACTAGAGAATGGTCAGCAGCGTTCTCTACGCATTTTAACACCATACTGCGATCGCCAGCCCGCCTGCCACGCATGGCGATTATGGCAAACCCCCCCATTTAGGGGAGGCCTATATCCAGCAGTGGACGTCTTTCGGCTGAAATGATGATGATGAAATCATTCTGATACCTTTTTTGTGGCAGATATCTCAATACGGCGTGCATGTATCATGAACAAATTGAACATAAACGACGGAAAAGGAGTAGCCGGATTCTGTAGTTTCTGCCGGCCCCTTGGGGAGACGTATACTTGTCCTGAGGACATGACAGGATGATGGACAGGGCTCAAAGGCACGAGCTAGTGAACCGCTCTTCCTTTAAGACGCAGATATATGCCAGTGGCATTGAGTGGTTAGCTTGCGTGTTCTGTACTGAGCTCAGGCAACGCGATTAATTTATTATACATAAAACAAAAGGTATTTTAATAAAGCGTTTATTAAAAGATCAATAATTAGTTATCTTAAAAAGTGGGAAAGTTTCAAAAAAATACGCTTGATAGATTTTGCGTAAATCTCAGTTTTTTATCCGCGTTAGACGTAACTTTACAAATTAATTTTACTATGTAGTATAAACATAATCTAAAATATTCATTTATTAAGTTATTAAGAAAATGCTCTAATTTAACATATATTTTTTCCAAATCATTAACACTACTCGTTTAGACGTGATCTTCAGTATAAAATCATTAAAAGTCGGTTATCGTCGCCTTAACTAGGTGGCTCAGGATGAGTTCGAAATTAGTTAGACAAGTTCCTTGGAATGTAATATGATAACTCACATACATTACAATATGCCGACCACAAATAAATGAGAATAACGGCAGGAGAATGATGAATGATTACATGCCTAACGGTAAACATTCTTTCTTTTTTTTGGGTGGGAAATTATCAAATAACTTCTCCCGCTCTGGTCGGAGCGGGATGGCGTGGCAGACTTTTACTGACTAAAGCCCACCCGTATTCCTTCCGTTGCCAGTGTGCCGGGGCCGCGATATCCCTTTCGGACAAACTCGTAACCCTGGCAGGCATTGGCCCTTACGGACCCCGTCAGAACGGTAAATATTCATAAATAATACTTTTCATGTTTGTTGTCAATTTATCTCGACGGTTAACGGATTAAAGGCTTCCTAACTATCCTAACTATACAGGATGGCAAGGACATCGACGCGAAAACTGATACCATGGATTCAGTACATGATTCTGAACCCTGCGTTGAAATTTTTCGTCGGATATTTAAAAAAACATCTGCTGTTCCATACATTTTGACTGCGTAGGTATTGCACTTTTCTATGAGACAGCAGATTATTTTTTTAATTACTGATGATTTTTTTCAACGCAGGAGGGTTCAGAATCACTGAATCTATGGTATCAGTTATCGCGTCGATGTTCCTGCCACCGTGTATAATATTATAAATGCTAAAGTGAGTTTGTTTGTTTGTTTGATACGCTTTCACGGCAAAACGGCTGATCGGATTTTGATGAAATTTGGCATATGGGTAGACCTGGGCTAGGACATAGAATAATTTTTATCTCGATATTTTCAGGGGATTGAGACTTATACGGGTGAAACCGCGGGACGCAGCTAGTTACCGCTTACTAAATGAACATAACATAATATCCCGCATATATTTCACAAAGAGTAAGCAGAAATGTATAGTATACTCTTATTTAGCTAGTGATTTTTAATGTAACTTTAATATCCTCAAAATGACATTGATAATAAAATAACAAACAAATGCTGCAATTCGGAATTTCCCAATGAATTGTTTGGTTCCCGGGAATATCGCGAAAACTGTGCCAAGAGCAAACTCGTTGAGTAATACGCGAAAAACTATTCACCTAAATATTTTCATAGTGATTTGGTTTTTTTTTAAACTGTTATTGCTGTCTTCTTTTTCTTTTTTAAATATTACTCTTGCTACTGAAACTTTCCGCTGAAAAACTAATAGCTTAACAAAAAATTCAGTTTTGTAACGATTTAACCAATATTTTTGAACAAATCTCTCGTTGACTTTCAAGAGTGTCCATGGAGTTTCTTGCCCCTTCTTCTCCATAGGATCCTACTACGCTTTCGAATGGAATTAAATTAATGGTTGAATAGAAATACTAGAAGAAGTTAAGTTATCTCGTTTGAAAATAAATAATCAACATTTATTTACAGCTCCTCTTGAAAGCCTCTTGTCAACTAGAGCATTATTATTTCACGTCTACATCAACTACAGAGCAGCAAGAGCACCCTATGGATGCTTTAAACCTATTCAAATCTATACCAGATTAATCGCCCTACCTCTATAGCTACCTTCCCTTATCATAGAACCCTCCGGATATGCGACGCACATAGCACTTCTTATCGATAGGTACGATTAACATCGCATGACGCTAAACAGAATTGCACAATAATTATTTTACAAGGACAGTGATATGTCCTTGTTGTATATTATTTCGAAGCAAGTCCTAACCTGCTTATAATGCGTCATTAATGACACGTGTGCTATAATGACGTAGAGATTGAAGACAATGAGTTATTTCGACCAATAGTTGTGCAATAACTAAGCACAAAGCTCTCAACTGTTTTATTTTTCTAATGTTTTAGAGGTAAACAAATCGTATTTGAAATAACTGAAAACTTTTATCAAGGTCATTTTACTAATCATCATGAAAAACTTTAAATACGTGACCATCGCTGAAATCGCGTAAATTAAAATCAGCTGCTCCTTAAATTTTACCTGTTGGCTTTACTCGACTAAATGTAGGGTTTTTTTTTTGTTTCGCTCACTATTCTGTAGGTTTATGCTCATCTACGACTTATCTATATGATTTACGAGCGGCGGCTCGCGGTTTCACCCTCATGAGTCTAGATCTCGTGGGAATATCGGAATAAACAGTATCCTATGTCCTAACCCAGTCCATGGTCTACTCATGTGCTAAATTTCATCCAAATCCGTTCAGCCGTTTTAGCGTGAAAGCGTAACAAACAAACATACAAAAAATTAAATCTTTTCTCTTTATGATATTAGTTTAGATTTAGATTATGGCTTTCATATGTAGCAAAGGTTTGATTTTTGCAGACAGTGTCATTCATTTAAGTGCTGCCTAAAAATGATGTCTTTTTGAATGGTCGGGTGGCTGCAGCGGGACGAGAGTTCATGAGAGTTGCCGAGAATCCAACTGAATGGCGTGCAATTGGAGAGGCCTATGTCTGATATGTCCTAAGCAGTGGACTGTTGTAGGTTGATGATGATGATGATGATTTAAATGGTTAAAAATGGCCAAAATAAAAACTCAATAGAATGAAACTCGGGTTTTCACGCGGAATTTATTTTACACGCAGTTTCAAACTCCTCTAACAGTTCAATCATGTAATCGATTTTCCACTTCTCGTAGTCAAATTGAGTTGCATTTTTGCAAACCCGTGCAGTTTTGATGCCTCTATTTTACAGCTAATCTAGCAGTGATAGCCTAGTGGAGTGACGGCCTCCCAAGTCAGGTCTCGAGTTCGAACCCAAGACACGCACCTCTGACTTTTCGGTATCATGTGTATATTGTATAAATATCACTTGCTTCAAAAACTGTGAAGGAAAACATCGTGAGGAAACCGGCATTCCTGAGAGATATTTCTCGACGGTATGTGAAGCCAAGTCTGGGATCTGATGATAGAGACAAAAAAAAAGGTAACTTTAAAGATATTAGAATAAGAATTTCAAGAACGTAAAAATCATTTTCCTTAATTTTATTTAAAAGTTAATGTAGAATAAGTACGAATGTCATGATTATTTGCATTTACAACGAAAAGTACTTACTAGAGTTTACGAGGTCATCTAAGATGGGTTACTTTTCATATCATGAAAGTTTCGGGACGTTCCCTAATAGCCATAAATAATACAAAATCCTTGATATATTAATTACAGTCATTGTAATTTCACCAGCAAGGCCGTCATCGGTGAGCTATCGTAAAACGATCGATAAAGTTAATTAGGTAATGCTTAATAATGTTATTTTGAACACCTGAAGGTCGTAGGAACATACGTAGAGTAGATATTTGTTATGTACTGTGATAATTGATGATAAAAGCCAGGCCCCCAAAAGCTATGCCAAACAATAAAAAAAAATCATTCTTTCAGGCCATAAAAAGTCTTCTGCCAAATTATGACAGCGACATGTGAAAGAAATACTTATTTAATAATTAACTCTGTCTATTTTACAAAACTTGCTTGTGGCTAAGTAATAACAGCCGCACGAATCGATCGATACGGTTAAGCTACGCTTGCCGCGGTTGGTTCGTGGATGAATGACCATCTTTACATACCAAGACCCCACCGTGCCTCGGAAAGCACGTTAAGCCGTTGGTCCCAGCTGTCATTTGTAGATCTTTGACAGTCGTTACGGGTAGTTAGAAGCCCAAAAGTTTGACAACCAGTCTTACCAAGGGGTATCGTGTTACCTAGTAACTAGGTTGTGGAGGTCAGATAGGCAGTCGCTCCAAGTAAAATACTGGTATTCATACTGGAAGTGGACCCCGACATAGTTGGGAAAGGGCAGATGACATTTAACAGAAAACAAAAAGAAATTGAAACGTAATAATCCTTCCATCATCATCTACGTAGCCTTTTCCTAACTATATTAAGCTCAGCTTCCAGTCTTACCGGATGCAACTGTATACCAGTATTTAACATGAGGTGAACGCCTTTCTGACCTCCACAACCCAGTAATGGGGTAACACGAAAATGTCTACACAAAAAATGGGTAAGTTCGTAAAAAAATTGCCTCTATTTTTGACTAGCTTCTGCCGGCGAGCCTGTTATAGGCTTTCTCAAGAATTGGGCTACCCAATGCAAAAAGATTTTTGAAATCCGACTGGTAGTTCTGGAGATTAGCCCCTACATACAAACTTACAAACAAACAAATTTTAGCTCTTTATAATATTAATTAATAAATATTATAGAAGTATAATATATAGTATAGATGATGAAGATGGCTGAGCTAATAGTGAAGGGCGTTTTTGAGGGACTGGCTTATGTAGTTTTGACGTTTGAAAAGTGCTGATTCTCAGCCTATTTTGAATAAATGACTTTTGAATTTGAATTTAAATAATTTGTATTTTTGACTGACCTGGCCTCCTACAAACAATAACCACAGGAAATTATAATCAGCAACATAAAAAATACGCAGTAAGAATAGGAAAACACAATAATTTCCACAAACACTAAACTTACACGTGTCGATGTGAAAACAATGCATTGAGGTACAGATTACAGCTTCCGGTAATCTGCTCGACTCTCGAGTGAAATGGCGGATAAATACACAGTTGCACGATACATCATCATCATTTCAGCCGAAAGACGTTCACTGCTGAACATAGACCTCCCCTCAAAAGGGGGGGGTTGCCATAATCGCCACGCTTGGCAGGCGGGTTGGCGATCGCAGTATGGTGATAAAATGTATAGAAAATTCAAAATTCAAAATTCAAAAGTCATTTATTCAAACTAGGCTGAGAATCAGCACTTTTCGAACGTCAAAATTACATAAGACAGTCCCCCAAAACGCCCACCCTTCACCACTTCCTAGTGCATTAGCTGGGAAGAAGAAGTGGCGCAACAAACTCCCCAGCAGCACAGCTGTCTGTTCAGTTAGAAGAACAAAAAAAAAAGATTCTATATAATAGTATTCAAAATAATTTACATTACTTACGCAACACAAAACATAATTCAAATTATTAGCCATATGTTAGCTAGCACACGCCAATATACCAAACAAAATCATCGAGAACTCAACCAACCAATCATCGATACTCAGGCCGAAATAAAAAAAACTAAACGTAAACAGAATTAATATCTAAATAAAAAAGCCTCCAGGCATAAAGGGCGTGCCCGCTTACATATAGTTGTAACTGGAAGTTATAAATGATAAACTAGGACCATCGATGTAAAATAAATAAACAAAGAGTTAATTACTAATAACAGTAAATAATATGATCAATTGTCGAGGTCACTAGCTAACCACATATTGCAATACAACTCATAAAAAAACAGTGTGATGAGTAGATATTGTCAAAAATAAATTGAAGTTAAATTAAAATAACTTGACTTAAAAAGTCAAATAAAATAAACAATTATATAAACTCATATAACTTGTCAGTACGTAAGCTGGAGAAAGAACATAAACATAAACGAAAACGCTGCTGCCCATTCTCTAGTGAGTCCCAGTCGCCTTTTACGACACCCACGGGAAGAAATAGGATGGTACTATTCTTTACGTCCAGCACCACACGGAAGCATGCACGAATATTAAAACCTTTTTATATAATTATGTGAAACCTGTACTTATCAACACTATTATTTGTGGACCACATCAGCACATACAGAGAACCAATTTTTAACCAACTTCCGAACAGGAGGACGTTTTTAGATCGTCTGCTTGTTTTATTTTCCAATTCAAAGCACCATAGACAAAGAAATTGAAGTTATTTTTCACCTTGGTAATGTTTTTTTTTTTTGTAAGTTAGTTGTTTTTTTTATAAGTTTTTCTCTCACTCAGGAAGGTAAAAGGTGTTCTATGTTATACAGTTTGGTTTCCGCACTTAGTCCTTCAGGTGGACTATTGTGCGTGGGCCATGGCGGTCATCGGTGGTTATTCCAACCAGCCCACCTCCCGCCAGAAGTTGGTCACGTCTCCTGGTCTGTTCAAAACATCTGTGAAAGATCTGGGTGCCCCAAGGGGTTTTTATTCTAGTCTGGGTGACGCCTGTGCTTGCATCACGCGCAAATGTTTCTTCTTTAGCCTCCATGCAAGCCCTATACTGAGAGGACTGTCCACATGCATGCTTCACTGTATTGTTCGCAGCGCTCTGTCTTGGTTTTTTATTTGGTCTGAGATTGGTGCAAAAATAAATGTTTCAGCGCTGGTATTCTGATAGGGCCTGCAGAGATGAATATAAGATTTTAAATGAGCTTGATATGAGTATGTTACACCACTACATTTTCAACAGATCAGCCTGTAAAACGTCTACACTGTGACTCATACATGGATGACATCTGGGAACTTTCGAGTAGTCAATGGAGAATATAATAGCACTACATTCGTCACACCTACTGGTAATAATTGGAGATTTGGTTTATATTAGTTTTTATTTTTATTATTATTTTATTCATCTTTTCTAAAGATTCTTTTATATTTTGTGAATGTGAGAGCGTTGTAGGCGTATAAGACTGTAGAGTTATAGACTACTAGTTGCACCCCGCAGTTACACCCGCATAAGTCTCGATCCCGTTGGAATATCAGGATAAAAGGTATCCTATGTCCTTCTCCAGGTCATTTTCAACCGTGTGCCAAATTTCATCCAAATCCGTTTAGCTGTTTTAGCGTGAAAGCGTAATAAACAAACACACTCATTTGTAATAGTTAAGAAGTAAGGATTTTCTATTTTGTTAAGTACCTGGTACTTGTTGACAGGCCTCTGCCCTCCCACACTGTAATTTGAAAACATTGTAAAAGCCAATAATTTTTTAAAGTAACCGTGGAGTTTCTTGCCGGCTCGTCTCCATAGGAAACGACCAATTGGAACCGTGCACCTAGCTTCTGACGTTTCATAAGTGCCCATGGAGGTTTATGGGAAATAAAATATTATGATTTTGAGGCATCAATCCTTTACAGACACTGAGTAACGTAACTAGAGCTGATAATTCATCCCAAAATATGATGTCACTGTTGATCATATTTTTGTATATCTTCTTAGTCACCTACTAAGAGGAATGAGAGTCAATACAAAACTGCCTAATTACAAGCCTAAAAAATGTTAGCTACCTACAAATCTCTGCCAACATAACCGTTGTTGACAAAACTCCAGATTGTTCTAGGAAATTCAGCGGAAATTGATATGACTAACACATTTCAGTTTTTTGCGCGTCAATACAAATGGGGCTTGCATGAAAACAAAATTTTTGTAAGTACTAGTAATATCTGATAACGTAAATAAGGCCAAAACAATGTCGCAATAGGTAAATCAATTGCGCAGTTTCTATTCCAGCCCTTATTGATAAAAAAACCCTTATTAGCGAAGATATAAAGTCGATAATCCCCTACCTTTTGGCTTGTAAACACAGGTATTATCGTGCACGGTACTGCAATGGCTCATGCGCCATTCTTTGTGGACTATTTATCTAGAATAGGACACACAAATGTGACCTTTTCGTTTGTTTTGATTACATAATACATAATATTGTTTGAAAACAATGTAAGCTGATTGTTACGTAATGGAAATAATTGCGATATGAGAGTATTACCTAATATGTTTAGCTATTGAAAGGTTATGAGTTCAAATCTTAAACCCGTATTACATAACGCTAATAAGTAGAAATAGAGCTCTGTACAGCGTCCCAAAGATATCTCGCTATGAAATAAAACGAAGATGTCCAGAGTGAGACAATTTATTATAAAAAGTACCGTAGACATCATGCGGTGCAGGAAAGTCTTAACACCGCGATCTACAAAAGTGACGTAATGACACAACGCCATCTGTTATTCAATATTGGTACTAAGTTTACGACAAATGTTGACTTTCATATAATTATCTAAACAGAGGGCCTAGACAAATGGCATTCGCTTCGGAGCGATTCTATTACGACAATCGCTATCGCTTCAACGATAACGAAGTTCAATTGGTAGACAAGAGGGCCTAGACAAAGTAACATTCGATTAGCGATATCGCCAGTAGAAAACTCAAAAATGTATGCGGTTGACTTATGTTATGGAAATGTCACGTGATCATAGGTTAACGAATAGAAATTAGCTAGACAATGTCATCATCATTCGTTTCCATCAAACGAATCGACAGCGTCGAACGATAACTTCCATAGAAATGCGTAGCCAAGTGACACTTTTTGACAACCGTTATCGCTAGTTTTCGATTAGTATGATGGAAACATTAGCGAACGTCAAAACCCTGTGGAAAACGAAACAAAATGGCGACTTTTGGAGTTTACTCGGGGTATGGTAATTTTATGAGGAGTAAAATTTATATTAGAGAAATTCTATTAAAGCCGTCTGTCAGATAACAAAAAAATATTAGACACGTGTTTCTTGCTTTATCATATTTATAAAAAAAATACTTAGATAAAACGCATCAAAGTGAGGGCTCGCTACTCGCTACGTCGTACCTAATATTTTGATTACGTAAAAAATAAAATACGTGTCCAATATTTGATATAATCTACCTGACGGACAAAAAAATAATTTTAATCATCATCCCTATTCGAAAGTCTCGATGAAATGCATTATTTATAGAATTTTATCACTTTTGAATTTTCGTCCCGGAATAAGAGTCGTGGTACGAGAGCCCGTGACCAACATTTTTGCCTTATCGTTTTACGAACAAAACCATATACAATCGATAGATTTAGTTATTCTGAATACAAAAAATCATAATTTCATACATTTTTCGCGTCACGTCTGACCGGACCGCATTCTGAAATATGTCAAAAACAAATACTGACCGGTTTCATAGAAATTTGTCTGATTTTAAGAATGGAGTTCAACGATAGATTTTAGATACCAAAAACACAATTTTTAGAATGCAGTAGCGTCGCACGTAGCAAGGAGACCATTTGAGAAAGTAAAAAATGAGGCAAAAAATTAAATACATAGCAACCCGTCTGAAATTCTTGTTTTCAGGTGAACATTGGTCAATTGATGTGAATAAATTGTTTTTCAGAAGAAAGTGTGAGCCTCTTATGAGTTGAACCATTTTGAACGTGTTTAAAAACTTTCGTGTCTTGTCGTGAGGGATAGGAGCGTAACAACAACCGCGCGTTTTCCGGGCGACTTCGAAACGTTCTTTTGGTTTTTGGAATTATAGGTACCATATAAAATGTAAGAAATCATATTTTTGTAACCCCGGTAACTGTATAAAAGATAGAAAAAAAATTGAACCAGGTTACTGGGAGACCGATCGGTTAAATTTTTGAAAATGCGCTCAGGCCACATTGGACACGCAAAATGTCTGCAAACTTATTCGTTTTAAAATTACGAAACCTATGTACATTTATAATATGTAATAAAACCGTCTGCCTGTTTCTTTTGATATAGCAGAAATGGGCTCCCATAAAACTGTGACGTTTCTGACCGGTACTGGACAGTACCGGTCAGAAACGTCACAGTTTTACCGAGTCGGGTTCAGAATCATCTAAACTAACGATTTTATACAGTTTTGGCTGTAAAACGATGCGACATAGTTTTGGTCGTGGGCTCTCGTACTATCGGGGTTCAACTGACAACAAGAATTGACAGCGACAGCGCGGAATTTGACGTTTGCTCACGAAAGACCACAGACAAAATGTAATTTTTATCGAACAAACCAATGGATGAGACGATAGCGAAACGAAGTGTACCAGAGGGCCTAGACAAATGGCATTCGCTTCGGAGCGATTCTATTACGACAATCGCTATCGCTTCAACGATAACGAAGTTCAATTGGTAGACAAGGTACACTTCGTTTCGCTATCGTCTCATCCATTGGTTTGTTCGATAAAAATTACATTTTGTCTGTGGTCTTTCGTGAGCAAACTTCAAATTCCGCGCTGTCGCTGTCAATTCTTGTTGTCAGTTGAACCCCGATAGTACGAGAGCCCACGACCAAAACTATGTCGCATCGTTTTACAGCCAAAACTGTATAAAATCGTTAGTTTAGATGATTCTGAACCCGACTCGGTAAAACTGTGACGTTTCTGACCGGTACTGTCCAGTACCGGTCAGAAACGTCACAGTTTTATGGGAGCCCATTTCTGCTATATCAAAAGAAACAGGCAGACGGTTTTATTACATATTATAAATGTACATAGGTTTCGTAATTTTAAAACGAATAAGTTTGCAGACATTTTGCGTGTCCAATGTGGCCTGAGCGCATTTTCAAAAATTTAACCGATCGGTCTCCCAGTAACCTGGTTCAATTTTTTTTCTATCTTTTATACAGTTACCGGGGTTACAAAAATATGATTTCTTACATTTTATATGGTACCTATAATTCCAAAAACCAAAAGAACGTTTCGAAGTCGCCCGGAAAACGCGCGGTTGTTGTTACGCTCCTATCCCTCACGACAAGACACGAAAGTTTTTAAACACGTTCAAAATGGTTCAACTCATAAGAGGCTCACACTTTCTTCTGAAAAACAATTTATTCACATCAATTGACCAATGTTCACCTGAAAACAAGAATTTCAGACGGGTTGCTATGTATTTAATTTTTTGCCTCATTTTTTACTTTCTCAAATGGTCTCCTTGCTACGTGCGACGCTACTGCATTCTAAAAATTGTGTTTTTGGTATCTAAAATCTATCGTTGAACTCCATTCTTAAAATCAGACAAATTTCTATGAAACCGGTCAGTATTTGTTTTTGACATATTTCAGAATGCGGTCCGGTCAGACGTGACGCGAAAAATGTATGAAATTATGATTTTTTGTATTCAGAATAACTAAATCTATCGATTGTATATGGTTTTGTTCGTAAAACGATAAGGCAAAAATGTTGGTCACGGGCTCTCGTACCACGACTCTTATTCCGGGACGAAAATTCAAAAGTGATAAAATTCTATAAATAATGCATTTCATCGAGACTTTCGAATAGGGATGATGATTAAAATTATTTTTTTGTTCGTCAGGTAGATTATATCAAATATTGGACACGTATTTTATTTTTTACGTAATCAAAATATTAGGTACGACGTAGCGAGTAGCGAGCCCTCACTTTGATGCGTTTTATCTAAGTATTTTTTTTATAAATATGATAAAGCAAGAAACACGTGTCTAATATTTTTTTGTTATCTGACAGACGGCTTTAATAGAATTTCTCTAATATAAATTTTACTCCTCATAAAATTACCATACCCCGAGTAAACTCCAAAAGTCGCCATTTTGTTTCGTTTTCCACAGGGTTTTGACGTTCGCTAATGTTTCCATCATACTAATCGAAAACTAGCGATAACGGTTGTCAAAAAGTGTCACTTGGCTACGCATTTCTATGGAAGTTATCGTTCGACGCTGTCGATTCGTTTGATGGAAACGAATGATGATGACATTGTCTAGCTAATTTCTATTCGTTAACCTATGATCACGTGACATTTCCATAACATAAGTCAACCGCATACATTTTTGAGTTTTCTACTGGCGATATCGCTAATCGAATGTTACTTTGTCTAGGCCCTCTGATTAGACAAGCTCTTTGTGAAGGAGTTCGTCCGAGGAAGTAGGTACTTCCACCATACTTGTATAGTCATTTTTGTTTGAATACTTTTAAAGTTCCAATTCCGTAGCCGACCGCAGGCCGCCCTCTCGCTCCGTACTATGGCCTGGACCAGGGCCGGACGCGAGAGATCACTGCCGCCGATAGCGCATCTCCCTAAAGTTACAATTGGCGACGTGTAGTCGCGACATGACTCGTTTCTACGTATTTCTATGAAACCGAGGTGTCGCTAGCTACGGAAGGGGTCCGCTAGGACCGATGCCTGCTGGGGCCGATCCGAAAGGGATACCGTGGCCCCTGGCAACGTACAGGCAACTGAAGGAACACGGGTGGGTTTTAGTCAGTAAGAGTCTGACACGCCCTCCCGCTCCGCTCTGACCGGGAGAAGTTATTTGATAATTCCCAACAGTAAAAAAAAAAAAAGGGAGGTGCGCTAAAGTCACCCGCGAAAATCTAATTTTCTTAAGATTTTTTGCAATTATATATATTTCAAAATAAGATTAATATGACTGATAATATTTATACAAAGTTGATATGACAGAGGGGCATTAAATAACACTACGTATACTATACGTGTTTAGTATTAATTCGATACGGTATAAAAATAAAAAGCACCTAAAATATGTTTTTATTTTTTTCAAACAAACTAAATAGCTTACAAATCAGAGTAAAACGCAACCACCCTTTGAAAATAAATTTAACTGACCTACAGATACCTAGGTAACAGCGGCAACGTCGCGCGCGTCGGCGTGTGTTATCTCGTCAAAGCGGGCGGCGCCTCCGCTCGCGGCGGCTCCTCGGCTCGCGGCTTTTGTTAGGTATGATTTTGAAGTACAACAATGACAAAAAAAATTAATTCTCGATGTGTCATTCACATGAATGCACAAATTATACCGACAGAGAATAATGTTATTTATTTTTCTAATTAAAAATCATGTCAGTGTATTCTAACGCCGTGTAAGTTACACGAGGCATTGTTGAACACTTTAATTACACACACACACTCACACAAACCCAAAGTTTAATTACGTGTCGTATCACAATAAAAGCAGTCGATCACAAAAAAAAACACTAACACTAAATAATAATAATCCCAAGTTACGTGTCCTGTCACAATAAAAAAAGAAATACTGTCTTAAACTTATTTAGTGTCCTATCACAATAACAAAACAAAATCCCAATTGTCAGCGCGCGAGTTCGACAAAACGGAAGCGGAGCAGGTGCTACCGTGTTACGTAACATCTTGTACGTTCCGAAAGAATAGCGTCGGCGCACTGAAAAAACCAGTTATTAGAAGCCCCACTGCCCCACTTACCGATCGCAACCCCTGCCCCTCGATCGCTAGGATGCAATAGCAACACACTGACCTATTACTATTTCTTTTACGCGCGGTATTTTGCAGATGATTGTCCCTCTCGTAATGAAAATGCAAGTGTGTGTGTATTTATTGCTTCCTTGTTTGCATTGTCATCTTTTTAGCGAAAATATTTGGTTGTACTTGTGACTTGCGTCACAGCGGCAACGACGCATAGGTTATACTCAGATTTATCGTTTTAAGGTGCATGACCTATGCGTATAGACATAATCAGCTGTTAGGAAAGATACATCGTGTTCAAACGGGGCAAAAACTTAAAAAATCATTTGCGACTAAACTACTGCTCCTATTTAATTGATTTTTGGTACAGAGCTTGAAAATGGTACCTAGTATACTCAGTTTAAAGAAAAGCCCCTCTGTCGTATCAACTTTGTATATTGCAGCTGCAAATACAAAATAAGGGAGGGAACGGTTTAAAAATACAACAATATTGGTATCAAATAAAAGGTAGTAATGAGTCAATTCCAAATATATATAATTACTTATTTATATTAATAAAACTAAAAAGCTTGAAATAACTTATAAAAAAAAAAAACACGACTGCCAAAACACTAATTTAAATTCAAAATTCAAAAGTCATTTATTCAAACTAGGCTGAGAATCAGCACTTTTCGAACGTCAAAATTAAATAAGACAGTCCCCCAAAACGCCCACCCCCACTCTGCGCTCGGCATCGAACGCGGACGGACGTGCTGCTGCTAGTGTGTGCGCGTGTGTTCCAGATCTCCTGAGTTCCGGCTCAGTGGCTCCTCCTGCTGTGGTTCCTGCTACGTGTATAGTCTGGGACTATCTTCAGTTATTAATTGTTGTCTTTTTCAAGACACAATTAATAAGTTTCTTATCAGAGTTGTCCTCTAAACGTAATCGTCGCGATTAAATCCCCTTCAGGGTAAATCCACAGTTTCGTGGTCCTCGGTGGAAACCTATACGGTGCCAACGAAACCGAGTGGGGTGTTGACCCAACACACCCGCCGAGCCCCTTCAGGGTGAGGCAGTCAATTGGACGGGTCCCAGTGCTCGGCCTTGGGGGATCTCCTAGTCGGCATTGGTGACAGTCTTCCTTCAACAGCCACACACCTAGTGTCGGTCGGGTGTGTCTACACCCGGCGCACTAGACTGGATAGGACCCCGTTGCACATTAAGATAGGCAACGGGCAAAAAGCAAGCTTAGGGCTCACCCTAAGTACTCAACCTCCCTGTCTAACCCGACAGGGAGGGTTTTACACATCCCCGGTATTCCCCCGGGGAGATAGGTGTAGGGAAAAAGTTAGGAAAATAGGTTCCCAAAATTTTAAACTCCACTATGGAGTCGGACCTCGTCATTTCCGAGGCGAAATTAGATGCGACTAGACGCATAAACACATCTCTTATCGATGTGATTAGGCAGATGGTCGCCCTAGAACCAGCTCTATGGCGGCAGTTCGCCGTAGAGCTGCAATTCCTAGCGCAAAATCAGGAGTGCTTCGAGTGCCCTCCTGGCAGCCTAGAACCCCCCCCCCCCAGTCCCCTATCAAATCCTCTGAGGAACTCACAACATTCAGTGATGCCTTAGAGCAAACCCCAGTAACAGCCAGCCCAGTCGTGTCAATGGACACCGACAGCCAGGCCATCCCCCCAAACCGCCCCTCCACCCCCTTCCCCTACATCACTATCTCAGACTCTGAGGACCAAGTCGCCTCTACTTCCCAGTCCGACGACAACGACAATTTTGTCCGAGTCGAAGGGAAAGGAAACAAGAGGAAGATGCGGAAGCAACTCTCTTCGCAGGCCACTAAGGTCGTAGCGTTCGAGGAGCCCTGCCTCACCCCAGTCAATACCTCCGACACCCCAGCAACTTGCCCCCCCGTAGCTTCCCCCTCCACCACCCCCCGTCCGATTACGTCATCATCCTCTTCGCAGGCTGCTCCCACCGCCCCTACTTCTGGCCAGAGAAAGGTCGCGCCTCCACCTCCTGTGTTCATTCAGGACAAGGAGAAGTGGACGGCCATTTCCAAGTGGTGTGTCGATCTCAAGATCGGCTATACCAATGCCCGCTCTACCCAACAGGGTATAAAAGTCATTGTCCCGACCTCGACCGACTACAGGTCCCTAACCCGACTTCTGAGAGACAGGAACGTGTCATTCCACACGTACTCTCTCCCAGAAGAGATACAGACTAGAGTAGTCATAAAAAAGATCCCAAAGGAGATCACTCCCGCCGAAATCCTAGCCGACCTTAAGTCGCAAAATATCCCAGCAGACGAAGTGCACCGTATGCACCGTTCGCGCGGTAGGGAAGCATACGACATGGTACTCGTCGTGTGCTCCCCTATCGAAGGGCATAACCCGATTTTCAACGTAAAATCCATTTGCAACCTCATGGGCTTCACAATAGAGAAGCCCTGGAAAAATCACGCGATAGGGCAATGTCATCGTTGCCAGTTATATGGGCATTCACAGAAGTTCTGTCATGCGAAACCCAGGTGCGTCAAGTGCCTGGGCGACCACGGCACTGCTGAATGCTCCCGTCCAAAGGACCGTAGTCAGTGTGACATCCCACCTAGCTGTGTGCTATGCGGGCAAGAGGGTCACACAGCCAATTACCGTGGCTGCTCCAAAGCCCCAAAATCTACTTCGCCCAAACTGACGAAACGTTTAGATGATCGTCAGCAAAAGCAAAGGGAATACTTCCCTATCCCGTCAACTCAAATCCCTGAGCGGCTAAGCCCTCAGAAACCTAGCCCCTGGAATCAACTCCAGCACCGTCAGGCCTTCCCAGCCTTATCGAACGCCGCGACCCCCCCCTTAACTCAATCCCAGTCTCCTCCAAATAAAATTCCTTCTCTCATGGATCAACGCATCCACCTCCCCGCGTTCGCAGGCCCACCCGCGGCCCACTACAAACCCGCTCCCGCTCCCGCTCATAAAGCACCGCGCCCCAGTACCGTCGCTCCCGCGGCCGCTCAGTTGTCCACTTCGGACGTCTATAATATAATATCGGATACATACATGGCCTACTGTTTCCCTCGCGCTATACAGATGGCTCAGGAAATCCTCGTAGCCAGACAAAACGATAACATCCCTATGTTGCAAAGAGTATTATTCGAATACTCTGACGTCATGCAAAAAATCCACTCTTATAAACCTCATAATGTCTAACACCAGTACAGCGAGGCATAAACCCCGATCCCTTAAAATAGGCATCTTCAATGCAAACGGCATCCGCGGTCAACGCGATGAGATCTCGGAATTCCTCCGCGACCATCAAATTGACCTACTCCTCGTTCAAGAAACGTTCCTCAAACCCAGTCACCGAAACCCCTCTATAGCTAACTACCGTCTCATCCGTAATGATAGGACGCGTTGTCACAAGGGCGGCACCCTTATTTATTACAAACGGGATCTGTATTGCATACCTATGGACCCTCCTCCCCTAAGTAAATTAGAAGTCACTATCTGCCGACTATCCATGACTGGCCATCAGCCGATCATGCTAGTATCGGTCTACCTCCCTCCCGCTACGCCGGCTGAGAATTTCCAACATATCTCAGACGATTTCACTATCCTATTAGGCATGAGCGACTCCGTTATCATAGCGGGCGACCTCAATGCAAAGCATCCCTCCTGGAATAGTACCAGAACCAACCCCAGAGGACGACACTTGTTCGACCTCTCCACCTTCCTGAACTTTGACGTCATCGCTCCGATGACTCCTACTCATTTTCCTCACGACCCCAGGTTTACTCAGGATGTCCTCGACGTGGCACTCCTTAAGAGTGTCAACTTGAGACTAGACTCGATAGAAACGGTGCACGAGCTTAACTCTGACCACCGTCCAATACTACTAAGACTCGACTCCCGCATAGGTCGTCATCATGACCCCGACCAGCCCTCTGCTACCAAAAAGATAACAGACTGGAGGCGAGTAAGCGAACAGCTGAAACCCACCACATCCCCTCAGTTAGACTCAATCCCTAATAATTTCGACTCTATCGCTGACACGACGGACGCGATCGACTCCCTCACGGAGCACGTACAATCTGTCCTGAACGACTGTTCAAGGGAGGTCCCAGCGACGGATAACCGTCGCTGGAAGCTCCCTGACGATGTACGTGCTCTAATGACGGAGAAGAACGCGGCCACCCGTGCCTACAGCAGCTTCCCCTGTGCCGCAAACAAAGCCCATATGCGCTACTTACAGCGAACTGTAAGTACACGCGTAGCGGAGCTGCGTGAAGCGGGCTGGGACAAGATGCTTAGCGAGCTAGAGCCCACTCACAAGGCCTTCTGGGAACTTCAGAGGAAACTCAAATCCCAGGAGATCGCCACCATGCCCCCCCTGATACGCCCCGATAAGTCAATAGCATTCGACGACATCGAAAAGGCCGAATGCCTAGCAGATAGTCTCGAGCTCCAATGCTCTCCCAGCTCTCAGCCAGTAGACCAAGCTCACCTCGCAGAGGTCGACGCCGAAGTCGAAAGCAGAGCCTCTCTCCCTCCCGTCGAAGACCCTGATAGTCCTCTGCCTCCAGTCGCTCCGGACGAAGTGCACGACTTAATCAAAGGTCTAAAAATTAGAAAAGCCCCCGGTTCAGACGGACTCACCAATAGGGTGATCCAACTCTTCCCCGCTCATCTCATTATGCTACTGACCACCATCTTCAATGGTGCTCTAAGCAATAATATCTTTCCCCAAACATGGAAAGAGGCCACTGTCATAGGTATTCCAAAACCTGGCAAACCCAAATCAGATCCCACCAGTTACCGTCCCATCAGTCTGCTCAAAGTACTCGGCAAACTCTATGAGAAGCTTATTTATAAGCGACTCAGAGACTACGCCGAGACTAAGGGCTTAATCCCCAACGAACAGTTCGGCTTTCGAACCCAGCACTCTAGCGTGCATCAGGCCCACCGTATCATAGAACATATAAGCAGCGGCATCCACCGCGGCTTAATGACAGGCGCTATCTTCTTTGATATAGCGAAAGCGTTCGACAAAGTCTGGCACAATGGCTTATTGTATAAGCTCTACAAACTCGGTGTGCCCGATCGTCTCGTGCTCATCTTACGAGACTACTTGTCGAATCGCACCTTTCGCTATCGCATAGACGGAGCCCTATCCACCCCTCGTCAGATCCGAGCAGGAGTCCCTCAGGGCTCTGTACTCGCTCCCCTATTGTTCACGCTATTCACCAGCGATATCCCTAGAAATAAAAATACTCAGCTGGCTCTGTTCGCAGACGACACTGCCATCTACTGTAAAGGCTTAGGTTCCGCTTCGATGCTTCAAAACCTCCAACAGGCGGTCAATAACCTTGGCGCCTGGTTTAGGAAGTGGAGAATCGAGGTCAATCCCGATAAAAGCCAAGCGGTCCTCTTCTCGAAACCGTGGCTAAATCCCTCTTTCCCCCGATCAGTCACCATGTTTGGCAAGCCGATCCCTTGGGCTAAGCGAGCCAAATATCTAGGTGTGATCTTAGACAGGCATCTCACGTTTTCAGAGCACATAAAGGCGGTTCACTCGCGAGCCTCTTTCGCTCTCAGTAGACTCCATTTCATATTAAATGCACGTAGCAAAATGTCACTCAGGTGCAAATTGCGAACTTACACCACGTGCATTCGCCCAATCATGACCTATGCGGGTATCGTCTTTGCACATACCAAACCCCGATTCATCCATAGGTTGCAAACCCTACAGAACCGATTCCTCCGTAGAGCCACGGGATCCCCCATGTATGTTAGAAATGAGATCCTCCATCTCGATCTTAAAATACCTACCATCCACCAGTTTCTCAAACGCATGTCAAAGCGTTACTTCGATTCAGCCGTCAAACATCGCAACCCTCTGGTTGTCGAGGCAGCTAGTTACATTCCCTCTAGAATCAGTCACTTTCGCCGCCCAAGGCATATCCTCTCCGACCCAGATGACCCCATCACCCTCCTACAGGAAAGTAATAGGGCCACGAGTACAGTGCACAAACACAACCGACACCCGCGTTACAGACCTCGCCGTAGAGGTCCCCCGCGATCGCGACCCTCCCGAGTAAACGATACTCCCCCCCGACCCTTGCTCGTCGACGAAGCGCCAGCACGCGTTGCCGCTGAGCCTGTAGCTTTAAATTCTCCGATCAATAATCATGAAACCACCATTTTGATCCAGCCTGTCCCTCTTGCTGTCCTCCCCTCAGCGAATGCCCTAAGCCGAGGTTCGCACCCCACAGGGGGTGGCCCTTAGCGAGCATTCGCCTAGTTTTAATTAGAATAGTATAATGCCCTGGCTGGAGGCTTTGAGTGTAGAAGCTTAAGGCAGCCACAGGAAAGCCCGGTTAAACAGTCACTACCTTAGTGGTAATCTGCGAGATGCCCTAGTTAGGAAAAAAAAAAACGCCCACCCTTCACCACTTCCTAGTGCGTTAGCTGGGAAGAAGAAGTGGCGCAACAAACTCCCCAGCAGCACAGCTGTCTGTTCAGATAGAAGAACAAAAAAAAGATTCAATAGAATAGTATTCAAAATAATTGACATTACGCAACACAAAACATAATTTAAATTATTGGCCATATATAAGCACATGATTGAAAAGAGAAAAACGAGCATTATAATCTATAGAATTTTAGTATTGCAGGAGGCGGGACAAATACCAATAACCTGAAATATATGATGTAATTTTTCTTTGTCCTTCTCTTTTGCAGTCGGGTTTTTTGTTGCCACACAATAACACGATTATCAAAAGCATATGTTTGCTATTTTCAGTGTTAGTAAATGTAGCACGTTTCATTTATATTTCATCACTTGTAATATAGTCTTCCACTTTTATGCAACTTTCATTTGTTGCGAATAGGTGAAATTCCTGAAGGAAAATATAAATTTCATATCAAATGGAATACCATATAAACACAAATTACCTACATGTTATTTTGTGATAAATAGGGTAAAATTTCAGATACAATTCCATGATAATTTAACAATACGTAGGTAGTTGGGGAGTTGCCCATTCTTGCCAAGTTATTGCGTACCTGCGAATCAATTTATCCGCAACACTATCACCATACTTACTGAAACAGGAAGTTTTGATGACGTCAAAGGTATAAAACATTAAACAGTTGTGAAGTTTTTCCCAAATAAATCATTTAATTACGTGCCAACACCCACGTACATCCGTAACATCCAGTTAGTTGTCATCCGCAGATGGGATTGGGATAACCCTAAATAATATGATAAGAGGCAGGACTATGGAGCGCTGGGGGGATTTCAATCTCTCATTTTTAATCTCTTATTTTTAAATCGACTCTATAAAAAACGAAAAATAATAAAGTGAAAAATAACTTTAAATTCGGAAGTCGGTGGTTTTAGTTCTGTATTTTCTCAATTAAGTAATTTTTCAAGTTTTCGTGTTTATTTTTTTGGTAGTCAGTTGTTATTTAGTTTTTTTCCAACGGGACGTCAACGAGAAACGAGATTATTCGAACCGAACGTGACGTCCCATTTACGGAACTACAGTGGACACCCGGCCATAGTAAATGTACGTATTACTACTTCGGCACCGGCCCTCATCTCATTCTCGTTGACGTGGCGGTGGGAATGACGAACTTACTCAGTAACTCGGTTATGCAATCGTTTTGTTGGAAAAAAGCTAGGCTAGGCTAGCTAGGTGATGATGTAGGACCACCTAGGTATCACATAAGAAGGTAGGTAGGAAGAGGGAGGGTGGCTAAATAAAGATGTATGGAAAAAGAAGACGTTCTGCACTGACTCTAAATAAATTGGGCATGCAAGAAGGGCCAAAAAGTATCGATATATTATATCGTTCCGATATTTAAAAAAAATATTGACATCAATTTCGATAATAATATCGAAAAAAACATCGATTTATATCGATACCAAATGAAATTTTCAAAAAAAAAATTACTTTATGAGATTACATTAATCTTTGTTTTATTTATATTATTACCAAACTAGTAACATCATTTCTGATAATCAAGTAACAGTAATGTTAAATCATAAGTTCCGAAGATACTCATATCGAACAAAAAATATCGATGTATCAACAGATGGATATTTTTCTACAAGCCTAATGATGACGTGGCGCAACATCGCGTTGGTAAACCCCCACAAGGTGGGATAATGACCTAAGTGAAGGTTGCAGGAATCAAGCAACGCAGTAGCGATTTTTCGGAGTCCTATAACTAAATGCACGTGTTTTTGTCTGAGTTCTGAGATGACGATAATGCAATATCCCTAAGTATCGAAATATAAAGCTAGTTGCCCATTGGATACAGTGACCCCTGGCAATTTACAGGCAACTGAAGGAACACGGGTGGGTTTTAGTTAGTAAGAGTCACACAACGACGAGAAGTTATTTGATGATTTCCCACCCTAAAAATGCATGTAAATAATTTAATTGAGATAAATACTTAGAGTTTGAGTTCATCCTCCAACATGGATTTTCCCACCAAATAAATAAATGCAGAAGCAATTTTAAAACCACAATTTATTATTAGCAGTGGGCTAGGAAAACCAATGTTATGTATTTAAGACGCATGAGCAAAAATGCAAAATGTCCTCTACATTTGCGAACTAAAAATATTATTATGTACCTACATGACATGATGGGGTAACCCCATAGTGCCACCACACCCACTCATGACGTTTCACCAACCACGCGGTGGGATATTTTACGCATCGATTCGGATTATCCTGTCCGCACACGTTGCGTGTGCGCAACAAGAAAGCAAAAACAGATGGTTTGCTACGTCGCATAAACTAAACTACTATACTGGTTTTAACTAAATGAGGTGTGTGGTTCGTAGCAAGGGGTAATATCTTACCCTTGTAACTGGGTTATAGAGGTCAGATAGGCAGTCACTCTATCTGTTAGACTGGTAGCCGACTCGAACATAGTTATTAAAGGCTAGGCCAATAAAAAGATGTGTGGTTTTGACATGTTTTTTTTTTGGGTTATATGCAGTTGCAAGAAATTCAATATGGCGGACGGTATACCTACGTCATGGGAGGTACCTATAAAATTATGGAGGTAAGTAGTGAGCTGTTCACATATTCCGAAGACTTGAATCCTTTTTTTCAAAAATCGGCCAAGTGCGTGTCGGACAGCGCACAATGAAGGGTTCCGTAGTTGGGATGAATTTATCCCAAGAACAAACTTAACATTGTAGTTCAAAAATATGTTCCCCCATTCCAACTGCAAATATTGAGTGATTTACCATGTTATTTTAAGACCATAGACTTCTTATAGATTTTCCTGTAATCTATAAGCATAGAACTATATACTGTATTTTTTTTTTAATTTTAGGCTCTGTGGTTTCGGAGATAAGGGGCGGGAAATGGTAAATTTACATCTATTTTCTTAAATATCTTTAAAAGTACTTATTTTAAAATTATTTAAAAAAATGTATTTGATATCCTCGCAATGAGCCCTTTCATTTGATATGTCACACGGTACAGTTCACAAAACTACATTTTTTATTTTTTTTATTGGCCCCCAAAGGTGCCTATGCATATTCAAAATTCTTTTATTTATGTTACACGTCCGTGTTTGGGTCACAGAAATACACATGTGTACCAAATGTCTACTTAATCGGTCCCTTATATTAGGAGCAAATTGGCTGTGACAGACAGACAGACAGACACACGAGTGCTCCTATAATAGTTCCGTTTTTTCCTATTGAGGTCCGGAACCCAAAAAATGACAATTGATCGCAATGGGTATTATTATTATTTATTATTTATTCATTTAACACAGTTCACCCACGTTCATTGCGTTATTGACGTTGTTGAGAAAATGATTTTTTCAAACCTATGAAGCCATGGATTAGCAATATATTTCAAAACCCCTTTGATTGTGATTGTGAAAAAAAAAAAGTGTGAAAAGTCTATTCTAAATGAATAACGGATTTGTTTGAAGACACTGACACACAGGCCTGTGTTCAAATTGTATATATTGCTCAGACTTAAATACGTGCACCACGTGCACATACTTCTTATAAAAATCAAAACAAAAATAAGTTAATCTTATGAGCCTAAAAGTTGGCAACGTCGCAAATACCTGTCAAATATTTACCTGTAATTTGGCAATATTACTGTATAGAATTAAGAAATATGGCTAACTACTGAACTAAAATATCGATTATGAAATGCAATACCTAATTAATTTCGTAACACCGTAACACCCAATATTTAGTTTTACTCGTAGATGTACAAAAAGTATTTGGAATCTTTACAAATGCCGTTTTTACATCTAAAACAGTTACAAAATCAAATTCAGTGTTATAATTGCAATTCATTATTAATATTCTAGTAAGCTAGATAGCCACATTACATATTTCCATACAGTAATATTGCCAAATTACAGGTAAATATTTGACAGGTATTTGCGACGTTGCCAACTTTCAGAATAAACGCTCTTAATAACAATCTACGACTAAACTTGATAAAATATTTTGTTTTCACAACATTATTATAATAAGTATTGTGTATTGTACATTATTATGGCTGATAATTAGGTAGGTAAAGTATGAAATCTGATATATTTTCATAAATTATCGACATAATCACGTTATTAGTAGAAATACCAGCCATTTAATTATTTTATCTACTTTGAAATACTGTAAACATGATTACTTAAGTACTTATTGTTTTATATTTAATTGGGGAAAATCCATGTTTTCATGATTGAAAACTGGTTTAATCCGGTCATGAAGCAGTTTTTTTTAGGTGATAACCTGGTAAGAAGGAAAAAGTAAAGTCAGTAAAAAAAATGGTAATTATATACAGGCATAAATATTCACCTTTTCGATGCCAATAATATTTATTTTTATTCAATCAATAAATCTGCATAGCCTTTTCTATATTGGGGTCTATATATATCTATGTAGGTATATATCTATGTTGGGGTCAGCTTCCAATCTAATATAAAAACTTTTTACAAAAAAAAAAGCACTACAAAGTGATAAATTTAATTTCGGAAGCCGGTGACAAAAACGAAAATTCAAAACCAAAGACACCGACTTCCGAAATTAAAGTATTTTTTTCACTTTGCAGTTTTTTTTTTTTTGCAGCATTTTCTTTTTGGAAGTCGGTTGTTTTTTTTTTTTGGAAAAAGTTTTTATTTTTCACTTTTTGGTTGTGGTACCTACCCCACACAAATTCGAATACCACTACCTGCCATGTAAATAACAGTGACAGGAAGTTATCATCATATCATCAGTATAAGTGTATACTAAGTGGGAAAAATACGTATTATTGAAGCTTACTCAAAAACTATCCAAGCAAAGTTAATAAAATTTATATGAGACCAACTTGGACGCATACCCTTTCTATTTTTTATATATATTTTTCGTTTATTATTTTTTACTTGTGCATAAACTTTTAAATAAATAAATTATGAAAGTATTTTGGATGATAACCTTCCGTCACCTAAATAAACCCACCAAAAAATTTAAATGCAGGAGCAATTTTAAAACCACAATTTATTGTCAGCATTTGGCAGGGAAAACCAATTAAATTTTAGAACGCATGTGCAGTAGCAGACATTCAATTTAAAAAATTAAATTTGGTAATAAGGAAGGACAAGTTTTTTTAGAATGACTATACACTGTGCTATAAACTATGTTATTACAAAGTCATGACTCTGAAGTTTTTCCGAATGACTAACGAAATTACCAATGAGACCTCATGTGCCTGTAATTTTGAAAACCATTTATAAAACCGACAGGACAATCTGACAATACATCAATTTTGTACCTTCTTTCTTTTTCATGTGGTTAATAAACTGGTATCAGAGTTCTTATGCCGTACTGCAACCTCTGACTTGACTTCACATGTCGTCGAGAAATATCTCTGAAGAAAGCCAGTTTCCTCACAATGTTTTTCTTCACAGTTTTTGATTTTGTAGCTAAATTTCTTCCATAGTTTTCTGCTTTAATAACAGTACTTGTCATGAAAATATGTCGCATTATTAAATGGGCCACCTAAAAAACCAAGACAGAGCTCTGTAAACAGTGAAGTGAAGCCACAAAACACATAACATGTAGTCAGTTCTTCCCGGTGTGTAACTGTGTCCATATCTGTATTTTATTTAATGTGATGTTTTATTTTATTTTTAATCTGAATTCGTTTTTAAATGTGTGTGTATGGATTAGTAGTATGTAATTATGGATTTTAATCTGAAATAAATGTTATTATTATTATTGTGAAGGGGTGTAAATAAATGTGTGCGTGTGAGCGTGTCTGCACAGAGCGGCGTTGTAGTTTTGGCATGCTTCACTGTATTGTTCGCAGCGCTCTGTCTTGGTTTTTTACTTGGTCTGAGTGTGGCACACAGCTAAACTCTTTAGCTCCTGAAATAAGTAAGACAGTAGACGATTTTCCGTCGGAACAGCCATACATTATTCTTTTCAGCCCAGTTTTGCTTAACAGTATTGTAACTGCACCGGATATGTTTTAATACACCATTTCACGTAGTGGAAACAAATCATATATTTATAATCAAACGGTTTTCCTCAACATCCTGTTACAAATAAAAGAATGTCGCAAACGTATTACGAAATAGTACATTATTATTATTTTATCGCTCACAATTCGATAAAGCTTATCAGCACGTATTTGTCATCAGGTTGTTCAGGTCACCACGAGAAAATTGTTGAAATAACTCAGATATTTAACTGATAAGGATTTTTTCAAATACATACGCGTACTCGTAGGTTAGTAGCTAGTCTACTTACCTACGAGTTTATCTTCCAATAGATCCGTTTTTGTAGTAGCTACGTCTTGAGCAAGCGCATTGATCATCAATTGTTACTTTTCTATAAGAGTAGCGGGTTTTGCCCTGCAGACTCACTCACTCCGGTGCAACCTGCACCAGAGTGAGTGAGTCTGAAAACCCTGCAAATACAGTCTCCCAAGAAATATGCTCCAACAAGCACAGGCTTCTGTTACACAGAAGAGTTTTTGGATCGGACTTTTGAGAGGTAAAGGTGATCCTTCCATGTGCAGATGATGACCACCAGGGTAGTTTTAGTGAGGTAAAAATCCCACACTCCTCAGTTTTATCGCCAAAGCCCGGGCGGCTATTGAAGGTTTCAAAATTACACCATTAAGGAGCTCCCTCATCGGGAGTATTCAAAATTAAAAAAATATATTTCACATAGACCTACAAGGGCACTTATGAAACGTCAGAAGCTAGGTGCACGGTTCCAATTGGTCGTTTCCTATGGAGAAGAGCCGGCAAGAAACTCCACGGTTACTCTTTTAAAAGTAAATGGTTTTTGAAAACATTATTGAGAGGACAGTGTAGGCCTATCAACAAGTACCAGGTTTTTAGCAAAATATAAAATGGTCCACTGATCTACAGTCTTTAGTTTAGTTAAGTCTACAACGTTCTCACATTCACAAAATTTTCAAGAAAAGAATCTATATCAATCTGTCTAGCCTTTTCCCAACTATGTTGGGGTCGGCTTCCAGTCTAACCAGATGCAGCTGAATACCAGTATTTTACATGGAGCGACTGCCTATCTGACCTCCACAACCCAGTAACTGGGTAATACGATACCCCATGGTAAGACTGGTGTCAGACTTTCGGGTTTCTGACGACTCGTAACGACTCGTGTCAAAGATCCACGAATGACAGCCGGGACCAACGGCTTAACGTGCTTTCCGAGGCACGGAGGATTCTCGGTATGTAAAGATGGTCACCCATCCACTGACCAACCCCGGCAAGCGTAGCTTAACCTGATGGATCGACCAGTGCGGCTGTTGTTACTTAGCCACGAGCTCCTCAAAGAAAAGAATCTATATATCTTATCCCATCTCATATTTCTTATCTTTTTCTTTTCTTATTCTTTTATCTTTTATATAGATTCTATAAAGAAAAGAATCTATATAAAAGATTAATATAAATAAAAACCTATTTAAACCAAATTCACTTGTAATGAAACATTTCAGATTAGATTTTCAGCATTACGTTACTATACTGCCCCCGTGACTGACGAGCATTCGTTTGTAATGCAACATTTCAGATTCGTTTTCGAGCATTATTACAATCTGTAATGCTTGGTTCGCGTCCCTCACTGATGTAATGCTCGAATTGTGTCATTACAGGTTGCGAACTGTAATGCTCAGTGCTCCTTCCTCACTGATGCAATACTCGAATCTGAACCGCAACGTTACAGGCGAATGCTCGCGGTGAGGGAGCACCTTTAGGTCCCTTCAAAATTTCACTATTCGGTGTAGGTTTTCATTACGACACCCCCTTTATCCGTACGATTAGCAAAACGTGACGAATAACTCGACTTATTAGCAGCATACTGCTGACTTATAGGTATGTTGTTTCATGATTATTATTGTTATCGCTATTTGTTTTAATTATTTTTTTTATCTTATTTTAATTTATGAATGGAAATGATGACCAATTAATTGTTGGTCCTATCCTGTATTACATTATGACACTTACGTATTTAAATAACAAATGATGGACATCCGCTATACATGTTAAAATTTAGTATTTTTGTTTATGCATAGTGGTCTTTTTTTGTATTGTGACACTGTAGCAAATTAAACTATTTATATTGCTCTGCCCTAGCAGGGTTGATGTATGAAACCTATATAGGTACTTGTAACAACTTGTAAACTACATAAATACAATAAATGATGATGATGATGACTTTGTTGTTTTTTTAGTATTTGTTGTTACAGCGGCAACAGAAATACATCATCTGTGAAAATTTCAACTGTCTAACTATCACGGTTCATGAGATATAGCCTGGTGACAGACAGACAGACAGCGGAATCTTAGTAATATGGCCCCGTTTTACCCTTTGGGTACGGAACCCTAAAAAACACTACTTAGGAGCTTCAGTGCATAAATTATGACTGTAACCTAATTTTCTAATTGGGGTATATCGGGCAGGGTGTGCATTATTCCAGTTACATGTTGTATATGCCTCGCGAGGATATGCTCATTTAGGACGAACCATTTAGTAGGTACCTTATTAATAGGTATCTATTGAATTTTAAGATTATATCTGAAATTTTAAGTTTTTTGTACTTATTTAGTGAAATTAACATAGGTACTTAACATAACATCACTCAAAAACAAAACACACTCATAAAACAGTTGCATGCGACTGTACATCTTGACACCAAATAGACCAAGAGCAAGGTTTAATGTTTTCAAACAAGTTTAAGCCACTCTAACCTAGTATTTAAAACATAAAAACATGTATTTAATTGAGAATTTATGTCTCTCGGACATTTCTAAGGACTGTAGACCGATAAAACTAGAGAACTTTCTTGCCAATTTTTCGTGAACTCTGCGATCTAGCTCTTGGACTATACCTTACTAATTGAACACATTATATCTCCTAAACTAAGACCCGACAAATTCTGATATTTGGCGACAAATTTCGACAAATTAACGACAACATATGGGAGAAAACAAATCTTCGCTAAGTGCCTTAGTTTTTGAGATATAAATGTGGCCCTGCTGGGGAGACTCTCTCCAGATCGGCCACCTATAAACCCTAATATCTTTTGAACCAGTGACCGACAAATTCTATTATATTTCTATATTTTTTCTATATTCTATTCCGAAATATTTTGCGACAAATTTCGACAAATTTCGACAAATTAGCGACAAATTTTTTGTGTTATCAAAATTAAAATCCCTGTTGGTGGCCCTGCCAGAGTCAATGGCACGTGGGTTTTGGTCAGTAAACGTCTGACACACCCTCCCGCTCCGCCCAGAGCGGGAGAAGTAATTTGATAATTTCCCACCCTCAAAAAAACAAAAAAAAGCATCTATTAGAGAGCAATGGTGGCTCAGTCGTAACAGCCGCGACTTACGAGTTGTAGGTCGTAGATTTGAAGCCCGACAGGTGCTTTACTTTTTGTAAATTATTTCATCACCACTGCTCTCAAAACGGTGAAGGAAAACATCGTGAGGAAACCGGCATGTCCTAGAACCAAAAATTCGAAGACATGTGACATCTACCAACCCGCACTGGGCCCGCGTGGTGGATTACGGCCCACTCCCTCTCACAGACAGGAGGCCTGGGTCACAGTAGTGGGAATATTATAGACTGTTTATTAAGCAGCTATTAAATTTAACTAAATAATAGTTCCAAATAGATCCTGCTGTTATTCGTCTTCGGCATCTAAAATTTACAGTAAGATACCTATGGACATTTTAATCACCAAGGATCTCGCACTATTCAAATATAAATTGCGTAACTTTTTAATTGACAAAGCTTACTACACGATCCAAGATTTTCTTAATAATTAGTACCTACTACAATCTGTCACCATACACCTAATTGTTATTCTGTAAGAAATGTTTTTTATGTGATACCTAAGAATTGTTTTGTACTGCATGTTGACATAAATATTGTATGCCTATTAGGCAGGACATAATGGAGCTGTAATTTATCATAACATCTGTCTGTATAACCTATGCCCACAATAAAAAGATTTGATTTGATTTGTCATAATAAAAACGGTAGCGCGCGAAAAGAACACTAATTCCTTAGTCATACTCATTATATTACATATATACGTTGAAAAAGTGGATATACATGGGGTATAGCTAATTCCTTACCCGGAACCATACGATACTACACATTTCCGCATCATAAAAGATGACTAAAAGATCATATCAGACCCAATAACCATAAAGGAGTGACGTGGAAATTTAAAGCATTGCGTCGTAGTAAGCCTCATGATGACGTATAGTTGAAAATCTCCGATGAGTCACGAAAACAATCGGGCACCCAATCAAAAATGTTACAAAAAAAGAATGTCTTTTCTGAATCATGAACATTTTTCCCGAGTATTTTGGCGTCAGATCCAAATATGACTAATTCAAGACCGGCCCCTAAATAAAAACCAGTTTTCGCGATTGAATCTACGAAGATAATGTAGGTAATCAATCTGATGTTTTTTGGACTTTAGTCGTAACGTGTCATGTTTATATTTAGCGTTTCTTTTAGACTTTCATAATTAAATGTGTTTATGTATGCATTTTATATTTTGTATGAACTAGTATTTATTTCTGAAAATATTGCCTTTAGTGATTTAAATGTTATTTTATTTTATTGTATCGAACTATTATGTCATTTATGATAATAAAAAAAAACAATCTACAAAATGTTAGCATCTCTACTTCATGGCTATTTTTAAGTGTTTATTATTTGGTTTGGCGCTGATACCCGAAATACAGGCTTTTGCCTAATTCGGCTACAGATGTCTAATTAATTTGTAACTAGAAAATTTAAGCTGTATGACATATGTGTATCATTGTAAACAATTATTTAAATATTTATTTATTATTTTAAAATTAAAAGGAGGTCTAACTCATTCTGAGTTCCGACATGATTTCCGTGGCAAGTCATTTTAACTAAGTAAAGAATAAAGTTTTATAATGTCTTAGCTTTTAAAATCACTATGTTTGGGATTACAGAAGGAAACCGCTGAATATGAAGTTAGAATTTTTCTTTCATATTTTTTTATTGCTGTTTGGGTGATCAAGGAAGATTTGTCAATCCCCTACCCAACAGTCCCACGTGAGGAACAACTTACATGCTTCAAAATAATTAAATAATGTATTCGATTTCTTTTATTACATTTGTATTCATATTTATTACATTTTTAAATATTTTTTATAAAAAAACATTAAAAATATAAAAAATTGTGGCCCATCGGCATCAGGAACAGGGTCCAAGCTGCCGGCGGTCAGGGCTCTAGAGAGGAACCTCCTCACTATGCGTACCGTGTGTTGCTTTCTGAAACAAGCCCTTGACCCAGCCGCACAATGAGAGCCTCCTGAGGTGTTGGTCGACGCTCTCCGCTACTAGGCCATTAACCGTAACGATTATCGGTACAATGATTGCAGAGTCCACGTCCCACATGTCGACAACCTCGTGTGTTAAGTCAAGTATTAGATTATTATTATGGTTATTGATTAGTATCAGATTATTTGCCATTCGCTTTTCTTCTTTCCGTCTTTGATTCTTGCCGATTCTTGCCGATCACCTTTTAATCCAAGACCACACACCATGTCAACGACACACTTTTTGACATTCACCTACTAATTAACTATGTTTATTTATGTAAACAGAAAACGAATTGTCTCTTACTTTCAAGAAAGTGACTTACTCATCACAATTTTCAAGTTCGTGAAAGTTCACACTATGACTCAATACAGAAAAAAAAATTAAAGTACTAGAAAATAAATAATAACTACGAAGAAACTGTTAACACATATAATTTTATTCTATTTGATTCATCGGAACTCGATGACTCACTTGGCGCCAAATCTGACGCGCCGCCATCTTAGAATTTTGTATTTTTATTTACGAATGTCACTGACGCGGTTAGTTATTCCGCCTTATGTAATACGTTTTATTTATTATATAATCCTGACGTAATGTTAGTTCTTCTTGATTCTACACGATTATGGCATGATTATGTTTATAGATATAATTGTAGACTCAACTGAGCTGTTGGTTTCTTCTAGTGATTGTGTGACGTCAAAGTATTGTAACACGCCACTTTTGCAATTGATCGATTGATTCATAGTTTATTTATAATAACTCCATTACAGTAAGTGTTACACACCTTAATTTAATTGCTTAGTTGTGAAGCTATTTTTTGAACTATTATATTATAGCTATTCATTCAGTGGACTACGATAGGCTAAGTTTATTGATTGGTTGATTGATCTCAAGATCTAGATCAAAGAAGAATTATCTTTCTTCACTACCGACTCCCAGTTATTCTCCATTTGTTTTTAGTCAGTTCTCCGCATGTGATGTTAAGAAAAGCATACTGTCGATTACTTCCAATGCGGTAGGAAGTGACTGTATCAGCCGTAATATGTTAGTCCCTGTGCTGGATGTTATCCTTCCCGTCATTTGTCATATCCTCAATTTTTCTGCATCTAGTGGTGTCTTTCCATACTCTTGGAAAGATGCTCAAATAATTCCTTTACCTAAAAAGTTTAAACCCACATCCTTCTCTGAATACCGTCCAATATCCGTCCTACCATTCCTATCCAAAGCCTTGAACGGTTAATTCTCAATCAAATAAGCACTTTCCTCGCTAAAAATAATCTCCTCAACCCCTTCCAGTCTGGCTTCCGTCCTGGTCATAGCACCACCACAGCGCTTCTGAATATTACGGATGATATAAGGTCAGCCATGGAAAACGGTAATCTAACGGTCTTAGCTTTATTAGATTTCAGTAATGCTTTTAATACTGTCGATTTTGATGTTTTGCTTGGCATTTTATGCTCTATTAACATATCTCCATCGGTAATTGACTGGTTTCGTACTTACCTGTTCGGTCGCCGGCAACGTATTTGCATAGGAGAGACGTTGTCTTCCTGGAGTAATACTTCTGCCGGTGTACCTCAGGGTGGCGTTCTATCCCCTTTACTTTTCGCAGTTTTTATTAACTCAATCTCCGAAGAACTTATTTCTTTCTACCATCTTTATGCAGATGATTTACAAATTTACTCGCGAGCTCCTCTTGGTAATCTGTCCGAGGCTATTTTATCTATTAATCGTGATCTGGCTCGTATATGCGACTGGAGTAAGAGATATGGACTTATGGTCAACCCCATAAAGACGCAGGTTGTGGTTGTAGGGAGTTCTAGGACGGTCTCAAGGATCGACTGGACAACTCTTCCCCAAGTTTCTTTTGACAATTCAGTTGTTCCCTTCAGTGAGAAAGTTAAAAACTTGGGGATATTCATTGATAGGAACTTTTCTTGGACTGCCCAGCTACAGGAAGTGAGCCGCAAACTATTTGCATCCGCTGCATCTTTGAAGAGATTACGTAATTTTCTACCGACTGCCACCAAGATTGCGCTTGCCCAATCGCTTCTTCTACCCATCCTTGATTATGCTGATGCCAGCTATCTTGACCTTACCCAAGACCAACTTGATAAGCTTGAGCGGCTTCAAAATGTTTGTATAAGGTTCATATTCGGTTTGCGCAAATATGACCATGTTTCCGAATATCGTGTGAAGCTCAAGTGGTTACCAATTCGCCTTCGCCGGAATGTTCATATTCTTTCCCTTTTGTATAATGTGCTTTTTTCCCCTTCCACTCCTCTCTATCTCAAGGAACGTTTCCAGTTTCTTTGCGACTCCCATACGAAATTTTTAAGGTCATCAGATAACTTGAAGCTTAGAATGCCTACGCATTCCACAACTTTCTTCGACAAATCCTTCACTGTCCAGGCTGCTCGTTTATGGAATGCATTGCCAGTTGAAATAAAGCGCGCGCAATCGTTACCTGTGTTTAAGAGACTCGTGAAGGAACATTACTTGTCGTTGTGATCTTGTTCTCGTAACTGTAATTATCTATAGTGTTCATTTATTTTCGCTGCTTATATATTTAGTATGTATGTATTTATGTATCTATTATTTAGGATATGTATTTATTTGTGTATCTATTCTAGTATATTGTATACTTATAATTTGCACCAACGACCGCCCCATTTTATGTCCAGGTAAATCACTGTCCATTCTAAGGTTGCCTGGAAGAGATCGCGGAAAGCGATAAGGCCGCCCATTGTATATTTTGTAGTGTTTGATTATTATTATTTTTGTTATGTTTTTTTGTGGTGTACAGTAAAGTATATATAAATAAATAAATAAATAAATAAAGAAATTGGATTTTCCTCGTTTACTTAAATTCCTTATCACTTTCCTCATCAACAGGAAAAAGATAAATTGCAGTCGAATATTTGGCAATTAAACGATTAATTTTATCTCGTATATTATTCAAATATTTTGTATTCGATTGTAATAACTTTGTTTTTCAACGTTATCTTTATAATATCGGTTAGAAACGTTAACGTATCTATAATAACTGATATATTAAATTGTTAATTACATATGTCATCGATATTATATACTATACACACCCCCTTTTGTCTGATTTTCCTCAATCTACACGTGTTTTTATTCGTCATAGTCAACATTTTTTTTTTTTACAAAATCCTTAGTTCGCAAACCTAAATTCAACAATCACTTTCCAAATAGGTATATATCTTATTGGAAAACAAACCTAACAACAACACACAACACCAACTTATGAGCGTTTATTCTAAAAGTTGGCGACGGCGCAAATAGCTGTCAAATATTTACCCGCTTTGATTAATTTGGCAATATTACTGTATGGAATTAAGAAATATCGCTGACTAGTGAACTAGAATATTAATAATGAATTGCAATTATAACACTGTATTGATATCTTAACCGTTTTAGATATAAAAAAGGTTTAAAACTAAATATTCGGTGATACGATTTTAATTAGATATAGTATAATTAGAGATATCAAAATGGTTATTTTTGCTGATGACACAAGTGCCGCTATGAACGATATCTCTGTAAGGGACTTAGAAAATAAAGTAAATCATGCACTGTCTACTTTTGAACATTGGTTTTCCACTAACAATTAAAACTCAATGTGGAGAAAACGAAATGTATGCTATTCAAATCAACTGTGAGGAATAATGATAGTATTAAAATAGCTTCATTGGGAAATAAAGTGGAAATTGTACAAAATTTTAAATTTTTAGGGATACAAATTGATGCGCTCTTAAGCTGGAAACAAGAACTGGAAGCAATCACAAATACTCTCAGCAGTGCATGCTATGCCTTGAGAAGTTTAAGGGATGAACTAACCATTGCTCAGTTACACGAAATGTCTATTTTGCCTTAGTTGAGTCCAAGCTGAGGTACAGTATTAAACTATGGGGGAACAGTTATAAATACAACATAAATGCAGCCTTTGTTATGCAAAAAAGGGCCCTCAGAACTATTCTTCGCATAGAGCAAACTGAATCTTGTAGAGAGCATTTTGTGAAATTAAAAATTTTACCTGTACCTTGTCTTTATATTTTGGTCCTACTAAGTAGTTTTCTAAAAAACCTAGAGAAATACGAGACAAAGGAAGAAAGGGAAACTAGGGTGGAAACGCGCAGGAAAGATTTACCTAATTATTTGCAGCCAAAATTAAATGTTGTCAAACATAGCTCTAAAGTACAGTCTGTACAAATTTTCAATAAATTGCCTTTAGAACTAAAAATTATTAATAGTCCAAGAATATTTAAATTCAAATTAAACTCATTCCTATTGACGAAGTGCTACTATAGTATAGAAGAGTTTTTTAGGGACAAAAATAATGCCACAGTGTAACTTGTTTATTGTTTACGTCTAATTCTTGACATGTTATTTTTTTATTTTTTTTATTGAGTTGATTTCTTTTGACTTTTTATCTATTTATTGATTGTAACTTTTTATTGATTATTATTATTATTCCGTGTATTCATTAACTTGTAATTAATTGTAACTTTTATTGATTATTATTAATCCTGTATTCGACACAAATGTATTTTTGTTCAGAATAAATAAATAAAAATTATTCCATTTCAAAATTAATATTTTATTTCACTAGTTAGCCATATTTCATATTTCCATGCAGTAATATTGCTAAATTAATCAAAACAGTGAAATGTTTGACATCTATTTGTGACGTTGCCCACTTTTAGAACGCACGCTCTTAAGAACGTTTATTCTGAAGGTAGGCAACGTCGCAAATAGATGTCAAATATTTCACTCTTTTGATTAATTTGGCAATATTTACGAGTATGTGTGGAATAAAAAATGTGGCTAATTAGCGAACTAGAATATTGATTCTAGTTCGCTAGTTAGCCACATTCTATCAAACAAAAATCTGATTCCTTTTTATTTAAATATAAATTGCTAGAATGTTTGAATGCTGTTTTCTTAACAACCTGCACAATTTAAATGTTGTATAACGCATAAAACCTTACAGTAGCATACATTCCAGTAGTGAGAAAAATTTGTTATTCTGATTACTTCATAATTAAGTTTCTAGAAATCGATTAAAAACACGTCAACAACTACGAGTACATACAAGAAATCCATGTACCCTCAACGTCAACTGCATGACACGATCACGCTCCCCGATAACGAATCTCACATTTACTCATTGTATAACAAGAGTAACTATCTTACATTACATAATATACGTCACCACTACTGTTATCTCCGAATAGTTTGATAGGAGTTGTCTCTACGGCGACTGTTGGGGGCACTTGGGGTCATGGATGTTACTAGTTGGGGGCTTGGCGACATCTGAGTGGACAACGTAGGTTTTGTTAAGCCTCGTACAGATTTGCGAAACGTAGCATGCAATGTAACATGAAAGGACCATTTCATAAGTGTTAACGCAGGGCGCGCACGAACCCGCAGGAGACGCCCCGGGCGTCGGGAGTCGCGAGCCGACTTCCGGCCACCGTAGGCGCGGGCTTGCGGACGGTGGGCAATGGGTAGCTCGCCGTCCGATTAGGACCAGGCCCGGGTCGACGGCACGTTGTGTTCCACGCGCGCCTCAAAGAGATGTCAGCTTCAACTGACGGGGTCCGTAAGGGCCAATGCCTGCCAGGGTTGCGAGTTTGTCCGAAAGGGATATCGCGGCCCCGGCACATAGGCAACGGACGGAACACGGGTGGGTTTTAGTCAGTAAAAGTCTGACACACCCTCTCGAGTCATTTGATGATTTGCCATCCTAAAAAAAAAAGGAAAAAAAAAACGTACTATGGGTACCTCTGCCTGACCCTTCATAATTACAGCCGTGATTTTATGTGTAGTTGAACCTTTTAGTAGATAGAATATGACAAATTGGCTTCCCATGGCATGTTTTACCGTGAGCCGCCTGCTCACGGTCTCAGGAGCCTAAAGATATTAAAAAAGTTGCGTCAATAATCCTTACATAACATACATACATAATCACCCTTTTTTTTTTTTTTTGACGATGGGAAATCATCATATGACTTCTCCCGGTCTGGGCGGAGCGAGAGGGCGTGTCAGACTTTTACTGACTAAAACCCACCCGTGTTCCTTCCGTTGCCTGTGTGCCGGGGCCGCGATATCCCTTTCGGACAAACTCGCAACCCTGGCAGGCATTGGTCCTAACGGACCCCGTCAGTTGGTGCTGACATCTCTTTGAGGCGCGCGTGGAACACAACGCGCCGTCGACCCGAGCCTGGTCCTTATAGGACGGCGAGCTACATACATAATCACCCCATATTGTTCCCACTACTGGGACACCGGCCTCCTCTCTGTGAGAGGGAGTGGGCTGTAATCTACCACGCGGGCCCAGTGCGGGTTGGTAGATGTCACATGAAGGTTTTCGAATTTTTGTTATAGGACAAAAATTAGAAGCTAGAAGATTCCGTGGACGTTGTGCTATGATATGCCGGTTTCCTCACGATGTTTTGGTGTGTTTTGAGTGGTGATGAAATAATTTATACAAAGTAAAGCGCCTGACTGGGGTCGAACCTACGACCTACACCTCGTGCGGCCGTTTCCTCTGGGCCGCCATTGCTCTCTCTCAATTATCCTTATCCGAAAAAACTAACAAATTCTTCCATGTACTCCACTGTTATTTTTCTATTAGCTTCTGTTGCAGCGTATTACGTTTTTTGGAACGAAGTTCCTTATCGCGCGTTGCGAAAGGGGGCTAGACGGAAAAATTAAGACCAAAAGTTGTAACGACACTTTTTGCTATAGTTGTAAGCCGTGCGGCGTGCGCGTGTTTCTCTGTCTGTCTCTCTCTCTCTCTCATAGAAAGAGGAACTTCGTTCCATCCGGGTGTCCCTTGACACCTCTCAAGTTTTTTTTTTTTACAAATAAATTAAGTTAGCTACGTGATTAGCCGCACGTAATCTATGCCCGAACTTATTCTTATCACTTTCACTACAAAAAAACCCAAAATCATTTCCTCTCGCAAAAATCAACCAATTACGTACCGATCGTATGATTACAAGGGGAAAAATATTGTTTGAAATATTTATTTATTTATTTGCTAACATGTAAAACAGTGGTTAGTAGGCATGCATTAAAATTTCATGACACAGTATTAAGACATGCAAATCATGCTCAACGTATTTCATTAATAATTTTACGTAAACAACACATTTAGGTAGGTTTTAAATAATATTTAAAGATAACAAACGATACGTAATTATCTTGTTAGTCAGCTAGAAAATAATGTTGTCATTGTCTTTCATTCAGTCGTTTCATTATTTTTATCGTTAATTAATTAAGTAACAGATCACATGATTTGGGACTCAATAGCTACTGACCTGCCCATGAGATTTTTTTTACAAAAACTTTGAGCGCTTGCCTTTGGTAAAGCATCACCAAAGTCAATTTCAATTAAATACAAATTCTATGCTGCCTTGATAGTACAGTCAAAATCGTTTATACAGACTTCGCTTAAAATGACGTACTGGATAGGCTCATGACGTCATGTAGCAAAATGAAACCCAATTCCCGTAATAAAACATTCAAAATCGAATTTTAATCTCATCTGAGAGCGGCAATCAATGTAAAAACTTATCAAAAATGTATACGGGACGATCTTAAAAATATTTGATTTGCCCCTCTGATTAGCCATCAGCTGATTCACCGCGGCAACCGTCATCACTTGCAGATTTGGCTTTCTGCGCAGTTGGTATTTAGACAAAAATCATATCATACTCATTATATTACCAGCTTGAAACTGTTCCATTGCAATGTATAATAGCCTCTTCCAACCCAGAGAAGAAAATAAATGAGCATTGATCAGCATGATTACTTGCAAAATATCTAAATGGGAACATTCAATTCAGGCAACCTCTCGGTTTTTAAATATTTAACTAAGAGTAGTTTTTCTGGCACCGCCTGCACATAGAGCTGTTTGTTTTCTGGTTTCTGTTCTGAACCACTTTGCCAAACCTCTTTATTTAGTCTGGAGAGCATGAAATCGCCGCACCAGCAGCGACTAGAGACACCCTTACGAATAAAATACGTGTCCAAATTTGGCACAACGGAGCGCAAAATAGCTGTTACAGGGCATTATTATTGGGCACGCCACAATTGCGGCGATAAGTACCCTCTTTGAGGAGTGGCTTGAGAGGCGCCACGGCGTCCTCACCTTCCGCCTGACGCAGGTCCGCACCGGACACGGTTGTATCAGGAGGTACCTGTTCCGCATAAGGCGGGAGGAAACGCCCGGGTGTCGCCACTGTGTGGATCGCCCGGAGGACACGGCGATCGGCAGCAGTGATCTCTCGCGTCCAGCCCTGGTCCAGACGGAGCGAGAGGGCGTGGGAAGCCATCACCTCCTTCTGCGAATCAGTAATGCTCGCGAAGGAGGACATGGAGCGCGTGAGGGAGAGGCAAATGTCGCGCCCTCACGCCCCTAGCCGCCGCAGGAAACGCCCTGGGCGCCAGGCGCAGGCTTGCGGACAGTGAGCAATGGGTAGCTCGCCATCCGATAAGGACCAGAACCGGGAAAGTCCGAAAGGGATACCGTGGCCCCTGGCAACGTACAGGCAACTGAAGGAACACGGGTGGGTTTTAGTCAGTAAGAGTCTGACACGCCCTCTCGCTCCACCCAGAGCGGGAGAAGTTATTTGATAATTTCCAACCCTCAAAAAAAAAAAAGGGCATTCTTATAGAATGGGGTTGGCCGCTGAAAACTTTAGATAGATAGCGCTAGCATAGCTTTCACCTGTCAAGTTTGTGTTGTATTTTGGATTCCCTTGTTGACTCCTTTTTTTTATAACATTGAATGAAATATTGTGAAAAAGCATTTATTCGACATGGCGGATAGGTGAGGTATAGGTCTGCTGAATTGAAGAAACGAGGTGCATCTTTACGAGGAAGGAAAGCAGCCCTTGTCAAATCAAATCAAATGTTCCTTAAAACATTCTTCTATAAAGGTATTCTATATAGCTCCACTAGGTTAACGCCACTTTGACAGTTGCCAACCCCATTGTCACGGGCGATCAATTCCTATGAGTAAACCATGACGTTTACTGACACTTTTGTTTTTTTGTAAAGTGTTGACAGTTCTGTCTCTAGTAGCGGCTACTGAGGCGGCGCGGGCGCCGTACTTGGGAGATTTTTATGACTGTGGTATAGTCATAAGAACCTCCCAAACAAACAACCCGGGTGTTTTACTTTCCCACATATCATGTCCTTTCTTTCCACGTATTCTCCATCCTTTAAACATTCCTGTTGAGCTTGTCAGCATTTTTCCCAACCTCATTTCCTTAAACATCATACTACGCAATAGTTAGTAAAAGGTAGTAAAACGTAGTAAAAATATATAACATGCGAACAACCACGTAAACTCCCTGTGCGTTATAACTCCATATACGTAAATACTTGTAGTATTTAGAGCGTTGGCAATACAGTGTGCGAAAAAATCCTGCCTCGTTATTTTTACGTCCGTGCGTACGTGGGCTTAGACAATGGACGTGGTATGATATTGTTTGTTTTTATTGTAATTCCGCAATTAGGTATTATTAGGTGTTTGAAAAACGGGATGAAATTTTTCCACTTTGTTTTGATGACGACAAACTATACTGCTGTAACTCGTCACGTCCACCAATCATGGGCAATACATATTTAGTTCCCGCCATTGGGACGCGGGACTCTGTGTGAGGCAGTTGACCGTAATCCACCACGCGGATCCAGTATGGATTGGTGGATGGATATTTCTTCGAATTTTAGGGTAAAATGGATTTCTCCACCGTTTTTAGAGCAATATTGAACTCGTAACTCCAAGCTGCTACCCCCTGAGCAACCACCAAAGTTGAGGAGTCCGGAAATTCGACTGACAGTCGGACGTGCATGAGCCCTGCCTTGGTGTAACAGATCGCTAGCAGCAGGAACCAGCCGTAACTTCCCAACAGGTGTGCGCCCCCAATAAAAATAAGGAAATCTCTTTACAAAAACTATCAAACACAATCATAATAATAACAATATTTTTACTGAGAAGCTTCAATTTATTTTATTTATAACCACACAATAGTCAAATGCCCGCGGTGATGTAACGTCGGATAGATCGCCGGAAATGCCGAGCAGTTTTAAAGGCAATGTCACTATACATAGAGCATAGTATTATATTGTTTTTTGCCTACATACATACTTTAAGGAAAATTCTCAGAATTACTGGGTGTCCAAACACCCAGTAATTTTGAATATTAATACCTAATTCTGAACTTCGGACTATCATATTTAGGTATCCTATAAGCACAGCTCCACAGCTCTTTAATAAGTACCAGAGGAGCTTGTGGCTAAGTAATAACAGCCGCACGGGTCGATCCATCAGGTTAAGCTGCGATTCCCGCGGTCGGTTCGTGGATGGGTGACCATCCACTACATATCGACACCTTTCCGTGCCTCGGAAAGCTCAGTAAGCCGTTGGTTCCGTCAATCGTAGATCTTTGACAGTCCTTAGGGGTAATCAGAAGCTTAAAAGTCTGACAACCAGTCTTACCAAAGGGTATCGTGTTACTCAGTTACTGGGTTGTGGAAGTCAGATAGCCAATCGCTCCATACTGGTAATACCTGCATCCGGTTAGACTGAAAGCCGACCCCAACATAGTTGGGAAAAGGCTAGGCAGATTGATTGAGTAGTATAGAGCTGAACGGAAGGAACACGGGTGGGTTTTAGTCAGTAAAAGTCTGACACGCCCTCCTGCTCCGCCCAGAGCGGGAGAAGTTATTAGATAACTTACCAACCAAAAAAAAAAAAAATGGTTGGCTCCAGCATTGTCTCTAGGATTAAAATGCGCCTGCGATGCCTCTGGTATAGCAAATGCCCTTACAACAGCATTGCTACTTGAGGGGTAGGTAGAAAAATCTCGGATGAACACAACACGGATGCATACAAATATTTAAACTATTTAAATGTATACCTTTTATAAATCACATTAATTTGTTAAAATTATTATTATATCGTGTGTAATATTGGTTATTAGAAGAAAAAAAAACATATAATAGTAAATAATTTATTAACTACAGGTCATCTGTAGTTAATAAATTATTTACTATAACTAATAATTTTATTAACGTTTGTTTACTAAAACTCTGTTTGAAAACAATGGTTTCAAACATTGATTACAATTATAAGTAGGCACATTACATGGCAGGCTGTATTAAATAATAAATTATTAATAATCTTTTTAAAATATGCGCACTATTTAGGTATATGAATAAATATATTACTTCTTTTAGGTAAGTACTAAATAAAATAATGCTGTAGATTTTTTCCTGTTCGTGGTTAATTATTATTATGGAATAATAAGATGACTCTCTTTGTTGTAATTATTACTCATATATTCTGATTCACTGCAGCATCCAGCATGTAATAGTGAATTCTGCACTCGCGGCTCATGTAGGTACACCGTGGGGTGTTAGTCGGCAGAAGTTCCAAAAAGCCCTTCTTTTTCCCCATATCCCTAAGACAAAAAAGGGCCATTAAAACTGGACTTTCTGAAGGAAATATAATGTCTGATCTTGAAAAACAGATCGGTGATCAGAGTATGTTGTTATCAACTGAGGCATTTTAAACAGCTGCAGCTGCTTATTACCTTCATCCTTTTTCTTTATCAGTGGAACTTGTAAATGGCCTTCAATTTCATATTGTTTAAGAACACTGTCTAAGATAGCTGAATAAAATAAATAAAATAAAATAAATAAAATTAAGAACATTCTCATCTGCCTAGCATTTTCCCAACAACATAATTTCGGCGGCCCCATCCTTTGAAGAGCGTTTTATACGATCATAATTATTATCTAGGTTTGACGTTACTACAAAATTATTTTTATGATCTACCCACATAATTCAGGGGGAATACCTTTTTGATCCTCTAGTCAAGATAATTCCGGATAATTCCTGATAAATTTGCACAAACATGTCTGTCTGTAAATTTCTTTGTTTAGATTATCAAACGCCCGACTGATATCCGCCTGATAATACGTTCAATGTCATAATAACCTAGAAATGAGGGTATTGCGTTACGAAAACATTTGCGACTGAAAACAGGTTAATGTTCCTGATAACATGGAGTGGCAATAACCCAACATGGAGTTCAAAAAACGCTTGTTGCTCTATGGATGTCGGGGGTTGACGTTATTTATGTATTTATTATTGGTTTTACTTTTAACTTAAAACGGTTTCCCGCCAATTTAATTCATCATCATTATCATCATCAGGCATTAGTCCACTGGTGGACATAGGCCTCTCCAATTGCACGTCATTCTGCTCGATTCTCGGCAACTCTCATCCAGCTGCTACCAGCCACCCTGCGAAGATCGTCACTCCACCTAACCTGAGGACATCCTGCCTTACGTTTGCCGATTTGCGGTCTCCACTCAAGAATACGTCTACCCCAACGGTCATCGGTTGTACGGCTAATATGGCCGGCCACTTCAGCTTGCTTATTCTGTGAGCTATGTCGACAACTTTGGTTCTCTGCCGGATTACCATATTCCGAATTCTATCCTTAAGAGTTATTTCAAGCATATCTCGTTCCTTAGCTCGCTGCTTCCACGTTTCGGCTTCGTACGTCATAACAGGCAGGACAGGACGCACTGGTTGAAGACTAGTCTTTACTTTAGGCTCTGCGGAATACGCGATGAGAAGACTTGACGGAGCTTCCGAAACGCTGCCCGGCTGAATTCTTCTGTTAGCCTCAAACTGCAGAGTTTACCAATTGTATTAGTAAAAGAAAATTAGTTATAGTGCAACAATCCAGCAAGCTCATGGCACAAGAACGCGTACGCATGGCACAATACCTTATCAGTAACCCACTCTACCAATATTTCTAATATTTTTATTTGGTCGAGACTCCTCAATGCCTCTTACATATTTATAAACTGTCGATCCCAATCGTCATACGAATATCATTGAGAGACTGTACCAGCACAGCAATGAATTTCAGATCATACACTCTCACGGAGAAGAGACCTGAGATCCAGCAGTGAGAATATTACAGCCTGATTATGTCAATGGCGTCCAGCCCTTTGAAATATTAAAAGATTCTAGGCCAAACTGGAGACCAGAAAGTCGTGGAAGAACTAGTCTAAAGCTAGCAACCAAGGAAATCATCATCATTATTCGAGCCTTTTACCAACTAATTTCGGTTACGTAAAGCGACCACCATTTTGCCTTCAAATAAGACGAGACCAAAAATTGCGTTTTTGAACTTGTAAACTATCCTCAATGCTTGTGATAGGTTTTCGTATAAAAACCGGAGCATATTAAAAATATAATTAATAAAAAATTGCGCGTAACATTTATTATTAACAGATATTTTCCGCTCTAAAAAAATCAATAGGTTCATTAAGACCTGTAGTCATTTAGCCTATTCCAAATACGACAAAATATTACCTAGGGAATTAAATTTTCCTGTTTGAATCTGTAAAATAATATTTCCTAAAACTATAGGTACTTATAGGCTAGTAACTAGTAAGTAGTACAGTAGTAGTAGTAGTAGTAGGACTATATAACATGGGAGCATCTGTAGCCGAACTAGGACGAGACCTAGCATACATGGCATACAGCGCCAGACCCCTCAAAATAGACAATAATACAAATTAGCCCAAAAGACATGCAAAAAGTTGCATCAAGATCTTAAACAAGAAAACTGAATCCATACAAAAATTACGTAGTGTAGTGACGATGTGTAGGTGTGCGTGTGTGTGTGTGCGCGTGATTTTGTGTGTGTGTTGGAGTGTTGAGTAGTGTAAATACGTCTTACCGAAACAATTTATTTTAATAAAATTGATAATTTTACAAAAGCATTACCTATTTCTAAATAATGAAGAGATTTTCTGTTTCCTCATTGGAAGGAGCATAGGGATTTGTTGAGCGGATATATATTGGTAGGTAAAAGGCACACCCCCGATTAAGCGACATTCGTCCTTATTAGATGAAGTATTAACAATGACCCGGCCATATTTGAATACCTACTAGGTAAAATTTAGCAGTAAACCGACAACTGTAGTGGTGGACGTGACAGCCGTAAAGTAGGATGTCCAACCATTGGTAGTATTCGGTTAAGGAAGGTTAATTGAAGAGGCCGTATTTCCCACGTGGTCCTTTACATGCAGTAGTGGAGTGCAACAATCGATCGTCCGGTAAAGGTCATCGTGACGTAACAGGGTGGGTGTTGCGCAACCAGCTGCAATACAACGTGCCAACGTGTCTCGCACTTATTAAGCTTTGTGCAGCCTAGCGCGTCCCGTCGTCGTGTCGTCGCGACGCGCTGGTCTGCACGAGCCTTTAACGTTTAGAACACGAATCGAACAAACCCAGGATATACTTCGTGAGACGTCGGAAAATTCGCGAGTTCAACGAACTCCATGTGTCAAATATGGCGGAAAACAAATGAAGGTTGTGATGAAGGGTGTGTGATACGTCATTCAGTCAACTGTTGGACATATCCAACAGTTGACTGAATGACGTATGATGATAAAGAGGACGTGTGATTCAGGAGTCAAAATACCAACAGTTGGCTACTGGATTGAAGATCGCGTTCCAATGTTGTTATATGAGGAAATACATATTATGGCTGTCTTCTGGGCATGATAACATTTAACAATACCAAGGATAACCTCTTGGCACAATTCTTCATTTGAATTTTTTGACAGCTAGGAGCAGAAGCACTCCGCTAGGACCGATGCCTGCCGGGGTCGCGGGAAAGTCCGAAAGGGATACCGTGGCCCGTGGCAATGTACAAGCAACTGAAGGAACACGGGTGGTTTTTAGTCAGGAAGAGTCCTCCCGCTCTGCCCAAAGCGGGAGAAGTTATTTGATAATTTTACACGGTCAAAAAAAAAAAAAATGTGCAGAAGCAACGGGAGTCTTCGACGAGTCAGGCCTACTGTAAGGTTTTGCCATGAAATAATTTCAGTTACTGTCAGAGTCATCAGTAATTTACAGGAAATCACTTATGTACTTATAAAATACTCAAGAACACACTATTTTTTGAAGAATGAAGAATTTAGGACAATGTTCTATTTTTTTAAATAGCTAGAGGAGCTCGTCGCTAAGTAAGAACAGCCGCACGGGTTGATCCATCAGGTTAAGCTACGCTTGCCGGGGTTGATCTGTGGATGGGTGAACATCTTTACATACCGAGACTCTTCGAGGCTGTCATTCGTGGATCTTTGACAGTCGTTACGGCTCGTCAGAAACCCGAAACTCACAACCAGTCTTATCAAGGGGTATCGTATTACCCAGTTACTGGGTTGTGGAGGTCAGATAGGCAGTCGCTCCATGTAAAATACTGGTATTCAGCTGCATCCCGGTTAGACTGGAAGCCGACCCCAATATAGTTGGGAAACGCTAGGCAGATTGATATGTTCTATTCTTAAAAATAATCATACAGCCTAGAATCAACCAAAATAGTAGCACTAAAAACTGCTCATTTAATATATTATGTTGTTGAGATGACCTAACGATGACGTCATGACAGTTTTATGTACTTTTTCACCAAAATTATCGCCATGTCAATGCCCGATGCTTCCGTTAACATACAAATGTTATAAATAAATACCTATGTATGGGAATTGTTGCTGTGGAATTAACATTTTTTTTAACTCTGAGAGCATAAATGTACGATTATTTTCGGATTCCTATAATTTACCGATCGGTAACGGTAAACAACTTTTTACAAAAAAAAACAACCAGCTTCCAAAAAAAATACTTCATACTGAAAAATAACTTTAATTTCGGAAGTCGGTGTCTTTGGTTTTGAATTTTAATTCTTTTGACACCGACTTCCGAAATTAAAGTAATTTTTCTCTTTGTAGTGTTTTTTTATAAGTCAGTTGTTTTTTTTTTTGAAAATGATTTTTTTTCCTTGTTTGGTTGTAGTACCTACCCCAGTTGTAGCACTTACCCCACACAAAGTCGAATACCACTGCTATGTCAATAACAGTGACAGGAACTTGATGATCATATCATCCACATAGACTAAGTGGGAAAAATACGTATTATTACTCAAAAACTATCCAAGCAAAGTTAATCAAATTTATTTGGGACCACCTCGGGAGCATAACCCTTTCAAACAAAAAAAAGAATTTTCAAAATCGGTCCACAATTGACAGAAAATAAATTTAAAAAAAGAACTGCAGGTTTGACTACCTACAGTTCTTTTTTTAAATTTATTTTCTCCGACCGTTAAAAATGACGACTCGGTTTAGTACTGCAGATCTCACACATTCTAATTAGTAGAATTACTAATAAAATACGAATTCTACTACCAAGCCTTGAGATTATGTCAACAACCTATGACATTTCATTTAAACTGTCAAAAAGAACATATTTTTTAAATAGATGATTGGGATCATGACCGTTTTATGTACATATACAATAAACGATAATATTAATCATCATGAGAACTTAAAAAAACTTTATATAACGTACAAACGTAAGATTCGAGACCAAATATGTCATTGTTCAAAAATATTCTATTTTTATCACTATCGGACGTTCCGCTACATATTTGGGTCACGACCAATCCAGCCAATCAGCATTCGTTTATCAGAAACGTAAAAAATATTTTGCATGCGCCCGCGCTTATAAAAAACCAACTTTTTATCGGTACGAATCGTAAACATAATGTGACATAATTATACTAAAAATATATCGTGATTATTATTTGTGGAGATAAGACACTATGTATATCCGCGTGTATCGTTGTTTTGTCACCTTTGAACATAGCATTTACATTTTCGTTTTGTAAAAAAAAAAAACTGTTTTCTGCAATTCCATTATATCGAGATCGGGTTTTGTAAATTCCCTTTCACTTTCATTCCTATTACGAGCATAAAACACCGAAAAAAACCCTTTCTTGTATGGGGATCCCCTTTAATTATTAACTTTATATATTTGATGTTATAGCGGCAATGGAAATACACAATCTGTGAAAATTTCAACTGTCTACCTATTACGGTTTATGAGATATAGCCCGCGATGACAGACAGGATGGACAGCGGAGGCTTAATAATAGGGTTCCGTGTGGCACATTTCGAGTACGGACCCTAATAAGTAAACTCGAATAAATTAACACTTAGGTACTCTACAAGGAACAATACAAATTCAAATTACAAAAGTAATTTATTCAAATCAGCACCGTTCGAAAGTCATAATTACATAAAGACAATCCCCTAAAATGCCCACCCTTCACCACTTCCTAGTGCTTTAGCTGGGAAGAAGAAGTGGCGCAACTCGCCAGCAGAACAGGAGGCTCTTCGCTTAGGCTCTAGTAATAGTAGTTTATGAAACTGTTGCATAATGAGGGGTATTAAAATACGAATGGGTTTAAAAACCGAGCCGTAAGCGAAGTTTTTAATAGTATCACAAGAGTGTTTTAATACCTAGTGCAGCATGTCGCTGCCAAGCCAACCTTTTTATTTGCCAAGAAGGCTTAACATGTTTTACTCTTAAAATGTGGTTACGCTTGACACATTTTTGAATATTTTTTTTACCGAATGAAAAGTCGGTTTTGTTTTTTGAGGGAACGACGATTCGAAGCATTGGTGTCGTGTCAAACAGAGCTAGCGGTTGGATTATATTTTTTCCGATTTAACACAATAATTATTTCAGACTTTTAGACCTTTTACCGCTAAATCTTTATTGTATTAACTTCATAAAGTCTCATCTGTGTTTTTTTTAAATAACCAGGAAGAACTATCTATATTGGTTTCGTGAGTATTACAGTTTGTAATCCACCCCCCACGTAATATTGCCTTTCTAACCGGGTCTTAAATAGTATTTGTTCTGGATCCGTACAGAAAAGGCCTCGTTGAGGCCCTTGGCTTACCCGTCCCCAGCCGTGGCTGTTGCCAGGGAGGTGCGCAGTCCGCCAGCCATATCCATCCGCGCGTGGCTCCAATACCGCGACTCCGCGTGGTGTCTCCAGCAACGTCGTTCCAATACCGCGTCTCCGCGTGGTGTCTCCAGCCAACCGGAAGTCGCTGCGTCGACGACGAGTCGGACGCTGTCGCTAAACACTGCAGGCAACACCTTTGGCATCCTCAATTGCCAACCATACTAATTTTTTAAATCGCGTTGTAATTTTTTACCGGTAACTTTAAATTGTCCATTAGCAAGTCCTAATTTAAATGAAATGAAATGAAATGAAATGAAATGAAATGAAATGAAATGAAATTGTTTATTCTGTAAATAGGATATCGGAATCACTTTTACACGTCATATAAAAAAATATTAAAAATAAGCTTGGTGAGGTCGGTGTTTCCTATCTGACTACTCTGAGAAGAAAGGCCGAAACCAACTCAGAGGTCACAGTCTCTTTTAAAGTCCAGACATAATCTTGGTCAAGTCATGTGAGGACCATGTAATTAGTGTCTGAAATGGTCTTTTGAGGAAAGAACCACACAGATTTGAGTGGACCTGTCCAGTCAGTGCAAGCATTTGTCAGTAATCGTGGAGCTCAACTCAGAACTTAAGGAGCTCAACTCGACGAACAATACCAAGGAAAGGATATTTGGGTAGGCCGCATCAACTACTCAAACTGCCAGACCATCATTAAAACTGAGAAAGAAACAAAGAAATGAAAAGGGAAAATAAAAATATCCACATAGTCCTCACATTCACAATAATTAAAATAATATAATACTTTACAAAGTAATCGTGTCATTTTGAACATAATTTTCAACAATGTCAATGTGTATATAAAACTGGTTTATTGTGATGAATAATTAAAATGTCAAGTTTTATGGTTTTCACAAGGCTTAGCAGAGCGAGCAGCTCAATCCCAAGCTTTTTTATCTTCTAAATAATCTGAAATTTTATAGTACCCTTTTTTACAAAGTTTGGTTTTAATACAGCTTTTAAATCGTTTAATGGGTAAGTTTCGAATGTCAATGGGAAGTTTGTTGTAAAAGCGTATACATTGACCCATGAAACACGAAATAGTGTTTAAGCCTGCGTATCTTAGCACAACGGTTCTTCGCGTTAAATACCCGTTCGTGATTTTTGCCTTAACGCAAACGAGCTTCCAGCCCTGGCCAGTGCTAGTACCCCTCGCCCAGCGAAAGTCCTAGAAATATACCTTACCCGAAGAACCTTGCGTTCTATAGAATACCTTTTTTTATTTTTAAATATCTAGACAACCACCAAAATAATATTTTTTTTTACATCTGAGCTTTAATTTTGTATTTTTCGTTATCAAACCAATTTAATTATACTTTGTGACTTCAATCTTTCTGTGTTTCATTATTCGTTCTTCACCATCCTGGGTTCGATCCCCAGTGATTATTCAATTTAATATAGCGTTATATTATCTATATCGCTATACTAGTTATGTGCAGTTTCATACACTATTTTATCTACTCACATACATTGGGATTGAACCTACTAAATAAAAAAGATCAAAGTTAAAGATCAAGAATACAAAATTCCCACGAAATTCAGTACAACTTCACGCATGACTGGCGCCTGCACCCAGCACATCACCGCGCATGCGCTAGAGTGGTGCTGCTGTCCCCCGTAACGTTCCATTACAAAAGTTGATGGAAACTCCTTGCTGATATTAACTTCTTGGATTTGCCCTGTATCGTAATAGAAGAAAAAAGTTTTATAGCAGTATTTTGTAAGAGAAAAAGTGTTTTACAATGCATTTGCTCGAAAAGAGCCTTTTCCAAGCAGTAAATTAGTGCGGAAAGTGTCACTTTTTTTGACTAGTGCTTTTTACTTTTCTGTTTTTTTTTAATTTTGGTGGCCGTCGTCAGCCCGTTGCAAAGAGTTTTTATTATTTGAGAAAAGTTTTACAAATCAGATGATGATGATAACGATGACGATGGCGAAGGCGATGGCGACGGCGATGGGATGACGATGGCGATGGCGATGGCGATGACGATATCGATGACGATGGCGATGGCAATGGCGGAGTCAAAGACAAAGTCGAAGTGGAAGTGGAAGTTGAAGTGGAAGTGGAAGTGGAATTGGAAGTGGAAGTGGAAGTGGAAGTGGAATTGGAAGTTGAAGTGGAAGTGGAAGTTGAAGTGGAAGTGGAAGTGGAAGTAGAAGTGGAAGTAGAAGTCGAAGTCGAAGTCGAAGTTTTTTTTTTTCTCTCACAATGCATAGTAAAACGTTGTATGATACACGTGCGTAAGATGATTTCCGACTCGTGTCGACTTATACACTCGCTCGCTGCGCTCGCTCGTGAATAAAATGCCACTCATCGGAAATCACCTACCTTCCGCACTTATAGCATAAATAACTATTACAATGCATTTGCTTGAAAAGAGCCTTTTCCAAGCAGTAAATTAGTGCGGAAAGTGTCACTTTTTTTCACTAGTGCTTTTTAAGTTCTGTTTTTTTTTTTATTTTGGTGGCCGTCGTCAGCCCTTTGCAAAGAGTTTTTATTATTTGAGAATAGTTTTACAAATCAGATGATGATGATAACGATGACGATTGCGATAGCGATGGCGATGGCGATGGCGATGGCGATGGCGATGGCGATGGCGATGACGATGGCGATGGCAATGGCGGAGTCAAAGACAAAGTCGAAGTGGAAGTGGAAGTGGAAGTGGAAGTGAAAGTCGAAGTCAAAGTCGAAGTCGAAGTCGAAGTCGAAGTCGAAGTCGAAGTCGAAGCCGAAGTCGAAGTCGAAGTCGAAGTCGAAGTCGAAGTCGAAGTCGAAGTCGAGGTCGAGGTCGAGGTCGAGGTCGAGGTCGATGTCGAGGTCGATGTCGAGGTCGAGGTCGAGGTCGAGGTCGAGGTCGAGGTCGAAGTCGAAGTCGAAGTCGAAGTCGAAGTCGACGTCGAAAGTCAAAGTCATGAATGTTGTTTTTATCATTTATATAAGTCGTCATTATGTTAGATGTTACACATCATCGTAAGGCTCACTCGATTTTTTTTTTTTCTCTCACAATGCTTGGTAAAACATTGTATGATACACGTGCGTAAGATGATTTCCTACCTTCCGCACTTATAGCATAAATAACTATTAATATGATTCTATTTTTAAATTTCGGTATTGTGTTTATAAAGTATTTCAATATAAACTCGTTTTGAAGTTTATAATTCGAATATTACGTTAAGAGAGTAGAATTATTTTAGCTAACAGACAATTAACCACACTAACTATTGGCACATTGACCTCTGTCTGAGCCGAAGTGTTAACAACCTCGTGTGCCAATTTTTTTTTCTTTATCTACATTTTTCACGATATTCACAGTCTACACTAGTGATAACAACCAATTATTCCGATTTGGTTACATAAACCTTTACTAAGAAAATGCTAGAATTTTCTTCATAAAATTCAGGAAATAAATTGGTTCTTTGTTATCGTTTTTACGTTTTCTTATCGATTTCAAGGCAGAATCTTTGATTACTGGTGCCCTAGATTCGTTTTGGCTGAGAAATAAAACGCTATTATTGCATGAAGGTTCTAGCATAATGAGCGCATAAATTTTTCTTTTCTAAACAATATTGATCTAAGTATATACTTATTAACTTAAAAAAAACATGAAATTTGCTCATTACAGTGTATTAGGCTAACCGAGGGACATACTTTAGGGGACTGTAGTACCTTTTTTTTTTTTTTTAAGGATGGGAAATCATCAAATGACTGCTTGCCTGTGTGCTGGGGCCGTGATATCCCTTTCGGACAAACCCGCAACCCCAGCAGGCGTTGGTCCTTACGGACCCCGTCAGTTGGTGCTGACATCTCTTTGAGGCGCGCGTGGAACACAACCTAATCGGACGGCGAGCTACCCAATGAAATTTGCTCCTTCCAGTGTATTAGGCTAATCGAGGGACATACTTTAGGGGAGTGTAGTAGTACCTACCTACTCATGAAAATTATTAACTTTTATAATTAAACCAACCCTGATATCACGAAAAAATGTGCTGACCCATACATACGAGTAATGTTCATATATCTCGACATAATTCGAAGCATTAGAGAGTGCTTTAACGTTTGTCTCTTTTCTGCAACTGTTTTTATTGTAACACTCCTGCTAGTACACAAAACCTACTTAATTTATATACCATTGTATAGATAATTTAATGGAGATTAATTCTGTACTTTTCAAAAACTGATTTAATGCAGCAGAAGCGAAAATAAGTCAATATCAATCATATAATAAGAAAATAATCAAAATAGTTTTTAAAAAACCTCGTCAATCAAGTATGAAACCTGAAAACATTGCAGCTTGCTTGTGAAAAAATCAATTAATTGAGGTTTTTTTTTTTTATTGTTTCTTTTCACCCATAGGAGGAAGCCTGTTTAAAATGGGTCTTTTACTCAAAGTAGTTTTTTTTTATACGATCAAATGAGCATTATGAGAGCATATTAAAAGAGATTATCCACATCCTCCATCAAACGCCGGATACCCAGTGAACTCTGTGTCAGTTTATTCATTGTACATAGACATACCTACACACACCTCCACACACATTTACACCACCTCCATTACACCCTCCACAACACCACCATTTACACACTACACCGCATATATACACGCCCGCACGCGCTACAAATATTAATAATTATGTCACTCTCTGTTTTGCATATTTTTCTGTGTACTTCGTAATTGGCGTAATGCTTAGAATAGTTTTAATGTTATACTTACTGTCAGCTGTGAAGCTACCTTATAATAAATAAATAAATATTGAGTCGCGCACTTTTGTATTTTCCAAATTGTATTATTTTATATTGCTAATTTCGTCCTATAGTAAAAGTGCATCATTTTCATGAGTAACATATGCCAAGTAATACCTTAAAGTACCTCTGTCCCTTGTCTAACCTTTTTTTTTTTTTTGAGGATGGGAAATCATCAAATGACTTCTCCCGCTCTGGGCGGAGCGAGAGGGCGTGTCAGACTTTTACTGACTAAAACCCACCCATGTTCCTTCCGTTGCCTGTATGCCGGGGCCGCGATATCCCTTTCGGACAAACTCCCTAGTCTAACCTTACACACTGTATTGTATTTGGCCAGAATTCTCGCGTCTCGCGGTTTGTTTTTTTTTTTTTTTTAAGTTTTTCTTGATATTCTTTATGGCACCACTTTAGGTCATGAGCTATCCGAATATTAAAAAATATTTGGACTAGACGTCAAAATTGATTCGCTGTTACAATTTATAATAGATACACACATGACATTAACTTAGTTGTTTTCGACATTTTCTCGAGAATATTTTAGAAAACTGTTTAATGTTATCAGTAGTTTGGTATTTAGGAAAGTGCTTACATTTCTTTCAATGACATACCTACTCCATTTAAATTCGTAACAATTACTTTAATTTATCAATCGACATTGCATAAGATTATCTCAATGTCACCTTATCGAAGACGTTTCAAGGTATCAACTGTGCTATTTATGCCGCGTCCTTCGACAAATAAGGTTAACACCTTACTCCATGTTATACTTCATAGCTTATGAGGTTTGTATTTCATATTTACTAACTCCTAGATGAAGTAGAAATGTCGCATTATGTGCCTTTTATAATTTCGCTAGTCTAGCTTCAGGTCGGGCAAAGAGATACTCATTGGGTTTTTTCATTAGGAATTTCTCAGTACGGCCTGGAATCTGGAACTGTGCCCATATCTTTGACTCACGCCCCCTAATCCTTGGCAATCATAAAAAGTCAAGTATTAGGGTACTTGACTTTTTATGATTTTATACTGAAGATCATGTCTAAACGAGTAGTGTTAATTATTTGGAAAAAATATATGTTAAATTAAAGCATTTTCTTAATAACTTAATATGTGAATATTTTAGAATATATTTATATTACATAATGTAATTAATTTGTAAAGTTATGTCAAACGCCGAAAAAAAAACTGAGAATCACGCAAAAACTATCAAACGTTTTTTTTCTGAAACCTTCACCATTTCAAAGACAATAATTTAATAATTAATCTTTTAGTACACGTGTTTTATTAAAATATATTTTATTTTATGTATAATAAATTAATAATGCGTCTAATTTGGGACAGCGCTCCTGGATGGGCGAGTCCTATTACTGGCTGGACGTACGACGCGTTGCGTGAACCCAGCACAGAACACACAAGCTAACCACTCAAGGCCACTGGCATATATCGGCGTCTCTGATGAAATGTAGGTGCCCTGTGCATGAACACCTAACCTTTCTATGTTATCTATCTGAAGGTTAAACTTCAGAAACGCAGCTACCAACTACTGAATGCTAAAGAATAGTATGTCGTACTAATATTTTATGTAAGATTTTTCGCAAACAAACGTCTCATCCACTGCAATCATTCAAACTCATAGTTAGGTGAGTCAAATACTACAGTCTGCAGACGGTATGTTAGTTCAGCATAATATCTATTAGATTATATACTTAATGGTTAGTGGATCACGTAGATGTCCACTGCTGAAAATGGAAACTTCGGCAATTAACTGTCAAAACAAATAAAATTGGTTTGGTGATTACAAGATTTTGTGTTTATAGCGACAATTTGATATCATTCCCTGGGACTAGAAAAGAACGTGCCATAATAACTAAATGATTACTAGTTTCATAACTATCATCAGCTTTAACTTAACACCCAAAAGAAACTATGGCCCATAAATCATCTTACACAAATAATCAATCCGCCATCTTGAATTTAGTCTCCCAAGGAACATTCTAACTGACAATGACACTAACAAAGATCTACAATAATGAAATTGACGCATACAAAACATTACTACTTTGGAACAACGCATTTTTCACTGTATTGTTTTATAATATCTAATGCACATTCCAATCTCCTAACATAATAATTAAAATGAAACAAAATAGACAATCGCTGTGGCATGCAAACAACATACAAACGGTTATTTAGTAAACTATAACTCTATTGTCTATTCAGCTTGACCTGTCAACATTGTTGATTGTTGTTTGTTGTTGACACTAGGTGGAGCCCTATTGTATAAGCCCTAGTAGGGTCTTATTCAAGTCCTGTTACATGCTTTACATTGCATTACTATATTGTAGTAGTGATGACAATGTAAGGGACAATAGGAGTAAAGGATACGAGATGTTTTATTGCAATAGTGAGGCGAGGCGGCACGCGTTGAATTAAGAGGGTTTATCCTACAAGTTGGCAACGTGGCAAATAACTGTCAAATATTTACCTGTTTGGATTCTTATAGCAATATTACTGAATAGAAATAAGAAATGTGGCTAACTAGCGAACTAGAATATTAATAATGAATTGCAATTATAACATTGAATTTGATGTTGTACCCATTTTAGGTGTAAAAAACGCATTTGGAAAGCTTCCAAATAGTTTTTTTACTTCTAAAACTAAACATTCAGTGTTACGATATTACTTATTGCATTTCATAATCAATATTCTAGTTCGCTAGTTAGCCACATTTTTTATTTTCACACAGTAATATTGCTAAATTAATCAAAACAGTGAAATATTTGACATCTATTTGCGACGTTGCCCACCTTCAGAATAAACGCTCGTAACTATAAGTAGTTGTTGGATTAGAATAATTCTACGACGACAGGCGCACGAAGCCGATCGCGCGTCGCGGAAGACGTCCGCGTTTAAGCTGCTGAGCGCGGCTTGGTAATATAGACTTTAAATACCTACATATACACGATTTAATATCGTTTGAAGATTGTAAAATCCGTTCCGATCCGATGCGATGCGAGGCGTTTGGTGGAAATCATCCTTTACACAATTTTTCTAATCCTACAACTAGTTAATTCGTTGTTACTAGTTTTAGTCTTTAGAAAAAAAAACAAAATAGATTTTAAATTAAAGTTGGTTAATTATCTGGGATTTTTTTTTAAACGCGTGCGGTCGTTGGACCCCCGTCAGAAGCACAGTTCTTTACGCGATAATCGCACTTGTAAATAATAGAAAGAGAGAAAGAGAGGGTAAGTCGCATAACGCTTTTTCCTTACGTGACGATTTCTACAAATCAACTCAAAAAAACGTCTTATGGTAGCGTTCTTTTCAGTCTAGAAGCGTTTAAAAAAAGTTACCTTCATAGGAATTTTGGAATATAAAATGACGATGATTACTAGATTTCTTATTCAGCTGTTGAAATTAGGATTGAAGCATGTGGCAAATCAGGAAAACACCAATTATCAAACATATAAGTACTTTACTAGCTTCTGGCTGCGACTTCGTCCGTGAGCCGAGATATTCCTTAAGAATTGGGGCATCTAATGCAAAAATAATTTTTCAAATCTGACTGGTAGTTCCGGATATTTACCACCTACTTACAAACAAACAAATTTTACCTCTTTAAAATATTAATATATTATTAGTATAGATATACAGTACCAGCCCGGAGTCTGGATTTGTGCCCGATTGATGGCAATAGGCTCGCCCCCTATTACATGGGACTTAAACATAACTGGCGAAATGTGGGTGTGGTCAAATGTATAATTATACTATGTATTTGGATTTTAGCTTTCACTTATTTAGGCAGTGTTGTTAATTAATCTTAATTAATTATGACGGACCGCAAACGACAACTACCATTTGTATGGTGAAAATCTGAAATACTGTATCATAAATTATTAGTAATACATTTTATTTTTTTACCAAAATAAATGGGAATTAACATAGACCATTCATAATGATTTCATTTGAAACTATTTCCCTTTTCCATGAAATAATAGTATCATAACACATAACAAAAATGACTCACCAGTCACCAACCATTATTCAAAAAAAGAATCTCCCATAGACGAATTTCCAAGAATACCAACTTAACATTCGCGAACTAACATAATATGACGTCACCTTTCAAATATGGCGCCGAATCACTAGATTACCTAACGAAAACAAGTCTTATATCATTATGTAACATTAATGACAGTCATTCACGTGGTTCTAATGGATAGGTGCTACTATTATTATTATTAAACTCCTCACGTGTTTCCTTGAATCTTATTAATTTGTTTATCTGTGGTTTAGACGACGCCATGTTAAACTAGGCAGATTATATCGGGGAACTTTGATTGCTTTTGTTTTGGCGTTCTTACGAAGGTCGATTGTGTTTTTTTGCGCAATAATGTTTTGTTTGATGACGTGCTTGGTTTTAAAGTCGAGCCCTCTGCGGGCTTTCGTGTCTAGTTTGGCAAAGGGGCCATCTCGGGGCTCCTAATGCGGTTAATTATATGTCATTATAATATGTGTACTCGTAATAGTAAAACTAATCTATCTGAGCTCTTAAACGAAGTCCAAGGGTTTTCTTTAAAATTTTGCTTTTAGCGATAAGTCCGCCCATTGCGTCACTCATAATAAAGAGATATTATATTCAGGGATATTCATAGCAGTATTTTTTCTGCAGAGATTGCAGTTTCTTTTTTTAATATATATTTTAATAGACACTACAGTGAGATTTAATTTTAATTCGATACACTCATGCATATTCACGATACACTTGACCCAATTTTTTTTTCAATCTATTCGTCTTCTAAAATTTTTAAGAAGAAATTCTATAATTATTTATCTTAGGTATTCAGCCTTAGCGTAGATAGATTTATTAAAGTTATGTGGCCTTTGACTCTCATCACATACCAAGAAATTTAAAAAAAGTTCAAAATTTTCCTCTTAAAAAATACCATTTTCCAGGGTCGGCACTCTCATACAAATTCGTCTATCCAATGACTAAACCTACATTTATGTAAAATGTTTTCATACATTGAACCGCAAATTAGTTGGCAAATACTACGAAAAACATAATTAAACTATTGTAGTATGAAATTTGCTCATGCTAATAAAGGAGGTAAAATTTTATGCAGTAGGTACTACTTTCATTGTGGGTTAAATAGACCAATAATAAATTGACCTCTTGTGACATTCTTAACGAGATTCGTCATATTGTTGACGTACATTACCCAACATAGGATGCATCATTACTGGTTTATAGGTATTGATAATAGTACCTTTATTTTTATCCTTAACACGGTAGCACCTGGCCTGCATCTCTGCAAGTGATGATCAGGCCGAAGATCGAAGCGAGCTTCACCCCGGATCCTCAACCACAGAAGACCTGGCTGTCTTACCGTTAACTGCCGAAACACAGCAGTGCTGTTAACATTGTAGTTATGGCGACAGACTTAGATAAGATGGTGGTAGTTAGCCAGGCGGACTTAGAACAACCAAACCGAGCAGAAAATTTCGCCCCCACTGCGAATCGAACCCGAGATCTCTGGGTCTGAGACAGGTGGTCTAACCACTACACCAGAGGCGGTTAAAACCTCGATGTTAACATGATATCGACCGTACATATTCGGCTTATGCCTACTACATTGAAATATCATGATATTAAATTACATACAGGGTGCAATAAGACCCTTCCACAAAGCTGTCATTCACGCATTCTGTACGTAAAAATAAGTAACTTTGTGCAAAAATAATTGTTAGGAAACGACTTTTATTTTTGGTATGATAATTCGCTTGTTTACGACAGTGCGCAATGTAACGAACGCAAAACATTAAGCTTTAATAAGTAAGCGCCTGCAACGGTACAAGGATCATGGGGGTATTATAAGTTAAGTTATACCATTTCAAACTTGTTTTCGTAAAGAGACATAAAAAAAGTTGGAACTTTGACCTTCAATATTGCCGTAACCCAGGTCCAGCACAAAAAAAAATGAACAATATACGGTATAATTTAATTATATCAGCAGTAAAACCCTTTTTTTAAATTCAATCAAGTTGAATGTAACTAACTCACTACAATTTGAATAAACATGAAACGCACATACTTTAGTAAGGAAATACGAACTCGCTCCACCGCCAGCGCCATCTAGTGAGCGCGAACAGTAAACTTACGGTAACTTTTCTTTTGCATGAAAATAGAAATTTAAACGCAAAAATTATGAAGTTTTCATTTGTAATGAATAGCAACATTATCTTAATTGCTAATTTAAGTGTTTTTTAAGCATATTGTATTTTTATTCTGTGTTAAAAATGAATGTCACGAGGTCATTGACCTCAATTTTTTACCGTATCAAAATTCTAAGTTCACTGAATTGTCAAAACTAGATTTAATTTTTAATAACATAACCAATTCGGAAGAATGTTGTACGTAAGTAATTTCAGCAATTTAGATCAATATTGTTTATTTAGCTAATATGTTTTAAAGAAAATTAAAAACGCTGATACTTAACTTATTTGATAAAGTAAACAATTAAATTCTTAACAATTCTCTTTGCTCTTAATAATACTAAAAAAAACATTACTTACTATTATCGCTACCCAATTAATTTAATTAATTGTTTCCATGCCATTTAGGATAATAAGATCAACATCATTATTATTTTAGTTATTTATCATTTTGTCAATTCGTTTATAACTCATTTGAAATAGGGTAGCAACCTGCTAACTAGCACGTAACCGTCCATCGTTGACCTAAGCCACACAATGACCGGTCATAGCCTTAATCACCAAATGGTTATAACACAAAAAATTGAAATTCTTATAAATGGGATTATTTAAAAGAATTTGTATTTTTTGTGTTATAACCATTTTGTTCACTAAGCTTGGTGATTAACACCCCTTTAATAACGTCCATTACTTAACTAGATACATGCCTAATCTAACAAGTATAACCTAGGTATACTAAACAAGTTCAAACAAAACAAAAAAACAAAAAAAAAAAAAATTGTGTTAAAACAATTGTTTTCCCAAAAAAATACACATTCGTGACTAAAACTCTTACTTACCTATATCACTTTTAAACCACCCACAATTGAAGTTGACATATTTTTTTTTTACCCGGAAGATAAAGTAAACAGGATAATCCAATAGTAAATGGTAAGTAACAAAAAAAATGCACTGTTTTTAAACAAAATTCTCAGAAACCTATGAATAAGTTAAGATACAGACGCGCACGTAAAAAACTTACAATGTCAAGGTGAAAACTTATACGTAGTTATATTATTATTTACATAACATAACATAACATTACGCTTGTATTCCCTGAAGAGTAAGGCAGAGATGTACCCATAGTACACCCACATTTATTGTTTATGTGTGTGAATTATATTATTTATAATAGTTTGAGAGACAGGACAGTTTGAAATTTTTATTTGTAATTTTTTTTTTTTTTTTTATAAAATTTATTATTTTTTAATTCTAAGTAAATCTAAGCCATCATTGACATTATATAGTATTTTTTTATTTTTTTTTATTAATATGAATACTAGATAATTGACAAATAGTGAAAATTTAAAAAAAATATGTAGGTATGAATCCTAGTCACCCATATCTAGGTATCTATATAGCTACCGACCTTTCTAACTACGGACATAGTGAAAATCAATCAAGGTGAAGTTCATTGACCCCTAAATTTCGACATAGTAGAGGTGACTCATCAAAACTCTAAGTTTTAAAACTTCCCCAGTTAATTATTTTCAAGAACTCATTAACTATTTCACATCCATACTCTTGGAAAAACCATAAAAATATTCCGTTTTTTTTTATATTTCCACATAAAAAGAAGAAAAACATTATAAAGTATCGATCTACAGACAAGATAATCATAATCAATTAGTCATAGTGTTGAAAAACACTTGAAAATGCAATAACAAGAATAACCTTAGTACATAGAAAATTACCTGTCTATTGACCGATATTAAATTTTATGACGTACACGACTCACACTTGACTGTTTCGCAATAGTTCCTTATTTGACGTAATAATTGGAACAATCTAGTAATTGGTACATGCCGTGTTGACACAATGGAAACTGGACAAAGTCCAAAGAAGCACCTAGATTATTACATATTTATTGACTAAAGTTTGTATTCCTATTCGGTATTAAGAGTTCTGTCTATCATTTTTGGCTTTATGCTTTAAGATGCCATGTTAAAAAATAATGAAAGAACTAATAAATCAATCTTCGTAGCCTTGCTACGGTGTAGCAATTGCGTAGCGCGTAGCTCCCAAAACAACAAAACGTAGACAACTACGCAAAATGATAATTCCATTATCTTGTTTACGTATTCTAATAAAAATAACTCAGACAGAGGTAAAACAAAGAAAGATTACAGATAATCGTCAAAATAGAACACATTATTGCGAAATAATAAAACAAAAGTCATTCTCGTCTAACAATGCTAGTTCAAAACTAAAATGTCGAAAGTCGACGGTTCGATTACTGTAATCGAACCAATTTAAAAATTTACATTTACTCAACTGCATAACTGAAAAACCGTCGAAATCAAAATCTTACACTCTAGTTTAAATTACGCCACGTAATTGCCCAAAACTAAACCTAACGCTTATCAATCGATTAAATTATTTCATGGAAAACGTAAAAACGCGACAAACACATGACTCAATAGCGAATTAGCTAAAAAAAATCGGATACATTGACTCAATACTAGCTAAAGTGATTACACGGACACAGTTACGTAAATATACCAATACTACCACGAACCGCGCACACAGAGGCATAGACACACACAGAGACACGATGTGTCTGTGTGCGCGCTGCAGGCTGGGAGTCGCGCGACCCCACTACAACATTTAGTAGCACTCTAGACTGCTCACAGTACAGACCTGTCCAAGCGACTGGAGTAACACAGCGCCATACGCAGTGGATATTTCGTCATAACAACATTGTGATAGTGACAAAAATCATTTAGGACGTGTACAGTGGGAGTGATACAATTTTTATTACATTGAATATTATTGAAAACTAACTGTGAACGAGAACGTAGTGAATTATTGTTCTGTGGATTATGACATTGTACCCACAATTTGGATAATTCCGGATAAGGAGTGCAAAAACACCGCAAATATTTTTGTAAGTATCTTTATAATTTTTATTGTGTATTTTTATTAGAATTTTTGCAAAAACTGAATGTCGGATTTATTTAGAACTTTTCTTGAAAAAAATTACAAGTCCAAGTAGAATCCAATTTTTCCATTTCCTTCTACCACATATTAAACTACCCTCAATTCTCTAAAAATAACTGATTGAAAACGCGTTAAATTAACGGTAACGAAAAAATCACATTTCAGAAAATTCAAAACTTTACAAATTAATTTCGGAATCAAACAAAATAAATAAGTTAACTAAAACAAACAACATTTTCCTACCCGAAAAGGAAAGTTCGTGAAAAATGCGCATTTAAAGTAACTCTTTGAAAAGCAAATCAATCCTTTATTTTCTAACATAGAACTTTCTTGAAAATTTTCTTTGAATTTTAAATTCAATTGAAACATTAGCTCTGAATTTATCAGAATTTATGAAAATGCAAGCAGATGTTTCATGGTTTTTTTTTCGTTTTTCCTCGTTCCTACATCCAAGTCATTGACTTTGCTTCCAAATTTGTTTACTCATGCCCTGAGATCCGTGCCAAAACGGCTGTGTTAATCATTTTATTTGTTGAATTCTTACGTTCTTGAAGTTTCTCAATGACGGCCCTCGGCGTTTCACCTTGTTTTCATTCTTTTGTTTGCATTGCTGCTTCCTCGGTAATTTCGTCAGTGTTTATGTACTTACACAACTCTTTTTACAATTGTTTACGTGTCCTATCCTGTGTTTCGTTTATCTAAATTGTATTACAAAAGACGGTATCTGATCAAATTAAATTGCTGTGTCACTGTGAGATATTTTTGGACTTTGATATTTTTTTGTCGTTTTGACAAAATGTAAGTGTTTGTAAAGTACAAAATGTGCTATGTAGTGTTTTTAATTGCGGGATTGCGTTGGTTGGTGTCGTAAGCTGCGCCTGGCACGGTTCTGTCGTAAGCCATTGTGAGTCGCTTACACAATTGGTTCAAGGTTTCAATCCGGCGTGCATTCGCCTGCGGATGTACGGAAACTAGATTTTTTGCTAATATTGCGTTTTGATATTGTTGCAGTTGCGACAGATGAAATATTTTATTTAAAAATTAAAGTTGAATTTAAAATTAATATATTTTTTAATAAAACTAGATAAAATGCTCTTAATAAATTTTGTAGAATCATATTTCACTGAGATTGAAAAGTACCTACATCAAAGTCCAAAAAATAAAAATAATCTTGAAATTCGAATCAAATTAAATTCTCTCGTCTAATCTTACCAAAAACCAAAAACAAATATTATTGTACAAACCCTCGGGTGTTTATTCAATTTTATCGTTTACCGCAAAAATAAAAACCACCACCAACTATAAAAAATACCTAACACCACAAACAACACAATATGTATCGTTTCCCACCCTCCCGCCGGGCCTGCCACCTGTTCCTTTACATGCAGTAGTGGAGTGCAACAATCGATCGCCCCGTAAAGGTCACCATGACGTAACAGGGTGGGTGTTGCGCAACCAGCTGCAATACAACGTGCTGTCTCGCACGTATTAACGTTTAGAACACATAAATCGAACAAGCCCACGATAAACTTCGTGAGACGTCGGAAAAATTCGCGAGTTCAACGAACTCCATGTGTCAAATATGGCGAATACAAATGAAGGTTGTTTCGTACTTTGCTTTAAAAACATTTGAAGGTTGATGTATGTTTTCTCAGCCGGAACCAATAGCATTTTGTACTGTTAGTTAAACTTCCGTAAACTGTAACCAAAAATGTATATAACTGACTGAGTGTAACTATTGAACGCAAAGGCGTAGCTAACAAGTAAATAGATTTATCACGAAATGCATTATAGGTATATGATGTAATACGGAACTAAGCGCAAGGTTGTACGGAAAGCAATACTGAAGACTGTAAGGCCACGTTTATTTAATCACATATCGACATGGAACTTATCGATATCTGACCATAATTGAGTCATTCTTTAAACGCGCACAATGATAGGTAAGTAAACATACGTTCTGACACCGTTTACGAAGACCGTCACCTAATTAGCCGAAATGCTTTGTAAATATTGGCATGAGATAAAGAAGCTCCAGCCAGGGTTACCAAACGTATAAATGAACGACATTGGGATGTAACCCTCGGTATATTTGCCTGGATTATGCTTTTTATACAACGTACGGGTTATGTAAGTAGATTTTTTCACGCGCAATAACAAGCGATAATTTCATCGGCGCGAGGACAAGCAAAGATAACTTGACCTATTTTTTTTATCTCGCTCACTGCGTAACTGTAACCTACTTAGTGATGCGCACGTGAATACGTACAACCAATTGCGATGAAGTGGACCATCGTGACGTGGCCACTGTGGACACACGAGCTCCCAAATATGAGTGATTGATGAGTTCAACGCTGATACGAACGTGACGCAACTGAACGGCAGGAAACTGAAACGAATGCTGAAAATTCTTGCTGCATTTATAATGATCTGTTTTTGTTTTTCTGCTGTGAAAAAATTGATTTGTTTTAATGGGAATCCCCCATGAGTCAGTAATGATAATAGCAATTGGTATTATGACTGCCGATAATAGCTCCAAATATTATCTTGCGACGACTGACCTTACAGCATGGAACAAAACATCACACTCTTTTTACAATACTTCCGCGAACTGGGCCTGTTATGTAACTCTAGCCGCTACATTCGACGAATCTAGCACAATGAAATAGGTTAAGTGTTTCTTAATAATGAAGCAATTAGCAGGTATAGAGCAAGGCCAAACAACTAGGTCTGTCTTTGTTGTAGAAAACTGATTCACTCAAACACTTGTTATCATTCTTATCTTTTATTTAAAAGACAATTTCTACCGGAAAAGCGGAAAGGCCTTGGCACGTTTATAAATCGGAGTTACGAAATGTAACCTTGACACGAAACCATTATCGTGAGTCGACCGATAGAGGCCGCCGCACAGAAATAACACTCCCGTCTTTAATTAGGTCTTACGCGCGAAAAATCGGTCAAGTATACGTAATTTTTGTTGTAAAAATGCTTGAAACGCATCCAGAAGATGCGACCTCTAAGCTGTTAAGTCTAAATAGCTTATGGTTACGGCAACAGACCGCTTCTAAGACATAACATATGACTCGGCGTGTAGCAAGTTTTGAAAACATTCACATCTTGACATAATTCATAACCACAGACAATGAGCCATTGGCGCCAACGGGAACGTCATGTAAATTATGCAACAGTTTTCTATTTCTCGGTAGGTTTTCATAGAGACTTCTTCCGGAAAATTATGAAGATGTTTCTCACAGTTCTATTACAATAACTGAATTAATTGATAAACAGTCGCGACTTCTAACAGTAAAATAGCAAAGAAATTATAAAGTTAAAAATATTTCTAGCATTTCATAGTTGGCGGTAAGCGTCAAATCAAATATGGCCGCCGTCCCACTTTTCCCGCGCAATAAACGGCAAGCGCGTGGAAAGTTACCGCTGTACTACTTTCTCTACTTTTTCCAAGATGGCGCCGATTATATATTATTTAAAGTAAGGTCAAGAGCACAGTTATTTATTTCAAAACCGTCACGAATGTTACAATTAAACTTGACTTTGCTACGATTTGTTCAAGTTATTCATATGGCTTCTTTAGCGTTTTTTACGGTTCAAAGTTCTAGTTATAGTTGATGGTCATATTGACATTGACTTTGACATCTGACTAAATATTTAGTTTAAAAACTACAGCGTGACAAGAGACTTTCCGCTCGCGCCAAAGAACAAAAAAACAGCGTAAACCACCCACGTATTTTATGAAAACAATAGCCCCACTGTCAAAGCCAAGGGCAACGCTATTAAAGGCAATTAATAATTAAATTTCACGTTCTTCGATCACGTTGCAGTTTATATAACTATGTAGAGAGGAGCAAACGTGCTTGGGTCGGTTGGTTGCGCAACACAACGTGAGGTTCAAGAACACACGTGCTGACGGCCGCGTGACCTGAACACGCTTTGGCACGTGAGATGCAGGTAGGACAATCACGTCGCTAAGGTCAGCAGCACAGGGCTGTCTCTCAGATGAACTTTGACATGGAGTTCCCAACTTCGGAACGAAAAAAAACGTGTAATCGAAATTCGGGGAACTAAAATATGATAAGAAAAATAAGCAGAGATATCGGATGGGGTCATGTGAAGTTTAAATAGAGACTTATGATACACGATTGGTTAGATTTCTTTAGATTTAAAGTTTGACACTTAAAAAACGGGCTTTTCAAGGATTTTGATAATGGAATCCCATTTAAGCTGATTGTTTCTGGCATCTAATACCAAATTAAAACAAAATAAGACCAATATCAAATCACTTCACAGTAATTAAATTCTATTATCCCAAAAAACACGAGATATTTTCCATTAACTGCACGAGACGAGTCTATTTCTGATTCAAATGGTCGTTCTAATGACATAATCATAGACAACCTCATGTACTATACACGTGCTTATAGTGTATGACGCTAAAGTAAGTGTATGCAGCTATTTGCATCATTATGTAACCATTCGCGGAATATTAACAGGAACAAAACAGAATATAATACCTAATAATTGTATATAGTATTGTGTAATAATCTAAAATATGTTCTATGTAAATAAACCATATCAGTGTTTGTGAAATAGGAGGACTTTGTACAGTGACTCAGAGGCATGACACCTCGCATCATTACGAAATGCGTCTGATAAAGAAATAATAGGAACTGTTTTAGACGTTTTGTTATAAGTTATAATACTTATAATACACGTGACTCAACAACTAAAGAATTCAAATATAATTTATGCAAACTCTTGAGCGAAATAAATTGAGTTTTTTGTTCTCGTAAATTGAAACAAAGGTGTTGAGGAAAATATGGTTGAATATGAATTAATTGAATAACCATAACCCTCTCAACGCAATTGATTAAGACGCGACCACCTTATATTAATCAATATTTTCCATAATAAAAGTGACTGATCTAGAAGTCAATACAAATAAAAGATTTAGTGCACACGTGATAAACATATTGCCGCATTTAGAAAATAAGATATCCGAAGACAGTAAAAACTATTCTATATTTAGCTAGAAGGGATCGACACGTGTTGGAAGCAAGCGTGTCCCTCGCCCTACGACGTGTCATATCTATGTAGGTCCTGCGGGCTTGCCCTATGTTCAACGTGACTGGCTAAAACAATTGAAGATTTCAGTTCGAAGCTTCTTAAATGACAGCGTCAATGAATTCCAAACATTGTCCTCAATTTACATGCGGAATTAACATTCCATTTCCCGTTACAAACACATCGGTATTTCATCGCATACTTTAAACGATGCCGAAATTTTCCCATCACTCCCAATGCTAGACGAATCTGTTGGCTAACGTTTGCACAATACGTCGCTTACAACTATCAAGCGGGTTTTGACAATCGACAGTTATCACTAATCAAGTACTTTCTCGCGCCGTGGCCCGTTATCCGAAAACTGGGACTGTACGGTACAACCGAAAACGGTTTTTATGCTCATCACTGCTGTCTAAAACTCGTAATACTGTTATGAAACAGCTATTAGTGTGTCGTCATCGTTTTAGCGGTTAAATTTTATTTCGATGTGATAGTCAAGGTTGGGTTTTGTTAATGTGATGGGTCGTTTGCAGTTGAAGTGTTAATGGCTCGTCAGAAGTATGTTTGAAATTCGAACATTTAAGGTTCATAAAGACATTCTTGAACGTTAACTACTAAATTAAAACCTACTTAGCCATAAATAGCCTTCAATAGCTCATAAATCCATAAAAAGAACTTCCGAAGTCATAAAGTTACACTGAACGTGCTATAAACAAATTTCCTTATTAAAAAGTAACGACAAAAAGTTAACAATGCATATATTTTTATAACCAATGCTAAATAGTAACAGTTCGGTTTGAAACGGTGTTTAACTGTCTGTGCTCCGCCAAGCGTCAACGGAATAACGGGCGGTAACATTTTTCTGTTAATCTCTTTGCAAATGGAGCAAAAACGTCATAATTTGCTGTATAAAAATGGAATTATAAATTGCGAATCGATTGAAAGTACAAAAATTTGAATAAAAAAAAAAGACTTTTCTATTTTAAACAAGGTCAGCCATGTTTAGACCATAGACAAACCTAAGTTTATTTGTTTTAACGTCCAAATTATCAATAAAGTACCGTATTACAGTTATGACGAAACTTTTTTCATGTGTTACGATCACGAATACTGTTTTAAATTAACACCTAATATAGTGGGCGGGTCGAACGGGGCAACCGACAAAAAATGTTTGAATAGTTATATGTAACTGTACAATATAGTAATATTGAAGTAACGGAATTTGATTTTATTAATACAAATGAACGTCAAACGTGATGAAAATTCATAGCCAACTTGGTCGTTGTATTGGATTTAATTCGTCGGAATGAAACCTAGTTCTAAACTAATTAACCTTAATCCAGTTACATTAAGAACAACAAAGATCTCACTGTCATTTTTCAATAACAATGTATACCAATTAAAGTTGGCGCAATTATTTGAACAGTTAGACGGCATAACGGGGCGCCAGCGCATCTGGGCCGACCTACTGACACCGATCTTGTCGTGCCGTGGAACGGAACGTATCAATAACACAATCATACTCTTTAGCGGCTATGATTTATGATGAAGAGGAAAATATCTTCTCATACAACTGGCAATTATGGTTTTGGCAATTTGGTAGTTATAACTGTCGCGTCACCTAAATTTCATTAAAAAAAGCAATTCGAAACCACCGGATGCCAGTTCGTAATTTGGATTTATTTAGAAGCAGATCAATAGCAATTCGAAATTTAAATCAGTTGATTTGTGTCATATACATCGATCACAGGTGTTTTGGGACATTATACTTACCAAGAAAATGCTATGGAAAAACACATACCTAATTCCCTTTAAAAAAAAACGCTCACGTTACCTGCATTAAAACCGCGTGTTATCAAACGTGAACGACATTTTTTTTCTGTGCGCAACCCAGTGCAACTCTCATTGTTTTAAAATTATTGAAAAAACAATCAAACTTAGTCGCCACAATAGGCACTTACAAATGATCCTTACCATTGTTAGTTTCGGATAATAAAGTGGATAACAATATGTACTGGTACATTTTTTTACACTTCCTGTATTATTCGCACTTTGATCGATTAATCGAGGAATGTTACCGATTTATGTAAGTAAATCGATTGTCCTATCGAGAATAGTCACGACTATTCTCGATTACATGAAAGTGTCAGGTGATGCTTTCAGCATACACATTATTCAGCATGCACAAATTCAGCAAATTTTAACGTGAATATTGCGAAACCTAAATATTATTGTTTGGTTAACCCCAATGAATCGAAGTTATTAATTTTCTCACGTGTTTAAAGCATGGTAAAGTTATTTCGAAAATATACTAGTCTGATTTAAATCCGTCTTTCCAAAATTAGTTTGCTACTCAACCTTCGTATAATTTGTCGTGTAATCAACCGTCTTCAACTTTGCAAAGTGTTCTGCAATCATTCTATTTTTACATTTCATCGTAACGTCAGCAAAAGTTAACGTTCGGCAATAGGAAGTGAGTTTTGTAATGGAAGAAATCCGGTGTAACCTTTAAATTGGATTTGTAACATTGTAACACGCTAAAATTAAGAAACGCGACTTATTAATGAGTTTGGCTAACATGAAGGGAGTAAAAAGCGTTGAAATGTGGCAACATTATTTCACAAAGGTGATCCACGTGCAACAACTTTGCAGTGACGGGATCTTGCGACATTCAGTTTTTGCAACCGACCGATTTTGTAACAGCGACATTATTTAGACAACTGCAACGGTTGGCGAATTTTTTTATAAACTGTAACTAACGTAACCTTTCGCTTGTTTCAGAACCACAGTGATAATTCGTGCGGACCAGTCGACGTCCGCCGAAACATGGTTGCCGAGTTCATCCTGAGTCAGCAGCAGCTGCTGAGTGGAGCGGGTGGCGGGGGCATGGGGCCCGTACCGCCCCCCTCCCGCGCCGCGCCGCCTAACCGCGGGCGCCAGTCCGTGTCCCCCTACCCTATGGACCACAGCCACGGCCCCATTGGTAGCCCTGGCGACCCAAATGACTACTCTCCCTTCGAATTCAACAAGCGCAAAGAGTTCTTCGGTCAGCGCAAACAGAGGGAGTTCATTCCCGACAACAAGAAAGATGATGGTTATTGGGACCGTCGCAGGAGGAATAATGAAGCCGCCAAGCGTTCCCGCGAAAAGAGGCGTTTCAATGACATGGTTCTGGAACAACGCGTAGTTGAGCTGTCCAAGGAGAACCACGTGCTCAAAGCACAGCTTGATGCGATCAAAGAGAAATACGGAATCTGTGGGGAAACCCTCATAAGCATAGACCAGGTGCTGGCTACACTACCGACTTGTGACCAGGTTCTTTGTGTCACAAAGAGGAGTAAGCTGACATCCAACACAATGTTCCCCGCCCCGCCGCCACCACCCCCGGCACCGCCTGCATCTCCCCCGTCGCCGCCGCCTCAGCGCCAGCCAGAGCCCTACCAGGAGAGGCTACCCGCCCCCGAGGCATACTATCCGCACCCCGCACACTACGAGCCTCCCGGCTCAGTTCTCAACCTGTCCAGATCTCGCCGCGTGCCCTCGCCCTACGAGCTGTCCTCTCTGTCAGGCTCAGGGGACGAGACCGCCGAACAGTATGCGCCCGAAAACAACGGGCTGCCGCTCAAACTTCGCCATAAATCACATCTCGGTGATAAGGACGTCGCCAGCGCCCTGCTCTCCCTCCAGCACATAAAGCAGGAGCCCGGCCCCCGGTCCTCGCCCTCATGGGACGGAGAAGGCTCAAGTGATGAGCGAGACTCTGGGATCTCCATAGGAGCCGAGTTCAGGCCACAGCGGCCTGAAGACAGGCTCGCGGCTGAGGAAGAGGACGCACACCTGAAAGCCGAGCTCGCGCGGCTCGCCACCGAGGTGGCCACCCTCAAGAACATGATGCACCAGAACAAGTCGCGCGCGCACGAGCACTGAGCTGTCGCCGCCTGCGCCTGGACCGCGCAGCCGCCCCCGCCCGCGCCCGCGCCCCGCGCCCTGCGCCCGCGCAAGCGCCCTCGCGTCGAACTCGCTCGTACAAACTGTCTCCCCTCCCAGTAGATGAAGTTACCACGTTGTAAAGAGATGAATATTATATTTGTATCATATCGTGCAGCTGTAAGCGGCTAAGCCGCGACGCCTATTTGTAATCCTTCCTAGTAGTTGTATATCGTGGTCGGTGTATAGTATGTACTCGTGTAGGGTAGGCAGTAGTGGCAGGTCGTCGTAGACGCGCCTCCTGGACCCTTTCATATGAAAATGAGACTAATTATGTTCGGTTTACAGACTTTTCGAACAGATAAAACTTGTCTACTCAGTGATAGGATATAAAAAATGCATTTTTAGTGATGAGCTATGTATGTATATGTAATTAATTAAAGAAGTAGATCTGTTTCATCTTTTCGAAGACTCGATAGTGAAAAATCGATGGCTAAAGACTATGTTCTTATAAGTAGTAGTTTGTAAGTTTTGATCTAAGTAAGTTTAAGTCCAACTTAGATGGTTATTTATAAAAATTAATGTATATTTCTCATTTCGGATTGCCCCGTTAAGTTTTGAACCAAAAAGATGATAGGTCTGGTTAACTGATGAGAAATCGCAAATAATTTGTAAGACATATTCTACATTAAAAGTTTAAAACCTATAATAACAGAATGTATTGATAAAAAAACAAAATTAAGAATACCAGTGCCTTTGACAATACATACCTACCTTTATAAATAGCTAACTAAAGGAATATTTTTGTACACTTATTAGAAAAAAAGAAAATGGCGATTTCATCTTTCGGAAACCATGGTCGTTACTACGGGTTCGCTCGACTCTCAACAACTCGATAGTTGATTGTTTCCTTTTGAAAAGTGAATGAAAATGCTTAGCATTAGACCTTCTTGTGCGAAGAAGCTTTCGAGTTGTTAGCAGTGAACCCATGGTAGACACAAGTTTAAATTTTGTAAATGTATCGAATCCTAAGAGAGCTAGTTGCAAGTATTTCAGTTGTATTGTAAGTTACTCCTAGTATTGCTCTATAGGGCATGTGATAGGACTGAGAAGGAAGTATACTAAGTATTTATTTATTATTCGGACCGAGAAAGAGGATTTTACAATGTATTATCTTTGTAGAAGAAACTCTATACGATATGAATAAATTGTGCACATTACAATTATATGCCGAATTTTATTTCCTTACTATCCTTGCATACACACATATTTATATCCAATCAATCTGCCCAGCCGGATGCAGCTGAATACCAGTATTTTACATGGAGCGACTGCCTATCTGACCTCCACAACCCAGTTAATGGGTAACGATACCCCTTGGTAAGAAAGGATCAGGTCAGAATTTTGGGCCTATGAGTACCCGTAACGACAGACAGAACTATGAATGATAGCCGGGACCAAGGGCTTAACGTGCTTTCCGAGGCACGGAGGAGTCTCGATATGTAATGGATGTTCACCCATCCACGAACCGACTGCGGCCAGCGATCGAATCGTGCAGCTGCTATTATTTAGCCACGGGCCCCTACACATATACCTATATCCACCAAGCAGCATTGCTGTTCCACCTTGAAGGGTAAAAATGCCCGTGAAGGTACAGGCAAATGAGACATTTCAACTATGGCTCTGATTGATGAAAAAATATAAAAATTCCCAAAAAAAAATTTTTTGGGTTCCATTCTAAAAGGATGCGAGCCAACGCCCAAGCCTATTAGGTACTAAGTCTGTCCTTCCGTCCGTCCGTCCTTCTGTCACAGGCCTGTATCTTTTGAACGGTAATTGGTAGACACTTGAAATGTCCAAAGTTTAAGTTAGTTTGAAGATTGGCAACAGATGGGTAAATCCCTTCATCTTGCAGGTGTCTAGAGACTGACTACGTGACTCAAGGTTACCACCACCAGCTGGGCAGTTTCCCTACAGAACTACCATTAAAATACCGATTAAGTAAATTAAAGACTATTGCAATGAACCTAGTTTCTAAATGAATGTCAGTAAAAAATCTCGTCTAAAAGAGATCGCTGAGACGACGCCTACGTTGCATAAAACAAAACAATGCACAAACATTTTGCATATCAAGACAATCAAGTAAAGTAATTTATAAAAAGAAATACCGTAATGAAGGAACAGAAAATATATTTATATAATATTTATACAATGAAGTAAAATAACAAATGAATAAAAAATAGCTTAGTCAAGTACCTAAGTGCAAAACATGTCATCCTTTCATGTATCAAACGACAAAATAACATAATTATGCTAACTACAGCTAACTTACTTATTCAGCCTTACTAGGCAAAAAACGATTATCCAAGCTGCATATGCAAAATAAATGCACAAGCCCCAAAAAGGCAATAGACCAATGCCAAGAATACTAATATTGCGGATAACATGCTGCTTTAACATCCACTCCAGGCAGATTGATTGGCGTTATGAGAAGAACTGCTAAGCCACATTTGACAGGAGTCCAAGAAAAGGCAACGTAACACATCAACGTAGAAATGTATCGGTATTTAGATAATCAATAGACTGTGATCGGTAACGTTACTGCTGAACATGGAGACCAACTGAACTGAATATAGCAGCAGCATCTGCATAGAAAGAAAAGAAAGAAAGAAAAAGTATTTATTGAGACTCGCACAGGAAATCACAAAACTAAAAACACATTAAACATAAATAAAAACAATCAAAAACAAAGTTACATTAATAGTTGTAGTTGTTAGTTTTATTATTATTTGCATAGCAGTGATAGTCTCGTGGTGTGGAGGCACGTACTTCTGACTTTTCCGATTCATGTCTGTATTTCATAGACGGCTTTATAACTCTTATTTATTTATTTTATTATTTTTATTTATTTTATTAACTTAATAAAAATTCCTAAAGCTAGGGCAATGTAGCCCCACAAAACTGCTTACGCAGTTTAACTGTGAGATCATTGAGTCTCTCGTACAGTAAACATATATTTATCAGGTACATCTATAATCTATATAATATTTAATACCTACACTCACATAGAATCTAACAAATATTTTTTAAGATTACGAGCGAATTTTACTTACCCTTACACAAGGTTAGTCACTAACCACACGAAAAGAAGAAGAACAGAAATAAACGATGGCATGGTGGCGTTAAAAAAAGTATTTCTTTTTAATTCCAAATTTTTTACACCTCAAACGGTAACAACATCAAATTCAGTGTTATATTTCAGGTCACTAGTTACCGATATTTACGGTACGGTTTAAGAAATTTATTTTTATTTCATATTTCCATACAGTAATATTGCCAAATTAATCAAAACAGGTAAATATTTGACAGCTATTTGCAACATTGCCAACTTTTTTTAACAAATCGTTACTAAAACTAACTTTATGTGATTTTATTGTATTGTGATGTGATTATGTAAACTGTAACGAGTTTTTCTCTGAAATAAAAAAAGGCCTAAGCTATTGTCTATCTCCATCACTGATGCCTAGAGTCTAGGCATTCTGTTCACAGGATGGTCTAGGCCCTAGACCATCCTGTGTAACACCCACGTTCCAAAGAGCAGTGATAGCCTAGTGGTGTGACCGTCGGACTGCCAAGTCAAAGGTCTCGAGTTCGAACCCAAGGCACGCACCTCTGACTTTTCCGATTTATGTGCGTATTGTGTTATCACTTGTTTCAAAAACGGTGAGGGAAAACATCGTGAGGAAACCGGCATGCCTGAGAGATATTTCTCGACGGGATGTGAAGCCAAGTCAGAGGCCTATGGGCGGCTTTAAAACTCTGACACCAGGTTAGTCACTAACCACACGAAAAGAAGAAGACCCACGTTCCACAAAAGAGGAGCGGTTGAGTCTCAAACCAGTCTCTGGCTTTCTAGAAACCCCTATACCACATAACATAACACCACGCCTGGAATACCCGAAAGGATAGGCAGAGGTACACCCACATTTCGCCAGTTATGTTTAAGTCCCATGTAATAGGCCCCGAGCCTATTGCCATGAACCGGGCACAGATCCAGACTCCGAGCTGCTGTCCCTATAGAAAAACACAGATAAAACAAACTCAGTAATAAATAATACCGGAAATCAATATTATAGATATTATCACAGCCTTGTAACAATGTATAAATACAAAGGATCGAAGTATTCGTCATCATTATCTATGACGTCACGTTTTAATTGAATTTTCTTAGTAAAGATAAACGTAACTGGAGCAACTTGGTTATTATTTAGGTACAAGTTGCATTCAAGTAATTGTGGTTAGATTGCATTAAGGTAAATCATTGGTTTTGGCGAAGGATTTGTCCATAAAGATCTTGAACCCATCGCTTGAGCGACTTTTACAATGTTTGTAAATATGTGAGCACCATGTATCTATAACTTAATTAGTTTATCTGACCTATTGTGGTAGGTACCTATAGTAATTTTATTCTAGTCTTCACATATACGTAATTATAAAATTAATCTATACAAAATAGTGTAAAACATTTTAATAGAGTAACGGTGGAGTTTCTTGCCCAGTTTTCTCCATACGAAAACTACCTTTTGGAAGGGGCCACTAGAATCAATTTTTTTTTTTTGTAAATTTTTACGTTCAAAAGTGCATTGTATGTGCCTAATTGAAATAAATAATTTGACTTTGACCAACTAGTGACTGATATCAAAATCTAGCAGCTCTCCGCATGGACCTATGTAAGTTTATCGATGTCATAATAATGTAGGTCGCCTTCTCTTGGTAGATCGATGCCTGCCTTACGGTAAAGCAAAATATTCATAGAAAACCTGGAGCTAACACGAAGTTTACAATTTCGATGACAATGAAGCTGAAGAGGGAAATCTTTTTACTAACGCACCATACATGCCACTATTAGCTGCGCGTGCATTCGCTGCCTATATAATGTGTAGGGTAGGTGTTAATAATGTATATGCCTATATAAATTATTAACACCTACCCTACACATTAAAAAAAAACTTTTTTTAATGTATTTTTTGTCAAAACTGTTGACAAATTGTTTTATTTTTAAGTTTATTATTTCTCATGTAAGTGAATTATAATTGATAAGGGAAATAAAGATATCTAAAACATAAAATAAACTTTCTTGGAACTAAAACCAAACACAAACACCAAGATTTATGTGTGTGTGATATGTGTCCGTACTATCGAAAGAACTTCATATGTAAGCAGTTTGAAAAAAAAAACCCGAGAACACGATGACCACATCTATTACCGCCCCGGCGGCCTATAGCGGCCGAGTGCTGCAAGCAGAAATAGTCCTTACGGTGTATAGATATGAACTTCTTCGATGGTACCTATAGCATAAGTATATAGTTATAAGGTGTATTTTTCTGCTAATGTAATGCCAATAAACGCATTTTCTTTCTTTCTTTCATAATAGGCCTATGATATTCCCACTGCCGGGACACCGGCCTCGTCTCTTTGAGGAGAAATGGGCTGTAATCCACCACGCGGGCCACCAGTGTGGGTTTGACTGTGAAAGATACAGGTCAAATTCAGTAGGCAGTTTACTAAAAGAAACTGGCCAAGTGCGTGTCGGACCACGCACAATGAAGGGTTCCGTAGTTGAGATGAATTAATCCCAAGAACAAAGTTAACATTAAAACAATAATATTGAGAGATTTACTTTGATGTTTAAGACCATAGACTTCTTATAGGTTTTCCTGTAATCTATGAGTAAAGAACCATTCTCCGCATTTTTTTCAAAAAATTTGGCTCAATAGTTTCGGAGATAAGGGGGGGGAATGGTAAATTTTCATCAACTTTCTTAAATATCTTTAAAAGTATTTAGTTCAAAATAATAAAAAATATATATTTGAGATCCTCCCAACAAGTCCTTTCATTTGATAAGTCACATGGTTCATTTTGCAAAACTTTTTATTTTTATTTTCTTATTTGCCCCCCAAAAGTAACCCCAAAATTCAAAAAGAGTTTGAGTTTGAGTTTGAGTTTGAGTTATAGGTACGGAACCCTAAAAAAACAATAAAAACCAGCCTGTTATTCTCCAACAGCATGGAATATGCCTATTCTCATACAAAGAAGGCACACGCGCATTAATCACTTTGCTCAAGGAAGTTTGACGAAAAACCATTAATAAAAACTAAACGCTACATGCCCATCCATCCACGTTAAAATAACATAGAATTAAAAGGAAAATGACTAGCACTGTGACACAAACCTTCATCTACTTGGCGTTAATTACAAACAATTAGTGGATACTTATCTGTGAGAACAACTTGGTAACCTGCTTCCCCAGTTGCCGTGTAAGCAGCGCGTGAAGGTAGCTGTGATACCATCTGTAATGTGGATCAAGATGGAAGAATTGTGTGGCAGTGGTGTGACAATTGAGAAGCAACCTAACTAAGTATTAAGATCTAGCAAAAGACGCCGAAAAAAACACGTTTTCTTTTTTAACCGACTTCCAAAAAGGAGGAGGTTATATGTTCGATGCGTATGAATGTTTTTTTTTTTTTATGTATGTTCGCCGATTTGTCCGTCAATTGTGGACCGATTTTGAAAATTATTTTTTTGTATGAAAGGGTATGCTCCCGGATTGGTCCCATATAAATTTTATTAACTTTGCTTCAATAGTTTTGCAGTAAGCGCTTCAATACGTATTTTTCCCACTTAGTATAATGTGGGTGATATGATGATAACTTCCTGTGGCTGTTATTTACATAGCAGGTACTGGTATTCGAATTTGTGTGGGGTAGGTTATCATATCATAATTTTCGTTTTTTGTAGTGTTTTTTTTCGGAAGTCGGTTAAAAATAAAAACTTTTTACAAAAAAAAACAACCGACTTCCGAAAAAAAACACAAAAAAAACGAAAATTATGATTATGATTAATTACTGTCTACCTATTACGGTTCATGAGATACACCCCCCTGACAGACAGACGGACGAACGGATAGCGGAGGCGTAGTAATAGGGTTCCGTTTGGCAACCGTGGGGTACGGAAGCCTAAAAAGGGTTATGGCTCAGCAGTAGGTAGAACCAAGCAGTCTATGATGTTAACGATGATAAGGATATATGAATTCAGTGGTGGATGTCAATGTGGAGGAGCTCGTGGCTAAGTAATAACAGCCGCACGGGTCGATCCATCAGGTTAAGCTACGCTTGCCGGTGTTGGTCTGTGGATGGGTGACCATCATTACATACCGAGACTCCTCCGTGCCTCGGAAAGCACGTTAAGCCGGTGGTCCCGGTTGTCATTCGTGGATCTTTGACAGTCGTTACGGGTTGTCAGAAGCCCGAAAGTCTGACAACCAGTCTTACCAAAGGGTCTAGTTACTGGGTTGTGGAGGTTAGATAGGCAGTCGCTCCATGTAAAATACTGATATTCAGCTGCATCCGGTTAGACTGGAATCTGACCCCAATATAGTTAGGAAAAGGCTAGGCAGATTGAGTCTTGGATATCAATGAAAGTGTTGTTTGAACAAGACTAGGCAATATCTTTTTGCTCTTGCACTAGTCCAAATAATGACCTAATCTTCCACAAACGGACTATTCTTGAAAGATGTCTTTAATAGTCGCCATTTGGATTTTCTTCGCACTGGGCGTATGTAATGCGGCGCGCTGACGCAGCGTAGCAGTTTCGTAGACGCTGTATTGGACCTGCGTAGACCCCGGCGTAGCAGACTCCGGCGTAGAGGGCTGCTTTACGCGCGTAGACGTCCCGTAGGCGCTGCGCATGCGTTTGACGAACGCCTACGCCACTCCCCAATGCGCAGGCACCCGCAATTACAGACGGATTAGGATTATTATTTTCTTTATTTCTGAGAATCACATGAATAGGAACCGTTACTATGAGATAAATACTTGAGTTGAGTATAATATATAACTTCATCAATCAATCTACTTCTATCTTTATATAGTATATAACAGTCGCTTTTCGTGGCTATCTGTGTAACCGCTTCGTTCTTGTAAACTGTACAATGGATTTTGTGAGGTTTTCACCATATTTTAGAGAATTTAATCCTGAAGGTTTATGTGTATCATACATGCGTCTTTCCATTCTATACAAGGCCAGAACGCTAGGGTGTGAAACTGCTCGCATATAGATTGGAAATCACTTTTTTAGTAAGGTCTTCCAATCCATACAAGAGTAGAACGCAAATACTCGCGTAAACTTCGTAGTGACCTAATTAACTACCTTATTCCAAAATATACAGTGCCAGTACGCATACGGAATAATCGTGTATAGATTGCGACAAATTGTGAACTGGTATTCAACTTGTTTGCGACGTAATGCACCTTGCGCTAAATAGCATACCTGGCTGGGAGCAACTTGGAAGTAGCGCTCGCCGGCCGCTGCCGCGGCACCGCTCACTACGTTCGCTCGGCTCGCGCGCGGTTGGACACAGTTCTCGTTATCTGTTAGCTGTTCCATTTCACCAAGTTTTTTTTTTTTTTTTTTCTTTATTATTAAAACTCATGTCAAGCGTAAGTGATGTAGTATAGTTTGGAACCAGGACGCGCGCGTCCACGTTACAAACTATACACGAGCTGAAACATTATAATCACAGATTTAAAAATAGCATAACAATGTATACGCGAGCAGTTTCCTATGTCTGCGTTCTGGTCTTGTATAGATTGGAAATACGCATCATACATATATATTAAACTTATATTTAATAAAGAAATCTCGAAATCTTGTGAAGTCGTAAAAACTTTGTGCTGCAGTGGCGGATCTGTATGACAGCTCAGTTCTTGTAAGCTGCCCGATAATACAGTTTTCATTATAGTTTAGAGAATTTTATTTGTAAGGTTCTATGAGCATAAGACATTCATATTAAACTTACATAAATATAACAAAAGCGCTTGTCTTAGTTCAAACCTACGACGACTCGTAAGTCGTGTAATTTTTTTTGTAAGTATTCGCAGCATTTTTAACATTGTTCTCATTATGATATTTGCTCATCTAACGTGATGATTACGTACTCGTATCAGGCCTTGTGTTCAATCTTACAGCAGGCAATCATTTGTGAGGAAACGTAGACAAAACAAAACGTTGAATCATTAGTTTAATGTTTATAATAATTACCTAGTCCATTATTATCTAGGTAGAAGTCTTCTCATCTTCGAGAAAGTTAAGATTATTTTTTCAAATAATAAAACTGACTTAAATGAAATTTGGTATAATTATGGTACATTCGCCTCAAAAAGTTGAATACGTCGACAAGAATTCATTTTACACTTTGAGCATAACAATATAACCTCTTTATAGGGATGTTGACAAAATTTATTAAAAAATATTGGACACGTATTTTTCTTTTTTTACATAATTAGTTAAAATGTGGCATGACGTCACTCCCCGATAGATTTTATACTGACTTGTGACGTAGCGAGCCCTCACTCCCCAACTTTAATGCGTTTTATCTAAACCATTTTTTATTAATATGATAAAGCAAAAAATACGTGTCTAATATTTTATTATTATCTGACTGACGGACTAAATCGTTTTTTTTTTTTTTTTTCCCATTGAACCTTCCTATTCATTTTACACTGTGAGGGGAAAAAATATGGGAAAAACGCCCTTCTTTGGTGTAATAACAATAAAACCTCTTCTCCTCTCCCCTCTTATTTAATATATTTTATTAAACCTCTCTTATTTAGTCTCGTTCAGTCTCCGCCAACCAATTAATTGTCTACAATCTTTAGTCCATAATATTATATCAATGTGCAGCTAAAAAACATGTATACACACATTAATTATTTAATTAGCTAAATTCAAATTCAAATTCATTTATTAATTTTGTGTACATAGGGTAAAATTATACAGATGTTATATTAAAAATTAAATAAAATGTTGTTCCATACTATGTCCCGCCAGATGGCATACAAAATAACTTAGGTGTAAGAAAATTAAAACAAAAATATAAAATAAAGTTATAGGTAAGTAGACATCACAATTTCATGCCAAACACTAAGTTAATAATTTAATAATAATATGTCAATCAATTGAGACGGCACATAAACAAATGGTATTTAGTCACAATTTTGTATGCAATAATAGATGAAATAAAAAAATTAAAAAATGACAATATAGCATATCTTTATCCTAGGAGAGCAACATTTCAATCATTCAGATAGTTATAAAATTATATAAATATTATTTCAATATATTCATTAACTGTATAATACGCCTTGTCATTCAATAATTTAAAAAGCTTACGTTTATACTCATTCATGTTGCTGCTTGATACAATTTGATCAGGTAATTTGTTATAAAGCTTTGGAGACATTGCATATATACTATTGTAAAGAAATTTGGTTTTAGTGCTTACCGGGTGCAACTTTTTTGAGCGCCGTTGACTTTCCACAGATTTATATAAAAACATGTTGTTTTTTTACAAATATACAGGATTCATAGACATTGAGGGATGGTACAGTCAATATTTTTAAGTTTTAAAAATGTGGCTTGCATGAATCCGTTCGTTTTATTTTACATATAACTCGAATACATTTTTTCTGTGCTATTAATACCTCCCCAACCTTAGTAGCATTGCCCCAAAATATAAAGCCATATCGCAATGTAGAGGCGACATAACCATGATAAGCTGCTAGGAGCGCTGGCATATTCACAATTTTGCCTAGCATACAAAGAGCAAAGGAAAACTTGCTGAGCTTCCCACATACATTATCAATTTGAGTCCTCCATGACATATCGTTATCAATATGCAGTCCAAGAAATTTTGTAACATTCGTTTCAAATATTTGGTCTTTATAGTCTACTTGAAAATGAGACAGTGGTTTTTGTCTAATTTTAAAATTCATAATTTTAGTTTTAGTTAGGTTAATTTTGAGGTTATTAGCGTTCAGCCAGTCAACAATCGTACATAGACTAGTGTTAATATCATCTTCTATTTCTTTGTTACTACCAGTATCATATATAACTGTGCTGTCGTCGGCAAATAATGACATTTGGTACTACACACTGAGACAGTTTTGACCACCTCTGTGGTCTTGTGGTAAGACCACCTGTCTCAGACCCAGAGGTCGGGTTCGATTCCCAGCAAAATTTTCTGCTCGGTTTGCTTGGTCGTAGGGCTTGTTCTAAGTCCGCCTGGCTAGCTACTACCATCTTATCAAAGTCTGTCGCCATAACAACAATGTTAACATGTGTTTCGGCAGTTAGAGGTAAGATAGCCAGTTCGTCTGTGGTTGAGGATTCCGGGTGAGTCTCGCTTCCACCTTCGGCCTAATCATCACTTACCATCAGGTGAGGTGAAGGCCAAGAGCTTACTTTGAAGATAAAAAAAACTGTGTTTTAAAACTCAAATTTTAGACAGTCAAATGAGTTCTTAATCATCAATTTGGCGCTAACTGTACTTACACAAAAACGCATGCAGATAAAAATAAAAATTCACTTACGCAAAAACCTCATGCGTCCTAAAAACTTTTTATTCATTCGATTATTTTCACTTCAAACCGATTCAAACAACTACTAATGTCAAATAACCTCGATTACAGAGCTGTAGACGTAATTTAACTATTTTTAAGACGAAAAGTATTTTAAAACATATCATGGAATCTATCTAGGTATCTCGGCTAAGGCAACTCCACTTTCTTCTGCATTATCTGATCTTCCAATGAGGCTAAACGGTATGTAATTATGGCTATTTTTAGGGTTCCGTACCCGAAAAGTACCAAACGGAACCCTATTAGGTACTAAACCTCCGCTGTTATTCCGTCTGTCAGTCAACGGGCTGTATCTCATGAACCTTAATAGCTAGACTGTTGAAATTTTCACAGATTGTGTACAATTTCTATTGCCGCTATAACAACAAAGTAAAAAAAATAAAGTTAATAATTAAAGTGGGACAAAGTCAAGGTCAAAAAAAAATTCAATTAGGCACATAAAAGGCACTATTGGACGTGAAAATTTACAAAAAAATAGAATTGATGCTACTCGCCCCTTTCTAAAAGGTAGTTTTCGTATGGAGATGAATGGGCAAGAACAGAATGGGTCCATACAAGAAACGTATCTTTTTCGGCGTTTTTTGCTAATAATTGTACAGTACGTCACAACAAAAACCGATCACCATTTGAATTGAGTGCGCCTTCAAAATCAACAACCAAAAAAATAAAAAATGCTTTTGGTAAAAAATATCTTTACGCAAACGCAATGACTTGTGAAGTCATATAACCAACTATATTCGTATGCAAATTTTCAAATTGTGTCGTACTGTACGGTGGTACGGAACCCTTCGTATGTGAGTCCGACTCGCACTTGGCCAGTTTTTTTTCCATTATGGAGTCTAGCTTTTAAAACTGAAATTACGATAGTCTAGACTAGATCTGAATAAAAAATAGGGTTATTTTAATGCAGGAAGACGCATTATGGCAGACTTTCCATTGGCGAATTTTATATTTGCGCTATCAGACTTTGCTGAGGAGAAATAGGCTTTACAGGTAGGTAATAAGGTTGATTAATTTAGGACTGAAAAAGGCAATAATCGCTTAGGTGGCCATTTTTATTTTCCTATCTCATTTAAAAGTACTTACCTAAATATGCACTTAGAAAATGATCCTGTTAATAAATTACATTTTATTTTAAAAGATTTTCTTTAGAAATATATTAGTATTAGCCATGTTAGGTAGATGGTTTCAACTCAAATCTCCGCAACCGCAAAACAACAAAACCACAAACCTACGTTGCTCGTGTTTAATTAATATTTGTTATGTAAAAACAAAATAAACAATTAAGTACTTTTATTCCTTACTTACCTTCAGGGATGTAGCCAGCGCCATATCAGCCGTATGAATGATACGGGGCACCCAAGCTACAGGGCCTCCCGACGCGTCGCGTTTACGCAAAAAATATTAGCTAATACCTCAAATTCTTGTTGATAAGAGGCCCGTAATTAAATAAAACGAAAGTTAAAGTTATTTGTTTATAGCCAGCAAAGGATTTAAGGTACAGGCACATTCATTCACCATGCTCCTTTGCCACATTTCTGGAGTTCTCCCGGAGAACAAGACAAAAAAAAAAAGTTGAAAAGCTCTTTCAAGGCAAACTTCCCCACTTTCAGAAGCTCGGTCGTAATCCCATCCTCACCAGGGGCCTTTCCATTTTTAAGCTGTTTAAGAGCGTTTATCCAAAAAATTGGCAACGTCGCAAATAGCTGTCAAATATTTACCTGTTTTGATTAACTTGGCAATATTACTGTATGGAAATATGAAATGTGGCCAACTAAAACTAACTCCCCGAGGATTTCACCATTCGGTCGAGCGCCTGGTCAGTCATTTGTTTGTATTTAGCTACGTCACTGCAGCTTACCTGTATAGTTTTGCCATCCCCGATTTCCTGTTTTTGTCCAACCATACGATGTACCTATATTGCATTAAATTTTCACCTGTTGCGCATTTATTTCACTACAAGGTACCTAAATTATCCTGTCCCCTTTTCCAAATTGAATCATTTTGTTCATGGGTTTCTCTCCTAGTCACTGTTATTTACTTTTCAATGTTAAGGTAACCAACAGGTATTTTACTTCGAGAAATGAGAATAGTGGGCCTAGCATGGAAGCGCGACGTAAATTTAAACGATTTTTTAATCGAAAATATAGTCATTCTATAGCATAACCAGCCTATAATACTCCCATTGCTGGGACAGAAGCCTACTCTCTTCGAGAAGAAATGGGCTGTAATCTACCACGCGGGCCCAGTGCGGGTTGGTAGATGTCACATGTCTTCAAAAAATTTAATGTTGTATCTTAATGATGTTTTTTAAGGTTCTAGGACATGCCGAAGAATACCGCCCTGTCGCAATCCTATCTTCCCCGGCGAAGGTCTTCGAGAACATCCTCCATAGTGCTATCTATGAGCAAATGAACAAGTATCTTTGTAATGAGCAGCACGGTTTTAGAAGCAAAAGGTCAGTTGACGCAAATCTCCTGACACTTGTGGATTATATCTCGTCTAGTTTGTACCGTGGGCGTCAGGTGGACGTACTTTACTTCGACTTCTGGAAGGCGTTTGACAGGGTTAACAATGACGCGCTGTTAATGAAGCTTAGCGAAATAGGGTTCTCACCATCCCTCCTCCGTTTCTTTGCAGACTACCTACGTGATCGACAGCAGTTTGTTAGGCTTGGTATGTACGTGTCGGGTACCTATCACACGCGTTCCGGCGTGAGTCAAGGCTCAATTTTGGGGCCTTTACTATTTCTTATCATGGTCAACGATCTTCCTCAAGTTCTGCTTCATGCAAGATGTCTCTTGTATGCTGATGACTTGAAACTGTACCTGGAAATAAACTCCGAGCGTGACAGTTTGGCACTGCAGCAAGACATTGATGCGATATACAAGTGGAGCGTGGACAACAAGATGGAGTTTAATTCCTCCAAATGATTCGCTATGACATTCGGTCGAATGCGCCACCCAGTTAATTTTGAATATAATTTAAATAACAATATCATCACAAAGTCAACAGCCATAAAAGACCTGGGAGTCACATTCGACAGAAAACTCACCTTCCACGACCATATGGCCATGTTAGCTAAACAATCGCACCAAAGGTTAGGTTTTGTTCTTCGTAATTGCCGCGATTTTCGCACCGCTCATGCCATTAAAATCATATTTAATGCGCTCGTACGAAGCAAGCTGGAAACCAGTTCTTGCGTGTGGAATCCCCATGAGAGTACCTATGCACTCTTATTAGAAAAAATTCAGAAAGCTTTCCTTAGGTACCTATACAAGCAGAAACATGGTTACTATCCTTACCTCTATCCAACAAAATTCTTATTGGGTTGCCTCGGATACTACAGCTCACAATAGCCTGTAAGACGCTCCGTGGCGCTATTGACGCTCCTGATCTGCTTGATGTGCTGGCGCGCTTTTTTGTCCCAGACAATTACTGGCGGGGCAGAAGGCACAGGCTGTTTGCCGTGCTGGGGTTGCGGGTTTGTGCTGGGGTTGCGGGTTTGTCCGAAAGGGATATCGCGGCCCCAGCACACAGGCAACGGAAGGAACATGGGTGGGTTTTAGTCAGTAAAAGTCTGACACTCCCTCTCGCTCTGCCCAGAGCGGAAGGAGACATTTGATGATTTCCCAAACAAAAAAAAAAAAAAAAAAACGCTGTTTGCCGTGCCTCCATGTCATACTGTTGCACGTTCTAAGTCGCCAATTCCTCGCACCCTGGCCGCGCTTAATGATCTCTTGGATTCCAACCCAACAGGCGACCTGTTTGCGGATGGATGGAATTTTTTAATTTTAGTTATTGTAATTGGCTGTAGCACAGCCGTTGTAGCTAAATAAATAAATAAATAAATGCCGGTTTCCTCACGATGTTTTCCTTCACCGTTTTGAGAGCAGTGGTGATGAAATTAATTACACAAAGTAAAGAGCTGGATTCGAACACACGACCTTACAATTCGTAAGTCGGGCCGTTAACACGTAGGCCTATAGCATTTTGGTTAAAAAAAAAACCAACAAACACAATGAGTATCACCTATAGATATGAATGAAGAAATCCGCCCCTAAGACAACCCACTGACCGAATGAAGTCATAAGACTAAATAAATAAAAAAGTAAATTTAAAGTTTTTTTAATTTATTTATTAAGAATTTATTTTATATTTTTGGCTGTTCCCTACAGGGTCCGTAATAAATTGTACCTCAGCTCTAAGCCATCATAACACCTGTTTACCTGCATTATGCATTATGCATTTTGCGCATTATGTAGTGCATGCTGTGCTTTTCTATAAGTAATGAGGCGCTTAGATTTAAGTTTGAAATGTACTAATTATAAAGTAATAGTGTACTCATTGTTGAAGAGCCGAATAATAAATAAATAAATAAATAAATTATGGAATGCAAATAAAGATATGAATGAATGAATAAATATTATGTTCGAAATTTTAAAATCTTTCGATTTTTCGTAACGTTTATTACACGCGTTCATGCTAGGCCCACAGGATAAATTCAGGTACCTATTAGAGAGAGAAAGGGAATATGATACCTACACGGAAACTATGACACGAGGTAATAGTGTTTCTTGATGGAAAACGTAATACGTAGGTAAATGTTAGATCAACAAATGTTTGCCTTGGCCTAATTAATAGGGATCCGCGGGGTGGTCGATGAAACGCCGGCAAAGTAGTAGATCATCATCATCATCATTTCAGCCGAAAGACGTTCACTGCTGGACATAGGCCTCCCCCAAATGGGGGGGTTTGCCATAATCACCACGCTTGGCAGGCGGGTTGGCGATCGCAGTATGGTGCTAAAATGTGTCCCCTAGTGAGTCCCTTAGTCGCCTTTTACGACACCCACGGGAAGAAATGGGATGGTACTATTACCATAATACCATCCCATTTCTCATCATCTCTCATCTCATTTCACTAGGTTATATCTACCATTTACCTGTAAATGGTAGATATAACCTAGTAATTACTTTAACAGGGGAAATACTCGGACGTTGTTGTAAATCCTAATCCTAACTAATATTGTAAAAGCGAAAGTGAGTTTGTTACGCTTTAACGCTAAATCGGCTGAAGGAATTTTGATGAAATTTAGCACATGGGTAAAAAATGACCCGGAAAAGGATATAGAATACCTTTTATCCCGACATTCCCACGGGATCGAGACTTATGCGAGTGAAACCGTGGGACGGAGTAGTGGATAAATAAATATACATAGGTAAAAGGCTTGTTACAGAAAAGCTTAATAACACTAATAAACAAAAACGTCAAAAACCATTGGAGCACGAGTAGATCACGTATTGATAAGAAAAAAGTCCTTTTAAGTAAGTACGTAAATGTTAAACATGATTCATATCTCAAAACCGTTTTTTTTTTTTTCAATACGTAATTACATTAGTTACACTTTTGTTTGTTACAAACCTGTTATAAACTAAAGACAAACAAATTAACCACTGCTCTCAAAACGATGAAGGTAAACATCGTGACGAAACCGGCCAAATCCAAGAACCAAATACTTAAAAATATGTGATTTTTACCAACCCGCACTGGGCCCGCGTGGTGGATTACGGCCCACTCTCTCTCACAGAGAGGAGGCCTGGGTCCCAGCAGTGGGAACACTGGCCACATTATAGGCTGTTTCCACGTCAGTGTATGTCCTTGAGCTGGCCTAGCCTTTTCCGAACTTCTCCCACTGTTGACAACTCTAATACGAATTTATACGTGAACAAAAACAAAGGTAACTATTCGTTAGTCGTATTTCCGTCGGTAACCCGGTTAGTGTTACGTGGCGTAGGTATTTGCAACCGAGAATGTGATGTCAACTAATATTAGATTAGTGACTAACGGATGGTTATCTTAGAGGAGGAGCTGTGAAGTAGTTAATCCTACGCCTTTGATGTGTGGTTATTGTCGTGTAGTAGTCATTTGGATCTACGTTACTTTACAGAGTGCAACACGTGTTTTTCGCTATACTATGTTATTAAATATGACACATACAAAATTAACTTACGAAACTTTTTTTTTTGTAAGTATAACTATAAGAGGGTTTATCCTAAAAGTGGGCAACGGCGGAAATAACTGTCATTTATTTACCTGTTTTGATTCTTAAAGCAATATTACTGAATAGAAATAAGAAATGTGGCTAACTAGCAAACTAGAATATTAATAATGAATTGCAATTATAACATTGAATTTGATGTTGTACCCATTTTAGGTATAAAAAACGTTTTTGGAAAGTTTCCAAATAGTTTTTTTACATCTTAAACTAAACATTCGGTGTTACGATATTAATTATTGCATTTCATAATCAATATTCTAGTTCGCTAGTTAGCCACATTTTTATTTCCACACAGTAATATTGCTAAATTAATCAAAACAGTGAAATATTTGACATCTATTAGCGACGTTGCCCACCTTCAGAATAAACGCTCTTAAACCGACATGAGATTGTTCATCAGCTCTCAGACTGTCAAACTCAAACTTCTCAGGGCGCGTCCTAACGAAAAGCGAGAAGAGAGTTAGACGATCATACTCCCTCGAAAATATCGAGGGAGTATGATCGTCTAACTCTCTTAACACTTCCGACTCCACCCAGTTTTCATAGAACTCATACGCCATGCCGCCATACATATTGGAAGTGAACCCTCCGGGAGGGTTGCCGGCATTACGTTTGCGCTAAAGTTAACCATCGCGGACGGTCAACAGCATTAGGTTTAAAACCATGTTATAAAACGAAGTAAAATAGTGTTTTCAGGGGGTCTTGTCACTATATAGTTAACAATCTTTGAAATTTTTTGTGAATATTTGTAACCGTGACCAAAAAAAAATGCTTGGATTTTAAAACCAACGCTTATACCTACTAATTAAACTTGTTAAAATATACATCAGATTTTATTTTCACGGTTTATAATGCTTTATTCGCTAAGAAAAACCTACATTGAAAATGAGTCCTCCGCGAGGGCTCCCGGCATCCCATTTGTGACTAGGTGAATCCTCCAGGAGGGTTCCCGGTACTGAACGTGTTCCGGTGCTCCCTCACCGGGAGCATTCGCCTGTAGTGTAACGTTACAGATCCGATTTTGAGCATTACGTTACAATACTTCCTCCCTGAATGACGAGCAAACGCCTATAATATAACATTCCAGATGAAATATTATTACAGAATGCGCGCTCGGTTCTTCTCCCTCACCAATGTAATGCTGAAATTGTATCATTCAGGTTGTGCAATGTAATGCTCGGTCCCCCTCCGCCCTCAATGATGTAATGCTCGAATTGTAACATTACAGGTTACGCACTGTAATGCTCAGTCCTCCTCCCTCACTGATGTAATGCTCGAATTGTAACATTACAGGTTGCGCACTGTAATGCTCGGTTCTCCTACCTCAATGATGTAATGCTCGAATTGTAACATTACAGGTTGCGCACTGTAATGCTCGGTTCTCCTCCCTCACTGATGTAATCTGAACTTTACATTACAGGCGAATGCCTTAATATGAATAAGGCATAGGTAGTCGCGCGATTAATCAACTCGCGTTTGTTCGTCAAAATTCATACAAACAGATTGCTAACTATAATCCGCTTACTGAAATACTAAAAGCCAATTAAATCACTGGATGAAACTGCAGACCCTACAGTCTTGTTTATATTGCGTTCTATTACAACAACAAACAAAAAAGTAGTGACGTCAATTCGGGTGATAAAAAAAACATTATTATCTCCGTTACCTACCGTGATACTTAAAACTCTATAATACCTTAAATTGCTTAGTATGATCCTCCGTTATATCGAAAATATTGCAGCATTAAGTAATTTTGAAATAAATATATGGTAAAGTTGAGGATCAATGTTAAGTACTATGTTTGACAAAAACTTGATTCCATAAAAAATTTCGACCGAAAAAATTACAAAGTTACTTCCAAATCGAACAACAAACCGCTAGTATTAAAAAAATACTTCAAAATAAATCATGAAACTTTGCATAATAACTGAACTAAATATATAGCAGATGGTACTATGTTTTTTAATAAAAAAAAATACTTAACTAAACTATCGGCGCCTTAGAGCCTTCTCCCCGCCGCCCGCTCAGTCTCGTTCTCACTTAGCCTGGCAGTAGTGTGCAAGCGAGATAAAGAGTAAATTTGAGCTGAGGTTTTATGAGCTCTTAAGACAAAGGGTATTATGGGTGAAAACTAGGATATCACGGCCCCTATATCTAAGAAAATTGTTTCTGTCCTTCTACTAAACAACCTGTATAAGGTTTCTCGCGCACTAGTCGGCCACGACCACGACTAGTGGTCGCAGCGACCATGTAAACTATAGAAACTGATACGAATCGCGCACTTGGTCGCAACTGCCAACTAGCCGCATAGACCATACTATACGGCCACGACTGACCCGAGTCGTGGCCGTCTAGTGCGCGAGATCCTTAATCCTGCGTCAGTAAAAAAGCAGATTCTATCGTGCAATGACCAGACAAAAATAGGTGACGAACATATTTTGAATATGACTACAGAAACTTGAAGATTGGAAGAAACGAAATGGCCTATGCCCAGTAATGGATGAAGTCGGGTTGTGGATGATGTTAACGGTGAAGGAGTTATCTCAAGAATAGATGGATAACACCGAGACCTTACCAACAAAAATTCGTATTTCCCAAAGGATTAGGCAGAAGAAGTGTACCTATAGTGCTTCCAACTCCCACATTTCGCCAGTTATATTTAACTCCCATGTAACGGGGAGCCCTTCTCTATGTTCTATGTTATAGGGTTGGTTTCCGCATTTAGTCCGTCAGGTGTACCATTGTGCGTGGGCCATAGCGGCCATCGGTGGTTATTCCAACCAGCCAGCAGAAGCTAATTAAAGCTCCTGGTCTGTTTAGAACGTCTGTGAAAGATCTGGGTGACCCGAGGGTTTCTGTTCTACTCTGGGTGACGCCTGTGCATTCAAAGAGCACGTGCGCGACGGTTTCCTCAGTCTCCATGCACGCCCTGCACAGAGGACTGTCCATTATGCCTATTGTGTGGAAGTGTTTGTTTAGAGAGCAGTGTCCCGTGATGGTCCCCGTCACCAGGTGCAGACCATTCCTGTCCAGGCGTAATAAACGGGGAGCCCTTACCAATAAGAATTTGATTTTAACTTTTAGAAGATAACATACCATCACGTCAGTTTTCCTCGAAGGATTAGGCAGAGGTGTCTATCTATTGAAGGTACCATCAAAGTAGTTCATATCTAACCAGTTTCAAAACAAAATCCCGTGAACACGATGACCACATCTGTTACCGGCCCGGTTTTATAGCCGCCGAGCGCTGCAAGCAAGAATAGTTCTTACGGTGGTTAGATATTAACGTTGTTTGGTCAAGAAGTCGCAAGAGCTACTGCTGAGCATTAGGGTTCGATTCCCAACACCCTAGAATGATTTTTGAACAATATTGCTAATTGGTCCTTAGATTCGTAAAATTTGTTTGCTCAACAACGTTAATAACGCAAAGAATGTTGTTGAACTGTCGAAATGAAAGCCATTGCTACTGTAATACTGCGGCCGCATCTGCGTCTATCGTGACGAAGCTTCGCACAGTGATACGATACACGCAGATGTGACCAACCATTATCGGTTATCGTCGCGATAGTTCGGGCTACACTTATCGCCCGGGTGGCGGTACATAATAAACGTGGCGAACGTGACCACCGGATTAGGCGATAACATTTTAGCGAGCAAAACATATGAAGCTTCGGCACGCATTACTTTGTCACGATGACGCAGCTGCGGCCGCAGCATTAGGGTGATATTTGGTGTTTCAAAAACAGCACGGAGTCTGGATTTGTGCCTGGTTGACCCTCCATTACATGATACTTTTAAAATAACACAGTATTAAACAAAATATTGATTAAGCTTGCAACGTCACCATTTGTTTTGTTGGATTACAATCATTACTAGTTATTTACCTTACAGCTGTTATTTATAATTACGTCAGCTGTAAATAAATATTATCTGCAATTAGATTACGCTACGTATATTATTATTGCATAATGTTTTTAGTGTACTTATATGTAAATAAGTTTATTATCAGCGATTTTTGTCCGCGGGGAAATCCCTGAAGTTTGATTTGTACGATATTATCTACATATTAATACGAATTTATATTGTTGAGTAGGTAGGTAAGGTACCTACTTTAGCTGTCGCAGAAGGTTAAAAGTAAAACAAAAACATCCGACTTCCAAAAAAAAACACTACAAAGTGAAAAGTAACTTTAATTTCGGAAGTCGGTGTCTTTGGTTTTGAATTTTCGTTTTTTGCCACCGACTTCCGAAATTTAAGTTATTTTTCACTTTGTAGTGTTTTTTTTTTGGAAGTCGGATGTTTTTTTTTGGAAAAAGTTTTTATTTTTCTCTTTTCAGTTGTGATAGGTACCTACCCTACATAAATTCGATAACCACTACCTGTTATGTAAATAACAGTGACAGGAAGTTATCATCATATCATCCACATATACTAAGTGGGAAAAATACGTACTATTGAAGCTTACTGAAAAACTATCCAAGCAAAGTTAATAAAATTTATATGGGACCAATTTGGGTGCATACCCTTTTATACAAAAAAAGAATTTTCAAAATCGGTCCACAATTGACGGAGAAATCGGCGGAGCTACATAAAAAAAAAAAAATACACACGCGTTGAACATAATTATAACCCCCCCCTTTTTGGAAGTCGGTTAAAAACAGAACATACTAATATGCAGGGTCATCGACGCGAAAACGGTTACCGTGAATTCAGTACATGATTCTGAACACCCCTGCGTTGAATTTTTTTGTCGGTTATTTAAAAAAAAAATTGCTGTTACTTAGAAAACTGCAATACCTACGCGGTCAAAATGAACAACAAACAGCAATGAACAGCAGATTTTTTTTTAAATAACCGACAAAAAATTGCAACGAAAGGGGTTTCAGAGGGGTTTGCCACCCTGTATAAATAAAACGATAATAAACGTATTATTGAAATCCTTAAAACGGCCTTTCTTCGTTTAATCCTAACAGAGAAACAGGAAATGAAAATCCTTATAACTCATTTAAACTTTATTTTACTACATAATTAGATAATGACAATAAATTATATACATTTACAATATTATAAGAAGATTTTGATTAGGCTTGGTACATATTGAGCCAATTTTAAACACTTCCGCCATTTGAAAATTGTGATTCACGCAAGACACACATTTACTATAAAATAGTAGGTTAATTATTAATACTTAGATGAGATAGTAGTCTATTTTAAGAAATACCAAGAATTCCAATAGTAGTACATAGTGAACTGTTTGTGATAATTTTAGTTCTGGTTCAGTATTTCATAAGCTTGTCATAAGTTTAAGAGCGTTTATTCTGAAGGTGGGCAACGTCGCAAATAGATGTCAAATGTTTCACTGTTTTGATTAATTTGCAATATTGCTGTGTGGAAATAAAAAATGTGGCTAACTAGCAAACTAGAATATTGATTATGAAATGCAATAATTAATATCTTAACACCGAATGTTTAGTTTTAGATGTAAAAAAACTATTTGGAAATTTTCCAAATGCGTTTTTTACACCTAAAATGGGTACAACAACAAATGCAATGTTATAATTGCAATTCATTATTAATATTCTAGTTCGCTAGTTAGTCACATTTCTTATTTCTATTTAGTAATATTGCTATAAGAATCAAAACAGGTAAATATTTGACAGTTATTTGAGACGTTGCCAACTTTTAGGATAAACCCTCTTAACCTAAAATAAAATAGGCTGATGACAGACTAGTAACTAAAGGCCGCCACAGACGCAGCTATGATATAGGTACTACGTCTATGGTGGGCAAGATCACAGTGATTTTGACAGTGATGCAATCTTCTTTTCTTTTTCGTGTGGTTAGTGATGCAATATCAGAGTTAAAACAAAAGGAATGTAGTTCTAGATATTTAAATAAACGGCATAACTTGAAATTGTGTTTTTATCAAAATGTGCTTAAAAACAGTAAAGAAATACTGTAAGAGATTCTCAGAAAACTTTCACTCAATGTGTACTAAGCCTATAATATCATTATAATAATCTGTTAAACCTAGCTTAGCTAGAAGATCACATATTTCGACGATATCATTACATTAAATACATTTAATAAATATACCCAAATAAAGGAATGTACAACTATGATAAGCATAATATTCAAAGGATTTTTTGTTCCATTATATTCAGTGTTTTGTTAATAAGAGTTATATTAGAAAATACACATGATGTACCATCAAAAACAAACACACGACTAATATACAAAAACAACATCAATCTGCAAGTGATTAAAGAATTCGAAACACTAAATAAACGTTAGAAGCTTTCTTTCAAATTTTATATTATTTAAACACTTATAAGTACAGATACATTTTATGTTAATACAGAAGCACCTCTGCTTATCCTCGCGGATAAAGCTTCAAACAATTCGTCCTTCAATCCTTTAAAGAAATTAACACTAACAACTGAGTTATTGGCATTAAATTCATTAAAAACACACGTCCGTAGCGCGCGGCGTTCGCACGTCGTCTGGTAAAAATTTCACTGTCGAGCAAGCACACCCTGTTGCTGTCTCACTCGCACTTGTCGTGTGGGGAATGCTCTGCTGGACGGTGAAAGGGGTAGCTTCACTCAACCGAAGCCGGTAGCATCTCCCCGCAGGCCAAGTTTTGGTTGGCTTCAAGTGAGGGTAGTGGGGCTGTAGGGGCTCGAAGCCGGGCCGAGCTCAGCTCATTGCATTGAACCCAAAGCTCCAACTGGAATATATGATAGAAAATATCCACTTTAGTTGAAGGTTTTGGGAATGTTGTTCGAACAGTCGGTTTTTAGGTATCATATTGTGATGGTCATCAATATTGACTTACTTGTCTCAGTTTTGAGCAATAATACGGTAATCATTTTCTAATAATACTTAATACCTAGTTACAACAAACTACGGTAACAACAACGCTAACAATAAGTACACTCAATTATTATATTACTACTAGTTTTACCTACACAATTTTTGTTTTAATTCATACATTAATACATTTCAATGATAAGACTATTATAGAGGCTCCCGCAGAAAGTCGCGACGCTAGTAATTGTTCCACCAAAGCCGAGTCGCGCCGTCGCGTCGCGCCTGTCTGCGGGAGTCTTACAGCTACTTAAATAAACTAAACACTATGTAAATTTTGTCTGTGAACTTTACATAGTATATGAAACTTTTTTTCAGGAATCTTACAGTACATCCAAGTGCTTTACTTTTAAAAATGCAGCGTCAGTCTATAACTTATCAACGTAAGTAACATGTTAATAACTATTTTCTACGAATGCTCTATGATGCATACACTTCACTGTAGTCACTAGCGGACTAACTATCACATACATTCCGGAAACCTCAAAAAAAGAGTGTCCTCTAAAAAAATATGCTTCTATCATGTAACTCAGCTTTCTCTTCTTCACATTTGCCATCAAAATAACCAGTCTTTAACTCCTCAAAGACCAATCAACCGACTTAAAACACCTCCTAAAAATCTTTTGTAAAGACCATAGAAACTTCTACACGTACCTCGGGAGGCATCTTCTCCGGTGGATGCCTGCAGGTTCCTCCACAATGCAGCTGCAGCAACAACTCTGCGATGGCAGCAGCTGACGTGTCGATGACGCGTTGCCGGCACACGGCCACCGCGTGTACGAAGCCTCCGGGACCAACAAATTCATGCTCCATGAAGACTGTCTTGTCATCCCAGTAAATTGCCTGAAAGGAGAAAGAGAGAGAAGGAGAATAAGTAAAAGTACCCAAGAGTAGGTACACACGAGTTCCTGGAAGGACTTGAGAGGAAGTCATAGGTCTCGAGTTCGAACCCAAGGCGCGTTGTGTTCCACGCGCGCCATAAAGGATGAATAGGAAGGATGTCAGCACCAACTGACGGGGTCCGTAAGGGCCAAAGCCTACCAGGGTTGCGAGTTTGTCCGAAAGGGATATCGCGGCCCCGGCACAGGCAACGGAAGGAACACGGGTGGGTTTTAGTCAGTAAAAGTCTGACACACCCTCCCGCTCCGCCCAGAGCGGGATAAGTTATTTGATAAAACTTTCCGAACGTCAAAAAAAAAAAAAACCGCGCACCTCTGACTTTTCGGATTCTTGTGCGTATTGTATAATTATCACTTGCTTCAAAAACGGTGAAGGAAAACATCGTGAGGAAACCGTCATGCCAGAGAGATATTTCTCGACGGCATGTGAAGCCAAGTCAAAGGCCCATGGGCGGCTTTAATACTCTGACACCAGGTTAGTCACTAACCACACGAAAAGAAGAAGAATTGGAACAGTATGGGCTAGAGAACAATAAAAGATAAATGTACAATGTTTTTAAAGGAGAGCGCAGTTTTATCACTGTTTTTGCTAGGATTAGACCACTCTGCCATTCCAGCAAGTACACAAGAAGATAACCAAGGGACAGGTAAGTTTATCATTTAAAGAGGCGAATAGAATTAGCGATCTCAAAAAAGGATTGAACATGAACACAATTTTTCTTGGTGTACGCCTGTCTACAAATCACAGCAAACAGAGTTTGTCGTACCGTTTGCCAAGTTTACAGTAATTCTCCAATTCAACTGCGGTTATCAGGAGCCAGATTTACAGCAGTGAAATATTACAAACAAGCCATTGTTTAATGAAAATTACACCTTGATCAATGAATTATGAATTTATGAATTATCATCTGCCAAGCCTTTTCCCTACATTTTATGGCGGGGTTGGCTTCCAGGCTAACGGATTAACTGGCAGGGATAAACGGCATATTTTGTATGAATATTTCATAATCGTCTGAGAAAAGTTCACCTATTATAGGTATACATAGTCGTCGCCGTCGACTCGAACTCGTTGGTGGGCGTGACTAATTAATATGCATGCTAATTAGTCAAATTATTTATTTATCTAGTTTTTATTTATTTAGTGAAAGAGACGATGGTTTATAACGAAAACAAGCGCGTAAATTTCATGAACGGACTTGGGCGTATAAATATTATTAATTATTATGGAAAAACTACTGGATGTATTTACTCAAAACAAGTTATTTGAACTTTGAACAAATTTTATCTATCCCTGTACGTTTTCTATTTTGCTATTTTTTTACTACATAAGTTATTTACTTACGCCCAAAGACGAGTTAAAATTCGTGTTGAAATATGGAAGTTTCGACGCTAATAACTTCCAAACCAATTTTTTTTCTTCCTATTATGCTTCAATACAGGGCTAGATAATGACAAGACAAATTGATTTGATTTTTAGTTTTGAACGTACACCGTCAAACAGACGAGTAATCACTATACTACGCTTGTATGGAAGATTGACCGACTAGCGTACCCTTAACTACTTTCGGTACTCTGACATGGAATTGACAAAAGATCCCCCTTCCCTCCCCTCCCTTCCTTTCTTCCCTTAGTAACTCATAAATAGCAAAAACTACTAACCTTAGAAGTAATAGTAAACTTGGTGAAAGGCTTCAGAAACCGCCTGTATCTGATGGTAGCAGCCGCTTGCACGACTGCACCTCCTGCAGCCTTGATGTTATTGTACAGACCAGTTCGCTCGTAGAAGTCAGCTCGAGCGAAGTCTAGTTCCCGAAGGTAACGCGCGTTGTTCATGTGATAGAGGAGGGTGTCGATGTCGTTCATAAGACACCATCCTGGAAAATGTAAAGAATTGAGATGTAGTAACAGGAACTGGTGAAGGTCGCGGGAATCAGCTGAACTCCATACGAAAAGCACAGAGCTCATGTCAGCAGTGGACGTCTTTTGGCTGACATGATGATCCATCTGCCTAGCTTTTTTCCAACTATGTTGGGGTCGGCTTCCAGTCTAACCGGATGCAGCTGAACAACAGTATTTTACATGGAGCGACTGCCTATCTGACCTCCACAACCCAGTAACTGGGTAATACGATACCCCTTGGTAAGATTGGTTATCAGACTTTCAGGCTTCTGACGACCCGTAACGACTGTCAAAGATCCACGAATGACAGCCGGGACCAACGGCTTAACGTGTTTTCTGAAGCACGGAGGAGTCTCGATATGTAAAGATGGTCACCCATCTACGGACCAACCCCAGGATGCGTAGCATAACCTGATGGATCAACCTGTGTGGCTGATATAACTTAGCCACGAGCACGATGATAGACTTGGCTGAAAAGATGATGATGATGAATACCTGGGGTTCCACCTATTCTTGTATTCACCTGCGATATTGACATATAACGACGCAATATAATGCTGAGTCGGTAAAACAGATTGTATCGAGCAATTTAATGATGCCAACCGTACTAAAATTTAGAAAATTGTAGTCTATTTCACGTAGGCGTACTTAATAATCTACAAAAGCAATAGAGTACGGTAAAATACTCTATTTATAGTGACTCTCAGTTCGAATTGAATTAATTCAGCTTTCACTGAGAGAGTGTTTTTGATTACGACCACTTTTCCATTGGCCCCAGGGCCCTGTGATCCGTGTGACCCTCTAGTTCCTGCCAGCGTCGTACTGATATATTTCTTATTTTGGTGTCTTATTTTTTTTAATTTCCTTTATTTCAAGCATACTGCGCTGCGTCCCCGTTCGCAGGTAATTAAATGTGAAGGAGGTTATATGTCAGGGACGGTAGAAGGCATATGTTGACTCTAGTTTAATTTTAACTGGCAGTAACATCTGGCGAAGAATGACGAGAAGAGCCTACCCCAAATGCAAAGGGGTAAAGCTAGGCAAAAAGAGAGAGAGAGGGAGGTAAAACTACTCTTTTAAAATTTTCATTAACAGTTCGCCTATCGATTTACTCGTAGCAATGTTTTCAAACCACCTCAAGCTCTATTCAAAACCTTGTAAGACAGTATGTGGACCTTACCATAAATCTCCGTGGTATCCATAATGCAGACTTTTTTCTTGAAGTACCGCGCCTTGGCGACGGTGTACATCATCCTGGCGAAGTATGCGACGTCTAAACTGCCGTACAGCAGCAGGGCGCCTGCTACCACGGCCGCTGCCCATCCTGGTATGCATACCGTCCACATTTTTGTCTGGAACAGTTTAAAACTCTAAATTACCGTGTCGATGTCAATCTAAATTGACCCAGTCCATCCCGGTTTAGACACGGTTTTCACATCTTTCGAATCGCGTCGTGAGCTTTTTGCGAAGCTTAGATTAATAAGCCTACCTACCTCTATCAGGAAAAGTAGGTAAAAAAGGTCTGAAATCACCAACCCGTCTTGAGCAAGCGTGGTGATCAATGCTCGTGCCTTCTCTGTATGAGAAGAGGCCTTTGCTCTGCAGTGGGACAGTAACAGGCTGGTATTATTTATTACAGACCATTTCTTACCACAATTAAGATTCCGTCAATATCTTCTCGTCTATCTATAGTGCTGGATACGAGAAACGATCGGTTACTTGAATATGAATCATTGAATTCAAAATGGTTCTTGTAAGCCTCTTTATAAAATGGGCCTAGGCCAGCTACACATCGACTAGTCTTACCCCTTACCCTACAAAAGAATCCCACCAACATAAGCCTCATTATAAAGTAGGCCTAGGCCAGCTACACATCGACTAGTCTTACCCCTTACCCTACAAAAGAATCCCACCAACATAAGCCTCATTATAAAGTAGGCCTAGGCCAGCTACACATCGACTAGTCTTACCCCTTACCCTACAAAAGAATCCCACCAACATAAGCCTCATTATAAAGTAGGCCTAGGCCAGCTACACATCGACTAGTCTTACCCCTTACCCTACAAAAGAATCCCACAAACGCAGTCGACAATTTATTAATTGGCAATTAGTAAATGGGGGCTAAAATGGTCCAGCATGGCCCATTGTGTAAATAACAGCCATTATGAAGTGCATGTTCCATTTTAATACAAACCTCGTTTATGGAAATGGGTGTTTTCTATGAATAACTAGCAAACGTTGTCAAGGGTAAAACCAATCGATATAGAGCGTAAATTACTAATGAACTGTGCGATCCCAATCTATATACTTAACTATATGTATGTTTGTTTATTTATAACTTTCTTATCAACATATTGCGTATTTGTAACATGCCTAAGTATTACGATCACTACACTTATGTTATACTAGATTTGCGCACGGCTTTGCTCACGGGAAAGCAGGTTAAGGATATTCTATGATCTGCTCTCGTAAAATGACCTACATTACTATCAAACATAATAATTGATTAGATTATCTGAGTACCTACATTTACCACTAAAAGGTATCATGCATATATCAGATCTCTGGGACTGAATTTCGTATTGTAAACGAAGGAATTTTAATAAATGATTCGGTACAACTTAAATTACAAATTATTTATTATTTATATAGAACAGGTATTAAAAACAGTTCGTATGCTTAGAAGACGACGCAATGTAACATTAGGGACATTAATTAATTATTACATGAGTTATCGTTAACGCCTGATCAAAGAATTATAGCAAGTAGTATTTGAATAACATTTTGCACAAAGTAAATGGCAAGTATGCTGGAAGGGCGATATACACGCTTATATGGCCATGGGTTTCTTTCTACTGATTTTTTAATTAACTCTGTCTATGCAAGTGTTATAATCATGATTGAATTGTAAATGAAACCCTTTCTAAAGGCGCATTCAACTTACCTACTCTCTCTATTATAACAACGAGGACATTGGACAATGAAAAGCTGATACTAGTTCGGTATGTAAAAACCTTTATCAGTTTAAGTAGGGATTATTACAATTACTATACGTATGATATTGAAATCTGTACCTACCGGGAAACGGTAAGAGCCTTGGATAATACTTCTACAGTAATTATCGAGAAATGGCTAGGTAGTTTGCAAGAAACATTCGTCTGGAAGGCTAGAATAATGTATAGGTGAATAGAATTCCATGATGTATGACCTAAAGTTTGGATAAGCACTGCTTAGTCGGGATGAAGCGCTAACTTATCGATCAGCTGGGCTATTGTCATCGACATGCTAAAAGCCGATGTTGTCCCTACTGTGCCAAATCCGCTATTTCCTTTAAAAAGCAAGTCTTACATAGCCCTTTTAACTCATCCACCGGTATAATATCACTCTTATATTAACTACGCTAAGTAATTCAATAAATATAGTAACATACCTCTGGCCTCGAACCGGCAAAATTCACGTGAAAATTAAAACACCATGTCCGTAAAAACTATTGCAAATCCATCACACACTTATTTACTTCAAAAACTGATTATTGATTTTAATTTTAGCAATTATAATATTTAAATTATCATCAAACTTGATAAAATAACCTCAGAGGCGATGTCAGTATGATTCTTTTCACGTACAAAATATAATGACAGTTTTCCGTGCGCGCGCAGACGGATCGATACCTACTTTGAGGAAATCTAGTTACCGGTTGCCGCGAATTTTGACACGTTTTTTTTTTTTTTCAGTCGTTGTTCTTAGTAATAATTTTTAGGTACTTAAAAAGACAAATAACTTTTATAAATAAAAGATTTCATAAAGTATATTCTATAAAAGGCAGTCGACTTTATTTTTGGAAGAGTTCTTGTCGGTTTACGAACTCAGTGCATATCGATGGCACCTATGAATAATTCGACGGCTTAGGAGCACGTGGCTAAATAATAACAGCCGCACGAGTCGACTGAAGGTTAAGCTCCAATTGGTGCAGTCGGTTCGTAGATGGGTCCATGCCTCGGAAAGCACGTTAAAGCGCAGGCGACACTGGAAACCTTAACAGTCTTTCTGTAATCAGTTCACTGGCCACTAGTACAGCACACCTGATTAGATCACGGGAAGAGCGAGCCTACCAACGATCAGAACGAGCGATATAAACCTACCTACATGTCAAACGGGCCAACGCTCAACCAAACGAGTGAAGCGAGACCAATCCCTAGCAAAGAGACCTCAGCGAGCCTCCACACGAGCCGGCGAACGAAGCGAGCCCATTGTCAAGCAAAACAACCGCTGCGAGCCTCCTCGGCGAGAAAAGTGAGCCCATTATGAAGCTGAGCGACCGGCACGAACTGCTTCACGATCCGGCAAGCGACGCGAGCTTATTTTCAAGCAGAGCGACCGGTGCGAACCGCTTCAAAGCCGGCGAGCGAAGCGAGCCCATTCTTAGGACGAGCGAAGCGAGCTCATTCTCAGGACGAGCGACCGGTGCGAACCACCTCATGAGCCGGTGAGCGAAGCGATCCCATTCTCAAGCAAAGCGACCGCTGCAAACCACCTTAAAACCGGCGAACTTAGCGAGCCCATTCTCAAGCAGAGTGACCGGTGCAAACCGCCTCACGAGCCGACGACCGAAGCGAGCCCATTCTTAAGCAGAGCAACTGCTGCGAGCCTACTTACGTGCCTTTTCTCGAGCCGCACAAGCATATCCAAGCCTTCTACGAGTCGTTATTAAGCAGAATGACCACTGCGTGCCTACTTACTAGTCAAGCGAAGTGAACGAAGCCCCCTGTCAGCCGAACAAACGAATCCAGCAGTCTCACGAACCAGACGAGCGAAGCGAGCCCTCTGTTTAAACCTGTTGATACCACTAACGAGCTGAGCGGCCAGCACAGTTGTAGATCCAACTACCGAAGCGATTTAGCTTAGCGGTGGCACAACCGGAAGAATAGGTAGGTACTTCAACCTAACTCCAGTAAAAGATTTTTGTCTTGGACAACAAAAACAGCATTCTAAAAGTGCAATTAAAATTTACTTAATTACGTGCTAATATCTAAACCTCAATAAAACTCAATAATAGACAGCATTTTTTTTTTTTACACCTTTGTTATAGAAAATATCAAACGTAATGTCAGAGTACGACTAAACAAACTTATTGCTCAGTTAACTCTATTCATTCCGACTTAAATAACAACATATCATAACATTACGCCTTTTTTCCCCCGAATGGTTAGGTATAGGTGTACCTACTTACTACCCATGGTACACCCACATTTCACCAGTTACGTATAAACATACACTTAAAAAAAAGTATAATGCATTCTGGCTACTGCACGCTAAAACAAAAATATTTCGTAAAATAGCAAAATAATTTCTTAAAAAGACTCATATCGGCCGTAAATCTGCTCCGAAATTTTAAACAGCCTATCGAAGAAAGCTTGCATCATAAGGAATTCAATGAGCCTAAAAAATCTAGTGCCGAGCAAATAAAATAGCAACGGTAGTATCAGAAACCGTAAGAAAATCTGTTGCAAATTTAAGATATTGTTGTCTCGTAACGGCCGTAAATCTGCTCAGAACTGAAAAATATTATCACTAACAATGAAAGCTTGCATCATTTAGCCGCGTCCCCACTAGGGCCACGCGGCCCGTGAGGCCAAGCCGCGCGGCCGAGCCTTGCCATGCATGTGGACGTGAGCGAGGCCTGAGCCGCGCGGCCTAACAGGGCCGCGCGGCCGGCCTCGCGCAACCCGACGGATGTCGGTCTACTTCAAAGAAAGCCGCGTGGCTCTGAGTAGTGGGGACGGACGGTTATTATAATTATTATTATATTTTACCAATTTTTATTTTTGAATAAATGTTATTATTATGTTATTATTATTATAATATTATTACTCTGAGACATACATACATACCATAGATATAAGAAAGAAGCGCGATTTGTACAAGCGAAGTTATCTGTCATTCGTAGATCTTTGACAGTCGTTACAGGTAGTGAGGAGCCAGAAAATTCTTACAACCAGTCTTACCAAGGGGTATCGTGTGACCCAGTAACTGCGTTGTGAAGGTCAAATAGCCAGTCGCTTTATGTAAAAGAATGGGTATTCAACTGCATCCAGTTAAATTGGAAGCCGACCCTTACATAGTTGGGAAAAGGCTAGGCAGATTGATTGATTAATAAATATTTACAAATTAGGTTGTAGTATGTCGTCATTCTGGAGCTCGTGGCTAATTAATAACTGCTGCACGGGTCGATCTGTCAGGTTAAGCTACGCTTGCCGGGCTTGGTCTGTGGATGGGTGACCATTTTTACATACCGAGACTCCTCCGTGCCTCGGAAAGCACGTTAAGCCGTTGGTCCCGGCTGTCATTCGTGGATCTTTGACAGTCGTTACGGGTCGTCAGAAGCCCGAAAGTCTGACAACCAGTCTTACCAAGGGGTATCGTATTACCCAGTTACTGGGTTGTGGAGGTCAGATAGGCAGTCGCTCCATGTAAAATACTGGTATTCAGCTGCATCCGGTTAGACTGGAAGCCGACCCCAATATAGTTGGGAAAAGGCTAGGCAGATTGATTTTTTATGTCGTCATTCTGGAGTCCAATGGGAACTGCTACCGAGCCGGCAGAGGTTTATGTGTTCGGGTACAATCGGGGGCGCTTCCGAACTATACGGTTAATGTACCTACCAGTGGCGTAGCTAGTCTTAAAGGGGCCCTATATCAAAATTAGGTGGGGGCCCGTTTTATGACTGCGGCGAAGCTCCATAGGAGGGTTTTTGAAATGAAACTTCTTAGGCGGCGATAACAATTGAGAGTAAAATGCTGTAAAATGTCAAATACGCGTCATGTTTAGGCACATTTCGCTACATGAGAGAAAAGAAAGAAATAACTACCTAGATTAATGATTAGGTTTTTATTTGTATTAAAATAATTATGTTGTGTTGTGTGCCTCTTAGTCTGTGCTAAATAAATGTATTTTCTTTCTTTCTTTCTTAACTCTCTCTCTCTCTCTGTCTCTCACACTAAATCTCTATCTTTCTTTATTTTTGAACTGCACCCGCAATTTTTTGTTTTCACAACATAAATTTGAAAGGTAAAAAACTTGAAAGGTAAAGCTGTCATTGTGATCTGACTAGGGGAAGGAAAGGACGAGCGAAACGAGCTTAAAATTCAAGCAACCGAGCTTAGATAAGTAGGTTAGATTATCTGTGTGACTGCATGTTGGTCTAGTGATCGCAAGCGCTACTGCTGAGTGCTGAGCAAGAGGTGGTGGGTTCGATTCCCAGGTCGAGCAAAATGTTATTAGGTTTTCCATTAGTTTCTCAGTAGCAGCTCGGAGTCTGGATTTGTGCCCGGTTGGCTGCAATTATAGGCTCGCCCCGTATTACATGGGACTTAAACATGACTGGCGAAATGTGGGTGTACTATAGGTACAGCTCTGCCTTACCCTTCCGGGATTACAGGCGTGATGTTGTGTTATGTGTATTATAATAATAATAATAATATTTATTCCAATGATTATGATTATGATGAATGATACGGGGCCCCTGTAGCTCGGGGGCCCCGTATCATTGATACGGCTGATACGGCGGCAGCTACGCTGTGTCGGGTCGACCCAAAAAGTTATTGAGCTCCTGCTGTCCAGAAATTCTGAACTTGACTGTTACCTATATAATGTTATTAGGTACAAAACGTTTTGAGGTTTAGTAATATCCACCACCCTATGTAAACCTAACCTATAAAATCAATAGATTAATAGCCTTGGTCACTGACTATCTTACAAACTTCCAGAACAGCATCAAATATGCCCACAAAATTAAAGACATCAGTGTTTGCTCAGTAGCGCAGTCAATAGAGACACAAAAAAATGCAAACGTTGCAAACGCGCATGTAACTAAGATTTTTTTTATAGGTATGTTGTTAGGTCCACTGAGAGTAGTTTATAGGTACCCAAGTTTGCAACCCTGAAAACCTTGTGCTACTCTCATGGTGTTGAGCTACACTATCATAGTTACAGGCGCGTTTGCGATGTTTGATGTTGTTATTGACTGGGCTATAGGTTTGTATAAAACTTTTGACCATAGCATTTGCAAAAAAAAAGTCATCCATTAGGTAATCACATTTTATTTCACGTTTTTTTTTTTTTTACAAATATTACTCGTAAGCAACAAATCGTTTAGTACAACTTACAAGAAACATATGTGAGAAACTATTAACGCCTGATGCTAGCGACGCGGAGTGTGTTGTTTAGTTAGCAATAGCTAAAATATCCACGGGCGTTTGGGTAAAAAAATGCTGAACCAACTGGGAATTCAAACTATTGGGCAAACCTACTGAAAGCTACCATAATATTCTTAGTATTGAGCTGCAGAAAGGATATAAGTATCTCAAAAATCATATCCCAGTTCCCCTCAAAATGTAAAGTATACAATCTCTCCTACGGTTCGACATTTTGCGACGAACAATGAACACGAATGCTTACAACCATTCCTGTTTACCTCTAAAATACAACGATTTATGTTCAAGGGAAGCTCAACTTACGCTGGCGTTTGAAATCCCCGATGCTGGCAAACCGAGGCGCGACGCCATGTCGGTGACCTCGGGCCGTGAGTCTTTCTCACTCACTCTTACGAACAAAGAGAGTGACAACGCTACACAATCCGATCCGAGAAATGGATAACCGTAGCAACCGTAGTGACGTGTCAGACAAGGGAGTGTAAACAGCTCGCACGAAAACATTGTTTTTGTGGTTATTTGCATTCTTTAGAAATAACTTCAAAATGAGGGAGTTCAAATACAACGTGATCGATTTAATAAGTTACGTGAGAGATCGGCCGTGTTTATGGGACAAAACTATTGAGAATTATAAAGATCGGATGGAACGGCGAAGCGCTTGGGAAGAAATATTCAACAATCTCGAAGAGACTTATGAGGAAATGACGCCGGAGGAGAAGAGAATTACGGGTAATGGAAACAAACATTATTTTACCATTTGAATAGTGTTCAATATCGTATCGTCAACGACTAGTATCGTTTGAGATTTTGCTCTCAGCCGTTTCGTTTCACGACCGCCGCGCTAGCAGTGTGACAAACAAAACAGTGTGCTTACTGCATATTATTCTGAGGTGCAGTACAAAAATGCAAAAGTATATACTATACTCAAAAAGAATGTAGTGTAGTACTTTGGGTAAGTACGTATTTTTGTTATGAAATTGTTTATGTTTTTGAATTTATAATTAATGCCATTTTAATAACAATTTTTATTGGTTTTCGTTTATTTTAGACTGCGTTAATTTTACGCATCTGTCCTTGTCTCTCGCGTGCTCTTTCCATAGCGCGACCTCACTCACAGTATGTACCTTATTTAGACAAGGAGTCGTCATTGTTTTGAATTAATAAATACCCAGGTACAAAAATCGAATGACAAATTCTTCGTTTATTTTAGCTTTCTACAAAATAAAATTCGAAGAGATAAATGGAACCGCACGAGACACAGATGAGGAATGTTTTCCAATTTTTTTCTTTGATAAAACAGAAAAACAGTTTAGCATAATTTGTTGTTTTTTTTTTTATTAAACGTGGTTAGTCTCCCTTGAGCTTGACACAGTAAACAAGTAGGTACCTAGATGCTTTTGATTTGGTTTGATTTAAGAAAGGATTGGCACCGACTTCTGAAATTAATTGAAATAACTGAAAACCTGAAATGGGGTCCTTGTAGGTACTCATCATTATGAAAAACCAATCCTGCAACCTTGCGATATTGGGTTTGTTGACTCGTCTTTCAGTGACGTACCTACAGTGAACCGCACATTATTGATAACAATTAGACATTGACAGCGCCTATTGTCGTAGCCCGTAGCCGTAAGGATGATTTTGTAATGCAAGATTTATCACTGATTTGCGGATGGCTGTACCTACCAATGCTCAATGCTTTTCACTTTCTGGCCTTGATTTCCACACCTAGTTCTTAAAATTGCTAAACATTATTTCATTAAATCAGTCATGGTACTTAAGTTGGATAAATATCCCGGAACCATTTAGCCATTTTATGGTGTTTAATGTTTTGTTCCAGGTGACAGTATTATAAGAAAATGGTCAAATATGAGGGACTCTTACATGAAGAGCTTGCGCAACAAACCTGGCCAAGGTTTCCGGAAAAAATATATGTACGCGAAGAACATGAAATTTCTTACGAAAAATGCGACCGACAAAGAAAACGACGACTTCAATTTAAGCGACAATGATTCCTCGCAATCTGCTTCGGTGTCATTTATACAGCTTTCGCCGTCGCCGGACACGCCAACGTCGACACCAGAGCCTTTTCTTGAATACGCACCAACAGTATTTGTTAGTAACGGAGGTGAAAACTCAAAAGGCTCTTCACGGCAGATGAAAAAAAGGAAAGAGCCTGATGATATAAAAAAAGCATTACTGGAAGAATTACAAAAGAAATCCCGTAATGATACTAGTGCCAGACCAGATGAAAAAGAAACTATGCTATTATCATTTTTGCCGTACATCAAAGATATGAATGAAACGGAAATGATGGATTTTCATATGGACATGTTAACTTCAATTCGGAAAATAAAAGGAAAACGAGCTCAGAATCCTGCCGCCTGTACAAGCTCACGTTCGGAAAGCAGCACTCTGGATACCGCAAATTCGCCGCAGCTGCCATTAACACATACTATTAAAGACACCCATCAAATCAAACTAAGCCCCAAACCTCCTATTATCAAGCTCAACCCACAAAAAACTCTTAGTTTTACATTCCCAAACTCTACAAGAACAGTGCAGAGTTATTTCATTGAAAAGTAGGTACCAACTAGTACCTACCTATCGACTACAAATTAATTTACATGATTCCACAGTCTACTGTTAGATTTATGTGGTAAAAGACTCCGTTTCTACTAGGCCTGCGCAAGAGTTTGATTTTTTTCCTATATTGTTCCACTGCAGAGCAAAGTCCTCTTCCTTCCCTTTCTCTTTTCCACGCCTCTCTGTCTTGAGCTAAAGTTGACTTATAGTGTGCCTGTGCCTGATATATCTATAAAAATTGGATAGATCCACAGATGAATCAGTAAACTGACAAGTGAGCTCTTCGAGAAATCTATACCTTATTATTATTTTCGCTAATAATTCAATATAATTTGGTGGATTCGTAGATAGATCCGTAAACTGGCACTATTGTTGTCTTTGATGGATCCACAGTTAAGTCAGTACACTGATCTCTGCCTTCCCCTGTTGTGGTATCCAAGCTTGAAGTTTGTTAATTAATGTATTTGATGGATCAGTACATTTCTTACACAGTTGTACCTCTGCTTAATTTGGTACGTCCTTGAATTATATATTTTTTTTGTTAATTTTAAGTTCTTTAATTAGCTAAATGATTAAATACTTTTTCAGAATAATGTTGCATTTTATTGAGATGGGATGGGGTTGAACTTTAAAATAACTGCCACCAACTGCTTGGAAAGCCTTACCTTATTTTGAACATTTCAGTTGCAGCCTGGTTTTTTTTATAGTAGCATTTCTAATGGTTGTTTCTGTACGAGATACACTCGTACAGAAACAACCATTTAAAAATGTACCCCCAGATTCGAGCGCCCTAGGCCGTCCGCTATGTGGACGAGCCCTGGCAAATTCACCTCTAAATTAGTTATTACGAGGGTAGTTATTAATGTATACAGACATTTACCTAGTTATTTCTACCGAAGAAGACAGATAGAAGAGAAAGACATTTGCGCCGACCACAAATAAATTGGGGTAAGGGCAGAAGAATGATGGCTTTAGTTATTTCTCTAACCCAAGTACTGCATGGATGGTAGGTACCACCCCTCATCATCATCTAGCATTGTTGAATTTGTGTTACCTTTCCAGCCAGCCCAGTGTGATCGGGCCTCGGCCTCAGCGATGTGCCCAGAAATCACCCTCCCCTAACCTTGTTTTGACATTTAAATTAATATTATTACTGTTTGTTTCAGGAGAACTAATCCTCAACAAGTGGACAAATATCCGGGACACATTCATAAAAAGCCTCAAAACGAAGATGGGCAGACCTAAAAAGAAATACCTTCTTTACAACCATTTAGAATTTCTAACTAAAATCATACCAGAAAGTGAACGCCAAACAGAAATAATCAACTCAAGACCTTCTTTTATGAAGCAAGAAGAACCAGATTCTGGTTTCAGCATAACTACTGAAATAGAGCCAGAATCTTCTACGAGTTTTACCATAAGTAATGTTAAAAGTTTCGGTGCGAAAAAGAGCGTAAAAGGAAGTGACTTCGATGATGCGAAGTCGACTGATTACGCAAGCGAAGTCAGTTATGGCCGTAAAAGTAATCGAGTAAAAAAGAAGTCGAATCGATTCATATTTGCCGGTGAAACCGATTCAGTTTCCAGTAAAAAGAAATCTAAAAAAGGTTGTACAAATGACGATGTGTCAGTGAATGATCAATTTAGCGCTATAGATTTTGTTGAAGTCGACGATAATGACCCGAGGATCATGAATGAAGATGAAGCGTTTTTCGCGTCCTTATTGCCAACTGTTGTGAAATATACTGAAGATGAAAGACTCGAGTTTAGGATCGAAGTACTTGGTGTTATGAAAAAGTTGAAGGAGAAGAGAACTTGGATAGCGGAATAAAGGCAGGCGTAGTTTGTACAAGATCTACTAACATTGTAAAACCGAATCAATTATCACCCCTCCCCCTTAACACCTAAGCCATATATTTTTTGATATTCGGATAGCTCAATGACCTAAAGAGGTGCCCTATAAAATATGAATAAAAAAAACTCTACTTATTAAAACGTTATGCAACATAGCGAAATTTCGCGGGTATTCTGGTTGATTATGAATGAAATTTTTTGGCAATGTGAATGTTGAAGATAGATTTTTATTGATTGATTGTACGTAAATGAAGACTGAATAAATTTTATTGTAATTATTTGTATTAATAAGATGCAGGTATATAGATAATGCCATCCACAAAGACGCGCCCCACTCCACTCCGCTCCGTACTAAAGTAATGCTTACAGTTACGGCTCATTCACGCGGGATTCGTCAAAAAAAACGATACGCCATGACGGATGCACGTTCACATTTCAAACTGAAACGAGTTTTTTCGCGATTCGTCAAAATATCCGAATAGATGTTCACACTTGATCCGTGATTCACAGTTCAGTCTTGATCTGCCGGCGGATCCGTCACAAAAAATATCACGATTCATGTTTTTAGACGAACGTGATGACTTAAGACGATAAGTGATCCGTTATTTTTCATGATTCGTGATGCGTGTGAATACGGGCATTTAAAAAGCATTGCCGCTGTCAAAAACAAAACGAATCGTGAAAAAAGACGATTCGTCAAAAACTACGAATCGTCCGCGACCCCTAACAGTACAGTTATCGCAGAGTGGGGCGCGTTTTCGTGGATGGCATTATCTGTAATTCTGCCTTAGTGTACTTTTCCCATTGGTTCTTGAGTTTTTTTTATACATTTACATAATTATTATTTTAAAGACTTTATTTAGTGTTAGCTATTATGTAAATATTTCACTATTAATAAACAACTTTTATAAGCAATTTATGTTTGTCTTATTAAATCTTATAACTTCTGTTCGAGTGTTTTAGGTAAAAATGTAAGTGGGGAATTAAATAAAATCCCCAAATGTTTAATAGATAAGTTTTAATGATCATTTTTTCTGTAGCACTTTTAAAAATAATGTTTACAGTATGAAATCACAAAAACACAATCGGTTTATTTAATTAAAAAATAATGATGAAACTCCTAAACGTTAATTATTAGTTTCCCTTTACAGCTAATAAATTTAAACTTCTAAGTGAAAAATATAACAAAACGCATTTGCAATACTGTATTTTTCCATTCAGACAATAATATCGGAGGTTCGACGCTACCTACAATATTACACGAACAATAACAACTTGCTGGAATATATAAAAAATTCGAACCTTACTTTTTTATAAATGGCAGATTTTTTTCTTCCAAAACGAAATAATACATAGGTTTCAAAAACTCTCAGATAATATTATAAGTTAGTCGTAATATTGGATCTGTTTTATTCTAGTGTATTTAGCGGAGGCTGTCATTCGCGAGCCGACCACGCCTCGCAGCGGACGTGTCTCGATATACTACTAGCCATCACACACTAACACGACCTTACGACTAAATTAAGTTGAACTATGGGTTATAAACCACCCATCGAGTGCACATAATTACCCCATTACAACTTTCACTATACGACCCAAAACAGATCGGAACTCACTAAATTCACTAAAATTTAAACACCCCCATTCCACTATTTACAAATTCGGAATGAATCTTGCTTGTAGACGCCGATAATTTAGTGTTTATATATTTTTTTGATAATTTTTCACACTTTATTCTGTAGTTATAAGAGAAATGAACCATTATTATCGTCATTATCTATTATGGCTTTATATACACAAGCTGTAGAATACTGCAAGGAAAATGAATGAATCGGCTTACAGCCGCTCCGGTTAGCCAGCGGGCAGCCTCGGGTCTCAGCCGGGTCTGCATAACACGTATAACGCTATATCATATCGGTACTATAGTGACTAGACGGTCCCCTAAACAAAAATTGGGGATCAAAAATGTATTTACATGTTTTACACTATGGATATCAAATTCACACTAGCTTAACACATTGCTACTATTAAATGTTTATATATTTATTCATTAAATACAGCGATATTAACGCCCTTTGGAAACGTAACGTAAAGCACAGGAGTATAGATAGCCAAGTAAACTATTGGCACCGAAGTAATTTTATAAACGTAATCTCAAAAATAATTCAAATCACCCAAAGTTAAAGCTCCCATCGTCTTTTATTTATTGAATAGTTCACTTTGTGCTGTGTCACATGGAAGTAACTTACAACTAAAACTATGCGCATACACTACAGTACTAAAATCAAAAATATATATTGGCTCGAATCAAAATGACAAGGCGCTAATGAAATAATCGTTTACCTCAACATCAGTCTAGCATCGTTATGAAGGGCTGTTTTTAAATTAATAAATCTACACCGCTAAAAGACGATTAAATTCATAATTGAGTATGGCTTCAATCACTAACGGAAACACTTACGTCTATTAGAGGTAACCTATAGAAATACAGTTTTATACAGTTACATACAAAATATGTTTATGGATAATTTATATTACAAGAAAAAAAAATAACAATACAAAAGCAATCTTCATTTCGTACAAGAAATAAAAACGAATTTGAACTTATCGGTGACGTAACTTAGAAAATAATAACACGTACAGGAACTTACGAAGAATCAATCGATTAACTTTAACAAAAATAAAATCGCGTATCGAATCTGCTGTGAACTTAGCTACCGGTTTATTTACTTATAAAATTATATACAAAACAATTTCAACAACTTTTTTTATATAATACACCTAAGAAGTGAAACCTCGTCAGTAAAGAGATCGCGTTTCAGTCTGGCGCGTGGCAGACGGAGTATAACATTCATAATGCCACAGCCTTTTAATGTAGAAATCGGTAATCACAATGTGTCGCAGTTCAGTTAGTGGTGAAGTCAATGTTGGGCTTCCTCTGGCGGGGCTTCTTGGGCCGCGGCGGCGCCGGCTCGCCGTTGCAGCAGTGGCAGCCGCGCTTCACCACGCCGCGCCCTGACGCGCGCCGCCGGCCCTCCGCCGGCGCGGCGTGCCGGTCCGGCGCGTGTCGGTCCGGCGCGTGCCGGTCCGGCGCGTGCCGCCCGGCCGCGTCGGGCGCGCGCGTCTTGCCCGTCAGGCTGCGCTGCGCGTCCAGCGCATGGTACATCCTCTTGGGCGGGTACGTCCGCAGCGGCGGCGCGTGGTTATCGTCGGCAGACGAGCCGTCCGCACTACCCCTCCGCTCGATACCCCGCGCGTCTTTGATCACTGAATCCAGTCTCATATGAGCTCCTAGCCCGCTCGAATCCGTAGAATTATTTTCCTCGAACGACGGACTCTTGCAGCATTTGTCGCTGTCGCTACTAAAGTCTAAAGGTCGTCGTGTATCTCGTTCTGAAGCGGAGTTTGACTCCCAGAACAGTTCCGTGCGTTCCGGAGAGGAGCCGTCATCGTCTACATCTCCGAAATCTCTGGAATCTTCCATCATTTTGGCGTGATGTCTTGCCATGATGTTGTCAGATTCTTCAATTAAGAACCTTGATGCTTGTTCTCTCTTGTTGCCGTAGCAGACTCGTCTGATCACTTGTGTTGTGTTGTTCCCTGTCGCGTGTACGATGTGGGACGCTGTGTTCGACAGGTGTAGTTCTCTGTTATCGTTGAGAATGTTGTCGAATCTCGTGAGGCCGTCATCTTTGACGAGTACTGATGATAAGTTGATGTTGTTGTTCGTGTGAGGTCCGGGCAGCGAGTTGATCATGTTGTCGATATCTGCGTATTTTACGGTATTGTGCACGCCGCTGGTCTCTGCGGTCGCTTGCGATATGACGGTGGTCTGCGGAGCGGTCATGAGTACGGTGCCGGGTGCGCGGTTCGCGTGGAATATCGTTGATGTTATGTGTCGACCCTTTAGACCGCTTATCGTGAATGGCTGCACCTGAAAAAACGATAATACACGTATTAGTTAAAACTAACCAGTACTACACTTCAGTTTTATGTTTATCTAACTTAAAACAAAGGTATAAAACGTGGTTAGAACCACGTCAATAATCCTAACTAAATCCTATAAATGCGAAAGTGAGTGTTTATTTGTTTGTTACGCTTTCACGCTAAAACGGCTGAACGGATTTGGATGAAATTTAGAACACGGGTAGACCATGACCTGGAATAGGACATATGGTACAGTCACGAGCACCAATATGTATTCACTTAGAAAAGTTCAAAAGCGATTTTCTCATGTAATAACGACTGCAACTTTGAGATAAGACCTATTTCATATTAGTGTGGGTTCCAAAATACTATGTTCGTAACAACATAAAATTACAATCACCACAGTAGGAGAAAATCACTTTTTAAAGTTGCTAAGTGTATACATATTGGTGCTCGTGACTGTAGATTTTATTCCGGTAGTACGTTACCGTGGGATAATTTCCGACACGCAGGTGAAACCGCTGGCAAAAGCTAGTCATCCATATTTTACAATGTGCGACTGCCACCTTACATACTTCATAGCAAAAGTGAGATCAAATTAAAAACGGACAACGAATAAACAGCTGTATTCCGTCATAGTTCAAAGGTTTAACTGGCTATAGTTTAAGATAAAACCACTAACTAACTAACTAGGCCAGTGGTCGGCAAACTTATTAGTCAATAGAGCCAAACATCAATACTATAACGACTTGTTAGTCAATAGAGCCAAGCATCAATACTATAACGACTTATTAGTCAATAGAGCCAAACATCAATACTATAACGACTTATTAGTCAATAGAGCCAAACATCAATACTATAACGACTTATTAGTCAATAGAGCCAAACATCAATACTATAACGACTTATTAGTCAATAGAGCCAAACATCAATACTATAACGACTTATTAGTCAATAGAGCCAAACATCAATACTATAACGACTTGTTAGTCAATAGAGCCAAACATCAATACTATAACGACTTATTAGTCAATAGAGCCAAACATCAATACTATAACGACTTATTAGTCAATAGAGCCAAACATCAATACTATAACGACTTATTAGTCAATAGAGCCAAACATCAATACTATAACGACTTATTAGTCAATAGAGCCAAACATCAATACTATAACGACTTATTAGTCAATAGAGCCAAACATCAATACTATAACGACTTATTAGTCAATAGAGCCAAACATCAATACTATAACGACTTATTAGTCAATAGAGCCAAACATCAATACTATAACGACTTATTAGTCAATAGAGCCAAACATCAATACTATAACGACTTATTAGTCAATAGAGCCAAACATCAATACTATAACGACTTATTAGTCAATAGAGCCAAACATCAATACTATAACGACTTATTAGTCAATAGAGCCAAACATCAATACTATAACGACTTATTAGTCAATAGAGCCAAACATCAATACTATAACGACTTATTAGTCAATAGAGCCAAGCATCAATACTATAACGACTTATTAGTCAATAGAGCCAAACATCAATACTATAACGACTTATTAGTCAATAGAGCCAAACATCAATACTATAACGACTTATTAGTCAATAGAGCCAAACATCAATACTATAACGACTTGTTAGTCAATAGAGCCAAACATCAATACTATAACGACTTATTAGTCAATAGAGCCAAACATCAATACTATAACGACTTATTAGTCAATAGAGCCAAACATCAATACTATAACGACTTATTAGTCAATAGAGCCAAACATCAATACTATAACGACTTATTAGTCAATAGAGCCAAACATCAATACTATAACGACTTATTAGTCAATAGAGCCAAACATCAATACTATAACGACTTATTAGTCAATAGAGCCAAACATCAATACTATAACGACTTATTAGTCAATAGAGCCAAACATCAATACTATAACGACTTATTAGTCAATAGAGCCAAACATCAATACTATAACGACTTATTAGTCAATAGAGCCAAACATCAATACTATAACGACTTATTAGTCAATAGAGCCAAACATCAATACTATAACGACTTATTAGTCAATAGAGCCAAACATCAATACTATAACGACTTATTAGTCAATAGAGCCAAACATCAATACTATAACGACTTATTAGTCAATAGAGCCAAACATCAATACTATAACGACTTATTAGTCAATAGAGCCAAACATCAATACTATAACGACTTATTAGTCAATAGAGCCAAACATCAATACTATAACGACTTATTAGTCAATAGAGCCAAACATCAATACTATAACGACTTATTAGTCAATAGAGCCAAGCATCAATACTATAACGACTTATTAGTCAATAGAGCCAAACATCAATACTATAACGACTTATTAGTCAATAGAGCCAAACATCAATACTATAACGACTTGTTAGTCAATAGAGCCAAACATCAATACTATAACGACTTATTAGTCAATAGAGCCAAACATCAATACTATAACGACTTATTAGTCAATAGAGCCAAACATCAATACTATAACGACTTATTAGTCAATAGAGCCAAACATCAATACTATAACGACTTATTAGTCAATAGAGCCAAACATCAATACTATAACGACTTATTAGTCAATAGAGCCAAACATCAATACTATAACGACTTATTAGTCAATAGAGCCAAACATCAATACTATAACGACTTATTAGTCAATAGAGCCAAACATCAATACTATAACGACTTATTAGTCAATAGAGCCAAACATCAATACTATAACGACTTATTAGTCAATAGAGCCAAACATCAATACTATAACGACTTATTAGTCAATAGAGCCAAACATCAATACTATAACGACTTATTAGTCAATAGAGCCAAACATCAATACTATAACGACTTATTAGTCAATAGAGCCAAACATCAATACTATAACGACTTATTAGTCAATAGAGCCAAACATCAATACTATAACGACTTATTAGTCAATAGAGCCAAACATCAATACTATAACGACTTATTAGTCAATAGAGCCAAACATCAATACTATAACGACTTATTAGTCAATAGAGCCAAACATCAATACTATAACGACTTATTAGTCAATAGAGCCAAACATCAATACTATAACGACTTATTAGTCAATAGAGCCAAACATCAATACTATAACGACTTATTAGTCAATAGAGCCAAACATCAATACTATAACGACTTATTAGTCAATAGAGCCAAACATCAATACTATAACGACTTATTAGTCAATAGAGCCAAACATCAATACTATAACGACTTATTAGTCAATAGAGCCAAACATCAATACTATAACGACTTATTAGTCAATAGAGCCAAACATCAATACTATAACGACTTATTAGTCAATAGAGCCAAACATCAATACTATAACGACTTATTAGTCAATAGAGCCAAACATCAATACTATAACGACTTATTAGTCAATAGAGCCAAACATCAATACTATAACGACTTATTAGTCAATAGAGCCAAACATCAATACTATAACGACTTATTAGTCAATAGAGCCAAACATCAATACTATAACGACTTATTAGTCAATAGAGCCAAACATCAATACTATAACGACTTATTAGTCAATAGAGCCAAACATCAATACTATAACGACTTATTAGTCAATAGAGCCAAACATCAATACTATAACGACTTATTAGTCAATAGAGCCAAACATCAATACTATAACGACTTATTAGTCAATAGAGCCAAACATCAATACTATAACGACTTATTAGTCAATAGAGCCAAACATCAATACTATAACGACTTATTAGTCAATAGAGCCAAACATCAATACTATAACGACTTATTAGTCAATAGAGCCAAACATCAATACTATAACGACTTATTAGTCAATAGAGCCAAACATCAATACTATAACGACTTATTAGTCAATAGAGCCAAACATCAATACTATAACGACTTATTAGTCAATAGAGCCAAACATCAATACTATAACGACTTATTAGTCAATAGAGCCAAACATCAATACTATAACGACTTATTAGTCAATAGAGCCAAACATCAATACTATAACGACTTATTAGTCAATAGAGCCAAACATCAATACTATAACGACTTATTAGTCAATAGAGCCAAACATCAATACTATAACGACTTATTAGTCAATAGAGCCAAACATCAATACTATAACGACTTATTAGTCAATAGAGCCAAACATCAATACTATAACGACTTATTAGTCAATAGAGCCAAACATCAATACTATAACGACTTATTAGTCAATAGAGCCAAACATCAATACTATAACGACTTATTAGTCAATAGAGCCAAACATCAATACTATAACGACTTATTAGTCAATAGAGCCAAACATCAATACTATAACGACTTATTAGTCAATAGAGCCAAACATCAATACTATAACGACTTATTAGTCAATAGAGCCAAACATCAATACTATAACGACTTATTAGTCAATAGAGCCAAACATCAATACTATAACGACTTATTAGTCAATAGAGCCAAACATCAATACTATAACGACTTATTAGTCAATAGAGCCAAACATCAATACTATAACGACTTGTTAGTCAATAGAGCCAAACATCAATACTATAACGACTTATTAGTCAATAGAGCCAAACATCAATACTATAACGACTTATTAGTCAATAGAGCCAAACATCAATACTATAACGACTTATTAGTCAATAGAGCCAAACATCAATACTATAACGACTTATTAGTCAATAGAGCCAAACATCAATACTATAACGACTTATTAGTCAATAGAGCCAAACATCAATACTATAACGACTTATTAGTCAATAGAGCCAAACATCAATACTATAACGACTTATTAGTCAATAGAGCCAAACATCAATACTATAACGACTTATTAGTCAATAGAGCCAAACATCAATACTATAACGACTTATTAGTCAATAGAGCCAAACATCAATACTATAACGACTTATTAGTCAATAGAGCCAAACATCAATACTATAACGACTTATTAGTCAATAGAGCCAAACATCAATACTATAACGACTTATTAGTCAATAGAGCCAAACATCAATACTATAACGACTTATTAGTCAATAGAGCCAAACATCAATACTATAACGACTTATTAGTCAATAGAGCCAAACATCAATACTATAACGACTTATTAGTCAATAGAGCCAAACATCAATACTATAACGACTTATTAGTCAATAGAGCCAAACATCAATACTATAACGACTTATTAGTCAATAGAGCCAAACATCAATACTATAACGACTTATTAGTCAATAGAGCCAAACATCAATACTATAACGACTTATTAGTCAATAGAGCCAAACATCAATACTATAACGACTTATTAGTCAATAGAGCCAAACATCAATACTATAACGACTTATTAGTCAATAGAGCCAAACATCAATACTATAACGACTTATTAGTCAATAGAGCCAAACATCAATACTATAACGACTTATTAGTCAATAGAGCCAAACATCAATACTATAACGACTTATTAGTCAATAGAGCCAAACATCAATACTATAACGACTTATTAGTCAATAGAGCCAAACATCAATACTATAACGACTTATTAGTCAATAGAGCCAAACATCAATACTATAACGACTTATTAGTCAATAGAGCCAAACATCAATACTATAACGACTTATTAGTCAATAGAGCCAAACATCAATACTATAACGACTTATTAGTCAATAGAGCCAAACATCAATACTATAACGACTTATTAGTCAATAGAGCCAAACATCAATACTATAACGACTTATTAGTCAATAGAGCCAAACATCAATACTATAACGACTTATTAGTCAATAGAGCCAAACATCAATACTATAACGACTTGTTAGTCAATAGAGCCAAACATCAATACTATAACGACTTATTAGTCAATAGAGCCAAACATCAATACTATAACGACTTATTAGTCAATAGAGCCAAACATCAATACTATAACGACTTATTAGTCAATAGAGCCAAACATCAATACTATAACGACTTGTTAGTCAATAGAGCCAAACATCAATACTATAACGACTTATTAGTCAATAGAGCCAAACATCAATACTATAACGACTTATTAGTCAATAGAGCCAAACATCAATACTATAACGACTTATTAGTCAATAGAGCCAAACATCAATACTATAACGACTTATTAGTCAATAGAGCCAAACATCAATACTATAACGACTTATTAGTCAATAGAGCCAAACATCAATACTATAACGACTTATTAGTCAATAGAGCCAAACATCAATACTATAACGACTTATTAGTCAATAGAGCCAAACATCAATACTATAACGACTTATTAGTCAATAGAGCCAAACATCAATACTATAACGACTTATTAGTCAATAGAGCCAAACATCAATACTATAACGACTTATTAGTCAATAGAGCCAAACATCAATACTATAACGACTTATTAGTCAATAGAGCCAAACATCAATACTATAACGACTTATTAGTCAATAGAGCCAAACATCAATACTATAACGACTTATTAGTCAATAGAGCCAAACATCAATACTATAACGACTTATTAGTCAATAGAGCCAAACATCAATACTATAACGACTTATTAGTCAATAGAGCCAAACATCAATACTATAACGACTTATTAGTCAATAGAGCCAAACATCAATACTATAACGACTTATTAGTCAATAGAGCCAAACATCAATACTATAACGACTTATTAGTCAATAGAGCCAAACATCAATACTATAACGACTTATTAGTCAATAGAGCCAAACATCAATACTATAACGACTTATTAGTCAATAGAGCCAAACATCAATACTATAACGACTTATTAGTCAATAGAGCCAAACATCAATACTATAACGACTTATTAGTCAATAGAGCCAAACATCAATACTATAACGACTTATTAGTCAATAGAGCCAAACATCAATACTATAACGACTTATTAGTCAATAGAGCCAAACATCAATACTATAACGACTTATTAGTCAATAGAGCCAAACATCAATACTATAACGACTTATTAGTCAATAGAGCCAAACATCAATACTATAACGACTTATTAGTCAATAGAGCCAAACATCAATACTATAACGACTTATTAGTCAATAGAGCCAAACATCAATACTATAACGACTTATTAGTCAATAGAGCCAAACATCAATACTATAACGACTTATTAGTCAATAGAGCCAAACATCAATACTATAACGACTTATTAGTCAATAGAGCCAAACATCAATACTATAACGACTTATTAGTCAATAGAGCCAAACATCAATACTATAACGACTTATTAGTCAATAGAGCCAAACATCAATACTATAACGACTTATTAGTCAATAGAGCCAAACATCAATACTATAACGACTTATTAGTCAATAGAGCCAAACATCAATACTATAACGACTTATTAGTCAATAGAGCCAAACATCAATACTATAACGACTTATTAGTCAATAGAGCCAAACATCAATACTATAACGACTTATTAGTCAATAGAGCCAAACATCAATACTATAACGACTTATTAGTCAATAGAGCCAAACATCAATACTATAACGACTTATTAGTCAATAGAGCCAAACATCAATACTATAACGACTTATTAGTCAATAGAGCCAAACATCAATACTATAACGACTTATTAGTCAATAGAGCCAAACATCAATACTATAACGACTTATTAGTCAATAGAGCCAAACATCAATACTATAACGACTTATTAGTCAATAGAGCCAAACATCAATACTATAACGACTTATTAGTCAATAGAGCCAAACATCAATACTATAACGACTTATTAGTCAATAGAGCCAAACATCAATACTATAACGACTTATTAGTCAATAGAGCCAAACATCAATACTATAACGACTTATTAGTCAATAGAGCCAAACATCAATACTATAACGACTTATTAGTCAATAGAGCCAAACATCAATACTATAACGACTTATTAGTCAATAGAGCCAAACATCAATACTATAACGACTTATTAGTCAATAGAGCCAAACATCAATACTATAACGACTTATTAGTCAATAGAGCCAAACATCAATACTATAACGACTTATTAGTCAATAGAGCCAAACATCAATACTATAACGACTTATTAGTCAATAGAGCCAAACATCAATACTATAACGACTTATTAGTCAATAGAGCCAAACATCAATACTATAACGACTTATTAGTCAATAGAGCCAAACATCAATACTATAACGACTTATTAGTCAATAGAGCCAAACATCAATACTATAACGACTTATTAGTCAATAGAGCCAAACATCAATACTATAACGACTTATTAGTCAATAGAGCCAAACATCAATACTATAACGACTTATTAGTCAATAGAGCCAAACATCAATACTATAACGACTTGTTAGTCAATAGAGCCAAACATCAATACTATAACGACTTATTAGTCAATAGAGCCAAACATCAATACTATAACGACTTATTAGTCAATAGAGCCAAACATCAATACTATAACGACTTATTAGTCAATAGAGCCAAACATCAATACTATAACGACTTGTTAGTCAATAGAGCCAAACATCAATACTATAACGACTTATTAGTCAATAGAGCCAAACATCAATACTATAACGACTTGTTAGTCAATAGAGCCAAACATCAATACTATAACGACTTATTAGTCAATAGAGCCAAACATCAATACTATAACGACTTATTAGTCAATAGAGCCAAACATCAATACTATAACGACTTATTAGTCAATAGAGCCAAACATCAATACTATAACGACTTATTAGTCAATAGAGCCAAACATCAATACTATAACGACTTATTAGTCAATAGAGCCAAACATCAATACTATAACGACTTATTAGTCAATAGAGCCAAACATCAATACTATAACGACTTATTAGTCAATAGAGCCAAACATCAATACTATAACGACTTATTAGTCAATAGAGCCAAACATCAATACTATAACGACTTATTAGTCAATAGAGCCAAACATCAATACTATAACGACTTATTAGTCAATAGAGCCAAACATCAATACTATAACGACTTATTATCCTTATGCGAGCCAATCCTTTGTGTGTCCAAACTGTCTCAATACACTTGTCTTAATCCTTAAAACCCCCATCCTCTTTCACTCCACAACGCTTTCTTAAAATTAACTCGCTAAGAAGTACGATGCCTTCATCAGCATCTTATCAGCTGATAATAATATGATGAAGGCACATCTTAGGCGATTAACACACGGCACCGCCAACCGCCGCGGTAGGCGGTCTCATGTCGCATTGGCCTCTATGAAATCCGCTGATACCTAACAGACGTACACCGCCCGACCGCGCGGTCGAATTGAACCGCCTTACTTATTAACAAGTAAACCTTGAAAACTTTGAAATTTACAGTAAATGATTAATTTTCGATGTCCTGTTAATTTTTGGTGAAAATACTTCGGTAATAAATATTTTAAATATAGTTTGAATTTGGAAATAAAACTTAATATCTTGCCTCATGACCGAAACCCCGACCCCCGCGTGTATCTACGCTCTCACTCATCGACATTTGTACAGAGCTTCACTCTATAGGGCAAAGAGCCGCATGCGGCTCTCGACTGTTTGAATAACAATAAAAAGAAAAACAATTTACCTCTCCCTCATCAGTCGGCTCACTATGGAACGTAGTATTGGGATGTGACCTCGCAAACTCCTCCTGATCCAACGCTATGGTCGCCTGCATGCCGTCTTCACTCACAGTGACGATCCCAACGTCTTCGAGTCCTATGCCGAGGTCTGATCGATCATCATGCATGTCTGAACGAGGTAGCAGCTGGTCTGTGGCTATCTGATCGTCTAAGTCCGGTTGGGGGATACTGCTGTGGTGTAGAAGTGGTTGGGCTGAAAGAGAAAATAATGTTTATGGATTTTAAGCAGATTTGTCAGTTATGTATAGCGCGCGAGCGCCGCGGCTTGTTGTGATCATTGTCTTCATACACAAGTTAAGACATTAAAAAAAAACCACTCAAAACCACTCAACCACTGAAATTAGGTTCATGTAAACAAAGTTTTCATAGCAAGTTTTTATTAAGTTAACACTATTTAATATTCTACTTACGCGTATGCGAATGGTGTCCATGATCCTGCGTATGGTCATGCGCAGGCGACGCGGCGAACAGTAGCTCTGCTTCAGGGAACAGTTCCGATGCCGACGGAGAATCCACGCCCAGGTCTTCACATTCCTCCGACAAGGATTTCTGTGAAAGATACTCCTATTCGATACATGCGTATTATATTAATAAAACAGAAATTAAAACATAGAAAAATCATAATAAGAAAGAAATTGTGAAAAAAATGAGATGAGAAATGTCAAGAATATGATGATGGTCATGGTACTGCGATCATTTGCCAGTTCCGATTATGATATATAATGAGTGCATTATTAAAATTGTGAATTCGAAGACGTTATTGTCGCCATGCAGTGAAAACCTCGACAACCGGCTGTCATTCGTGGATCTTTGACTGTCGTTACGGGTCACAGGCTGGAAAGTCTGTCAACCAGTCTTACCAAGGGGTGTCGTATTACCCAGTAACTGGATTTTGGAGGTCAGGTAGGCAGTCACTCCATGTAAAGTACTGGTATTCAGCTGCATCTGGTTAGACATAGTTGGGAATATGCTAAGGAGAAGATGCAGTGAAAACCTCGTAAAGAAAACCTTTTTGTTTTTCTTTTTACAAATTTGTTGTCTAAAAAAACTTCTAAGATGCTTCTAATGTCTTCTATTGATGATAAGAGAACGTCGTACAAAGTCAATGACGGCCATTTTTCGGACAGTTTTTAACTTCCCCTGTAAAATAACGTTCACGTTTATTCGTTCGGAGGTTTTCACTACACGACGACAGAAACTGTTTATGCACAATATTAAGTTCTTTTGATTCAGTAACTTAATTTAAAAAAAGACGCATTACCTGTAATCGCAACTCATGTTCCAGTATAGCATATTTATGCCTCAAAGCGGCGGCGGACACGTGGGTCAGACGATGTTGTCTATGGTGCGATCCGTCCTTTTTCTGCACAACCTATACCAGTAAAATTAATATTAGTATTGTTTTTATTACTAAGGAATTGATTAGGAAGGAAATAACTTTTCTACTGATATTGAGAGGAGGAATATTTTTATTTTATTAATATATCCAGTTTTTTTTTTTTGGGGTTTATTTAATTATGAGACTTTATATTTTGGTTATAAATTAATTTTCCAATACAGACGAAAGAATAATTTTAAGCATAAAGCTACAGTGATGAATCATTTTCAAAGCCTACATAAATGATACCTGCCCAACATAATGAATGGTTCCGATGACGGCAAAGCAAAGCTTTCCATTTTAAACACATTTTTATAAGAACAAGAATATACCTTATTACTAACACATTAAGATTGAATTCCACAACAACTAATGAAGGAAACTTTTCAATTACAATGAACCGAATGAAAGGGACATGCTTTATAATGCGGGAAAAGACTTGACAATGGATAGTATAGTTGGATAGACGTTTTTTCATCATGCAAAAATTATAAACTAGACGCTAGAAATTGTTGTTGAAATGAAGCTTACTCCGAGGTCAGGAGTTATGACAAAATAAAAGACAAAGACTATTAATGAAGAGGGGAGGCAGTAATTAATAAACACCTAATAATGTTTCGTCCGTGTTCGATTAGCGCCGATGCCGGGTACATCATGTAGAAGTGACATTTTCATCGGTGACATTTTCATAAGTGACATTTTCATCAGTGACTTTTCATAAGTGACTCTTTCATAAGTGACATTTTCATAAGTGACATTTTCATAAGTGACCTTTTTATAAGAGTTGTTTTAGTTGAAAACAAAGTTTTTTAGTGGTGTTGTACTGGAAAAGTATCAAGTAACTTAATTTTGTATTTTAAGGATTACAACCGTGTTACCGCCGCGAGAATATGCGATCGTCGCGTGCATAATTATGTGACTTTTGTTTGGAATACTGGAAAACGCCCTCTGTCGGCGCGACCACGCGGTCAGGTTCACCGAACAAAAAGTTCGAACGATCTTGTATTCGCGCGACGGTCACTCTTAAATAAGACGCGGGGTCAAAGTAATCGCCGCGCGAATACGCGATTGTCGCGTGCGTACGTCACTTTTTGTTCGGAAAACGCCCTCTGACGGCGCGACCAGGCATTCAGGTTCACACAAAAACATATGACCGATACGGTCGCGTATTCGCGCGACAATCGCTTTTAAATAGGACAATTTGAAATCGTATGGATATCTAACGCGCACGCAGGACTAAATTTCAATACTATACCAAACTGTCCATCGTCTGCTCAGCGCCTTACAGTGCCAAGTTGTTACTTTGACACATCGAATTTTAGAGACTGTCATACAGGTATGCTTGACAGAGACAACGCTATCTCTAGAGTCAGACTGTTTCTAAACTGCATCCGTCACACTAAGCGGCCATTCACACAGCGTTGCACTGCACTATATTTTACGGTTATAAAAATTTTAAAACACGTCAACATCTCACTGTTCATTCGGTTAAGAACAAATGCAGTATGAAACAGACATATTGTGATCCCAAAATTATACAGTAAAATATCGCCGCAATATTATTACGCCTTGTGAACGTAGCCACAGGTGAATACAGATGGTTTACTCCGAGTTTTAGGTATGAGAAGATATCAGAGGATATAAGAGTTACGCGATAGAAAGAGAGGCATCTTCTAGCTGAATATAACTTTAATAATTAGCACTGTGCGACCTGAATTGCACTTTATTTTGTGGTAGCGAGAATCCCTTTTCATTAAAAGCTTTTATTTAACTTCACTTGTATGTATGTCCTGGAATATTGCAATCAATTTTTCACCCACTTCCACTGAAGCTTTCTGTCTGAAATTTGGCATACGTGTTTCGTTCTCGTGACAATGCATGATTATTAAAATTAAAAACTTTTTTATTTTTATTTATTAATTAAATGATTTTGCGGAGTGAACCATCTGTGACGTAGTCTAACTGTACTTTTGCTATTTCTCTCGTAACGTCACATCTACACGATGCATAATCAAAACGGCACACCAACGAACGAAGAACAACTGACAAAAATAAATCGATGCGTGCATTCTACTAAAGAGGCGACTATTGGCCTGCGCAGACTGGCGGATAGGTCGGCAGAGAATTTTAAATGTATCAATTGAATTTGCTTATCCAATCGAAATAAGGTATACAGGGTTATTGGTTATACGTCGGCAATCCGTTAAGCGGATGTAGCAGAGGTCATTTGCAACTAAATGACCCCTGATGATCCCTATGCCAATGTCAACCATTTTTGAATAATTCTAAAAACATAAAATGTCAAATGACTCGAAAATTTTTGACATTTGCATTGGAGTCAAAGGGGATAATTTGGTTGTAAATGACCTCTCATCCGGATTGCCGACGTATAACCAATAAACCTGTTTATTTCGATGCTCGATGCTCCAGAGAAAACTGCGCTGCGATGCTCCAAGGTCGATCACCGAGCATTAAAATATATAGCTTATTTCGATTAGATAAATATTAAATTCAATTGATAAATTTAAAGTCTTCTGCCGTCCCGTCCGCCAGTCTGCGCAGGCCATAATTCTTTAGGTTATCAGCGTCGGTTCTACGATACGGTGTACCTGATGGTAGCCCTTATCGTCGCAATCTGACGCGTCAATATCGTAGCCGCATCGCGGCGAATCGTCGTGCGAACCGACCATGTACGACCTTTTTGAATCGACGTCGAACATCTTATCAAATATCCTTTGCGCCTCCATATCGGGACTGTATCTATCTGGGATCGGGTCCTGAAGTTGCAAAATGTGTCATACACGATTCGGTTTTTATAAACTTTGGAACTATGAACGAATATCATACATATATTTAGAGATAATAGTTCCAATGTAAATAAAGAAAGTGTACTTACAAGTACGGTGCGATCCATGTTGTCAGTTCGGACGACTTCTTCGTAGCTGTAGTCGTGCGGGTTGGCCGTTGCCGGGAGATGCCACGGCTCTCCTTCAGGACTTGACCCTCGCTCCGGCTTCATTTCCTCACGGCCTTCGGTTCTCCAGGGGGAACTGTTGGCTCTGGTCTCAATTAGCTCGGGTGGTGTGGGCGCAGGGGCCGGCGAAGCCGTACTGTCTGGCGGTTGTATGGTTGTAGTAGTCGCCAGATTGAACGCTTGCAGGTTATGAAGGGCTGCAGTAGGTAAGCGAACATGTCGCACCCCTGGACGAGTCAAGACTGGCTTCAGTCCAGCTGGGCCGATGAGGCGTTGTAAAAGTAAAGCGTTCGTCGCCCCACCCTCGCCACCACCGACTGTTAATAACTTCGGACCTCTGTTCGTCACTATAGCAATCTGCTGGCCGCCTTTGATCATCGATACAGGTAGTATGTAATTGGCAGGCATGAGGACGGCCGTGGAAGGTTTTCCAGACGTACCTCGAGCTACAGTGATCGTTTGTCCATCTGCCACAATGACATTTCGTTGTTGCGGCTGCGGACGAGGCTGAGGAGTTGGCGGTGCTGACTGTGCTGAGGTATCCTGTTCAAACGTTAACTTACGAACGACTTTACGTGGACTGTCTTGCGGTGAATGACTGTCAATACAACTTTCGTTACAGTCTCCCTGCGATGTGCCACAGCTGCTGTCTTCTGATCCCATCGTCCTGCAAGAATCGTCTGTAGGACTCAAGTCGCGGTTTCGACGATGACTCTTCTTGCGTTTAGATGACCCTGGATTCGAGGGCGGGTTAGTTCTTCGGCGTGGTGCCGGTTTATCTTTGTCCGGAGAATTTTCCACCTGTTCTTTGTATTCAGCTAAGATGTAAAGAATCCGTTGTGTAGTTTGTTCATCTTCTGCTGGCTTTTGAGTGGATGGCTTCGGAGGTGCTGTGTTTAGTTTTAGTGTATTCGGCGGATTGGATGACGCTTTCGGTCTTGATTTGGACTTCGAGCTAGATTTTGATTTTGATTGAGCTGGCGTGTCGGAAGATGTTGACGGTTCACTGGTGACAGTGTGAGGAATCTGTGACGATGACGAAGGCGATGAGTCGACTATTCCCGAAGAGTCTGGAGACCGTACGAAGGTAGATGTTGTGGGTGTAGGAGTTGAAGCTGGTGCCGGGGTCGCAGCTTTCCTATTCACATAAGCCACGTTCAAAGGTTGTGTGTTACCAATGGAGTAAAGAACTTGATGTTGTTTGTGTGGCGCTGGCGTTGAGCGTGATGGCTCTGCGGACGCCGCACTGGTAGAAGCAGAAACTGCAGCTTCTGCAGCCTTTTCTTTCTTCTTTTTAGATTTTGATTTTGGCTGCACTGTGCTTCTCTCCTTTACTTGCTCCAAGACCAGGTCGAATTCTCTGAGCTGTTCCAACGTTGACGAGCTCATAGACTCAGTTGAGGACTGACTCTCACTTGGAGTAGCCTTGACAGGTGCTGGCCTGCTTGTAGTTGTTGTTGTAGTTGTTTGTGATGTTTGAGCTTGCGGCAACCTTATAGTCTGTTGGCCAAGCTGCGGAGCTGCTGTGAGGACTAACTGTTGGTACACAGGCTGGTTGGTCCCAGAGATGACATTACGCTGTATTTGGAAAAACGATGGTCTCACTACTCTCCCTCCAGACACCATCTGTGGGGCTTTGCTTAACATTGGCAGCTTTATGCGCATTTGCGTTAACACCGGCTGTGGTTGAGGCGTATGTGCATTGTCATTCGCTGTCCCCATATGTGTATTATTCTCTTCAGTACCGTCCGAGTTAGAGTGCGTTTGATTTTGTGGAACAATCTTTATTATCGACGGCTCAATCTCGCTCTGTTGTTTTTGGTTAGAATCGTCGACGAGGTCTGAACTCGGCACTGTGATTAGGTTGATAGTTTGTCCGCCTGCGAGGTTCACAGGTATTTGTCGAGTGTATATCACGCCACCATGGAGGTTCATTGGTGACATTGTTTGTTTTAGTTGTTGGACTAAGTTCGGTTGAGCTTGTGAAGTTGCAGGCTTCCTTAACAGTAGCGGTGGACTTCCAATCTGACTGATATGCTCTAAACTCATAGCATTGTCATTTGCTTGACAGTCTGGATTGTCATCGTTAGATGCTAAAGCATTGCCATTGCTGATTTCGTTCTTCTGTCCGCCATCTTGGTACACTTGTTTACCAAAGGCTTGGTTGAATTTCGGCAAACTCGTACCTTTCTCAGGACCAGGAGTTTTGGGTGACGAGTTTTGTATGAATTTTGCGTAATTTTCTTCGTATATAGAACGTGATTTTATTTCTGCGTCTTTATTATTTGCAACGTTATGCGTAGGACTTAGTTCTTGGGAGTCTATTTGTTTCGACTGCGTCGGTTGAAGGTTTGGTGTCTCAACTGGTTGTAATCTTAGTACCATGCTTCGTTGATGTGGTCCATTCAACTGTATAGCTTTTCCATCAGCAGATTTACAAACAAACTGCACCATTTTCTGTTCGTTTCCTCCTTGAGCGTTTGTTAGATTCGTCAGAAGATTGACTCTTTTTAGCAGCTGTCCGGTGTTTGCATTCTTTTGATGTCCTGCGTTTACAATATGAAGCAGTTGATTGCCTTGTTGTAATCCTCCATCGACTAAGGATAAACCGCTGAAGGAGTTGGTCTGTTGTGTAGGCGTGCCGTTTGAGGTCGGGCCAGAAGGTACAGTCTTATTTTGCACAATATGTAATACTGGCGTAGAATTCGGTGCGTTTATAACCGACTGTTGAGTATTATCAACTAATGTGATTTGTGGGTGGTTCCCTGAAGAACTTTTGCCTTGCACTATATGCAGAACTTGCGGCGTGTGCGTATTCGACGTTTGTTGATTGTTTTCCGACGCATTTGTCTGATTGAGCGGCGGTGGCAGTATTTGGGCTAAGGCTTGTTGCAAAGCCATTGCATTGATTGATGTAGTTTTTTGGAAGTTGTTTGACGATTGGCCTGCAGTGACGCCGCCTTGCCTTAGCTTTTGGGATATCATATTTACTAGGGCTTGCGCTCTATTACTTGATAAAGCGTCTGCGGCTGAGGAAATTCCGGCTGCGTTCATCGCATGTGCAATTTGATCCGACTTATCATGCGAACCATTCTGTTGCTGCTGCTGTAGCAGCTGATGCTGCTCTTGTTGTTGTTGCTGTTGCTGAACCTGCTGTTTCTGCTGTAACTCTTGTTGCTGTTGCTGCATCTGTTGTTTATGCTGTAACTCTTGTTGTTGTTGCTGCATTTGTTGTTTTTGCTGTAACTCTTGCTGTTGCTGAATCTGTTGTTTCTGCTGTAATTCTTGTTGTTGCTGCATTTGTTGTTGTTGCTGCATTTGTTGTTGTTGCTGCATTTGTTGTTGTTGCTGCATTTGTTGTTTTTGCTGTAACTCTTGTTGTTGTTGCATCTGTTGTTTCTGCTGTAACTCTTGCTGCTGTTGCATCTGTTGTTTCTGCTGTAGCTCCTGCTGTTGTTTTATTTGTTGCTTTTGCTGAAACTGCTGTTGTTTTTGTTGCTTCAATTGCTGTTGTTTGAGCTCTTGTTGTTGCTGTTTTTCTTGTTTCAATTGTACCAGCTGCTGTTGCTTTAGTTCCTGTTGTTTTTGCTGCTGCTGTTTTAGCTCTTGTTGTTTCTGCTGTTTTTGTTTTAGCTCTAGTTGTTTCTGCTGTTTCAATTCTAGCTGTTGTTGTTGTTTCAATTCTTTTTGTTTTTGCTGCTGGTGTTTCAGCTCTTGTTGTTTCTGTTGTTTTAGCTCTTGTTGTTGTTGTAGCTGTTGTTGCTTTAAGTCTTGCGCCCGTTTCAGCTCTAGTAGATGCTCCTGCTGCTTTTGCATTTCCTCTTGTTGCTCCTGTTGTTGTTTTAGCTCCTGTTGTTGTTTTAGTTCCTGTAGACGCAACTGTTGTTTCTGTTCCTCCTGTTGCTGCTTCAACTGCAGTTGTTGCATCTCCTGTAACTTTTGCTGTTCTTGTTCTAGCTGCAATTCTATTTGCCTTTGTTGGAATTCTTGTTGCTGTTGCTGCTCTTGTTCAAGCTGTTGCTGTATTAATTTTTGTTGTTGCTGATATTGCTCCTGTTGTTGTTCTTGCTGATATTGTTCCTGCTGCTGTTGTTGTTGCTGCTGCTGATGTAACTGTTGCTGCATTTGCATATGTTCTTGCTGCTTCAGATGTGGATACGCTTCAGGTACAGATTGCTTGTCTGTATAATTGTACATCATAGTAACATTTGAATTCGGCTCCAGTGGGGTTATATGAGAATAATCAACGCTGTTCATCATATTCTTTTCATACAATGGTGGATACTCACCGTTTTCGTAATTATCGTTTATCTCTTCTTTAATTTCAGGTGTCTCTTCCATTTCTATTTTGATTTCTGGTTTAATATCCACATCAACAGTATAATTACTACCCATTGGATAGTTCATGGCTTCACGTCCATGGGGCGGCAGCGGCATTGACTGGATATGTTGCACGTATTCTTGCGCTAAAGGCATACTTAAATCAGCAGTCGTGAGTTCTGTATATTCAGTTTTAATAACAGACTGGTCATCGCCGGTGCTGTTTTCAGCGGAACATTGAGACGGACTAACATTGGACACTTGAGTGACTCGAGGATCGCATGTCACTGGGTTTTGTGCGGCTGCACTGACAGGTAATTGACCGACTTGAACAACCTGAACAATAGCTTCAAATGGTGGGGGATGTATAAAATCTGGGTGAGTAAGGCCATATGGAAAGTCTGACGAGTTAAACAGTCCATTCGAATACGACATGTCATCTTTTTCTTGCTGTTTTATCCAGTCGTAACTTAATTCAGTCATGTTCTTTTTGAAAAAGGATCTGACTTTATCCTTCATTTGAATGCATTTGATGTTAGAATATAACTTCTCTATTTCAAGTTTGTTTGTAAAATTAATTGTATTATGCACACGTTTACAGTTACCATAGTTTTCGGACAGTAAAAGCGGCTGAGTTTGTTTTACGTCCGACAGAGTCGCAGCCGAAAATTTTGTACCACATCCGTCCTCCAAATTTTGTATGACTCTGCCGGACCCCTCACCAAAACCCATATTGAAATTGGTTTCAATAACATCACAAGATTTATAGTTTGATTCATTGTAATCTGAATCAATTTCTTCGGCCAATGTCTGAATACTTGGATGATGTATTATATTTTCTTCTTTTTCCATATCAGTAAATAAAGTCTCGTCCTTTTCAGTTTCAGATTGTTCAACATTACAAATGCCTTTTATAGGCCATGACTGTAATATTTGTTGCACGTCTATGTATTCTTTGTGGAATGGCCGCGAGTAAGAAAATTTTACGGAACTGCAATATTCGAGCAGTTGTTTGAATTCTTTACCGTACCCTGATTCTCCTATGGCTGTTACGTTAATTTTAGGCGAGTCTATATGCTTGCCTTTTCTGTACTTCTTCTCATAAATCTTTACATCTGTCATGTCAATTTTACGCTTCCTGTTTTTCGTGCCACTGAAGAAGCAATTGAAAACTAAGCCATGTGGATATTTCTTTGAATACGTTTTCCTTGGGACGTTGACCTTAATATCAATTTCTTCTATTTGACCATCTTCGCCTATTTGTTGTGTTATTAGTATATTTTCTTCAGGTGATTTCTCATCTTCGCAATCCATCAACGAGCCAGAATGTTGACCACATAAGACGTTACTTTCAAGTGACTTTAAATTCGTATCTTGATTCTGAAAAAGTACAAATTCTCGGGTTCCCAGTTCTCTCAATTCTTTGTTTGACGCTTCATTTTCAATGTGTGATACTGGGTCGTGTTCCGACACCTCATTCACCTGGCTAATAACACTTGCGAGAACTACTTGAGCCATCTCTTCATCAAGTATTTCATCACTACGCATTTCAACGATTTCTTCGACTAAGTAATTATCGTCGATTTCGTTCACATAGAAACGAGTTTCATCTTTGCTTTCTATTAAGATTTCTTGTGGCTTATGACCCTTCTTTATACGTTTTACAAGTACAATTTCATTTTTGTTTCTCCTACTTAAGATATCATTTTCGTCAATAGTTATTACACTGGTTTCTGCAACCGTATTTTGTTCAGTTTCAGATTGTATCACTTCAAGTATTTTATCTTCTTCATTACCAATAGTTTCATCGACTTCTTCACAAATAACTTCAACGTCAAAATCTATCACTATATTATTCTTTTTCGCGCCATTGTGAATAATTGTGCTGTGTTCTAAACAACCCCTGACGAGATCTGATTTTGCAAAATTGTTATCAGCGTTTTCGACCATATTTCCACTGAGTTTTTCACATGTTATTTCTACGTCAATTCCTGTTTTAGCGTTTTCACATATATCCAGGACTATGTCTGTCTTATCTTGTTTTGTATCAGGTTCCTTAGAAGCATTTTCAATTGTCATTTCTGTCTCTTCCAGAATACTGTCAGTGTCTTCAAACATAATTTTCAATGTCGATTCAATCTCTTTGAATTTATTATCCACATCGTTATAATTATTCGTATATACTTTCTCTGTTTCAGTCTCTATTAGTTTTCCATCAGCGAGTTTAAAAATAGTTTCTGTTGCCTTTTCTGCCTCCGAACATTGCGTGTCAGCGTTGTTACAAATGTCTTGTATGACCATGTCAACGTTTTTGCAAATATCTTCCACAACTACTTCAGGCTCTTTTAGATTAGTTTCATATTTATATATTTCTGTAGCTTCCATTATATCAGCGTTTTCGGAATTATTTTCTAATCCCATTTCTGGCTGTTGCAATGTGTCGTTGTTGGTACTAATATCTTTAATGACTATTTCTGATCCTTCTATTAGTGTATCATATTCTATTTCTGACTCTACCTGTTTTGTGTTAGTTTTTTCAGAAATTTTATGTAAGGTCATTTCTGGCTCTTGCAATTTTTCCATGACTGATACTGGCTCTTTTAGTTTTGTTTCCGTGTCTATTATTGGCAGTACAAGTTTCTCTTCAGCGTATTGACAAATAACTTCCACGACTATTTCGGGTTCTTCTAAACTTGTATCTGATTCTTTTTCTATTTCAATTTCTATCAGTTTTGCGTCAGCGCCTTCACAAATATGTTCTGTTGCCAATTTAGTGGCATCGTTGTTAAAAAAGTCTGCCATGGCAGTTTCAGGCTCTTCTAGTTTTTTATCCGCTTTTTTTCCTGTCACTGGCAGTATAAGTTCTTCATCGGCGTATTGACAAATTACTTCCATGACTATTTCAGGTCCTTCTAGACTTGTATCAGCTTCATTAACTATTTCTGTTATTTTCATATTAGTGTCAACATCTTTATAAACATTTTCCGTAGGTGTTTCTGATCCGGACAATTTTGTGCCTTCCATGACCACTTCAGGCTCGTCTAGTCTTATTTCAGATTCTTTTTCTGATTCAGTGTCTACTAATATTGCAACAGTGTCGTCACAAATATTTTCTGTTGCTACTTCTGGCTCTGCCATTGTTGTGTCAGCGTTGTTGCAAATGTCTTTGTCAATTTCTGGCTCTTCTAGATTTGTACCGACTTCTTTTTCTATTTCTGTCGTTTCAATTTCAGTGTCAGCGTCTTCGCAGACATTTTCCTTGGGCATTTCGGGCTCCGTCATTTTTGAGTCAGTGTTGTCGCAAATGCCTTCCATGACCATTTCTGGGTCGCCTAGTCTCGAATCAGCTTCTGTTTCGGTATTTACTAAAACTGCATCAGTGTCTTCATAAATATTTTCTATTGCTATTTCTGGCTGTTCTATATTTGTATCAGTTTCTATTTCTGTCGTTTCAAGTTCAGTCCCAGCATCTTCGCAGACTCTATCCGTAGTCATTTCTGACTCGGACAATCTTGTTTCTGTGCCGTCACTAATGCCTCTAATGATAGATTCTAGCTCTTCTAGATTTGTATCAACTCCTATTTCAGTCGTTTTAAGTTCAGTGTCTTCCCAGGCATTTACGGTAGGCATTTCTGACTCATCTAACTTTGTGTCGGCGTCGCCACAAATGCCTTCCATGACCATTTCTTGTTCGTTTGGTTTCGCATTGCCTTCATTTTCTGTTTCGGTATTTACTAATACTGCATCAATGTCTTCACAAATATTTTCTATTGCTATTTCTGGCTTTTCTAGATTTGTATCAGTTTCTATTTCTGTCGTTTCAAGTTCAGTCTCAGCGTCTTCGCAGACTCTTTCCGTAGCCATTTCTAATACGGCCAATCTAGTGTCAGTCTCGTCACTCATGCCTACAATGATAATTTCTGGCTCTTCTAGACTTGTATCAACTTCTATTTCAGTCGTTTCAAGTTCAGTGTCTTCCCAGACATTTACGGTAGGCATTTCTAACTCATCTAACTTTGTGTCGGCGTCGCCACAAATGCCTTCCATGACCATTTCTTGTTCGTTTGGTTTCGCATTGCCTTCATTTTCTGTTTCGGTATTTACTAATAATACTGCATTAGTGTCTTTACAAATATTTTCTATTGCCAATTCTGGCTCTTCTAAACTTGAATCAGGTTCTATTTCAGTCGTTTCAATTTCAGTATCTTCGCAGACATTTTCCGTAAGCATTTCTGGCTCAGCGAATTTTGTGTCAGCATCGCTACAAATGTCTTCCATTACCATTTCTGACTGTTCTAGATTATTATCAGTTTCTATTTCTCTTGTTTCAATTTCAGTGTCAGTGTCTTCCCAGACATTTTCCGTAGGCACTTCTGGCTCGGCCAATTTAGTGTCACCGTCGCCACAAATGCCTTCCATAACTATTTCTGGTTTGTTTGATTTCGCATCGGTTTCATTTTCTATATCTACTAATATGGCATCAGTGTGTTCACAAATGTTTTCTATTGCCCTTTCTGGATCTGCCATTGTGTCAGCGTTGTTGTAAATGTCTTCGACAATTCCTGGACCTTCTAGATTTATATCAGCTTCATTTACTATTTCTGTCATATCCATATTTGTGTCAGAGTCTTCACAGACTTTTTCCGTAGGCATTTTGGACTCCACCAATTTTATGTCAACGTCACCACAAATGTCTTCAAGTACAATTACTGGCGCTTCTAGTTTTGTATCAGATTCTATTTCAACCTCTGACGTTTCTATTTCAGTGTCAGCCTCTACGCAGACATTTTGCATAGGCATTTCTGGCTCAGTAAAATTTGAGTCAGTGGCGCCACAAATGCCTTCCATGACTATTTCTGGCTCGTCTAGTTTTATAACGGCTTCTTTTTCTATTATAGTATCTATAAATATTGCATCCGTGTTTTCACGCATTATTACTGACTCAGCAATTGATGTGTCAGCGTTTTTACAAATACCTTTTATGATAATTTCTGGGTCGTCAAGTTCTGTATCGGCTTCTATTTCGGTATCTACATGTTTTGAACGAGCTTCTTCACAAATATTCTCTGTTACCATTTCTGGCTCAGCGATTGTGGTGTCAGTATTATTTTCAATTATAATTTTTGGGTCGTCTGGTTTTGTACCGGCTTCTGTTTTTATTCCGGTGTCAACTAATATAGCATCGGTGTCTTCACAAATAATTTCCGTTATCATTTCTGGCTCAGTCAGTTTTGAGTTAGTGTCACCGCTAACGTTGTCTATGAATATTACTGGTTCTTCCAGGTTTTTATCGGTTTCCATTCCAGTATCTACCAGTTTTAAACAAGCATCTTCACAAATATTTTCTGTTAGAATTTGTGGTCCTGCCAGTTTTTTATCGGTTTCGTCACAAATGTCTTCCATGACGATTACTGTCTCGACTCGTTTTGTTTCAGCTTCACCACACGTATTCATTAAGGTCATTTCCATTTCCTTCAGTTCCGTTTCAGTGTCGCCACAAATGTCTTCTATGGCCATTTCTGTCGCTTCTATTTGGGCACCACCACCATGGAACCTTTTTTCAAGACCTACCTCTGTCTCCGTCAGTATTGCGTCACCGTTGTCTTGGATATTTTCACGATCTTTTACAGTCATACTTTCTGTATCCAGAGGAGTAACTTCATATGTCAATACGTCTTCAGTAATATTTACAATGTCAGATGAGGTTTCAACTTTTTCATTGATATTTTCTGTTGCTTTTGTCAGTTCACACGTGACATCAGTATTACCCTCACTGCCCCCTTTTGGTATTTCTTCCGCATCCAGTATACCCACTTCAGTATCTGTGGCAACATTTATTTCACCAGCGACTTGACACATATTTTCAATTTCAGGTATTGAATCTTCATCAAAGTGATCAGTGTCCAGCTCTGTCGCTTTAGGTACACCGTCAATTTGAAATTGAGGTCTTTCATTGTTAATATAAAATTCAGTCTGCATGAAATCTGCTGTGTGTATTATAGATACACTTATATCATCCTCACTTCCGTCTAAGCACGAAGTTCTAGAATCTACTTCAATAATGCTGTTTTCAAATGATGAGGCTTCCATTGTTTTATCGTAGTCAATCTCACTGACTTTCCAGGTATTATCAAGATCAGTGGTCATTAGATTTATTCCTCCAGTTTCAAAAAGTTTGTTAGCATCTTTACTTGGTTTCTGGCTCAAGTTATCACAAGTTTTTGGTATTTTACTACCTGTTACAATAGTTTCAAGAGACTTTCTTTTACGGTTTGGTGTAATTTGTCCTAAATTAAGTTTCGATTTCAGTCTAGCAGAATTTATTTGGTCTAAAATGGAGTGATTATGGAAGAGCTTCAATACTAAAGCTTTGAGTGGCAATACATTATTTTGATTTAGTATAAGACTATCACTAATACTTGCTGCGTTGCATCTTTCGATACTTCTATGATCTTGGATCGAACTGTTCTTATGTTGCAAATGGATCTTAGGCTTAGTCAAAAGCCGTTCTGTCTCGCAGGTCGATCTTTCAGAAGTTGCAACTTTTTCTCCAGTCACCTTAACCTTGCGATTGCACAATGAAGCAATAGTTTCGTATGCTTCCATTACTGGTGAATTACTTCGGTCAATTTGATCAATAGTTTGAGTCTCAAATAGGTAACAATTGTCAAGAATTGAAAAAGAACCACTGCGTGATAATGGCACTATGTCAATTGCGTTGTCTTCAAATATATTGCCTTGGATGTCAATATCAATTATATCATCAGACTGTTCAGCGTCCTGTTCATTGGCTTTCTCAGCATAACTTCGAACAAGCTCGTCACAGCGAACTAATTTAATGAAGCATTTTTTAAGCAATTTCAGATTTTCATATTTCATCACAAGTTCGTCGCACCTCGTTAGTTTCACAAGACAGTCTGGTAAGATTGGGATTTGCGGCGAAATATCGTTGCTAACAGAATTTCCGGTATCAGCAACAAGAGGTGCGCCAGCAAAGGAAAGCAACAAGTCGTCAGATTGTGTGGAATTCTCGGCAAGATCTTCTATACCGAGATCTCTAAACAGTAAGTGTTTGAATTCATTGATCTTTGCTTCGACTGGTATCGGGCTACTCTTTTGGACTGGTTTAAATAGTTCGACAGTCTTGTCTTTGAGAGTCTTTGGATCATTTAGTTCTAAGAATGGTATCAGTCCAATGATAGTATTTTCTTCGTCGCTATTTTCAACATGTATAAAGTCTGCGTCGTCGTTAGATGAATCGTCGATTTCAATTATGTCTACTGGTTCTTGCTGTGTAGGTTTTGTATGCGGTGATTCACCAGCTAATACTTGGTCTATTGGTTGAACGATCTGTTGAACATGTGGTTTGGCGATGGTTACGACTTGTTCAACATCAGGTTCAACATCTGGTAAAATTTTAGGTTCAACATCAGACCGTATAATATGTTCATCAGATTGCATAACAGGTTGAACGTCAAGTTGAGAATCAGACTGAATCACAGGTGTTACATCAGGTTCAATCATAGGTTGAACATCAGGTTGAGTTATAGGTTGAACATCAGGTTGAGTTATAGGTTGCACATCAGGTTCAATCATAGGTTGAACATCAGGTTGAGTTATAGGTTGTACATTAGTTTCAATCATAGGTTGAACATCAGGTTGAGTTATAGCTTGTACATCAGGTTCAATCATAGGTTGAATGTCAGGTTGATTAATAAGTTGCACATCCGCCTTAACTATAAGTTGAACACCAAGCTGAGGTACATCATCAGACAAAATATAAGGTTGAATAACGGATTGCTTATTGGTCTGACTTTTAGTTTGAACTTCAGGTTGTAATTCAGACTGAATAATAGGTACGATAGCAGGTTGATCATTAGTTGTTTGTCTGTCAGGCCTTTTCATAGGTTGAACATCAGTTTGTTCATCATTTTGAACATCCGGCTGAATTATAGGTTGTTCATCAGGCTCAGTGATAGGTTGGACATCAGGTTGAATTAAAGGTTGATCCTCTGACTGAATTATAAGTTGTACATCAGATTGAATTGCAGGTTCGATAACAGGTTGTTGGTCAGGCTGATTTATAAGTTGAACATCAGTTTGAACATCCGCCTGAATTATAGGTTGCACATCAGGCTTAGTGATAGGTTGAACATCAGACTGTATAATATGTTCATCAGATTGAATAACAGGTTGAACGTCACGTTGAATTTTAGGTTGATCTTCTGACTGAGTTATAGGTTGTTCATCAGACTGAATAATAGATTGAACTGCAGACTGAATCACTGGTAGTACATCAGGATGACTCGTAGGTTGTGCATCAGACTGAATAAAAGGTTTTACATCAGGCTGTATTACAGTCTCAGCATCTTGAGTTACAGGTTCAACAACAGGCTCAGTTATGGGTTGAACAACTGCAAGTTCTTCCATATTCTTTGTTAGTTTGTATGTTTGCAACGGGACATCAGGTAACCCTTCTTTCATCAGATAAGTTTCAATTGAAGTTTCGATTTCATCCTCATCTTCAGACTTTTGTAAATCCTCTTTTTTTAATTTCACAACACACTTTTTATCAAATAACTTCTGATGATTTTCCAGTAAGTTTTTCTTCATCGTTTGTACTTGATATTTTCCAAATTCAGTATTGAAAGACTGATGATCAGTATCTTCGTCTGAGTCGCTAAGTAAATCTATGGTGTCAACGACGACTCCAGGTGACGCATTCGCTTTCAAACGTATTTCATGTATATGAGACTCTAATACTTGGTCGGGTTTTAACTTTAAAGTAGTGGACATTTGTTTTATATTCAAAGTGTACCGCTTTCTTTTGGACACGTTGCTCAAAAGAACCGATTTCAGTGCTGGGTCCGAAAATAATGAATTAGTATCCATGTTCATTTGACCATGAACAGTTGCCTTGAATACTTTACCACAAGGCAGCTGAATTCGCACGCATTTCTTCAATGGATCTCCTCTATTTAAATGTGGTAAGTCTTGGATTATTATAGCGTCCATGTAAGATTGTGGTATGTCATCTTTCAATCCATTTTTCCTTTTTTCTTGACTATTGATTTTGCCACCTTTTATAAGTACTTTGCTTTCTGGCATTGTGTAATTTGGTTCTTCGTCGTCTTCGTCAATACAGATGACTTCTTCCTCAATATCTACAGTCTTTTCCTGATTTTTTGTTTCATCGTTGTTAATTTTAGGGTCAGTAGTATTTTGTTTTACTGAGTTGACTGGTGCTATCACTCCGGAAGTTTGCCTGTCCGGCGGAGAAGACGAACTTTCAATGACATCTTTTGAACTAAACATTATTTCATTGCACTCTAACTCTAAGCTTTGATTAACAACAGTGTCCTTTATTTTATCTTCTAATATCTTTACATAACTTTCAATTTCTTTATTGATATCAGTGTTTGTCATATTTTGTTCGGCCGTGGTATTTTTATCGGTATCTTTTATGACTGGTTCTACTACGGTTTCAGTTTTTTCGGGAGTCGTGTCATCCTCTTTATTAACTAATTCATTATTCTCATTTGCGTTTTCTTGAGTAATAACAGTAAAATCAATAATAGGTTTGTCAACACTCTCTGTTTGTAACAGCTGGTTTACTGTAGAATCGTTTTCTAAAATACTTGGACTCGGACAGTTTTCGATAGAGTCATACAAAGTGCGGTTCCTCCCAATATCTCCTAAAATGTCTTCTACATTAGGAATCTCCTGTAAGGGTGGTATAGGCTGGTCCGGAGTAATTACTTGAAGGATTTTAGAAGTTATTATTTCGTCCTCAATGTCTATCAAATCTGTCATCTCATTTGGCATTAACTCCTGAGGCTTTAGCTCAAATTTTCTATTAATTGTTATTTTTATTCCTTTAGTGTTTCTTTTAGGCTGGATTTTAGCGGCTTTCTTTTTTGCCTCCACTTTCTTGATTGTTTTGTTAAGCGTCTTTTTCGTAACTGGTTTCTTGACCACTTTCAGTTTATTTATGCTATCTCCGTAAGTACAATTTTCTAAAGATTTGTTATCACTTTCAGGAGGAGCAGGTTTTAGCCTAACTTTTGTTTTTCTAGGTACGGAGACTTTCTCAGCCACTTCTGTATCTACTTTCACGTCTTTGTTTGAGGATCGCAATATAATACGACGGCAAGAAGGTTTATCCTTATTTTCTTTGTAATTTTCGGTGTTGGTAGTTTTATCCGGTTTGTCTACTTTAGCAATTACTTTTGCTTCAACTGGGTCTTCTGTAGTCTTTACTTTGATTGGTTCTACAGTTCCGCTAGGAATTTTACTGTCATTTTTTGTATCAGATGCAGATTTTACTTTCTCGTATTTTTCTTGGACTGCTTTTGGAACTCTTATTATAATTTTTATAGATTTAAGCGGAGCATACGATAGTGGTATTGTTTTTTTATCGATTCGATGGCTAATATTTCGATTTATAATAGACAAACGTTTCTTCTGCAGTCGCTCCTGATCTTTTATAACTTCATTCATCAAATCTCGTTCAAACGATTTCCTTGTTTGACTTCTAGTAATCTTGGGTTCGATTTTCTCAAGCTTCTGTTTTTCCTGTACCTCAGATAGTACTTTCCTTTCACAAACGTTTTTATTAGAATTTATATCGACTTTCTCCTTTTCTGATTTAGGAGCATCATCATTCGGGACATCAACCGGATTAGTTTTGGGTTCTGATTTGGCGTCTTTAGTGTCAAGTACAACCGTCTTGTTTTGAACGACTTCATTTCTAATTTCTTCTTTACTTTTAGGAGTTTGAACAACAATTTCAGGTTTATTAGCAACCGTCATCAATGGTGCCGTCATTGGTGTCTTTGTATTAGACACAGTGATAGCATTACCTATGATTACTGGGTTCACAACGGGAGCGGCGAATTGCGTCGTCTGATAAAGCGCCATGTTTTGCTGGTTATTATACGTTACATATGTATTCCGAGTTACATTGGCCGCAAGGACCGGGGTTTGAACCGCGCAGGGTTGGTACACAATATCTGATCCGATAAGAACTACGTTTTTTAACGCAGTCTGTCTTGGCATAGTTGCCACAAATGTGTTAGTTTGATCTACTGTTCGCAATTGATCAGTATTGGCGTGATAGCTTTGATTTCTGCGATTTTTCGAAGGTGTAATCACAGTTTGAGGCATTTGGTGAACGGCAATAGTAGGTTGAACATTCTTTGCCTCATTGTTTATGTATTCAGGCGTTTTAATCACTGACTTAACATTGACAAATGCTGACGTATGCTGTTTTTGTACTGAAGAATCAAAAGCAGTCTTTGGGATATCACTTCTTACTTTCAGCTCTGGTTTTTTATGTGACGGTGTTGTATTAAGCACTGTTGGATTTAAGCGTTCCTCTTGAATGGCAGGTGTTATAGGCTTATTTATATTGTAAACTTTACCTTTTAGGCTATGCATTGGTGCTGTGTAATTGTCCTCATCGGATGATAATTCACCGATTTCTTGCCGCAAATCATCATCCATTAATTCCTCAAGCAGATCATAATCAGAATTTGGTATTCCTGAGATAAATGGATCCTCTTCCTTGTAATATGGAGCAGTAAATTGTTTCTCCTGATGTTTTACTGGTAATTTTTTAAGTACGTCTATTTGGTCTTTTGTTCCGTGGCTTGGTCTTTTCTCAGTCTGAATTTGCCGTTTTGGTGTTTCAGGTTGTATCGGCCTAGTTACGTTTGGATTCGCTTGTAGTACAGATGTGTTTGTTAAAGGTTTCTGAACCACCTTCCCTGGTGTTTTAGAAGACTTTTTTGTAGTCTTGATGACACTCTCCGTGTTCGATCGGCTCAGTACTGGAGGATGTGGACTCTGCGTCGACTCAGCGGTCAGTACTGGCTTTGACTGACCTTTCGATATTACGTTTGACATTTTTATTAGATCTCCAGTGGAATAAGCCTTAACTATCCTTTGGTTCCGCAAGCTTTCTGCTAGCGCTTTGTTATAGGCATCTTTGTTCAATGCCATATCGAGGGCTTTGGGGCCTCTGCTGGGTGTCTTGTGAGACAAAAGGGCGTCCATTACCTTCTCCCAATCCGTTTCTTCCTTAGGTTTGGCTACAGTTTCAGATTTGTGCTTGATGCTACTTTTAATTTCAATGTTGCTTAATATTTCAATCCTTTTAATAGGCTTTGGATCTACGGTCTTAGTACAATTAAGTTCAGTCTTGACCATATTCAAAGGTTTTATCTGTGGCATTCTTAAATCAAGATTAACATTCGATGGCTTTATGCTTGGACTAGGTTTCGTTACTTGTTTGATATTGACGTTGTTATATGTAATGTTAGGGGGTTCTAAAATCTTATGCTTGTTGGATGACTGACTAGTGCAAGGAACGGAATAGTTTGTTGAAGGCATGTGGCCTGTTATCGTTTGTGGGGGTTGAGCTTTCTCTTTGAGATGTTCCACTTTCGGTTTAATGTTCAGTTTGGTCTGCTGTCGCAATAGAGCAAGTAAGTCCTGTTGATCTCTTTCTGTTAGAGATGAAAACTTATTTGATAGAGTCGACTTCTCTCGAGGTCGTTCCACTTGAACGTTTTTGTATTGATTCTCAGGTTTGAGTGACTTTGAGATCTGGGTGGATAGCATATTGGCGATTATGGGATTCTGTTTTGCAGTATTGCTTACATGTTTTGGTTTATCAAATTTCTTCAGTAAGCTTTGGCTGTTTTCTGAATGGTGGTGTGCTGCTCTGTCACTTCTTGGTGTCACTGGCTCATTTTTAATTTGAAGACACTTCGCTGCCAATTTCTGTTCCATCAAAATTCGATTTATTTCCGCATCTGTAGGAGGATTTTGCAGCGTTTTACTCTGATATTCTATTAGTGCGTCTACAACTGTCGTTCCGTTCGCTTTTGGGTCCACTTTATTTTTGTGTAAATAACTGAGGCGTGAGAACGTGTTTAAAAAGTCTGAAGTTTTCTTCTGTGATTGTTTGGCACATTGTGGAGATGTGTTAGGTTCAGCCTTGATTTTGGGTTCTACAGGCGTCACCCTACTGATAGGTTTAATTTCCTTTTTGATATTTACATTTTTACTTGAATGAGCACCTGCTCCTGCATTAATTGATTCCTGTAGCTCCTTGAGAAAAATGTGGAAATTTTGTTGACTTGGTGAGTCTACAGATTTTTGTTTGTTCGGTACATTAGAACGTGACGAAGTGGCCTTCGATTCGGTACTTCCAACAGTAGTTTCTTTTTCTTGCGTTTGAGGCATTTTATACATATCTTGCATCGGTTTCTGTAAGTTAGGATTCGGAAACCTAGCCCCGCTTGTCTGAGTGTTATTCAATAAACAGTTATTGATCTTAGGACCATACTGTATAACCGGCCTTGCTATTCCATACGTTTTGGTGCTCAACAAGTTGTTAACTTCATTCTTTAGTTCAGAGAGTTGTTCCGACTGTGTTTTGTTTATGTAGACTTTCGGCTTCTCTGGTATGTTTACTGTTAGCTGTGGTTTTGGGCTCGCTACAGGAGTTACTGGCACAGGACTAGGTGCTGGTGTAAGTGTTAGGGTTTCAGCTCCTTGCTTATAAGAGTAAGTGTGAACAACATTTGGCTGTAGATTCATTCTTTGTTCATTCTCAATAGCCTTTTGTCTTCTTGAGTGTAACAGTTTACTCAAACTCTCCTTAACCATCATATTAGTTGGTAACCCAGTCCTAGATTGTGGCGAACTCGGTACTTTATGTTTTGTAGATTCATTTCGGCTTGGACTCTGGTTATGATGCACAACAGAAGTACTAACTGCGACCGTACCGCTATCGATATGAAGATCACTATTTTTCGTGGGCGTATTTTTATCCGGACTTTTTTCAGACGACTTGAGCTCGTCCATAGAAAATAGGCCGTCAAATAGGACATTGGTTTCGTTGTTTTCAGATAGGATAGAGTTTGAGGACGTTCCTTGGCAATCGTAAATGCTGTCACCGACAGAGGGTGTGTTGACGACACCGAGAAGGTCTGGCTTTTTAATTGTATTCACCACTTTCATTCCAACAAGACTGGATAAATTGCACTTTGTAGTAGTAGGTACCAGCTGTTCTTTCTTTTTCCTCTCCCGTTTCTTTTTAGGTTCTTTTTTCTTTTCAGTGCTTTGTTGTTTGATTTCTAGAGGATCTTTGGGTTTCGCCTTTGACTTTGATTTTTTAGGCTCTTTACTTCTCTCCTTGCTGTCTTTTCTTCTTTCCTTGCTGTGTGGTCGTTCCTTCTTCTTCTCAACTCTTTTAGCTTCTGCGACGAGGCTGAGAGGGTCAGAATCGTCCTCGGAAGAGAGGTTTTTCTTTGTCTTTCTCGGTGCTTTCTTTGTTTTCATTGGGTTTTCTGAGTCAATTTCGGAATACGCGCTCTCTGTTCGTTCAGGGTCGTCGGCGTCTTGCCATATTTCTTCTGGCTCCTGGTATTCTTCTACTAGATGCTCGTAGCCTTTTGAAAAAATATTAAGATCAATTTTGGTTTTGTTGTTTATATTTTGCTGGATATGTGGTTTATTTTAAAGAAGATTAACTTAAAAATCTGTCGAATGCATAACCTACTGGAAATGTAGCAGTCTTGTGCAAGACTACAACATATTTTATTATTTTCATTTGCGCACGTTTTCGGTTATTAATTTTAAAAACAAATTTAAACGGGTAACTTTCAGAAAAATACACTTGTTAGGAGTATCCTTCCCAAAAAAAAAATTACTCGACCATATATTTGAATTTAAAATTTCTATAGGTCTTAAATTTTTCACCCTTGTAATATGACTCTCGAGTTTGTTTCGGTTTTCCTTTTCAGAGTTGTCGGTTAGGAAACACTGACCTCGCCTAGTGTAAATAAAAAACATGGGCAGTCATGGGGACTGCCGACAGAAATAAAAAATGACGCGTATGTCATGGTACGTAGCAATTTACAAAATAATTATCATTTATCATCACCACATTCTTAACCCTATGATCCCTACATTTTTGTCTGACACAACTTTCTACTGTCACATCATTTTCTTCTCCAAATAAATTAATATCATGTCTTACCTTTCTCAATTCCATAATACATGTCAGTATCATCGTCCTCTTCTTCCGGCAGGTGTAGAAACTCCCTCGGGTCTAGGTTCAGATACTTGAGCTCTGTTGTTAATGCGCGGGTCCCGAAGTGTGTACGCTCCATGTAGGTGCGACAATTTTCTAGTAGTAGCTCCCTGGAAGATAGAAAAATATAAGTTCACAGTCAGACAGTCTCTTATGATCGTTTTCCTGTAGCTACAACGTTTAAGGTAGCTGTCCTTACTGCCGCATCTCAAAAATCCACCCTGTATAACGAAATTAAAAGGAAAACTATCAGAGCTAAGTAGACACAGTACAGGTTAACGAGTAATAATCAACAAACTTAAATTTGCGGTTTGAAAAACATGATCTCCTATACATTCCATATGGGAGAACATGTTTTTTAACTACAATGCACAGTGTTTTATGAACCCCGATTTTCGGACATCCCATTTTTATTGAAAAACCAGACAGAAATGATCATTTAAATGCAAGATTTCGTATCTCCATTTAGCTACTAAGTCTAGTTTCTGAGTGAGAATTTTTTGAAAATCGACCAAATGTTATTTCGATTTTCAGAAAAAAATAAAATACATTTAAACTAAGCGTCATAGAAATAACGATGTTAAGTACATTGATGGCGCATCTTATGCCGATTATTTTAGTGCATAAATGAACCTCGTAACTTTGCTTGATCCAGATATATACGTGTTTTTCGGTTTTTAGTTTTTCTTAATTTTCTCGAAAATTCCGTAATTTCGGGAAAAGTTATTTATACTGAAATTATTTCGATAACTTCTCCAACACACCACATAAATTTCACATCCCAATTCCATGGAACTTGGAAACCACAACGATTTTAAGTTTTATCCGGATTTTACGTCGTTAGGGCTGTCAAAATCTCAGATTTTTATTTATATCCGGATTTTATATAACTTTGCCAAAAAATATATCTACCTTGTAGTAAAATCGGTGGTTTGGGTTATCTGACGTGAAGAAGCCAGGATACCAGCTTGGTATCTAAATAAAATATTATTCATCGATGTACGTTAAGAGGCATATTCAGGCATTTTGTGTTATTTAAGTTTTTTTGTAGTAGGGGAACATGTGCATCAGTGGATCACGGGGAACAGTGAATCATTTGTTAAAACTCTGTACCTATTGTACTCACACATACACGCGTTGGCTTCGCTAACGCTATCCCCTACCCCGCGCCACCCGACTAGTCGCCGTCACTGCATCACAACGGGAGGACGCGCGACAGCGCATAGGTCAGTAGGTAAGTACGAAAAAATAATTTACGTAATGTTTGAAATTACTTTAGTTCAAAGATATTTAGATATTTTAAAGTCTTTGCATATTTTCCTTCAGTATGCGTGTCTAATTGTATAAAACTGTAATATATTGTGTGATATAAACGATTTTTTATTTGTTAAAAATATTATTTCTGTTATTAGTAAATGGGTTACAGTGAATCATGTGGTAATGGGGTTCGTTGGATCGTGATCCACTGTTCCCCAAAAAGTTTCAAGTTTCAAAGTATACCTACTTGTTTACAGGTAAACATGTCACGTGATAGACAAAGGAAGACACAGATTGGTCTTCATACAGAAGAACAAATGCGCAACGCTTTAAACATGATAGTGGACCTAGACCGGGATTTACAGGAAGCACGAACAGAGCTCAAGGTTTATATTATTTTGATGTTGATTTTTCAAATATTGATTTACGTTAAGTAAATAAATACCTCATTTACTATGCTCAAAACGGTGCACTTCGCAAAATGTGCACTTGACGCAAAATGTGCACTTCGCATAATGTGCACTCCGCAAAATGTGCACTTCTCAAAATGAGCACTTCTCAAAATGAGTGTGAATTTTATCGCAAGGGGTCAAAATAAAAATCGTGCAAATTAATTTAAAAAAAAATGTAAGCAAACGGTTTTTATTTTGACAAAATGAGTGTGATAAAATTCATACTCATTTTGAGATTTGCTCATTTTGACAAGTGCACATTTTGCGAAGTGCACATTTTGCGTCAAGTGCACATTTTGCGAAGTGCACATTCTGCGTCAAACCCCTCAAAACATTGATAGCTCAAGACAGTTTGATTTTATAACATTACTTTTTCCTTTTTAGTTTTTGCAAGAAGTAAGTGCATTTTTTGTTATTTTCATTTGCTCTATTGTTTATGTTGTTACTCAAAATTTGTTAGGAGTTTTACTCATGTTCAAGAAGGCGTATTTTATTTTGTAAAGTAGTAGAAGCTGCCGATTTTGTTTTCTCTTATAATTTTCTGTACTATTAATCTTATCAAGTATATTGTGATTTTGCAACTAAGACTGATTAAAGCAATGACTGATAATTATATTTTATTTATAAAAAAATTAGATTTTAATTAATGTAAGTAATAATAAATAAATGTTATTGATTTATAAACGCTTATGATTCATAGTACCCCATTCGATCCACTGTAACTCAAACCCTGATTCAATGTGACCCATTCATGGGTCACAATGGATCAATACGCTGTATGAAAAAAAACAATCTTATAAAGTAAACCAAACTGTAAAAGAGGTATTTGAACAAATTATGTTAAAGATTAGACATGCTTTTATATATTGGATTAACAACCTCGGTCAATAAAGCAGAAATTTAACCCAAAATAGGTTTAGAAAAAAAAATTATCCATTGAGCCCCATGTTCCCCTACGTACTAAATACTGCTAAATGACAAGCAAAATCCACATAATGCAATAGCAATAACATAAGCTGGGAGTACCTCCACGCGGTGAAGGCGCTAACAGTTTATACTGGCTAAAACTCCCATAAATATTTTTAACTTGACCACCAGCTATGCCTTCGGGCTTATGTTGTTTTCGTTTGTCTATTGCGTACATCTGTTTAGTGGCACGGTAGCCTACCCTGTAACGCAGGGGAGCAGCCACCAAATATTTTACTCAATAGTAAGCAGAATTTTTTAGTAATCATGGAGCCGGTCACGACCCATGGGACTACTCTACCTCAGCAGAACCTGACCCGCTCACGGGGGCATGACAATGCCAATGCACATGATGGTCAGCAAGTGGCCTCTATGTCAAACGAAGCTATGGATAGCACCGAAGTCAGTACTTTTCAGTCTCTAGAAGTAGCAGCAAACGCACAGGCCGTGGAAAATTAGCCCTCACAAAAAGTGTTGACAAGATTAGACGTTTTTAATTTATTTACGAATAAATTCAGTGTTTATAGTTTTTAACAAATAATAATAAATAAAAATATTATTTTGAAAGGTCTCGGTAGGCTGCCAGTAAACTGATTCACGTTCTGTTTGTCATTCTGTCTACGGAACTTTTACTTTTACGAAAAATTTGATCCACAAAATTAGGATTAAAAAAATTGACAACCCTAACAAAAATAGTTAAATTGGAATAACTTCTGAGTTCCATGGATTTGGGATGTCATAATTATGTGGTGTATTGGGGAAGTAAATAGAATTATTTCTGTATAGATAACTTTTCCCGAAACGGTGGAATTTTCTAGAAAATTAAGAAAAACTAAAAACCGAAGAACCCGTATAAATCTCGATCTAACAATGGTGCGAGGTTCATTTATGGACTAAAATACTCTACATAAGATGCGCCATCAATGTACCTAACATCATTATTTCGTATCACGCTTAGTTTAAGCGTAATTAATTTTTTTCTTAATATCCGGATGGAAAAATTACGATTTTCAAAAAATTATCACTCTGAAACTAGATGTGGTAGCTAAATGGGGATAAGAAATCTCGCTCTTAAATGATCATTTCTGTCAGGTTTTGCAATAAAAATGGGATGTCCGAAAATCGGGCTTCATAAAACACTGTGCAATGTTAAGTTTGTTCTTGGGATAAATTCACCCCAACTACGGAACCCTTCATTGTGCGTGGTCCCACTCGTTTTTTCATAACACATCTGACATTGGTAGAATTGTCGACAGCGGCACCATTGCCATAGAGAAAAATTGAATAGAACAATCATTCTGGACAAACCTGTCAGTATCCCAAGAAAGCGTCTTCAGTCTTGGTCCAGAAAGCAGCACAGCGATATCCGTACACAACTCAGGGCTGATCCCCAGTGCTTCGCCCTCGCTGAAGATCGCAGTAGACAGCACATTGGCCTGATGCTGCGTATGTTTGAGGTTCAGAGTCTCCGAAGTCTTCACGAAGTTGGTCTGCCCGCGAGAATCGCTGGCCCAACTCCCGAATTCCTTGTTCGGTTCTTCTTTTATTTCGTGGTCATCCTGAAATAAGGGAAAAAATATATTAAAAAAAAAACAGTGTGGCACTCGGAGACTGCCGCGGTAAAGCTATTGCATAGCATTTTTTATCAACATATGCAATTTGTGTCACAGTGATGCGCGCGCATCTTAAAATTTCACTCTATGGAGGTGTTAGGTTATTTTCGTTACGGTATTTCTGGATTCGGTCTCCACGCTCAAGGCCCGCGATAGAAGCTATGCAATAGCTTCTATCGCGGGCCATTTCATTCGCGTACGATTTTGTTTTTTGTCAGCTATGTAGTTTAGGAAAAGGCCTCTTCCTCTCTCCTACATTACTTATGCCTGACAAGGTTCACATTGATAATTGCTTAGTAAAACCTACCGCCTAAATTCACATGTATTTATACAAGGTGGCAAACATAGACGCGAAAACTGTTACAATGGATTCAGTACATGATTCTGAAACACCCTGCGTTGAAATTTTTCGTCGGTTATTGAAAAAAAAAAGCAACTCTTCCATAAATGTTGACCCATTTTTGTAGGTATTGCACTTTTCTATGAAACAGCAGATATTTTTTTTTAATAACCGACGAAAAATTAGTCCCTGCCACCCTGTACATAAAAATGCCCTGCACGAAACTCGAAAATAGCTCAACCGATTTGGATATAATATTTTTGTTTTGTTCACATCATACAGGGGCCGTTTAAAAAAAAAAAAAAAAATTAAAAACCCCAAAGGAACGGCCGAAAAATCGAAATTGAAATTTTGACAGGACAACGTCTGACGGATCAGCTAGTATCGAGTGTTTTAAACTAGCCCGATATAGGCCTCGATCGATTCCATCTGGTGGAAAGCGATAAATTACATCTACATGATGTTTTGATAATGCACTGTTTCTTTATTTTTTGCCTAATTTATATTTCGATGACAATTTAAATATTTAACCTATAGAAAATTGTTCGTATAAATCCGACCGACATTTGATTATTCCATAATTTAATTTACACAATAAATCTTACCCCGTGTTACCTTTCTATTTCTCGGTTCTCCTTCCCCATATAATCTACGTAACAAGGGAGAGAATACTCAGTAATATCCCTAGCACTAGAAGCATTACCAGTACAAGCGGCGCCAGCGCGGGCGCAGCCTGTATCCTGTCGTACAGCGCCGGCGTGGGGTGCACGGAGAAGGCCGTCAGCGTGCACTCGCAGCGGATACGCTCGCTCGCCGATAGCAACGCGCCTAGCTGTGTGAACCACGACGCTAAGATTTGTTCTGCTTTACGGGCATCCGCTTCCTGCAAAGGGATGGACGATTATGTTACATAATATGTGTAAAAATACGCAATATTCTGAAAGTCGTCATTGATTTCTTTAGTCACAAAAAAATCAAATCAATCTGCCTAGCTTTTTCCTAACAATATATTGGGGTCAGCTTCCAGTCTAACCGGATGCAGCTGAATACCAGCATTTTACATGAAGCGACTGCGTATCTGAACTCCACAACCAAGTAACTAGGTAATACGATACCCCTTGGTAAGACTGGTTGTCAGACTTTCGGGCTTCTGGACGGCCCGTAACGACTGTCAAAGATCCACGAATGACAGCCGGGACCAACGGGTTAACGTGCTTTCCGAGGCACGGAGGAGTTCCGGTATGTAGAGACGGTCACCCATCCACAGACCAACCCCGGCAAGCGTAGCTTAACGATGAATCGATCCGTGCGGCAGTTATTACTTAGCCACGAGCTCCTCAAGTCACAAAAAAATCATTATCTTTTAAATATTTGCGTAAATCAGGAACTTAATTATGGTAACCGAGGAAGATAAACGTGGTATAAATAGTGACATCCAGAAGTCGCGATTACTGTAATGTAAGCTGTACTTTAGTACGGCGCGGAGCGGAGTGGAGCGCGTCTTCGTGGATGGCACTTTCTATCTCTCACTGCTAAGAGCGTTTATTCTGAAAGTTGGCAACGTCGCAAATAGTTGTCAAAAATTTACCTGTTTTGCCATACAATAATATTGCCAAATTAATCAAAACAACGAAATATTTGACATCTATTTGCGACGTTGCCCACGTTCAGAATAAACGCTCTTAATGACAGTCCCTGTCACTGCGCAATTAACTTGTGAAACTTGCACTATTCAGTATTCATGCAACAAGTCGTAATTTCCTTGAAAAGAATGGTTATCCCTTATCACCTTTTCTTAACACTCAAACCAAAAACCAGAAGAACTCCCATAGTGGTCCATTTGATGATGTGACTTATGGGGATGTTCCAGAAATATCAGATAAATAACGGCATATTATACCTTTTCAGTCTTAAGTTTGAGCCTCTCCAGCTCGTTCATGCCAGCAGTGATCGCTCGCACGTACAGCTCACACACGAATGGCTTCATGCCTACATGCTGCATGGCTTCTTTGCTCTGTAAACAAAATGATTTATAATTAGAAATAAATTAGGGAGCAGGATACATGAATCTTTACCCAGTATCCCACTTAAAACTACTGAAATCTTCAATTCCTCACCCTCGCTCTCTTTTGATTTAGTAAGGGCGAACTTTTCAGCTTGCCCGATTGAATTTAACTTTAAGCATATTAACCCTATAACAGTAATAAAAGCTTTTAAGCTAATTAAGGTCAAATTAACCGAAGATCTTTGAGGAGTGTCCATTCCTTCCATCCTTTTTAACGATACCCCACAACATGGGGTAGACGAGAAAAAAAAAACATAACCACTTTTCGCGTAGGGGAAGTACCCTAAAAAAAAAATTGATTTTATTTGACCACTTTGTAGGCATGATTAATATGTATACATATTATGCCAAATTACAGCTTTCTAGTACTAACCGTCTCTGAGCTAAGCCGCGCACAGACAGACGGACATGTGCGAAACTATAAGGGTTAAAGTGGCTAAACAGCCACACTGTTGACTCTGGGCTGATATACGAGTGCCACGAGCGCCTTAACCAGGTGGGTAGCCTCTATAATATTACCATTCAGTGGATCAAACGACACAGCGGTTCGCGGGGCAACGACGCAGCCGACGAACTTGCCAGAAGGGGATCGAGCATGGCACCAGTGGGGCCTGAACTCATTGCGCCACTCCGCTTCGGGTACGTACGCACTCTGTTAAGGAAACGAACCAGGGACCAACATCACAAACTATGGTCGGACCACGGTGAGTGTAGGCAGGCCACGGAAGCACTCCCTACAATTGATGGCCGCCTCACGAAACAGGTTCTTCGACTAACGAAACAACAGCTACGTACAGTTACAGCAGCTGTAACTGGCCATGGGTCATTTAATAAACACCTCTTTGTCATAGGAGTCACAGACATTCAGCTGTGCAGAGCCTGCATGGAGGACGACGAGACAGCAGCTCATATGCTGTTATACTGCCCGGTGGTCGCCACATACAAGGCAAAGTACTTCGGTAACCCAGGTACCCTACGTGAGATTGTCAGTGACACCAAGGCGTTGCTGGCCTTCTTTGTGGAGCTGGGGTGGATCGAATAACCGATTTTCCCACCCGTACGCAAAATACGCGCCTAGTCGTGGAGTTGCGGATACCAGCCCGTATTACCTATTACCTAAGGGTTCCTTGTTTACTACGGAACCCTAAAAACGAAATGCATACAATTTTCTTTACCAAATGTTAAAAATAGGAATTGTGAGATGTATTGAATCAAGAGAAAATAGAATTCGTCGATAAAACTGTTTTCCTAGGGATCACGCTCGGCTCAAGGTTACAATGGTGTCCTCATTTAACATCAACAGAAAAATCCGTCAATTTACTAATGTAGATGATACCACGAGCCTGGTCTTTTCATAGTATCATATCTTACGGTATTTTACTGTGGGGACGGGCTGCAGACATCCAGTTTATTTTTATTCTGCAGAAAAGAGCGATCAGAGCCATATATTATCTCCGCAGGTGTGACTCTCTAAGGGAACTGTTTAAGGATATTAACATCATGACGGTACAGCTTCGTGCGGGGCGACTGCTGTATGTATATATGTTACCTGCGCGTCTACGGCCGCGGCCAGTGTGTGCAGATGCCTGGCTGTAGCCGCCGGCGCGGCCAGCGCGCGCGCCGCAGGGGGCAGGCGCGGGCCCAGCGCGCGCACCAGCGAGCGCGCGCAGCAGTACAGCGCCGTGCGGGGCATCCCGCTGCACACGGGCACTACCATGCAGCGGGTAATCACCACCTACGATTTAAAAAAAAATGATTACACAACTTGGCCTGAGGTAACCGAAGATAGCCGAACACTACACACTACTACACTACACAGTATTGAGCTAGCAGGGATATGTCAGCGTGGCGTACATCCCGGTGAGAGCCAACTAAGCAGACAAACAACGAGTCACGGAGCAGTGATAGCCTGGTGGTGTGACCATCGGACTGCCAAGTCTTAGGTCTCGAGTTCGAACCCAAGGAACGCACCTCTGACTTTTCGGATTCATGCGCGTATTGTAATCATCACTTGCTTTAAAAACAGTGAAGGAAAACATCGTGAGGAAACCGGCATGCCTGAGAGATATTACTCGACGGCATGTGAAGCCAAGTCAGAGGCCCATGGGCGACTTTAAAACTCTGACACCAGGTTAGTCACTGACGACACGAAAAGAAGAAGTTTTTAACATGTCCAAGTTCATGACAACAAACAAAATTGCAAGTGCATGTTAAACAACGCATAAAGGAGGCTGCTCAAGTCATAATTTATACTGTGTCAATTTTAACTTCATACTAAGTGTGAAAAATTGCATTATTGAAAATCTAACTCAAAAACTGCCCAAGCAAAGTTAATAAAATTTATGCGGCATGACTGCGCTTCATCTACCAAATGAATAAAGAAACACATAAATCGGCCCAGTAATCACGGAGAAATCGATAAACATACATAAAAAATACATACAGACGAACATAGAACCTTCTCCTTGTTCGAAGTCGGTTGAAAACACATTTATCAAAGAAAAAACCTTTGAAGCAATTCTTGCCGAACCAAGTTGCATGGCATAGGCTCCCAATGTTGTGACGGCTCCTACACACGACTACCTCAATAACAGACTAGAGAGATTAAATATCTCCAAGCTATTTGAAACACATGCAGCAGCTAATAATAAGCTGCTATTGTGCCTTACCAAATAATAATAATAATAAATAATAATGATTATCTTGAAATAACCCTAACATTTAATATTCAATCACAGATTTTTTTTTCCGTTTTGTCATCTATGCCGATATCGACTATTCTGCCAGTGTCATGTAGCAAAATTGTGACACACGTTTGGCACACGCAAACCACCATACAAGTCACTAATCAAAAGTTGAAGTTAAGTTATCGGAACGCGTTTGTCTGTCTACCAAATAAAACAGCTGTGTTCCTAAATACCGAAATAGCAAACTTTGTTTCACTCCAGGTCCTTCACTGTCCACCCTTGCTTTGAAAACCCAAACTAGCCCGGGGAAGTTACTCCAAATTTTAGGCTAACTTTGCATTAATTTAAAACAGCGTTTTTTTTTCATTTAACGTGTGGTCAAGGGAGTATATTAAACTGTATACCGTGAAAAGTTCTCCCCCGCGTGTACGTTTTTTTTTTTAAGAAAACATCTAATTTCAATTTTACGTGGTAGAAAAAAATATTAACAGATATATGTTTGTCGAAGAGATTAGGTATCACAACTAGGTCAAAAAATTAAATAATTTTCGTCCACAGAAATTATCATAAAAATAAAAAACATTTTTTTTTAAATTGTACTTCAAGCAAAAATATTAACAGCAGTTTTTTTGCATTGAATTACTTAATTAAATATTTTAATACGCTATTTAACAAAATTTAACATATTTTACTATCGCAAGATATTAATAAAAGATTTTTTGCAACAACGGTTCAGGCAAAAATGTAACAGAGTTAAATTTAGTTTAACTTTTATTTATAGGCTCTATCTCACTTATTACAAGAAAATTAAACAAATGAAAGCAATATTTTGTTTAATAGATAGGTATATAACATATTGCTTTAATGTGTTTAATTTTCTTGCAATTATTAAATTATTACATTTAAATTTCCGTGGAGTTAAATGTTTAATTCTGAAATAATATATTAGTTTTACGAATTTTTCAAACCTAATTTCTCCGGCCTAAACAGGAAGATAGAGAAGGCATTTCTTATTATTTACTCAGCTCCACTCGTTTATTCCGATATACACCCGAGTAACTCTCGGTTGTGGAGGTCACGTAGGCAGTTGCTCTATGTAAAATACGTTATTCAGCTGCATCCGGTTAGACTGGAAGCAGACCCCAACATAGTTGGGCAAAGGGTAGGCAGATTGATTGCTCTAAAACCGAATAATCATCTAAACCTTACTAAAGTATGTCATAATGTCACTCCATTTCTTTAAGTACATACGAGGGGTTTTCAATAAATAGTGAGAATGAGTAAGACGCAATTATCTTTTATTATATGTTATTTTATTTTTCGACGTAATCACCTTTCAGGTTTATACACTTTGTATATCTTTTCTCTAATCCTAAAATTCCCTTTCTAAAAAAATCTTCTTCCTGATCCCTTAAAAAATCATTTACGGCGGCGACTACTCCGTCATCATCTTCGAATTTCTGGCCCCTGAGATGTTCCTATAAGCGCGGAAATAGGTAGAAATCACTAGGAGCAAGGTCCGGTGAATATGGAGGATGTTCCATCAATTCGAAGCCAGCTTCTTGAATGGCAGCCATCGCAACTCTGGACTTGTGCGCAGGGGCGTTATCTTGGTGAAACAAAACAACTTTAGCGAGTTTGCCACGCCGTTTCTTGCGTATTTCCTCACGCAACTTTGTTACTTGTCCTGCGTACATAGTCCCCGTAATAGTGGCTCCATGATTAAGATATTCGATCATTACCACCCCTTGGCTGTCCCAGAAAAGAGAGCCCATGATCTTTCCGGCGGATGGAATCGCATTAAATTTCTTTGGAGTTGGAGATGACGGTCGCTTCCAACTCATGGACTGTTGTTTCGTTTCCGGGTCATAATGGTGAAGCCATGTTTCGTCCATAGTTATGAAGCGAGCCAAAAATCGGTCAGGATCTTGTTGTAACAAATCCAAACAGCTTTGTGAAATTCTCAGTCGAGTTTGTTTCTGCGCGTCAGAAAGCATTCTGGGCACCCAGCGCGCTGACACTTTTTTCATACCCAAATGGTCGATTATAATATTATGGACACTTCCTATCGAAATCTTTACTTCTTCAGCTATAAAACGAACAGTAACACGACGATCCGCCAAGACAATATTTTCAACTTTTTTAATCATTTGTTCAGTCACTGCCGATATGGGGCGTCCCGTTCGTGGGTCGTCGTTAGTGGAAGTTCTTCCTCGCTTGAACTCAGCACACCAACGCGCAACCGTAGAATATGGAGGAGCATGAACCCCTAATGTTGCTCTCAAGTCTTGATTTACCTGCTCCGTAGTAAAATTTTTCAAGCAGAGATATTTTATTACCGCGCGAACTTCAATTTTATCCATTTTTAAGAACACGTTCCGAAACGACGCAAACAATAGACTTCTACTTTTAAAAAACAAAAGAGAATTAATTGCTTTTTTTATTATCATCTCAACTAATGTCTGGGCTATGCCTGCCAGTATTTATTTTTTTTCTTTCCAAGGAGAATGTATCGCATTCTCACTATTTATTGAACACCCCTCGTATGTTTTTCTTTTTTGTATATTGGCATCTTGTTTTTAAATATATTCATGTAATTTGTTATCATTTAATTGTGCTTTTTTGGGTCTTTTGTATGCAATGAATAAATGTTTTATCTATCTACCTATGCACTACAATAACGTGCATTTAAAGAGAAATATCGATCGCACTGACCGCGTTACACCGTTGAAAATACACTGATGAATTAATAACGAATTCGGAGAGCCACTGTACCAAAATAGTGCATTAGACGTCAAGGCGTCAATCCTAACGTAATTAAATTTGACAGATAGGCAGCCGGAAACCCAGACATGACCATAGGTGGGTAACTCGTTAATGAATGATTAATTAATGAAGTTAACAAAATGCTTAACGGATAACTTATTTATTTTATTTTATTTATTTGGAAACTCAACAGCTTTTATTAAAATTTATTATGAATGGGTTATGAATGTTCACCCCACTATCAATGAACAGGTCAAAGCAGTTGCGTCAAAGTTACAGCATCTTACAGTCTGCATACACTGCTCATTGATAGCGAGATGATTACAATAATATTACTTAAGCCAATAATAGAATTTCACGGCTTTGACAAAGCTAGGTTAACTAGAAAGTCGCGAAAGAAAACAAAAGAAAAACTTAAGTTAAAAAAACTTAAGTTAACTCAAAAAATAAATAACGCTATTGTTACTCTGTGCCAGTGAATACGACAAATTATTATAACCTGACTTTTTTTGCGTTTGCGCCACTTTTAACCGACTTTATTTATAGTTTATATTTTTCGTTTGTATTGGTTGTTGGTGGAAATGGTTGATGTTGTAAATTGATTAAATTGACGTTCAAATTCTTTATATTTACAAGTTTACTTTAATTAAAGTCGCGGGCGGGTCGCTACTGTCGCTTGTAATAATTTAATTAATGAATCTATCTACTTTTACTAATTTTACTTTTTACTATTTTTTGTTTTATTTACCTATGTATCTCATCCCAAAAGGCGCCAAAAGCAGTATACGTTTTGAATGGTTCACTTTTAACGATTAACTTTAACTTGCGTTTAATTTACGAAATTTTACCGCTTTAACGAAGTTAACTTTTGGATAAACTGTGGCCACCTATGGAGAGGCTATAGGCTAATTTTCATCCTGGATATGAATACACGCAGGTCCAGTTGAAAACCAGCGTCAGTCACTTATAGTTGTCTGGCATCTTTGCTGAACTGGGCCTTTTTGGCGCAGCGGTGAGCCATACTGCCCTGCTAATTTCTTACATCGCACTTTACACGTTTTATTTGATTTTTAATCTTATTTTTTTTCTGCTGTATATTTATACTGTTTGCTTTTAGTCTGTGCTAAATAAATGTATTTTTTTTTTCATTATTTCTTCTTTAGGCAAAGTCGCGGGCAACAGCTAGTATTTATAAAGTATATAGTACCGCTTCTCCCATGAAAATAATCTTACATATTTATTATAAATTAAGTCGGTTTTCGTTTCTATCTGTGACCGCGTTGTTCTTACTACATAATGGATTTTGAAGCGATTTTTATCATCATTTAGAGAATTTATTTCGAAATTTTTATATGTAGGGTACATTAATATTTAACTGAGATACAACAGTGAAATCACACACATCTTAATGTTTTTACATGTTGCCATATCAGTTGCATGTTACATTGCATCCGTGCGAAACAGGATCGCTACTAAATTAATAATTAATATTCCAGCCTCCAAACTGCAACAATTCCTAATTCTACGAAAACTGACCTGTGCTATAAGCGTAGCAACTTCTTTGGCGTTCTTCCACAGTTTCTTCTCTCGAGGCGAAGTCTCGAGCCGGCTCTGAAGCCTCTCCACTAGCTGGTAGCCATTGCGGAGGGGCGTTTGTTTGGCCTAGAACAAATAATTTAGTTACTGATCTGTTGTTTATGCAGAGGAATAAGGAGATCGTCGTGTAGAAAGTTTTGAGATTGAATATGGGTGGCTATAAGGCTGCCTGTCCATTGAAGCGGAGCGAGGCAGCGGAGAGGAGAATGACAGCGGAGTGGAGCGGAGTTGCGGACAGTGTCTGTCCATTGATTCGGAGCGAGGTAGCGGAGCGGAGTTACGGACCGTGCGGAGCGAGGTAGCGGAGCGGTGTTGCGGACTGTGCGGAGCTAGATCGAGTTCACGTATTTTCCGCATCGCGTCTCCGCTTCCCCGCTCCGTTTCCCCTCTTTACCTTTTATGCTGATATTCCCAAGGGATCGAGACTTATGCGGCTGAAACCGCGGGGCGCAACTAGTATATTATAAATGCGAAAGTGACTCTGTCTGTATGTTACCGTTTGACGCTTTAACGACTGAACGGATCAGATAAAATTTTACACATAGTTAGACCATGATCTGGATCAGCACATAGGAAACATTTTACCCGTGGGAAAATTCACGACCTTCACGCAGCGCAGGCGAAGCCGCGGGCAAAAGCTAGTAAAACAACTGCATATACTCACCAGTTCGATACATCGCGATCGCTTGTCCCCTTTGTGCAGCAACACAAACTCCATATCAACGAGCAACTCCCACACATCCACTGTGAACCCTGCTTCGTTCTTCAAGATGTCTTCCAACGTCGGTTTCTTTTCTGCTTTTGGTATGTCTGAGGAGAATTTATTAGAAAATAGTTTAAGTAGTGTCTTCGTATTGAGCGTATTTTCAGCAAAGGCGTTGACACTGTGAAGAATACTAGAATAGTGTCTATGCTCCGTATGATGCAAACAATTACTCAGGACCAATGTCAGATGACTTGGCATCCTACACACTAAAATCCTAGGTGATAATGTTTAGATTTAAGTGATATTTTACCGCTTATTGAGAGCGTCAGATGCAGGACAGCGCTGTCGAGCGAGCAGACTGGTTTTTAGTCATGTCTTACGTTAAACCCTTCTGTCAGAGTACATGTCATGTGCATATATCTCAAAAAAATCTTTGAATTCATATCAGTATATTATTTTATTTATTAATTCATAATTACACATTATTAGACAAAGTAGACCGTTCCTTTTATAAGGCACTGGGCACGGAGGCACGTGCCAACCTGTGTTGGGCCACGTCAATTTTAATTGTTTGGATATGGATTGTGTAGAGGAGCTCGTGGCTAAGTAACAACAGCCGCACTGGTCGATCCATCAGGTTAAGCTACGCTTGCCGGGGTTGGTCAGTGGATGGGTGACCATCTTTACGTACCGAGAATCCTCCGTGCCTCGGAAAGCACGTTAAGCCGTTGGTCCCGGCTGTCATTCGTGGATCTTTGACAGTCGTTACGAGTCGTCAGAAGCCCGAAAGTCTGACACCAGTCTTACCATGGGGTATCGTATTACCCAGTTACTGGGTTGTGGAGGTCAGATAGGCAGTCGCTCCATGTAAAATACTGGTATTCAGCTGCATCCGGTTAGACTGGAAGCCGACCCCAACATAGTTGGGAAAAGGCTAGGCAGATTGATTGGATATGGATTGTGTGTACTTGTATGTGTAGTCCAAATTAAAGAATATATTATTATTATTTTATTATAATTTGTTCAATAGTTTACATTAGACCTAGACAGAAATTGCTGGAAATCATGGGCCTTTGCTCAGCAGTGGGCAGTGGTCATAGTAGCACTCACTTATCTGACCCAGTGACTTAAAGTGGAACGAATTAAACCACTTTGAAAAATGACAATACCTTTGACATCAGCGGTCTGCTCAGCCTCGGCGTCTGCAATCGTCGCTGCGCTGACCCGCACGCGCTCCATGACAGCGGATGATAGAGACAGCGCTAAGTCGTCGCACTTGGACGCTGTTAACTGTCGCAATCGCGTCACGAACATTACGCCGCGTTCTTCTTTCAGCCATTCTAGTACTGCAACAATGGGTATGAAATATAGATAAATAAATAAAATTAATTATAATGAATATCAACTCGTTAGTATAAGATGATACACCGCTGCCTGACCACCACCCTAGTGCTGGTCAGGCAGCGGTGTATCATCTTATACTAACGAGTTGATAATACCCGGTGTAAAAAAAATTAAATAGTCCGCCTGATTGTTTATTAAAAAATATTGGCCACGTATTTTTTCTTTATTTACCTAATCAAAATATTACAGCGTATGTAGATTTTATACTTACTTGTGACTTAGCGACCCCCACTCCCCAACTTAAAATGCGTTTTTATCTAAGTATTTTTTTATTAATATGATAAAGCAAAAAATACGTGTCTAATATTTTTTTATTATCCGACTGACGGACTAATTAGTTATTTTTTTTTGTTTTTACTCAGGCGGCATCCCTTTGTCATTTTATGTGTGTTACGCAATTACCCCACAGAGTTCACATCCTAAGGTAAACTTCATATCATCACTGGTATTATGTAGAGCTTAGTACATTTATGTCGCAAGTAGTTAGTGAGATACTTCGAAGCAAAATCTTGTCATATACAAGCAGACAAAGAGCTGTTGCAGCAACTGTGTTATTTGAACCTCGTATCTGCTTTGCAAGTAAATGCAGCCACTAAATGTAATGGTATGTAATTAGAGAACCAAAGAAGAAAGATATTTAATTCAACTATACTCTCCCAGGATTATCAACGTATCCGCAAAATTCTAGCTAGGTTAATGTGTAAAAATCTGCAAGCAGCAGCACACATTAGATGGGCTTGTCAACATAGGCCAAAACACAGAAAAAAAAATGCCACCCACCTTCCTCATCCGAGGGCGGTTCCCCTCTAGGATCCAGCAGGACCCTGAGCACAGGATGCCCCCAAGGGTTCCCGAGTATCTTCTTGAACCACTCGCCCCGCGCCACCAGCTGCGTCTCCCATGACGGGGGGCCCGCATCCCTGCTGCCCCCCGAACGATTCTCACACTCCTTGATGAAAGCATTGATAGCCTCCTCAAGGCTTTTGTGTTCTTCTTTACTTTTTGGTGACTGCCATTCCGTCTGATGGAAAAATATTTTTTTTAGGAAATGTGCTTAGACACAATATTTCTGTAATTATTTTGCTGAATTTGATGAATAGGAAAAATATTTTTAATCAAACTTCAGAGTGATGGCCGATGGGGACGAAAGGTTCTGGAATGGCGACAGTGTACCGGAAGACGTAGCGTTGGAAGGCCTACCACAAGGTGGACCGATGACCTAGTGAAGGCCGCAGGAATACGCTGGATGCAAGAAGCATAGGACCGGTTGATGTGGCGACGCTTGGGAGGCATATTTCCAGCAGTGGAAGTCTTTCGGCTGTAATGATGATGATGTTGAATGGTAATATCTCACCTGCAGCACAATCCTCGCGGTGTGCCTCTGCAGCCAGCTCAGCAGATGAGGGTGCGTCGAGGGCGCCGAGTGCTGGCAGAGACTGTGAATGCGTCGCCACGCCTCGCACACAAGTTGCGTGCGTTCGCGAAGCTCACAGTCGCTGCTCAGCCCCGCCTCGAGCGACTGTAGAAGGAATATAGATGTTAGAATCTTTTGAAGATAGTACATCTCGAATCGTATAGGATTTTAGTACAATGCAAGGTCAGCTTATGCTGGAAATGTATAGCTTGATGTGCAGCCGTGTGTACACAGGGCATAATTATTAACTTCTGAATAAGGAAAAACACAATAAATAATCTATCTATGACCAACAGCAGCATAATTAGTAAGCTTAAAGCAAAAAATCCTATATCATTTGATGTTTGGAGTAGATAGCTGCACCGATATAACAAGATCAAGTGTACATTTTCAACAGCAAGCGAAATTATTACAATATTCGATGCTTATCAAACATAAAAAATAAACTGTAGTAATGTTACAAAGTTACAACGCCTCATTAATTAATTATTGACACTTCATTCAGCAGTAGCAATAATTAATTATTAACTGGAACTATAATTTTAGAACTAAATCGATAGATACTTGATGCTGCCTTATCAATACTGTGGAAGAAGAGTGTGACCTTTTGATCCGAAAATAACTTGAATAGGAACATCAAATGTCACTTAGCTAATATTAAACTTAGACAACAAAAACTGTCTTGTAGTTAAGTATTTTTCAAGATAACATTAATATCAATGGGCAGGAAGTCACACAACCACATTCATACACATCTGGTGTGATAATTAATACTAATAACTTTTAAGTTTATCTTGTTTGTATTTTAAAAACCGTGGTCAAGGACAATATAGCGAATCCACTGAACCAAGGAAAAAAATTACTATGATTCATTCTTATTGATCAGAATGAGTTTACAGATTTACATTTACAGAGTTCTGGCATTATTACACTACTAGGCGGGATGAGGTTTACTCACTCCTAACGAAAGGACTGGCCGGGTCTAGCAAAAGACGGAATTGTGTGGAAACGGGAGAGGGACAACCTTTGCCCTGCAGTGAAACAATAGAATAGAATAAAATAATTTTATTTCGGACAAAGTCCATATGGTTAGTAACAATTTTACTAAACATCTAGTGTTAGTAGGTACAGACACGGATTAACATAAAATTTAAATTCAGGCTGGAGCTGCATCCACCTCGGGAACATCGAGGAATCTCACCGATCTGCGAACACACTGAGAATACTGTTGGTGCTGCCGCGAACATGTGACATCAGGGATCTGTGATCACAAATTTATTATATTTAAGTATACCTAAACACATTGCAGTATAAAACTGATTTACATCTGTCACCTCACACTTCAGGTCTAGTTGAAAACCAGCGTCAGGCACCAGTTGTCTGGCATTTTTGCTGAACTAGGCCTATTTGGCGCAGCCGCGAGGCACACTTTCCTGCTAATATGTTAGAACGCACTTTTACACTTTTTATTTGTTTTCTTTCTTTTTTAATTAGGTTTTTATTTGTAGTAAAATAATTATGTTGTGTTGTGTGCCTCTTAGTCTGTGCTAAATAAATGTATTTTCTTTCTTTCTTCTTTCTTTCTATCTTTTTCGAATAATCGCGGCAAAACCATCAATGTTGTTATCCGTAAACATCCCTGATGCACTACAACGCCACGGCAGCCGCAGCGGTACTCTCAGTGCATTACTATACTGAACACAGAACAATATAGGCTAATTAGATTAGAATTCCTAGGCGCTAGACGAGTGCTAGTAAGCATCCAGACTGCAGCTGAAACAGGGTTCTGACACTAGTTTAATACCTGGTTTCCTTTCCTAAATCCTAAAAAATAATTCTTAACCCTTTACAGCTGGGCAGTGGTGGCCCAGTAATAACTGTCGCGGTTGACGAGTTGTAGGCCGCAGGTTGTAACCCTGACAGGCACTTTACTGTGTATAAATTATTTCATCACCACTGCTCACCAAACGGTGAAGGAAAACATCGTGAGGAAACCGGCATGTCCTAAAAACAAAAAAACCATGTGTGCAATTCACACGTGGTAGAAGTGAAACCTTCAAAAAAATTTTTATACAAAACACCACGGTTGTTGTGATGCCTTTTCTCAAGCTTTGTACTACGCATGCGCGCACAAACACGTATTAACAAACGTACAACGCTGAGGCCCAAGCAAACTCCCACTATGCCTTGGTAAACACGAGTGGAGGGGGTACGAAGCAGAGCACAAAGAGAACCACGAATAGAAGAAACACTATATAATGCTTCCTATCTCATTTTCTCCCACGTTAAATATTATGAATTTATGTGTCTGTCTCTTTTTACTGTCGCTTTTTCGTTTCATCGACTTTCAAATAACAACGATGCTAAAGAAGTTTTCACTTCAAAAATTCGAAGACATGTGACATCTAACAACCCGCACTGGGCCCGCGTGGTGCATAACGGCCCACTCCCTCTCACAGAGAGGAGGCCTCCGTCCCAGCGGTGGGAACACCATAGGGTACTTATGTTATGTGTAACCCTTTGCAGCGTTTTAAGTGAAGTCGCTGTGAGCTTTTGTATGTTTTCGAATTCACAGAAGTATAGCAAGGAAATACAACATTCCAATTGTCCAAATTAGCAGCAATAAGTTTATAAAACACATGTCATGTCATTCATACTGGAATACATAACAAAAAACTATAAACACACATAGTTACATACAATGAAAACTGTTCAACAGTAACTTGTGTTTATGTTGGTTAGTTTGTTTAGTAGTTAGTGCAGCTAACTTCAACTTAGAACTTATGAGCCATCGAATTTTCGGAGATCTCTTAACTTTATGATAAACTTTGATGGAATAGTGTATTTATAGAGCCTTGATTAAACTATTGACAAGACTAAAATAGACACTGCTTATTAGCAGCAGAAGTATTTACTCAAATGTTTTCAATATTCTACTAGGATTTTCCGAATAACCATTCATCAATGCCTCAGGCATTAAATCCGCCATTGTATAGTATGATTTTATGTGTGCATAAAGTTTTAATAAATAAATAAAATATCTAATTATCTATGTGTAACACACTAATTTTGAAAATTGTACCTATTCATGGGAAAGTCAAAGCATTCGTTATTGAATTTCAGTTAGATCATTTACAGGCACTTTTGAGCAAAGTGTGGCGAAAAGGTTCTCAGAAACTAAGTTGTCCATTCAAAACAGAAATTGCAAAAATATTGAACCAATGGCCAAAAACTAAACTGAAAAACAAGAACTTTGACTTGTACATGTATCTAAAATTAACAATTGAATATGTCTATAGCTGTTACTTAAAACAAATTAAATTATCAAACTTAAATTATCAAATTAAAAAATCAAACAAATAATATTATATAGTCCCTGCATTAGCACTGCAATATACTGCTATCATTATATAAATGGATCTAAATAAAACAACTAAAGTTAAATATTTTTTATAATTATTACTGCCAAATATTGGTTAGGAAATTTTCAGTAGTAGTGGAGCGGCATCTACATCGCTACATGTGAACTACGCATCAAAGACCTGACGTCACACAAATCCTGCATAGCGCAATTAGAGTTTACGGCGCGATAAACATATATAGAATCTCCCAACTTCAAACCTCTGGGCAGTTGCCCGCCAGACATCACACCCGTCTGGTCGGAGGATCCTCCCTTTTCTATGGGGGATGAGTGAACTTTACACCTAAACCACCCTATTTACACACCCTAAAGTAGTATTGTCAGTCTGGTTTTATTCTTAGCTCATTAACTAGGTATTAAACCAGACTAATACTGTAATAGAATGCCTATTGCTACTGCAATAGGACATGGGACTAGATATGAGGCGAAAATAATGTAGGTGTGGTAGGTAGAGATGTGAAGTTCTTACCTGGTATGGGGCCGTGCGTTAACCACGTGATGTTTTTTAGCAATTTTTAAACCCCCCCCCCCCCCTCCCCCTGGTCATACGCGGTGAGGTTTTAAACTAACCCCCCTACCCAAAATTACGCGTACAAAGTATGTATTAAAGGAGCACAGATGGCCCAGTGGTAGTCCGCGACTTACGAGTTGTAGGTCGTAGGTTCGAACCCTAGCTGGCGATTTACTTTGTGTACATTATTTTATCACCACTGCTCTCAAAACGGTGAAGGAAAAGATCGCGAGGAAACCGGCATGTCCCAGACCCAAAAATTCGAAGACGTGACTTCTACCATCATGCACTGGGTCCGCGTGGTGGATTACGACCCACTCCCTCTCCCCGAGAGCAGGCTGGTGTCCCAGCAGTGGGAACATTATAGACTGATTGAAAACGTATTTAAAAAAACAAGAGTATATTTTATCTACAAATAGGTATAATCGTTGCCTGGCAACAGCGACTTTAGGTCACGCGCGGCTTTTCGGTTTAGAAATCGCGCGTTCAACGAAAAAATAAATATAATATGTGACATGTCACTGCACCCCCCTTCCCCCTTGTGATATTTCGTGATTTTTTCCGAACCCCCTCCCTTTCGAGCCTCACGTGATTAGTGGACAATCCCCATGATGTAATGTTAATCTTTTTTTCTTTAGTACTAAATGTGTCTGCTCTTGACCTCGACCTCGCCCGATTTCGTATGTTTTGTAGATGAACAAACCTTTGATCCATCAATTTTTTTTCTAAATATTTTTTTCTGTGATCAAAGTTGTCAAAGACAAATAATTTAAAAAAGAATGGCAGATACCATAGAAAATGGTTCATCTGGTTATTGATAAAGATAGCAAACTGTGGTTTTATCATTGCTCTAAAAGTGGCTATATTGTTTGTTTTGAGTACTCTGCTCAAACGTCATTCCATTCAAGTTAGTATAGGTTGCCTGGAAGAGATCGCGGAAAGCGATAAGGCCGCCTATTGTACATATATTTTGTAATATATGATTATTATTTTTTTGTTATGTATTTTTGTGTTGTACAATAAAGTATATGTATATAAATCAATAAATATAGATATGCATAATCTATATTTATTGATTTATACATATATACTTTAGATTCAAAAGTATATTTCCATTCGTACCTGAATTTTTAATTTAAAATAATATATGGCAAGAATAGTTAACTTCATTGAACATTTGCTTTCTGAAAACCAGAACTATATCAGTTATTAGTGTCTAAAATTGTTTGTAAGTATCTTAAGTATCCTATAATTATTCATGTAACTATGCTCATTTGAACCATGAAAATATAAATTTCAAATATTCCTATTGCCTAGTGTCAATCAAACTAGTATTCGATTTGATTCCTGTGATGATAAATCTTTGACCACAATAATAAACTTTAAATTTCTTGCTTGTTGCTTCTTCATCAGGTTAGTTTTAGAATGCTCAACTAGTTTTTCTAATTACATTCCTGTCTATATCAAATAGTATTTCCTTTTTTGTTGTGTTTATAGTATTGTGGCGGCATCTACATCGCCACATGCGAACTACGCATCAAAGACCTGACGTCACACAACATCCTGACGTCACTCAAATCCTGCATCGCGCAATAGGGAATATGCATGAGATTGAAATAAGGGTCAAATATTTTTTTTTATAAACTATGTTACTTCAGAATTATGCCTATGCCTTGTTTTCAATATCCTAGTATTATGACAACATTCTATACTTAACACAATCTAGATTTAGCTATTTTGCGAAGCTGTTATTTATTTGTTTTAGGTTATGATGCTTTTTAAAACTAAATTATTCCGGAAAAGGTGTGGAAGATAAAATAAACATTATATGTTATACTTAATTACCTTAAAGCTTTCACTCCTTTGATTTCAACAGACGGTATTTGATGTAAAAATGTGGTCATCATGAACACATCAGCTTTCGGCAAACTATCCGATTGGGCTTTCACAAAACCGCTTTCAGTCATTTTCGAAAGAGTCTTTCGTGTATTAACAAATGTATTACTTCTAAATGTGTACTAAAATCACAATAAAACTGACTGAATCGCAAAAACTCCTACAAAACACATTGACATTACATTGTTGTCATAGATTGTTACGTCACATTCGCTCTGACCAATAGCGTCGCTTTTCAAGTAAGTATTTGAATTTCCCACAGACTTTTTGCACTTTAAAAAAATAATTTTTTGCTCATTATTAAATTATAATAAAAAATATTGATGGAGGCATAATTCTGAAGTAATATAGTTTAAAAAAATATATATTTGACCCTTATTTGAATCTCATGCATATTCCCTATTGACGGAGAAATCGACGGATATAAAAAAAAAAAAAACATACGCGTCGAACATATTATAACCTCCTCCTTTTTGGAAGTCGGTTAAAAATGGAAAATGTTCTTCTTGTATGCAGAAGCAATTGATAAACAACTAAGTTAGTCTCCTCTTGAATCATCTTATGCATATGCTAATTTGTCAATACCTAACACATACCACCTAAGGTTTAGTATTTTTCCTCCTAAAGCTTGTTTAGTTATTTATACAATACCTACATGAGACTATACATAGCTATAAAGATATTAAGTCAACTAGGGAAAAAATAATTGACTCATCTTTGTCTAACTATCTATTAAGTACAAAAGTAAAACTTTGTATGGCTTCCAATGCCCTCTGTTGATAATGAAGTTTATCTTGGTATGAGATATTTTATTAACATATAAAAATCTGCCTAGCCTTTTCCCAACTATGTTGGGGTCGGCTTCCAGTCTAACCGGATGCAGCTGAATACCAGTATTTTACATGGAGCGACTGCCTATCTGACCTCCACAACCCAGTAACTGGGTAATACGATACAGGTATGGTAAGACTGGTGTCAGACTTTCGGGCTTCTGACGACTCGTAACGACTGTCAAAGATCCACGAATGACAGCCGGGACCAACGGCTTAACGTGCATTCCGAGGCACGGAGGAGTCTCGGTATGTAGAGATGGTCACCCATCCACTGACCAACCCCGGCAAGCGTAGCTTAACCTGATGGATCGACCAGTGCGGCTGTTGTTACTTAGCCACGAGCTCCTCATTTTATTAACATATAACAAAAGTCAATAAACCACAGTACTTGGAGGGCAGTGAAGTTTGTAACAAAGGGCTTGATGAAAACCTCCATTGAAATTCTGGGAATATAGCAGCAACAACAACAGACATTAGTATTTAAAGATACTGGTCCAAATCTACTTCCAAAAACTTGTTATGTTAAAATAACCCAACAAATCAAATAAGGCTATTTTCAGTTCATACAAGTTAAACCAAGCTAACAGTAATGTTTTGTTTATCCTAAGTATCTACATAAATCAAGTTTTAATTATAATCCAGCTCAATATATTAATTATTTACTTAATATGTAAACATTAGTAACAACAGATTGTATGGAATGTTATCAGTATCACATATCAGTAGAGATTAAATTGATATTCAATCATGATATAAGATTATACACAAAAAACAATGTTTACAATGCATCAAAATAAGTAATTTCTTCCCTATTGATGATATTTCAGCTGTCATACTAACTACAGTTGAGTTGTTGGATAAAAGATAACAATATGGTGCTTACTTACTATCCAAGTTAAATAAGTATAGCCTAGTCAAGATCAAACATATTTCAATTTTAGCCACATGGTGTAAATAAATATACCTAATGTCAGTTGTTTCTTTGCAAGTGGTATTGTCCTACTCACCCCTTATGTAAAATGGTGTGATATTATTTATGAAGACAATACTGAATAGATAAATTACCAATACAAATATTATGGAATGAAAGAAAAATGCGTTTATTGGCATTACAAAAAATACCCCTTAAAACTATAAAAACAGAAAACAAATTATTATAATGCAAAAAGGGCCTCAGCTCAGCATAATGTCAGATGACAACACAAAGTGAGCCACCTGACGCTGATTTTCAGCTGCAACCCACTAGTGCCATACGCTAGAATAATAAACATAGGTAGGTGTCTCTCCGATTATAATAAATAATTTAAAGAGTGTATAAAAAAATTAAATAAAATAAAACTCATAAATGATTAAATAAAATTTTGTGACATACATGTGTGTGTGCGTTGTGTTGTATTTGTATCACAGCATCATTATTCTCATGCCCTTATCTCAATTTATTTGTGGTCGGTACAAAATATATTTTTCTTCCACACTTCTCTATCAGTCGTCACCTCGGTAGTCACCCCCTTTCTATCCATATCATCTTACAGACAGTCCATCCATCATTTCTGTGTTCTTTGTAACATGTTCGTTTTTTTTTTTAAACTTTTTCCAAAAAATAAACAAACGACTTCCGAAAAAAAACACTACAAAGTGTAGTGTAGTGTAGTGTTTTTTTTCGGAAGTCGGTTGTTTTTTTTTTTGTAAAAAGTTTTTATTTTATACTTTTTAATTGTGATACCTACCCCAAACAAATTCGAATACCACTACCTGCTATGTAAATAACAGTCACAGGAAGTTATCAGCATATCATCCACATATACTAAGCGGGAAAAATACGTATTATTGAAGCTTACTCAAAAATTATCCAAGCAAAGTTAATCAAATTTATATGGGACCAATCCGGGAGCATACCCTTTCAAACAAAAAAAGAATTTTCAAAATCGGTCCACAATTGACGGAGAAATCGACGGAAATAAAAAAAAAGAAACTTACATACGCGTCGAACATATAACCTCCTCCTTTTTGGAAGTCGGTTAAAAAGTAATTCACATAATTATACTGAGCTGATCACTTATCAATCAACAAACTCTTCTAATTTAATTACAAATCCACTCAACAATGTATTACTACTTCAGTTTAACACTACAAAATCCAAACTATAAAGTGAACCTCAAGTTACAAAGTCAAGGTAGTTCAGGAAAAGGTCAGCAACCTTCTCTTTCCCTCGAATTAGCCTTAAGTTTTGGGAACTCAGTGAACTGTGATGTTTGAGATCAATTCAACAGTACTTTCAGCATCTTCCCAACCATATCCCGTGTTACTTGGGGTCCAGTATTTTCTAAAGGTCATATTTTAGACTTGCTACTTTTGATCAAAGCACACAAGGCAAAAAAGTTTTGGTTTATGGTTGGTTGATAGAAAAGACGAATTTTGTTCATGTTAAAATCATTTATTTGTGTTGTTTTGGTAATAAAGACTCTTTAAAATCAGGGAAATACCCAGCAAGAAGCTATTACAAATAGCATTTTTGGTTTACAGTTAATAGAAGAGAGGAATTTTGTTTATGCTTTAATCATTTATTTGAGATATGAGAATATTTGTTTATATGAGTATTATAATCATTTATTTGAGTTGGTTTGGTAATAAATACTCCTTTACAATCAGGGAAATCCCCAGCAAGAAGCTATTACAAATAGCATAGTAATAGCAATTACAATAATAGTTATCGGAAACCTATGTGGCATAATTTGCATTTGCATAATTTTGTGGCAGCATTTGTCTGGCATTAATGCTGAAAGGAACCTTTTTGGAGCAGCCATGAGGCACACACTTGTCAAAAGATTACTATCACTTTTAGTTTGTTTGTATTCTGTGTTTCACGAACTGTGTCCAAATAAATGTTTTCTTTCTTTTTTTAATAATAAATATCCACTTCACAATATAAATCTATTTAATAGATCCTATGTTATCATAACTTTACCATGAATCATCATAGACATGTGGTTATAATACCATTAAGTAACAATAGTTCTGTTATCATTCAAGTGATAAAGAGTTAGGCACACAGCATACATATTTGTTTTGGCAATGTTTTGAAAACAAACAGTTTAAACTGTATCTTTTAGAAGTTAAGGATGTTTTTTCCATAACAACATATAATTTCAACAAAAAAAATATAGGTCTTTTCTTTATTGATAGTTATGAATTTTATGACAGGATAATGATATGGTTGAATTAATGGGGCTATAAATCAGTGTCAGCAATAAAATTTTAAATAACTCCAGATTGTTACTTTTCCGGAGACACAAAATTTTCATTTCTCCAGAAAAGAAGCAATGTGAATTTACTTTTTTTGGACTGAAATAAAGGTTATTTATTTTAAAAGTAGGCATAGGAATTTATTTTAATATGATAGCAAGAACATTCTAAAATTCCTATCGGCGGACATGACTAAATAAAAATACCCAGAATGAAATCTGAACCAGCTAAGATGTGTAATACTAGAACAATGTAGTAACACCTAAACAGTTTAATTTGAGCCTAATAGCGCGAGTCAGGGCAAAAGTTTGGCATAGTCTAATGAAACAGCTGATGGGTCTTAAAACTCTTATACCTACCACGTGCAATAGGATCGACGCGAAAAATAGAACTGTCACAAAGTTTTAACTAAAATAAATATTGAGGAGCTACGTGACTGCCCGATGTTATGGTATGGCTGTCGGTCATCATTACCTACTGATGATTACAAAGTACATGATCAGACGTCTAAGTTATCACTATATCGTCAAATAACAAGGTTACGTCAACATAGGTGCGAAAAGGGAGGTTTTACTACACAATTAGAAATTAATTTCCATTATTATTGAAACACATAATTAAAACTACCATGATTTTTCACTGTACATACACTTGCAGCATCTATAGAACTTAAGCATTCCATTAACTTTTTACGGTCAAATTATTGTTTCCAACATAATGCTCTCGAAATTAATTCTGTATTTGGTCAAAAACAGCGTACAGATCACCGAAATATACGAAAACAAGAGTTCTTAGAAGACAAATATGGCGGCCACAGTGAACTTCACCAGCACAACGGCGTCGCATTATGTACGGTAATCTTGATGATTATAAGAATAACACTTACCTTATAAAGTTCAATGTAATATGTTTTGCCTTTTGGGCCACTTGTTTGATTACTTTTCACGTCTTTTCCATCATTTGTAGAAGTCATTTCTTACGAAAATATCGCGGGGAGACATTTATGCGCTTGTGTTTTCGTAATTGTACTGTCAAATTCAGTGTTACAATAGCAAAATAAACCAAGGTAAGAAATTATCTCAATGTAGCAACCCCGAGGGTATATAAGTCCGTAACCACGTGCATTCAAAATTCCTTAGTGCAGACCATGCGTTACCAGACACATAATCTGCACACTTTACATTCTTACAGCTGGTGACCTAAGGAAAGCACAAAAATAGTCGCGTTTGTGAGATGGAGTTTTCACACATGTTATTTTAAATCAATAAAGTATGTTTATGCTAGCGCCAAACGTAATTATAAACGCACTACGAATAGCACTGCGGCACATAATTTGCTAGATTTGCTGTTTACCGACAGTCTCTGTGCAAGGCCATGCTGCGATTGATTACACACGGTTTTTACCAGCTTGGTTTTGTGACATTTTGACATGAGCATTCTTCATGTCGTTTTTTCCACGACTGATGTTTGTACCGTAGTGGCAGTTCGCGCACTATGGTAACACATGGCAACAAGCGCAAGCTACCAAAAAGAGGGCCTCATACTATGCTATGTGATTATCAATTTTGAGGTTGACAACATGCCTGGTCCCTAAGATACAGGCGCCTCCTAGTTGGCCTAGTTTGGGACCAAAACACGTATCAAAACTTTTGTTTTGTTTTTTCTAGTAATTTTTCACTTTTTGGTTGTGGTACAGTCAGCATCAAAAGTTGATGACCACATTTAGATTTTCAAAATCGCTGCACACCGTATTCACTATTAGCACTTCACTTTAATTAAAGCGATTTTGAAAATCTAAATGTGTTCATCAACTTTTTATGCTGACTGTACCTAGCCTACCCCATAAAAAATCATAAAGCACTACTTGATAGTATAAATAACAGTGACAGCCTACCCACCTTCCCTGGAAATAAAGACATGCCGTCCGGTCTCTTGCCATCGTCGCGTGCCAAGCCATTGGGTTCTAATACAGCTGGGACGCCGGCGGTGACAAGAGCTCGTCGAATGATGTCGTTAATGTTCGCGTGCCGCGCTAAGCGACCCGCACTTCGGCTGCGAGACAGGCCGTGATGTCCGAGACTATTGACAACTTCGCCACAGTGACAGCGATGAGGAGAACTGTTTGTTAGGTAGAGTAACCGTGGAATTTCTTGCCGACTCTTCTACTTAATTATGAAACGACCAATGGGGATCCACACGCAAAGCTCAGCGCAGATGTCGCCAGCGGCGGGATGGCCTCTGTCAAATCATTTTCGCTTTGTTTACATCAGTGTTTTTTGTGTTGAAACCGATCCACTATCGTTATTGCTAACATGTATTGTTCCTGGAAGCATAAAGAATTGAAAGACGAACTAAACAAACGAGAAGCAAGGATTACTGGAAATAAATCAGATCTGAATTCATAATATATATTTCTATAACAATATGCAAAGACGATAATACAAATTAAAAAACTTCTATTGAATACAACAATTCCATTTCTATGTGACGTGTCACCCCGTGTCCTAATAAGCCGTGTCTAAATAAAAGCGATAGTCACGCGAATACGCGATTGTCGTGTCCATTTGATAGACGTGGGAGCAAGTACGCGTACTTAAGCCTCGGTGACCTTTCTTGCCCGTGTGTATTAAGATACTAAGTACGCGCACTTAAAACCACTGAGTAAGTTCGTCGGCAATCTGACAGGTTTAAAATTTTGCTCGTAGCTCGCCTTGGTTCGTAGTTTCGTATGACTGTAAACGCCGTGAGTCGCAAGCCACCATTTAGTTTCGACATTTGTGTAATGTTTGTATAATTTGATTCAGACAATTCGACAACATCGCGATTAGTGTGAGCAAGCTTCACGTGTGTCACCCATGAAGATATAGATAAAATGTTATCTAAAAACTAAAATTACTATATCTTCATGGTGTCACAGGGTGTCACCTTAGAGTATATAACACTGGAGAAGCCTTACGAATACTTCCCCTCTGTAAAAGTACAAGAACAAATGTTCTAGTACGTTCATAAAAACTACTTTCAAATCGATTTTAACGCACTTCGTGAATCGTTTTACAGGCGCGCGGAGCTCCGTGAAAATGCCTATTTGTACTGTTAAATGTTGTAAAAAGCGTTCAAATACGTCAAATTTACCTAAAGAACTGAATAACTTTCCCAAAGCAGTTTTTTTTTTTCTAAGATTTAGTCATGTTTTTATTAAAATTTAAAATCCTAGCCTCATAATACAATTCGATTTTTCATTCGATTCAACCATGATTCAATATAAAACGTAGCATGAATCGAGTATTTTCCTCACGTTGCTTCTGTGACGTCACCGAGTCTCGCTACATCTCGTTTTTATGTTCGTAAAGATCAAAATACTTTTCTTTTGCATTACGAAAATATACGTCAAATCAGCAAAACTTACACGCACTTGACATGCGATTATGTCCTCTAGTAAAAATGTTAACGAGACTACCGTAGTGTTGAGGTCATGTTTGAAACCAAAATTGACATGTCGACAATTTCCTAGTAAAAATTGCTTAGTAATTATGTTTGTTTATTTTTTTTTTATTGTTCATTGTTTTATAATTTGTTTCAAGTCCATTGAAGTGTTTGTATATAAAAAAATAAAAAATTGAACTTGATCTAATTTTTATTGAGATTACTTACTTATTACAAATTTAGTTACTTTTATTTAATTGCAGTTATTTTCTCTTCTTATTAAAATTTAACTATTTTATGCAACAGCTGTTTTATTTTTGGGTTCAAGCAAAATTCCGAATAAATATCGATATCGATAAAAATAAAAAATATGGTACGGACTTCTCTATCCGGGCGAGCAGCTATTGTTATTGTTGACAGTAGCTACCCCGTTCCCCGCAAAAAGTGACAGACTTTTTTGTTCGGAATATTGCGCTTAAGGCTTCTCCAGTGATATATACTCTAAGGGTGTCACCGATCCTGCTGGGGTTGCGGGTTTGTCTGAGAGGGATATCGCGGCCCCAGCACATAGGCAACGGAAGGAACACGGGTGGGTTTTAGTCAGTAAAAGTCTGACACTCCCTCTCGCTCTGCCCAGAGCGGGAGGAGTCATTTGATGATTTCCCACCCAAAAAAAAAAAAAAAAAAAAAAAAAAAAAAAAAAAAAAAAAAAAAAAAAAAAAAAAAAAAAAAGGGTGTCACCGATGGCGAGCCGAGCAAGTTCGTGAACTTAAAAACCACGTAATTTAAGTTCGCACGTCTAACATCCACGTTTCGCTCATTTGTTTAGAAAACTGGCAGTACGTCCTCTGTCGGTGCAATGACGTGTTTGGGTTCACAGAACAAATGATCGCGTACGTATTAGGACACGGAGTAAATTGCGCATTTATATTTATTTTGTGACTCGTTGCTGAATTTTCGTCATCTGTGGGTTACGAACATCCGAAAATTGGACACCAAAACAACACGGCCCTTGCTTGTTGGAAAATAGTCGAGACGGCCGATTTGCTTATATGGATACACACGCAGTTGGCTATGATAGCCAGAGGCTGCCCATAGGGAGGGGTTCTGTCCCTCCTCTTATGGAATCTGGTCATCAATGACCTTATCACTAAACTCAACGCCAACCGCTATTATACAATAGGGTATGCAGATGACCTCGCAATCCTTGTATCGGGGAAGGTGACCGGCACGATCTGTAACCTCACTCAGCAAGCACTACGTATAGTAGAAAGTTGGTGCAGGGAATTTGAACTATCAGTGAACTCCACTAAAACTGAAATAGTCATGTTCACCCAAAAACGAGCAGTAGGCCCCTTCTGCCTACCCAAACTGTTCGATACAGAACTCCAGGTGGCCAGTGAGGTCAAGTACCTCGGGGTCATTCTGGACAGTAAGTTAAACTGGAGCAGTCATGTAGACAACAAGCTAAACAGGGCCTGCATCACCTTCTGGCAGTGCAGGAAAATGATAGGTAAGAAGCGGGGCCTATCCCCCAAAATCATACTGTTATACACAGCAGTGATCCACCCCATGATCACTTATGGGGCCGTGGTCTGGTGGCCCTAAACTCAGCTGGTTACAGGCGCGGTCGCAGCCTAAGATTTTGCGGGGGGTCACCATGGATGCCGAGGAATATTGGAGAAATATTTAATTGTTACCTACTCTAAAAACTTTTTGATTATATAATGATGCATACTTTTTAACTTTCTGATCTTTTCTCACAGTTGGTCGCAGTAACTAAGCTACACCTTGGCTTTTCGATAAATTATAAATACTAGGACAGTAGATTATGTAGGGTGAGAAGAGCGAGTGAAGCTAACTCAATAATTTTAATACCCGGTCTCGGATAGGTTAGGATTAGATTAACATTTTCAAACAGAACTAAGAGAATATAAGAGCTAGCGAAGCGAGCTCAAAAATTTTGCACTCTCGGGTACGTCATACCTCCTACACACTATGCCGGCGGCATGGCCGCCGGCTATTGCCACGCGGCACGTACCCCCGGCTTTTGCGCCTTCATTTTCTTTGCGATCCTTTGTGCGGCAAGGCCGGGCACGCCGCGGCTTGCCGGCAGGGCCGGCGGCCATGCCGCCGCCAGTGTGTAGGCGCTATTAGATTTTCTTTTAATCATTCCAAAAGAACTAAGAATTACTTGCTTTGTCGACTTATGAAGAAAAGCTCAAGAATCAAGACAAGCGAGGCTCAAAGTTTTAGCACCGCGCCTTCAATAGGTTCTGCGTTTTCTTTTGACCATTATACAGGAAGACAATTTACTTTGTCGAGAAGAAAAGCTTAAACTTCTTTTACAGTAGTTTAAGTTTTGAAAGCTGGCCCTAACCCGAATGTAGTGGTGCCCAAATTCCCGAGTTTGCTTAACAGGCTTTTTTTCCTATTTTTTTTGTTAGAATGCCCATCGCGGTCACTGTGGCTCAAGTATATACAGTTTTTTGTTAGTAAGCAACGTAAATCATTCAAGTTGTCGACAGCTTGAATGATTTTGAGGGGGGTCATGACCCCCAGGACCCCCCCCCCCCTCGGACCGCACCTGGCTGGTTACAGCTTCTAACAAACTACAACGCATGCAAAGACTAGCCTGCGTGGCGCCCACGGGCTGCATGAGGACTACTCCGACTGCAGCAATCGAAGCCATGCTGGGCCTGCCCCCGCTCCACCTGCTTATACAGCAGGAAGCGACAATGGCAGCGGTACGTCTTAATGCAATTAATCTCTGGGGTAAGAGAGACACACAACACACCACGCTGCTTGAGGGACTCAATAATGAGTTCCCTATTACGAAAGCCATCAATGATCGGGTACCCAAACAATTTATCTTTGATAAAAAATACAGAATCCAATTTCACGAGGATCACCGATGCGAGGGTTTGCGCCCCGCAGAACTACGAATCTTCACTGATGGATCAAAACAGGTAGTGGCACAGGTGCTGGAATCTTCTCTGAGGACTTCAACATACATATAGTCACACCATTGGGAGTCCACAATACAGTATTCCAGGCCGAATGCATGGGTATATCCCTTGCCGCTTTAGCCATCATGGCCAGGGAAGTTAAGGACCACTCGATACGCATACTCTCAGACAGCATGGCTGTTCTGCAAGCGCTAAACAGTCACACTGTTGACTCTGGGCTGATATACGAGTGCCACCAGCGCCTTAAGCAGGTGGGTAGCCTCAATAATATTACCATTCAATAGATCAAAGGACACAGTGGTTCGCGGGGCAACGACGCTGCTGACGAACTTGCCAGAAGGGGATCTAGCATGGCACCAGTGGGGTCTGAACCCATTGCGCCACTCCCCTTCGCGTACCTACGCACTCTGGTAAGGAAACGAACCAGGGACCAACATCACAAACTATGGTCGGACCACGGTGAGTGTAGGCAGGCCAAGGAGGCACTCCCTACAATTGATGGCCGCCTCACGAAACAGGTTCTTTGACTAAAAAATGTGAGCCGTCACGGGACGCCTGGCAGATGTGAAACATCGACATTATTTTGTAAAAGTAATATGCAGAAAAGAACATATTGTGATAGGAACTAAATATGTCATAAAAAAAATCAATTAAATAAAAAAATAGAAAAAATTAGTATAATATAATACCTATATATAATCGTTAATAACGATAATAATTAACTAATCGCACAGTCGATTGCGCATGGCGACGCGTCGCCACACCGTACACACTACTGCATTTAGACTGTATATATATACCATCATATAGCGTGGCGACGCGTCGCCACGGCATACGTCGCCACGCCAGAAATCGGTTTTACGTGCGGCTATAGATTTTTCACATCAACAAAACAACAGCTGCGTACGGTTGCGGTTGCGGTACGGTGCGTAGCAGCAGCTGTAACTGGCCATGGGTCATTTAATAAACACCTCTTTGTCATATTAGTCACAGACAGTCCGCTGTGCAGAGCCTGCGTGGAGGACGACGAGACAGCAGCTCATGTGCTGTTATACTGCCCGGTGGTCGCCACATAAATGGCAAAGTACTTCGGTAACCCAGGTACCCTACGTGAGATTGTCAGTGACACCAAGGCGTTGCTGGCCTTCTTTGTGGAGCTGGGGTGGATCGAATAACAAAATTTTCCCACCCGAACGCAAAATACGCGCTTAGACGTGGAGTTGCGGATACCAGCCCGTATTACCTATTACCTGTTTACTTATTACACACGCAGCTACTTTAGGCGGTGACTCGCCGGCGATTTTAAAATCTCACGTCCATCCACTCAGATTTTGACATCGCTGGCGACAAACCGGCTGTCAAATGCTATGTGTGGAAGACTGGACGCAAGATTAAAAATCACCGCAGCGACGCGAATCGCTCGCTGGCGACTAAAACCATATTAGATCACTGTCGCACTGACAGTGATCTAATGTGGTCTGTTGGTTTACTGCGTGGACTGTCTGTTTACAGATCATTCTTTAGATTTGTGACTGATAGTGTTGCACAATGAATAAAAAAGCAGAATGTCTATGTCAAGAATAATCTATAGTCTATGGTAATTAAATAATTTTTCATGTTGGCAGGACTGTAGTACAAAGCAAAGCGAGTTGTGTCAAGAATTACTGCGTTTTTTACGAAAAATAATCTCAAATTATAGTAGGAAAATGTAGAATTCATTATTCATGTAAAGATAATTATGTATGCAATTAATTAATTCATAATTTGTTTAGTTAACATCAATAACTCCGACGCGCTCGCTAATAAAAATTGATGTGTCAAAGTGCACGGGAATAGAAGGGACGATAAATTATAGCTTTAAGCTTAATTAGACGGTGTATTTTATTTTATTAGCGTTATTTTGCGTTCAAAATGTATAATGAAGTGTAATTGAGGGATTTTGGAGACAAGGGTGGAAGAGGGCGTGTGATCCGACTTGGCACATCTGGCGAGCCTTCGGTATCATTTCCCTTCCTTTCTCACTAATTGGCAAACTATTTACTGTTGTCCGATGTTCTAAATTCACTCGTATCTAATATTTTAATTCAAAAATCTATATTTCATGAGATTATCTTCCATCAAACGTAACATTTATTAGTGCTAATTCAATAATTTAGCGAAATTAATTAAATTTATAATTTCAGTGATTTTAAAACATTAGATGTATATATTATTTAGTTCAGTGTTGATAAGCGAACAGTCTGCTTAGTGTTGTGATGTGTGTATCAAGTAATTATAAATTTTTAACATATTGTGAACTTAAAGAGTGAAAAGCTAAAAAATGGCTAAGAAATCGGATAATACCGGCGGAAAGCTGGTAACAGTTTCTGTCGTCGGTCTTTCTGGTAAGAAAAACATTTTTAATATCATAAATAATTTTCATTGTCATGTCTTTTTTAAATCAAACACATAATCTTTTTGCTATTCTGCTACTCAGCCATCACTACTGATATTCAGCCAAGTTTACTGGAAGAAATCAACATAAAATCATTCTGCACAGACTAGGTATAAACTAGGATGTTCATGACCTTCAGTACACACATGCTATTCTAAATATGCTGTATATAATATACTATTCATAGCCAATTGTTCATTTTTTTTACCTGTTTTTATGTTCAATCTATTGTTGAATGGCTGTTAAAACTCAGTTTTGTTGAATATATTAATGTTTTTTTTTGTGGTTCACGTGATCATGTCCAGACAGATACTAAGTACTAATTGATAATATTAGTTATTGAACGATAAAACTAATTAGTTTGCGTTAATCTAATTAGTAACACTACTATTTCTTTTCCTTAGTTTAGGATAGCTAATTACACTTAACATTACATCATCATAACTCTGTGGTTGTCTACTGCAAATAATAGTCTAATTAACAACACAGTGGTCCTAACATATCCTATTACCATTGCAATTTGCCAAGCCTTTTCCCAACTATGTTGGGGTTGACTTCCAGTCTAACCAGATGCAGCTGAATACCTGTATTTTACATGGAGCGACTGTCTATCTATCCTCCACAACCCAGTTACTGGGTAACACAATTCCAAGCAAGTCATTATGACCAATACTATGGTCAAAATCTGATGTGATGCTTCTAAAGATGGGTATAGACCAAACAAACATAAAACAAGCAAAAATTTTAAAAATATGAGGTAAAGAAGCTCTTGGCATTCTTTTCCTCATATTTTTTATATTTTAGTATGAATACACCAACAAAGAATGCTCTATTCCTGTTTAAACACAAACATAATTTGGTGGAATGGGAATAGACTGTCCTTTTTTGCTTGCTAGGTGTAAACCTTGATTGTAAGCACTGGAGGTTATGGGGAGAGGTACTTTACCCAGTATTGGGCTGATACGGGTAACAGTAACTGGTGTAGCCCTCATTGAAAACAAAAACAAACATTCCTCAAGCTGCTAACGAACCATGAAACTAACTATACCCTTGTGGAAGAACAATTATTATCTTATCTATCCATAATTACTGAGATTAAATCATGTAAGTGCTCTCTTCTTATCTATTGCTCATAGTTGATATTTAATGGATTCATTACAAACAAAACTAAAAAATCCACATAACCATCTTCCCTCACTCTTAATCCATTAGATACAGTTTTATGGAAAAAAAAAACATGTTACAGATTTAGTTAAAACTGGCTAGGCTACTGCTTGCGTCTTGGCCTGCATAGACCCAAATAAAAGTTACCTAAGTTACTCCTTAAAACATCAGCTATCTGCCACTGAAAGTCCCGTCGAAATCGGTCCAGCCGTTTCGGAGATTAGCTGGAACAAATGAACAACTGAGACAATTTTTTGAAGTGAACACTTCTTTAGGCACTTTGAGTACTTTTTGGGTGAACAAAAATCATGGAACTCGCGTCATCGTCACCGAACGCTTTCCATGAGCTATATGTATACTGTGTTATGTACATAAATATACAATTCACAAGTTACTTAGTTTTCACTTCTATCGGCACTCCCCACAGAAGGCCCCGCATGTTTTTTTATTGTTATAAATTCCGTATTTAAAGTATACTTTAATAAGCATTTAGTAAAAGCTGTTATTTTGCTGTGTTTTTGATAAATTTTATTTATTTGTAGGTATAGAATAGATTGGGAGGCAACATGGTTTATGACTAATTAACATAACATCACATCAGTATTACAGATAGGGGCAGGTAGATGATGGTTAGGTCCCATGTAATGCATGCAAACCTGTGTTCCTTTACTCATTGAGCAAATTCAGACTCTTAACTAAGAAACTCTTTATGGACACTGCTTACTAAAAACGTTACCACACAATAGTCATAATAGACAGTCCTCTGTGCTGAGCCTGCATGGAGGCTGAGGAAACCATTGCTCATGTGCTCTTTGAATGCACAGGCGTCACCCGAATTAGAACAGAAACCTTCACCCAGATCTTTTGAAAGTCAAAGTTAAATAGTTTATTTTAAATCGGCACTTATAAGACACTTGTCAAAAGCATGTGTAGTTGTTCTGAACAGACTAGGAGACCTTATCTACTTCTGGAGGGAGGTGGGCTGGTTGAAATTACCAGCGCCAGCCACCATGGCCCACATCCAATGGTCCACTTGAAGGACTAAGTGCGGTAAACGTTCCCAAAAACTATCAATACATACTGGAAATCTCAAATATATTTTATTGATAACAATAACAGGAAGTAGATCTCAACAATATTTAATATTAAAAACAGTTTATTAACTTTATCTTGACAATATGTGAGAGATAAATTCATGTATAGTTGTTTGATGATTATCAAATGTAAACATGACATCACCTTCTGTTGATAAAACATGGGTGAGAATATCTTATCTTTTATTATGTATATTAGTGTGCTAGGTGTTCTTTTATCAGGATATGTTACAGGTGCAGATGAACTTACATACATAACATCACGCCTGTTCTCCAAAAAGGGTTAGGCAGAGCTGTTTAGTACACATACATTTAACAACTTGTAGGATCATCTTCCTGCCCTTGTCGCATGTTACTTGAGGTCAGCACAACACGTTTACCATTTCACATTCCATAAATTGACAGATATTTGTAACACTGTCTGACATTTTAGAACGGTTTTAATATTTGAGGAAAAAACAATGTTTTAAATTAGATATTGTAAGAATACAGTCATGTTTGTTTGTCCCTTCTAATCACACCTACATGTGCCCTAAATACTTTCGAATTTAGCATTAGAGATACGGCAACACATGGCTTATCACAGCTGTTGTTGCTATGTTAACTGGTAGCAGTTTCTTTTAATCATTGTGATAGTAGACATTTTATAAGCCTTTTCGGATAATATGGGCCTTTCAATGTTTGCAACAATTTCAAAGAAGGAATTCATGATCACAGTTTGTATTTAGGCAGACTCAGAAGAAAGCTACTGCTTATTCCCTTGACAATAGCCTAAGGGCCCCAGACATTTAGTATTGGTGATTGGCTATACTATGCTATGCGTAAATCGCGTTTTCACGACACTGCGTTCGTTCGGTTGCCGAGCGCCGCCGTTGCTAAAAGTATCGTGTGTTAGTTAATAAATCAAATCTTATAAAAAAAAAAGGAATATTTTTCATTAGTCCCTAACTGTACCTGTCAGTCCCAAGATGCCTAAATTCACAAAATTCCGAATTCTCATAAAATAGTAGATAAACTGACTGGCCCTTTTGAGTATGACATGATAACCCAAGTCGCTTTAGCATGGCATTAGCCTTTTCCTTATATCTCTCCTAGGACCCCAACAATACCTACACTATATAAATAGGTTACCCTGTAAATGTAATGAATGATAGATCTAAGTCGTAAAATAAATAAATAAACTACAGTACAACTATTTTCCTAATGTCCCTCGGGAATCATCGCATTTCCGAATACAAACGAATGCTAATTTCCATGTCCATCAATTATTAGGTTTATCGTGTATAATCATTTGAATTCAGAACTAAGTACTTTACTTTAGCTCTATTGTATAGTTCACGCGGAAATCAAAACAAAACAACAATAAAGAACTTACTTCTGAATTCAAATTATTATTCATTCGATTACTTTTATTATCAGCATTCGTTTGTCTTCTGAAAGGCGAAGATTCCCGAGGGACATTAAGAAAGTAGTTGTATTGTATGTAGGTATGGTTTTTCGTTGAATACTAGAAAATATAGGTGGGTCAATGACCCCTATTGCCACTATAAATCGACTTGGGTATAGTGGATTTATCATCACCCATTACTTACACTGGTGGGGTATTAAACCAATCAGCATCTACAAATTATCTGCAAATGTGGCCCTATTTCCATGAAATCACCTATTTAGCGTCGGTGATCGGCAATTTGACGACTACATCAATGCTGGATCGCGTTGTGACGACACTTTGCATTCGGTTGCTGATCGCCGATACAAAATGTGTCGTGTCTGGTGGCCTATACTCAACTAAATATCCTCCCAATAAATCGGGCCAAGAAATCTGAAAGGTCTTAAACATCAGGCCTAGAAATTGATGGGCTCGCGGACGGTGATCAATGGGTAGCTCACTTTTCGATAAGAACCAGGCCCGGGTCGACGGGGCGTTGTGTTCCACCCGCGCCTCAAAGAGATGTTAGCACAACTGACGGGGTCCGCTAGGACCGATGCCTGCAGGGCTCGCGGGAAAGTCCGAAAGGGATACCGTGGCCCCCCGGCAACGTACAGGCAACTGAAGGAACAAGAGTCTGACACGCCCTCCCGCTCCCCGAAGTTATTTGATCATTTCCCACCCAAAAAGAAGAAAAGCGCCTAGAAATTGATGAACACAATCAGATTGAACAGAACCAGAGACCCCATTCAAACTATTAGAGCAAGTGATTGTCAATAGTTTGTCTATTGTTGCTTTGTTATCTACACAACTTCCTGTTATCAAGCGTAGGTGTTAGATTGTTTGTTTCGTATGGAGAAAGTTGATAAAATTTTGTCATGTGGATAATGGGTACCATATTGTGTTTGATTTTCGTGCTTATATCATAATGTAGTCTTAGAATCTAGGGGCACGGTAGTGTGTGCCAAGACGAGCTAAAAACAAAAAGCAGGTTGCAGTACCTACCTTTTTCTCGAAGCGTTTCGTCGTATTTTCAAACCCTCATAGCTTCGGCCTGGATAATTTTAGAGAGGTCAAATTCTTAGGAGTTAGCAGACTTATTTATAAGGTTTAAAGTTTGTATTTTATTCATACCTATTATTACATATTTCGTCACAACTCACTCACTCATCAAAACCTTTCGGACACTTCCCGAAGTCCTAGAAAGCTGAAATTTGATATGCAGGCTAGGATTTGCACACAAACAGCAACAGAATTAAGAAATCTCTCCCTCCAACCCCCTATGGAGGTGCAAGTCTCTATATAAAACCTACAAAAGGAAATGAAATCCCACCAAAAATTGTTCATGTAAAGTTGGTTGCCAAGACTCACATAAGGCTTTCACTGTTAAAAAGTTTTCAGGGGGCCTAAAACGCCCACTTTAGCAATTCTGCTAAAAGAGATTCATTTCCTGAATTCCCAGCAATTCATTAGGAATTGCTCTAATTTTCGTGAAATGGTGACACATATTAGCTGAATAATATCTCAATTCAATTCATATCTGAATCATATTTGGTGTAAATATTGCCATATTAGAGGAAATGAATCGCTTTTAGCAGAATTGCTAAAGTGGCCGTTTTGGATCCCCAGATCTAATGTAAAGCCAAGCCCCTCACCCTACAATGCCTAACTCTAAAAACCTTACATCTTAGTCAAAGTGTATGGCTTGGCCGTTCCATTAAAACTCAACAAATATTGCAAGACACAACATTAAAGACATACCCATATGTTCTGTGCGATGGCCGCGAACGAAACGGCCAAGCCATACGTTTTACGACCATAATGTAAGGTTTGTAGAGTTCCTGCTGGGGTTGCGTTTTTGTCCGAAAGGGATATCGCGGCCCCGGCACACAGGCAACGGAAGGAACACGGGTGGGTTTTAGTCAGTAAAAGTCTGACACGCCCTCTCGCTCTGCCCAGAGCGGGAGAAGTCATTTGATGATTTCCCACCCTCAAGGTTTGTAGAGTTAGTCCTTGTAGAGTCTCCGACTCTCTGTGCTGAGTCCTATTATTATATGACATGGCAATTTTTATCCTTGGTGTAGTAGGGTGTACATGGAAAGACTTGTTAAATTATGGCGCAAAAGATTATGAAAGTCTCTTCATAATTACTCCGAAAAAAAAAACGATTCTCGAAACTGTTCATAAGAATCCACTCTTTTGATGTTGATAACTCAGTAACAAAAGATTATACGCCTCCAGAATTGCGCACATCTTTAAAAGAGCCGGGAATCGGTAATCAAAACTCCGATTATGGCGTTCCGCGAATTTGTTAAACGTCTCTATTCATACAACTAAAGCAAGAACTTCCTTTGAACTACTTTAGTTCATTCTCAGAATCTGAAGCTTAGAAGACGATAAAAAGAAAATTGAAAATATGGAGAATTCTCATTTTACAGAATGTTTCTCTACAATCTCTGTGTTTGAAATAGGAAAATGAAAAGCAAAAAAATCTTTAAAAAAAAAAGCTTTTATTTAAATGTTCTAAAAAGAAGAAAATAAAAATTTTCTTTTAAATTTTTTACTATCAACTTATAACCTCATTATACACAATTTATATGATCATAACAGCTTGTCGTGCGATTTACTTGTGTAAATAAACTAGTACCAATTTTTTTTTGCAAACCTCGCGACAAGCTTTTATCATCATATAAATTGTGTATAATGAGGTTATAAGTTGATGGTAAAATTTTTAAAAGAAAATTTTATTTTCTTCTTTTTAGGTCATTTAAATAAAAGCTTTTTTTTAAAAAGGTTTTTTTGCTTTTAATTTATTTTTTACTTTTTAGTTATTTCTAATTATTCTCGGCAAGCCCTTTCATTTGATACCCATATTGCAGAAGTGCATAAAAAATAACTATTTTGCCATCTTGGATGTTCCGCCATATTGGATTTAGACTGACGTCACATTATTTTTAGAATTATTCTCAACAAGCCCTTTCATTTGATACCCATATTGCAGAAGTGCATAAAAAATAACTATTCCGCCATCTTGGATGTTCCGCCATATTGGATTTAGAATGACGTCACATTATTTTTCGAGTTACTCTCAACAAGCCCTTTCATTTGATACCCATATTGTATAAATGCATTAAAAATAACTATTCCGCCATCTTGGATGGTCCGCCATATTGGATTTAGAATGACGTCACACAGCTTATCGTGTATTGTCATCCAAACTAAACGTGTATACAAAATTTCAGCTCAATCGGTTGAAGATATCTGCTTTAAAATTGAGTTGCAAGATTTCACGCGAACAAACAAACATACATACATACATTGCAAGTTAAATAAAAGCTTTTAATATAAGGGCACAGAGTAGACTAACGTTGACATTTTAGTAGGTTAATTGACTCACTGTAATAATTTATTAGCATTAATATTCGCGGTAAATAAGTTAAATGTCATAGCTTACGCAAGAACTGGCATTTAATGGGGTCAATCGTAAACTGAGTAAAAAAAATTAATTTGGTTTTTGTCAGTCAGTGTGACCATTCAAGTGAACCTGGCTTATTCACTACCAACTTACTATTTAACACATTTTCCAGCAAGGAGTCTTGCTATTGTGTGTTGCTAAGCTAAGTGCCATACAAGTTGCAATAACTTTCATTATCAAGATGGCAAGGCGCACTTGATCAAGGATCAATTGCGTCGTCATTCTGAAGAACTTAATTAGAAATGCTTTACACGATCACGACGCTGAAATCTCTCAATCACCGATTGACGGGACGTTTACCGTCCGATAAAATCATTCAACCGGTCGCTTGCCTCTAAAAAAGATAAACAATGTTGCATGTGACAAGTCTCAATTATCAAGTTCAAAGCTAACTTGAGATTGCTTGAGATAATCAGTTGTTTAGTAGCGTCGAGTGGCGTTTGTGTAACAACGCCTTTAGCGACCTCTATCGACGATATACCTACATACTTCAAATCGTCATCCTTTGTCTAAAGACGTCCATTACCGGACATAGGCCTCCCCCAAGTGTCGCCACAACTCATCCACACTATGTTGGGGTCGGCTTCTAGTCTAACCGGAGGCAGCTGAATACCAGTATTTTACATGGAGCGACTGCCTATCTGACCTCCACACCCCGGTTACTAGGTAACCCTTGGTAAGACTGGTTGTCAGACTTTCGGGATTCTAACGACCAGAAACGAGTGTCAAAGATGTACATACAAATGACAGCAAGCAGGGGTCACGGTATGTAAAGATGGTCACCCCATCCACGAACCGGCCTCGTCAAGTGTAGCTTAACCTGATCGGTCGACCGGTTCGTATTTTATTACTTAGCCACGATATAATGCCTAAATATTTCATATATCGAAAGTCGTCATCATCCAGGCGAAAGACCTCCAATGCTTGACATACTTAGGCCGCCCTCAAGTGTCGTCACAACTCATACCGTATCTACAATTAATTTTTCTTTATTTTTCTCCAGGTACTGAGAAGGAGAAAGGGCAGCTCGGCGTGGGCAAGTCTTGTCTGTGCAACAGATTTGTGCGCACACACGCCGATGATTATAATGTTGATCACATCTGCGTGTTAAGTCAGGTAAATATACGTTTTAGCGCAGACAGGCGCGACGCGACTCTAGTAGACCAATTTTCATGAAAATTTTATGCCAATTGTTCTACCAGAATCGCGTCGCACCGTTGTGTCGCGTCTGTCTGCGGAAGCCTTTATGAGTAAATACTTGGTACATAACGCCTAAGGATGAAAAATACCTTTACTGAATACATATTTGGTACATAACACCTTATTGTTCTAAGGAACCTCTTTTCTAAAGTTGGTACTAGTTTTACAAATAACTCATGCCGTGGGGAAAAGCTTTCCCAATCAGCAAGGTTTGTAGTGCGACTGACTGCGCCAGATGTACTAAAAATATCGTCAATTCTCCACTGAAGCTTTTGTAAAAATTCTCAAAGACAGATAGCAAAATAAAGACATCACTTTCAAAAATTCAATGTCCATGTTTTGAAGTTCAACAAACATAATTACCTATTAGAATAAACCATTACCTACCTGTCCCCCTTACAAATATTTTGCCCTTGCGTGGGGTTACCCCGTACCCTACGCACTGAAACTGGACACTCCAATGCACGATGACGCGAACGCAGTCAATTGGAAAATTATAAAAAAACGGGCATTTTAAAAATAGATTATACTACCTACATGTTAGCTGCGTCGCGCAATGTTACTGGGAAACTCGGTCCTTTAGCACAAAAAAAAAAAAGAATTGCCTAGGGTAATTTAGGAACAATCACAAATACAATGCCATCATCAGCTGGCTAGCCTAACTATGTATATTGGGGTCGGCTTCCAGTCTAACCGGAGGCAGCTGAATACCATTGTTTTACGTGAAGCGACTTCCTATCTGACCTCGACAACCCAGCTACTGGGAAATACGATACCCATTGGTAAGACTGGTTGTCAGACTTTCGGGGTTTTGACAACCCGTAACGGCTGTCAAAGATTCACTAATGACAGCCGGGACCAACGGCTTAACGTAAAGCACCAAGGCACAAAGGGGTATTGGTATGTAAAGGTCACCCATCCACGGAACAACCGCGGGGCAAGCGTAGCTTAACCTGATCGATCGACCCGTGCGGCTGTTATTACTTAGCCACAAGCCCAAGGAACAGTCACATGTGTGGTATACATACAACTTGAAAACTCGAAAATGTTTCTCAGTAGTTTTTAGCTTTACCAAGGGAATAGGTGAGCAGTGGTGTACCGGCCGCGACTTACAAGTTGTAGCTTACGCTTTACTTTGTGTAAATTATTTCATCACCGCTGCTCTCAAAACGGTGAAGGAAAACAGCTTGAGGAAACCGACATGTCCTAGAACCAAAAAATTCGAAGACATTTGTGATATCTATCAACCCGCACTGGGCCCGCGTGGTGGATTACGGCCCACTCCCTCTCACAGAGAGGAGGCCTGAGTCCCAGTAGTGGGAATATTGTAGGATGATTATGCTAAGGGAACAGGCGCCGCCTCTCTCGGCAGATAAATTTGAACTAGTATAACTATTATAATAATATACTTCGCCAGGTATGGCATTCCGAAACACAGTGGTCACGTGGGCAACACAAGTCTACGCCATCACATCTGTGTTACCAGAAGTTTGTAATAATAACTCCCCAACCACCCTTATTACCTGTGCGAATCCGATAAAACAATGAGGTTTTAATTAACAATTACGTGGGTTTATGTTTAAATTGAATTGTTTCGTTTGACTAGACACACGAAACGACAATTTAAAAGCTTTGGTTTCTGAAAATCTTTCCTTAATCGTGTTTTGTTGCAATAGAGTGGCAACTGGATAGTGACGTAAGCATGTGTTAGTCCCGGAATGCCAGACCTTGTTTTATTAGACCATGGTTTACTCTACCAGTCAATTTGCAGTCTAGGCTATCTCTTCAGCCGTATATTTGGAGCTAGAGAAAGATAGCAGGAGAAAGCTTTTGTGAAAAGATTTGCCGGTCAGTAATGTTTGTAGTTGGGCTGTCCAGGGTGCGTCGGTCGCATTTAAATATTTAAGTATCATATTTCGCGAAAGCTCATACATTCATCTTGAAAAGGGCAATGCTCGCTCTTAAGTGTCAATGTCTTCGTTCGTACAGAGGCGTAATTCGCAAATTGACGTCAAAGTGTGAACTAAGAAAGCTGTTAGAAATAAGACAAAGATCTTTACATCCTCATAGTAGACGGAAGCCGTCCATTGTTGGACATATTCATCAAGCTTTGAGTAGATTATACAATGTTGTCCATGGGTATGCGACTAACCGTATTTTTATGATTACTCATGATTTTTTTTCGAAATTTAACTTTAAAAGGGGGTCGATCTTTAATATTTTTCATGTCTCTCCTTTTTTTTTTTTGAGTAACGTTTGCCATATCTCCGATGTTATTGGTTCGGTTTGGATTCTGTTTATTATTTCTAACAGCATATGAGTTATTTTATCGGATTATCTAATCTTTTTAATAAAATTTGTCGATTAAAAAAACGGAGGTGAAGACATTTTTTTTTGCACTGTACTTATTTAAAAAACACAAGTCGTAAGTAAAAAAGTAAGTCTATAAAATCATAGGGGGATTTAAATTTTTTTAAAGTTAATTTTCGATAATTTTTCATGAATATTCAGAAAAATACATTTGCTTCCATTAATATAACTATCCATTTATCTGTGCTAGCGAACGGGCTCGACAGCTACCCGCGATCTTCACCGCACTAAAAACATGCAATGTTTGCAGAGACCTAAATAAATAAAACCTTTACACTTATAGCTACTCCGTTATTCACTACGATATTCGTTTCTCGGCTGTGTAATGAGGCTCTCTATTTTATTATTCGCTGTTCCAAGGACGCAGTTCGATAAGAATCTAGCTATCTGTGCCTCGTTTTTGTATAATTTCATTGACATAAATCATTCCGGTTTCTGGAGGTCTAATAACGATTCTGATTGTTACTAAATCTGCCTTTATTAGCATTCGCGGAATATGTCGCGAGGAAAGTTTTGAGTACGAATGTTCAAATAGGGGAAGACCAAAGAAACGATGGATGGACTGTGTGGAAGATGATATGGATAGAAAGGTTCTACGACACAATAAGCGTAATGAACAGTCCTCTGTGCAGGGCTTGCATGGAGGCTAAGGAAACAGGTGCGCATGTACTTTTTGTATGCACAGGCGTCACCCAGAGAACAGAATCCCTCGGGACAACCAGATCTTTCACAGATGTTCTATACAGAATAGGAGACGTGATCAACTGCTGGAGGGGGGTAGGCTGGTTGGAATGCCGCCATGGACCACGCACAATGGTCCACCTGAAGTGCGGAAACCAAACTCTTTAACATAGAAGGGCGTTCTACTAAGGGGGGTCGGGTTACTACTGGGTACTCTCAAGAGCTACTGTGATGACGGCTAATAGAGAAGAATGGAAGAAGATGACAAGAGAGTTATGACATATCAGATAAGAAGTGTTTAGGGGTATGAGGAACAGGGTGTAAAGTTCACTCATCCACCATAGAAAACGGAGGATCCTCCGACCAGACGGGTGTCGTGTCTGGCGGGCAACTGCCCAGAGGTTGAAATTGGGAGATGGTATATATGTCCATCGCGCGGTAAACTCTAATTGCGCGATGCAGGATTTGTGTGACGTCAGGATGTTGCGTGCCGTCAGGTCTTTGATGCGTAGTTCACATGTGGCGATTGTAGATGCCGCCACAGGTGCCCAAATTTTTGTCATCCACCGTAACCATTTTACAATAGGTCTTCGTATTGCAGTGCGCTTAGCGCTGTGTTTCCATTCGAATTGACAACAGATACCGTTGAATGAGCATCCAGGAATCAATGTCAAGTCCTGTAAATGTTAACCACACATCATTCTTCTTGCAGTCGGACTTCAGCGGCCGGGTGGTGAACAACGACCACTTTCTCTACTGGGGCAGCGTGCAGAAAGAGAATGATGATCAGGAATACAGGTTCGAGATTGTGGAGCAGACGGAGTTCGTTGATGATGCGTGCTTCCAGCCGTTTAAAGGTTAGTTTATCTATTTATTCTTCAAGCACGTAATTTGTACAGAGACTCGGTTTTTGAGACATTCTTAATAGGGATGATGCCTGAGTACAAAAAATTAAATTCTAATTAGTCCGTCAGGCAGATAATAAAAAAAAATTAGTAAAAAATATTACACGTATTTTTTGCTTTATCATATTAATAAAAAAATACTTATTTAATAGATAAAACGCATTTTAGGTTGGGGAGTGGGGGTCGCTACGTCACTAGTATGTATAAAATCTACATACTCGTGACGTCATGGCACATTTTACCTCAATGTATCGCCATAATCTTTAGATTACGTAAATTTATAATCTTAAAGACGGGACCAATACATTTTTTTTTGTCATCATCCCTATTGCACTCGTATAATAAGCAAGCACCGGATTGGCATCACTTAACCTAATTTTTACTAGTTCAGGCGAGGCGATGCCGATACGATGCTTAGAAGTGTGCGTTGCAGTATGGAGTTTCATAGAAAGAACCCTTAACTGCTTGAGTTGAGGCGATGCTGATCCCATGCAGTGCTTATATGCTTGTACTTCTTGCGTTGAGCTTTAACCGGAGTTTATCTGTGCTTTTGGTCCGATATCTTTGGCACATTGTAATAGAACTAGCTCGTCCAGGGATGTACCATCAAAAAAGTTCATCTCTAACCAATTTGAAAACAAAATCCCGTGAAAACGATGACCACATCTGTTACCGGCCCGGTGCTATAGCCGCCAAGCGCTGCAAGCAAGAATAGTCCTTACGGTGGTTAGTTATGAACTTCTTCGATGGTAGTACCATTGTACCTATTTCTGCCGTCTAGCAACGTTGCTGTTTCGGTTGGAAGGGTATGGGCGCTAGTGTAATTATTGGCAGATTATGAGGCGTTACAACTTTGTCTCTGAGAAAGTAATGAATAAGTAAATAATTTTTGTATCATTTGGGAGTTATTCAATTTGGTAGTATCATACGTTTTTCACGTGTGAATTTGGTATTTATATCAAACACACACATGCAGATTCTATTTGTTGAAACATTCATTGGATCCGTGGGAATCTGTTATTTAAAGCATTAACATAACATTATATTCAAGATCATGAAAATACATAATCGTGAATACTTGATTGTTTACACTAGAATAAACAAGTTAATAATTGAGAATTGGAAGACCAAACTTTTAAATATTCCTGGTATATCTAAAGTTATGTAAACTTGTTAAAAAATAACGCAAAAAAACTTATTATGGCGAGATGTTTTTTGTTTCATCTTTTCTATCTTGGAATCTTTGAGTAAAACTTACTGAAGTGTGATGTTTCCTCACATTTCTGTTTACTTCAAACAAACACTCAACTGGACTTTGCCATAAAATGCCATGATTCCCACCCACAGAGTACTCCCACCTCACTCCGTACTCAATATAACAAATACTTTTTTGTTACAGTAGGAAAAACAGAAGCTTACATAAAGAGATGTGTTGCCACAAAACTTCAGTCTGCTGAAAAGTTGATGTATGTGTGTAAGAACCAGCTGGGCATAGAGAAGGAGTATGACCAGAGACTGATGCCTGATGGGAAGTTGTCTGTGGACGGGTTCATGTGTGTTTATGACGTCAGTCTTGTGCCTGGACGGACTTGGGAGAAGCAGGTAGGTTTCATTATAAGATATAAAAAAGACGCTTTAGCTGCTTGATGCCGATGAGGTTCCTGTGATGATTAAAGTCAAGTTAATGAGGAGTTGGGCTTTCATATTACGTTCACTATCCAGCCAATGTCATATATTGAAATCTTAACAACAAAAAACCATTTATATGGCAATCTAATAATGTTTACAACTTTAAACATGGCTACTAAATATTCACAATTTATTTATGGGGGTCAAATGTAATCCGAGATACAGGTTTACCACCTAGTTCGGATGCAGATAGTCCCAAACTGTGTATATTACAAACTTTAAGCCATTATTTACTGTATAATTGTCAAATATTCAATTTTGTAGTACATGTTCTTATTTTGGTGAATAAATTATTATTATTATAACATTTTGTATCACATAACAGCACAATAAAAATCAATCTGCTTAGCCTTTTCCCAACTATGTTGGGGTCGGCTTCCAGTCTAACCGGATGCAGCTGAATGCGTATTTTAATCGCTGAATGAGTATTTTACATGGAGCGACTGCCTATCTGACCTCCACAACCTAGTAACTGGGTATTACGATACCCCTTGGTAAGACTGGTTGTCGGACTTTCGGGGTTCTGACGACCCGTAACGACTGTCAAAGATCCACGAACGACAGCCGGGACCAACGGCTTAACGTGCTTTCCGAGGCACGGAGGAGTCTCGGTATGTTAATATGGTCACCCATCCACAGACCAACCCGGCAAGCGTAACTTAACCTGACGGATTGACCCGTGCAGCAGTTATTACTTAGCCACGAGCTCCTCCATAACATAACAGCACAATAATGAGTCAAATATTACTACCACTTTTTTCGTATAGACATGCCATGTTTTACCACCTCCAGTTAAGTTCCAGTTAGCTTTTGTGACAGACATACACATTCAGCTTCAATTTTTATTAAATAAATCTTGAGATATTGCCTATCCGGATGCTGTGTAACAGCTTTTTATTATTATACTAAGTATATCTAATTTGTCTACTCCCTTCCAGAACGAAGTCCTAGCCGCCATACTGCAGAACATCTTAAAGCTAAAGAAACCAGTAGTCCTGGTTACTTCTAAGAACGATGAGGCTTGCGAGCAAGGAGTGAGGGAGGCTGAGAGGCTGGTCCAGCGCAAGGAGTTCAAAGGCAGCATTCCCATAGTGGAAAGCTCAAGCCATGATAACGTGAATGTAGACCACGCGTTCTTCTTGTTAGCGCAGATGATTGACAAGACTAAGGCTCGGATTAAGGTAAGGAAAGCCTAGATTTTAACTGTAATTTAGTTTAATTGTTTTTTTTTTGTATGAAAAAAAAATGGTTTATTATTTTTACAAGTACCTCAACAGCTAGTGATTGGAGGCTCCTTTTAAGCAAATAAGCCTGTGTTAGGAGAATCCGCTCTTCCAATATCTTAAATACGTACAATTTACATGTTTTATTTTTGACTCTATACAAGTTAAGATGCTAAGCGAAATAACAATATAAAGAAAAAAGAGAAAAAGAGAGAGAGAGAGTATGGCAGTGATAGCCTAGTGGAGTAGTGACCGTCGGACTGCCAAGTCATAGGTCTCGAATTCGAACCCAAGGCACGCACTTCTGCTAGGGTTGCGGGTTTGTCTGAAAGGGATATCGCGGCCCCGGCACACAGGCAACGGAAGGAACACGGGTGGGTTTTAGTCAGTAAAAGTCTGACACTCCCTCTCGCTCCGCCCAGAGCGGGAGGAGTCATTTGATGATTTCCCAACCAGAAAAAAAAAAGGCACGCACTTCTGACCTTTCGGATTCATGTGCGTATTGTATTATTATCACTTGCTTCAAAAACGGTGAAGAAAAACGTGAGGAAACCGGTATGCCAGAAAGATATTTCTCGCCGGCATGTGAAGCTAAGTCAGAGGCCCATGGGCAGCTTTAAAACTCTGACACCAGGTTAATCACTAACCTCACAAAAAGAAGAACTGTAATTGATTTCCTCTCCACTATTTCAGAACCTTACAGTAGTTTCAAACTACTATCGTAAAGATTTTTGATATATTTGCAATCTATCGCATTGAATGACAACTTGTTGCTATTTAAGAGCGTTTATTTTGAAAGTTGGCAACGTCGCAAATTGCTGTCAAAAATTTACCTGTTTTTAATAATTTGCCAATATTACTGTATGGAAATAAGAAATGTGGCTAACTAGCGAACTAGAATATTAATAATGAATTGCAATTATTACATTGGATTTGATGTTGTACCCGTTTTAGGTGTAAAAAAAGCATTTGGAAAGTTTCCAAATCCGTCTTTTACATCTAAAACTAAATATTCGGTGTTACGATATTAATTATTGCATTTCATAATCAATATTCTAGTTCGCTAGTTAGCCACATTTCTTATTTCCATACAGTAATATTGGCAAATTAATCAAAGCAACGAAATATTTGACATCTATTTGCGACGTTGCCCACATTCAGAATAAACGCTCTTAATTGTAGTGAAATTGACGTTATAAAGATCATAAAAATCTGAATGAATCGAATCGACAGTGATTTGAACTTCTTTTTGTTTGTTATCGCAAAGTTTTAAATCAGTTACTTCGTTATTACTCGTAATTTTATAAGGAGCGTCGTCACGTACCTTTGCAAATAAGTAAGGAATGGGTGATATAGTATACATTACAGACTGTAAACTCTAACAACAATGATTAAAACCAGTCCTCAACTTATCAATCAATCAATCAATCAACTCGGCCAATCCCAGATCTCTACTGGACAGGCCTCTCAGGCTGTGCCAGAACAACCTGTCCACTTTCATACATAATTCAAATTTATTTTATCAATAGTTGTGCCCCGTGGTTTCACCAGCATAAGTCTCGATCCCGTGGGAATGTCGGGATAAAAAGTATCCTATGTCCCAATCCAGGTCATGCTCTACCCATGTGCCAGATTTCATGCAAATCTGTTCAGCCGTTTTAGCGTGAAAGCATAACAAACTCACTTTCGCATTTATAATATTAGTTAGGATTTAACCATTTTATGTTTTTCCTCAGGTGGCTAACTATGCAGAGGCTTTGCGAATAAGAAGAGAGACGCTAGACTTCGTCACTGAAGCGTTCACCCAGCTTATCAGGATGCATGTCCAGGATCACAAGTGAGTTTTAATGATTATGCTAAAATATCTTTGCTTCGAGGTTTATATTGACAAGTAAGTTTTACAGCAATTTAAAGGAGACCAAGATAGGATATCTCCTAATAATATTGTACATCCTTTTATTGATTTGTTCAAGGCGTGTACAGACTTGTGTTATGTAACAGGAATAGTTTGGACGGCATACAAACGAGCACTGTTCGCGCTAGAAACCGACAGCCGATGGATCAGCGCGAGCGCGCCAGCCCGAGCGTTACATGTAATGCTCGTAGTGTGTCCACACGCAGAATTCGCGTTACATTATACGATAAATAACAATAGACATTACAGAAGTCTGTACACGCCTTTAGCCGTATTCAAAACATGTTGGTTATGGGTCGTCCATTCATCACGATATTTTTTTGCAACAACAACATTTTATTTCGTGATTGTTTTCCGGGGTCGATCCCTTATTTATAAACACATGTTTTTAGGCTTACTACAAACTATCGATGAAACTTTGACAACTTTGTCACATAATATTTGCTGAGATATTTGTAAGCGTTTTTCTAATCCTTAATACTTTTTACAGGGAGATGTGGTCGGCAGCTAGCAAGAGATTGTGTCACTACCCGGAATGGATCAAGTTTGTGCAGCAGTTTGGAAACGATGGGACGCAAGTAAGTCAAATTTTACTTCATCAAACTCAAACTCAAAGCATTTATTTCAATTAACACCGTTTACAGGCGCTTTTGAATTGTCAAATAGTCGCTCAGTTAGTCAGAAAGTTGAGGCTAGTTGCCCATTCCAAAACGTAGATCTTTATGGAGAAGAACGGGCAAGAAACTACAAGGACACTCTTTTAAATCAAGATATTACTGAATCCTGAGTACATTATTCTTGTTGCTTCTAAATGTGAGATTTTTTTTATAAAATATTTAAAATTAATTTAAAATATTTAAAATATAAGCCCTCGCAGTTAAGAGATGACCAGTCTAAAATGACAGCGCCCATTCACGAACATGACTCGTGGATCACCACCATCCAGCTCAACCATTTTGTTGGGACCAAACTTGTTAGTGGTATATAAATACCACTAACAAGTTTGGTCCATAAGGTAGAGATGCCGCGAATAGTTGTTATAGCGAATAGTCGAATATTGATTAATCGCCATTCCCTATTGCGAATAGTCGAATACTCGCCATTATTCTTCTCCTTCTTCGTAGCACTCTTGACAGAGCGGTCGTGGTCTTCATGTAGTTTCTTGTTCAGGGGCTGATGTGATTCGCCTCATGAATTCTCGCCTGCTACTCCGATTTTTGGTGTTTTTAGTGCACTCACACACTGGTCGCCAACTGCGGATTTGATTTGGTCAGTCCATCTCATGGGACATTATTTCATCTCTCTCTCATTATTACTCGACATAAAAAAAGGTTTATTTGTTCTCAAATAGTAATATAGTTTATTTATTTTCTGATGCAGGTTAGATTTATGAAAAAAAAAGCGCAACCGACTTGATCCCAATCGTGCAGAAAAACTAGTCACAATCTGCCTCTTTTGGACATTAAATATTAAATTATTAATAAAAAATCCTAACTAATGTAACGTAACGTTTTCCTCCGTGGAGGGAAACGAGAGTCACAAATTAAATTAAAATAAAAAGGTATTAAAATTAAAAGTTAAAATTAGTAAAAGTAAAGTTAAGTTTAGGACACAGGACAGGCTCGGGTTAGGCAGGAACAGGCACAAGACAGGCTCAGGTTAGGCAGGAACAGGCAGGCAGGGAGTGGAACAGGTGGGCAGGCAGGCAGGCCGCAGGCAGCGTGCAGGAGGCTGGGCTGAGGATTATCCCCCCTGGAGGTACACTCCAGCCTGTGGAACGGAGTAGAGGTTGTGAGACTTTGTAGATGGAGGCGCTTTGAGGCACCTCACCTAGCGGGAGGACCGCGCTAGCGTCACAGGTGACGGCGGAGGTCTCTCTCGGAGAGTAACGACGTCTAGTGTCGGAGGCCTTCGTGTGCGTGTGCTCGCGGCGTTTTACGCCGCGTGGTTAAGAGTTCGTTAGAAGTGAGCACCTCCTACAGGGCTAGGCAGGAGGGCCGAGCGAATTAAACACAGTATTACACAGTATTAGAATGTTTATTGACATAATCCACTCAGTATCGATAGTTTAAATTACACAATAAAATTAGGACACTCGCGCACGCTAGTTATGCTAGTTTTAAGAGACTAATATTCGAGTAGCTAACTGTTCAACAAATAAGACTTAAGGGCATAAAAACAGTGACTCCGTCTCAAGTTAAAAATACGACTCCCCGAGGGCTCAGACAAGACCAGACTCTAAAAATATGAAGACCGTTTTTATCGTTCTGTGTCATATTTTAAACGTTTTAAAAACATATTCAAGTGAATTCTTAATTTAGATATGACCAGCACTAATAAAAACGGCTTACAGAGGAGAAATCTTAGATCTACGCTTATTGCGATGGTTCAGTGTGTACACCCACTTTATGAGAGAAGATAGAGTGTACTTATCTATGATGTGTTCTGTCTATGTTTTAGAAAAGTAAATTACGACAGATGACAGTTTAAGATGAAAACGTCAGAATATAAATATTCTAAAGTTTTTACAAAAGGGAAAATTAAATACTATAAAATCGATTTGGATGTTAAAACAATCAAGAGATAATTAAGAGTATGCTTTACAGGGGTAAACAGTGCTACAGAATATAAAAGTGAGTTAAATATATGTGTCATAGAATATCAATAGGAAAATATATCAAAAGGTGGTTTGTTTAATATAATAACATAACGAAAGAGTAACGTGTTTATACGTAAATAAACTAAAAGATGTGGTTCCAAATAATGGAATACCACACTAATTAACATCAACATGGCTGATTTTTGGGCAATCTTTTTATATTAATGATAATAATACTGTGTTTTGTTTTTAAAGATTAAATAATGTTTAATATTTTTAAGTCTATAGTTTTTCTTTTCATTAAAAGTTTATTTTGACAACTGTTCGCCGAATGTCGAATAATAGACACTATTATTTGATATTCGCCGAATAACAAATAAAAATCGAGTAATGCCGAATACCAAATAATAGCGAGTATTCACGGCATCTCTAATTTATGGTACGCGCTGATACAGAATTGATCATTCACAAATATTTATGTGCCCAGTTTAAATACACTACCTAGCCCACATTTCTCTCCTCTTCGCAAATAACTTTTTCTTTTATAAGAGTCGATACTTAATTACAGCCTGGTTCTCTTTTCTTAGTTTACAGATCTTAGAGCCAAACTATACTATAGTGTCACCTCTTTTCTAGAATTTTGTTAATATATCCCATGCTCCACAGGTGGTATACCGTCGTCACATCCGGAGACTGAAGGAGGAGCGAGCGGCTAAGAAGCTCCGCAAGCAGTTAGCCAAGCTGCCACAAGTTCTGTCCAGAATGCAGTTACCTACTGAAGACCTGCAGGAGAAGTAAATTTAAAGTTCTTCTGTCCATTGGGTTTTATGATATTCTTCTCGATCCTCTTTTCAAATCCATTAATCAAATTGTTTGGGCCCAAAAGTTGACTAATCGCAATATAAGGTTCACAAGAAAAAAAGAGTAAATTTACTTATTGTATATTGTTAGTATGGTTAGTCTTCTTTCTTTGAAATATGGACCCCTTTTTGGGTAAAGGCCACAAATTCCTGTCCATGTCTGTATTTGTCCAGTCGTTTCCTGACACCTGGATAATGTCATCAGGTGTGTTTGTATTAGACGTTATGAATTATAAAACTCATTTTAATTGTGTCCTGATCTATTCCAGCGACTGGCCCATGGTAGTCCGTCAACTACGCACCCACCGCGACTTCTCAGTGTACTTCAGCGAGGCTCGACATCAAGACTCGGGTTCCGAGTCAGGCTCGGAGCTAGACAGCCCCCTCGCTATAGACACGACGCTCAGGGTCGGCGAGAGGGCTAGATATCAGGTAAATAATAATATAATATTTGGTCACGGTGGCCAATTTCAAGTGAGATTTGCCAAGTACGCAGGAGATATTTTAGTGCACTCTCTCTTGATAATCCAATGGAACAGCAATCTGACGCAACCAGAGAGAGATCAGGCGCAGGACCAACGGCTTTACGTGCGTGCTTTGCGAGGCATGGGGGCGTAGACTAAAGTAAAATGCTTTTGATATCAGCATTTGCCTAGCCTTTTCCCAATTATGTTGGGGTCGGCTTTCACTCTAACCGGATGCAGCTGAATATCTGTATCTTGCATGGAGCGACTGCCTATCTGAGCTCGACAAGCCAGTTATTGGGTAACATGATACCCCTTGCAAACATTTCTTGTCAGACTTTCAGGTTTCTGACGACCCGTAACAACTGTCAAAAATCTACAAATGACAGCCGGCACCAACGGCTTAACGTGCTTTCCGTGCTTTGCGGCTGTTATTACTTAGCCACAAGCCCCAAACTAGGGAAACAAAACAGTCTTGTTTCGGACTTATTTTATGATTTTTATTTGAAAAAAAAAAACCCGCTATTTTATTGATGTTAAACTTCACCGATGGGATCGCAGATGCAGCGGCCGTTACTTGTTAGAGAAAACTCATTTTGTCCCCTAAAATCATTTAGTAGGTTAATTGTAAAAACGCACAAAGCAAAAGTAGGAATCTCGCTTTTTCGTTTTAATGAGGGTTTCCTGAAATGACGGTTACTAGTTGGCAGCACTGAGACCTCAGGGCCGGGTACCTGTCAAAAGTGTCAAAGCGCCTATATTCTTTAGTCGTGACTGGATGATGAACGTCATAATATACGGGGTGTCCGGGAAATTTTTCGTCGGTTATTAAAAAAAAAAAACAGCTGTTTCATAGAAAAGTGCAATACCTACGCGGTCAAAATGTATGGAGCAGCTGTTTTAAAAAAAAATAACCGACGAAAAATTTCAACGCAGGGGCGTTCAGAATCATGTACTGAATCCATGGTAACCGGCTTCGCGTCGATGTCCCTGCCACCCTGTATGTACCTTTGTACTCATAATTATGATTATGTCGTGTCTGTATCTATTTTACTGTGTGTACATAAAATAAACACAAATAATAAAATAATAAAATAAATATTTTATATTCATTGTCAAAAAGACCTCTTGTTAAATTGGCGCCACAACTGGTGGTGTGACTTTTCATCTAAACCCTCATTGTATAAACTCTTATCTCTCTCTCTTTCTAGTTTTAGACCTACGTTTATTTATTTCTAAATTCACTGCAATTTAAAATGTAACTTTGTTTGCAGACGCTGGGACAGTCACAGAAGATTCCGTACGAAATACTGGAGTCGAACGAGGCAGCTGGCGTCTTCAAGACGTTCTTACATGAAGCTCAGGAGGAACATAGGAATTACGAGTAAGTTCTATTTGATTTTTTTTTTTATCCAATCGGAAGTATTGGAATGTGTGTTCGTACCCTTAATAATTGAGTCATCTAGATTGTATTATCTATGCTGATAATAAATCTGAAGAGTTTGCTTTTTCGTATGTTAGAAAACGCTAATCTCGGAAACTAACAGTCGGATTTGAAAAAGTCTAATTCTTGAGGACGCCGGACGGTTATAGACTATTTAACATCACGCTACGACCTTTAGGAGCTAAGCAAAAATTAAAAAAATGTCAGAAAGAACGCTAAGCGAAACGAAGAAATAGCACGGGCAGGTGATGCGATGGGGAACAAGAAATTTCACGCGTACGAAGTCGCTAGCAGAAGCTAGTAAAAATATATTATACGGCGCGCCGTTGGCAAACTATACTCCATTTGAAATAAGATCAAACATTTAAACTAACCTTTTTTACAGACCGTTCAATCGATTCTGACTTCTTTACCGTAGGCATAAGGATGGCATTAAAAGCAAAAAAGAGGTTACAATACCAACTGTTTACCGCAGCTGCCATATGTCATGCCACAAACGCAATAGAACTCAAAATCGGTTGAACGGACTGTAAAAAATGTTTATTTAAATGTCTAATCTTATTTCAAATGGGAGTATACTTTCACTGACAAATCCACCGAAATAATTTGTGTGAATTATGAGGAACTATGTAGGTGTGGATAAAATATTTCCATACGTGCCGCCTGCAGACAGAAAACTGATTGCAGTAAGATGTTATTAGCTCATCGTCTGTATACCCCGTAAGGCAGGCACATATTTATGTGGTTAAGTTTATGCGTTATGTATTTATTGTGTATGTAAATGGTACACCACTGACTACCTGCAGTATTGTCTCTCCTTCTCCCTTTAATCCATCCAAAGGTTGTCTGTAAAAGATCGCTTTTAGCGATAAGACCGCCCATTGTGTCACCCTATGTAACATTTCTAAATTTATTTATGTAATTTGTATGGTGTGCTTAATAAAGAATATTCTATCTATCTACGGCATAAACATGGCGACTTATTACATAACAAAATTACGCCTTGTTTATCGAAGGGTTGCGCAGACGTGTACCTATAATGCACCCACCGGCGTCTTATTCCCATACAATTGCCTCATAATACACTTACTTTACGTGTTCCGTGTGGTGCCGTACGTAAAGAATAGTACCATCCCATTTCTTCCCGAGGGTGTCGTAGAAGACCAAGGGACTCACTAGAGAATGGGCAGCAGCGTTCTCTATGCATTTTAGCACCATACTGCGATCGCCAACCCGCCTGCCAAGCGTGGCGATTATGGAAACCCCCCCATTTGGGGAGGCCTATGTCCAGCAGTGGACGTCTTTCGGTTGAATTGATGATGATGATGATGATGACACTTACTTTAACCTCTAAGGACATCACTCATTATACTAACACCGCTCCGACACGGCAAATAACTTGTAATTCAAATTAGGATTTTAAATCAATTGAATTAAAGTCTATTTTACGTGTGACGGCTCGCGTGCCTCCGTCCACTATTCTGTATAGCCATCGTAAAATAGATTTTAATGCGTTTGATTTAAAATCCTTACTTGAATGGCAAGTTATTAGCCGTGTCGGAGTGGTGTGATGAGGTTTGACATTTATTTCCCCCCGACCCAGATGGTGCCAGCAATTCAAGCGTCTCCTTGAAGAGACCGGCTACGTGACGCCCGGCAAGCAGTTGTCAGAAGTGCGCGTACTGCTCATGGGCCGCGAGTGCTACGAGGCGCTGTCGGACGAGCAGCAGCAGCGGGTGTACGACCAGCACCAGCGGCAGATACAGCGACGAGCTAAGGATAACTTTCAGGTAAACACAGCAGCAGTGGTGGACCAGTGGTAACGGGCCGCGACTTACGAGTTGTAGATCGGAAGTTCGAACCCTGAGAGGCGTTTTACTTTGTGTTTGTAAATTATTCCACCACGACTGCTCTCAAAAAGGTGAAGGAAAAAAGGTTTCAGACCTAGAGATCCAGGGTCCTATTCCCAGTGGTGGCAAAATGTTTTGCTCGGGTTGGTTGGTGGTAGGGCTAGTTCTAAGTCCGTCTGGCTAACTACCACCATCTTATCTAAGTCTGTCGCCATAATAACATTGTTAACAGCATGGTTGTGCTTCGGCAGTTAGAGGTACGATAGCCAATGATGAAATTAAATTATTTTATTTTCTGTAAATAGGTTTATGCAAACACTTTTACACGTCAATAATATTTTTTAAACTAGATGAGGTCGGTGTTTCCTATCTGACTACTCTGCGTAGCTCAGGTCACAGTCTCTTTTAAAGTCCAGACATAATCTTGGTCAGATCATGTGAAGACCATGTAGATTGGTGTCTGAAATAGACTTTTGAGGAAAGAACCACACAGATTGAGTGGACCTGTCCAATCAGTGCACGTATTTGTCAGCAATCGTACAAACAACTTAAGGAACTCAATGATTCGACGAGCAATATCTTGCCTTGCCAATACTGCCAAAGCGTATCGTGCTACCCAGTAGTTGGGTTGTGGAGGTCAAATAGGCAGCCGCTCCATGTAAAATACTGGTATTCAACTGCATCTGTCATGACTCGAAGCCGCCCAATATAGTTGGGAAAAGGCTAGGCAGAGATGATGGTTCGTTAAAATATTTTACATTTTAATACAACAATAAACTTTATCGATATTTTTTTGCAGGAACTACTACTGGAGCATGCGGATCTGTTCTACCACTTCAAGAGCATATCGCCGACTGGCACGATCACCCAGGAGGACATCAAAGAGATCACTGACGTATTGCAAGATGATTTTAGGTAAGGGTACAGTTTGTTGAACAGTTGTTGCAGTTTGTAGCTTGAGTAGGTAATTCATAAAGTGGTCCTTTGACCTGGTGACATGTCGCGGGAATCCACTGGATGCGAGAAGAACCGGTTGACATGGCGGTGCTTGAGGGAGGCATTTCTTCGGCTGTGGATGTCTTTCGGCTGAATGATGAGCTTGATTACTGTTTCTGTAATGCTTTCGATCCGACAATGTAGAGACTGGACAATACACAATCTAATATTTTCTTTTGTTTCCCTAGAATTTACAGTAAAATGCTAAACATAAAGGAGATCAATCTGCAATGCCTTTATTCATAGGTTTTCTTCTTTAACTGATTTCGAAAATAAAGGTATTTGAATTTGTCGGTTTTTATCTATGAATGGCTATAGCTTCGGAGGAGCTCGTGGCTAAGTAATAATTGCCGCACGGGTCGATCCATCAGGTTCAGCTACGCTTGCCGGGGTTGGTCCAATATTTAAGGGTAGTAATTAATAATAATAATAAATTTATTTCTCAAAAAACTTAGTAATATTTTACAGAAAATAGTTTGGCAGTAAAAATTTCTAATAAAATGGATGTAGCCACTGTAACCGAACTAGGCAAAGCCTGTATTTCGGTTTTCAGTGCCTTTTCCCTCGATATTTTATCAGTAAAATGCCAACAAAGCCTAGGTTAATATTTGGTTGTTTGGTTGTTGGTTAATTGCAGGGGAGGAGCTCGTGGCTAAGTAAAAACAGCGGCACGGGTCGATCCATCGCTATAAGCTACGCTTGCCGGGGTTGGTCTGTTGATGGATGACCATCTTTACATACCGAGACTCCTCCGTGCCTCGGAAAGCACTTTAAGCCGTTGGTCCCGGCTGTCATTCGTGGATCTTTGATAGTCGTTACGGAACGTCAGAAGCCCGAAAGTCTGACAACCAGTCTTACCAATGGATGTCGTATTACCCAGTTAGTGGGTTGTGGAGATCAGATAGGCAGTCGCTCCATCTTGAATGCTGGTATTCAGCTGAATCCGGTTGGACTGGAAGCCGACCCCAATATAGTTGGGAAAGGCTAGGATTGGTTGAATAGTCATAGCTTCGACATACATGCTCTGATTTGGCCAAACAAACAGTAAAATGGACAAGGATCACCCATTTTATTGTTAAATCTTATGTTTTGTACCTACAGTCTATGAAAATAATGTCATCTCTTACTATAGATACAAGATGCTAGACCGCATGGAACAGGACAGGAAGCTGATGCTGTTCCAACACTTGGGCTTCGTGCACTGTCCGATGCGCGAGCACTGTCCCGCCGGCGCCAACTGCCTCGACGCCACGCTGCCCGTCATACTTAACACGAGGGTGGGGTGAGTACAGTAGCAAGTAGGATTGAACAGAGCATTATAGTGTGATAGATACCTGTCTTTAAACTGCTTATAACTCTGTCACCTAAACACGAGGGTGGGGTGAGTACAGTAGCAAGTAGGATTGAACAGAGCATTATAGTGTGATAGATACCTGTCTTTAAACTGCTTATAACTCTGTCACCTAAACACGAGGGTGGGGTGAGTACAGTAGCAAGTAGGATTGAACAGAGCATTATAGTGTGATAGATACCTGTCTTTAAACTGCTTATAACTCTGTCACCTAAACACGAGGGTGGGGTGAGTACAGTAGCAAGTAGGATTGAACAGAGCATTATAGTGTGATAGATACCTGTCTTTAAACTGCTTATAACTCTGTCACCTAAACACGAGGGTGGGGTGAGTACAGTAGCAAGTAGGATTGAACAGAGCATTATAGTGTGATAGATACCTGTCTTTAAACTGCTTATAACTCTGTCACCTAAACACGAGGGTGGGGTGAGTACAGTAGCAAGTAGGATTGAACAGAGCATTATAGTGTGATAGATACCTGTCTTTAAACTGCTTATAACTCTGTCACCTAAACATTTAGCCCAGGTCGGGCGATTTCTTCCCGCGGCGATATTTTTTCGTGCACTGGATTTTCAACGCTCTGCTTAGAGCCGAGAAATCAAAATTCAACAGTGTGTTTTTTCAACGCGCTGGAACGAGAGTGCGTCCCAGCGCATTGGATTCTCAACGCTCCGCTCAACACTGAGAGTTGAAAATCCAGCGCGCGGCAAAATCCCGCCGCGATATTTTTACGTCCGTACGAACGTGGGCTTACTGATGGATAAATGTGTAGCAGTGATAGCTTAGTGGTGTGACCGTCGAACTGCCAAGTCATAAGTCTCGAGTTCGAACCCAAGACACGCAGCTCTGACTTTTCGGATTCATGTGCGTATTATATAATTATCACTTGCTTGAAAAACGGTGAAGGAAAACATCGTGAGGAAACCGGCATGCCTGAGAGATATTTCTCGACGGAATGTGAAGCCAAGTCAGAGGCATATGAGCGGCATAAAAACTCTGGACACCAGGTTAGACACTAACCACACGAAAAAGAGCAAAAAAAAAAGGATCGAAACTGACCTCCGCTCAGCTAAATATTCATGTTAGAACAGCCACTATAACCCTTGGTTTTATGCCTGCAGCTCATTGACATCGACAGGCGAGTCTCAATGCCACGCGGGACCTCCGGCCGCGCCCTGGGCCCTCACCACCGACTCCAATCAGATCAATGTCATCATACTAGGCGTAAGTACTTGGAACGCATAAAACTGTCCCTTCCGTATCAAAAATTCCTAAACGCAAACGGTCCTAGCAACACCTATCTCTTTTATTTATATTTTCTTCTATCAGGTGGAAGGCATAGCCGGTGAATTCGGCAAGCGTCTCCTAGCGGGCTGCGACTCGGAGCGGCGCGTCAGCGTGGCGGGCCACGCCTGGCGCGTGGAGCAGCGCGTGCGCACCGACGACTTCAGTGCAGAGACTACTTGTATAGACGACTTCGCGCCTAACGGTGAGTACAGATCTCTAAGGAAAAGTATGAGCTTCGGGAATCATCGTCTTTCTTCGGAAGAACGAACGCGTGTTGATGAGATCTAATATAGAGCTGTTACAACCATGGAGGTTGTTTATCTAATTTGTGTTACCATGATAACCAGGAGCTCGTGGCTAAGTAATAACTGCCGCACGGGTCGATCCATCAGGTTAAGCTACGCTTGCCGGGGTTGGTGTGTGGATGGGTGACCATCTTTACATACCGACACTCCTCCGTACCTCGGAAAGCACGTTAAGCCGTTGGTCCCAGCTGTCATTCGTGGATCTTTGACAGTCGTTACGGGTCGTCAGAAGCCCGAAAGTCTGACAACCAGTCTTACCAAGGGGTATCGTATTACTCAGGCACTGGCATGTGGAGATCAGATAGGCAGCCGCTCCATTTAAAATACTGGTATTCAGCTGCATCCGGTTAGACTGGAAGCCGACCCCAATATAATTGGGAAAAGGCTAGGCAGATTGATTGTATTACCATGATAACAGAACTATAAATTAACTACTCTGCGATTCCAAAAAAACTTTTCACAGCTTTCGCGTGACAGGTGACGATCTGCGACCGGAGTAGGTAACCCGACAGAGAGAAAACTTCATATAAAAGCACAATGATACGAGTATATGATAGGTAAACAAAGTGCAGCAGGACAAAAGTTTGAAGTTTTGCCTCTGCGGGGTGTTATTCTGTGGCGTGACGTTCGTGCTAATTCGGAAACACGAACATAACCGAAGCGCATAATATTTCTGGTTTAACTGTAGTCATAAGTCAAGTGTCAATAGCGTGGACAATATAAAACAATAACAATAATACCTGTATGTAAAACAATATATACAACGCAAAGATAAATGTACAGTCTGTGAATTTGTAGCAGTCTTGTTGTTTAGTAACATTTCAGCTAATAGTGAAAAATTTATTCATTTACTTCGCTAGCTATGTCTAGCTCTTGATAAGGCTCTGGCGGAGCTTTTTTCAAATTGATCATTAAGCAAATGACATCTTTGAATGAGGTGTGCATTATAATGTGTACAGTGCATTTATGCACAGTCTACTTGTCCCGTAACGCGATTGGTAGCACTGTTCTGCTAGTCGCCATTTTGAACTCTATTGGTATTGAAACTAAGCTTGACAAGCAATGGTGCTAACATGGCGGCAAGAGACAAGTTATACGGAACGGTCCGTACACATTTATTGGGTCAGTACTGCTAGCTGCGCTGTAATTCCACGACCTTGTGTTCAGAGCGGCCATTCTTCGCGTGGGCTATGAAACGCTTATAAAAAGCTTTTGCCCGAGGCTTCGCCCGCGTGGAGGTCGGAAATTATCCCACAGGAACGTACTGCCGGGATAAAAAGTATCCTATGTCCTAACCTAGCTCATGGTGTTCCCATATAACAACGCGAAACCGGCTGTACCAAACACGCGAAAACAAAAAACTCACTGTCGCATTTATATATAGGATTTTTTTGATAATAAATAAATAATAATAATAATACCAGCCTGTTACTGTCCCACTGCAGGGCAAAGGCCTCTTCTCATACAGAGAAGGCACGAGCATTGATCACCGCGCGCGCTCAAGACGGGTTGGTGATTTCAGACTTATATTAACTATAAGTCCAGGTTTCCTCACGATGTTTTTCCTTCACCGATGTCAATAATGTCCAAGATAAACTCAGAAAGTACATATGAATTGAAAAAAAAAAAAAATTGAATAAGTTTATTTCAAGTAACTAAACTCATATACAGACATTAATAAAATGAAACATACAGGATAAAAAGCACAGACAAAAACGAACACTCACAAAATAACAATATGTCTGCTGCAGCATTCCCGGATATAAGGGCAATCCAGTCTGTTGGCGATCATCGCCAGGACGGTGTTGGCGCTGCCCCGCACTCTGCGCACCAGACGCGCACCGCGTGCGCATCGTCGCGTGCGCAGTCGGTGCGCGCCTCCGCGAACATGCCCGAGGCGCTGCAGTGGCGGGGCAGCCATAATAAATAGGATTATTGATCTTGTTAGTCTTATCTTATCCATATCGTCTACTGTTTCCCTACTGGGCTAAAACACCATATGTTACATTTTATTATAAGCTGTGTATTTTGTTTCAGGATATTTCTGCGTTTACCAAGATCAAGAATCTTTTGAATACATCCGAGGTTGTGCCGAAAAGACACTGCTATCAAGCTTAGAACAAGAAGACAAACTACCGTTCCAGGTATTGTTTTGACCAATCAATAACATAGCCTCCATCAGTAGCGATATTTTAAATGTAGGGACGTCCTGCGTACCCTGGGCAGTTAGTACCCGCTATCTGCTGATTCGATTACATTTTTACCACGGAATGGATTCATTCGTGTTAAAATGAGAGCAGAAGATTAACCACAGAAAAAATATCGACATCTTCAAAACTACACTTGCGAGCAAAAGTATGGAATCACCTACTTGTTACTTGTTCCGAGCGATCTTTAATACTAAATAACTGTTGAAAATAAATGAAAATGCTACCATTTTAAAGGCTATACTGTAAACTTGAAATTCATGCCACATGCATTTAAATTAAACCCATATTTCAAGAGCTTTCCTACTTTGAGTGGAGGAGATACGCCGCGAGTTGCGCCATAATGAACCCCTATAAAAGCACGTGGTATCGAATTTTTTATCACTCACCGAGCCAGATGACCCCATAACCCTCCTCCAGGAGAGCAATAGGGCCATTAGTAGACCAGTATAGTAAAGAAACATACACACCGACACACGTTTCGACAGTTATTTAGTATTAAAGATCGCTCGGAACAAGTAACAAGTAGGTGATTCCATACTTTTGCTCGCAAGTGTATATGAAAAAAGAAGAGCTGTTATTGTTCTAAAACTAATATTTATAAACATACTAGCCCGTGACTTCGTCCGTGTGAAATTACTTGTTCCCCAGTTCCCCGTCGATTGCTGTTACTTCGTTTTCAAGAATTGGGCTTTCAAATGCATAATTTTAATATTCGATTTTTCTAATTCTTCTGGTAGTTCCAGAGATTAGCGCGTTCAAACAAACTCTTCAGGTTTATTATTAGTTTATGGATTTTCGCTTGCCCAAGATATTTCAAACTATTATGTTTTCTTCAGGGCTTGCCGTTAGTAGTGATGTTTGTTCAAGACGAAGGCATGGACAAGAAGGAACTGACGAGGCTGCAGGAGGAGGGCCAGAATCTTGCTGACAAGTTAGTACCTATATAACATTGTTAAGATTTTTCTCATCCCCTTATTCATAAAATAGGCATTTACTAGCGGTTTCTAGGGACTTTAATTAACATTAGCTGAAGGACAGGAATGTTTACATCAGGGGTACAAAACACATGTTCGGGTGGGCACATTCGATTAACAACAGAATTCGTTGTAACAACAGCGCCGAACCAAAGCAATTACTACTCATATTCGGCTTTCATTCTGCTTGTGTCGATTGGCAAACCTCGTTCGGCATCTACCCTAGCTGAATCACATTCGGGTCGGCTCGGCACGGCGTCGGAGATATATCCACATACAGGATGTCTCAAACGAAGTGGCCCGGCGCTACCGAATCATACTGACCCGAACAAGTATACAATGTCGCCCATGGGCATGTGACCGACCGTATTTTCCTGAATATTTATGACAAATGATCGAAAATAAACTTAAAAGAGGAGGGGACACTGAAAAAAAAATTTTTAGATAGACCCTCCCCGGTCTATCTAAAAATTTTTTTTTCAGTCTCCCGCTATGATATTATGGACTTACACTTAAGTTAAAAAAAAAAACTGGGAACTTTTTTTGGAAAAAAATGTCTTCACCTCCGTTTTTTTTTATAGTCGACAAATGTAAACATTTTTAGTTAATCCGATAAAATAACTCATAAGGTATTAAAAATAATAAACAGAATCCAAATCGAGCCAATAACATAGGAGATATGGCAAACGCTACAAAAAAAAAAATATTGAATAACATGAAAAATATTAAAGATAGACCCCCCATTTTAAAGTTAATTTTTCATGAATATTCAGAAAAATACGGGCGGCATTGTATAGCACCTCTCAGGTAATAAATCTTGATCTTTTTGGGCTTAGCTTTAGCTTTTAATATTTTTTAACTCTTGTAGACATCTAAAAACTCATGAATTCATAAATCTGTTTCCCGGCCAACAGCTCAACTCAAAAGGAATCAAATCATCAGCAAGCAAGTTTCACTGAAAGCGACTGTCTCCTAACTAATTACTTCATTTCCTTTTAGCCTACATTGTTCCTATATGGAGGCTTCAGTGAACGAGCTCGGCACTGAAGCGCTAACTTCAGACGCTGTGCAAGAGTTAGTGAGAGCCAACAGGGAGAAGGCGAGCTACGCGCATCTCTACAGAGATGTTATTGTTTGCTTTGATTCTGATATCAGGTGAGTGGCAGCGACTAAGCAGGTACTCTCGCCCGTTTGAATGGCAGCATCAAAATTACGTTTGTGTTATAGTGCGTTCATTATAACTTAACCTGTGACGCGATTGGTAGCACTGTTTTGTCAGTCACCATTTTGAACTCGTATTAGTATTGGAAGTAAGCTTGACAAGCAATGGTGCCAACATGACAGCAAGGCAAGTAAGGCTGCGTTCCGAGTTAATAGTTAACGAGTTAACGCTGTAATCAAATTTAGCGTGAACGCGATAACGATGTCCCGTGAATCGTCATAGATGACGTCATGATATGCGCCATCTTGTGATAACGCCGACCATGCCATAAATTAATATCACCGTGAGCGTGTCAAAAATGACAGTTGTGCTGTTTTATTTTGAGTCGCATCATATCTTTAAACTAACGTGGCATTGTCGAAATTGTACTTTTGGCTACCGATTGCCACTTAACCAAAGCGAAGAAGAAATTTGTTGTATATACACAAACAAATATGATATGCAAGTTGTGACGTTGAGCGAGTACTGTGAGCGCGTTCACGAGCGTTCCGAATTGTTGACAGCCCTCAGCTGACATAATCGTGATATCTAAATCGGAACGGAAATTATTGATGTCAGCGCTGTGAGCGATTATGTTTTACTTTGGAAAGGTCGCTGCCTTATACTGAACGGTCTGTAGTTTGACATTGACAGCGATTTTATGTCATAGCAGTATCAGTAGCCTTTGTGATCACAGGTGCAATTCCCGTATTTTTAAGAACGTTCGCATTCTAATCTTAGTCTCAATCAGTAAAAAAATAAAAAAAGAATTCGTCCTCTGTCTGCTTCTTAGCGTATCGATGGCAAAATGTTCATACAAGTTTGGCCCAAAATGTTCATACAAGTTTGGCCCAAAATGTTCATACAAGTTTGGCCCAAAATGTTCATACAAGTTTGGCCCAAAATGTTCATACAAGTTTGGCCCAAAATGTTCATACAAGTTTGGCCCAAAATTCAGCTGCGCTAACTCCGCTCACTGACTCAGTGAAAAAGATCATCAAGTGCGCAGGATGGAAGGTCGACCATTGTGTGTGGGGAGATGCCGCATACGTACTTGAGATCTGAGCCGTCCATGAACCCCCATCTGTGGAGATTGTCTTTGCTCTGGCCGACCATGACCGGACCGGACCTGGGTTCGAAGTCTATTTAGAGATAATGCAATACCCCCCGAAATTTGCACGTGAGGTGCTTATAATAAAAGTCAGCAGTAAGGCAGGATTTTTAATGCATTCCCTAATGTGGTAAAATTGGATGAAAGGGATGACAGTTTGTTTGGAAGTTTTATTTATTTTTCCTGGGAAACCTCACCAGCCTCACAGTTTGTTATTATAATAAAACCCTTCTTTCTAGAATAATGGTATGCATGTTCTGCGACGATCCGTACTCGCCTGAAAGAGTGCTAAGCCCGCTACTGTTGCACCGCGCTTGTTTCCTGACGGGAGACCGCTCGATAGTCATTGAGACATTCCTGGGAGACTCCAAGAGGAAAGTAGAGGTAAGTTCAATATTATATAACTCTTCTCGTGTTACTACCGTCCTATATTTAAATACAAAATCTCAGTTATTATGGAAGTTTTTGGAATACAATCAGATAGTAGTAGTAATACTATCTAGCGACCCGCCCTGCTTGGCAAGGTTTTTACGACTTTAAAAAACGGAGATAACTTTATTCTATGTAAGTTTACAATGTATACCTGCCGGAATAAATTCTCTAAATGATGGCAAAAATCGCATTAAAATCCGTTGCGTAGTTCAGAAGAACAACGCGATCACACAAACAGACATGAACTATGTTATAATAAAGTTTTTTGTTGTAGATATGATTCTTTACTCTAGGAGTACAATAGCCAGTTGAGTGGACTATATATAAAATAAACATTAGACTGCTGTTATGGCTGCCAAACGAGATGGAATCAACATCATACATGGGGTTTATTTATTAAATAATTGGTTGGATACCATATAATGCATAATAGGGAAAATATTTATAAAAATTGTGTATACTGGGAAGTGTTATCGCTCATGACGTTCTCTGACAGACAACCTTTGGATGGACTGAAAGAAAGATTCGAAAAGACGTTCTGTTGTTTGTGCTCACCCCTATAGAATAAAGGCTTATCTGTACCTATAAATATTATTTAAAAAGACGCTTTTTGTATCTGTGTGTTTGTTCCCTTAGTGCTTCTAAATTACATAATGGATTTTGATGTAGCCACCATCATTTAGAGGATTTCTTCCGGAAGGTTTATATGTAAAATACTTTAATATTTTACTTAATTATATGAGCAGTGATAGCCTAGTGGTGTGACCGTCAGACTGCCAAGTTATAGGTTCCTCTGACTTTTCGGATTCATGTGCGTATTGTATAATTATCACTTGCTTCAAAAACGGTGAAGGAAAACATCGTGAGGAAACCGGCTTGCCTGAGAGATATTTCTCGACGGCATGTGAAGCCAAGTCAGAGGCCCGTGGGCGGCTTTAAAACTGATACCAGGTTAGTCATTAACCACACGAAAAGAAGAAGACTTAATTATAGCACAGAAATCTTGATGTATAATCAAGTCGTAAAAACCGTGCGGCTGGCTACACATCAAGCTATAATTTCCAGTATAAGCTGACCTCGTATTGTACGGAAATCCTATACAATGCTAGATCAGCATAAACTGGAAAATTATAGCTTGATGTGTTGCCGTGTGTACCATCGCGGAAACGCATATCTCACCACTTTGAAAATAAAATCCCCCCTGCACAAGATGACCACATCTGTTTACCGCGCCTTTTTTTTGTAAGTAAGCGATACTATAGCGGCCGCGTGCTACAAGCAGGAATAGCCCTTACGGTGTTCAGATATCGTCGTCTTAGAGTGAAAACCAAAAAATATGCGAAAAACTGGTGGGCAACTGGGAAATTACATTATATGCTGAACGCGCGGTAATGTCTGCTTTCGCGATGCAGGTGGCGATATAGATGCCGCCACAAAACTGCGTGTGTTGCGAGTATTTTTTTTTCAAAAATGTAATAAAATCAGAAGTCAAAGTTGCATTCCCAAGCTTTTCACTCTAAGGCGACAATATGCGTGTCCGCGATAGTACAGTTAAACCAGTAAACGTATGCGCTTCGGCTATCTTCGTGTTTCCGAATTAACGCGAACGTTGCGCCACAGAGGCAAAGTTTATAAGTTTACAACCGCGCTTTGTAGTAGTGTACATAACTTTTCTCGAGTTATCTGTATACTACATATCTACTATATATCTTACTCACATGTTAATACTGATATATCTTGCAGGTCATAATATCAAGTTTCCATGGAGCAAGTCAGTTTAGAGAAGAGCTGATCCACGGGTTCATACTTATATATTCGGCGAAGAGGAAGGCAAGCTTGGCTACTTTGAAGTAAGTTCAATTTAAAATGTTTTATTATTTGTAGAGGTTCATAAAACTTGTATGTGTATTTGAGATAGAAAATGGTTTTAAAGAAACTATGGTCACTCGAACGATAATAGGGATGCCCGGATGATGACTGGGTAAAAAAAAAAAAAAATCTCATATGTCCGTCAGTCAGATAACAAAAAAATATTAGACGCGTGTTTTTTTTTATATCATATTAATAACAAAATACTTAGATAAAACGCATTTTAAGTTGGGGAGTGGGGGTCGCTACGTCACAAGTAAGTATAAAATCTAAATACTCGTGACGTCATGGCACATTTTAACTGAATGTATCGGCGTAATCTTAAGATTACGTAAAAAAAGAAAAAATACGTGTCCAACATTTTTGAATAATCTCCAAGACAGACAAAAATTTTTTTTTTGACATCCTCTCTATTCCTGCTTGATTGTGAATTAAATTGTTTCATAACTTAGATATCAAACTCAGTTTTAATGTTGCGACATGGACGGCCTCGTCGCCTACCACCATTATAAAACTGTTGCACATTGAATGCATTGTTGTACCATTAAAGAAGTTCATATGTAACCAGTTTGAAAACAAAATCCCGTGAACACGATGACCACATCTGTTACCGGCGCGGTTCTATAGCCGCCGAGCGCTGCAAGCAAGAATAGTCCTTATGGTGGTTATATTGTATACAGTTATAGTGGATACATTTATGTTGAATATTGCTTGATCTGTTTTTAGGGATCTAAATGTAGCCAAGAAAACGTAATCTGCGTTCGCAATTTATTTGCCAAACATGTAAACAAACACGAGTTTTAGGAAATACAACCGTAATGTCTACGTATAAGGTTCAGTTTGCGCTACAACTTCATATTTTTTTATGATTTTTTCAACAGCACTAGTCAGTCTAAAATCAACTTTATTTACACTAGCATAAAGTTGATGTTTTTTATGTGGAAATAACATCAATTGGAGACAAGGTTATAAAAAGACTAGGTTTTTTTTATTCAATTTGTACTGTATTTTTTAAAGTCTTCCTTTCTTCGATCAATAATGCACTAGATTCCCGGTAAGCGCTTCAAAAACGGAACGAAAAATAAGAGCACAGATTCGGTTGTGGTCTTATTTCAAATTAGTATGGTCCAATCATAGCCAACGTTAAGACGTCAAAATGCCGCAGTACGCGTTCAAAAAATTTGTAAATAACCACCGTAACACCAAGATTTTGGAAGGAATCTTTTTTTTTCGGTAAGTTTATTATCAGTAAGTGTTTTTCATAAAATAAAAACAGAATTAAATAGTAAATATAAATCAATTACCAAATAATATGATTGTTTGACCAATGTTTATGACAACTACCAACTATTGTAACAAACATCGACTGTTCTGGAACAGGGAATGCATGGTGTAGTATTGTTATTTTATATTTCATTATTTTATAAAGAAAGAGGAAAAGAAATATATAAGCCTTATAAAAATTCGACAATTTGTTCGATTAATTTTAATAGATTGGACATAACTGGAAACACGCAAAGGCGTAGATTACTAAAAACGGTACAACAGTAACAATAAGTATTTTTGAACTTATATAAAAATGACTTTTTATTTTCAACTGACATGACATTATATTTGTTTCTCCGACGACAGAAAGATTTAATTTTGCCATTGTAATTAAACTTTATGTTTTAGTGTCAAGGCTTTATAATAAACTGAATTTGTTAGCATAATATATTTTTTCTGTATTTCATAGAAAAAAATATAGACACATTTCGACTCCACTCATTCCTTGTCCAAGCGGCGAGCCTCTGTCATAAATTTTTATTGCTTTTATTAGCACTTTGCAATTCGAACTTTAAAACAATCGTGTAAGGTTGAATTTGTTTTAATGTATGTTTGAGTTTATTGTTTTTTGTACATAGCTTTGTGAATACAACTTTAAGCATTGCATTTAAGGTTGAATTTACATTAAGGTATATTTATTTAAACTAGAATTACGTAAACACAATTGGCGACAGTTTTAAGAGAACTTTTGTATGGGATATTGTATCTAGTGCATTATTGATCGAAGCTTCCTTTCTATAAAAACCGATGCAGTATATTCGTTAAAAATAGTTGAAAACAACTAATAATGGTATAAATTGTTCCTCCAGCGCCTTCTCAATGAACATCCCCAACCTGCCCATACAAATGGTGGCCGTGACGGACGGCGGCGGCTCGGCCGCCAGCACGTTCTTCGGCACCGACCTGGGCCACGCGCTCATCACCGAGGGGAACGCGACGGCCGACAGACTGGGCGCACATTTTACTACTTACACCTCCAGTGCTGAGAATAAATGTGAGTACCTTTTTGGTTTAAGAAAGACTTCATTTGTGCTAGCAAGCAATAGAAATTTAATAAAAATCCTAACACACTTCTGTAATATTTTAATTAGGTCCTAAACCTGATGGCACAACATAGATGTAAATACCATTAAAAGTTAACGTTGTGTGGGATTTATTATGAGCTTGTGTGCAAAGTTGAAACATACAGCACACATGCCTATGGCATTAAGTCCGCCTCTGTACATTTGTGTGCTTAAAGTATTAAATAAATAAATAAATAAATACAGGATGGCAGGGACATCAAAGCGAAAACAGATACCATGGATGCAGTACATGATTCTGAAAATTTGCGTCGGTTATTTAAAAAAAAAAAGCAGCTGTTCCATACATTTTGACCGCGTAGGTATTGCATTTGTCTATGAAACAGCAAATTAAAAAAATATATACTGACGTAAATTTTCGACGCTGAGGGTTTTTAATCATATACTGAATCCATGGTATCTGTTTTCGCCATCCTGTATAATTTGCACTTTACCAAGATGATGTCTTTACAAGACAGGATTATCTTGCAAAGTCATCTATCAAGTCTTTGAAGCTGTGTCTGGTGACGATTTAAAACAAACACTCACTTTCACTCACGCTCACAACATGGAATCACATGACCAACACACTCATGCGCCTATACATTGTTTAGCTGGATATTTTATATCTATCATGCTGATACACTGACCACAAATCGTTCTTCCACAGCGGCATTCTACACTCCGTTCTTCAAAGAGGTGTGGGAGCGCAAGGGCGAGATAGAGCGCGCCTTCCGCATGGAGCAGCCGCACAACCTGCCCGACGTGGCCGCGGCCCGCCCGGCGCCGCCGCCCAGGAACCACTCCTACCACCTCAACCATATGTGAGGACTTACTGTAACAGTCTACTGTACCAAATAGTAACAATTATTGGTAACATAGCTCATGCTGTTGTGGAAAAAACCGCGGGATGAAAAAAAAGTTTTTATTCACAGATAGAAAATATACTTGCCTAGCCTTTTCCAACTATGTTGGGGTCGGCTTCCAGTCTAACCGGATGCAGCTGAATACCAGTATTTTACTTGGAGCGACTGCCTATCTGACCTCTACAACCCAGTAACTGGACAATACGATACCTCTTGGTAAGACTGGTTGTCAGACTTTTGGGCGTCTGACGACCCGTAATGACTGTCAAAGATCCACGAATGACAGCCGGGACCAACGCACAGTGTTTTATGAAGCCCGATTTTCGGACATCCCATTTTTATTGCAAAACCTGACAGAAATGATCATTTAAGAGCGAGATTTCTTATCCCCATTTAGCTACCAAATCTAGTTTCAAAGTGATAATTTTTTGAAAATCGTAATTTTTCCATCCGGATATTAAGAAAAAAATTAATTACGCTTAAACTAAGCGTGATACGAAATAATGATGTTAGGTACATTGATGGCGCATCTTATGTAGAGTATTTTAGTCCATAAATGAACCTCGCACCATTGTTAGATCGAGATTTATACGGGTTTTTCGGTTTTTAGTTTTTCTTAATTTTCTAGAAAATTCCGCCGTTTCGGGAAAAGTTATGTATACAGAAATAATTCTATTTACTTCCCCAATACACCACATAATTATGACATCCCAAATCCATGGAACTCAGAAGTTATTCCTATTTAACTATTTTTGTTAGGGTTGTCAATTTTTTTAATCCTAATTTTGTGGATCAAATTTTTCGTAAAAGTAAAAGTTCCGTAGACAGAATGACAAACAGAACGTGAATCAGTTTACTGGCTGCCTACCGAGACCTTTCAAAATAATATTTTTATTTATTATTATTTGTTAAAAACTATAAACACTTTGAATTTATTCGTAAACAAATTAAAAACGTCTAATCTTGTCAACACTTTTTGTGAGGGCTGATTTTCCACAGCCTGTGCGTTTGATGCTACTTCTAGAAACTGAAAAGTACCGACTTCGGTGCTATCCATAGCTTCGTTTGACATAGAGGCCACTTGCTGACCATCATGTGCATTGGGATTGTCATGCCCCCCTGGCATTAAAAAGTCATCTGGTCGGGGCCCAGAAAGCCTATCTCCAGCAGAGCGGGTCAGGTTCTGCTGAGGTAGAGTAGTCCCATGTGTCGTGACCGACTCCATGATTACAAAAAAAAACTGCTTACTATTGTGTAAAATATTTGGTGGCTGTTCCCCTGCGTTACCGGGTAGGCTACCGTGCCACTAAACAGATGTACGCAATAGACAAACGAAAACAACATAAGCCCGAAGGCATAACTGGTGGTCAAGTTAAAAATATTTATGGGAGTTTTAGCCAGTAGAAACTGTTACCGCCTTCACCGCGTGGAGGTACTCCCAGCTTATGTTATTGCTATTGCATTATGTGGATTTTGCTTGACATTTAGCAGTATTTAGTACGTACTACAAAAAAACTTAAATAACACTAAATGCCTGAATATGCCTCTTAACGTACATCGATGAATAATATTTTATTTAGATATCAAGCTGGTATCCTGGCTTCTTCACGTCAGATAACCCAAAAAGATTAATAAGAATCCTTGTAAATATAGAAGACACCGACAGTTGTAAACCTCATTTCCAAGAAAATAAAATACTTACCCTCCCTTGCCTATACATTCTAGAAATATGCAAATTCGTTCGAAATTACCAGCACTTTTACACGACAAGAGAAAACATACAGTCTAAATATACATTACGCCATAAAAATAGGTTAAACTTACCAGGTTCTAAGTTAAAAATGCACTCAACAAGTACACTAGTCATGTCAATTAAAATATTTAATAAATTACCAGAATTAATAAAAAATGAACAAAAATTGAATACATTTATAAACAAATTAAAACTATTCCTATTAACTAAATGCTATTATGATATCAATGATTATTTAAATGACAAATTTTAATTTACAAGTTTTATAAAATAATTACAATAAATAGGTACTAACTAAGTAAACAAAATTAAAAGCCCTCTTCCTCTCTCCTACTTTTGCTGTGCCCGACAGGGTCCACAATGATCATATTATTTTGTTAAACCTACCACCTAAGTTCACATGTGGAAGCAATAAATATATTGAGTATTGAGTAACCCAAACCACCGATTTTACTACAAGGTAGATATATTTTTTGGCAAAATTATATAAAATCCGGATATAAATAAAAATCTGAGATTTTGACAGCCCTAACGACGTAAAATCCGGATAAAACTTAAAATCGTTGTGATTTCCAAGTTCCATGGAATTGGGATGTGAAATTTATGTGGTGTGTTGGAGAAGTTATCGAAATAATTTCAGTATAAACAACTTTTCCCGAAATTACGGAATTTTCGAGAAAATTAAGAAAAACTAAAAACCGAAAAACACGTATATATCTGGATCAAGCAAAGTTACGAGGTTCATTTATGCACTAAAATACTCGGCATAAGATGCGCCATCAATGTACCTAATATCGTTATTTCTATGACGCTTAGTTTAAATGTATTTTATTTTTTCTGAAAATCGAAATATAATTTGGTCGATTTTCAAAAAATTCTCACTCTGAAACTAGACTTAGTAGCTAAATGGGGATGCGAAATCTTGCATTTAAATGATAATTTCTGTCTGGTTTTTCAATAAAAATGGGATGTCCGAAAATCGGGGTTCATAAAACACTGTGCAACGGCTTAACGTGCTTTCCGATGCACGGAGGAGTCTCGGTATGTAAAGATGGTCACCCATCCACGGACCAACCCCGGCAAGCGCAGCTTAACCTGATGGATCGACCCATGCGGCTGTTATTACTTGGCCACGAGCTCCTATTCACAGAGAATATTTTCTTTTAATACAAAGCAGTATGTTGGCAGACATAGCTCCCTTATTAATACAAAGCAGTATGTTGGCAGACATAGCTCCCTTATTAATACAAAGCAGTATGTTGGCAGACATAGCTCCCTTATTAGTACAAAGCAGTATGTTGGCAGACATAGCTCCCTTATTAATACAAAGCAGTATGTTGGCAGACATAGCTCCCTTATTAATACAAAGCAGTATGTTGGCAGACATAGCTCCCTTATTAGTACAAAGCAGTATGTTGGCAGACATAGCTCCCTTATTAATACAAAGCAGTATGTTGGCAGACATAGCTCCCTTATTAATACAAAGCAGTATGTTGGCAGACATAGCTCCCTTATTAATACAAAGCAGTATGTTGGCAGACATAGCTCCCTTATTAGTACAAAGCAGTATGTTGGCAGACATAGCTCCCTTATTAGTACAAAGCAGTATGTTGGCAGACATAGCTCCCTTATTAGTACAAAGCAGTATGTTGGCAGACATAGCTCCCTTATTAGTACAAAGCAGTATGTTGGCAGACATAGCTCCCTTATTAGTACAAAGCAGTATGTTGGCAGACATAGCTCCCTTATTAGTACAAAGCAGTATGTTGGCAGACATAGCTCCCTTATTAGTACAAAGCAGTATGTTGGCAGACATAGCTCCCTTATTAGTACATATGTTCTAATCACACTTTTCCACCAATAAACATAAATAAAGGTTACATTTAGGGCCAAGTCACACCGGAATGGCAGCGTCCGCCAGCGGCCTCCGGCGTCGCCGCTGGCGGCCTCACGCGACCTCCAGGTCCCACGCGCCTAGTCTCCTCTTGACTAGTTTTGTTTTTACATTACTTGCACGCGGCCGCCCGCGGTGCCGCGAGCGGCCTCGCGTCTCCGCTGGCAGCCGCAGGCAGAACCACCGACAAGATGCGCGTGGCGCGCGGCCGCTCGCGTCACCACGGGCGGCCTCGAGACCTTTCAAGCTTATCAAGCGATACTGATCTTTTAAGTATGTAGATAAAGTTTAAAATAATTTCACACTGAAAGTGCTCGCCGCGTCGCTGCCGGCCGCTGACATTCCGGTGTGACCCGACGCTAAACCCAGATAAAAACAACCCCCATTTCTTATCTATTTCATAATAATATTTGTACTTTTCACTAGGAGGGAGCATAAATTGACGAACTCACTCGACTTACTGATCGGCCCCGACTCACGCGCAGACATCGACTCCGAGTACAGCGACACACTCAACAACTCCAAGAACAGAGGATTTCTGAAAGGTAACTTATCATCATCTTGTAATACATTGCTTAATTAAGTCTAGGAGCACAGATTAATATAGATGGGTCACTCCGCATTTTAGTTATGAAGCTACAAGTAGGTCCGCGGCGGGTTCGACTTATCGAATTCAGAGGGCGTCATGTAGTCAGAAAATATATTCTAGGTGGAGGTAATTAGCGCTGTGCGACTTGATTTGCACTTTATTGTATGGTAACAAGAGTCCCTTTTTATTTAAATTATTTTGCGGAGTGAACCATCTACAAATCGGTGTTAAGAGTAAGAAATAATGTGTTGCAATCTTGAAAACTACCCCAACCCAGGACCTGTGGGATTTCTAATGTTTAAGGCAAACATCGAGTTAAGAAGAACTTGACCTAAAGCTGCTGCCTGCTGGGGTTGCGGGTTTGTCTGAAAGGGATATCGCGGCCCCGGCACACAGGCAACGGAAGGAACACGGGTGGGTTTTAGTCAGTAAAAGTCTGACACTCCCTCTCGCTCCGCCCAGAGCGGGAGGAGTCATTTGATGGATTCCCACCAAAAAAAAAAAAAAAAGCTAAAACCACGCCGGTTCGCCTTTAGCACTGTACTTTTTCCTGCCTGAATCGTAACATTCCAGTTTGATGTTATTTTCAGTAATATAGATCACTGACAAACAAAGGAAACATAGGTTTTATACAAATACTGTAATCCAGTTAATGAAGACTTGTTAAAAGATCTATTGTAAAAACAAGTTAAATTTCTCGTAGGTTTTAGCGTATACCCCCCGCCGAGTACCCCACCGGAACCTGCCCCTCCAGATCATAGGATGCATGCAGATTTATCACGTAAGCCATTATACTTGTCTTTAATTTATCCTAATCATATCTATGAATGATGAAAGAGGTAGACAGGTTACCTACCCAAAGAAGCGACATCTGCTGACCAAGTAGAGTAGCTCGTTGCATTACGATTGACGTGTGAATTCTGGTGTGATATATGAATTTAAATATGTGCGTTTCGTAATGTAACGCGTCACTTCTCTTCACCTTATATATACTCTGTTCATTTTACGATGGTGTGCGTAACACATACAAAAATAATATTTTATATTTTTATTGCTTAGCTAACACAATATTGAGGGTAATATATAGATAAACAATCAATTATCGACCAACTCGACTACGGTTTATTTAGTACCAAAACTCTAAAATAAGCATTTTGCATGTATCATGCAGCCCATCGTTTTTTGAACAGACCATAAACCGTAATATAACCAACATCAGAAAATACAACCTCTGAATATAAATAAACAAAACAACTATTATACTTATAACGCAGCGGACCTCAACTGTTCGGAGGATTCCCTCAGCACCCATGAGTCAGGTGATTGCATGACGAACGATTATCAACCTTATCACTATCACGAACGGTATCTTTTTGTGTGTAGATGTAGATAGAAAGATATTGATTTTATGTATGAAGACTTGTTTTGGGAGTTGATTTTAATAGGATTTTCTATCAACGATAATGAAGTGACTTTATTCTTAGCCGGGAACCACGTGGTGATTTTTGTATTCGGGAATGCCCAGCTTGAACGGAGCCGTTATCTGTGTGTGGTGGTAATAGGTGCAAAGCAAGCCCTGCACCGAAAAATGTGCAACCAAGTTCTATCAAAATACTACCCTGTCTGGAACAACTTTTGTTCTTTATTCAGACACGTGCTAAAAGTGGGCACTGTTATACCATTTTAAGCCCAGTATTCAAATGAGAACAAATGTCCCGCGACACGTTTCGCTCGAGATGTTGGGCGAAGTCGGGCAACATCTGGCGATGTCTCTGTTAAAGGTGACACGAAAGTGTCCCTTAATGCTTTGTTGATAGAAAAAAAGTGAAAAATAACTTTAATTTCGGAAGTCTTCGGTTTTGAAATTTCGTTTTTTGCCACCGACTTCCGAAATTAAAGTTATTTTTCACTTTGTAGTGTTTTTTTTCGGAAGTCGGCCGTTTTTTTTTTTTTTTAAAGTTTTTATTTTTCACTTTTTAGTTGTGGTACCTGCCCCACACCAATTCGAATACCAGTACCTGCTATGTAAATAACAGTCACAGGAAGTTATCATCATATCATCCACATATACTAAGTGGGAAAAATACGTTTTATTGAAGCTTACTCAAAAACTATCCAAGTAAAGTTAATACAATTTATATGGGACCAATTCGTGAGCACCTTTCATACAAATAAATAATAATAATAATACCAGCCTGTTACTGTCCCACTGCAGGGCAAAGGCCTCTTCTCATACAGAGAAGGCACGAGCATTGATCCCCACGCTTGCTAAGACGGGTTGGTGATTTCAGACTTATATTAACTATAATATATATAAGTCCAGGTTTCCTCACGATGTTTTCCTTCACCGATGTCGGTAATGTCCAAGATAAACTCAGAAAGTACATATGAATTGAAAAAGTCACATTGGTACTTGCCCGGATTTGAACCCACAACCTCGTGCATGAGAGGCGAGGCCTTAACCACCTTTCATACAAAAAAAGAATTTTCAAAATCGGTTTACAATTGAAGGAGAAACCGGAGGAAAAAAAAAATACATACGCGACGAACATATAACCACCTCCTTTTTGGAAGTCGGTTAAAAAGTAAATAGCTATTAAAATCAACTGCTAATGAAGTATTTTACGTTTCTCAGTAATGCGTCGAAGTTTATTTTGCATGAACATAATTTCAGAATGTTTGTAATATTTTTATAGGTAGATTTTTATGCAATTTATTATACTTAACGTTCACACTTTTTTGTTTGATTTAAATTGTAATTTTTTGTTTGTAAATAGAATATGATTAAATAACGGTTTATTCTGGCCTGGTTTCCATGGCAAAAAAAAAAACCACCTATTTACATGTGAATATGGACATCAATTAGTTTTCATAAGGCGGTTATTGCTACGCGTTTTGTCGCACAACGCAGATGTTTAGACGAAATTTTGTCATGGGAACTGGCTCTTATACTCATACAACATTTAATTATGTGTTTTGAATTTACAATAATTTTAGATTTGCATGGTTATTACACTGTATTAATATTGAGAGATATTTTTAAGTAATGGCTTGAGATATTTGATGACATTGGTGATTATGGTTACTGATATGACCTGAGGGGCAATTCCCGTAATATATATGAACGTTCGCATTCGCATCTCATTCACAAACTGTCAAAAATAGAATCAATTTACCAACATTTTTGACAAGTTTGACAGATTGCGACTAGAATGTGAACGTTTTTTAAATACGAGAATTGGCCTTCAGTACTTATTATAATACAGGTTCAAATCAAATTAGCTAGGGATATTCCGCCGACGTGATGGGTATCTCAATTCTCAACTCATACTTCAAGTAGCATTAATACACCTATTAGTGACCCAAAAAAAAAATTAATCATCATCTGCCTAGCCTTTCCCTATGTTGTGGTCGACTTCCAGTCTAACCGGATGCAGCTGCATACCATTATTTTACACGGGAGCGACTGCCTATCTGACCACCACAACCCAGTTACTAGGTGATACGATAGATAGATAGAATACTCTTTATAAGACCCCCCTTGGTAAGACTGGTTGTCAGACTTTCGGGCTTCTGACGGCCCGTAACGACTGTTAAAGATCTACGAATGACAGCCGGGACCAACGGCTTAACTTGTTTTCCGAGGCACGGAGGGATCTTGGTATGTAAAGATGGTCACCCATCCATGAACCAACCGTGGCAAGCGTAGCTTAACCTGATCGATCGACAAACCCCAAAAGAAAAACCAATATAAATTCTTTTTCATTTTGTTTTATCGTGTTTAGATACCGATACCATCACGTCTGTGGCGTTTCGCTAGCTAATTTAATGTGACCTTGTATAGCATCATAGCATTATGAACACCATTCCTGTATAGACGGCGGAGGTCTATGGCAACCGGCTAGCTACGGTCATCGCGCCTTTACGACAGGCCGCACCAGGCCGCACCAACCTCCGCAGCGGGTCAGGCACTCACAGACATTAAAGGTAACTCTCTACTTCTTCCTCTTCTTCTTTAACATAAGTGGTGCTACATTCGCGTAGGCAGTATTTTTTGAACAACAAAACTGTTCGGCGTTCAACGCGTTCGGCTTTCATTCGGCTCGTGCGATCGGTAAAGTCTATTCGGCATCTACCCTAATCATGTTCGGTACAACTCGGCACAATTCGAACTAAGTCAAGCAGCTTTTCCAGAACATATAATCTACTTTAAAAATTATTTGATTTTGCCGCCCGCTGTGCTAAATCATGCCGAGCCGAACAAGTGTGTAGAAACGCTCACATAAGTATAGGTTATCCACTTCTGTGATAGAGGCCTCCTCTGTGAGAGGGAGCGGGCTATGATCTAACACTCGGAAACGTGCGGTTTGCTAGATGAGCTGTTCTCCTATAATGTGTGTCATCCAACTTTGACTTGACTTAAAAAATTAGTTTATGTAATTGGCGCGCTATTATAATGAAAAAAAAAAAAAAAAAAAATGTACTAATACCGAGATTAGGGAGAGTACCGGTCGAAACACGCCGATTAAGTTCTTCAAATTATTCCCGTTAACGGATCTCGAACCTTTTAATCGTCTTTGCTTCTTTCGCATTAGTCATTAACAATCTATGCGTACAGACGCGCCCCACTCCGCTCCGCTCCGTACCTACTAAAGAACAGCTTACAGTACAGTAATCGCGTAGTGGGGCGCGTCTTCGTGATTGGCAGTATCTATACAATACCTAACCGTAAACATGGCACGTTTTTACAAAAAGTTCGGCTTTTCGGCTTGTATGGCGTCGCGCGTAGGCTCTGGCAGTCATACCTGTGCGACAGTCTCTTTCTAACACTACATGTGCTATATTTACGGCCGTATTAATCTATCTCGCTCTAACACACGTCAATTCTATCTATACTGCTACAAGGATCTTTTGGCGCTCGAATGACGTTGACAGGGCGGCGCTAATGGTATTTTTTTGTGAACTGTATTGGAAAAAAAAGTCGGGAGATGTCGTGGGACAAACCGGCCGGTTGGAACAAAGTCTCTTTCGCTGTATCAATATCATCTTCCTGCCCTTGTACCATGTAACGTGGGGTTGGCGCACACGTTTTATTTTCCACTCTCCCCTGTCAACCGTCACGCTATCATTCACTCCCTCCTCTTTCATATCATTCCTCACACAATCCATCCATCTTTTCTTTGGCCTTCCTCTCCCGCTCCATCCATCAACATTTATATTCATCACAACCCTTTTGCTGTATATTATGTATTAATACTGAGCCATCTAGTATGGTCTCAAGTTTCAAGTGTCAAAAGTTTTTGTGTTTTAATACAGAGCCATTTAGTATAAGTTTTAAGAATGCTAAAAATGTGAAACTGACTTTTTCGGGCATGGTGGACCATTTAGATGACGCCAATACCCGAGACAATCCACTAAGCCAGTCCGATTGTCCGCAAACCATTGATGAAGCTAATTAATGGATTAGCGGATTGTCTCGGGGATTGGCCGCGTCTAAATCCATAACGCTTTTTTGTTACGTGACGATTTCTGCCAATTGACTCCTACCGGAAGCCGCGTTAAAGAACTAAATTCCAAAGACAATATGGCCGCATTAGTTCCGATTTTGACCACGCCCCCAAAGAACCTTGTGGCGCTATATTTAAATGACCAATCTATGTATTAACCATGTTCTTCCTAACCAATTTCCTTTACTAATACCGATCTTACTAATGAGTGATAGATGTCCGTTTTCGCGCAGCAACCGGGCAAACTGGACATGAACAATTATACGATGGTCAGCGACGCGCTACAGCACATCACTATTGGACCGCCTGCGCATTCTAGATCTGATAGAAAGGTAAGGGATTCATACAATATAGTTAAAATTCGAACATAAACTTTTTTATAGAGACTGAACTGTTAGCTGATCCGAAAAGAAAAAATTTATAGAATTTGAAATTATGGTTTAATCATTCCTTTCGTGTTGAGGTTCAATGTGTTCAATTTCTATAAAATATTTTCGGAAGTCGGTGTCTTTGGTTTTGAATTTTCGTTTTTTGCCACTTTTTCACTTTTTAGTTGTGGTACCTACCCCACACAAATTCGACCCCACTACCTGCTATTTAAATAACAGCCAGAGGAAGTTATCATCATATCATCCACATATACTAAGTGGGAAAAATACGTATTATTGAAGCTTACTCAAAAACTATCCAAGCAAAGTTAATAAAATTTATATAGGACCAATTCGGGAGCATACATCCACCATCCGCTCTAATAATAAGTAAAGATTTCTCCTAAGGGACTCCTCGATTAGTTCAACCCGTAACGAAAATTTGTTATTTTCCCTTAAAAAAAGATTAGATATGTTACACTTTATTGGTACACCATAATACCGTGAACTCACACACTGACTTATTAGTATTACTTGTTAAAATGTTAGGAATATCGTATAATTTTGCAATGTTTGTAAATATGTGAGCACCATGTATCTATCTATCATAATTAATTTATCTGCAATTGCTTTATTTTTTTTAATTTTTTTTTTACCTATCGTGGTATAGTAATCTTATTCTAGATGCATCGTCTTCACATATAATTATATAATTAATGTATACAAAATATTGTAAAAACATTTTAAAAGAGTAACGGTGGAGTTTCTTGCCCATTCTTCTCCATACGAAAACTACCTTTTGGAAGGGGCGACTAGAATCAATTCTATTTTTTTGTAAATTTGACGTTCATAAGTGCCTTTTATGTGCCTAATTGAAATAAATTGTTTGACTTTGACCGTAAATATTACTTTCGGACAAAATTGTATCTGTTGTTTCTCGTTGTAGACTCAACGCACTAATTGGACGCACTCGAGTGGCCAGCCAGGTGGGCACCACCATCATCCTTCTGGAGTTAGCTCAGAGACTGAACTGGACGCGCAGTATGCACAGGTATGTAACATCATCAACAGTCAGTCCACTGCTGAACATAGGCCTCTCCAATGGCATGCCTTTCAAGTCTTTCCTCGCGAACTCTCATCCAGCAGTTACCAGCATATAATGTAACATAAACAAACTAATATTTTCAAATGTCAATAACTGCAAAAAATCAGATTGGTTCATTCGGTAGAAATCATGAGATATTCTTAATGTCATGTAGTAAGTGCAGATATGAGAAAAGAACTAAATATTCTTAAGCCTCTCCCCAACAGCGGCGTACTTATATATTATTTACTAGCTGCGCCCCGCGGTTTCACCCGCATAAGTCTCGATCCCGTGAAAATATCGGGATAAAAAGCATCCTATGTGTTAATCCAGTTTATGAACTATCTGTGTATCAAATTTCATCCAAATCCGTTCAGTAGTTTTTTGCGTGAAAGAGTAACAAACATCCACACATACATACAAACTTTCGCGTTTATAATATTAGTAGGATATATTTTATTATTTTTATTTTATTTTTACATGTTTAAGAAAGCTTACAGACTAATACACGTAAATGGTAACGAAGTAGTAAACTGACAATTGCTAATTAAAAGCTTCCACATTTAGATTACACATTACATTTATCGCGCGATAATAACGCAAGCGGTATTGCGATATTTGTTTTTAGTACATTTTGTATTAGGACAGCCACGAAGTTACACACTGCTGCGATAGGAGTAGGACGCGCGTTTTTCCGTCTTGCGATATAACGATAAGTGTTCTTAGAACATTTTGTATTAGGACGCATGCGATCCTACACACCTGCGTTATTATCGCGCGATAAAAACGTGCCTATGATCGAAAACACGTTAGAAATTTCGCACGATAAAAACGGAGCTGTGTGCAAGGAATCGAGACGCATTATCGCAATAACGCTTGCGTTATATTCGCGCGATAAAAACGTGCCGGTGGGGAAGAGGCTTTATGGTAAACTTGTCACTTGCGAGCAAGTTTGATAAATAAAAAACTTTGAACAAAACATAAGTACTTAAAATAGGAGTCATTAGCTGTTATCCTTGTAAGTAATACACTAAACTTCGGTTTTGATTTGTATAATCTTTTAACAGATCAAAGAAACCAATGAATACATGGAGGCTCCATCTATGATGAGATTAAGAAGACATCGGAGGCACGAGAAGACGCCGTTACATCAGCCATGTGAGTATTGAACTTATAAATGAATGTAAAGTGCAAATAGAGCTTTTTGTGACTTGTGCTTTGAGATTTCTCTAAGTTTTTTAGTTTTCTTACCATCAGAACATAATTTTTTCTGGTTTTCTAACTCAGATGATTTGATATCTTTTGTTCCATCATGAAATGTTACGGGATAATTGCAATTTTTCTTGCTGGCTATACTATTTCTTCAGAATCTGTAACTTTAATAGTTAGATAATTATGGAACTCATGACAGCTTTTCCGTGCTGTTAAGGTACTCTCTGATCTATCTCAAATAATAAACCAAATTAAAAAAAAAAAAAATGTCATTACTGTTCACAATTATTATTATAGTTCGTATGGAACGATTGTTTAATTTTGAGATATAACAATATCACACATGATTTTCATTACAACTGTAACAAATTTTGAATGGATATCATATCCACAAAAGCAAGTATTGAAAAGTTGGAAGTTACAATTGTATAAGCTTAATGTCAAATCATTGTAAGATTATGCCATACACTACGTTCTGTAACCGACTTTAACGACTTGTTTATTTGGTGACTTTTTTGTGTTGACCGCATTATATTTCGTTTCTGTTCTTGAATAGTAGACAAGTGATAATAAATGTAGACCTCCCCCTAGCGTTCTCGGAGACAGACAGCTCGGGCTCCAGCTCGGGCTCGGGCGGCGGCAGCGCGGGCGCGGCGCGTGCGCAGTCGCGGCGCCGGCACAACGCGCACCACGCGCACCGCCACTACAAGAAACGGTAATGTCCTGGCTGGATAAAGACGCTTTACGAAGACCAGAGTCACTTGTACTCCTTGTTATTGTGATTAATTTTTTGTGGAACCTTAAAGGAACGGAGATATTGAAGTCATAGCAATAATTTTGGTTCAGTGTTACATATTTTGTATACTATAATTTATAGATACCGGCTATGTGATGGGTCTATCTATTAAGACGCGCCCACTCCGCTCCGCTCCGTAGTAAAATACAGCATACAGTACAGTAATCGCGGAGTGGGGCGCGTCTTCTTGGATGGCACTATCTGTACACCCTGTATTCCAAAAAAGTGTGGGGTGACCCTCATGTAGTCTAAACTTTTTTGTAAGTTGAAGTTCGGCCTAACTTGACAAATCATAAATTTTGATTTATCTTTTATGTCAAACCTCACTAACCATCGATGGCGGAGTCTTAAATCGTAAATGTGATTTGAAAAATTAAACCTACGTATATATCATCGTCTATGTCATCTGAGATGTTTGCGCTGAATCTAACTGACGACTTTTACACGGTTATTCGGAAAAAGATCTCGTCCTTAATAACAAGATTGCGGGACAGTGACAACAGTATTCTGAGGACAGTGGCGAAGAGCATCTACTCTCCTATTCCGAGACGTTTTGTGGGGGTGATGAATGAGTGAGGTGCTTCCTTTCGCCTGTGCGTCGTCCCCATGAAGCGAGCTCAAATATTAGGTTTAAATATCTATAGATGGTATGTTTACTAACATTAATTATAAGAAAATTACTAACACAGTGGATCTAATGTTATCCGAAATAAATAAATAAATAAATAATTAATTATTATTATTAGTTACTAAACGTACCAACAACCATTAAAGCCTATACTAACTAATAAACTGATAAATGCCTCAACAGATCGCTAGGCAACTTGGTAGCCGTTCAAAGTCCCCGCGTGCCGAAACTAGGCATGTTCGTGGGACCGCCCGAACTGCCCACCGGATACAGAGCCAGGACGCAGGAGGATAAAGGTAAACATCTACATAATACAAATCATAAATTGATTCATTCAATGAAAGACTACGCACATCCTAAACAGCTGGGTCTAAAAACAAGAACTTTAGCACAATAGTTCCATAGCGAAAGTGACCACTAAGGAAGGGTTTTTGAAAAGTAAAAATATGACGAAGTATCAATCCCTAATAACCCCTTTAGGGGATTAAAGTGGTTAAATAGAGGATGGAAGTTCGTAATTTTTGTCGATAGGTAATCACATCGGGCACACGACTTTCTATATTTTATTATTTACTCAACTAGATTTTCAACAGGGAGGGAAATGAATGATTTTTATGTTTTGGAAAGTGCCTTGCATAGCTATTCAAAACCATACAAAAGAAAAGAAATGAAATTGTTTATTCTGTAAATAGGATATCGGAATCCTGTTTACATGTCATATTAAAAAAAATATTAAAAATAAGCTAGATGAGGTCGGTGTTTCTTATCTGACTACTCTGAGAAGAAAGGCTGAAACATATTCACTCAGATTAGATTTTTCTGATTCTTTCGTTCATTGGGTTTTATTCTGTATGATACAGTAATTTATTTATTTGTTCTTTAGCTGGGAGTGAGTCTAGTGAAGGCAGTTCTGACGGTGAGTCGAGGAGGCCTAGGCCTCTGCCCCCACCGCCTCATCATGAACCACCGCATAAGGTAAGTAAACTAACATCTAATGTTAGGCCCCTTCTGCATAAATAATTATCAACTTTCGTTGTTGACTGCAGCCTCACCTACTAGATAAATACGACACTATAGTCTGTTTTAAAAGTATCTGACGATAATGTAGATAAATGGATCGGAACCATACCTGTGGAAGCCAATTAGTAGTGCCACTTACAAATGGACTGCTCTGACTTGATTATTTGAATACTTACCAGAAATTCTAATTTTAAATCACCATAAAGATGTTTTTCATTTGAGAATTGAGGTTAATTATATAAACTCAATTTTTGACGATAGTTTTTCAATAACAATTTAATAATGTTATTCAAACAATATCTGTTGGGAACAGTGGTGAGATATAAAATTGAAACCTGAATACAGATTAATGTCTTACTCATTCCCTTTAGTGACCTTTGGTACCTTTGAAACAGACCATATAACAACGAAAATCAAGGCTTTAACAAAAAAAACTCTTGACCTACAGATGCTATCGGGAGAATATCCGTCATCAGCTCAGGACAACTCTTCGTCTAGCGCAGCAGACACGCGGCGACGACATCATCCGTTCAGCAAGCACGATCGTAGGCATAAGGTAAAACAAACTTCTTTAGTAAATCTTCTTCAAATATTTTCTAAAATTGGAGTCTTCGTGTTATCTTAGGAACATGATTTAAATGCGCCTGTAACCCCGAAGGGTTTGGCAGGTGTTCCTAGAATAAATAATACGTTTTAAATGTGTATTGTATTGTTCTAGGAATTCTCAAAGAGCAAAGATTCAAAGAAAAATGCGGCTCAAGTAAACAACACGCAGTCAGCACAGAACTGGGGTCCACAGGTAATATATCGTTTATTATTCTATGTACTGAACTACCCGACCGTAAATAAGGGTGCTTTAAAAAAAGACAGTCACAAAGCTATGAGTTACAGGTACGACTATCTACAAGCCAAAGTTTGTCAAAATCTCAATTTACATAGCACTCGTAGCACGACAATCATAGCAACTGGATTTTTACGTGTTTTGCAATGACTAATAAATCGTATGGACTTGGCATACCTACAAGAAAAACGTGTATACCTACACTTTACTGAGCGGATAAAATGGCGGTTAATAGGGCAGCCCTTATCGATGTTTCTATAAAATAACATCGATAAAAGCTTGTGAGAATGTTTTCATAATGTCACGGTACAATATCTGCACAATTCCAACGCAATATCACAGCAAATTACTCCAAAATTCACAAATTTTAACCACAGCTCAAGAGCATTTAACAGTTGATGTACTCAACTTTGGTACCAAACAGCGAGAGGATAAAATGGCGACCCGGCCGCAAATAGGTATTTCAATGACTCTACAAGTGTAGAGTTGCCAGTATAGTAACTATCAAAAACACTATTATCCTTTTTTACTTACGCAAAATTATGAAAGTTAAAAAGAGATAGTCGTTTTTTATGATTTTGGCGTCGATATGCCTCATATTTGTATAACTGTTTTTTCTATAGTCAATCATTTCAAGTCCAGATTTATTAGTCATTGGTGTTTTGTCGACGGAAGAATTGACAAAATGACAGATTGTGATTGTTAATCTGGCATTTTGTCCGTTTCTATTGTGGTTATGCCAACCGTGCTGGTCGGATACCGTACCTTCGCTTGTTTCAAACTATCTTAATAAGTTTGTAAATGGCATCACCTCTAGCTCGTAAACTATCGCTCTCTAGCGTAAAGTGAATATAGACAACGCCATTTTAAATCCCATCTTTAACTGCGCAGGTTTCACAGAAGATATTTATTTATATGTTATTTAATCAATTTATTCATACTGTTGGTTGTATAATAGCATTATATTATAAGTACTATTTATTTCATAATTATGTATAATTCTTTAAACCTGACTTGGTTTCCGTACGTTTTTTTCGGGTGACCACTGAAAATCAGCACTGTGCTGTGGGTCTCCATAGCACAGCATCATGCTGAGTGGAAGCCTTCTTGTCACAATCATGACGTGCCAGCAGCTGCCGACTATTTCTGTTTTGTGCTCGTTATTGTATTGTTATTATTTTGTTATCTACTCGAGTTTTATATATATTTTTTATGCACGTGTTTCTGTGGCAAATAAACTTATTTTTCTTTCTTTCTTTCTTTCATTTAACTTAAACATGTTTATTCTGTCATTACAGGGCAACCACGGTATACCTCTGTTCGTAGAGAAATGTGTCGAGTTCATAGAGCGAGAGGGATTAGCGTCGGAGGGACTGTACAGAGTGCCCGGTAACAGAGCACACGTTGATATGCTGTTCACGAAGTTTTATGAAGGTCAGTCCACTATAAAGAGCATTTTCGAAACTAAACTTTTGTGAGATAAGTTGGTGTTTATTATTGTGCGTGGTAATAACTTAGAGTGGGTAGGGAAAGCATAGTATTAGTTATGATATTTAGTAAAAAAAAAACATTAATGAAGATCTCAGTTGTTCTATTTTAGTTTGATCAAGGTATAGTACATTACTACAGCGGCCTGCAAAACTCTTTGATAAGTTACCTCCTTGGTTGCCATGTGTTGAAGTAAAAGTTCGCTACAATTTTAAATTACATGACAGATATGAGTTTTCATAGTAATTTATTCGGTCGCAAAAAACGACATATATGGATTTTCTTGCAGGCATTTTCGATTTATATTGAAGGAGGTTGTCAAAATAATGTTCGAATTTTTAAGCATGTTTGAGAAAAAATTATGACTAGGTACACACGGCTACACATCAAGCTATACATTTCCATTTTATGCTGATCTTGTATTGTATACGATTTCCGTATCATGCGAGGTGAGCTTATACTGGAAATGTATAGCTTGATGTGTAGCCGTGTGTACCATCATAGAAGTTCATAACTAGCCACCGTAAGGACTATTCTTGCTTGCAGCGCTCGGCGGCTATAGAACCGTGCCGGTAACAGATGTGGTCTTCGTGTTCACGGGATTTTGTTTTCAAATTGGTTAGAGATGAACTTTTTTGATGGTGGAAAAAATCTAATATAAATCGTCTTGTAGAACAAGACGATTTATATTAGATTTTTTCCAAGACAAGCCACGGTAATTCATTAGAAACACAGATTGCATTAGAAACTACTATAGCTAGTAGATATTAGAACAAAAATACCGTAAACTTATTAAAATTTAACCATTCTTATATATCTTTCCCAGATCCCAAAGTGGATCTGGATTCGCTAGATATCCCAGTGAATGCGGTCGCGACTGCGCTCAAAGACTTTTTCTCCAAGAGATTGCCGCCGCTATTGGATGAAGCCAGCATGGCCCAGCTTGAAGATATTGCCAGTAAGTATACTATTTTATACTTTAAATGCTTGAAAGTAAGGTGTATTTTAGATTGATGAAGTGATTGTTTCTAGTGTCGATTTTTTTTAAACTTTCATCATATGGTTATAAACCAGTTGATTGATGAACAGACAAATTATTGGTTCGAATTATATTAAATACGTGCAATATGGTCTATTTCATTTTTGTGTTGGTTAATACATGCATGTCGGATGTAATTGTGTGACAATAAGGGTGCCTTTCCACCAGAGATGTGCTATGCTACGTTGCTATGGATGCGTTTGATATCCACCAATCATATTCATTGGTCCCCTATTGGTCCACATAGAGAACAGCCTAAGGCCTAAACTATAACGATGTTGTTTGCTCGATTTTTGACGGTTGTCGCTCGATATGCTGTGTGTTCGTCCGACAAACCGAAAAATTTCGGATCACTCCACGCGCTACTTCAAATGTTCGTAGCGCGTGCGTGAAATGCACAGTTCGCGCGCGCAGGGAGTCTAAACTATGAGAATTTGTTACCTTGTATAATACATTGCAGCAATTTGGACTGCGAATACTTAATTGCATGTTACATCGCATGTTACGTTTCACCAGTCTGTTACTGTCCATTACTTATTATTTGTATTAGTAGTTTTGTATATGTGTCTGTGGTAGAAGTATTAACGAATAATTGAAGGGTGTATCCCAGCGATGCGCGGCTGCATAGCGGGCGGCGTGGAGCTGAAGGACCGCAGCTGGCGCCTGCTGGCGCTGCGCTCGCTGCTCAACACGGCGCTCACGCCGCTCGCGCGCGACACGCTCGACTATCTGCTGGACCACTTCGCTAGGTGAGCTATGCACTATCCAGCTAGGCAGCTGCCATAGCGGGCGGCGTGGAGCTGAAGGACCGCAGCTGGCGCCTGCTGGCGCTGCGCTCGCTGCTCAACACGGCGCTCACGCCGCTCGCGCGCGACACGCTCGACTATCTGCTGGACCACTTCGCTAGGTGAGCTATGCACTATCCAGCTAGGCAGCTGCCATAGCGGGCGGCGTGGAGCTGAAGGACCGCAGCTGGCGCCTGCTGGCGCTGCGCTCGCTGCTCAACACGGCGCTCACGCCGCTCGCGCGCGACACGCTCGACTATCTGCTGGACCACTTCGCTAGGTGAGCTATGCACTATCCAGCTAGGCAGCTGCCATAGCGGGCGGCGTGGAGCTGAAGGACCGCAGCTGGCGCCTGCTGGCGCTGCGCTCGCTGCTCAACACGGCGCTCACGCCGCTCGCGCGCGACACGCTCGACTATCTGCTGGACCACTTCGCTAGGTGAGCTGTGCACTATCCAGCTAGGCAGCTGCCATAGCGGGCGGCGTGGAGCTGAAGGACCGCAGCTGGCGCCTGCTGGCGCTGCGCTCGCTGCTCAACACGGCGCTCACGCCGCTCGCGCGCGACACGCTCGACTATCTGCTGGACCACTTCGCTAGGTGAGCTATGCACTATCCAGCTAGGCAGCTGCCATAGCGGGCGGCGTGGAGCTGAAGGACCGCAGCTGGCGCCTGCTGGCGCTGCGCTCGCTGCTCAACACGGCGCTCACGCCGCTCGCGCGCGACACGCTCGACTATCTGCTGGACCACTTCGCTAGGTGAGCTATGCACTATCCAGCTAGGCAGCTGCCATAGCGGGCGGCGTGGAGCTGAAGGACCGCAGCTGGCGCCTGCTGGCGCTGCGCTCGCTGCTCAACACGGCGCTCACGCCGCTCGCGCGCGACACGCTCGACTATCTGCTGGACCACTTCGCTAGGTGAGCTATGCACTATCCAGCTAGGCAGCTGCCATAGCGGGCGGCGTGGAGCTGAAGGACCGCAGCTGGCGCCTGCTGGCGCTGCGCTCGCTGCTCAACACGGCGCTCACGCCGCTCGCGCGCGACACGCTCGACTATCTGCTGGACCACTTCGCTAGGTGAGCTATGCACTATCCAGCTAGGCAGCTGCCATAGCGGGCGGCGTGGAGCTGAAGGACCGCAGCTGGCGCCTGCTGGCGCTGCGCTCGCTGCTCAACACGGCGCTCACGCCGCTCGCGCGCGACACGCTCGACTATCTGCTGGACCACTTCGCTAGGTGAGCTATGCACTATCCAGCTAGGCAGCTGCCATAGCGGGCGGCGTGGAGCTGAAGGACCGCAGCTGGCGCCTGGTGGCGCTGCGCTCGCTGCTCAACACGGCGCTCACGCCGCTCGCGCGCGACACGCTCGACTATCTGCTGGACCACTTCGCTAGGTGAGCTATGCACTATCCAGCTAGGCAGCTGCCATAGCGGGCGGCGTGGAGCTGAAGGACCGCAGCTGGCGCCTGCTGGCGCTGCGCTCGCTGCTCAACACGGCGCTCACGCCGCTCGCGCGCGACACGCTCGACTATCTGCTGGACCACTTCGCTAGGTGAGCTATGCACTATCCAGCTAGGCAGCTGCCATAGCGGGCGGCGTGGAGCTGAAGGACCGCAGCTGGCGCCTGCTGGCGCTGCGCTCGCTGCTCAACACGGCGCTCACGCCGCTCGCGCGCGACACGCTCGACTATCTGCTGGACCACTTCGCTAGGTGAGCTATGCACTATCCAGCTAGGCAGCTGCCATAGCGGGCGGCGTGGAGCTGAAGGACCGCAGCTGGCGCCTGCTGGCGCTGCGCTCGCTGCTCAACACGGCGCTCACGCCGCTCGCGCGCGACACGCTCGACTATCTGCTGGACCACTTCGCTAGGTGAGCTATGCACTATCCAGCTAGGCAGCTGCCATAGCGGGCGGCGTGGAGCTGAAGGACCGCAGCTGGCGCCTGCTGGCGCTGCGCTCGCTGCTCAACACGGCGCTCACGCCGCTCGCGCGCGACACGCTCGACTATCTGCTGGACCACTTCGCTAGGTGAGCTATGCACTATCCAGCTAGGCAGCTGCCATAGCGGGCGGCGTGGAGCTGAAGGACCGCAGCTGGCGCCTGCTGGCGCTGCGCTCGCTGCTCAACACGGCGCTCACGCCGCTCGCGCGCGACACGCTCGACTATCTGCTGGACCACTTCGCTAGGTGAGCTATGCACTATCCAGCTAGGCAGCTGCCATAGCGGGCGGCGTGGAGCTGAAGGACCGCAGCTGGCGCCTGCTGGCGCTGCGCTCGCTGCTCAACACGGCGCTCACGCCGCTCGCGCGCGACACGCTCGACTATCTGCTGGACCACTTCGCTAGGTGAGCTATGCACTATCCAGCTAGGCAGCTGCCATAGCGGGCGGCGTGGAGCTGAAGGACCGCAGCTGGCGCCTGCTGGCGCTGCGCTCGCTGCTCAACACTAGCGTCTAGCTATTTCGTTAGGTGAGCTTCCAGCTAGGCAGCTGGCGGCTACCATAAACTACAGTTCCTTTTATTTTTATTTTTTTATAAAATATTACAGCCGTGTTTGGTATTGGTACCTCAACAGTCTGAGCCAAGTTCAGTCATGCTCAAATCATTGTACACCTTTTTATTATATCAATCTTTAAAGAACCTGCAGTACCGTCCAAAGACTTTTAATACACTGCCTGCCAAGCCTTTTCCCAACTATGTTGGGGTCGGCTTCCAGTCCAACCGGATTCAGCTGAATACCAGTATTTTACATGGAGCGACTGCCTATCTGACCTCCACAACCCAGTAACTGGGTAATACGATACCCCTTGGTAAGACTGGTTGTCAGACTTTCGGGCTTCTGACGACCCGTAACGACTGTCAAAGATTCACGAATGACAGCTGGGACCAACGGCTTACCGTGCTTTCCGAGGCACAGAGGCTCGATATATAAAGATGGTCACCCATCTACGGACCAACCCCGGCAAGCGTAGCTTAACCTGATAGATCGACCCGTGCGACTGTTATTACTTAGCCATGGACAAATCAATCGGTGTACTATTTCGTTTAGTGCGCATTAGCGCACTAACCGAAATAGTACACCGATTGATTTGTAACATTATACTTTGATTTGATTTTCAACCTTGGTCTTCTGAAAGTCTATTCATATTCATATATTGACTGTCATGAGTAATCAATCAGAGAATAGGCCAGGCTTTTAACAACAGTAATTTTTGAAGATGTGTCTAAAATTATCCTATTCTCCTATCCAGGGTGGCAGACAACTCCAAGTTAAATTCCATGGACAGTAAGAACCTCGCCATTTGCTGGTGGCCAACACTCCTACCGGTCCAGTTCTCAGACATGGGCCGGTTCGAGATGACCCGGCCTTACCTTGAGGACATCGTGCAGACCATGATCGACCAGCACCCCTTTCTGTTCCGGGGCCAAGAAGCTTTTGTTATGGTGTGAGAACAGTGTGTAAGTATCATGGAAAAGTTAACTTTTTTATCAGGGTTTCCCGAATGAAATAGCTATGCACTTAGGGGCCGTTCAAATATTACGTAAGCAGATTTATTACAATTATTTACCCCCCCCATCCCCCTTGTCAGCAAAAGTAAGCAAAGCTCTTACCCTCCCCCCCCCCCCCCCCCTCCCCCGATGCTTACGTAAACATTTTTCAATTATTCATGTTTTTTTATAATATTATAATTATAATTTTAAAAATAAGAAAATAGATTTAGGATAGAGATTAGAACGGCTCAATGCGTTTCGTTTTCAAGCATAGACAATGTGAGGGTTGCCATTCGTGTAAAAAAGTATCATCTAGACTCCCCTACCCCCATAGGGGAGTCTAGATGATGATTACGTCCATCGGTAGTTATTTGCCATCCAAAATAAGCAAAACAAAGACCCCCCCCCCACCCCCCCATAGTGCTTACGTAATACTTGAACGGCCCCTTACCAAAAAGTGTGACGAGACTTTAGCGTTCCGTTATCTTTGCAGGAACCCACAATGCATGTTGCATTCGTGATGGACGACGTCTGACGTCGCCGCGCGCGGTCATATCCGACGCTAGCGGCACAATGCGGGCTCCGCTTACCATACGATAGTTAGCGCGTAAGTTTGGCTACTCTATGTACTGTGCGACGTGGTCGTGACGTGACGTCATCTGCCGTCACAGACGAGACACGTCTGACTGACAAATGATGTCACTAGACACGACCACTTATTAGCGATATTGCGATTTTTATGAGTGAAATGTATTCGTATGTAATCGCAATGACGTCTACGTTTATTGGCAAGCTATTGTTGTTCTAACGTAGGTTTTTACTATATAAAAAAAATGTCTGTCGGTATTCAGTAAAGTTAGTACGAAAACCTTATTTTTTCATGCGGTTTTTCATATCAATAACGCTTAGTGATCGCGTAAAGTTGTAGCTTGCATTTTTTCAACATTATATTTTTTATTCGAATTTAATTTTTAATACGATGGACTAGTGAATCAGTATTTTAAATAGATGTTATTCAAAATTGTACCGCATTTGTAATAGGTGTAAGTGGAAATGCACAAAAAAGTATTTAAACAAAGTGTTTTTTAAACTTAAGTAATACTGGTATGATATTTAAACGTTTATATTTGTAATCAATTAATGGCAACACCGTGTAATGAGCACATTCCGTTCAGAAATATTAAGTGTTAATAATTATTGGATATTAATGATTATGATTAATAATAGTGAATACTTAACCATGGGTTTAATCGATCGAGTAAGAATTGGTAAGAAATGCTTGCGGGCGCTTGTTTTGAAATATTTTTTATATGGCAATTTTTTTTGGTAAAGTCATGTGTCTCTTTGTGTATTTTGGCTAATTCGAGCCAGGTTTAAAATAGTAATTGTTGTATTAAATTTAAAATAAAAAAAACCCATCCCAGTGTTAGTAGTTGAATGTTTTTTTTTTTTACAAAAACAAAAATGTTGTTACGATGCAGCTAGAAAAAAAAAACATCTAAAATCCAAGAGACACATTTAGGTATTAATAATTCTAACCAAATTATTTAATTGAATATTGTTAAATTAAATAACGCTTAATAATTTTTAATCGTTTTCAAGACAATTAATTACAAAATAATCTTGCCATAATCATAAAAAGTATTAATCATTATAAAAACCATTTATTGGAAAGCGGTAGTAATCACAAAATAAAATATAGTTGATACAGTTTACGGGGACGCGTGATTATGACTCTTATAACAGTTTTAATAAGGTTCGAAATTAAAATGACGATATTTAAAGTCTGATGAAAGTTTGAATCTGATGTCACCGACAATCTGATTAGATGTTGTTATCTATGTCATGGTATAATCACAACAATAGTTATAAGTCAACCTGTCTAGCCTTTTCCCAACTATGTTGGGGTCGGCTTCCAGTCTAACCGGATGCAGCTGAATACCGTATTTTACATGGAGCGACTGCCTATCTGACCTCTACAACCCAGTAACTGGGTAATACAATACCCCTTGGTACGATTGGTTTGTCAGACTTTCGGGCTTCTGACGACCCGTAACGACGGTCAAAGATCCACGAATGACAGCCGGGACCAACGGCTTAACGTGCTTTCCGAGGCACGGAGGAGTCTCGGTATGTAAAGATGGTCACCCATACACAGACCAACCCTGGCAAGCGTAGCTTAACCTGATGGATCGAACCGTGCCGCTGTTATTACTTAGTCACGAAAGTAACAGCAATAATTACAGTTAATATTCTTGTTTACCCAGTGACCTAACCGAAACCTACTGTCGCGCGAATACGCGATTAAGCAATCGTTTACATGGATTATGACGTACAAACTCGACTTGATTGATCGCGGGAGTATGTCATATTCATATAACAGAGCGCGACGATCGCGGACACGGCTAAATCGTCTTCGTAAAATGCAACAACTATGAAAAATAAAAGTAATGTAACATTCAAAAGGCAGCTTGTTTTCTTAATTTTCGAGACTGATACCAGCTAGTTCCTTTGACAATTAATCCAGAATGCGCACTTAATTTAAACAAAAATTACTTAAAATTATACTTGATTAACGGATGGTATGATATTAGTTTTAAACACCATTGTTTCGTTCATCCTTTGTAGCCTTGTAGTATTTATTATTAAAATTCAATACAAAATTAATTTGCATATTATATTTTATCTAACGACTTTTGGGCATTGTTCTTCTTATTACATGTCGATATGAGAAGAGCTCATTTCCGGCGGCCCAAGTGTGCCGGACGTATTTAAGAATAGTTAACTTGTTGTTGTTGCTTATTTGATTACAACCTTTTAATTTATGGTCACCGTATTGGTCAAACGAACAAGTTAATAATACTCATTGCCCAGGTGAGGACAGCATTCTTTAAATGCACGATTAACCCCCCCTCCCCGCTGGTGATACGTGTGAGGTTTTCGCCTAACTCCTCGTCCCCTACCCAAAGTCACGTCTACATTTTTGGTGCAAAGTATCTCAAAAAAATACAGAAAATTTTATCTTTAAATAGAAAGAAAGTCAGAAAAATATTTTATTTGGGGGCCGCTTTTCGGTTTAGAAATGCGCGTTAAACGACAAAAAAATACACGCGATATCTCACTACACCCCCCTCCCCCTTGTGATATTTCGTGATTTTTTCCGAACCTTTTGAGCCTCCCGGAGACCTCGTTATTCTTATAGTAGTAAGTGCGCCTATTGAGCATGGGTTCGATCCAATGGCGGAGTAAAATGTAATTGAGTTTTGTAATAAATAAACTCTCAGTGGTAGCCCAGAATTTGAGCCCTGGTTTCTATTACAACTTTTGAATTTTGAGTGGTCAAAGGAGTCAGTCAAAAAGATGAAGCTAGTTGCCCATTCCAAAGCGCAGTAGGATCTTATGCAGAAGAACGAGTAAGAAACATGGGGTTTAAACTGGCGAAATTTAGGTGCACTATACCTCTGAGGGAACCCTTTTGAGGAATGTGGACGTGAACGATATTTCAAGCATTGGTGTTTAAACAATATAACATTTACCACGATGTATAGCGAATGGCCTATTTTGTATATTAAGTGTTAGATAGACTGACGTAGCGATATGTGTATCTCATTATTGTTTAACACTTTTAAAACTATGTACACTTTCTTTATAAATCTTCCATATTTCCATACTAATCTTATGAAAGTCTTTTAAATACTTTTTATTTATAAGTTGTGGTGACTGATGACGAATGATAATGATGGTGAAGTAGTAATAAATTCACACTTTTTAGGGTTCCGTATCGAAAAACTGGAAGCTACTAGAAGGTCGTTTTTAGATTTGGTTTTAAGTGCATTTTAAAGTTCCCCTAAAGGTTATGAATACGAGGATTCTATACAAGCAAGGGACGCACGTTCAACGAAACAAAACCGAGATGAATTCGATTTTTTTATAATTCGTAAAACTCTCGTGTGCATTTAAAGCTTGGAAAGTGTTGCGGTTAATATTTTTGACACCGTAATGTCAAAACACCGATGAAAATGGCCGATTTTCATGACAGCTGTCGTTTTTCAGCTGTTCTATCCTTTAATTAACGATTTAGGTATTTTGCGACAAAAAAAATACTTTTCAAGCAATTATGCATTCTTGTAGATACGGAACCTTACGAGTATAACTCGTCCTTTGAATGTAAATTATACTTATTTTTGTTCATAATGTAATGTAACGAGCATTAGTTGTTGCAAAATTCTTATGCCATTAGACATTAAGAAGAATGTGCACTTTAAAATTCTACTTTTTAATTTAAAAAATATATTTCTCTATTCTATTTCTAAAACTTAATTTTAAAAAATGTATTTGCTATTGTAACGTGGATTGCTTAAATATTTTTTCAGTGTTTAAAGTACATTGTTGTATTCGTAATGTATTTTTTTATTAATAGGGTGAATGTAATAGTTATCGTCCATGTGCAGTTTATTGGCATTTGAAGTTTATTTAAAGGAATTAAATGTCTTTCTATTGTAACTGTCATATTTATTTTTGTGATATTAATATCACGAATTGAGATTACATGAAGGTATATTTCTGTAAAATTCAAATGCCAGTTGACAGTACAGAGTTTTCTACCTTATTTTACGTCTTTATAAAATGTTTGGTGTAACGATACGTCTTCAACTATTATGAACTCTGTTACGTATGTCGTAAGGTAGATTTTACTCAATTCCATTACGTTGATTTGCAAAAGCAATTTCGGATTTGTATTAAGCATCGCGAGTAAAGTATATGTAACTATTTAATAAGTATATTTAATATATTAGGTGTCTTCATTAAGCATAGTTAAGAATGTACGTAAGTTTTTAACGATATAATGTCATTATATCACTGTCTCACTCGCACTTTAGCGATGTTCGTCCGGCCGCCAGTGTGCGAGGGAGACAGCAATCATGTCCATTAGGGGAATGATGTGAGGGAATTTTTTATATTTTACTATGAATCGAAAAAGACATAGAGCCTACCTGTGTTTAAATATTATTTTTCTAGAATTTTTCGCTTTTCTTGTAGATCTCACTGGCGGTGTTACACCCTATATTTTAAAATTATATTTTTTTAACGTGAATTTCCCCTAATGTTTTATTCGAAAATGCAATTTCCATATAAATATTCGATGTAAATATTGTACATTCATTCATTTTTTATTATTTTCGCTTAATTTATTTATTGAGATATTTTTTTATCAAAGAGTTTTAAAGCCATATATTTGTTACTCCATGCAATATTATGAGTATTTTTTTTAAGTTGTAACATTGAATTTTTTAATTTTATTTTGAGCACATGTTTTTCTAATGGATTTCGTGAACGTGCCATTTATTTTAAACGTGCGGTGATTTCGGAGATTCCTAAAGATTTTTGTAATGTCATTTTTGTAGTAAACGCTTTTTCGTTCGAAATTTTTTCTCTGTAGGTTCTTGAATGTTCAACAGTAGAAATCAATGTACGCTTAGCCCTGTGGCCCGTCGTCGCCTGCGTATTTGGTCTTTGTGGCTAAATATTGAGTGTTGTGGGAGATTGCTTGAGTAGGATAATGATCGAAGGAGTGTGATTCATGAGATTGTGACGAGCAAGTGAAGTTTTCATATTTTTGCTCTTGCCATTGTAGGATTAGAGTGAGGATTCTTATAAAACGTAAGGTGCGGTCGGAAGCGAGGGATTATAAATAATAAAGGTTCCATTTACCTTCGGAACCCTAAAAACAGTATTATAAAGCATTTAAAGGAAATTTACGCTTGTCTTGAAATTTTGAGCAGTAATTAACTTTGTATTAGTGTTTCAAAATATACCAAAACAGCATTTATGAAACTCGAAACAGGTTTGAAATTATTGCATTTCTAATCCAGAAGAATTTTATTGTTTTAATATTGTTAAAAAATGCATTTAGAGCTCCTGTTTCTGATTCTATTACTAGACTTGTTGAATGTTCAATATTACAAAACAGAAAAAAAAAACATCAAAACATTTATTAACTGTAATGTTTTGGTAAACACGTCATGAAATGGACATTTGTGTGTTTTTGCTAGCTCTATCTATCATAAATAATTCTGTTTACAATAATTTAAACAACTATGTGTTTTTGGAAAATAACTTTAATACCTACACATTAGGTTCAGTTTTCGAGGCAAAAAAAAAAATACATTTTCAATAGTACTAGTCATTCTAAATTCAACTTAATTTGGACTTTCATAAGGTTGATATTCGTTTAAGTGGAATTAAATCAATTGAAAAAAAGGATTTGTATGTTCCACAGTACACAATTTTTCAACCGTTCCCCGCTTCAAAGACTCGCCTTACAAATATTATAAGTAATATAGTAGTGTGATCAATGTTGTGATATTATCAATCGTGGTGTGCGGGCGAGTGCGGGCCGCACGGCGCATCCATTTTGCTATGCGTCTCAATTACTGTACAACACGACTCAAAAGGAATGTGTCATATTTTATAATAAATAATCATCTATGTAATGAATTTTGTGTTTTATTTTCTGTTTTATCTGCTCCTTGAGTTCCCTGTCAATCTGCATAGCCTTTCCCCAACGATGTTGGGGTCGACTTCCAGTCTAACCGGATGCAGCTGAATACCAGTACTTTACATGGAGCGACTGCCTATCTGTCCACTAAAACCTAGTAACTGGGTAAAACGATACCCCTTGGTAAGACTGATTGAGACTTATCGTGCATTCTGAGGCACGGAGGAGTCTCGGTATGTAAAGATGGTCACCCATCCACAGACCAACCCCGGCAAGCGTAGCTTAACCTGATGGATCGAAACGTGCGACTGTTATGACTGAGCCACGAGCTCCTCAATTTTCAAAGAAAAAACGAAACTTTTTCAAAGAATACAGTTAAATCTACTAATATACTCCATAATCACTGGGCGTACTTATTTTCATGAATGAAGCAAAAATAGAACGCTAAGGTACTACTTATAGCCATAGATTATTATCATACTGAGGATTTTATTCTAATACTCGGAAAATTCCATACAAGTATTTATACACTATAAATACTTGTATGTATAAATACTTCTATTTTTGCTTCATTCATGAAAATAAGTACGCCCAGTGATTATGGAGTATTGCCAGAACTCATAAATATAATTTATTTTTGTGTATCCCAACGTTTTTCCGGATAACGGCCAGGATTTGTTTTGCTGTTTGTTTTCAAAACACGAGCAAAACCATTTTGTTTCCCGATATTTTGCGATTTTTTGGTCAATACAGAGTGACCAGCCAATTTATGTTCCTATGTTTTTGTGAACTGGTTACATTGGTTGTCAGATTTTCGGGCTTCTGACGAACCGTGACGACTGTCAAAGATCCCCGAATGACAGCCGGGACCAACGGCTTATCGTGCTTTCTGAGGCACGGAGGAGTCTCGGTATGTAAAGACGGTTACCCATCCACGGACCAACCCTGGCAAGCGTAGCTTAACCTGATGGATCGCCCCGTGCGGCTGTTATTACTTAGCCACAAGCTCCTCAGCTCCTTGTGTTCCCTGTATACAACAGAAACAAAGTTGCGCAAACGGTTTTAGCAACATGTTTTTTTGTTGCGGCACAGACAGTCCCCCAAAACGCCCGCCCTTCACCAGTTAGAAACAAAAGAGCATCTCGCAACAGCAAAAGTTGTGTAGTAGCAGTATTTATTTAAAAAACAAGTGTCAGTCCATAGTCAAGCAATCATAGGAGGGATATTGAAAAAACAAAAAAAAAATACAGGCGACATTGTACGTATATGTACTTACCAAGAAGATGTCAGAGAGGGTGGCCACCTCGAGGTATTCCGTTTATCCACCCCAAAAAACTCACCCTAAGGTGGATACGCGGAAACGTTTCCGCGAATTCACCTTAAGATGGATTTTTGGGGTGGAAAAACCAAAGATTTAAATCTTTGGGAAAAACGGAATTACCCGCCAGCTGGGGTATCAAAAACTACAAAATATTTGTTCTAAGAAAACATAGGCAAGTGATATGGGGAAACAGGGCAATGGTGTAGAAGCATACCATGGTTATGTATATCGTAAAAAATATGTATAGGTAGTAAATATAGTTGAAAAATATATTTTGTGCGGAAATCGCTTAGGACCTCCAGCCGTCTTTGATAGATTGGACACGTTCGACCACCCAAGAAACTATTAACCATTCCGGTTCCGGTAAAGGAGCTTCACATCGGATGTAACGCCCATTTCCGTGCGGATCAATAAAACAACACAAGAATATTTTGTGTAAAAGTTTATTATTCATTCAACAGGCATGCTCTTACGTCATCCAACACATAAGTGAATCACAGTTTACTTTACATTATGTACATACACGTGCAAAATTACGTCATCGATGAACGTCTCAGTTTATTCTAATTTGATGGATATTTCAGTTTAGGGAGAACACAGTAGGTATTTTTTTTTACTTTTTAAAGTTCAATCTAGCTATTGTATGATTATACGAGTATATTATTTACATCCGATTTCTTAAAATGCTGATCATCACAAATTTAACTAATATAGGTAGGTACTGCTAAATCCTATAATATAGTTTGACCGCAACCGCCGTTCCAAGCTTTAAGTATGGCCGCTCATTCGTCAACGCTCACGGCCCCCCGCCTTCCGCCTCGCAACGCATTCCTAAAGCTCAAAGAAGATAATATAGATTATATTATCTTCAGAGTTAAGGCCTTACGGCAGGGTATAGCGGTTTCGGTCAAACTATAGCTGCTGTGTTGTGATTAGTTGGCTCAAATAACAATAGCCAATCGAATCACTTCACCTATGATTTAAAAACATTATGCTTTCAGAAACCGGTAACAGAATCGTAAAATTTTGACCACTTTCTTAGCAATATAAAATTCATCAAATATCCCTTGTCAAAATGGTATCCATATTTCACTTTCATACATTAACCATTCCAAAGCTATAAAGTCCATTTACGAAAAGAGAACCCTCGAATCTCATAGTTCTATGATCTCCATCACTCCCCCAAACTCTTCGTTCAAACACACCCAGCCCCCCAACACCCACACCAAGGTATGGAGCCGTCATTGACGGGGGCGGACAGTTTCCTCCCAGACTTGTGCGTGCAGGCGGAAGCCAAGGAGTTGACGGAAGAACACACGCTGTTCGTCCTCTCGTGTTCAGAGTGGGATGTCATCTCCTGGAAACAAAAATGGTATTAGTAGATAGAGTATGAGGGTTTGGGAATGTTTCAGCACTTGCTATTAATTTTGACTTCTTGTAAGGTCAAACTCAAACTCAAAGCATTTATTTCAATTAAACCATTTACAGGCACTTTGAATTGTCAAGGAATCGGTCAGTCAGAAATATGAAGCTAGTTGCCCATTCCAAAGCGTAGTAGGTAGGTACCTATGGAGAAGAACGGGCAAGAAACTCCACGGAAACTCTTTTAAATAAATTGTTACAAAGTATTTGTTATATCTCATGGTCTTCAATAGGATCAAATTCAAAGCATTTATTCCAATTAAATCATTTAGGTACATGTACCATCACGGACACCAGGAGGTGGTGGACCACTTTTCAACCTTTTTACTAAGGGCTTATGGGAGAAAAGTGGTCGACCGCCATTGTCCGCAGTTAACAAGATTCTAGAAATGGTCGAAGAAAAGGTACATTGTGTTTAATCAAATTGAACCCTGAATTTCATCAGCAAGCGGCAAACAGTCCCAACATTATTTCCTTTAAAGATAGAACAACAGATAAGATAGAATGTTTACTTCCAGAATTGATTTACTAAAAACAGTATTTTTTTTATAAGGGTACCCAGATTATAGAAGAGAGCATGACTTTTCTTTATCAATAACTTGAGTGTCATTTAAAAAGCCCACCAGGTTTGTCTATAGACGCAGCAGTACACAGAAACCAGGTCACAAGAGAACAACCTTGTTTGAAAATTTTATTAATAGCTTAAAGTACTCGTTCTTAAACTACATTTTACCTGATAACTATCCCGCTTGTACCGCGGGCCTGAACTTGAAGATGACAACGTATTCCTCGGCCTGTGCCTCGTACAATGTTTGTGCTTTGCTATATCTGGCACTTCTCCCTCGATCAGCCTCTCATTGTCACTCTCCACAGTCCCTCCGTTCTTTGTAGCTCCATTCTTCATATCTTTTTTCTTATCTCGTCTTTTTCTTTCCCTCTTTTTGAAGGTCAAAGAGAACCTTTTGCGCTTTTTTATCTTTGGTGAATCTGGTCTTTGAGGAGCTGTTGACTTTTCTCTGTCTGATCGACTCGTGTCGTCGTCAGGTGGCGGCACTTGTGATTCTGAGTCGGTCTTTAGCGTTAGTTCTGTTCGTGTAGAAGAATCAGGCTCGCCAGATTTGTATTCTATTTCTTTCTCTAGATTAGCGAGCTCCATTCTCCGTAATCTCTTTGGTAGTTTGTTCACTGTCGCGTATATCGGCTCTTCGTTTTCTCCGACAGGTGCTGATCGCGATCGGGAGAAGAAGTCGAATTTCTTTGGCTTAACTGGTATTCTTCTTTCAACGAAGACTACCGTACTAGCGACCTCTGTCGTCGTAGTTTGCACATCGTCCCCAGACTTCCCACTAGGGCTGCTCGGAATGGGGGTTGCTCTTGGATAGTCATATGTTAGTTCAATATTTTTCTCAGTGACATACTTCTTTGGAGGCTCTTGTTCTTCAACAATTGGCAACCCTGAGATCTGTAAACTTGTAATCGGTATCCCTGATACAGTAGGTTCCTTTTTCTGACAGCAGCATTTCTGTGTTATGCGTCTCGTATTGCACATGAACACCGAGTTCTGTTGTATGTACGTGGTCTGAATGGTCGGCGAGGCCTGGACTTCTCCGAGGAGGTCTTCGACGTTCCCTCCGGTGTGGAAGCGGGGAGGTTGGTAGGGGGCGATGACGAAACCTGGTGGCGGGGGGGCTGCGACGTGGTAGGGGGGAGAGGTAACGGATTGGAAGAACCTGGGTACCTCGGGCGGCGCGTCATGCACCAGGACGTCGACAACTCGCTCGTGCCCATTGTCCGCTATATTTGGCTGCGTTTTGTTCGTGCTTTGCGTCATTTGTGCCGCTCTCAGAACGTTTGGCATCTTCCGCGGAGCCTCCTGTTGGCATTCATCGCATGTGCATGGTGACTCGGCGCCGCTCTGGAATTTAAAACAAAATTTATTAGAATTAGCACCTTGATCTTATGCAATACTTCTTGTCTTTAAAACTGGAGAAATCGTTTGCAAACGTCGAAATTTTGTATGAAAACTTTTAATCAAGAGTAAAGTTAAAAAAACAGTTTATCATTCGGCGGATTTCGCCAAAATAAACACAGAATGTGAGTGTGACGAGGTTGGTCAGACGAAGACCTCGATAACACTCCGATCTACAGACATTTCTTTTATAGTTTTATTACCTTTAAATAGGTTACAAAATAGAGATAGTGGTTTGAAAACATTTATGAATGTACCTACTAGCTTTTGCCCGCGGGATTGTCCACGTGGAGGTCGGAAATTATCCCACGGGAACTTATTACCAGGATAAAAAGTATCCTATGTCTTAACCCAGGTCAGTCTCAGGCCCCAGGTTTATCAATGTGCCAAATTTCTTTCAAATCCGTTCAGCTGTTAAGATAACAGACACAAGGAGATTGGCCCCAAGAAGTACCTACCTAGTAGAAAAAATATAATTGATTGGTCTTAGTCGACTAGTATAAATTCCAGAATCTATCATTTCAGATCCTAGGAGTTTTGCAAGACAGTTTACAAAAGACAAATACTTGTTGAAACATCAGTCACTTTCTACCACGCCCACGTACGAGTAAAAGGATGCATTAGCTATTCTTTCCAAACAAGTAAACAGTCATATTAGAGTCAACAGTAACAATAATACTGTTTTATTTATAACACAGCCCTGAAACTAGTCATCAAGGTTTGTGGTAGACCCATCTGTCGTTCAGAAATATTCGGTCATGACCCGATTCACGTCTTCTACCCAATCTGTCGCAAACTCGTTAAATGTCTGACTTTAGATTATAAATTGCATTAATTTACTGTAATGTTGAGAGTATAGTGAGATGAGAATCTTGCAGCAGATAAACTATACTTGACTTCACATGTAGATTCGGCAATCAATATTTAAAGGCGTAGCGGCCAATGGCCTGATAGCCACAATCATCTTAAGAGGCTCCCATTCGGAAGTTGAATCAAGAGGATGATAAAGAAACCAACTTCAATTTTCAGTGTGCCAGATAGTAATTTGGGAAAAGAAGCAGAAGCAAAAACCAATATAATCCGGAAGAAACACCCAGGAGTTTGACAAAATATTATATTAATATGAAGTTTCAGGCATCCGGATTCCTCACGACGAGATATTTCTCGACGGCATGTGATGCCAAGTCAGAGGCCCATGGGCGGCTTTAAAACTGGTTATTCACTAACCAAACGAAAAGAAGAAGATAAGAACTTTTATATTATACGAGTATATTATAGTATATATAGGGCTGGTGTTCTCAACTACACGTCTGAGCGCGTATTTTACGTACCGAAATAAGAACTATAAAACCAGCGAGACAAAATAATAGGAGATAATTAAGATTTGCATAACAATCCATACTCCTTTCCACGGTGGGCTATACGAAGAACCAAATACTATGTTGAGGTACCTAAACAATAACATTCATCCAAATCGTTCTTCAATAAAAGGCTATCAATATTTAGTACGGCTCGTGAATAAATAATGTATTATTGTATTGAACGTTATTTGAATGATATGTATCTATAAATGTGATTGTCTGGAGTCTGGGCGAGCAGACATTGCTCTGTTCGAGGAGGCTATTCTGGTTGTTATGGCAGTAAATATTGATGAGGAAGTATTGAACTAACTGTGTCTTATAATATTCAAATACGAAATGATACAATTACAATACCGTACCTACATGGGATAGTAGACAATACATTGATAGATGAAGGTTAAATACTCTCTCATATTTAATTGGTGTAGGGGACGCAAGTGCGGCTGCTAAGACTGAGGTCCTGGGTTTGATCCCCAGGTCGGGAATAAGTGCTGTTGGGTTGTTCCGTTTGGTCTTTCTAAGAAGCAGCCTGGAGTCTGAAATTATGCCTGATTAGTGGCTTGCCCACATTCTATGGTACTTGGGAATTAAACAAAACTAGCGAAATGTGCTCTTTTTTAATATAAAATGAAGTCGCTCCCGCTGTCTGTTCGCTTAGATCTTTTAAACTCCTCAACGGATTTTAATGCAGTTTTCAGCAATAGATAGAGTGATTCAAGAGGAAGGTTTATATGTATAATACATACCCGTGCGCTCGCTACTATAATATAAACCTTCGAGGAAAGCAGGCGTTTTGACGATATATTATCATAATTACTAAACTATAAAAGTGATAGCTATATATGCGTAGTCTGCTACTACGCATATATAGTCGAAGGTTAACGATAAAGCCAGTCTGTGTAAAATATTGATAAACAGTCGCATCTGTTGCATATATACTGCTTCTTAGAACGCGTTAAAAGCAAGTCTGCAGCTGTCATATATCTGATTTAGGTATATTGCACAGTGTAACGTATATGATGCAGACTGGCAGTCAAAAGTCCGTTAAAAATTGAAACTAGTATGGAGGGAAGAGAATAGAGGAAGACCAAGGATATGATACACGGGTTTTCTGAAAGATTTAGCTAGAAAGAGGATAAATACTTAGATAAGAGCAGAAAAAGATGTGTAGAGTAATAGATATGAAGCATCGACCGCAAAGTAAATTAATGCTGCATGAGGATGAAGTTGATAATCTGCATTATCCGGATATACCGGCTATATCCGATACAGATGAGAACGCAAAATTTAATCCAAAAGCCGAAAATGTAGTTGATTCAAGAGGTGCATAAAGCAACATCATAATCTTGGCATAAGAACTCTTCGTGTTTGAATTGGAAACAATTCAATTCATGAAAACGAAAGTACCTAATGATTCATCACTGTATAAACAAGAACTCAATCGAAATAGGTAGGTACCTAGTTCATGATCTATCAATGAACGTAGAAATGATGCAACATCCCTTCTCTTGTGTAATTAAAGAGTTACTAAAATAGAATCAGATAAGGAACTTGTATCCCAAAAGGTTAGCGAGAAATAGTTACAAAAAACTTTAATTCATAAGTTGAAAAAACGCAGGATTATGTCTATTTGAAGAAGGGGAGTAAAAATACTTTCAAAAAACGCGAAAACAAAAGAACAGTAGACTGAACAGGTATTAAAAATAAACACAACAGTAATGGATCAAAGTCCAATTTAACAAAAAAACAAAAACTTATAAAGCTCACTCACTTATTTCCACGAAAATACCTTTTAAAACTCAACAAATATTTATAAAAACAAGTAAATACTAAGGGTGTACCACTGTACCTGCATCACAAACTGTCACTCGAAAAATCACGGAACGCCAAGCGGCGCACGCGCCGGTCCAAACGCTACTGCGTTTATTTATAAAACAACATTACGTTTGTACAATATTTTCTTACACATGATTTTCTTGCCCGGCCTTGACTCATTTCCTATCTATAAAGCAAAAATATTTTTTAGGAACTGCGGTCTGTCTTTAGTTAGATAAAAGCAACATTTTGGGTGGCCGAGTTCTTTTTGAAGATTTGATAGAGATTTACGTTGAATAAGTGCTATTTGCAATAAGTTATGTTCCTGTTTTATAAAATAACATAACACCTGTACCTGTTTTCCGAAGGGTAAGCCAGAGGTGTACAGGTACCTGTACCCGGCCTATTGCTCAAATTCAGACTCCGGGCTGCTACTGAGAAATTTCATTTTTATATAAACAGTTGGAATTTTACAAAATCGGTTATCAATGAAAAAATTGGTGACTGCAATAGAATTTTTTTTTTTGGTTGTAAGTATTTCTGGGGTTACCTTTTGGCCACAGAAAATTCTGCACCAGTAGGCCTAATGGATGTTAAGATGATGAATGATGATAAGCTTCTCATCAAAATTGGAACGTGAGGATTGGGATCGATGTCTCCCTGATGATAAGAGCTAACGTATGGATCAGAATAGACCATACCTGAGGTGGAACCAAGTCTGGTCTATATTGGTCTTAAACTGAGGTCATAAAAGCATTCTAAAATGGATCTCTGAAAGTCCAGCAGCGGAATAAACACAAACCATACCAGTTTTCTCCAAAACTCAATAAGGAAATACGTGTTCACCATAATATTTCCCTCATAGCTTAAATATCCGTTGTGCAGAACCATGACTAATTAGCCCTGTAAGTGTCTAGCATACTTCCAGGCGGCTTGTTCTGTTTGTCAGCCGGCTATTTTCGTCATGTCGGCTATTCTTGTCAAACGGTTATGGCTCTCGGAAACTGATTAGTACGTCAAACATTTTGATAGCTTTCTTGAGCTTTTGACGTATGTAAAGGTACGTTAATTATGAAGTCATTTTCTGGGGCTTTGATTCTTGCAGGAAGAATTTGTTTTGAAATAGCAGCTGCTTACCTATTTCTGTACGTATACACATATATTTAAACTGCTATTTCGGGTTGTGGCTGGTACAATGACAGGCTCATGAGATTTATAAACTTTGTCTTCAGGTGCACTGACTGATGTCATGAAATGATCTCCAAGGTGGACGAGAAAATTCAGTTTTTGTGGGCAAAGGGTCAAAACATCAGTGTTGGCAATCCATTAGATACCTTCTCAAGATGATGAAGTCAATGACTGATGTACAGGAAGTTGATGCATTGAGAACGAAATTGATAGCAAATCAGACAGTTTTATAAAGAAGACAAGACAGATGATTTGAGTGAAAACAGTATTTGTATGATTGACTGGTTAAGTAAAACCAACAATAGTGTAGAATTTATTGTAGAATGAATCGCGACCACGAGCAAAAGCTACTTATAGCTCGGCTCCTTTCAAGTTTGACACAGGAGAAACAATCGTCGGGATAACGGATGCAATGATAAGCTTTAATGCATATAGGATAACAGCAGTAAGTACAAGCGGAGTGTTTATTGTTTTGTTAAAGTAAAAGGCGTTCGCCAGACTGATAGCATATCCATATTGTTTCACGACTTCAGACATACAGAGACTAAATCTTGATGAGTCTCTGGCACACGCCGAAATGGATGACGTGACGTGAAAAAAGGGAAATCTATTACCATGCTTTTGGCACAGGGGGGGCGGAAACCAGAAATTTCATAAGCCGGGTCCCACGCACATGTTTTACATAGTTTGATTTGTTTAATAATACCAGCCTGTTACTGTCCCACTGCAGGTGCAGGGCAAAGGCCTCTTCTCATACAGAGAAGGCACGAGTATTGATCCCCGAAGTGTTAGGCAGAGATGTACATATAGACAGTACATCCACATTTTGCCAGTTATGTTTAAGTCCCATGTAATAGGAGTCGAGCCTTTCCATCAACCGTGCACAAATCCAGACTATGGGCTGCTACTGGGAAATTCCAGATGGAAAACCCAATAACACTTTGCCCGACCCAGGATTCTAACCCGGGACCTGATGCTCAGCAGTAGCGCTTGCGACCACTAGATCAACAAGGCAGTCAAGAAAAAAAAAAATTGTCATGAGGAAATGAATCCTATTGGTCAACTAATGCCCATTTTCACTAATTAGTTGTTACACCGTGACACCTAAATTAATCCTTAAATAAAAGTAAGACTATTAGCGCTTACTTTGTTTCCAGCATGTAAATTGGCTTTAAAAGAAGGCATTGTTTCAAGCAGGATTGAACTCTCTGAAAACAAGGCTCTGACTGATTATATATACAATGGATGTGTAAATAATTTCACTTGTCCGTGGTCTATTTAAAATACAATAGATATTAGTAGGTCAATGTTACTATAAAATAAAGGTTTTCGGCATTTTCAATATGACATCGTGGTATTCTAAAATATATCCGGATGAATTGTTCGATAACTGAAGCATTATAAAATTAATTTTCAAGGTCCAAGACGTCGGCCGTCCGGCGGTCAAATGGACAGACGACATTGTTACCATCTCGGGTGGAACCTGGATGAGGCTGGCACAGGAGAATGGGGATCATCCGCCGCCCCCTTTCATAAAATACCCGAGGTGGTGGCGCGTAATGTTCCACGTGCGCCCCTCTTAGACGTCGCGGGGGTAGTCAAACACCTCACTCCCCTCGCTTGACCAGAGGCCGTAGAGAAAGGGTGGCAAGAAAAGAGAGGCTTAAGCTCAGCAATGGATGAATTTAGGCTGATGATGATGAATCTTTTTTGTTTTCACTTATTTGTTAGTTTTAATGTTCTTTTCAAATTGTATATTGTTTTCATGATTTTGTTAGTTTTAATGTTCATTTTTTTTGTATTTCCTTTTTGTTGGTTTCTAATTAGATTGTCTTTCAGACTAATCAGCTGGAAAAATATTGAAAAAAATTAAAGACAAAAAAAAAAATTTTTTTTTTTGTCTTTAATTTTTTTCAATATTTTTCCAGCTGATTAGTCTGAAAGACAATCTAATTTGAAACCTAGCCAATCCGCAGGGCCGTATTTACCCGGGGTTGCAAGGGGTGCGAAACACCCGGCGCAGGGTCTTAGGGGGCGCCTTCGTGAACGGGCGCCGTCAGTTGGGACTACACTGGTCATCTCCCATAAAACCAAACCACTCCCTAAAACCATTTAAAAAATTAGAATAAGTCATGGCACCTAGCCATGACTTATTCTAATTTTTTTAATGGTTTTTCTTTTTATTAGGGAAGATATTAACGTGCACGTCTTTCTACATAGTTCTCACATGTACCATTTCAACATGAATGACGTAACCAATTTTTTGTAACATTTTTTTTATTTAAAAGAGTGTCCGTGGAGTTTCTTGCCCGTGCTTCTCCATAGGAACCTACTATGCTTTGGAATGGGCAACTAGCTTCATATTTCTGACTGACCGACTCCTTGACAATTCAAAAGTGCCTGTAAATGGTTTAATTAAAATAAATACTTTGAGTTCGAGTTAGAAGATTTATTGTTTTGGGTTTGTCCGAAAGGGATATCGCGGCCCCAGCACACAGGCAACGGAAGGAACACGGGTGGATTTTAGTCAGTAAAAGTCTGACACACCCTCCCGCTCCGCCCAGAGCGGGAGAAGTTATTTGATAATTTCCCAACCTCAAAAAAAAAAGGGACCGTTGACCTATGTATTTGATATTAATTTCAACTTGATAGCTCCACACGTTCCACAGAAAAAGGGTCTTGACAGACTGACAGACAGACAAACATACGGACAATGAAGTGATCCTATATGGGTTCCGTTTTTTCCTTTAAGTGCACATGTGAGTGTGGTGCACAAGCGAGTAGGTACCTATCCCGTATTCCCAACTCATGATAGCACCCCCCTAGTCAGTACCTAGGAGTAGGAGTCCACCATTACTCTCCATTCTTCCCCTGACGGAGAGTATTCAGCTGATTTACGTATAAGAACATGCAACTAGCTTCAACTTTCTGACTAATTGACCCATTCTTTTACGATTCAAAACTGCCTGTAAATGGTTCAATTGAAATAAATTTTATAATTTTAAAATCCTGTATGCTCCTGGCTGTTTGTTATATCCAGTGGTCTCTCATGTATGAGGTTGTGGATTCAAATCCGGGGAAATAATGTACCATACGCAGGTACTAGCAGTGATAGCAGGGATAGTGGTGTGACCGTCGGACTGCCAAGTCATAGGTCTCGAGTTCGATCCAAGCCACGCATCTCTGACTTTTCGGATTCATGTGCGTATTGTATAATTATCACTTGCTTCAAAAACGGTGAAGGAAAACATCGTGAGGAAACCGGCATGCCTGAGAGATATTTCTCGACAGCATGTGAGGCCAAGTCAGAGGCCCATGGGCGGCTTTAAAACTCTGACACCAGGTTAGTCACTAACCACACGAAAAGAAGAAGCAGGTACTTTCTGAGTTTATGTTGGATATTACTGACAGCGGTGAAGGAAAGACATCATGAGGGAAACTGGGGTTATACTTAATATCAGTCTGAAATCGTCAACCCGGTTTTGAGCAAGCATCGTGATCAATGCTTGTGCCTTCTCTTTTTGAGAAGAGCCCTTTGCCCTGCAGTGGGTCAATATTAGGCTGGTTTTATTTAATTTAATAATATGCTACATACCTTATCTTGCTCCCCCTCTTCAGGCACGACGCTCAGGTCGTGGAAGGCGACTGCTCGAACCGACTCGTCCACGCTGGCACAGTCGGGGCATGCACTGCATACAGACACGCTGTCCTGCCAAGCGATAATGTGCTTTATTTATTCCACATTTAACGTTCACTTTAGTATCATACTGTCGTTGCTTTCATGAAAGTAGAAAAGCGAAAACGTTTTTGATCTTTCTGTAAGAGGCTAAATAATAATGACATCAAATTCGAAAAATATTAAAAAAGTAAGAACGTCAATGTCAAAAACTATTTTTCGGTAATACATTTTTTTTTGTCAAATTTTTTGAAAGTAATGTTTAAAACATAAATCAAAAAGAACAGGATGAATTTTTTTGATCTCCCCGTGGAAGTAGGGGTGATTATATTTAATTATTTAGATACTAAGACAAAAATCAATGTCTACAACAGCTCTGAACAAATCAGGGAGTATTTCGCATCAGGATGGTGCCACTTAAAGAGTGTTGTTCTCTCAAGAAGCACCATAGCAACTGTAAAGACTTTAGACGAACAGTTATTTGTGAACCTCGGAGAACATATCCGAGTCCTGAATCTGAGCGGAGTACAAGACCTGAGCGTACAGAACCTAAAACCTCACATGGATAGATTTGTGAACTTAAAATCTTTAGATATAACCTTTACCAATATTTACCTACCAGATATAGGACAAGTGTGCCCAGAAACGGTTAAAAATATCGCCATCAACTTCTTCAAATGCCCCAACAGTTATAAAAATGAAAGCACGCACATAAAATGTAGAGAAATATTTAAAAAGAGGCAGTTTGAAGTCATACATTTCGTGATCTTCGAATTTGTTGTCTCAGCGTCTCCACTTAAGTTCCTCAAAGGGGTACCTCTAATAAAAGACTTGAAATTAACAATATCTGACAATTATAAAGATTTCTTCGATTTAAGCCACCCTGAAACGAGTCATAGTGATCCATACGAAATTGAAACCAACTTTAACAAGTTAACTTACATATTCAGGGACTGTGCAGTAACTCACAAGTTGTCTACTCAATTGGACGGTGTTTCAAAGTTAGATTTCAACCAACTGGAGTACATGTTCATTATGTATTTGGAGAAAATTTCAATTTATGTGTCACCGATATTTGCAAATATATTTACAACATGCTGCAATGATTTAAAAGTTGAAGTTAGCACTTGTTTACCACAAAACTTTATGCTTGATGGCAATATTATTTTCAAGGCTTGGAATAAAGCTACAACGAAGTTTGATGATGCATTTTTCAGTAAATTGCTTTTGGAGTTAAAAGACTACTTCCCTACATATGTCTGCATGCACAACCAGAGAAAGATGCAGATTGTCAAGACTTCAAGCACTTGGTACTGCATCGATTGCTGTGAAAATTTTGAGAAAAAGTTAAACGATTTACCAGACAAAGTTACATTAACAGATTTCTGTCGACATGACGGCGTTGTACGAAGAAGTCGACGACCGATTAGCTTATCGAAGGAGTGTAAAACTACAAGGCACTTAACGTTTTTGAGGATTAATAATGTACCGCTCAGGAAGGACTTCTTTACTAATTTGTTTACAGCTTGTCCCAGTTTGGTCACTTTAGATATTTACATGGAAAAACATGGCATGATCCGCGGGTTTACAGAGTCTTTATCGAAAGCGATACACATAGCGAAGTTAAAGAATTTTATGTTAACTTCTGAAGACGTTGAATACGAGATTATTTTTGAGATTTTGAGCCACTGCGTCACTTTGGAGAATGTTCATATTTGCGAGTATGAGAGGGCAGCGAACGATGATGAGGTTAATACAGACAATATTGTACGTTTTATAGAGAAGTGTGTGAATTTGTATAGTTTGTTCATTGAAGCCGACATGGCAGGGGAGGGCTTGACGATGCTTATGGCTCCTCTCAGAATAGCAGCGCAGATTTTAGAGAGGGATCATCTTTGTATCGAAGTGTGTGAATCTTATTGTGGTTGGAATCCATTTGTAGATGTGTTTAATCCGAGTCCTTTACATATTCTTAATTGATGTTTTGTTTGATATTATTCTGTTGACGTAAATAAATATACAAATATCATGTTAAATACTGTGGACTTTTTTTACTGTGGTTGATCGTGTTCATGAAGATCAAAAGCTAAGTTAATCTTAACAGCAGTGATAGCCTAGTGGTGTGACCGTCGGACTGCCAAGTTATAGGTCTCGAATTCGTACCCAAGGCATGCACCTCTGACTTTTCATGTGAATGTTGATTCATGTGCGTATTGTATAATTATTACTTGCTTCAAAAACGAGGGGAAACCGGCCTAAGATATATATTTATCGACGGCATGTGAAGCCAAGTCAGAGCCGCCCATCTGCGGCAAAAAATCTGACACCAGGTTATTCACTAACCACACGAAAAAGACAAAGAAAGGTCTAAACAAAGGTCAATGGAAAATCAAGGTCAAATATGAATCGTTTAAAAAAATTGCTAATCCATTGCTTTTTAAGTTCGAAAAAAAAACATCTGCTCAACAACGTAAATAACGCAATGAATGTTGTTGAACTGTCAAAATGAAACAGATAAGTCGTAATCGTTTACGAAAATGTGTTGCGTAATTAGATAGCTGGGCTTATCAGTAATATAGGTAAGTCTGAAATTGCCAACCCATCTTGAGCAAGCGAGGTGATCAATGCTCGTATCTTCTCTCTATGAGAAGAGGCGATTACCCTGCATTGGAAAAATAATAGACGGGTAAATAAAAATGCAACGTACGTCCGAATGCTCGGGCGAAGACCGTCGGTCACGCAGCATGCTGTCCAAGCGATCATACTCGTACCGAAGAGCTGATATCTCGCGCTTTAGCTGGTCGTTCTCTCGCTTCAGCTTCTTTATATCCGATTGACCTGTGGAGTATTAGTTTGTTTTATAAAACCTTGGTATGCCATGGCTCTATCAAAACACACCGTAATGACAGATAAATCACTATTCCCAATTATCTTTTTTATAGTCAGTAGTGATAACAGTTTTAAGTCAATACAAGTTTTCAAGACAATATAAACGTAACTTTAATTGGCGATATGATGACTATTGATCTAGTCTGCGCGAATACTCCAATACGCGTTTTTATCAGCAACTGACAATCATGATTGTTACGAGTATCTTTAATTGACACACAGGAATTAGTTTATTCATTTACAAACACGTATTTACACGATTTAAAAACTAACAGACTTAAAATAATAATAATAATAATATGTACAAGAATTAAGAAAGGGGGGGGGGGGGGAACAAATCTTATAAAAAAAATCGAAATTCGAAAAAAGTGTCCAAAAGGCTGGCAGCATTGCCACGTTGTATGGCAATGCTGATTCTCTGGCCGAAGAATAGGCCAGCCTTCTGGTCACATGACGCTTTGCGATATCTTGAAAAATTAAGTGGGCACTCGGATCCCATGGCCCTAGTGTTTCAACCCCAAACGGCTCAAACATATAAGTCCCAATAAGATTGGAGTATTTGCGCCGTTTGGGGTTTTCTATAGATAACTATGTAACAATAATTTAATCATTTGCATTTTTATCAGAATGACGTTTTTTTCTACAAAAACTTTGTCAATCGTACTGTGTTCTATGCTGGTGCTCACTCTTTATTATCTTCGCACTTTATAATATGGACTTTACAAATGTCTCATGTGTCCTATTAGAAGAACTGGAAACAGACGGTTATAATAAAAATAAGAATTTTCATTAAAAAAAGCATGGGTGGTAGAATTTAAAGTCAATCCTTTGACAAAAAAGCGTCAAGAAGGTAGCCCGCGAAATAAAAAATTTCTTACGTTTTTTTAAATTTGCAGGTCAGTGTCATGTTGTATGTTGATCTAAATATGATTTGCGGCCGTATTAAATGTTTATTTAAAGAATTATAATCATAAAAAGATCAATACAACTCTCTAAGTTCATATCTATAATCGCATTGAATGACTATTTCATGAAATCATGACATTTGACGATTGTGCTTACTTATGGAGTTGTATTGCTGATTGTAATGATTATAATAATATGTAAAGCCCCTTAATATGTTACAATTATAACGGGTGTAAAAAGACGCTTAACGAAGCCGAGAGTCATGTGAACTCCCGTCATTGAGTTTTTTTTTGTATGGACCATACTTGGCCACTTTCTGGTTACGGAGATACCGTAACCAGAAAGTGGCCAAGTATGGTTAAAGGTCAAAGTTCAAACATTTTCTTACTATTTTTCACGAAAACATGTTTTAAATGTTATAATTAATCTTTTCCCCCACAACTCCTGTACCGTTGCATGCAACCAAAAGCAGAATGTTTTGCGTGCGTAACATTACGCGCTGCCTGAAACAGCGATTTTTTTACCTAGTTCCAAAAAGAAGCAGGTTCTATGTTCGTAGCGTATGTATGTTATTTTTTATTATTTTTATTATGTATTTCCACCGATTTCTCCGTCAATTGAGGAGCGATTTTGAAAATTCTTTTTTTTGTATGAAAGGGTATGCTCTCAAGTTGGTCCCACATAAATTTTATTAACTTTGATTTGATAGTTTTCGAGTAAGCTTCAATAATACGTATTTTTACCACTTAGTTTATGTGGATGATATGATGATAACTTCCTGTCACTGTTATTTACATAGCAGGCAGTGGTATTCAAAATCTTGTGGGCTAGGTACCACAACTAAAAAGTGAAAAAAAAAAACAACGGACGTGTAAAAAGTTTTTTGACACCAAAAAATAATTCGTTTCCGAGCAATAATTTTTGCTCAATGTTACTTAGTTTAATGTGATGGGGTTTTTACAAATATAATTACTAACCTCTTTCAACTTCGGCATTGATATTGATAGTGCGCAATCGTAGCTCTTCGTTCTCGTATAGCATGCCCCGGGAGGACTTCCGGTCCAACCTGCGGGCAAATTGTTATTAAATCTTCTGAAATGATTCCTTTTAGAGTCAAGACTTAGCTTAAGCAGCCCTTCTTTAGTCTTAGATCAAGTCTCTCTAGAAAAGAGTTTACTGAGTCTTATGGAAAGTTTAGAGAATTGGTCTTCATTGCTTTTAATTTCTGATAATACCTAAATTAGCCATGTAACCGTTTATGTGTAAGTCTTTAGTGAAGATGTGTGGTCATGTCTGATATGTCTGAATGGTAAATGACCATGGGAATGACAAAATATGAAATGGCTGCATGATATTTATGCAAAAATTCTGGAACTTTAGAGTATTAGGTAAATCTAAGATGGCCATGCTTACAAATGCGACAATTTTAACACCGGAAGACATTATGTGAAAATTGATCAAATTGTTTGAGGGGTTGATCCTATCTTGACAGTAACCACCTCAAATAACATATAAATGTAAGTATATAATGAAAGCAGATGATGCGACGAATATGCGAAAGCGAAGAAGGAAAGAACTGGTGTTATATCAAATGAAGAATTTGCTCGGAGTTTTAACTTTGAGTTACTAAACAAACGTCCACTGCTGAACATGGTTCTTCATAACAAAGCACTAAAGTATGATATATCTCGGAGGATGTGCACATCTTTCATTTTGAAAGACCTTCCCTCTGAGGACTGTCCTCTGTTTTGATGGACACATGCTATCGGTCTTGGGAGAATCATTTGCCTTACCTCCTCTTTTTTGGTTAAGGGATTCATAGGATCCATCTGGAGATCATACAAATGTCACTGAAACACCCGAAGTTGGTGACGAGCACCGGTGACACAGTAACATTTTGGGCAGTCTAACAGGCTTGATTAATGGAGAAGCCATGTCCGGCAGTGGATTAGAAAAAACTGAGAAGAGAATACACAAAACTGAGTGCGCTCCAGCCTCAAGAGTGAAACAGAGACATTCCTCTCATACGCCATTTACAGTGCACATAATAGGAACACCATTTTACCCGTCTTCCTCTTCCTGTAACTCTTTGGCCCTTGCTATGGATTTCTTGAGCCTCCACAAGACGCGCTCTTCTGCCAACTGAAGCCAGAAAGTACCACCGAACCTCCTGACTCCCATCCCTGGATACGCCCCATACACCTTTTGTCTGTCTTAAGTTCATGAGAGTTAGGCACTGGAAAATTTCCTAGGTCTCTTCCAGATGTGCACTATAAACGGATGACGTCATGATTCAAGATGGTGGAAAGTTAAAAAGCTACTACTATGGAGTCATGCGTGGATAGTCAATGATGATGATAGGGTGTGCTTTTGTATTTTGTAATGAGAGTCTTTGGCTGTGACTTGTATATAAATCTACATAAAATAAAAATTCCACGCCAGAAATAAGTAGAGAGCTACAAGGATCTTTTGGCGTCAAAGTTACATTAACAGGAGGGCGTTGTTGGTAAACATTCGTGAAATTGTATTGCAAAAACAAGATGACGGCATTAGTTCGAATTTTGGCCACGCGCCTAAAAATCCTTGTACCGTTGTAGCCTATATCTTGACTTCCCCTAGTGTTGGGCTGATGTCGGATATGTGTCACTGGCACTCACTTTCGGTTGGGTTTGACGTTGACATCTTTTCTGCGTGTGCGCAGCATGCTCGCTCCCGTCATGCCCGACATCTTGCCGCTTGCCAGCCATGCGACGATTAACACCTGGAACAATTAAAATATTTCTTTATAAAAGTGGTTGTTAAAAGGAGAATACGAGACTAGTTATTTTGCTGTAAAAGCAAACTAAAACACAAATTGATTTAAAAAAAAAAACTCGATTGGCGATGAATTTCTTGTCTCTTGGTTTATTTTAAGGTAAAAGTAGTGGAAGTTATGAAAACCCAAAAAATAATTGTTAGAAAAACAGATTTTAAAGCCTGAAAAAGTTTCCGAAGTCGTTCAAAAATGACACACCAATTTGTTGACTTCGAATTCGTTTAACATAACATTATTTTAAAACTGTTTTTTTTACTAACGACACGTTCCTGGTAGGTCTCGTGACGACGACGTGACGAGGTGTGGTATTAGTTGCGTAAGAGTGGGCAAGTTATCACGGTACAAGGTCGTTACTAGGTAACTAAATGGCTTCATATAGCGCAACGTTGGGCTTCCTTTAATGTTATAATTAGAATTTATTTATTTTGCATAAAATATGGTACATAAAAGGTCTTAACTTAAATAGGTATAAGAAGTTCCACATATTTTGATTGCTTACATATTTCAGCATGCAAAAAATACCTTAAAATAAAATTACAATTGTTACTATTGAGATAAAAATTCTTAAAATTATGTTATTTAATTATACATATTACTAGTGAGATCATATTTCGACCTTTGCTTAAAATTTAAGAACTCACTTATTGTATAGAACGCATTATTCATTTTTATTTTTCTTTTTAAAGTAGCTTAGTGGTAGCTCTCTGATCTATTTGGGTATTTGGTTATAGATTTTGACAGACATATTTACTACTATATTTGTATTTTAGTACATCGCTCAGAGTGCTGTTAACAGAGAAACTTTTTTTTTTTGGGTATGAAATTATCAAATGATAGGGGGGCGTGTCAGACTCTTACTGACTACAACCCACCCGTGTTCTTTCAGTAGCCTGTATGTTGCCAGGGGCCACAGTATTCCTTTCGGACTTTCCCGTGACACCGACCCCGGCTGTAACAGAGAACCCTTGCGTGATGATTTCAATTGTTGCGTAACTTAGTAAAATTTCATGTAATTGTTTTTACACATAAGAAAATAATCAATAAGGTTGAAATAGTTCCGTAAATTACTCATCAATTCATCACTGAGATCGGAATAGGCAGAGTATATTTACCTAGATTTCAGGGAAGTAACTAACATAGAGTAAATAGATAATAACTCCTTCTGAAATCCCGGGATAATTAGTCTTGACGTTTTCATCCCGGGATTTAACAAATTATTAATTATTTTACACACTTTGAATAAACAATCGTAACAAATGATTATTTCGATGAATTTTATTAGGTACGTTGTTAGGGTAGAGAGAGTGATGAGTGACTCTCTGGAAAATGTGAAAGCTGTACCCAGGTACAGATTTGGAAGATGTATACTCCTTGTCTTTAGAAGGTATAGAGGTGCACTAACAAAGTATTTTTGGAATCGCCAGCACCCAGTTGACCCACTTTGAACCCATAAGCGGGTGAACTGAAAACAAAATGCAGTTTGTAGGTATACCAATTTTATAATTCACATAATTATAAAATTGGTAAAAGGAAAATAATAACTTCACTGCACTTTCTCAGATAATATAATTGATACCAGTTGATTAAATGTTCTCATTACCCAATTCCTTTTTTCAATTAGATGTCGTAAACGAAAATTAAGGCTAGTTGCGGATGTCTTTGATATAGAAGAAATTTGCACTAATTCCATCTGTTTGCAGGTTTAGTGCAGTGGAGGAGTGTATCTTTGGTTAGCAAAAAGGTGCAAGTAGATAATATACGGATTGAAAAACATTGAAATCAATAATATCTAACTTCTTTCGTGAGACTGTTTGCTATTAGTACTTGGACAGGCGCTTAAATTGTCAAAAAACCTGCTATAGCGTATTATCTCAGTATTCTTGCTTAGCAGCATGTTATCTTCTTTCCATATCAGTCTACAAAGTGTATGCTGTGTACGATCTTCTTCTACTAGGTTAAGATAAATCAATCAATCTGCCTAGCCTTTTCCCAACTATGTTGGGATCGGCTTCCAGTCTAACCAGATGCAGCTGGATAGTGGATACCAGTATTTTACTTGGAGCGACTGCCTATCTGACCTTCACAAACCAGTGACTGGATAACACAATACTCATTGGTAAGACTGGTTGTCAGATTTTTGGGCTTCGACAGTCGGTCTACAAATGACAACCACACATAAAGGTATTTAGATACTTTTCTTTGAAATAGAAAATATTTATCGTCCATAAACGGTAATACAGTAAGCAGGTCAGGTTCACAGGTTAATAACAATATTTGAGACGACATGCGCAGCTTACAATAATACAGACAGCTAGGTTACAATATATGATTTGCCAGTGAGCCCCAAACTAGGCTGTTAATCTGTATCTTGGGGCTCGAAGTATGAATTTCAGAGTGGAGACTAGCGAGAGTGATAATTTCAGATAATGTATGGTAAATATGGTAATATATACATAAACTCACGCCATTTGCCACGGGTGTAGGTAGAAACTACAGTACACCACGTGCTACAATAATAATTATCTAGGATTTTTTCAACTCTATATCTATTTGAGTCAGCTTCATTAGTTTAAAGTAGTTGGTACTTCCCCGAAAGAACTAATTCTCGATGAGCTCTACTCCTACATATCTACTACTAATTAAACTATTTACACACTTCTATAGCACTTACATTCTAACACAGACACTACTTATCACTTTTTCAACTTAGGAACTTTGTAACTACAGCTCAACAGCGCTCGACAGCGCTCTATGGCGCCCTAAAGGCTAATCCAACATAAATTGTATACTCGTAATAAGCTCCTAAATCGCCTTACCTTATTCCCTTAATAAGATTACTGCACGCTGACTTGTTCGAGATGGAGAGTGTACTGAACCCGGCTCGTAAAGGAACCACTCGACTTGGATCATGCGCAGTAAAAAATGCTGACGACGATCGTAAAGGTAGGTACGGTCTACATCACTGCCTTGGCAACAATTTGACTTTGATAGCGCCTTTATTGCGTAGTAGTATGAGCTGTTTTCGTTGTATACGTGTGGTTGCTTGGTTTAAAAAAAATGCGTCATTTTAAAGGTAAGATTGGTTGATAAAATGTCTTCAATCTGATAATAATTTTAAGACTCAGACGAAGTTACTTCATCAAGCAGAGGTGTAAGTATAGCTCGGGTGAACTTTACTAACACTGTTGTCTCTGGAAGGTTCTGCATTCGGTTTTTTTTAGGAACTTCTCAAGTTCTCAGTATCAGTCCGGGGTCTTGATCAGTGCTGAATTAGGGTCAATAGACTTGACACCAAATTTTGTCAAACTCGTTATACAATTCTGGTGAAATGGAGGGTACCTACTTTATCGCTGAATGCTGTATATTTTCCCCCTTGGGGAATACAGATGGATATTATTCGTGTGTTTGGTCACGTTCTCATCTTGCTTGATTCACATTTATGTACAACAACGTCGCAAAAAGCTACCTAAAATCTTCTTTTCGTGTGGTTAGTGACTAACCTGATGTCAGAGTTTTAAAGCCGCTCATTGACCTTTGATTTGGCTTCACATGCCTTCGAGAAATGTCTCAGGCATGCCGGTTTCCTCACAATATTTTTCTTCACCGTTTTTGAAGCAAGTGATTAATTATACAATACGCAAATGAATCCGAAAAGTCAGAGGTCCCTTGGAGCAGCCTTGGGTGCGAACTCGCGACCTATGGCTTGGTAGTTCAGGGGTCACACTACTAGGCTATCACTGCTCCCAACCTACCCCAACTTCCAGCCCCTCTTTTTTTTTTAATTTGGATAATTATCATATAACTTCTCTCACTCTGGGCGGAGCGGGAGGGGTTTTTTTTTTTAAACTTTGACCCACACTAAGAATTTCTTCTTGTATCGTGGTCGCGTTTACAAACATAGAAACTCACATACACTAACACCCAGACCCGGAACAACTACTTGCAGATCATACAAATATTTGTTCCGTGCGGGGATCGAATCCGCGACACGTTGCGCAGCAGTCGATCGCTCAGCCACTGTTGACTAAAACCCACCCGTGTTCCTTCCGTTGCCTGTGTGCCGGGGCCGCGATATCCCTTTCGGACAAACCTGCAACCCCGGCAGGCATTGGTCCTTACGGACCCCGTCAGTTGGTGCTGACATCTTTTTGAGGCGCGCGTGGAACACAACGCGCCGTCGACCCGGGAACTTCCACCCCCTTAGTTACCTAATTATAACTAATATAATAACGGATTGTATTGGATGTTTTGAAGAAGCTTTAGAAGCTCAAACGGGGCTCTTGCCCCTGGCGCCAACTTCAGGGGGCAACAAATTCAAGCGTAGCAGACAAGTGCACCACCCAGCACACCGTAACTTTGCAATAAATGAGATTATATGTGATATAATCATTCTGTTTCTTTCTCTGTTATTTACTTTTACAATAGTTTCGGCGCCCCTGCTGGATTGGCGCATTATCGATCGATAAAATTTGATTATTATGTTGCTGCCAACGTTTTCATTTCGAGAAAATTTGAATTTCGCTGGGTATCTTAGTACATCTCCCATAAAGTATAGGTGGGGGGCGGGAGACGGCAGTTTTTGCCTCGCCTCAAAAAAAAACTAGATACGCCGGAACCGCATATCGACACATTTCGCATTTTTCATATCTGGTTTTATGATAGTTCTAGTCAGTACCGATAATACTTATCATTTAGGTATGTCATCAGAAATTTCGTTTTAACAATAATAGTAGCAGGATAAATACCTACATTATTGTGTAAAATGATGCAATAAACATAACATGTATGAACAATATGTTAGTGTTTCCCAATACTTTGTCCACAAATATTATTTATAAAATAATAAATTATTATATAATTAATTGTTGAAGCATGGTAGGTCGTTGGTCTAGTGCTCGCAAGCAATACAGCTGAGCATGAGGTCCTGGGTTCGATACCCGGATCGGGCAAAATGTTATTGGGTTTTTCCACCTGGAATTTCTCAGTAGCAGCGTCTTGATTTATGCTCAGTTGATGGGTATGGCTCGTCTCCTATTACATAGGACTTAAACTTAACTGACAAATTGTGAATGTACCATCAAAGAAATTCATATCTAACCAGTTACAAAACAAAATCCCGTGAACACAATGACCACATCTGTTACTGGTACGGTGCTATAGCGTCCGAGCGCTGCAAGCAAGAATAATATGTCCTTACGGTGGTTAGTTATGAACTTCTTCGATGGTATCTACTATGAGTACACCTCTGCCTAACCCTTAGGGGGCCAAGGCGTGATGTTTTGTTATGTTATGATTGAAGTTAAATAGGTAGTACCTATGAAAAATTATAGATGGCTCCCGCAGACAGACACGACGCGACAGCGCGACGTGTCTCTAGTAGAACAATTTTCATGAAAACTTAATGGTAAAACAGGTAAACCTTAATACAGGTTACCATGTAACCTAGCCAGATTCAATTCTGTTTATTGTTACTCTTTTTCTATTATCCGTAAATTGAAAAATTACATTTATTGTAACAGACTGTACCACACTTTTTTGAAACAAATAAATTATTATTATTAAATTGTTTAATTAGAAGCGCGTCGCACGGTCGCGTCGCGACTGTCGGCGGGAGCCATTAATGATTTCATTCCTGTAAGTAGGTTTGCACTTGAGCTGAGTGTAATTTTGACAAAAATAAATAAAAGGCTCGCCTCCTGTTACCTGGATGGGAAATATGCGTAAAGGAAGGTACTATAATGTCTACCTACCCAACGTGAAGTGCGAATTTTATGCAGGGAACTTCACTCACCGGCACGGAAACTTGGCCACATGTGATTATATCGATAATTCGTATTTATATACATTTTTGACACTGAAGTGGTGGTAAGGGTTGGTGCACTCTATAAGGTTTCTTATGCTTTTAGAACTTTTTGAAATTGCTCGCCCGTCCACTATAATTTCCATACAATACAAACATTTGAAATGTGTATGCAACAAGCAATGGCCCTCCATTGCTTGTTGCATACACATTTCAAAAAGATTACTTTAAAATTGAATTTATTCCATTTAATTTTATTATTTTATTAATTTATCCATTAAATTTTAAAGTATCTTTTTAAATTTTGATGAAAGTGAGCAAAGTTTCTTATTACACTCGAGGCGGGATTTGCTAAATGGAGCCGAGAGTGTAATGATACGCTCACGCGTAGGTATCAAACGACAATTTTCAACACGCTAGCAAAGGAAAATTTATCCTGGAATATTACTTTCGTGCATGAATCAAAGCCTTTAAACAGTCTAATAATAAAATATAAAAAAAAAACAAATTACCTACTTAATCAAATGTGTTTTTTTCTTTGTTATTTATTAGTCAACAGCTTGCTTTAAAAAAATGTTTACATAATGCTTGTTTTATTAGAAATAATAAAAATTATAATTTGCAAATTGTATTTTTTTTTTTGCAAATTGTATTTTTTTTTTTTGCAAATTGTATTTTTTTTGTTACAGTTATGTAGTAATCCTAACAAAAATCTTACCACTAAGCAATCACAATTTCGTGCTTATGAAGTATTCCGATTCGAAATCAAAAACCTCTTACAGAAAGTACCTGATCCCAACATAAATCCAACTAATAAGCAAGCACAATTTCGTGCTTATGAGCAATGCTGATACTCAGAAAGAAGCTTAGTACCAACTGCACTTAGATTATTCTGGAACGTGATTAATATAACAACTAGATACCTACAATATTGCGTCAGAATCGCGCAACACTTTTTATCAGTGACGCAATAGATACTTAACACAAGTCCGTAGTTTTACACCAAAATACCTATCATTGTAAACATATACAATTTCCCCCCCAGCCACCTTTCTTTTCGTATGCAAAAATATTACGCAATAACAAATAAAGTTAACGCAATATTTAGCTGCATTACACACAACGGCATTGATGTCATCGACCCATTGCTGTGTGTGTGTGCGTCAGAATGGTCGCCTCTCATTGGTCGAACCGCCACATGAAAAAGCAACAACGCAATATTTCCGCCATGTTAAGTTTCGACCCCAATGTTGCTTCGCAGTTGCGCACTACACTCCGAGACGTACGGATGTCGAAGTTAAAAATAAAAGAATATATTAATTTTGCAATTATGGAAGGGAAACACGATTGGTTTCCGAAAAGTGAAAGTAGAAGGGACATAGTGGAATTTGTGAAGGAAGTGGAGAAATATCCGTGTTTGTACGATAAGAATTTGCCGGAGTATGCGAATAAGATGCATAATAGAAGAGCATGGTCAGCGATTGCTAAACGGGCTAACACATCAGGTACGTTTTTGTTTATTTTTATTTTAACAACAGTTTGGTATCGATCTGTATGTGATAACGATTCAAGTAGGTCATGTAAATAATAACATCAATTTTTCTTAAATCTTGGTGTTTTTGCATTTACGTTTTATTGTATTGAAATGCTTATTTGATAAAACAGTTTACAATAAATACTTATTGGTGTCAAACTGAATTGGCAAGAACAGTCGTTTTAAGTTAACGTTGCATAAGCGTATCGTATACGTTTACGTTCCACTTAAATATAAACTCACAATTTTGCAGTTAGTTTAATGAAATAAGAACTTTTATTATTTTTAGGTACTCCTGTACCTTCGATAAAATATTCTAGTAATTTTACGCCTGTTTAAACACATTTGATAGAAGTCTGTCTCCATTACGAGTATTTCTAAAGAAGCAGATAGAGATGAGCTCCCAGTTCCCTCCAAGACAGTCCCAGGATACGGTTGCATTTGACAAGGCATGAGCTTAGTCCTTACGATCTTATTGTATTATTGCACCTGAGCTGGGGAACATAGTTACTTCTGCACTTTTTGAGATCCCCTAAACTATTTAAAACCGCTGCCCAATGAGGCAAATAAATACGAAACTTGCTTTAAAAAAAAAGTCGAAATATTAGGGAAAGCATAGCTTCCAGACCTCTAAAACAATATACTCCATGCCGTCCACGCTAGGTTCCCAGTAAACATTTAACACGAACAAAACGTCAGTTTGTAAAAAAACAGCTTAGCAGATAGTTTCTACCACTGTTAAAGAATACGGGTCATCATATAGGCGATAAGGTAAAGATATACTAGTAAATTAATAGCTATTTGGGATCTCCGAAAAGTTTCCTTCCTTTTACAGAAGAGTTTCTCAAAGTTTTAGAGCTTTTTTTTTCTTATTTTTCTGTTAGTCTGTTAGTTAAACAAGTATTCACTTGTATAAAAAAGTGTTGCAATAGATGACGTCAGAGTCATTTGTCAATATTCCACAATATAATCTTAGATTGCTTTCCGTCAATATTAGTAAATAATGTACGATTCTTAAATAGCCAATAACGTAAACAGCAGGCAGTCTATGAATGCTAAAATTACCATCCATTAGTCATTAACCACCATTTCGACGTCACAGAAGGCAGTGACGTCGAACGCAAGACGTCATCGTGCGTAAACCTAATTATCATGCGTTTTTTTAGAACTGTTTTCAGCATCTTTAAAAATCCATTAGGTTCCAGTTTATACAAGAATTTGATGGATGAGGTTTTTTATAGACAATAATAGATCGTTACATGCGGGCAGTACAAAACTGGATGTTGAGGGGATCCTTGAGAGCGTATAACTAGCAACGGAGATTTTCGGGCGAGACGATGAAGTTCATAAAATGACCCCAAAAGAGCTCAACTTGATTAACCATTGTCATATCTGCAAACATAATTTAACATGTTATTTTCCTTTGTTACAGTACCAGAATGTCGAGATAGATGGAGAAAAATAAGGATTTCCTTCATGAGATCTCTCAAGCAGCAGGCCAGCTCCAAACCCCCAATGAGACCGTACTACTTGACTGAAGAACTACGCTTCTTGCATCCATTCCTTAGCATACGGCCCAAAGAGTATAAAGAAAAACAACCCAAAGATAATCACATGGAAATTGAAGTTGCTCCAGTAGATAGTCACGATATTTCAGACGACAGTGTAAGCTCAGCTAGCTTTGAACCCGAACATGTTGAAAACGTTAAAGAAATTAACAGAGTTCCAGAAATGAACAGAGTACCAGAAATGAACAGAGTACCAGAAATGAGCAGAAACATATACAATGACAATACGATACCAAATATTATGAATATAGAAAATGGACATGGAAGACAAAATGCTAGAAATAGTTATTCTGATGATATAGAGTGTAACCCAAGAAAGATGTTTCTTTTATCCATGTTACCTGATATTGAAGCACTAACAGAGCCAGAAATGAGGATATTCCGACGGGAAGTGATATCAACTATAGATAAAATAATAGGTGATCGCAGTATAGGTGGTACAAGGATACAAAAGGATAGTATACTGTGAAATTAAATCAAATGAGTGTTAATAATATTTATACATTTTTGTTGTGTGAAGTCGAAGTTTATACGGTTTTGTCAGTACATTTTTGATTTGTTGGATTGTGAGACCTTTGTTGCGACTGTGTGCACTATCATTTGTTTCGCAGTCGGCGCCATACTCCACGGACGAGAGAATCGCGGCCATAGTCACGCTGTCTCTTCAAATTATCGCTGCGATGATATCGTCGTGTGGAGATTGATTCATAGAGCTTCTATATAATTTGATGACACGCGAGTCTATTGCCGTGATTTTCTCGTCTGTGCAGATTTCGCCTTACTAAAGACAATCTTGAGTCAGATCTGCACAGTGCACACTGCACACTGCACATATAATACACCACTAATTCTACCTGTGGTTCTTGCCGTACATAGGTACATTTTAAATTATAATTCAGTATTTTTATTTGATAACCAAGCTTATTAAAAAACATGTAAACAAGTGCATTTTTTTACCCGACTCTGGTAAAGAATGTATTGTGAATTTCACAGGCTATGAGTGTATGGTAGTTTCATAAACAGAAAATTGATGCTGAAACGATATAAAAAGGTGGTTCTTTTACAATGTGTTCTATTCTAAGCTATATAATAATATGTAGATGTAGAATCTATTGTGATTGATACTTTTCATTTAGTTTTTCCGTAGTCGGGTTTTTTTTATCTCATCATATCTAAACCTATGTCCGAAGATTAAAATAAAAATACTGTACCTAAAGATGAAATGTGTTTTATTTTTTCCTTTATTTTTGTGTATTGTCAGGAAAATGCATATATAGGCATATCGTAAAACTGAATCGTCTCTCAGAGTCCTCAGAAATTAAAAAAAAAACCCGGAAATAGGTGTGTTCGTATACTAGTCGTGAGTCATGATGAGTCCCATGACTCATCATGACTCACGACTAGTGTGGATTAATATAACGTCATGAGTATGAACTCATGATATACATTTCTATTTTAAACTGACATCGCATTGTATGGGCTTTCCGTATAACACAATACTCTCATTGTATTATCAGCTCATACTGGAAATACAAGGAGTTACGTTAAACGAAGGCTAACACAGCATAGCAATGACATAGAAAAGAGTCGAGAAAGCAGTTGAACCCCGCCAAAAGATGCATTGGTGAAGCTGGCGACGTCGTTAAAAGATGTTCATCCATAGATATATATCACCCGTCTCTCCACTAGTCCATTGCCTACTCTGGGATGCATATCCGGTACGGTAAATTCTTCCATATCGTAAAGGCACTTCTTCCATACCATTACCGCGCCCCTCGGTCTACTTCTTGATATGCAGTGCTCTCTGTAACACCGTGAAACATGAGGCTCCAGGGGCTGCCCGGCTGGTGCAAATCTTTGGGTTCATTCGATTAATATCGAGTCTGGTCAAACCACGCTGGGGTCGGTGCCTTTCATTCATTCATACGGGACCAACCAACTCTGAAATATAAAAATAGTCTGCTGTTCTACACATTTTGATTGTGTCCATATTGCAATTTGTAGGGAACGGCAGATTTTTTTCCATATTTCGGGGCTGGTCCCATTGAAAAAGTTGTTCATTTTCATGTATAAAATACTTCCCACGTTTAACCTAACAGCCTGTAAGATATACAGGTTGTTAGGTTAAACGGGGGAAACATTTTACACACAACTTTTATGGCTTGATATGTTAGCGCGCGTACTTAATTGTTTCTTTAAGTAGTAAAGCACGAGGATTAATTAATGATTACATTAGCTTTGCAGTATTTCTTGAAGTCGTACTTCAAATGATGTAGGTAAGTAGTGTAATTTCATGCTCAATGCTTCATTCTTTATTGCAAGTCATTCATAAATAACGACTAACTTACTATTGTAATGATTGCTGTGATATCAGTTTTTAGCAAAACGATATGATAATACTTAGGGATACACCATGACTTGCAACTAAGGTACCAGTTGTACCAAAATTTTTCATTTATAAAGGCGTTCGCAGACAGACGCGACGCGACACCGATATAACAATTTCCGTGAACTTTTCATAGAAAATGTTCCACCAGATGTCGCGTCGCGCCTGTCTGTGTCAGCCTAAATATGGACTTTTTAGGTTTAAAGATAAATAGGATGTCAATCATTGAGTTACAAGTTGAAGGGCCGATGGATGTTCCCATCGGCAAAAATGACAACTATCCATACAAACTTTCATCCCCTATTTAGCCCCTTTAGGGGATGAATTAGTAAAAATCTTCCCTTAGAAAGAAAGAAAGAAAGAAATCATTTATTTGCTGATAATGTAGGTATACATATAAGTTGGAATAATTATTAATAGTCCCGATACATTTTACCTTACGGCATGCAAAATATTAGGTTTGAATTAATTAGTAATATAGATACAGCTATTACGATCATTATTTGCCCTAGTCGAATTTAATAGGCTGTTACAGATCAGACAACAAAATAAAAACAAAATAATTAATTAATTACATAATAAATCTCTCGCAAATCATTCAATGAAGGAGTATAAATTTCGAAATGTGTAATGTCAAAAAGCTTAATGTCAAAATATTCCAAAACATTAACAACAATCACAATTAATAATAGATAAAGAATTTAGATAATCTGGTAATGTCAAGATCTATTATATCAAATTACAATAAAGAACAACCATAAAAAAATAAAAAATCGCTAATAAATAAATAACAAGTGTAGCAACTTAGTGCTCACCTTTGCTGTATATGGAACTCTTGTGCAAAATTTCATGCTTGTGGGTGTGGTACCTCTGTCTAGCCCTTTGAGGAATACACGCGTGGTGTTTTGTATGCGTGTATTGTGCAATATTTTTATAGGCAGGTCTTGCTCACGCGATAACATTGAAGCTTATCGGCCATCAATTTTATTGCGTGTACATAATAGATCTTTTGACTGTAACTGCTGACTCAATCATAATGTGCAATAAAGATATTGCTCAAACTTATTGTAGGTTGCAGGCACCCTAAAATTGCGGTTTACTACGAGGGGTCCATAATGTCGTACCAATATTGTCGCAATTGCCAAGAATTGCTCAATTTTAGTTTCCGTGTAACTTCAGTAAGTATATTATTTGTAATGCAAGTAAGGCATTCCATACACCTACAATAAGTTTTCGCAATATTAGTATTGCGCAATATGATTGATTCCATTCTCTTCACGCAATAACCTGCCTAGCCTTTTCCCAACTATGTTGGGGTCAGCTTCCAGTCTAACCGTATGCAACTGAATACCAGTATTTTACATGGAGCGACTGCCTATCTGACCTCCACAACCTAGTTACTAGGTAACACGATACGTCTTGGTAAGACTGGTTGTCAGACTTTTGGACTTCAAACTACCCGTAACGACTGTCAAAGATCTACCAATGACAGCCGGGACGAGGCACGGAGGCGTTGACGACCCATATACAACATGAAAAAAAACCCCTGTCCGATCTGTGAGGGTCTTGTTAAGTATCGAGTTTTTCCAACTGAACAGACAGCTGTGCTGCTGGGGAGTTCGTTGCGCCACTTCTTCTTCCCAGCTGAAGCACTAGGAAGTGGTGAAGGGTGGGCGTTTTTGGGGGACTGTCTTATGTAATTTTGACGTTCTTAAAGTGCTGATTCTCAGCCTAGTTTGAATAAATTACTTTTGAATTTTACTGAGAGTCTATGTGGAAATTTTCAGGAAAAAAAAAATATATATGACACACATGGGGCACGGGCAGCCGTCGTTTAGCAGGTGTCTAAAAGTCATAACTTATGACTTATATTGAAAATTTGCTTATTTTTAATGGATTTTGGGTAATTTTGGTACAAATTTTCAAAATTTTAAATAGTTTTTTTTTTTTCAATTATAATAAGATTTTTTATTACTTTTTGGTAACGTTATTGCAGTACCTATATGCCCCTTTCGGATCGTATTTATAAGCTTCAATGATTTCTTGGTGCAATAAAAATTAACTTTTGTTAATCATTGCGCAAGCTTCGTCAAAAACATTGCGATATGTGCAATATAAATTATCGTTTAGTGCCCGCCTAAGACCGAGGAAGACAAAGTAGTCCTATAATCAGTGCCGGTTTAGCCCATAAGCAAATTAAACAATTGTTTAGGGCATCATGTCCCGGGGGGCACCATAAAGAACACCGAAAAAAAAATTGCTAGCACATAGCTAGAAAGGCTGTTGAAAACCCGCGCGTATTATCGGCGGTTAGCGGGACATGTTCAATCTGCCTAGCCTTTTCCCAACTATGTTGGGGTCGGCTTCCAGTCTAACCGGATGCAGCTGAATACCAGTATTTTACATGGAGCGATTGCCTATCTGACCTCCACAACCTAGTAACTGGGTAATACGATACCCCTTGGTAAGACTGGTGTCAGACTTTCGGGCTTCTGACGACTCGTAACGACTGTCAAAGATCCATGAATGACAGCCGGGACCAACGGCTTAGCGTGCTTTCCGAGGCACGGAGGATTCTCGGTATGTAAAGATGGTCACCCATCCACTGACCAACCCCGGCAAGCGTAGCTTAACCTGATGGATCGACCAGTGCGGCTGTTGTTACTTAGCCACGAGCTCCTCAGCTCCTAGCGGGACATGTTGTTGAAAGTAATAAAAAATCAAAAAAGAACGACGTAGAGGAACGGCTCGATGCTTTATCAGTAGGTATTTATTTCGTAGCCAGATCTTAGAATTGATCATTTCGTGAAGTGTTCGACTTCGACCATTTCATAAAATGGTTGTGTTTCGTGAAATGGCCAGCAAAATATGACCGTTTCGTCATCATTTAATTATATGTCAGTCGACGTTTGGACATATCATTAATGTAGGGCTGTACCCTACAGTCCTACATTGGTTATCCATGGCTTAAGGTGCAGTAAAAATTGTCAAGTAACTGCGACCAACTTGGAAGTCTCGCCGGCCGCTGGTATTTAGTGGGGGTGCCACAAGCGGCGAGAAATGCTCATTAAGTCACTTTCCATAATATCTTTGGAAATAAAATAAAAGCCCATCGACTTTTTTTGTGTGGTATGCTGGTGTGGTAGGGTGATTTTCCCTACTTTGTTTATTTTTTGTATGCTGATCAACGCGTCTACCAGTGGATAATCTAGCTATTTAACGATTTATGATCACTAATGTTTGGCCACATCATGAAGTAGTCGTGCGTTTACCTGTTCATATCGTCGAACGTTGAGTATTGACATACAGGCTGTTCGGCAGAAGGCTAAACATACGAAAATGGCGGATCCGTGGGGCCGTCTACTACGTGTTTAGGTCCAATAAACAAGACCCAGGCCACAAGGATTTTTTTTGTGTGAAATTGTGCATATTGCATACCGTTAGATTGGGCATGAACCAAAGATGTTTTCCTAAAATTAGAACTGCTCTATCAGTGTTAGTTTTTTTTTGAACGCAGTTCAAAGTCGGGCTTTCGGTATTTATTTTTGATTTGTTTGTAGTTTAAGGGCTCGTATTTACTTTTCTAGCAATCATCTGCGTCAAATACGAATTTTATAAGATTCTACAGTTACTTTAGTTCAGTGTTTTTCAACCTTTTTCATGACGCGACCCCCTTAGCACGAAATTTTTTTTCGCGACACCCTTTCCTCCACTGTTTATAATCTGTATTTTATTATAATACAAATACTTACAACTTTTTATTGTTTTTTATAATGACGTATTGGCTAATTACATAATTAACAGACATATTACATCGCCAAACGCCTCCACGGAAAAGCGATACGATGAATTTGTGGGGACAGCGTATCCCACTCGCATCCTAATTAAATCCTAAGTAAATTTTATGTCGTATAATTGATGGATTTATGAGGATCATGGCTACGAGGAATTTCCTAGTAGATTAATTACGTTTTTAAATGCAGCTATAGATGAGGCAAGTTTGGGAACCAACCTAAAAGCAAATCTGCAAATTTTGCTTCTACCGAGGCTTCGCGACCCCCTTATAGAGTCTTATAGACCCACAGGTTGAAGAACACTGCTTTAGACGAAAATAAAAATAACATTTTGCCAGTTTTGTTGTTTTTAAGAGGGGGTAGTAAGCAAAATTGCCTATCTTCAATTTGATTTTTCTGGAAGTTGATAAGACTTAGGTATAAAATAAAAATAATACGGGTAACTACATGATATTTCCAAACTTTTTGTGTAACAGAAACACAAACTATTAAAATTTTCTCGATAAAAAGACATCACGAAGTTACCTCTAATTTTTCTGTATTTTCAATTTGTACTTAATATGGTAATGATTAATTGGATAAAAATTAGATGATTATTTGTATTAATAAAAGGCGAAAATAATTGTGTAGGCTTTTTTTTTATTCCTTTTAGTTTTGGTTTTATTACGACTACAAGCTTTTAGCACTTACGACGTTCTTAGTTCGTGGAAGAAGTCATCTTCCGTCGCACGTTGCGGGAACTTCAAGCATATTTTTGTTTCACAAATCAGTCGCCGTCGCTCTGTTGAGACGAGAGGACTGCGCTCAAATTTTTGGCCGCGTTGTGATATAATTTATTTGCCTAAATAATATTTTCGTAATTTATCACATTCTAGAAAAGAAACTGTGAAATAGAAAACATGAAGAAAACACTTAAACCACTTCCAAAACGATTATTAAAAGCTTTAAGAATTGATATACTAAATAAATACCGAGGCTAAATAAAATTATAAAATTCAATATTGATATTTGAAAACTCAAGATGACAAACATTTTATTTGACAGATTTATGACTGTTAAAGTACAACTAGCGCCATTGTCCTGTATCTTGGTAAATTTTCTTGCGGAGAAAATTTACAACATAGCCAACTAGGCAATTCCACGTTTATTTGAAAGTTTGCGCTGGAAATTTTAAATCTTATTGCGATTACCTCAAGATCCAAATTCGTTTACCCCACTTTTGTTGACACACTTCTTATAAGGTAACACTTAGACGAACCATTTCGAGCGACTTTTGACCATCCCCTAAATCAGGTTGAAACCCGGAAAGCATAGTAGGTTATTGGTATATTACTATATCCTTTACGGGAGCAGGGTCCAAGCAACCGGTGGTCAGGGCTCGTGTATTATCTATGCTCCTGAGAGAGGAACCTCCTAACGATACGCGTCGTGTCCAGAAGCACTTGAAGCCCTTGATCTAACAGCCTAACGAGAGCCTCCTCAGGTGTTGGTCGAGGCTCTTAGCAATTATGCCATTGGCCGTCACGACTATCGGATTATTTTTCAAAAACAGCTTAAAACCTCTAAACAAAAATTTTACAGAAAAAGAGATAAGCTTGACAATATGTACTATAGTAACAAATAGCATTTTCTCAAACATGCTTGGAAATTCGAACATTCATTCGAGCGCCGGCGATATCTGGCGTGTTTAGCGTTTAAATAAATTACTATGAAAACTCATATCTCGAAACCAGCAATGAATACAACTCTAACTTGAAAAAGTCGATTTTACACCAGAGGCATTTCAAAGAAAAAAATGTGATAACTTTTTTATTAGATAATTTATTGATTTTTTTTGTGTGGTTAGTTAACATTAAAAAACCGATAAATTAATGTGCAATAAATTACACCAACTCATAGTTAGCGTAGCATACATTTAAATGGAATGTCAAAAGGTGAGAATGCTAAAAACAACAACAAAACATTACATTAAATTCATATTAATTGTCAAATTGTACCTAAAATAAAAAATAAAAAATTCTTTACAATAATAATAACTACAAAAAATCAATACTAACAGCTTAAACCGCCATGTAATAGTACTGGTAAGAGTGTGCTTACTCTCAGCTAAGTCTTGCCTTTTTTGTTACAAATATTCACGAACGGAATACACTAGGCTAACTAGAGATAGCGTATGCGTATGTCGCGCGATTGCAATAATTACATTCACTTAGCGTTATATAAAATTTGTATTTGTTCGTTATTTGTGGAATTTCTATATAATTGTTTTGGTACTAATTGAAAATCCATACCATAAATAATTTAGCATTCAAAACGGAAATTGTCCAATTCAAGTTAGCGTAGTGTAAATTGCTGGTGTCGAATCTGTCGTATTATTTTAAAATGGAACGAACTTTTGTTGATTGGTTGCTCCATGGCAACCAATAAGGCAACTTATCAAAGATTTTATTAAAATTTCGATTTGGCTTGCAAATAGAGGTGTTTAAAGTAAAGACGAAATAAATGAACATAATTGGCGCGTGTAAAATTATCGTTGTTCGTCATTGATTCTGGAATTTATAATTAATTCACTTAGTTTTCATTTCGGCGCATTGTTTGACAAAAGTACTATACTGATGGACTCATGTATGTGTGCCTCGGTTTCGCCTCGGCCCACCTTTTCATTTAGAATCGCCATAGTTCACTTTGTATGTAGTCGGGTTTTTGGTTTTTTTTTAGTTACTTTTTTTGTTCACAAAGGTTTTCGGTGGGGATTGTTACGACTCGCGCTTCGCGCAGGAAGGATTTTCGTGACACATGCTATGTGTCTTTGCACAGTACAGTGCTAAATCCACTATACCAATATTATTTTTTACTTGGGTAATACTGTTGCTAAGTGACTTTGCATTATATTTTTTTACTTGGGTATCACAGTTTCCCACGAAGACGTCGTGAGGTACAAATTGTACAAGATCCTAAATAAAATTTGGTTACATTTGAATTTGAACCTTGTCACGTCAATATAGAGTTTCTAGTTCCAAAACTTGCATTTGATCTAAGATTCTGAATTCAAACTTAGCGTATAGTATATGCAGAATAAACAGATGTTTTTAGTTTTTACCTATTGAAGAATTGCGTTGAAAATAAAGGGCATGGGTAATGATCATATTTCGTTTAAATATTGTAATTGAAAAACCATTTCGACGAATAGGTTTGCTGATCACTGCGGTCCAACAAATATTCTAAGTTTATTGATATGTTTGTTCAATCATGTTCGTCCTTAATAATTATGACCTTTATGATGTTATCATTCTAAAAAGGCTTGTTTTCCTCAAAGTAAAAAAGGGAAGGTAAGTGATACAATTAGTTAGATAGTATTTGCTTCCATATCGTCAAAAAAGCAAGTTTATTGAGTTTATTTTCATCATGACTGATACTCGTAATGTAGTATAATACTTTGATGATGATCCGCTCGCATTTGTGCGGTTTTCTAATCAATGCCTATAACTGACTAATAAACATCGGATAAATACTCGTATAAGATAACAATTATGTTCAGAGGCAAATAAAAACGTTTAAAATAGTAGCCCACCAGCATCGGTAACAGATTCACGGACATACAATAATGTAATATAAATGGAATAATATACCTACTTGTATACGACGATCATACTTAGGTAAATTATATAGACCCGTTTCATCTGATTATTTTGCGTATACTTACTTCAGAAAATTCAAATTCGAATTCTATATCTAGCTAGATAAACGCCGGGTGAAAAGTTTCTGCCGGCGGGAATGTATTGTGTTTTGTTTTCGTCGTGTTTGATGAGAGGGGTAGGTAAGGGTTGCGCGGGTGAAATTTGATTTTTTGCTAGCTTTATGCGCCCTCAAATTATTGACGTTTGAAGTTTTGGCAATGACAAATTCGGAAAATAAAATCCTTGTGGCTTGAGTCTTGTTATTGGGCCTAAAACGTAGTAGACGGCCCCACGGAACCGCCATTTTCGTATGTTCAACCTTCTGCCGAACACCCTGTATATTCAATTATCTGGGCTGAAAACATCATAATGTGACCAGCGGTCGATGTTCTATTTCATGAAATACAAACATTTCATGAAATGGCTGAACATTTCACGAAATGATCACTTCTAACATCGACACGACATATACAGGCAGATATGCTGAAAACGTAGAACTTAAAAATCATTGTCCGTGAATTTAATGCACGTAAAAGTCAAGTCCCATTTCAATAAATAAATAAAATAATGGTTTTTATTGTAATACCTACTCCATGTATCTCTTTCGTCGGTCGTACATATTCTAATGATCTATATCGTTGCTATAAATACGTTAAAAAAAAACTAAAGACCGATAGTAGTTAACCGATAGGATAGGGGGGCCCACAGGCATGGATTGCTTAGGGCATCAAGTAGTCTTAATCCGGCACTGCCTATAATGCAATAAAGGGTGGATAGTATGACCACACTGTATGTTGCATTCAGGACAGTTTTAATGTTAAACAGTTATCTCATCGTCCAAATGTTACCTAGTTGTGTCTCGATTCGGGGACTGGAATACAAGAATAGCTCATTTCATGATGAAAGGATTAGAAAATTAGTGAGCCTGACATCTAACTAAATTAGATAAACAAAACAATCAAAAAAATACAATAGACAACGTATATTTAGTAACCTAATCCGCTTAACTGTTCTTAAAGAATCATAAAGAACCCTGTAAGAAATCGACACGTGTTTCACCTCTCAACGAGGCATCCTTAGGATGATGATTGACTTGTTGCGAACCCAGACACGACGTGTTGCCACGTTAAGCGCCGAAAGCAGTGAACAGTGATTAGGTTACTAAATATACGTCGTCTATTGTATTTTATAATAGATTTCCGCAAAGTCACGCCTGAGTCAATTAACAATCTCAAAAACAATAAAAGCAATCAAGTGAAAAAAAAAACAAACCATTATTTATACTTATCTAATTATATTCCATCCATCTTGTCATAAACATTCACGTCATACTTCGGTGTTGATGTTAGAAGAGCATTGAGCATAGCATAAAGAGGGCCCGCTAGTTTAATAGCCAGTTGATTTTACTAACAAATCTTAGTCTCCAATAAGATTCAGCAGCGAGCGTCCTCATGTGATCATGAAAAGTTAGTCTCGGGTCGAATAGTACTCCGAGATCTTCCACAGAAAGAACACGGGCTATCGGTTCCTCTCCCAAGAAGTATTGTACTATGCCTAGGATAACGTGCACGACTAAAAGACATCCCGAACACTGCATTCTATGTTCTATGTTATGGGGTTTGGTTTCCGCACTTATCCTTCAGTAGACCATTGTGCGTGGGCCATAGCGGCCGTTGGTGGTTATTCCAACCAGCCCACCTCCCTCCAGAAGTTGATTAAATCTCCTGGTATGTTCAGAACATCTGCGTAAGATCTGGGTGTCCCGAGGGTCTCTGTTCTAATCTGGGTGACGCCTGTGCATTCAAAAAGCACGTGCGCGGCGGTTTCCTCAGCCTCCTTGCACGCCCTGCACAGAGGACTGTCCGTTATGCCCATTGTGTGGAGCAGTAGCCCGTGATGGTCCCCGTCATCAGGCGCAGGCCATTCCTATCCAGGCGTAGTAAACGTCGGGTTAGCCCGGTATCCAAGGATGGCATGGCTTCCTTGGACTGCCTGCAGCCCGGTGTCGAGGTCCACCAGTGCTCCGCTTGAGTGTGGGTGAAGTCCTGTAGCCACCTTCGTATCTGGGTGAAAGGGATGGGTATGATAGGCTCGGGTCCACAGACTGCTGTGCTGGATCCTTGTCTAGCAAGTTCATCAGCTGCGTCGTTACCTAGCGAACACTGCATTTGTTAATGTTTAAAACTAACTCGTTGTCTTTGCTGCATTGAAAGACAGCATTTATTATATTCATTTATTTCGTATTCCAAATACAGCCTTAAAGTTGTTAGTAACACAGAAATGCTTATGAGAAACTAATGTTCATAATGACAAGACAAGACACTTTAAAAACTAAATACAAAATACGAACATAACACTATCGGAAACTCCGATACCCGTGCGCGTGTTTACTTAGTCGTATCCAGCGCCCAAGCATCGGAGTTCCCGGCCGGTCCGACAAAACACTCAGGATGCTGTTGGTACTAGCACGCATGCGCGTTAAAACGGAAGTGCAACGCTTGCGCATGACTGCAACGAAGCTGTCTACGTAGGCCACAGCAAACAAGCCACAGGCATGCAGCAAACATCCCATCAGCATCCTAAATGCATTGTTGAATTGCATTCTAAGGGCACTGTACGCCCTCTGCAATTAGTCAACCTCTTAATGTCCTCCTCTAAAGTTTCTGAATCAGCTTTGAAAAGTAGATGTATAAAATGTAGGCTAATTAAGTCCCACAGCGATCTTTTGATAATAAATCTTGAATCCTAACTATCCTAATCCTAACTAATAATATTATAAATGCGAAAGTGAGTTTGTTTGTTACGCTTTCACGTTAAAACGGCTGAACAGACTTGGATGAAAATTGGCTCATAGGTAGATTAGGACCTGGATTAAGACAAAGGACTTTTTATCCCGATATTCCCGCGGGATCGAGACTTATGCGGGTGAAACCGCGGGGCGCAGCTAGTAATATTATAAATGCAAAAGTGAGTTTGTTTGCTTGATATGCTTTCACGCTAAAATGGCTCAACGGATTTGGATAAATTTGACAGATAGGTATCCGGGCACCTGGAAAAGGACATAGGCTACTTTTCATCCTGTATCGCAGACGGAGTTGCGAACAATAGCTAGCCAGTAATAACCCAGTCACTCAGTTTTGATGTGAAACATCTATAGCCGCACGTAAAACCGATTTCTGGCGTGGCGACGCATGCCGTGGCGACGCGTCGCCACGCTATATGATGGTATATATATACAGTCTATATGCAGTAGTGTGTACGGTGTGGCGACGCGTCGCCATGCGCAATCGACTGTGCGATTAGTTAATTATTATCGTTATTAACGATTATATATATAGATTATATTATATTAATTATTATTAACGATTTTTTTTATGACATATTTAGTTCCTATCACAATATGTTCTTTTCTGCATATTACTTTTACAAAATAATGTCGATGTTTCACATCTGCCAGGCGTCCCGTGACGGCTCACATTTTTTTTTATCCTTTTATTAAAAAAAAATGCATAAGTACGTACTTTCTTGTTACCCTACTGCTTGCTTTCTATTCCGACGTCCCAGGTGTCAGTAACGAATGAGTTCCATTGTATCACTGTCAGTCACTAACTAGTGTTATTTATTTATCTTAGTGCTATGACACTATTGTGGTACTAAAAGTGCTTTAGACAATAAAGTTGTTTGTGTGTGATTAATAGTAGTTACCTAAATACTAAGTAGGTAAGTACAAATCATTCCTAGGCAGCTAGTCGCGCTACCAAGTCAAATAATGCAGTAAAAAAAAATGTTTACACTGACGTTATTCATGACTTAACTCTCCACAGTGATAATTAGTAATTAGTTAATTACTTAAATCAGCTAATTATAAGAGATGCAACAAATAGTGATTTGGCCGAATATTGAATATTCGGCGGTGCTCTGAGCTGAATACCGAATATTCAGCCGCCGAATTTTCGGCGGAAGATTCAGTGTATTTCATGCGAACAGGGTTACAAAACGTCTTGGTGTGGTGCCTGTAGGGGTGAAGTGGCGTATTTGGCTGATCGTCTTCACATATGATTTTATAATATAATTATAATGTATACAAAACTATTGTAAAAAAAAATTAAAAGACTTTTTCTTTTGAGGTTGAGTTTCTTGCCCATTCTTCTCCATACGAAAAAACCTCTTGGAAAGGGCGATTGTTTTTTTTTTTTTTTGTATATGTTGACGTTCAAAAGTGCCTTTTATGTGCCTATTTGAAATAAATGATTGACTTTGACTTCATTAGCCGGCAAGTCGTGTCGTGATTTATGTTATCGCAGATAAAAATTAAGTCATATTGTCTAATATGGTTTCAGTTGCGTATGGCAGTTCTTTATAACTGGTGTCAACGAACTCAAAGTACCCAAAGCTTTGTTAAAGAATTCCTTTCGCCACCTTGTTGCAGTAGTGAATATACGTACAGTGAAAGACTAGAAGCAGGTATTGTGTACGAAAAAAAGCGCAATCGTATGTTACCAACAAATGCCGTAAACTTGTTGTTATTCACCATCTGCCTTAGATTATATAAAAAAAATTGAAACACTACCCTCCTCAATAAATAAGTGATTCTTTGATAAATCAATATATTTTGGATAAAATTTCGCTTTTATTTCCTTTTATTAGATATTCGGTATTCGGCCGAATACTACCTACTATTCGTCCGAATACCAAATATTGCAAATATGGCCGAATTGGTCAAATACCGAATAGTTGCCGAATATTCGTTGCATCTCTAATTACATTCGATCTATTAAAAAAAAATAACTATGCAATACCTAACAGAGATCGGAATAGGTAGAGTATATTTGCCTAAACGTCAAGGATGTAAGTAACATAGAGTTGATAATACCGGCTTCTGAATTCCCGGAATAATAATCCAGAAAACAATATTTTGATTTTAAAGACTGGCCGTGTAGTTTCTCGTCCGTTTTTTTCCATAGGTAGCAACTACGCTTTGAAATGGGCAACTAGCTTCGTCTTTCTGACAATAGGGAGGAAGACTGATATTTTTTTTTAGTTCTTCTTTGAGATTATAAAAAAATATTGGACACGTATTTTTTTCTTTTTGTACGTAATCTAAAGATTACGGCGATACATTGAGGTAAAATGTGCCATGACGTCACGAGTATGTAGATTTTACACATACTAGTGACGTAAGTAAGATAAAACGCATTTTAGGTTGGGGAGTGGGGGTCGTCCCCACTCCCTAACCTAAAATGCGTCTTTAAAATCAAAATATTGTTTTCTGGATTATTATTCCGGGAATTCAGAAGCCGGTATTATCAACTCTATGTTACTTACATCCTTGACGTTTAGGCAAATATACTCTACCTATTCCGATCTCTGCATAACAGTTAAAAACAAAGTTTAAGTATCTAATTTAGATAAAATGATTATGGCTATCATTCAAATAAACAGGCTCGTAAAATATAGTGGCCAGTAGGTTTACGAGAGCTATGAAAGACTGCATAGCCTTTAAAAATGGCCATCGATCTTCTGAAGATTTGTATTTTATAGGGTTACAAGCCGCGTGCGTAATGGTATTTCCCATCGTAAAAAAATATTAATTTAGATACATACAAAAATGTTAACACATTTAGGAGACTTTTTTTTAATTTTGGTCAAATTTCATCCAAATCCGTTGAGCCGTTTCAGCGTGAAAACTTATCAAACAAACAAACTCACTTTTGCATTTAAATTATTTATATTTACTTTTGTTGTTGCCCGCGACTTCGTATGCGACACAGGATGAAAAGTAGCCTATGTTCAGCTCCAGGTCATGGTCTACTCATGTGCCTAAGTCCATCCAAATTCATTCAGCCGTTTTAGCGTGAAAGCGTAACAAACAAATAAATAAACAAACTCATTTTCGGATTTATATTATTAGTTAGGAAGTTAGGATTAGGATTATAGTTATAGTTAATATTAGGTTATAGGGCGTAATTTTTTTTTTTAAAAAGGTCGTTCTCTGCTGTCATTATGGTCTAGGTAACTAAAAATCAGAGTTTAATTTCCTATCAGTGAAAGAATTTTGTAATCAGAGATACCTTGTAATAAAACAAATTTACCTTTTTATAATATTTGTTTAGACAGATAAGAAGAATACCTATGTGACTTACGCCTACGAGAGATATCGGTAAAATAAAATATAACCAAGTTTATAAAAAAAACAGAAAACACTAGTGCATAATGGAACCTAACATGAACACAATAAGGACGCTATTTGAATGTTAACTTCAGTGTGAGTAGAATTATGGTGCTGGACTTCAACGTTGTCGGTGCTTCGATGCACATCACTCGATACAGCAGCTTCAAAAGAAGGGTGAGTTCTTGATCATGTTCGTAGAAAAATTGCTAGTTTTGCAATCCATAGGTCAGTAGTTATAGGAAAATGTATTTATTTATTATTCCGAACACAACTAGCATTACATGTAAACAATATTTTTTCCATTACAGCTTATCATATGTAAAGTAATTTTCTGAACACGTAAATAAATCCACTCTTTCCGCGATCTCGTTAAATGCAAGGCGCGCGTTTAAGGCAGGGCTCGGAAACGTTATTTTAAATAACGTTTTTAAAACGTTTCTAACAGTTCTTTGAACAACATTATGTTCGGAACGAAAACGAAATGAGAACGTTTATTCCGCAAAACAAAAACCGGTCTATTCTACAGGACGCAGCCGCACACGGGGCGTGCGCCGACAAGCATGAACTTGTTTAGTTAAATTATACCTTATAATCCTTTCATTACATCTTTGATTCCAATGCGCTTGCCGTAAGGGTTGTGTTGCGAGTTTCCTATCGATCAACACAAAAATCTAAAAAAGAACGGTTTAAAACGTTTTATTAACCGAGAACGATTTAAATTTTGTCCTCCTTCAAAAACGTTTTTATAACGTTCCGTTCGATCGTAACCAAAACAAATCGTTTCTTAGGTTTTTAAGACGAAACCGTTTCAAAAAATATACCGTTATCCGAGCCCTGGTTTAAGGTGCTTTACCCAGCAGGTTGGTCCGGCCGCGAAGCACCGCCTGTAACATCGGTCTCAGTCGCCGCGACACGTAGTTATCCGGCGTTTAGATACACACATCCTTTAGTACACCCAGGTTAGAGATCTTTCCACGCAATAACTTAAATACTGATGACAGTACGGTCATTAATTCATTATACATTCTAGAGATAATGAAATATATGAAAGTGATATTAACAATACTATCACATCAATAATCAACTGGTTAAATGATAACAATTTAAAAATTAACCTTGATAAGACAAAAGTTATGTTTTTCAGCCAACGCGTAGCCGCACCAAAAATTTACGTCTACTATCAAGGGACAATACTACACAAACTAGACTCAACAAAATGTTTAGGGGTGACAATTGTTAATAATCTTAATTGGAAAGCGCATACAGAAGATTTATATAAGAAAATTAGTTCTTCGGCTTACGCACTCTATAAACTAGCACCCATTATAAGTATAGATACACTTCTTGCAGCTTATCATGGCATATTTGGCTCAATGATAAGATATGGTGTTATATTCTGGGGAAACTCGACCAATAAAGAAACCATTTTTAAATCCCATAAAAGGTGCATTAGGGCCATGTTTGGTCTAAAGATGACCGAAAGCTGTAAACCATCTTTCATTAAGCATAAAATATTAAGTATTCCGTCTCTGTTTATGTATGAAGCTGCTAATTTCGTCAAAACTAATCCTACGTTGTTTAGCAAACAAGCGGACGTTAGCATTCGTAGTCGTCGGGTTAAGGATGAATTATGTATCTATAATAAGGTCAAGCACGGCTTTGGTGCATAACAGCATATTCTGTTTGGCCCCTAAAATTTATACAAGCTCCCAACACCTCAGAAACAGCTGCCCACTAGGTTGTGTAAGTTGCATTTAAAAAAAAATCTTATAGCCAAATGCTACTACAGCTTATTAGAGTTTCTAAATGAACGAAATTAAGTAAATTGTGACACTTCTCCTTGTCTACTAATGGTTAATGAACTGCTTTATGTTAGTTAGTTAAGCTGTTTCTAAACTGTTGTATTGATAATGTAGATAGGCAAAATAAAAATAAGTTCTGTGTTTTGTATTATATATAATTATGTTATAATTTTTTAGTATCAATGACATCCATGAATATTTGTACGCCTTCTGGTATAGCATAGCGCGCTTGTAATTTTTTTATAACAACTATTTTATTTTACCTATGTTAACAAATGATTATGATTAAATATATAACTATATTATGTAACAAGTGCCAAATCCGTTCTTGTTTCCAGCTTGTTGTACCCAACCTACCTAACACAAATAGGGTTGGGTAGATAGACAGTGGATAGAAAGGATGGGATCCATAAAGTTTCATGTACAGGTATCGTGTGAATGTATTCTGTATGCGCTCCAGCATTAGGACATATTTGGTTTCATGTGGAGCTCATACAGCCGCAATGAACTCTAATTGCGGTCTTACGAGTGCGTTATACAAGGCGGCTATAGCTTTTAAATTCCTCAAGTCTACTGTCCTACGAAGTATGAAACCTGTTACTATTAGAAGAAAAGTCTCCTGAGTGCGGCTGTTACAGCCGCACTCAGAAAGGTTCATTAAATTAGTCCTAATTCGTACTTAACTAATTAGCATTAAATCCGTTAATCAACGGTACATCCCAGAGACATAATTTAAGGGTTCATTAACTAATGACAGTTTTAAGTATCCGTAGGGTGAAGCATCTTATCGATTGCATATCGATAAAGCATTTGTGTAGCCAAATTTTAAAAGAGTTGATATTAATTAACAAAAATTAAAAAAATTATGACAGGCAGTTCTTTTACTGTAAGTTTTTACTAAATTCAAAGCGAAACATTCATTTCATTTAAATAAAATAAAGCGATTACGACCTTTTTTCTATGGCATCACTGCTAACTGTCGATGTCAAACCGGGGAATTTAATTTTCGATTATTGTTTGTGTTTAATTGGGTATTAATTTATTGACATACGGTTTTTTTTATTTATATTTGCATTTTTTTTTTAATGCTACATAATGGGTATTTTCTGATTTAAATTAAATTGCATGTACTCTGATAATAATATTTGTACATCTAATACTTATGTTTCATGCTGGATTATACTCAAACACAATGTGAAAAAAAAAATGGTATTTGTTTTATTTACATATTTTGTCTACATCTTCATTTATATTGTTCATGGAATTCATGAATTGAATCTTTTGTTAAGGGATCAGAATTAAACTCGTAAATAATGCCTCAGTCCTATCTTATCTATATCTTCTGACATAGTCTACAAACTCAAAAAAGTCTGCCAAACCAGTCATTATTTGTTTTAAATAACCGCTTAATGTGAAAGCGAATTCACCGGTAAAAATAAAAATATAACCCCAAAGGTAAATGTCTAAATCAATCGTTAAAAAGTTAAGTAAAGGTTTTGCTATACTTAACTTTAATTGTCATTAAGGGACGCTAATGAACCCTTAACTGACTCTGAGGGTGAACTTTTTTAAATTTTTACTAAGGGGCGCCCTAAGTAACCATTAGGCGTCTCTGAGTGTGGCAGTAAGGAACCACGTCGTTAATTTTAAGTTAGTAAAAACATGGTTGCACACGAGATGTAAGATGTAACAAGCTCGTTGGTCACCGCCACCTGCATTCATTTGCAATAGATATGAACCAGAGGCATGATAAGATAAGATATATTTATTTGCTCAAACATGTGTAGGTACACATACAGAAATAAAAAAAGGGGCAATGGTCAATCAGGTCATACATCAATTTTCTTAAATATCTTTAAACGTATTAAAAAAAAATCACTTCCTAGCAACAAGCCCTTTCATTTATATATCACACGGTACAGTTCGCAAAACTTTCTTTTTTTAATTTGCCGCTAAAAGTGACACCCATATTCAAAATTCATTTATTTAAGTTACACGTCCGTGTTTTACATATATGTACCAAATTTCAACTTAATTGGTATATTAGAGTCGGAGCAAATTAGCTGTGACAGACGGATAGACATACAGACACACGAGTGATCCCGTAAAGGTTCCTTTTTTCCTTTTGAGGTACAGAACCCTAAAAAACAAGATAATGACACCATACTCAGCGGTGATTGCAAAAATGTGTAGGTATATTCTACTCGCGTTTTCTCCAAAATTACTGAGAAAACATTATAGTTTTTAGACTTTAATTGATAGAAATCTGACATTCGCAGGACTTTAAATTCAGATTGAATAGTCATTTATTCAAACTAGGCTGAGAATCAGCCCTTTTCGAACGTCAAAATTACATAAGACAGTCCCTCAAAACCCACCCTTCACCACTTCCTAGTGCTTAAGCTGGGAAGAAGAAGTGGCGCAACAATCTCTCCAGCAGCACAGCTGTATGTTTAGTTACAAAAACTTGATTCTATACAATATCACTTATGCAAAATAACAATTACATTACGCAACATAAAACATTAAATTAAATTATTTGGTCTAAGTCAGCTAGCACACGCCAATAAACCAACAAAAAACATCGAAATCTATACTCAACATCGTTAATAATTAGTCGTTTTTAAGTCCGGATTTATCAGGTTTCAATGAGCATTAAATACAGTGCCATGGTAAATAAAATCTTCCTTTGTTACGTCATAATCTGGTGAAGTGAGTATGTACCTACAGCAGCACAGGTGGTTACTTTATTTATCAGTGCTTTTACACGAAATCAAATCAAATCAAATCAAATCTTTTTATTGTGGGCATAGGTAATACAGACAGATGTTAGATAAATACGATGATGATGATGTTGATGTTACACGAGCCACTAAATTGCGCAATTCTTGGCAATTTCTATACAATCTTGGAATTGCTGTAAATTGCAGCAATTTAACTTTAATTATATATAAAATTAATTTAAACAGCGTAAGATCTGTCCATCTGTTGGTGCATCTGCGTTTTAATTCCGTGTCGTGACGACTGGACGCGGGACTACCTGTGTATATTATATTGTTCTATAGCCCGGCCTCAATCCAGACAATGTAGAGGAAAACTGTTGTTCTTGTTTACTTACGTCGAACCCCTAGAGGCGCATGCGTGACCCTGAGATAATATCGTTATCACGTTGTCTAGGTCTACACGTATTCGCGTGTCTGGTTCCTGTAACGAAGGTTTTTTTCATTCTAGAAGCAACTTATTCTCTAAATCTAATGAATACTTTTTGTAAAAGTACTTACCTAGCACGGACTAGAATAAAGTATGTCACCTATTGACTTGATAGGTACCTAGCGACATAAATTATGTACCTACTTACGAAGTGAAAACGATATTGTAGGTACAAGTATAGAACCAAGTCGGCTATACGAAATGATCTCTTAAACATACCTACATAATTATATAACTATACATTCGGTTTGTAGAAAAGTTATGTACGTCTACATTGTATAACTTATACTTTACTAAGTTACTATAGATGTATTTATAATGCAAACTGAATCAACAATGTAGGACTACCGACCACACATGAGAGTACAAAGTTCTAAGTATAAACTTCGTACACTTAACTTATAAACGTCTTCATTATTTTGTTGAACTTTGAAATATGCATCAGTTCAAACAAACAAGACAAAATCCATTATGAATTCATCAAGGTAATCAAACATCTAAGTATGCGTATACTCAAGCGAGATCTCTATCGAAAATCGCCAAAAATATCTCCGTTCGGTTCGTTAATCAGCGATTTTACGCTTTGAGCTTTAGTCCACGTTACTTTATCGAGCGAAAACGACGGCTCACGATGCACGCCAACGCGTTGAATCGCTTCTACTGCGACCATTGTTACTAACCGGTAACGACCACGATATCTCAACGCCCTTACAAAACTTGAAATATCCGCATTTAACAACATACATTACTGTTAAACAACGCGAGTGAAATGTGGAAGTGAGATGTCAGCGTGCAATGGTTGGTAAGGAGTCGGTTGTGATGGAAATGTGGCAGACGAAACAGCGGATTAAAACCGGCGAGGCGTGTCGCAACGAGAGGGGAGCGAGGCGTCGAGCGAAGAGGACAGCGATACATCGGAGCGGGCGACGGAGCGAAGCGGACACAACCGACGGGCGCACGGGAAGGGCGCGGGCGGCCGGCGTCAGTTCCGCGCCGCGCCTCGCTCGCATCGCCCGTCCTCGCTGCCGCTCCCGCCTGCGCGCCCGCTCCACAATGAAGTCGAAAGTCAAAGGTGCAAGAACCAAGAACATGGACAAGTTAATAGCAGCTGTTCAGGCACGCGAATGTTTATGGGACAAGAGCTATAGAGGACATCGGAATCGGTTTAAGTTGGAACGGTATTGGAACGAGGTGGCGGCCGAAGTTGGGACGACCAGTGAGTATTGAGTAGCGTTTTGCGTTTCACTCGCTGAAGGTTAATGGCCGAGCGAGCGGGCTAGTCGGCACACTATTGATAATGTTCGTTTGTTTGGTTTCGCGTCACACTGCGCATTTAGCAGATGGCCGCGATGGATGGTTGAGGCGGGAATACATTTGATGCAACGACGGCCATTAATCTTGTTGTAATTATAAGTTGGTCTGGTATTGCTATTAATTTTAGTATGTTTGATGGGTACTTTAGTTTGAGTAAGTATGTAGTAGGATTGGGATGTCGTAAGCACCTTAGTAACTTTTAATAAGAACGTAATAAGACGACCTTGGCCTAGAAGGAAAATCTTTTCAAGTTTAAGGTCAATGCAATATCAGCTTGATATCAGTCACCTTGTTTATTTCATTCATTGACAACAAACTAACAACTAACTTATCTGATTCCAAAATCATATGAGTGCGATAAGATCCTTTGTTGAAATAGGAGTTACTTGGAGCAGAACAGAAATCAAGATTAGTTACATTCGGTTCAATACGGAACATTACGGGACACTAAAGTAATGCTATAATGCCAAAAATTTTATAGAAAAATGTGGACTTTAACTAGAATAAGTTAGCTATATAAAACAATAGAAAAAACACTTACAAAACATTGACCTGCTAACTCAAAATTCCAGGTTTGAACTGCCGTAAGAAATGGAAGAATCTCAAAGATCAATGCCGAAAGGAAATGAAGAAGAACCCAACAGAATCCGAATGGCCCCACTTTCAGAAGCTCAAGTTTATTCACCATCAATTTATGGCAGAGGATGAAGAAGGGGATGAAGACACTACAGATGAGGTCTTTAACTCCCTGGATGAGTCCATCAAACGGCCGAAGTTAGGATATACGATGAGGAAGAAGCTTCTTATGAATAAAAGGAGGACCATCGATGTGGATATGAACAAGTTGATAGACCTCGTTCGAGTAAGGGAGATCATTTGGAATAGGTCATTGAAGGGACACCACAATTGGTACAAACTTGATGAGAGCTGGAAGGAAATTGCTCAGGAGTTGGATTGTACACGTAAGTTTTGTTTTCTTCTAATATTTTTAAGACCTAGATCTTAGAATTCAGAGCTAGTTGTATTTAGCCAGCGAGTGTAATGCATGCTTGAAATGAAGACCTATGAATTTTCCCGAAAAATTACGTTTTCTTGAATCAAAAGTCCTATTTTTACATAAAACTGCTCGGACTAAATTATACATGTGTAAAGTCAACTGCAAAAGTCAATGAGGTTCACTGTTGTGCAATGAAACAACTATTTAATGCAACAATAACAAAAGCATTACAAAATATAAAATATTACAAACTAGCTGACCCGACAGACGTTGTCCTGTCCAAATTTTAATAATTCATTCAAAAATCCCATGGAAAGAAGGACGTCCAGTCTTTCCGGGAAACTTTTCAGATTTTTCTTTCCATAAAAACCTTATTCAGACTACACATTACGAATATTTTATAGAACAAAAAATAACCAAATCGGTCCAGCTATTGTCGAGTGAGGCGCCTACCAACGAACACCATTTAATTTTTATTGATGAGGTGTAATATGCATACAAGAGCAGATTAAAGATAAAGATAACCCTTTTCAAATTGAAGCCTGTTGAACTAAAACTTTTTTAATATTCAACAACCAGTTTCACTAAGAACCCATTCAATAGCGGGGCTCAAAATGGTAGCTTACCGAACGTCACAAAAATAATTACGGTATTGCCGTCAAGTTTGGCTATTAAAATGTTATTAATGGATATTATTTGCGAAACAATTCATTTGAAAACTGTATTGATTTTCCCTTTTCCGCATGAAATCGTAGATGTCAGCTTCTAGCTCAAATACTATAATATTTCTAGCTGAACAGACAGCTGTGCTGCTGGGGAGTTTGTTGCGCCACTTCTTCTTCCCAGCTAACGCACTAGGAAGTGGTGAAGGGTGGGCGTTTTGGGGGACTGTCTTATGTAATTTTGACGTTCGAAAAGTGCTGATTCTCAGCCTAGTTTGAATAAATGGCTTTTGATTTTGAATGTTGGAAATGATACGAGTGTTCCATGTTCCTATATCCAAACGTCTTTGTTTGTAGTCTTATAATAAAGGTTATGAGTTTGACAAAGCGTGTCATTATACCAGGGTTGATAAAAATCATGACTTTTATAAAAAAATCAAAATAATCGGATTTATTTGATTTAAATCGGATTTTTTTGATTATTTCTGTCACACATGTCTCTAAATGTTTTTTTCATTCTCGGTACTAAGCCCATTAATTCCTTCTTACAACGTTTACACACCGCTTTGTTAAACTTGCCGCAAGTGGACTTTTTTTCATCCATATAAACCCAAACAGCATCTTTTTTCATTAATCAATCACGAATGACCGCGCCAAAGACTAGACGGACGGATTCAGTCACGAGTTAAAACGGAGAATCTCCGAACGGTGTAGTTAAACAGCATTGGACACGTGTGTGCGCGCCGTAGTTTATGTCGGGGGAAGTCCCTTGACACATTTTGGCTGATTTGGTCGAAGTAAAACAATTTAGATTTAAATCATTGATTTTTATAAAAAAATCACTTGATTTTAATCGCGATTTAAATCACTGATTTTAATCAAGTGATTTAAATCATATCAACCCTGCATTATACATTTTAATAATGACTATATCACATTGAAGTTTGCCTTGATGATACTAATGTCACATCTATAAATTTTTAGGTGACGAAGCCAGACTTAAATGGAAGTACCTACGAGACCAAGCGAGGAAGGAAGTAAGAAAGCCAATGGGATCTGACTGGGAGTACCTCCCTAAATTGCAGTTCCTCACCAACCAGTTCAATGATTACGAAGGCAATGAGATACCAGACGACCAGTATAATCAAGACTATGATGCTGATCAGGGCAGCAGCTACTACAATATAGAACCTACAAATGAGGTTAGTGTCAAAGAGGATGACTTTGACGAATTTGACACAAAGCCAATCATAATGGAGACTGATTTTTACGATGATGATGATGACGCTCAGAAAAGCGCCACTGCTGAATCTAGTGAGCCAACAAAAGATGAAGATATAGGTTTCTTCAATAGCCTACTGCCTCATGTAAAGAAGTTAGGACCAGCCAAAAAGCTGATGTTGAGAATGAAAATCCAGGAACTGGTGTATAACACAGTCTATAACGAAACTTAGTTTTAGATACAGATACTTATTCAGAAAAATGAGGATTTAAGGATATCTATCCGACTCGTAGAGGATGGTCATGGAGTTAATTTGTCTATAAAGAACTTCGATGATATTGTTACCAAAGCCTGAAAGCAATAGCAGACACAGAATTAGTATACATAATAGAGTTTTGTGCATTGTCCAAATTGTATAGTCCATACTATACAATTTGTACCTTTTTTTTATTATGGTGGGACCTGTGTCCATAGTGTAGTGAAGTATTGAGTGTCTATAATGCGGATCTAGATTGGATCTATGACATATGATTATTTAAAAACATGATTGTCAGAAATATTGCAGACTGAATTTTTATTTTTCTGAGTAAGTAATGTTATTCTTATTTGGGAAATATTAAGTGCTATTTCAGTTCATGGTTTGTTGTGTATTACTATAGTATATTAAGATTAGTCTTAGAAGATATTATTATATAATTATTTGTAATTATTGAATCGGCAGATGCTGGTATTGATTGGTTGATTATCATAGGTATAGGGTATCTTTATATTTTGTATATAGCTATCCTAGTATTGGGTTATCAAGCACTTCTTCTATAAGTTATTGGGTAAGATTGGAAAATGATCTCTATTTATTTGGGAAAGGAGTACAAACATGTGATTTGAAGACTAAACAAGAAAGAAAAAAGGAGAAATAAATAATACAGAGGGAGGTTTTGAAAGGTGATTGCAGGTCCATAACCGGAAATATATGAAATTGAGAAAATGGTTTAGATACTGCATTGCCATCACAAAACTGGACTCAAAATTCGTTCTTAATTTTGTCAATGACGATTAAAATTAAGAACTGTAGTGAGACTTTGTTTTGAATGACATAAATGTAAAGATTTATTTATAGGATTAGTCAAAGCCTTATATACGAACATAAATTCGAGATTGTAATCATTTCTAAACGAAACACTCTTCGTATTAAAGGTAATCCATGTAAAGCAGGCGAAGTAAATAAAAACTTTCAAGTAGTATCGCATACGATGTAACACCAAAAGTATACAATAATCACTTAGATATAATCAGAAGTAAACTAGAATATAATATTTTCATATTTTGCTTTGGCAATGGAGATGCCATGTCATGCTCAATCTCCAGTTGAAATTACTTTAGAACTGTTTTAGTTCGCACAATAAAGGAGTGTAGTCTCTCCCTTTGATTTATGCTGTGTTTATATTCTATGGTCTAAGCCTCTAAGGTCATGAATATTCATCTTGAAGATTGGGTATGAGGTGCAGACTTCTAAAGAACCTTAGGATTTATCCACACGACCACTTTTGGAGAGATACAAATTAGAACCAGTATTAGGATGTGTACTTTATGTTCGTTAATATGTGCATCTTATTTGTGCAGAATAAACCTTTTTGGTTTCTTTCTATTATGTGATGGTTTAATGATAAGTCCTGGTCCATTGTTATCCTCTTTCTTTAAAAGGCACTCATGTGTCAGGCCTACCTACAATTTTTTTTTTAAATTCCTTATTATTGACTGTTAATCATTCCAAAATGTTTTAAAGTTTCGTAGCTTTAATAGTGCTAAAGAATATTTATGTGCATAAATAAATACTTTGAGTTCTATGGTGTTTTGAATTTCATTTGGTATATACAAATAAGTAAAAAGGTGTGAAAAGACCGATGATATAATCCGTCGCCTACGCATTCTGTTCATGAAGTAAGTAAAACTCTACAAAAATAAATCAATCTGCCTAGCCTTTTCCCAACTATGTTGGGGTCGGCTTCCAGTCTAACCGGATGCAGCTGAATACCAGTATTTTACATGGAGCGACTGCCTATCTGACCTCCACAACCCAGTAACTGGGTAATATGATACCCCTTGGTAAGACTGGTGTCAGACTTTCGGGCTTCTGACGACTCGTAACGACTGTCAAAGATCCACGAATGACAGCCGGGACCAACGGCTTAACGTGCTTTCCGAGGCACGGAGGAGTCTCGGTATGTAAAGATGGTCACCCATCCACTGACCAACCCCGGCAAGCGACACACAAGTGGCACACTCTACAAAAATAATTGTAGGGAAACAACTTTTGTTTGTATGTCTTCTGGAGTGGAGACTTCGAATCGGCATACGTAAGGTAGGATGCCCTCAGGCTAGGTGGAGCGACGATCTTCGCAGGGTGGCTGGTAGCAGCTGGATGAGAGTTGCCGAGAATCGAGCTGAATGGCGTGCAATTGGAGAGGCCTATGTCCGGCAGTGAACTGCTGTAGGCTGATGATGATGAACTTTTATTTACAGTGTGATAAATCGCTGTTCACGGAAGGCCGCAATGTAACACACGCAAAACATTATGCACAGGGGTCACGAGTGTATTTAAAGCAATTATAAAAACTTGTTTTCGTATAAAACGTAAAAAAAGTCGGAACTTTGACTCACAATGAAGGGGAGAACAAGTGACATTCGGCTTCGTTAAGCCTCTTTTTACACCCGTTATAATTATGGCACAATATTGAACTTACTATCAGAATATACTGACTGACTATGTGTAAAGGTTATTAGGTACGAGTACAGCTAGGGTTGCCAGCTTTTTGTACAAGAAATACAGTATTTATTGTCAAAGTTGTAAAATAAACAGTATTTCGGAAAAATAAACAGTTTTTCCAAAAAAAGCACTACACAATGAAAAATAGGGAACTTTAATTTCGGAAGTCGGTGCCTTAGGTTTTGTATTTTCGTTTTTTGTACCGACGTCCGTTTTATTTTTAGGTATAGCTTTGGATATCAGTAAAGCAGTATATTCATATACTTTATTTTTGTTGAACAATAAACAGTATTTTAGAGTGAAAAACGGTATAATATTGTTTTTAACAGTATGGTTGGCAACCCCTAGTACAGCTCGTAGTTCTGGCTACAGTTAATTCTAGATTAACCTTTAAGTATATGAGGAAAATTGGCAGCATCTTCCCAGATAATCAATTTGATGTTTAGTGGAAGCACGGTCATGCTTAAGCTGTCCCTATTGAAATGAAGACCACCCAGCGAGTTCAGCAAGATTTCTGCTCCATGTAAATCCTATATGCGTCATAAACGGACGGTTTTACGTCACAGGCACACCAGTAGGTATGCCCTGATTTCAATCCACACCCGATATTATGCACATCCGTTCTAAACGTAAACACAATAAAACCTTATTCTCCGTACCACGAATTGATTCCATTTGCATTGTTATGTGTTCCATGACAAAATATCCGGTAAATAATTTCGTAATGACCTAAATTCAGATGTTTTTAGTTCATTACATCATTAGCCTTTGTTTTGACTTGAGCCTCGTTTCTTTTGTTATTTTTCATGGATTGTTAATGGTGGAAAATGTTTACGTTGCGCCTAAAACGCTTTTAGTCCATTGATAGGTAGGATATTTTGCAGCTTTTATAAAGATATCACGACTGTCTCCACCGAAATGGTCGGTTCCAAGGTCATACAAAGTCAAACTACGAGCTCCCTTTCACCGGCTTCATAAGGTTCATAACTCATTTGTTGGGCTTGGTATAACTTTTTATAACAAGCTACCCTCTTCTTTGGTAGATTTGCCTTTTAATGCGTTTAAAACGAAAGTAAAATCCAAGCTTTGTTCAAAGGCATACTATTCTATCAACGACTACTTAAATGATAAGAATAGTTGGTCGCTGTAATTAACTCAAGACAATGTTTATGTTCTTTCTCCAGCTTTGTTTATTTTATTTGACTATAAAAGTCAAATTATTTAAATACAATTTATTGTTGACATAATCTACTCATCACAATGTTTTTTTATGAGTTGTATTGCAATATGTGGTTAGCTAGTGACCTCGACAATTGATCATATTATTTATTGTTATTAGTAATTAACTGTTTGTTTATTTATTTTACCTCGATGGTCCTAGTTTATCATTTATAACTTCCAGTTACAACTATATGTAAGCGGGCACGCCCTTTATGCCTGGAGGCTTTTATTAAGATATTAAGTTCTGTTTACGTTTTGTTTTTTATTTCTGCCTGAGTATAGTTCTCGATGATTTTGTTTGGTATATTGGCGTGTGCTAGTTTATATATGGCTAATAATTTAAATTATGTTTTATGTTGCTTAAGTAAATTATTTTGAATACTATTATATAGAATCTTTTTTTTTGTTCTTTTAACTGAACAGACAGCTGTGCTGCTGGGGAGTTTGTTGCGCCACTTCTTCCCAGTTAACGCACTAGGAAGTGGTGAAGGGTGGGCGTTTTGGGGGACTGTCTTATGTAATTTTGACGTTCGAAAAGTGCTGATTCTCAGCCTAGTTTGAATAAATGACTTTTGATTTTGTTATTGGGTTTTTCTAACAGGAATCTCTCCATGGCAGCCCATCGTCTGGATTTGTGGCCGGTTGATGGCAATAGGCTCGCCCTCTATTACATGAGACTTAAACATAATTTGCGAAATGTGGGTGAACATAGGTGCACTTGGGTACTAACATTGAACACACTCCCGTAGTTCCGTGGAACTACTGTAGTATTATATACCGGCTTGACACTTCCCAAGGGCTGGTTTTTACGTCGTCCAGAGGCTAAGCATTGCCATACAACGTGGCAATGCCGCCAGTCTCTTGGGTACATTACCAGTCGACAGCGATGCGGATGATTTCGACGCCATATTTTAGTTCGTGAATAGTTTTAGTTAAGTTAGTATATCATTTTGTTATTTTTATTAATTAATTAGTTAAACGTTGTTATGTACACTTATATTTCTATCGCATTAAATAACAAACAGCATAATACGTATATCTTAAATCCGTGCTACTACTGAGACTTTCCTATTGAGAAAAGCCAATAACACTTTTCCTGAGACCTGGTGATCGACCTACAACCTCATCAGTCGCGACCTTGTGACCACTTCTCTTGTCCATACTAATTCCTATTCTAAATGCGAAAGAACCTTTTGAACGGATTTCTCACATTGGTAGACCATTCCATTCGTTCCCATTCAGACCTGAGTTAGATTAGGTGTTGGGAATCCAACACAACACCTTTCACGCGGTCTGCACGCGCAGGCATCGTGATCAGCGCGTCATCGGTACAGCTGAGGTGCGGCGCGACGGCGGCACGGCTCGGCACTCGCTTCCACGGACTCCACCACGCCGGACGATATTCCTCACTTATTTTATTGTTTGTCCGGGACAGTTTATTTTGTTATAAGCACGGCATTAAACCATTGCCTAAAATACAGTCCACTTCTTTCATTGCTCAACGCGCTAACATTAGGACTAAGGATATTTTTATTCCGGTATTACGTTTCCGTGGGATAATTTCCGACATCCAAGTGGGCGAAGCCGTGGACAAAACATAGTCTTTAATAACGTAAAAAATATTCGAAAAGCTAGGTTCCAAGATGTCTTTCTAATTATTTTAAGAAAATGCAGGTACGTACAATACGACACAACTTGGTTGTAGCATCGGCAAAATTCGTAAAACCTATCACCATCCGAACTGAGCAATCAATCTGCCTAGCCTTTTCCCAACTATGTTGGGGTCGGCTTCCAGTCTAACCGGATGCAGCTGAATACCAGTATTTTACATGGAGCGACTGCCTATCTGACCTCCACAACCCAGTAACTGGGTAATACGATACCCCTTGGTAAGACTGGTGTCAGACTTTCGGGCTTCTGACGACTCGTAACGACTGTCAAATATCCACGAATGACAGCCGGGACCAACGGCTTAACGTGCTTTCCGAGGCACCATCCGAACTGAGCGCGCCTTTAAAATCACCAATCTTTATTTCATTGCGATCTTTACGAAAACGCAATAGCTTGTAAGGTCATAAAACCAAATACATTCGTAAAAATGAAATGAAAGAATGTTGCTACATCTAAGTTGTGTGGTACTGAACCTATTTGCGTTAGAGATTTGTTGAACTAGTGGCGTGAATCTCTGCAGCAGTGAAAAAGAGAAAGGAGTACTTATGGATCGTAGTAGAAGGCGATCTGTAGTTTCTGCCTAATTCCTCGGGAAGACAGCGTGAATTTTTGTATGTATTGACATTCAACTGACTTATTGTAAATAAAATGCTTTATGTTCATAGTGTTTTCAGATTTGTTTTTTTTTTAATAGTTTATGATTTACTGATCCGTGTTCGCACTCGTTGTTAGGTGTTGTTATAGCCTGTTGGAAAAGTTTATAAAATAAACTACGGCGTGTTTATTTTCCTACATTTGATTGTTTACCTAAAATTGCATCTGTCTGTTTGCAAACGCACTAAACGTTTGAAGAATTAATCTGTTTTAATTAAGAATTAGACCAATGAGATTCTGAGTCATGGTTGATTAAACTCTCTCTTTTTTCCAAGCCTTATCACATTTAGTAGGTTGGTTAGTGGGTAGGTTGGTTAAAAAAATCTGTATAGTATAATCATAATATATTAATCAACTGAACGAGCATTGTTGTGCTAGTATGGCCAAATGAATATTATGGTGAATAAATGTAATGGAAAATGAAAAATATAGCAAATAAATTTATGGGTTAAAATTATTATGACACTTGATCGATTATGACCAACGAAATTAGTGAAAATGATTTTATGTAATTTCACCATTATGGCAACTGAAGCATTATTTCTAATGAAATTATGGCAAATACAAGTATGGTATATAAAATTATTGCATTTTAAATTATGGCAAACATTAGTAAACCTTAAATGAAATGAAATGAAATGAAATGAAATTTATTCGCAAGAATTGTAGTACATTACAGTTGGTGGGGTTGTTTAACAGTTTCTAAAACAATTCGCTAAAACTAGCATGCAAATTACATGAATTAAATAAATGTAATTATGTTAATAAAATTGGAACATACATTAAAGTTATTATATTTAAGATTATTAATGTCAATCATTTGTCAAATTATCATAGTATAATGTATCAGTGTGAGTCCTTAAAATGTAGGTACTCATTCACAGAATAGAATGATTTTTCTATAAGCCATTTGAATAATATTGTTTTGAACCGATTGATTGGCAGTTCCCTATATAATTTTGGTAATTTATTATATATCCTTATTGGAAAGCAACTTCTGTGATATAAGTGGCTTTTCATTGGAGGAATAATCAGTCTATCAGGATCTCTTGTGTTAAACGTAACAGTGTCTCCAAGACGTTGAAATAATTCGGAGTGCATTTTTACAAATTTACAGCAATTTAAATTACATACCGGGAACAGTTAATATTTTTAAAAAGAGGTTAACATGAAGTCAATGGTGGCACATCACAAAGAGCACGGATACATTGTTTTTGGGCTATAAATACCCTATTTATAAGAACAGAGTTCCCCCATAGCACAATACCGTATCTTATAGTAGAAGCTACATAACCATGATACGATAAGAGGGCTGTTTTTTGGTTAGCTATTTTACAAAGTCTCCACAAGGCAAAAGCGAAACGATTAATCTTTTTTGTAACATTTAAGCAGTGAGGTTTCCATGTGCAGCCACTGTCCACTGTTATACTTAATGCTACCCGTGCGAAGCTGGGGCGGGCAGCTAGTATGTTTTTTGTTTGTTTGTGGTTAGGTTGGTAGGTAGGTTGGTAGGTAATATATCAAATTAGTGTGAGGGTAGGGACCCCTTACCTTTATTTATTAGTAGAACTCAAGATAGATAGCAAGATTCGAGAAAAATCGAAAATTCATCACTTTTTAATTGGTGAGGGGCTTGTGGCTAAATGATCACAGCCGCTTGGGGCGGTCGAAGATTAAACTACGCTTGGCACGGTCGATCCTAGGATGGGTGATCATCGATTTGGTACCTACCAAATAATACAAATAATAACAATTAAATAAAAATTAAAAATTAAAGGGGCAAGAAACGAGTTTTTTTCGGCGTTTTTTGCTAAATGTTAACAAAAAATACAAAGCTAAATAACACATTAGGCTTAATAAACCAACCTACCAACATACCTAGGTTGGTAGGTTGGTAGGCTTTGTATTTTTTGTTACAAAAAAACTTTTTACAAAAAAATACCACCGACTTCCGAACTTCCGACTTTGTTGTTTGTGTTTATTTTAGAAGACGGTGGTTTTTTTTTGTAAAAGGTTTTTACTTCTTACTCTTTATTTCCTGTGGTTCTTATCCCACATAAATTCGATTACCACTACCTGCTATGTAAATAAGGGTGACAGGGACTTGGTTAAAACATCATCCACATAGATTAAGTGGAAAAAATAGGTATTATTTGAAGCTTACTCAAAAACTACCCAAGCAAAGTTAATAAAAAATATGGGACCACCTTTGAGGAACCTATGATCTACCAAACAAATAATAAACGTCAAAATCAATTAATAATTGGCGGAGTAATCGCGTAACAAATATACATAACAACAAAAAACTGTCGAATTGAGAACCTCCTCCTTTTTTGAAGTCGGTTTAAAAGTCAAAATGACCATTTGACTTTGTTAGACCATTAAAAGACACTTCTGAACGTCACAAATTACAAGGAAAACGAATACATACATTATAGTGTAGTAGAGTCCGTTCTTTTTTTTTTTTTTTTTTTGGGTGGGAAATCATCAAATGACTCCTCCCGCTCTGGGCAGAGCGAGAGGGAGTGTCAGACTTTTACTGACTAAAACCCACCCGTGTTCCTTCCGTTGCCTATGTGCTGGGGCCGCGATATCCCTTTCAGACAAACCCGCGACCCCAGCAGGCATTGGTCCTTCCGGACCCCGTCAGTTGTTGCTGACATCCCTTTGAGGCGCGCGTGGAACACAACGCGCCGTGGACCCGGGCCTGGTCCTTATCGGACGGCGAGCTGAGTGTAGTAGAGCCCTTATTTATATTTCTGGAACTTTTGTATATTTTTGCACTTTGTGAGTTATTTCGTATCAGTTAATGGAATCGTTTAAATCATTCATGATCCGTGGGAAAACATGCGTAGGCGCCGATGGCCGTCCGGGAAACGATACTATGCATGCGGAATAGTTAAATTACCCACCTATGTTAGATTGAGGAATCAGAAGCTATAGTTTTATTTATTTTTATGAAATTAACTGTGAGACGAGTTGGAAGGCTGAACTCACTCACGCCCTATAATAATTTGAATTATTTATTTCAATTTCTAAATAAATCAAACTTCTACCTCGCTAGCGCCACATATCACTAAATACTTTTAGCACTAAACACATTCAAAACATCGTTCTGTTTCTGTCAATCGTTTGAAGATGACAGAGACAGAATGATGATTTAAATATGTTTAGCGTTAATCGCATTTATGCTCAGTTCCTATTAAAAAAAAGGATCGTTTTGCTTACCAATGGTGGATGTTTTATTGCCAAACTGGGCATAATATAAATAGATTCGTAAGATAATTATAGCTGTGATCTGTGTGTGAGGACTTCGCTTCATTATTGGTAAAGATACAAGAGCCTTAAGTTAACCAATAACGGTCCGTAAATTATAGGAATCGGCGATTTGTGGTGCAAACGAGCCCTTGAGTGAGAACTAAATAACTCTATCTACTATCCACATCCTCTAATATATATTTTAAACTAGCTTTTGCCCGCGGCTTCGCCCGCGTGGATGTAAAAAAATATCCCACGGGTACGTACTATCGGGATTAATTAGATCATACCTAATATCCGAGGAAAAGTCGTTGATTCCTACCGCTGCGCCCGCGTTGTCGGCAACCATAATTATTTTGTCACGCGTAATTTTGAATCTGTGATATCTTTTAAAGTATTCATTTTAATTTTATGATGTCAAGGCATACATATATTATTCTAAATTAAATGCCCAATTTAAATAATATATTTTATTGGATAAGGATAAATAAAATACCGGTCAAAATTGCTTCGGAAATAACAATTAAATTTTTATGAAATTCTGAAAGATAAAAATGGTTACTGTAGGTCATCCTTAGAAGATAGACATATGCTGTCGCGTACTTTATTTTTGAACTTTTTAAGATATACAATTCTGTAAAAAAATAATTTGATGTATCTCTTACGGCTTACGCGGCGCACGCCAGTAAAGCTCCCAGTCGGAATGATTTTTTCCGACATCTTCGACAATAATCGTCATATTTCAGCCAATTTACACAAAACCTCAATGTATTATACACAAAAACCTTTCTCTTGAATCGCTCTATCTACTAAAAAAAACCACATCAAAATCCGTTGCGTAGTTTTAAAGATCTAAGCATACATAGGGACAGACAGCGCGAAGCGACTTTGTTTTATACTATGTAAAGATAAAGAAGATAAGAAAGAAAGAAAAATAAGTTTATTTGTCACAGAAACACGTGCATAAAAAAATTAAATAAAAAACTCCAGTAGATAACGATTACGATACCAAAATGATAACAATACAATAACGAGCACAAAACAGCAATAGTCGGCAGCTGCTGGCACGTCATGACTGTGACAAGAAGGCTTCCACTCAGCATGATGCTGTGATACGGGGACCCACAGCACAGTGCTGATTTTTAGTGGTCACCCGAAAAAGACGTACGGAAACCAAGTCAGGTTTAAAGAATTATACATAAATATAAAATAAAATAAATAGTACTCATAATATTAATCAGAAAACTACCTCTGTCTGTCTGTTACCTTTTCACACTTTAATAGCTAAACGGATTTCGATGAAATTTGGCACACAGGTAAACCGTGACCAAGGTTAGAACTAAGCACTCTTTTTAACCTACGAAGAGGACCTCGTGGCTAAGTAACAACAGCCGCACTGGTCGATCCATCAGGTTAAGCTACGCTTGCCGGGGTTAGTCAGTGGATGGGTGACGATCTTTACATACCGAGACTCCTCCGTGCCTCGGAAAACACGTTAAGCCGTTGGTCCCGGCTGTCATTCATGGATCTTTGACAGTCGTTACGAGTCGTCAGATGCCCGAAAGTCTGACACCAGTCTTACTAAGGGATATCGTATTACCCAGTTACTGGGTTGTGGAGGTCAGATAGGCAGTCGCTCCATGTAAAATACTGGTATTCAGCTGGTTAGACTGGAAGCCGACCCCAACATAGTTGGGAAAAGGCTAGGCAGATTGATTCTTTTTAACCTACGACGGAAACAGAGGGGTGTTAAAAGATTAACGTGTGTATCTGTCTGTGGCATCGTAGCTCCCAAACGACTGAACCTATTTAGATTTTTTTATCCCGGTAATACGGGGTAATTTCTGTGATCCATGCGGGCGAAGCCGCGGGCAACTGCTTATCTGACCTCCACAACCCAGTAAATGGGTAAAACGATACCCCTTGGTGAGACTGGTTGTCAAACTTTCGAGCACGGAGGAGTCACGGTATGTAAAGATGGTCACCCATCTGCGGACCAACCCCGGCTATAGCTTCACTTGTTGAATCAACCCGTGCGGCTGTAGCCTCGTGGCTAAGTAATAACAGCCCTCTTACATAAACGCATAGAAGCCAATTTTCAGTCTGAATTCCCTGCAAATCGGGACGTGCATTAGCAATTTGTAAACGATGACTGGATTTATCCGGATCGATTTAGATTGAATACCCAATCAATCTAAGTACAGATCGGAAGTAAAATTGGGTCGGTAACTGTGAAGCTCGTTATTCGATACCAGTTTCTGCCCGCGACTTCGTTGGCATCACATCGCATCGGATCACCCACCCGGGCTATTGCTAGCGAAGCGAGCGGTGTAGCGGCAGCAGCCGGCGAGCGCTACTTTCAAATTGCTTACAGGAATGTACTCACCATTGTCTAATTATCCGTGTTTTCGCAATATCCCCTAGGGTTTTCGCGAAAATTCCAATCATCAAATGATCCTACCACATATTCACCAATGTAAATGCAGAATCTATTTATAGTATTACTGACTGACTGTCTTTCGACTTCAGAAATGTGTTACATACTGAGTTGAACTACGAATTAATCGTATTTTAATAGGCCTTCGTTCACATTAAAGGCTCCCACAAACAGGCGCGACACGACTCAACAATTTCTAAGAAAACTCCGCGGTAGAACAATTACCGGTATCGCGTCGCGCCTGTTTAGAAATAGGCCCTAAATAAAACGTCCTCGATAAAAGACTTTTCACCCTCCATTTCCAATGCCAGATATTTACAAAGAAACATAAATATTTTAATTCCAAAGCTTCCTATAAAATTGGAAGTTAATTGAATTGGAAGGACGCGATAAAACCCTCCACGCTTCGCTCCGAGAGAACAATATTGACAGACTGGTAGAAGGTCGAAATGAGGAAATTATAATTAGGTCGTATTTAATATGTCTTTTACTGTCTGCAAAAATAATAAAATAAATAAATAAGGTCGGGGAGCTAATTAGTTGACCCTACAGACGTTATCCTACCCAAACAATTTGATTTTTTTTTCAGCTTTTCCCGAATTTGAAATTTTTCCGGGAGTCTCTTCCTATTATTTTTTCCATATAAACCAAATTTTAACTATAACGTCCAACCAACGAACAGCATTTCATTTTTATGTATGTAGTATAGATATCGATAGATGAAATGAGACCAGAGCATACCAGTATTTTACATGGAGCAACTGCCTATCTGACCTCCACAACCCAGTTACTGGATAATACGATACCCTGGGTAAGACTGGTTGTCAGACTTTCTGGCTTCTGACTACGCGTTACGACTGTCAAAGATCTACAAAGGACAGCCAGGCCCAACTGTTTGACGTGCTTTTCGAGGTACGGATGCTTCTCGATATGTAATGGACGGTCACCCATCCACGGACTGACCTCGGCAAGCGTAGCTTAACCTTCGATCAACCCTTGTGGCTGTTATTATTTAGCCAAGAGTCTCCTCTCAGTATGTATGTCATCCTTTAAATAAAACTTAGGTATCGATAAATCGCGCTCCGAATTCGCGAGCGATCGGATCCATCACGCGATCATTGCACTGCATAAACTGCATTATCCTGCACTCCAGGTCACTCAACTTTGTTGTGGATATTTCTGGGTTCAATATTTGAGGCTCTTAGTTGCTATGTTGATGGATTTGGGTATAAAAAGATGGGTACATTTATTGCAAAAGGTGATTCAATAATTTTAGGTTGGTACTCGGCACTTAGTGCCAAGACAAGTTAGTGGCTTAGTGACAAGGTGTTTATTTTGATCCCATAACTCTCTAGGGTATGAATGAGACCATATCAAAGAATCAACTGGCATAGGTGTGACTTTTATTTTTTTAATTCAAATGAATTCGCCAAAGTCACGATTATTTATGTAAAAACCCGTAGGTGTAATAATAAAAACATATTTTTGTTCACAAAAAATAAATAAATATGACAGTGTTGCATTTTCTTAGCTTTACTATGAAAGATTGGTTTGAATAAAAATTATTTATTCGTACTTATAAATGAAACTTAGATACACACATCGAAAATCTAATTAAGTTAACTAAAAAAAAACCCTACCCTTTTTTTTTTTTTTTTTTTTCGCTGGGAAATCATCAAATGACTCCTCCCGCTCTGGGCGGAGCGAGAGGGAGTGTCAGACTTTTACTGACTAAAACCCACCCGTGTTCCTTCCGTTGCCTGTGTGCCGAGGCCGCGATATCCAAGACCCTACCCTACCCCACCCTACCCTACCCTACCCTACCCCACCCTACCCTAGAGTTACATTGGCTGCATTATGATTACTTGTCTTCTTCCCAACTGCCAATTTGCAGATTATGCTGTATACCAGCAGTCTTTATGAGAACTGGAGAATATTCTAAGATCTGTATAAGCAGTTCTTAATGCTTTTGCAACGAATCATGTTTTGCTGTTGCGATGATGCAGTCGATATGCAGTCCGTTTCCCTATAGCCTTTACTTATTGCTGTTTTTTTATTTTACTTTTTTTATCCTCAACGGTTAAGCTCTTGTCCTGCCATTCTCCTGATGGGAAATCATGATTAGGCTGAAGGTGGAAGCGAGCTTCACCCGGAATCCTCAACCACAGACGAACTGGCTATCTTACCTCTAACTGCCGAAACACAACAATGCTGTTTACATTGTTTTTATGGGGACTTAGATAAGATGGTGGTAGTTAGCCAGGCGGACTTAGAAAAAGCCCTACCACCAACCAAACTGAGCAGAACATTTTGCCCCCACTGGGAATCGAAACCGGGACCTCTGGGTCTGAAACAGGTGGTTTAACCCCTAGGCCGCAGAGGTAGTTATTTTTTTTTGGCTTCTTATAATTTGAAATCTTAGTAGTTTTCAACAAAGCCTCAGGTGCTTGTGATTGATACTGGAACTTCTCCTTTTCATGTAGGAATTTAATCAGCGACAAGTACCTAATGAAGAATTTCAGCGACAAGTTATTAAAGAATTCAATAGCTCAGTCACTGCACCATCAAATGTATTATTCGAACATTTTCCTCGCTCTGCGAAGAATTTCATATTCCGGAGAAATTGCAATAAGCTGCACTTTCTATGCAATATGTAGATCATTGAGCTCGCTTATATTAAGTAAAGTTAGCAGAGAAGTTGGTATATTATACGCCAACAATTAAATATTGCACGTGATAGGTTATTCTTTAATTAGACACAAAGGTAAACATCCCTATAATAATTATAACCTTGTTTACATGTGAAACACAACTTAGCAATAGTTTCTTGTCAAAATATTATACATACTATTACGAAATACGTTTATGTATATCATAAGTTTAAACTGTGTTCTTTCATTGTTGTTCTGTATAATATCATATTTAACTGTTTAATGTGACTTGTTTACTAATTATGCCATTGTAAGACCAAATAAGTAATAGAACTAATTAATTTAAACATATTTACTCTATTTTTATATAATTTAATCATAGTTTTACGTTAAAATGCAAGTATTAACAAGTCTGTATCAAAATCGTACGATGTGACGTTACTTGTTGACTATCGTTTATAAAAAGCCGCCGCTCCGCCGTTCTCGGCCCTCCCCTGGCTGGAGGCTTTGAGTGTAGAAGCTTAAGGCAGCCACAGGATTGACCGGTTGAGTAGTCATGACCTTAGTGGTCAGCTACGAGATGACCTACATAAGAAAAAAAAAAAAAAAAAAAACGTTCTTGGCCCATTCGCTCCGCAGCAGTCGCACCGACCGGACCTAAGTTAAGTAATTTGATATTATACCGTAATTATTACTTATTATGATTATGTGTTGATAGAATACTGTCATACTGTTTCCATGGAGTTTATTGTCCTTCTTCTCTATGAAGACCTAGTTTTGCGAACGGACAACTAGCTTTCTGATTAAATAATCACAAGTCTAATTAAATAAATGTCTAGCCTGGTCTTTCTGTGCTTTACTTCATACGATCCTTTCCCTACAAAACATATTCAACAGAACTTACATACACAGTGATCATTCCGACTTTTAAAACTTGCTAAATTAAGTAATACTTATACATACACTTATAGTGCTTACTGCCTCTTCTGACATCATATTTTCTAATATATTTTTATGTGATTTATGTGTATACTTCAACTAATGTACAATGCAAATATATAATATTTCTATTTATATGCCTATAAAGTAAATAGCTAATTCAAATATCTGAATATTAAATAAATAAATCCCTTGCCCCTTAGTATGTCTATTATTTTTAACTCTTCTAAATACATTATTTTCTCACACACGCGTAATCTATACTGGGCACCCTGGCAGGACATCGACGCGAAAACTGTTACCATGGATTCAGGTTGAAAAAAAATCAGCTGTTCCATACATTTTGATCACGTAGGTATTGCATTTTTCCATGAAACAACAGATTTTTTGTTAGTTAGTTGGTTAGCTAGTTAATAATAGAATAGGCACAATCTATCAGATAAATTAAAAGATTGATAATGAAATAATGAATTAATTTAAAGATTAATAAACATTATCTGGTAAACAAGTTAACTGGAAACCTATTTTGAGGTGGTTTTTGAGAACCCATGCCAATAGACATATTTAGAAAATGAGAAAATACGATATTTTTATGGTTTGCCTACTTAGCACAGATCGTCACAGACTTAATAGTACCTACCCACCTACCATCCAACGTGGTAATGCTGTCAGCCTTTTGGGCACTTTTCCCATTCATAGCGATGTGGACGAATTTTTTTATTGTCCAATGAGGTCTCCTCTCTTTTTAATATAATTACTAGCTGCGCCCCGCGCTTTCACCCGCATAAGTCTCGATCCCGTAGGATAAAACGTTCTATTTCCTCACCTAGGGCATGGTTTACCCATGTAACAAATTTCATCCAAATCCGTTCAGCCGTTTTAGAATGAAAGCATAACAAACAAACATACAAAAAGTCTAATCTTTTCTCTCTGCTAATTCGGTTCATTCATAGCCTGCATGCTTAGGTACCACTTTTGTCGACTGTACATTCAAGAATATTATAAACCAGCTTATTAAAATTGTATCTTTTGAATAAATCTCTTGTAAAGTGCATCCCTTGAGAACATTGTAAATAGTATCGTTGTATGCAAAACTTCTACAAGAAAATATATCTCTGACCCCCTTTTAACGTCACAAACTTAAAAGACGATTTAAGTACCTACCTACTTGAAATTGCTTTCCTTTTTAACCTCTACTCTAGTTGCGTAATACACGATCAATCAGAATCTGAATCGTTTTAAAACAGATTGCTAACCCATTGCTTCACAAGTTCGAAAAAACAATCTACTCAATAACGTAAATAACGCAATGAATGTGGTTGAACTGTCAAAATGAAACAGATTAGTCGTAACCGTTTACGAAAATATGTTACTTATTTAGATAGCCGACGATTACTATGGACGTGGACCCACTCTTAGCAAAATAACTTGAGCTAGTAATGGCAGCCTTACCTGCATTGATATAGCGTGAGCGTGTATGGCCAGCATTAGATGGAACTCAGCATAAATGATTACCTGTATTTCTGATAGTTAATTGACTCAGGTGTGACTGCGGAAATCCATTATAAAATACAATTGACGACGTATATTTAGTAACCCAATCCGCTCAACTGTTCTTAAACAGTAATAAAGAACCCTGTAATAAATCGACACGTGTTTCACCTCTCAACGAGGCATCCTCAGGATGTCGATTGACTTGTTGCGAGCGCGGACCCGTCAAGCGTCGAGAGCAGAGTGAGCTACTTCGCCCGACAACCCCACTTATATATGATTACTTCCCCACTCACCTCGGCTAGGATCGTTATCAGCGCGATAAGGGGCTGCTAATTCAGAAACAAATCAAAGAAATAAATTGGCTGCCTTTTCCCGTTTTTTTTTTTAAGTGAAGTAAAAGTTCGTTAAAATATATCCTTTCGTTTCTTGTTTAAAACCTTCTGCAAACGATAGGATATTAAAAAAGTTCTTAAAAGCTTTATCTTTACGGAAAGTGTCGAGGATCCTTCGAGGAAGTCAGCTTTAGTTTAAAACTAGTAGAGCTACGAGATACGCTTGCTAAGTCGCTACAAAGAGACAATTACACAATTTTCTCTGAATAAAACACTCTTTAGGATCCAGAAAAAAGGGTGTAAAACTAGAGTAAGTGGATTAGCTTTTATACATACCATGTCTAACTTATATACCTAAATCTGCTTATTACTAAACGCCGCTGGGAAAAGTTACAACCAGTAGGTATACCTATCCTTCAGATTAATCATCCATTTTTCGAGTATTAGAGATTGACTTAAGCAACTATAACCCGCGTTTATTACCTAAGGCGCTACCTAAGCAGAGACACCGTAAAACGTCCACTTTTTCGTCGCACTGTTATCCGTGATACTACGTATTACAAACCCAATACAGTGTATGGTCAAGGGTAGGTATATTTAATAGAAATGATCTAGCAGCTTGAAAAAAAATCGCATTAAAGACCCCGAAAAAACTATTTCGTTGCGAAATGCAAAATATTTTGACCGACAACTATTAATTTTTTTTGGAACTATAAAAAAGGAAATTTAGTGATCTAAAGAAATGTGTAAAATGTTTTAACATAATGGTGTGATTTTTTTTTATTAACTTAAAACTGCGAAATATCTTCTCAATTTTATTGTCGGACACGAGATTCAACCAAAATCAAACGCATAGCCATTTTCAACCGTATTTGCATACCGCGATACACTATTCTCGCATCGCCTTATGAGCGTTCATTCTTAAAGTTGGCAGCGTCGGAAATAGCTGTCAAATATTAATTTGAAAATATGTATTCATCGTCAAATTAATGAAAACAGCGAAATATTTGACAGTAATTTGTGACGTTACCCACTTTCAGAATCCACGCTTTTATAAGAGGGAAAATTTTTAGGCAAGGTATTCAAATGAATATTTACCGTCATGTTTCTGATACTAAGTATAATATCAGAGGGGCAATTCCCGTAATTTTTAAGAACGTTCGCATTCTAATCTCATTCGCAATCTGTCAAAAATACAACCAATTTACCAACATTTTTGTCAAGTTTGACAGATTGCGACTTAAATGCGAACGTTTTTTAAGTACGAGAATTGGCCTTCAGATCGTGTTGTCGGCAACAAGATAATATTTTTATCGTTAGTTTACTTAGTTCATTATTTCTTCCGTCTTTTCTCAACTATGTTGGGGTCGGCTTCCAGTCTAACCAGATAAAGCTAAACCAGGACTACAACTACTAGGACCCATATAATTGTTGTGAGCAGTGGTGGTCCAGATCGGCCCGACTTACGAGTTGAAAGTCGTTAGTTCGAACTCAGGCTGGCACTTTTGGGCACGCCACAATTGTGGCGATAAGTCCCCTCTTTGAGGAGTGGCTAGAGAGGCGCCACGGCGTCCTCATCTTCCGCCTGACGCAGGTCCTCACCGGACACGGCTGTTTCGGGAGGTTCCTATTCCGTATAAGGCGGGAGGAAACGCCCGGGTGTCACCACTGTGTGGATCGCCTGGAGGACACGGTGGAGCATACGGTGGAGGTCTGCCCTGCTTGGGCGGAGTGCCGCCGTGTCCTCACGGAGGCGATCGGCGGCAGCGATCTCTCGCGTCCGGCCCTGGTTCAGGCCATGGTCCGGAGCGAGAGTGCATGGGAGGCCGTCACTTCCTTCTGCGAAGCAGTAATGCTCGCGAAGGAGGAGGCGGAGCGCGCGAGGGAGAGGCAAGATTCGCGCCCTCGCGCCCCTAGTCGCCGCAGGAGACGCCCCGGGCGTCGGGAGTCGCGAGCCGACTTCCGGCCACCGTAGGCGCGGGCTTGCGGACGGTGAGCAATGGGCAGCTCGCCGTCCGATAAGGACCAGGCCCGGGTCGACGGCGCGTTGTGTTCCACGCGCGCCTCAAAGGGATGTCAGCACCAACTGACGGGGTCCGTAAGGACCAACGCCTGCTGGGGTTGCGGGTTTGTCCGAAAGGGATATCGCGGCCCCGGCACACAGGCAATGGAAGGAACACGGATGGGTTTTAGTCAGTAACAGTCTGACACGCCCTCTCGCTCTGCCCAGAGCGGGAGAAGTCACGCGGTGGATTAGTGCCCAGTCCCTCTCACAGAGAGGAGGCCTGTGTCCCAGGAGTGGGAACCTTATAGGATGATTATTGTGCTTATTAAAAAAGGAGTATTACAATCACGTAGTTTTCTTATCAAAACAAACATAAACCAGTCAGGTTTGCGTTACGTTGAAGACTAAGACCAATTAGTCTCATTTACGATCAATTTCGAATCGTTTACCAAGTCGTGACGTATGACAGCTCATTGTTATTGGAGATATTATTACGATTTACGTACGGAACCCGCTTGGCAGACTTCCAATACGTGGCTGCCACATCAAACACTTACAATGGTCTCTTTGTACTAGATCAAGTTTCTAAATGGCGATAATTGTTTATGAATATGTTCATAGAAACGTCTGCTTTCGTTGCACTATTTAGAATGGTGTTACTGAATCATCAGGTGGAGTAAAGTCCTGGTGAAGGTCGCGGGAATTCACTTAGTGCTCCCGGAAGGGGCCCCGGATTTACGCCTAAGCACACAAGGCACTGGCCTAGGGGCCCCACCCACCTAGCTACCCCGACCTCGCTAGCTTACTGTATCCTAGTTAGCTAGCGGTAGCTTAACTATAGTGACATACTTAGCATAGACTGCATTATTTCTATGTTTATTTATAGTAGGTACTTAATTAAAGTCAGATATAAATTACTATTGTCTTTTTTTTAATTTCCTGTCCTAGAGCATTTTTTTTCAAAATTTCCAAAATGGCATCGTAATGACCTAAAAATTTGAAGTGCCTAGGGGCCCTGGGTCTCTAAGTCCGGGCCTGACAAGACCGGTCCGTGTGACGATGCTTGGGAGCTTATGGTTGGATCATTGTGATGATTCGAATAATTTGTTTAGATTTTGAAGTAAAGAAAATTTATTGGCTAGAACCTAAAAGATCTTTTCTTCCTATGAAAAATCTAACAAAATAATGAAACATGGTGTTTTCCAAAGCCTCAATAGACTGGACAACACTAAGATGTAATAGGTGGACACAAACTTTAATCTCACAACAAAAAATCTGTTTGAATAGCCTTATTAGTAGATTAAAATGCGTTTTAGTCTTCAGTATTTAGAGCTTAGTTCTTGAAGCTCGATTTCGACCGGCAGATTTGATACTCATTTCGATTCAAATCTTGTTTTTATTATTGAGGAATGTTGTTGACATTCCACAGTCTTGTTCTAAAACACGGGCTTGAGACTTCGTTCTGGTGATCGAAAACTCGTGCATAATCAGCCTGTAACGTTCCAACTAATGGGGCACATACATCCTCTTTGAGAGAGAGAGCTCGTAAGTTAGAAAAATGTTTATTCCAATGACTAAAAACTAAAATAAAAATGACTAATTTGGGTTTATCCTGTAGGAATTTGTCAGTAGCAGCCCGGAGTCTCGATTTGTGCCGAGTTTATAGCAATAATAGGCTCGCTCTCTATTACTTGGGGGCAGTAGCATAGATAGTCGTAAAGGGGCCCTAAGGGGTATCAAAATTTGTTGGGGCCCCTTTTTACCCGACTGCGCTCAAAAGAAATGTATTGTTTTTTTTTTTAAATAGCATCCTGACTGAGAAAGTTAAGCTGTCATTGTGACTTAACTAAGAGAATGCAAGAGCGAGGTAGAATATTGGAGCATCATCACATGCAAGAGGTTGCGAATTGTTTTTAAGTCATAAAGAAATTACTTATATCTATACTATAATAATATTATAAAGAGGTAAAATTTGTTTGTTTGTTTCTTTGTAAATTTGTATGTCATCTCCGGAATCTGTGTAAATCTCTCTCTATAATAGGCCGATTCTTGAGGAAGGTTATAGGCTCGCGTCAAAGTCGCGGGCAGAAGCTAGTTTTTTATATTTTTATTAGATACTCATTCATTACTGGCCTCTAATCAATAACAATTTGAGGTATTGGATAATATTGTACGATATTTTGCTTACCCATTTTCGAGGGGCCCCTGTAGCTTGGGGCCCCGTATCTTTGATACTGCTGATACGGCGGTAGGTGCTTGGGTGCGAAATGTGAATTTACAAATACCATACACATCTGCCCCTTTGGCAAAAACAGGTGTGAAGTAATGTTACGTTTTGTTCAGTCACAGTATAACAAAGAAACAGTATTATGTCACAGCACTGACTTTGAAATAATAACCTAAGGCCGCTCGGTAGATAAACCTTCCGCTTCCGTGCGTAGCTGCCGCGCACACGATACTGTTGCGAACTGATATACACCGAGATTTCGAAGCGCATTGTTTCGGCCGTTTTCTATGAATATATAATACTGTTATTTATCTATATTGTGGTTCAGTTATGAGTCACATTTAATGTGACCATCATTTAATAGACTATTAAATCTTCTTTCATCTTCATATACATGCGCATTTATTTAAACCCATTAATCTCTATAATGTATTTAACGAATTAGGTTATTAACAGACTTTGATGTTGCGACTTAAAAGTTTATTTATTCATCGTCACTCAGGAGCTGTTGTTAGGAAGAATGGTATAAGTTGAAGAATGGTATACGTTATTTCTCCTGACAAAGTTTTTCTGTTTATACTATGTATATGTATGTATTTATTCTTGTATTTTATAGTTAATTTCGTGTTATCAATCCCTTTTGTTGCACCTGCCATGTTTTGTCTCTGCACCACCCTAAGGTTGACTGGTAGAAAATGCCTCAGGCATTAAGTCCGCCTTTGTACGGTATATTTTTACTAGTGCATAAAGTTTTAATAAATAAAAAAAAATATATAAGTACAAATAATGACAATTATTAATTAATTATTATTAGTATTAAGGTTTCCAGAGACAGGCGCGCCATAGTAGAACATTTTCTAAGAAAAGTTAATGGAAATTGTTCTACCAGAATCGCGTCGCGCTGTCACGTCAGGCCTTTCAGCGGTAGCCCTTACATCATGCCTGCATCCATTAAGAGGTAGGTGGGCGTGCTTAGCATACTCACATTTCAGCGGTTGTATTTAAGACCCATGTAATCGGCGCGAGCCTACTGCCACAAATCCAGACTCCGGAATTATGCTACAGAGAAATTTTTATTTTATTTTTATTTCTTTGGGATAACAAACAATTGCGTAATAATGCTTAATACTACTACATAAATTATAAAACATTTAGGTAATAACGCAACCAGCACCGTTATCCACAAAATAATATAGTAAAAACTTAATTAGGTACAAGCAAACTTAAGAAAACAAAAGATTAAACTATTATAATTAATGTGATTTACACAACACTTAGTAAAAGGTGATACAAACTGAAATACATGTAGAGTTTCAAAATCTTTGAAAGTCATCAGTTATGATATGATGACTTTAAGTGTGCTATTTGAATATTCGTGCAGATTCTTATGTAGAAGATCAAAGAACTAGCTCAATTAATATTGAGCTATTTGAATATTGAAGTGTGCTATTTAAGTGTAATATTGAAACAGCACACTTCCTTACAGTTTAAAACTACCTCCATCTTCCAATTGCTTTATATCAGACTAGGGATGTAACGATTCCGATTCCGATGCCGATATAATTGGAGTGCCGATTTTATACAACCGAAGCGCTCGAAGCGACGACGCGCCCGCAAACTTGTCGCTCCATTGTAGCCGGTACTAGCAGGACAACCGCGGCGCATGCTTAGCGACATGGCAGCACGGTAAACGGCAGTGTTTGCAGTTTGCTGAGCGTTGGCTGAGCGATGTACTGTTCTATTTTATATATAGGGTTGGTTTCCGCACTTACTCCGTCAGGTGGACCATTGTGCGTGGGGAGCGATGTATTGTTTCGTGCCTGTTTCACGTCACCGCTATTCGTGATTCTCTTTATTCACACTATGAGACTGTAACGCGCTTTTAAACAATTGTACCCGAAATACAAAATAAAAGTCATACAAACCCCGAGGCATACTTCATGATTAATTATCTATTAAACCATCGATATCGGCATCGGTATCGATATGGTATCGGGAAAATTATGTATCTTTACATCCCTATATACATAACATAACGTCACACTGGTTTACCCCGTCGGGTTAGGTAGAGGTGAACATAAAGTTCACCGACATTTCACCAATTATTGTAATAGGGGCGAGCCAATCCTTCTTCCTATACAGAATGTTTTATTATTTACCGTTTTCTATGAAGACATAATACTGTTACTTATTTATACTGTGCTATAAGCGATACGGGGATACTATTTTAAGAATTATAAGCTCTTTTTTCATGAGATAGTTTTGGTATTCTTAACTTTTTGGTCAATTGTGAGTCGTCCATAAAACGTACTAAAACTGACAAAAAAAAAAATGCTTGTCGGCTCTGTTTAATTTTTGGATCATTTCATTGTATCTGACTACTGTATATATCTCTCTATCCAAAGTCTACGGAACCCAATCACATGCGTGCGCGCATTTACGACGCCACAAACAGCATTACTAGCCATTGAGCCAGATCGTTACGTTTTGGCTCCGGTTCAACTGCCCAATGACTTATCGTGATCTGTTTCAACGAACTACAGTTTTGGAGATAAAGCGATAAGTAGATTTTCTTTTAGAGGTGAAAATGGAGGTACTTTCGTGACTATTTGTCATCGATGTCTTGTGACAAATGTCAAAATTTTTGTTCGTGTCTGTTTGCCAACACTTATTTGTAATGATTGTTGACATATTTAGGTAATTAGAGAAAAGATGTCAGGTCATTAGAGGTGACTTAAATATGGAAAATGAGCTTTTCCCCTCATACATTTTGCCGTGACTAAAACCTAACAAATAAGTGCTGGTTTCACCGGTCGTTTTGTTTACCTAAGTAGGTACTAAATACTTAAAGAAGTAGAGGATTTGCTCGCAATTGCAGAAGACCGGGAAATATGGAAAGAGGGATGGGAGGCCTTTGCCCAATTTGGGCTTATAATAATAGATTGTTCTGAAAACCGTGGAATACCTCCCCATTCCTCAAGCACCTCAGGACATGTTGCCCCCTAGTCGCTACGTCACTATGTGCTGGCGACAGTTTTCGGGGGCCCATTATTGAGTGTGCAAGTCACCCCCTGCCATTTTATCCGTGTACATATAAAACATTGATCAGGCAGGGGCCATAGTCCTTCCATAGTTCCAGGACACCAGTCAACTTTAGCCACCCAAACCCATAGTCCAATATCTTTGTTTTCATATCCTGCAATAGTCCTACACCAACCGGGGGTTGCCCTTGGGTGCACTTGCATAGTGCATACAGGGATAATCGTCGGTTGGTGCCTCATTTAATTAAAAACGTCTAACGGGCCTCTGCGAGTTGGCTTCGGCCCCTCGTACCTTGTACGACCTAAAGGTCCGGGATCCCAGGGTCCCGAGATATGTCAAGAGACGTAAAAATAATAATAAGAAGTATGTATTTTATGAAAATGTAAAAAAATTGCACGACTCATAATGAGAAGCATTAGAGAGTGCTTTGCGATTGAAAAATTTGTATGGCCTCCTTTCTGCAACTGTTTTTATTGTTACACTCCTGCTAGTACACAGAACCTACTTAATTTATACATATACAATAGGGAAGATCACTAAAAATTTTTAGTCCGTCTTGTCTTTGAGATTATAAAAAAATATTGGACACGTATTTTTCTTTTTGTACGTAATCTAAAGATTACGGCGATACATTGAGGTAAAATGTGCCATGACGTCACGAGTATGTAGATTTTATACATACTAGTGACGTTGCTACCCCCACTCCCCAACTTAAAATGCGTTTTATCTAAGTATTTTTTACTAATACGATATTAAAGCAAAAAATACGTGTCAAATATTTTTTATTATCTGACTGACGGACTAATTAGAATTAATTTTATTTTACCCAGGCATCATCCCTATTGTAGAGATAATTTAATGGAGATAAATTCTGTACTTTTCAAAAATTGATTTAATGCAGCAGAAACGAAAATACATCAAAATAGTTTTGAGACAAATCCCGTCAATCAAGTGTGAAACCTGAAAACATTGTAGCTTGCGAAAAAATCAATTAATTGAGTTTTTTTTTTAAATTGTATGGTGTAACTAGCTTCCGTCAGCGGCTTTGCCCACGTGATACCTTTATAAATTATAGCCTATGTTAATCAGTGATAATATAGCATTCTACTGGTGAAACAATAAAAAAAATATCGATCCTGTAGTTTTTGAGTTTATTAATCAGAAACAAAAATACTAATATTTTAAAAATAATAAGTACTAAATACCTTCTAATCAGACTTACACCCATATTCTTTACTAACCTTCAGATCTATTCATTTGACCCCACTTCAAAAAAAGGCCAAGAGCAATAGCTTTTTTAGTCACAACTAGGTCAAAGTCCATCTAAAAACCCTGGCGCCCTTTACCTTGACCCAAATCTGTTCGACCCAAACTGCACAAATCCTCAGTTTTGTAGATAAACACATAAATATCAACAGACAACAATGTTAGTCATATTTCTAACTGTGTTTACTAAACGTTTAGTCTTGGAAACTTATGGCGAGATGTAATGGGATCTGTGAGTTAGTAGTTCCAATTAAATAAGAAAATTATTGCTTAAACTATGGTTTGTCTGCGATTTTGCATACAAAGTTGGAAGAGGTAAATTTTGTATGTAGGGCTATATTAGTAGGTAGCTATATTCTCCGGAACTACCAAACGGATTTGAAAAATTATTTTTGCATGAGAAAGCCCAATTCTTGAGGCAGGCTATGTAACATCGCTAGCACTCTTAGGAAACGAGCAAAAAGAAAAAAAGTCAGAAATAACGTTTTAAACGAAAACGAAGTAATAGTGTGGGATGGGATGCGACGCGGTCGGTCTGGGGCCGAAATTTTACACGGACCAAGTCGCGGGCAGAAGCTAGTCAAAAGTAATATTAAAGGGTTTCCGTAGCCGACCGCAGGCGGCAACAGCAGGCGGGAATAGGTACCTTACCTAGCTAGCGACACGTCGGTTTCAAAGAAATAGGTACATAGAAACCAGACGTGTAGCGGCGAAACGTACGGAAATGCTATACAATACGAGATCAGCATAAACTGGAAATATATAGCTTGATGTGTACCTTAACTGTCGACCCCCCCCCCCCCGTGATACATAGATTTTTTTTGAACGATTTTTAATTTTACATTATCTATTAAAAATCAATGCCACTTTTCGTTGTACTCGTAATTTTATACCTAACTCAAGAACGGCTGGGCCGATTTAGCTGATTTTGGTTTTGAAATGTTTGTCATAGTCCAGGGAAGGTTTAAACGGTGAGAATATTAGGGTAGGTTAGGTAGGGTAGGTAGGTAGGGTAGGGTAGGTAGGTAGGGTAGGGTAGGGTAGGGTAGGGTTTAAAGCTACCCGTGCGAAGTCGGGGCGGGTAAAGCTAGTTCTCATATAAAAAGTTTGATAAATGAAATTTAGAGGGAGGTAGAAGGGAAGAAAGCCCACCAGTTCACAGAAGACACATTTACCAGGTCAATGTCAAACATCTCGAAGGTCAAGGTAAAATTAAAAAAAAATGTGTTATGGTAATTTTTTTTTTTTTTAATAAGGCGGAGATGACGGGGGCTCATATGCTCGCTATGCTTGCTCACTTGAGCCCCCGTCATCCCCATCGAACCTTCAGGGGTATGAGGTTGGGGGTTGAAGTTGGGAGATTATATATATGTCCATCGCGCGGTAAACTCTAATTGCACGATGCAGGATTTGTGTGACGTCAGGTCTTTGATGCGTAGTTTGCATGTGGCGATTGTAGATGCCGCCACAAACCTAACCTGTCCGAGACGGGGTTCCCAAGTCTCAAGCTCGTTAGGTTCGCTTTTGCCTCCGTAAATATGTAGTTTTTTTTAAAACTAAAACTTCAGATTTTTTTTTAATCGAAATCTAGGCGTTTGCTAGCTGTGATGACATTTTGCAAAAGCGTTCTACATGAAGATATCATCATCAGAAATCATCTACATGTACGCAAAAATTAGAAGCTTCTCATATACGGTCCATAAACTAGGTACATTGAAGCCAATAAATACATACAAATAAAAAATGCGTTTTCGGAAAATAAAATTGTTGCGGAGGGGTCAGTAGACCTCACATTCTTTCTAGCGAAGAGGCACGTCTTAGCCAACTCCAGGTCGCGCATCCTACTCGGCAGGATGCAGAGCAGCCACTGGACATGCATGTCGAGACGCGGTATGCCAAATCTGTACCGCCTCACTCCCGCACATACCGAGCTAATCAGGAACGCTCTATTGAAATATAGGCGGTCGGTAAGCTTTCGGTACCGCATATACCGAGCATGTTGATGTCGCAACGCTGCTGCGCCGACAAATCAGAAAAGGGCCGCGGCCACTGGACATGCAATGTCGAGACGCGGTATGCAGAATCTGTACCGCCCCACTCCCGCACATACCGAGCTAATCAGAAACGCTCAATTGAAATATAGGCGCTCGGTAAGCTTTCGGTACCGCGTATACCGAGTTTGCTGATGTCGCACCGCTGCTGCGCCGACAAATCAGAAAAGGGCGAAGTCAGCTGAGTGAAACCACGAGCGGACCCGATTCACCACGAAGTTAACCGAACGTCACCTGATATTGCCGAGCTTTACGAAATACGCCGAATATCGAGGTCTTCGAGGTTAAGTAACGCTTGCCGAGGTCAATCCATAGACAGGTGACCATCCTTTACGTACCGCGACCCGTGTTAAGCCGTTGGTCCTGGCTGTCATTTGTAGATCTTTGAAAGTCATTAGGGGTAGTCAGAAGCCCGAAAGTCTGACAACCAGTCTTACCAAGGGGTATCGTATTACTCAGTAACTGGGTTCTGGAGCTCCGATAGGCAGTCGCTCCATGTCAAATAGGAACTGGTATTTAGCTGCTTCCGGTTAGACTGGAAGCTGACCCCAACATAGTTGGGAAAAGGCAGATGGTGATGGCCTAAAGAAGTTTCCCAGGATACCTAGGTAAATGTTAAAAGGTGAATAACTAGTTTAATAATGAATGTTCTACATTGCGTAACTGGCGTCGAACGAAAAACAGAAACATCTTCCGGATTTTTATATTTAACCTATCAGATACTAGCAGTTTCTTTATGTGACCTTTAAGAAATATCTTGTTTATGTTTACGAAAATTCTTACGAACGCTTTTAGATTGTTTGTTTGTCCTGCCTAATCTCGAAAACGGTTGGAACTACATCGAGATTCCGTCGAAGATTTACGACGATAATAACGTTTATTAAACCAACTTTATATCATCGCATAATTTCAAAGGGCTCCGAAAAAGCTCGTGGAAATTTTATGCGGTCAAAGTCGCTAACATTTTCAGTGTTAAAAAAAATATGGCGGTCGTAAAGTGCCTAGCAGCAAAAAAGAAAGTTTCGTCGTGTCATCCGAAATAAAATAACCACAAAAACAAATAATAAAAAGTAACATTTTAACGTGTTGTCAACGAGATTTAAAATTAAAAGTGGGAGCTATTTTTGTAAAAAAAAGATTAGTCATACACTCATAAAGAAAACGGGCGTATTCTGGATTCACGGCAGAACATCTCATCGTCATCTCACTCGAAAACGCATTTTCAAGTGAGATGACAGATATAACAAATATGTACGTGTAAGTGAACAGTGAATTATAAGATAAACAAGTGTCAGAATAATGTAAAACGTTCTACAAAACGATTAAGCGTGTAATTCAGTTTTGAAAACGATGTGTTAAAATTGTTTATTTAAAATTAATGAAAACTTACGTAATGTTTATTTTGAGGTTATGTAAACTAGCAATAGGGATTGTTTAAGCTGTGTATTGTTTTAGCATGTACTCGTAATTTTGTTATGTAACATTAATTGGGATGTAGGTAACTCCATAGTAATAACCATGAAACTTTATATGGGTTCCGCACGGGTCTTATAACTGCGTAGTTACGTTTATTGGCTCAAATAACCTAGGTTTATATTATTGTTTGTATAAAGGAATAAAGGTAGCATAGTACCTAAGCGGTGGCGCAATATGGTAAAAGCTTTTCTCTAGCAGTCGGAGAGCCTAGTTTATTATCATTGATAACAATCCATTTTTAACCGACGAAAAAACAGAATAGGTTCTCAAGTCGACAAGGTTATAGGTCTTTCTATTTTTTTATGTGCATAAATTTTTACAGAATGGTCCAATTTCAACGATTCTTTTTTTACTGGAGAGGGTATATCTAGAAATTGGTCCCGTTTAAAATTTAAACATAAAATCCACACCTAAGGGTGTAGTAAAATCCTGCCAGGGTTGCGAGCCTGCCAGGGTTGCGAGTTTGTCCGAAAGGGATATCGCGGCCCCGGCACTCAGGCAACGGAAGGAACACGGGTGGGTTTTAGTCAGTAAAAGTCTGACACGCCCTCTCGCTCCGCCCAGAGCGGGAGAAGTCATTTGATGATGTCCAATCCTCAAAATAAAATAAAAAATGGGTGTAGTAAAATAGGGGTTCGTTGAGTTTTCACCTACTGAATTTTTACTTGTGAACCGATTCTGTTGAAACTCGGCACACATATAAAGTTCTGATGATACAGCAACAAAATAGAGACCTGGAGTTGATTTGATGATGGAGACGGAAGACAGTCAACAGAGCTCCTCAACAGTTTACATCAGTTACATTGTGTTTGGGCTTATTTCATTCGTCATGATGCGAACTTTACACCAATCTGGGATATGACTGTCATTAAGGGTCTGATGATGGAGACGAAAGGCTGTCGAGGGAAGTTCTTGTTTAAAAGGAAACTGAAAAGTCAATAACAAAATTTAACAAAAAAAAACTGAAATGCAAAAAATATTCCTTTCAGTCTAAGCTCCTAAATGAATGTAAATTACAAATTTTGAGTCCTTTTTATCTTGTATATTTCAGACGACATTTAAGAAAGATTTTACGGTTTTTACTTCTTATTTATGTATAACTATCTCATAGTCTGTTGATTTTATAAATATTTAATAGAGAGATGTGCCGATTGACCCATCTTTTCTAGCGTCTAAGAATGGTGCTTTCATAAAGGAATTTCACTATTTAATGTGCTTAAAAAATTATTGAAATTGATAATTGCCATGTTTACAAAAGAAAGAATATATTATGCTCTACCTACATTAATTTCCCTCTTAACCAGAATCAGGCGCCATTATTTTTAGTCGCAACGATAAAACTGACAAACGCCAAGAGGAAATCACATCAAAGCACACTTAGGTGTAATTATTTATGTAATAATCTGTATAATAATTGACGAAGACATTAAAACTTTACATAAAGATGCCATTAGGCTTTTATATTTATTTGTGCTGGTACCTTTCAGAATAGGTAAATAGTGTAGACTAAAATAAAATATTTGAAAATATAACATCCATCTATACTCATGTAATGTAAGTTACGTACGTAAGTAGTAGGGGCTTGTGGCTAAGTAATAACAGCCACACGGGTGGTCGATCGATCAGGTTAAGCTATGCTTGCTACGGTTGGTCCGTGGATGGGTGGCCATTTTTACATACCCAGACCCCCCGTGCATCGGAAAGCATTTTAAACAATTGGTCCCGGCTGTCATTTGTAGATCTTTGACAGTTGTTACGGGTCGGCAGAACCCGGTAAGTATGACAACCAGTACCATAGGGGTATTGTGTTACCCAGTAACTGGGTTGTGGAGGTCAGATAGGCAGTCGCTCCATGTAAAATACTGGTATTTTGGACTGGAAGCCGACCCCAACATAGTTGGGAAAGAGGCTAGGCAGATGATGAAATGCGAAAGTAATCCTGTTTGTTTGTCTGTTTGTTACCTTTGTACTCCTGAACGGCTGAACGGATTTGGATGAAGTTTGCACACGGATAGACCATGACCTGGGTTACGATATAGGATGCTTTATCACGGTAGGTGTTCTCGTGAGATAATTTCCGACCTACACGCGTGCGTAGCCGCGGGCAAAAGCTAGTATCACATAAATGTTTATTCATAGGACGGTCCTCAACCTTTATGTATTTACGTGACATTGTTTTCAAGAATATTTTGGATACACAGATTATTTTGATGAAAGATTTTTTGTTTTATAATTATTTGATATCGGCACCATCACATCTGTTAAGTTTCGCTAGTTAATTTCATTTGATCCTGTATAATACATTTATCGTCTATGGCACGTTTTTATTTTTTTAGGGTTCCGTAACTCAAAAGGAAAAAAACGGAAACCTTATAGGATCACTCGTGTGTCTGTCTGTCTGTCACAGCCAATTTGCTCCGAATCTAATGGACCGATTAAGTTAAAATTTGGTACACATATCCATATGTATTTCTGTGACCCAAACACGGACGAGTAACGTAAATAAATGAATTTTGAATATAGGGGACACTTTTGGGGGAAAATAAGAAACATTAAAACAAAAGTAATGCAAACTGTACAGTGTGACATATCTAATGAAAGAGATTATGCGAGGATCTCAGATATTTCATAATTTTGAAATGAATTCCGTTAAAGATATTTAAGAAAATTTATGAAAATTTACCATTCCCTTAATTCCGAAACTACTGAGCCTAAAATTTTGAAAAATATATAGATAATGATTCTTTACAGGAAAATCTATAAGAAGTCTATGGTCTTAAAATAACATGGTAAATCTCTCAATATTGTGCGTACAAACTTACATTTGCAGTTACAATGAATTGTTCTTGGGATAAATTCATCCCAACTACGGAAGCCTTAATTGTGCGTAGTCCGACACGCACTTGGCCGGTTTTTTATTCCGAAACGTTTTCTTCAAATTGCTCTATAGGTTGACTTGACATAGAAATTATTCAGCTGCTTTTATATGAAAAGTCGTTCGTGAATTCCTTATAAATAAGTTGGTTTGTCGGTGGATGAATGGCATTATCATCAAAACTACCAAAACCATAAATATTGCTCACTTTTTTTTTTTTCCTTTTTTGTGTGACTAACCTGTGTCAGAGTTTTTTTTTATACCACACATGCGTCTCTGATTTGGTTTTATCTTTACTGTTTACTAAAGAGAGAACTATATTTCGGTCTACAAAAGGAAATAAATATTTCTATACTAAGGAACCACATGGCCTGATGTGTACTTTAGGTAATTGAGTTCCCTTGTGTGTGAGATAAGTACGCCTTTGTGGTGTGCGTTTCTCTCAAGCACATTGTGAAATGTATGCAAAGTGAGGCTAAAATGTAGGGCACAGGGATTATAACGATAAGAGTGGAGTAACTTACGGAGATTCGAGTGGTCAGGTTAAAAAGGTTTTAAAGTAAGTAAATCCCAACAAAAAAAAACGAAAAACAGTATGGAAGGATCATAGCAGATGGCGGTCTGTAGTTTCTGCCTACTCCCATGGGAACAAGGCGTGAATTTATGTAAGTATGTGTGAAAACACAACATTTAAATTGCATACTTAGCAGGAAACGGAAGGAAGTATTCAAATACATAGTAATAACCAAGTGTTCAGAGTGATTTCCGAAAACAAGAATCGTGGTGGATTTATGATTTTAGAGGTATGAGGAACAGGGTGTTAAGTTCACTCATTCAAAATAGAAAAGGGAGGATCCTCCGACCAGACGGGCGTCGTGTCTGGCGGGCCACGTGATGTCGGGAAAGTTATATACGTATATGCTGTTTGCGCGGTAAACTCTAATTGCGCGGTGCAGGACTTGTGTGACGTTAGGTCTTTGATGCGTAGTTCGCATGTGGCGATGTAAATGACACATGATCCATTTAGGTCTGAACTTTGACCTTAATTACCTCAATATCAATGATCCAAACAATCTACAGTTAATTTACTTTATAATTAAAGTCCTTCTTTCGTTTTGTTTTGGGGGAGGCGCACTATCATATGTCCACGATGATAGGTAACCAGAAGTTTCGTCAGTTATTTCTTCTAGTTGGTTTTGAATTCGGCCAATTATTAACAAAATCACTTGTGCTTAGACTGTGCTAAAAAAACCCAAGTTCTTCTCGGCAACGAAATGGAACAAATGGCAATCTAAGCTTCTCTTGTATTAACGTTATTATTATTTCGTTTCTATTGTCGCTCATGCGTTTTGCAAGCATAACGAGTATTTAATTGATTCTAAGGGTTGCATACTGGGGCTCATACATTTTTAATTATTAGGTGAACTTTATGCGACTAAAGTCGATCGTTTCCCCGAGTTTACAGGCCTATGTTTAGTCTATACGATTTAGTAGAACCTATAATATTTATAGAATTACTATTTATAACAAAGTTATTTGTTCTGCTTTCTATCAGCACCATCTTTCTAGCCTTTTCCCAGTTGAGAAAAGGCTAGAAGAAGGTTAGACTTGAAGTCGACTCCAACATAGTTATGTTGGAGTCGACTTCAAGTCTAACCAGATGCAGCTCAATACTAGTATTTTACATGGAGCGACTGTCTATCTGACCTCCACACCCCAGTTACTGGGTAACACTGGCCTTTGGTAAGACTGGTTGTGAGGCTTCCGGGCTTCTGGCAACCCGTAACGACTGTCAAAGATCTACGAATAGAATGAATATATTCACTCTAAATGGAGCTTTGTGAACAGAAAAGTGGCACGCGTGTCCCGTATTCAAAATACGCGCTCTGGCTTGAAGTTATGGAGAATAGCCCGTTATACAACACCTTATGGGGCGCGTTAAGCAATGCGAAAGGCATGAATGTCCGGTAATTTTGTTATAGCTGTGTAATGCCACTATCAACCTGTCAAAGGATGCACTTTTCTGGCCATGGATCACCTTGTTTATTTAATATGGAAAGGCATTAGGCTCAACGATTGGTCAATGACATATAGCTTTTCTGTTGGTGTACTTAGCACAAAGATTATTTCTCTTGGTGACTAGACCATCCTAACATATTTGGCTTCAGTGCGTATTTTCTTCTACATCTCTATTATAGCCATCATTTTTCATGCAATGCATTTATCATTACTTTGTCTCCTAACCTTATAACCATCTCATCATCCTCCTGCTCTGAACCCATTAAATGTATGTTCGTTCGGCGCAGTATATTTTATTCTAAAATGACAGTACCTCCTTTCTAGTCATACCTATCATTTGCCACATAATCTACCATAATTTCTTTGGTCTTCTCTTTATAACTATCCACATTAATTCTCAAATCTTTCGTTGCATGATAGTATGAAACTTTTGTTGGATATTCCCTTATGTGACTGTTGTTTTCAGGGCACGTTAAAGAACTTCAAGGCGTGAAACGAGACAGATGGTGACGTAGCTATGGAGAACAGTGGACTAGTTGTAAATATAGCGGGTGTTGCGCCTGCGCGGGGTCACTGGCGTGCATCTATTCTAGGGCTGTAACAAATAGCTGGACTAGTCCAGAGTGAGGTGGATATTATGCCTGTATTAATATAGTTACTACATTTAAAAGTTGCCTTCCAGGTCTTCAATAATCAGTCATTTATGTCTCCTTTAACCACCACGTAGAATTGATAAGAAAAGACGAGTCTCTCAAATTCCGTTAGCTGATTTGGGGTTCTTTTCATAGGTGTACAAAATTAAGATATGAACAATCTGCCTTTCACCAAAAACAATATAGACTTTTTTCCTCACGGGGATGTGCCTTTATGAGTATGAGGAATTTAGCATGATCCTTGAGTATTAGAACGCTTCTGTATCAAGGGGTAAAACAAGAAAAGGAAAATATAGATATGTAGATTGTGCAAGATATAACAAGGCTTAGAAGGAAAATAATGGCTAATCCTATACTATAAAATGAGCAATATTTGTATATACATATACGAGTATATATTTGTAATCACGTTCTCGAAAACGGCTCTCCTTCTTTTCGTGTGGTTAGTGACTAAAGAAAGAAAGAAAGATCATACATTTATTTAGCACAGACTAAAGGGGACGCAACACAACATATTGTACTACAAATCAAAACCAAATTAAAAAATAAAGAAAACAAATAAAAAGTGTAAATTGTGTTCTAAGATATCGAACTAGCCTAGTGTCAGAGTTTTACCTCTAACTATTTCGATGAAAGCTGCAATATAGAGGTAAACGGGGGTGAAAAATCGATCTAGCTAGGTCTCATATCTGGGAAAGTTCGTTTTCTCTATTTTCACAGCCTTGGGAATGTGATACAACGTTGGTATACCTGGACGATATGTTTATCTATTTTCACCCGAGCAGAGCTCGGTCGACCAGGTACTGGAGATGAATGGAGCTTAAATGGAAGAATTGTAGCGACTCCAACAAGATGAGGGTGAGGGTCATGATGAAATAGTGGACATTGACGGCTACAATAGAGGGTCAAATTAAATTAGCTAGCAAAACTCCGCAGAAGTGATGGTTATCGATATCTAAACCTAATAAAACGAAAAAGATATTAATTTGAATGTTTTTTTTTTGGGGTTATCAACCGCAGGTAGTGTGTAGTCACTTGAAATATCAATTTATTTTAATTTTATTTTTTGTTTTAGCTTCATTGACGCTTCATTGATATCTAAATATGATGAAACAAAAAAAAATAACAGATTGTCTCACTTCATACTTCAAGTAATAAAACTACTAGCGACCATTGGCTTTAAAAACAAAAAAACATCAGATCATTTTTATTTTGTCGTATTTAGTTATCGATACTCATCACGTCTGTGGAGTTTCGCCAGCTAATTTTATTTGACCCTGTATAAATTGCGAACGCAGTTAGCTACTAACTGCGTTCGCAATTTATTTGCCAAACATGTAAACAAACACGAGTTTCAGGAAAAACAACTGTAATGCCTACATATAAGGTTAATTTTGCTACAAGTTTATATTTGTTATGACCTTTTCAACAGTACTAGGCAGTTTAAAATCAGCTTTATTTACACTTTAATAAGGTTGATGTTTGTTTAAGTGGAAATAACATCAATTGGAAACAAGGTTATAAATAGATTATATTGTAAGACGATAAAATGTCACTATTTCTCATAACAATATTAGGTAGGTCATCGACGTATGAAAATGGGTTACTATAGCTATAAACGTCAACGAAACAGCTGCTGTTATCATGCAGATGCTAACATGTGCCAACAAGCCGAGATTACTTTATCAGCGGTCATTATTTTAAAAGCATTGGTGCTGTACTGACGTCTGAATGACTTTGAATGCCTCATGCAAAAATAGCATCTGCTAGAGTGCCCCAAATGTCCACTCACCTGTTCCTTAACGATCTAAACAACGCCTCTGACGCCTCAAGCGTCCACGGTTACTTTAAAACCCAAAAAAAAAATGTCGTGGCATACGTCCTGGTTACTGCAGTACTCAAAGCGACGAGTCGTCCATATGTATCGTCGAAACGAAAAGACGAAGAAGTCTGCTCATTTCTTCATATTTTAACCCTCGGAAACTAAACTTCACTTGAAAGGCCATGCATGGAGAGACCATTCTAAACAGACGACCTACGCCAAAACAAAGCAACAGTCAAATCAAATAACACAAATTCAATTTCTCAAATTTGCGATGCCTGTAAAAGGCCGCTAAGTCGTAAGTACCTACATTATAGAATAACACCAACTGTGTACACTTAGCTTGCAAATAAATTTTTGACTTTGACTTTGGGTCTATCAGCGATAATGATGATGGAAAGGCAAAGATGTACCATCAAAGAAGTTCACATGTAACCAGTTTGACAACAAAATCCCGTGAACATGATGACCACATCTGTTACCGGCCCGGTTTTATAGCCGCCGAGCGCTGCAAGCAAGAATAGTACCTACGGTGGTTAATAATTATGAACTTCTTTGTTGGTACCTATTGGATTGACATTTAAAGCTACCGAAAAGCTGATGTCAATCATGTTGAAAGTAGTTGTGGAAATATGAAATGCTTTGAAAGCGATTGTCACTAGTCTAGGCCATCAGGCCGGTTTGGCCTTTAAATACGAAACAATGTCACCAGTTTAAACAATTCCTTTCAGAACCAGATCGAACAGGCGTTAGTCTCAGGCATATGATAATGAAAATATATATGTACTTATAGAAGGAAATTAAAGCAAAAAAAGAAAAAGTATATATTTTGACGTCCACAGGAAGACAATTATATAAACTAAACATTTATGACACAAACATCAAACATGGAAAAATATAAAAATAACATAAGACCATATCTCATAAGAAAAATGGAAGAAGCTCTAACTTCCCTAGGGACTTTATAAAGAGAATCAACAAGAAACTCTATGGTTATTGTAATGTATTCATTTACCAATAAAACAACCACAAGTAACACTCAAAACGCAAAAAATAACCCAAAAAATCCCAATTTCAACCAGAAATCCGTACCAAAAGTGTTTTCAACATCAAAAACAAGCTGAACGCCAAACGTACCAGGTAGCCTTTAGAATCGCTCGTAAAAGTGATGTAAAGTAATTATCTTCAAAGATTTATGAGCACTGAAATGATTCTGATGCACGGAAAAACTGAACACGGAATATTAACTCTGAACTGAGGGAAACTGTTTCTGAAATGTGTGTTATGTTTTTGAGTGACCTACGCGGCTACGTTACGAATCCTTGAAACATAAAGGGAGAATTGAGATTTTGTGTCGTAATTTGCAGCTTAGGTATATTTTGTAGATTCGTCAATGTGGAAAAAACCTGTAAGAAATCGACACGTGTTTCACCTCTCAACGAGGCATCCTTAGGATGACGATTGACTTGTTCCGAACCAGAAGACAGCACCGGCGGCGCTCGGCGTGCCAACATGCCATGCTCGGGGTTCTTTATGACTCTTTAGGAATAGTTAAGCGGAATAGGTTACTAAATATATCTTCATCTATTGTATTTAATAATAGATTTCCTCAAGGTCACGCCTGAATCAATTAACTATCTGTGGAAGTAGAATGCAAACTTTAAGCACTAATGGACAAAAGGTTGTGTAGACTGGCAATTATGTGGATCGAAGGCCTACGTAATATGGTGTATAACTACATAAAACATGGAGGAGCTCGTGGCTAAGTAAAAACAGCCGCACTGGTCGATCCATCAGGTTAAGCTACGCTTGCCGGGGTTGGTCAGTGGATGGGTGACCATCTTTACATACCGAGAATCCTCCGTGCCTCGGAAAGCACGTTAAGCCGTTGGTCCCGGCTGTCATTCGTGGATCTTTGACAGTCGTTACGAGTCGTCAGAAGCCCGAAAGTCTGACACCAGTCTTACCATGGGATATCGTATATTACCCAGTTACTGGGTTGTGGAGGTCAGATAGGCAGTCGCTCCATGTAAAATACTGGTATTCAGCTGCATCCGGTTAGACTGGAAGCCGACCCCAACATAGTTGGGAAAAGGCTAGGCAGATTGATTGAACTACATAAAACATGGTCCAAATACCATAGTAAATCACGGTTAATCACACAATTTTGTAAATGAATTTTGAATGCTTTTATCATAATTACAGTCAATGAATAAAAATGTTTACTTCCACCTTATTATTTTTAAGCCATTGTCAACATTTTGATTGAAAATGATAAGTTCAAAAAGGTGACATGACAAGAAATTTGCTCAAAATTATCTAGTTTGCGACAAGTTTGTCTGGTAACATTATGGAGTGCAGGTAAATATCTTATAATTTTGAATAAACTATCTACAAAGTTGTCCGAAGAACAGACTACCACAGGATTTTAGAGTCATGAAGAACATGGTGTAAAGTTCACTCATCCTCTATAGAAAAGGGAGGATCTTCCGACCGGACGGGTTTCGCGTCTGGCGGGCAACTTGCCTAACGATTGATGTAAGGTAAATTATATATATGATGTTTGCACGGTAAACTCTAATAGCGCGATGCAGGATTTGTGTGACGTCAGGATTTTTGTGTGACGTCAGATTTTTGATGCGTAGTTCGCATGTGGCGATGAAGATGCCACCACAGTATCATTATGAGATAATATCCTCATAACTCATTTTGCTGTAATTACCTATATGTTTGCCAAATGTGGGTTTTATTGGCATATTTAATACATTGTAGTTCGATCATAGCAGATTTCAGTGTACGGGGGAAGCCCATGTGCTCAAGTAGTTTATAGATTTCTAATATGTAAATTAGAAGACCCTAACATAAACTAAAAGATAAATGGGTTTCGTTTGAACTGAGCAATGTTACGTTTGAAACTGACGAAGAAGTCATAAGTACATAAACCTACTCAAAAGGTAAATAGGAGTACTATAGTGACTTGCGCGAAATCACCGTTTAAAAAATCATTTCAGACATGCAAAGGCCTGTTTTTAGAAGCTTCAAGCCTCGTGCAGATTGGCGCGACGCGACAACGGTAATTGTTCTACCGTGAAGTTTTCTTAGAAATTGTTTTGTTAGAGTTGCGTCGCGCCTGTCTGCACGAGGCTTCATAAGGAGAATTATGGAGTTCGTTGATTTTACACATATATACATAAATAACATCACGCCTGTAATTCTTAAAGGGTTAGGCAGAGGTGTACCCAATAGTATACCCACAATTCGTCAGTGATGTTTTTTAAAGTCCTATGTTATAGGGGGCAAGACTATTGCCATCAACCGGGCACAAATCCAGACTCCGGACTGCTGCTGAGGAATTCCTGCCGACTACCGAGGTGTTGGCGGAATTCCTCTTTGAAAAAACTTAAAAAATACTTTTTTACACAAGAGAAAACATATGAATCTATAAAATTACGTATATATACTTAGTCCATTAATTTTAATGGTAATACAGCAAGTAATTTGTGTTAAAATTTACAAAGTCATAAGTTCCGGCTGTCAGAATCCCTTTGTGTTACCACCCTAAAGATAATGTGCGTAGATCTTTACAAAGTTATATTGTTAACCGTTTTAGTTTCGCCCTTAAAGCTCCTGCAGACAGGCGGCACGTGACTCTGGTGGAAAAATTTGTATGAATACTTCATGGAAATTGTTCTACCGGAGGCATGTCACGCCGTCGCGTCTGTAGGAGCCTTTATTCAGGCGACTTCTAGCGTTCACTACGTGATAATTGCCGATCGCTTCCACAAGGACACGGTGGTGCTCCGCCCAAGCCGGGTAGACCTCCACCGTATTCTCCACCGTGTCCTCCGGGCGATCCATACAGTGGCGACACGCGGGCGTTTCCTCCCGCCTTATGTGGAACAGGAACCTCCCGAAACAACCGTGTCCGGTGACGACTTGCGTCGGGCGGAAGGTGAGGACGCCCGTGGCGCCTCTCTAGCCACTCTTCAAAGAGGTAACTTATCGCCGCAATTGTGGCGTGCCGAGCACTGGGTTGCGACAATCGCACTCTCCATGACGCCATGAGATCCCGCCGGAGATAACATCCCTAGAATGAACATTCATCTGCTTCTTTTTACTGCGAGTGAAAGATGCCGCTTGCCGAAATCCAACATTGTTGGATTGGTTCACTAATGAATTCATGTTTTACGTTCTTCGATCAATAATTATTGATCGAAGTTTACGTTTGATTCATTTTGTGTTCAGACATTTCACATCGAGTGAAAGATGCGGAATGATAGATAAAAATTAAGAAAAAAAGTGGCGTCTGATATCTGCTTCATGATGCTCTACATCCGGCTCAATTTATAGAAGACCAAGAGATGTTTACATTTTTCCACCACCATTTAGTCGCCTAAAAGCAAAATTTATTGAAGTTTACATTTATAAACTTTTAATTACTTCTGAAATTGATGTAAATAAATTCAGTTTGTTTATCTTGTGGACTTGTCCAGATATTCAGGTCAATACACAAACTGACATGATTTTGGATTGTACCTACTAACTAATGTTTTTTTAAAGAATTCCTTTGCAATGAAGCTCCGTTTTATTGGGTGTATTTTATTTGTAATAAATGTGTTGAAAAGTGGACCACATAAACCTTTGGTGTGGATGGCAAGATCATCATAAAATATTTTAGTTGTAATTTTATGGGTAACAGTTATTGGAGTTTGAATACCAGTACATGTAGATAGATTTTGTATTAGGCAAAAGTGGCTGGAGAACTGTTAATCTCTTTCAAAGCGTTTTGTATTTCTGCGGCTTTCAACAGGATTGACCTAAACTTTTCGGTTAGAATAATCAGCTAAGATAATGTTCTCCCACAGCTGGGATACGGGCCTCTCTCTTCGAAAGGGAGTGGGCTGTAATCTACCACGCGGGCCCAGTGCGGGTTGGTCAGATGTCACGGCAGCTTTTCGGTTGCTTACTCTTAACCCAATACTGGAGGAGCTGGAGGAGCTCGTGGCTAAGTAACAACAGCCGCACTGGTCGATCCATCAGGTTAAGCTACGCTTGCCGGGGTTGGTCAGTGGATGGGTGACCATCTCTACATACCGAGACTCCTCCGTGCCTCGGAAAGCACGTTAAGCCGTTGGTCCCGGCTGTCATTCGTGGATCTTTGACAGTCGTTACGAGTTGTCAGAAGCCCGAAAGTCTGACACCAGTCTTACCAAGGGGTATCGTATTACCCAGTTACTGGGTTGTGGAGGTCAGATAGGCAGGTGCTCCATGTAAAATACTGGTATTCAGCTGCATCCGGTTAGACTGGAAGCCGACCCCAACATAGTTGGGAAAAGGCTAGGCAGATTGACTCTTAATCCAATACATGCCTTTCCCATTAGTCTTGTGGTCGCAAGCGCTGCTAAGAAAGAAAGTAAAAACAACTTAACTAACTTGTTAACTTAACACTTAACTTAACTTAACTAACTTATGCTTTATTAAGAAAGAAAGTGGCCTCTGTCGTACTCATTGCTAACTCAAACATGTATATTATATTCATTCGCTGCGCGTCGATGTCAGCATAAAATTGATACAATTGATATTGTACGGGTTTGCTCGTACATGCTCCCCGAGGAAAAGATATAACGACACAACTGATTAATTGAGAAACAAAATAATTATGACAAATGATTTGATATTAATCTAATTTCTTAGTGTCTCTATCGTTAACACACTGTTCACAAATTAGATATGCTTGTATAAGAACCTAACATAGGGGAAGTGGCTTTATCTAACACTCGCGCACTTGTTACCACCTTCGCCCTTTCATTGTCACACTGATATATTACACTATCCCCAACACACGCACGTTGCGTGGCCGGGCGCGCGCAGCCGCCGGGTGTATCGACTGCTGCGGGCACTGCCGGCGCGGGCGCGAGGGCGCAGCGCGAGCGCGCGCGCCTCCACACGAAGACTCCGAGACATGCTGCTACCACGCCGATCATACAGTAGATCGCGGTATAATGATGAATGTCATGGGATGACAGACTCTCAAATAACAATCCATTTTCTTTCATGGTCTTGATTTTGTCCTCAATCGTTTGAAGTTCTCGATCGCTCTCTATGCTGGAGTCGTTCAAGACATCTTGAGGAATAGACACGTTTATAACGTGGTTTATGGATGCAATGACTGGTGAGTATAGGTTAGCACTGATACTAACATCGCTCGTTCTTTGTTGATGCGCAATTACTTCAAAATTATCTGATTTGATTATGCAGCCGTAATCTATAGTTACAAGTCCTGAGTGAGTCAGCTGATGAGCGGTAACTTGATCTCCACATACTGTTCGTAGATTACATTGACCGCAGGAAAAATAAATATAATTGTTGATAGAATGGCTTTCTATCCAAAGATTTTTACAAGGATTATATTTATTTCAGTGTAGTCACTCAGTGAATTGATTGGGGAACATGATGTCAATGTAGTGGCATACTATCCCTAAGATATGTAGTTGTATATTCAATGATGCCTTGAGCTGCGATCTCATTGTTTTTGTTTTATTATTTATTCAGTACATAGTGTCATATCCGGCCATGACATTTATGGATCTCTTTTGTTGTAATTGTTTTGTTTTGTAATCCTACTAATATGGACTAAGTTGTCTGAAATAAAAGTTATACGAGTATTATATTATTCCTGAACATGAGGTCCTAGGTTTGATTCCCGGGTCGGGAAAAGTGTTATTGGGTTTTTCCTTCTGGAATTTCTTAGTAGCAGTCCGAAGTCTGGATTTATGCCCGGTTGATGGCAATAGGCTCGCCCCCTTTGACAAGGGACTTAAAGATAACTTGCGAAATATGGGTGTACTAGGTACCTCTCTGCCCAACCCTTCAGGGAATACAGGTGTGATATTATTTTTGACTTTTCTGTCATCGTTATTCCTGTTAGAATGTCACTTTGTGTTGGCCCCAAGGGCTCCTAGCACGTTGTTACTAATTCCAGTTTTAACCAGTAGTATTAGGTCCCCACCTATGAAATCAGCGTTTTGTATGGAGAGTTTTAAAGAAGTTGCATTTTTCATACTTTATATACGTATTTATTTATTTATTTATATTTATTTATTTATATATACTTAATTGTACACCAGAAAATACATAGTTAATCATAAATTTAACACTACAAAACATACAATGGGCGGCCTTATCGCTTTCTGCGATCTCTATACGCTTTTTTTTTTTTTTTTTTTTTTTTTTTTTTTTTTTTTTTTTTTTTTTTTTTTTTTTTTTTAGCCTGTGTTTTCCCACTGCAGGGCAAAGGCCTCCCTTTCTTCTTTCCACTCTTCTCTGTCTTGAGCTAGTGTGGACCAATCCTGTTTGTAGGCGTCAAGCTCGTCTCGCCATCTTCTCTTGGGTCTACCTAATAAAATAAGTTATGGCTAAGTTAAAAGAAATAGTGGTAATTTCTGCTAACAAAATGAGGAGTAATTTTTAAGGTATTTTTTACGTTTAGAAAACTATAAGTAATATGGTATTTTATTATTTTTATTTGTCTATGATGGTCATTATTCGATATAATACCAAGCAATTGATGAATATTTTAAATCATAGAAGTGACGAGGTTCTCTATTTGTGAGAAAAAGAACGCCTATTTCATAGGTGGGAACCCAATATATTTGTATTATCTTGATTCTAGAGAATACCTGTGTGTTTTTGCGCCGAAATCTGGGTCATTACCTACATGACTTGGGATATGAAAGTATTTTTTTTAGGCTTCCGTGCCCAAAAAGTAGCAATAGTTAACGGAGCTCTCTGCACGCGTAGCGGGTTTTGTCGACGGAAAAATAGACAAAATTACAGATAAACAATCACAATCTAGCATTTTGTCTATTCTTCCGTAGACAAAACCCGTTTCTATGGTTGTCATGCAACGCGTGCAAGTGTTGCTAGACAAGAAATATACTCCGAAGGTTAAAAATAAATGTTAATAGGTAAATTACCTTCCATAAATATAGAACAAGTTGACCGAAAAAAAAAACATATTTATATTTTCCGTTAAGAAATGAAAGGATTTACGTTCCAATGATAAATATTCTAAATCCGCTCTAATCTGGCACAAAATCAAGGAAAATTCTAATAGTTCTATTGGGCATATTAAAAGATACTGGCACACGCAATATTTGTTTCATCAACATTCAAATGTTTCGTCGTAAATATGAAGCAAATAAAGTTGTTATTCATATTATTTATCGGTGGAAGTTTTTTCATTAGAGTTTGATAGTTGATCGAGCTTGCTACGAAGTTATGTAGGTATTTCGTCGTTTATACTCAAACAAAATGTCTCAGGACCTATGCGCACACAACGTTCTGCATAATAAGCGTCGTATGGTTATCAATCTTAAAGTATACTGTACTGCAAGGAAAGTGAAACTTCTAATCGTTTATATACTTTATTTCCCAAGGGATGAAAACGCTGTCTATTTCTCACATGATACTATGGTCTCTGTCGTGACAAATAATAACAATATTGAATACTGTAATGTTTTTATCTCTTTATTCTTTCTTTTTGAAAACTTTGTAATTATGTACAGTTACACACGCAAAATACTCGACTGTTTGTTCAAATCCTTATTTAGTGAGTCTTTGGAATGTAACAAATGTGTTTTTTTCTAATTGATTATCCCTATCAATCAATCAGTCAACATTTTCGTGACTATAACTGCTTGACAGACAAGGCGCAGCCTAAAACCATATGCATATTATGTATATTACAGTACGCATATGCATGTAACTTTCCATACTCCATATGCATATCATTGCTAACAATGTTGCGCTGAAAGCATTATGATTGTTTTATTGAACAGTAAAATGGGAGAAAAGCGGCGGTTGCGCTTGCGATTTTTATTAGCCATACATTTTACGAGCACTGTAAAACATGTGCTTAAACGTCATTAATATATTTTTATACTGATCTGGTGTAAAATTATTTAGGACACAATGACTTTGTCTTATTTTCACAGAATACGAGTAAGTAAACATAATAAAATAACAAGCAGCACGCCTGTTTTTTTCCGAATAGTATCTACACCCACATTTTGCTAATTATTATTTATTTATTCAGGATCTCCAACAATAGATGTACACAATACATGACGAATTAATAAAGGGTATACAATGTCGCCCTTGGGCATGTGATCACCCGTATTTTTCTAAATATTCATAAAAAATCTAAAATTAACTTTAAAATGGGGGTCTATCTTTATTTTTAGTGCCGCTAGCGGCACTCTATACACTGCCATTTTAAAATCGTTTGAATTTACGTAAACACCGCGCGTTTGAACATACCTACAGACCTCTTTTGTTTTACCACATTTTTTTTTTTTTTTAAGTTTTCCTCCATTTTCATTATTTTTTAATTCCTACATCATTACAAAGGGAACGCATCCCAGGCTGAGTGGCGTCTGTGCAGTCACTTGAAATGCTAGCCTCGTAATGGGAAATTCCGTAGCGTGCACACCCATAGCCATACAAGTAATAGAACCTACTTCATAGTGACAGGGCAATGACCTTTCGTCTGAAAACAATGCTGGCTATTAATTTCAGTACCCTTTTACCCTTATCAGGGTAGTTATAGCTAGGCTGTTTGCTATAGTTTATATCAAAAAGGTTTGTGCTAATAACTCCCATACTATTTGTTAGGTTATAGTTTATTTATTATTATTAAATTAAAGTCTTTTATTAAGTTTTTAAATTATGTAAATATTATCTTGAAAATAGGAAATAACTACCACAATTTATATACAACGTGTCCCAAAATTCAACGATAAGCTGGCACCAGACGGTGGACCTGGTCATCACTACCCAAGAAAAAATAATGAAAAAAAAAACCAATTAATTTTTGGTAATTACAAAACATAGATTGAAATCCTTCGGAAATTGACAATCAAATCAATCAAAATGATATAGGCATTTTTTCATAGAGTATTATACCATTTTGGAATCTTGATTAGTTGCGTCAATTTTTTTTTAAACTTGCCATTTTAAGGAAAAAAATTATTTGGATTGATTTTTGTGTAAAAGCTTCAGGCATTCTGGGATTTTTAAGGGTTGTGGTGGATAGCAGTGCTACTTAGGTTGCCGATAGGAAAAAAAAACCGAAATATTAGAAAAATTGTGGTCATGGTAGTTAAAAATATCTTAAGGGGTGTAAATTTCCGAAGGATTTCAATGTATTTCTTGTAACTTCCAAAAAAAAATTATATTTTGTTTTCATTATTTTTTCTAGGGTAGTGACGAGCAGGTCCACCGTCTGGTGCCCGCTTATCGTTGAATTTTGGGACACGTTGTATACCTATATACCAGAGCAAAAAAAAAATATGATTGTAAATACTCGGATGTCATTGTAAAAAAAAAAATCAGGATGTTTGTCCTGAATTAGTACAATAACCGTATCTCGCAAAAAATACCTTATCCTAACTAATATTATAAACGCGAATGTGAGTTTGTTTGTTACCCTTTCACAGCTAAACACCTGAACCGATTTTGATGAAATTTGGTATGGGTATACTTTGAACCCTGGAGAAGGACATAGACTATTATGGACATACCTCGCGGGCGGAAGCTAGTTCCAAATAAACCAATTACAGGCACTTTTAAATTGTCAAGGAGTCGGGCAGTCAGAAAGATGAAGCAATTGCCCATTCCAAAGCGTAGTAGGTTCCTATGTTTCTAAGAACGGGCACGGACACTTATTTTTTCTAAGCTAGTTTTATTTTTTTTGGCTAAATATATACATAATTAGCCACATTTGTTGAGACTAACCCAGATGAGTAGTAACAAGTCTAGATAAATTATGAATAAGTTAGTCAAATTCGGTAAAGGCGAAGAGTACAATTTTTAAACACTTCTTATTCTCATAATCTCTACTTGTAGACGAAAATATAACAGAATTGCGATAGGTCAAATTGATTAGACAAATATATTATCAGTTTAGTTATGTGGGAAGCTGCTGCCTCACCTGATAACATCTTTCAACACTTTTAACAAGATGAAGTGGGCAATCCACCCGTAGAAACACAAGTTCTATTTATACCAGAAATACCGACATACCTTCATGAGGTTATAAATAAATAGTTTATTTGATATCGAACTCTTTACGAAACGAACTTTTTTGTGTTCTCATTCAACACAAGGTCGAAGATCCCATGGAACTGTTAACTAGAACTTGACCTGGTTTGAATTGGATGGTATTATGTATGAGTGTTCTAAAAGCAATTGAGTGGTTAAAATTGCTATCTTTTTTGGAGAAAACACTAGTAACTAGAATGCTACAATGAAAGAAAAAAACGTGTTACGTCTACTTCAAGTAACATGGACCATAGGACAGGGGTCAAAAGATGATGATAATGTTGATGAATATAGTCAAGCAGCAGGATAGGCGACATAGGATACTTTTTATCCCGAAAACATGCGCGGTTCCTGTGAAATAGACCACAAGAGCAAAGCCACGGGTCGCTAGGTAAGCTAGTCAGGGATAAGATCCTACAAGGGTCATAAAAATCTGGTTGACGGTCATGAATGTTGACAGAGGTCAGAGAGCCCAATAAACCAGGCAAGGAGAAGAAGGTTGAACGGAAAATAACGCCAGGAAGTAGAATTACTGCATGACCTTAAGGAGGTTGGAAGACAGTTGTTGATTAACGTAGACGATATTTACTGGTAAATACTGGTCAAACTAGAGCCTACAAACAACGCAAGGATTATAAAACCTATGAACAGAATTTAGAAGCTTCTGCTTTTACAATAAGAAATGTAAAAACTAGAACATGTTCGATTGCATCGTCTGGTCGAGCCCACCCACTAAATCTTTGCTAAAAGAATCAATGATAGAAAAGTATTTGGACAGCAGTGCCAAAACAAAAAAAAAACTTCGTTCAACGCATGCATAATTGTATCCAATAGTAACATAAACATTGCCGAGTAATTTATTAGTACTACTTGTACATAAAGTTGTGATGAAACTACCCAAGGTGCCAGAGCTGCTATCCAGATATTTATAATATAAATGTTTATTTAATTTTTCATATATTTCCTGTTTTACACTGAACTCCGCTGGATTAGCGTGTTCTTTATGACCCAGATGATGTTCTGAGAGTAAAATTGAGTTGATTTGTGAAAATTATAGTAAAGGTGTCTGCTCCCTGATTTGTTTACGATAGATGGGAACTAGAAGATTGAAGAACGAAATTATGTGTGTTTACGTGAATTGCTGAAAAACTGATGAAGATTTAGATTAAACTATCAGCGTTGTAATTTTTGAAGTTCTTGAGTATTTCGTTAAAAATACATAAGCAAGAAGTGTAGGAGGATGTTGAAGACCTTTGGCAGCAATGGCTTAAGATCATGATCTTAGTAATGTGGCTATAAATCGAGATATACTCGTAGGAGTACATAGATGAATATCGAGCCCGAGTGACAATTGGAGATGCCTATCTTCAGCATATGGACTGTTATAAGCTTATGAGGATTTGCGCTTAAAGAAAATGGAAAGATTTGAAGGGCCAAAAACATAGTCTAAAATATTTATTAGAACGATCAACACAGTTTGAAACAACGCGGGAGATTGAATAAAATAAAATCTTGATTATTAACACTTTTAGTGCCGCTGACACGCCTTTTGTGTTTTTGTAAATTCTTAGACTTTTTTTTTTTTTTATAGTTGACCGTGGGCCAATAACCTCTAGAACATGCTAAAAAACGCTCGAGAAAATATATTTTCTAAAAGGAATGAATGAAATCAAATGATGATTATTTCTTTAGGTAGATCTCTTATGACACTTTTACATGTTAAATTATTTGGTCAATATTTTAAAACTAGATGGCGCCGGCTTTTCCCAGCTGGCGGATTTTCGATTATAGTGTTTATTTTAAAAGTATCTCATAAACTCAAAAATCCAACCGCAAAATTTCCAATAAAATACGATTACCTCGTGGAGTTATGGTACATGCAATTTTGGTACGTTCAAAACAACGTTCAAAACAATGATCAAAACAATTTGCAAAACACTGTTCAAAACAATTTTCAAAACAATATTCAAAACAATGTTAAAAACACTGTTCAAAACAATGTTCAAAACAATGTTCAAAACAATGTTAAAAACACTGTTCAAAACAATGTGTATCAACCTACCTGTTTCCCACCCGGAAGCATCGTATCAACGACTTTCACCAACACAGGAGTTCCATTCTCAGGCTTCAGCAAAGCAAACGGGGTCTGTCTAGTAGCCAACGCCACCCCCATATGGTACGTCTTTATGGGGTCCACAACATTTTATTATTTGGATATTATGTGAGTCTAACCATGTAGGGCAATATCTGGAAGGAAAAACGATTGGAAATGACAAGACAGACAGACTTTGTAAGGACAACCTTGATACTTAATAACCAGGTCCGTTCACCTCCGGGCGATACAACTTTCCGAGCCCTTAAAGTTATTCTATTGTCGACGTTAATGTTGGAAACATTGCTCGTGGTAACCGTTATATCCTTGACAAAGGGTTAGTTAAGTTTAGTTTAACTGTTACTGGTTTAGTTCAGTTTATTACGGGTTTAAACCTTTTGTTGTAACGCATTTTGTCTCTGGTGAGGGATGGTTATGCTGTTTTGTTTGATAGAAGTGGAGCATTGCCCCTTTTAGGGTTCCGTAGGTACCTCAAAGGGAAAAACGGAACCCTTATAGGATCACTCGTGTGTCTGTCTGTCAGTCTGTCCGTCTGTCACAGCCAATTTGCTCCGAATCGAATGGACTGATAAATTTGATATTTGGTACACATACGAGTATGTATTTCTGCGACCCAAACACGGACGTGTACACATATACACCTACCGCACATATGTGTACATATATCGCAATGAACGTGTATGAACTGTCAAAACCAAAGGCGTTGCTATCGATTGCCATTGTATGTGTGTTACGCAATTACTCCGCAGTTTCATCTGCAGTGGACGTAATACTTTTGCGATCTGCCAGTTTTTCAGTATTTTTTTTTGTTCTCTGTAACTAACAGACTTTCCTGCGAGTGTGTGCGCCATCGTTGTTTTCATATAGCGAGAGTTTGTTTAAAAGGCAGACTTCATTTTAATCTGCGCTGAGACTAAAATATATTCTATCTTCTATAGCTTATTATCTACAACCAATCTCCCACGTGAGTTAGGCCAAACGTAGTATGACTAACATAAAACGTATGAGCAATGAAAAGACTATAAAACCTCGGTACAATGATGTTTAGACGTTCAATTGAAGCTGATTATACAGAATTTACATTCAATGATTAGCTCTGACGTCATTGAATTATATTGTTTTTGTATTTGAAAATTTTACGACTGAGATGTGAGGAAAAATATGTTTATTGTTCGTAGTAAGACTGGGCTGTTTTTTTAACTGAGTTACTCATCATAATCATATCGGATTTGATGCTCATACACAGTGGCATGCGTCAACGCGTCAAGCAGAGGCAACTGCAGCCGTCAACACGCGTCGGCGGCTGCCGTCGGCAACGTGCCTCTCGTGTATTTGAGTACGGAGCTTGAGTGTTGACGGTTGCCGACGACGTGTGTCAACGGCTGCAGTTGCCTCTGCCGTTGACGCGTGCCGCTCGTGTTTATGAGCACTAGCGTGAGCATAGATATGGGTTTCCCAATGACCAATACAAAAAATTTATGAGCAAAGCTCTATGCAAACACGTAGGTACGGTGGCTAGGCAAACGCTTCACTGTTACTTCATTTATTTTTGTCTTTCATTCGGCATCTTACACTCGAAGTGCAACCGTCTGAACACAAAATGAAGGAAAAGTAAAAAATGTATTAATTAGTGAACCGATCCAATGATGTTGCCGTTCGGCACTCGGCCATCTTTCACTCGCCTTCCACCCACCGAATAGTCGAAAAATAAAATGAAAGGAGACGATGAACGGTAATAGGGATGATGCCTGGGTAAAAAAAAAGAAATTTTATTTAGTCCACCAGTCAGTTAATAAAAACATATTAGACCCGTATTTTTTGCTTTACTCGTATTATAGTAACAAAAAATGACTTAGATATAAAAACGCATTACAGTTGGGTAGTGGGGGCTCGCTACGTCATAAGTTCACAACCCAGTATAAAATCTAGCAAAGCGCGACGTCATGCCACATTTTAACTCAATGTATACTCCGCAATCTTTTGATTAACAAAAAAAAATAAAAAATAAGTGTCCTATATTTTTTTATATTAATAAATAAATAAAAAATGAAAAAGTCGTCATCCCTATTCCTATGTAGTTTTGTAGGTGTCCTGTGAACGTAGAATGAAACAGCTAGAAATGAACATTGTCGTGGCACACCAAAAATATGGTACTGCTGTTGAATCCCAAGAATATATGAAACCCCTTCGTCAGTTTTTCAGGAAACGTTGTGTCCCCAAAGTACTGTGGGCAAAATACACCCAGCTCCGCCACAGGTAATACCACTGGACTTTTGAAGACATTAATTCTCCTTTTACTCAGGCAAAAGCGCATCAAAATCTGTCCCGGGGTTATTCAGTTCCGACAATGTTAACCTAACCTAACAGTCAGAATGGAATAAACGGAGAAGTAATGTCTTCAAAGCTACAGTGATTTTAACTGTGGCTGGGCGTGGGTGTGCCGCCCATAAATGTTTGCCCACTTTTCACTGAGTCCGCGTATCACCGGTCAGTTTCCCTCAGTTGTCAGTTTATTTAATTCACCAGTTTCGTTGATAAGTCAGTTTCACTGATTCGTCAGTTTGATCGATTAGACAGTTTCGTTAACTCGACAGTTTCGTTAACTCGACAGTTTCGTTAACTCGACAGTTTCCATTGTTTGCCAGTTTTCGTCGATTCGTCAGTTTTATTCAATTTGACAGTCAAAGTACAGTCGGTAGAAAACTGCACACACGTCTGCTAATTTAAATATATAGAATGTTAACTAACAGAGGGCGTTCCCGTTAACCCGCAATAGTATAGGGTCCATAATGCAAAAAAAAAAAAACTTCGAAAAAAAAAAAAAAAAGACAAGATTAAATTGATACGTAAAAGAAACATGTTGAAAGACCAGTGCGCGTGTGCAGTGTTTATTTTACGTATGTAGGTATCAATTTCTGTGTTTTTTTTTTTTTTCGATTGCAATTTTTTTTTGTTGCGTGTATGTATTATCATTTCTAAAATGACGAATATTACACCTCCATAACCTCCATATGTCCGCATCCATAAAAAATATGGAAAACTTGTTAACGTGGACGGAAATTTAGCGGTGGCGGCGTCTCCACTCTTCATATATTTCCATCATTTTACTTCCCTGTGTTATCGTGATACCGTGACGTCCACGATAATATCCTCATGTTAGAAGTTATAAAAGCGCATATTAGGATATTCGACATGAAAGTGGCATAAAGTACCTATAGTAACTCCTTAGTACTCATATTTTATAGTACAAGTTTAGTACCGGAAGAAACACATTTAGTCGTTATAGAAGCATTACGTTCAAAGATTTGGATTCTGCACAACATTAACAGGATGTTTGCGTTTTAGTTGCGAGTTTCATAGTAATCCATCTGATTTGGTGAACTGAAATAACTTTGGATATTTAATTCCAGAATTGGTGCCATTTGCACTTTTGAACACCTTAAAAAATTTAAATTAAGGACCTTAGGTAAAAACCTTGTCTTGATACGCTTTTACAATTTTCGCCGCAGGCATTGACACAGTAAGCCCGCGTGGTGGATTTCTCTCTCACAGAGCTTTATTGCAGGTTTTATTTATTTATTGGTAAGGCACCTCAACGACTTACTCACTAAAACATACACATACAAAAATCACATAAGGTTTTAGGTATTGTGAATTCGTCACTTACAGAAGTGCACACCACTAGCAGAGAACTTAATTATTAAAGGTCGTTTTAGTTATCGTTAGTTGATTTGGTTAAAAATTAAAAAGAAAAATAAAATGTGTTCACAAATATGATGGAACGTAAAGAAATATTAAATTAAATAACAATGCTTAAGTACCAACAGTGAGAACATTACGGTTTGAATTCATTTATTTCTAAAGATTAAAAATCACTTATACAGAAATACATACTAAAAATTACTTGATTTATAATACATTTTTGTTGCCCAGGATTAGTAAGAGCTTTTAGTATTAACATTACGAATTTATGGAGGTAATTTGTTAAAAGTTTTGTATTGTCTAACATTATAGGATGATTATACTATAATATGAAAGATAACCCTGTCCAATTCGTGAGTTGTTGTTAAGTTTCATGCTAAAGAGATGCATTCTATTCAAATTACCCCCAAACTGTTTTACATGGGGAACTTTACCTGGCATCACATGGGGCGCAGGCGGCCATCGTGAAGCAGGTGACATTACTTATGACCTCTGTTGAATTTTTGAATGAAATTGGGGAATAAAAACGTTCAAGATATACCGCATGATTTTTTTAACCGTCTTGAAAAAAATAGGGTATAATAGGTGAACGGAGTAGAAGCCTGTGGCACAGTTTTTTTTTTTTATACCATGAAAAATATCGAATTTCAAATCATACGCACCCTACTAAATGCGCGGAATTTATCAATGAATTCGTAGCTTTCCTTAGCGGCCGATAGGTAGTCGCTGCACTTGCCGTCGCGTCCCTCGGCCTCTTTGTTATCCTTTCGCAGGCGCACAAGCCGCTCGCGCATCCCCGCCCGCCCGCGTGGTCAATGCTACTAAGCAAATATTCCCGGGTATGGCTTCTATTCCACTTACACAACACATCATATTATTCTCGAGACGGTAAAAAAATTCAGCCGGTATATGCGCTTGATGCTTGTTGCGAAGATATATTTTTTGCTTGATTATTACCTAAAAGTTGTGCAAATCCCTAAGTGATTTCACCCCCTGAAAGATTTCCAATGAGTTCAAAGTCAACCTGTATTTTATAGCTATGATCTTCACCATCATTAGTCGAAGTCACGTAAATAATAAATTAGTAATTCATTGTAACTATGTATATCTAAACGATACTGCAATAATATATCAAAGCGATTACAATCACAACCGTAGTTCCAACAGATATATTACATTCCATTGCTGCGGCCGAGTGCCAGATTATTGTGTCATACGAAAATAATGAATAGGTATAGACTGCATTGGAATCTAGAACAATACGTAATGGCTTCTTATTCATAGTTTATTTGATGGTTATGTATCTCGATCAATTGGGAAACTCAACGTCTTCCACACTTTTAAAGGAGCTAATTAATCATTTAACTTATTAACAGCCAGTTGCAGAAACGAACTTTAACTTTTAAAGCTGTCATTAAATACTAATGTTCCATTTACTTGTTTTACCTTCTTGCTGAAAGCAACATTAGACTCGATTTTAATGGTTCTTTGATGAAATTTATGAAATCATTAGCGTTAATGATCCAATGCGTAATGGGGCGTTAATGTTTGTCTTTGTACAACTGGGTGTAACTCCCGTAGCCGTAAATGAGAATGTTTACATTTCGTTCTAAATGTTATCTTTCTAATGATATATTTTTCTATTGGAGCGAGTCAATACATTGACTAGCATCATCCTCGATATGCCCAGCCTCATTTAAATTTGAGGGGTATCCCATAACCCCGAAAGTTAGCACTATTTATACGTCAAAAGTTACAGAGCAAACCCTTCCTCCTACCACTGTTGCTATGGGCGATTGAATGATGTGCTGACCTTTGCAGAGCTTTACTTGAAGAAGAACTACATAGTTATTAGATGTCCTTCACATGTGTGATATATTCTTATTTATTTATTTATTTTATTATTTATGTACACACAGTAAAATTGATACAGATACGACATAAACATAATTATGAGTACAAAGGTACTGCTTATTTCTTAAGAAATTTCTTCCAGCAGACCTGCGAAAGGAGAAATGAGAAAGAAATGTAGACAATAGTGTGTGAGAACAAGAAGAGTAAAATATAAATATGCGAAGTCTTAAACTAAAATATCAAAATATACCTACACGTAATATTTTTTTTTTTTTTTTTTTTGTCTTTTTATACTTCTTTCTTTCTTTTTGTTTCGAAGGAACATCTATGTTTTTTATATTGATTGGGCCCAGTAGGTCGCCACATTTATTGTGGCCTCAGAGGCGTTGTTCAAATCGTCAAGGATGCACGTGAACGAATATTCTTCTTGTTGGCAAGACTTTTTTAATTGAAGAGCTACACTCTACTAATGTACAACTTTACTTCTCTTTTTGAGTAAAAGCTTTATGATCAAATTTGTTTTTCGGTAAACACTGAAATACCTAATACTGTCCCTAATAAAATTACTATTCAGGAGGCAAAGCTGTGTGGCATATGCTAGCTTTCTGTTTGTAGAAATGTTTTCTCATATCCGAATTTTTCACGTTAAATCTTCGAGGTTCCAAGTCCTACACTAAAATATTTAACTAGCTTACATAACTAGATCAATACAGTCAGACAGCAACATATATATCGATGTAACAGGTGAGAAAGTATGTTGAAAGAAATGTCCAGAATGTATACTCCATAGAATTTCATACACTTTTCTTCGAATCTTCCACCCATTAGCACCGAATATTGTTATATTAAAGAGTTATGAGGAACAGGGTATAAAGTTCACTCATCCTCTATATAAAAGGGAGGATCCTCCGACCAGACGGGTGTTGTGTCTGGTGGGCAACTGCCCGACGTCAACTGAGGTCGGGAAGTTATATATATGCTGATCGCGCGGTAAACCCTGCTTGCGCGATGCAGGATTTCGCATGACGTCAGTATGATGCGTAGTTCGTATGTGGCGATGCAGATGCCACGCCACATATTCGTTGATCTTAATATGTTAAATGTAAAAGTCAAGTGCGTACAGTCTACAAACTACTTAAATATATGTAGGAGAGTATACCATAGAAACAGTGATGAAGGAAAAGCTTTGTTTTAGCTTTTGATGTATAAAAAGTGCTGACTTTCTGGCTACGGTAGCCCGTACTCCCAAAAGTGCTGACTTTTTTTTATTTGAGGCTGGGTATTTCAATTTTAGGGTAACGCGAGCTAGCTTTATTTATTATTTATACCGGAATAACTGAAAGCCTACTAGCAAAGGAACTGGCAACTGGAAATGTCAATAGACCAGACAGGCCATTTTATACTATGGGGTGAGGACCAATCAATTATGTAGGTATGGTAGTCAGAAGCCCGAAAGTCTGAAAACCAGTCTTACCGAGGGGTATCGTGTTACCCAGTAACTGGGTTGTGGAGGTTCGATAGGAAGTCCCTCCATGTAAAATACTGGAATTCAGCTGCATCCGGTTAGACTGGAAGCCAACTCCGACATAGTTGGGAAAAGGGCTGGGCAGATGAGATGGTGATGGGATCACAAAAGGGAAAGCAAAACAAAAGTTTTGCAGTTTGTGATCCCGTCGTCGTTTTCCAGTGTGTGTCTCACACACTGGAAAAACTTGTAACACTTGCTTCAAAAACGGTGAAAGAAAATATCGTGAGGAAACCGGCTTGCCTGAGAGATATTTCTCGACAGCATATGAAGTCAAGTCAGAGGCCCATGGGCGGCTTTAAAACTCTGACACCAGGTTAGTCACTAACCACACGAAAAGAAGAAAAAGACTTTGTGAAAAAGTTTTGTCATTGGATGCAAGCGACCCAGAACTGAGTGTATAGAAATCTATGGATGCATCCTTCGCCTAGCTGTGAACATCTTCTAGTGGGCCGGTAAACTATCAACTCTGATGGTGAACTATGAAATCGTTGTCAACTTGGCAACTGCATACTTTAACAGAGCTGTACCTACGCGTGCTACTGAACTTAAAAAAAAGTCTGTTATTGAGTCTGACCCTTCTGTCCTTTCTTTTTTAATGTGCCCGTTGTCTAGGGCTGACACTAGGGCTATTTGTAGCTACAACCTTGACACGCGGTTGCGACACGAAATGAAACGCAACGCAACGCGTTACGTTTTTATTAGGGCATCCATGTCGAGACGTTACTTTGGTCGTATAGACTTGTTTGTGAATATTGGATAAAGAAGTGTTGTTCTTTGAAAAAAAAAATATTGATTCAGTTCTGCTGATTAAGATATAGAGTTACTTATTTATATTCAACCAAATTAATTGTTATGCAAATTGACACCCTACGTCAATTTGCCATGCTAATAGCCATTTCATACAATTGTCAAAAAATTACATTTATGATTTGAATATACGGACAATTTAAGTCTGCAGTCAAATTGCTTTGGTAACTATTTTCCTGACTTATCATGAACAGTGTTAATTGACAAATGACAATGCAGATACTTACATTACCCTAGAATCAACATTTGTGGGTCTGTTATAAATTAAATTAACTAAAACTTTATTTCAGACTTCAAGGTCCATATGAATAATTTTGTTAGTATTTTGGTGTTAGTAACAATGGTGCTTCAAGCAGGTTAGTATTGTTAATTTTCCCGAATTATTTATTTATGTAGACCTATGACTGTTCACACCCAGTGTTCCTGAAAGGGACAGTCCGCTCTGCCAGCGATCATTTTCAGAATGCTGTTGTCACTACCATGCAGGCGCTGTAGTAGGAGGCCACTTTCTTTTGCATGATGGCATGGAAACCATCTGTGCGAACGTCCGCGAACATTCCCGAAGCGCTACAACGCCATGGCAGTCCCAACAGCATCCTAAAAGCATGATTAAATTGAACACGCTATATCATGGACCTCACAAAGTTAAATAAAACTTGTCCCGTAGTTCGTTATTATAATAAGATGATAGAATCCAACGAGAAATAAAAACATGTTCACAAAATTGAAGTGAAAACAAACAGAACTACTCTACTGACACATTCCCCAAATTTTTAATGTACACAAAGAAAACACGATTGTATTGTCTCTACTGCTCGTTTTGACAGCTGAGATATTTCCAACGTAAAAATTAACATTGCAGACTAAAACTGTCTAATATCGTAAACAATGAAAATTTATTTAGTAGGTGGATTGGTAGGTCGGGCCTCGTGACTAAGTATAACAGCCGCACGAGTCCATCGAAGATTAAGCTGCGCTTGCCGAGGTTCGTTCGTGGATGGGTGACCATCTATAACATAATAGTGACCCCTCCGTGCCTCGGAAAGCACGTTAAACCGTTGGTCGCGGCTGTCATTTGTAGATCTTTGACAGTCTACGGGTAGTCAGAAGCCTGAAAGTTTTGTTAGTTTTTCAATCGCTCCATGTAAAATACTGGTATTCAGCTCCATCCGGTTAGACTGGAAGCAGACCCCAACATAGTTGTAGCAAAGGTTTGACAGATGCTGAGGTAGGCAATTTTAGAGTCTCCTCCACAATTGCCTTTTCTCTTTCCACCATTCGAATGTTTTGTATGTAAGATGATTCACTCACACCCGCTTTCTGTAAATTTACTTAATTTTATCTGACTAACATCTGAATAAAATCATGCCAAGTGATTTGATTGGCTGATATTATTTCACTAAACGAATCAAGATATAAAGATTTTACTGTAGATATTTTCTGATATATAACTTGTAATATGCTATATACGTTAAGAAAAGCGACAATTACTTATAATATAATATTCTAATATATGCGTGTAAACTGAACACAAAAATATTTACAATGATCATATGATGTACTATCGTGGACAAGCATGTCTGATATGCTTGTCTACACCGTAACGACTATTCCTGCTTGCAGCGCTCGACCGATGTAGTAACGCTTACCTACAAAAAAAAGGGCGATAAATAGATGTGGTTTTTTGTTTTCAAAGTGGCTAGATATGCTTGACTGCGATGGTACATAGTAAAGAGTATATTCTATTCTATTGATTACGCATTGTAATTAATCACCTTTGACCTTTAAGCTCGTGTTTTAAAGATTTTGGCTAATTAATTTCAGTAAAAAAACATGTCTGCCTAATCTATTTTTAGTCCGCAATTTTCCGAAAGAATTACCTCAAATACATCGGAGCAGCCAAAAGCGTATTTAGTTGCAATTAGCTTCTAAAAAGATGATCAACAGTTCAAAGATCGAAGTAACGCAGGGTTTATTCACCTGAATGACCTATAAAAGATATTTGTTTACGTTATTAGTCGGTTTGTATCTACGTTGGTTTCTGAGTAAACCATAGTTGTATCTGCTTTTCATTCTGACTTAGATGAAAATTTTGATGGGAGGATTGATGATATTATGAAGTGGGGATCAAAGGTCATCTTCCTTTAGAGGTGACTGATAGCCGAAGTCTCAAACGAGATTTAATTCAAGTGCCTGTTAAATCTCATATAATGCTCTCATAAGCTGTCTCTGCCACTTTAAGGTGAATAGTAGCGACAGCATGACTTTTAGGAACGTCTCAAAGTTACATTTTGTTTGTGAAGGCATAGTTATAAAGTCTAATGCCCGGTTTCACTAAAACTAGGCGACATTTAAAATAATTGCCAAAATAAAAGCGCACTGTTATGTTTTAAATTTTCATTGCTAAGTCAAAAAAATACTGCCTAGTCTTTTGGCATCTATGTTGGGCACGGCTTCCAGTCTAACCGAATGCAGCTGTTTTTCATCGCTGAGTGGAGCTTTGAAAGTCCAAATAGCGCGTTTTTATTAAGGCATTCATTGATGTGTTGCCTAATGTACGTGAAAATGGTTATAGAGGATAGAAACTTAGCTATGCTCTAATATAATTCAACCACCAATCTGCTAAACGTGGCTATTATGATAAGATTCCTAAAACCGTTCATTTTACTGATGGTAAGGCCAATGTTCACCAGTGGACGGTTTCGGGCTGGCAACATGGCCCTCAATATGTTAAGAATGATTCTGTTATTTTTAGCTCTTCGTAACAGTTTTTAATTAGTCTTTGGCAGTCTGTTAAACTCATTAAAGATTACGTGTATGTTGTTATACGTATGTTGTTTATCTTTAGCATTCATTATAGTATTATTATATCATAGCATACGGTAATCAAAATTCCGCCGAAAGGGCGTTGGCAGCACAGTGTTCAGACATATTTCCCCTATTTCTTAGCAATAGCATTTTCTGAGCTTGATCGTTCCATCCTAGACTTCATCCATCGATTTCCACCAGGCGAGATCGATAGCAAGAGAAGGTCAATTAAAAAAAAACATTATTCAGTGCCATGACCAGACTCCACTCCAGACTTTTCGGATTCATGTGCGTATTATATAATTATCACTTGCTTCAAAAACGGTGAAGGAAAACATCGTGAGAAAACCGGCATGCCTAAGAAATATTTCTCGACGGCATGTGAAGCCAAGTTAGAGGCCCATGGGCGGCTTTAAAACTCTGACACCAGGTTAATCACTAATCACACAAACAGAAGAAGAACTTCCATGAACCTAATACAGACATTTTCATCGATTCATAACTTCAGGCTAGATACTGCTGGGAATTTCTTACTTAGAAATAAAATATCACTTTGCAATAAATTTTGCCAGAAGTAGATTCGATAAGATCACCTACCTACCTGATCAAAATCATCCTTGAAATCGGTTTTAGCAGAAATATAAAGGAATTTACGATTATTCCTATATTTTACGGCTAGTTCTGTAAATGGCCCGAAAACTTTACCATTAAACTTGCACTGAATCGCAGTAGGAGTCGCTTCGCAACGTATACAAATTACAGGTAGGTACTAAGTTTATGATTCATGTTAAAATCTATAAAATTACGCGAAATCACCGGTTTTCTTGGTAATAGTAATATGCATAAAAGCGTATTTTCATATAGAAGCCAAACAAATCAGTCGTTTCATACTTAGTGCTGCGCCCTTAACAGAGTCATGTACCGATTTTGAGAAAGGTGCATTTTATTTGCTAACATGTAAAACACTGGTAAGTAGGCATGCATTCAAATTTCATGACACAGTATTAAGACACGCACCCTCTAAGGCACTGCAAATGTTTCATAACAAATGATTAAATTACGAGTATATAATATAATATTGAGAATGGTACGTTTTGCGACTGAACGCTACTCATTAGTTACACCTAGTATTAGTCTGTATGAATACATTGTGCAATAAATGAATGACAAATAAATTATACCACTGTTTATTATAAGTAGGTAAATGGCACATTTTACTGAAGCATTGGAACTTTATTGTCCATTATTTGCCTGCATTAGTAATGCATGACCTATGTCCAACAATAGACTGCTCTATAATTGGATTGCTGATTCGATTCATTAATACCATAATTGAATACCTTCCGCTGACAATATCAATTCTCTCTACCTTTCCTATAAAATAAACAGCAGATAGATATGAAGATATAAGCCCTTTTTATTCTGAACATCTTTATGTTGTGGTATTATTCAGTCGTTTATTGAATGTCTCTTGTTTATTGGGTGCCTTTTGGCAAAGGCCTCCCCTCTAACAACTTCCACTGAGTCCTATCTCTCGCAACTCTTCTCCAATTTGGGCTGTAAGCTTCAATTCGTCTTCCCTATTTTCTTCCCCCGTACCTTTTGCCATCTCTGGGGTAACATTTACCATGTGACATTGTCATCTCCACTTTTGTTGGTCTATTTTGGTAAGAATATCAATAACTCTTGTCTTTTCTCTAATCAGGGTTTTTCGTATACCGTCTTGTTTTTTCATACCAGTCATACAGAAATGAAGAAACTCTGGTTTAAGTACATAAATACATAGGAGCATAATAATATGTATACACTTCATCATCATCATCATTTCAGCCGGAAGACGTCCCCTGCTGGGGGGTTTGCCATAATCGCCACGCTTTGCAGGCGGGTTGGCGATCGCAGTATGGTGTTAAAATACATAGAGAACGCTGCTGCCCATTCTATAGTAAGTCCCTTAGTCGCGTTTTACGAAACCCACGGGATGAAATGGGTTGTTACTATTCTTTACGTCTGGCACCACATGGATCACTACAGACAGACACTATACACTTAGCAAAATTCAAAAGCGACTTTCTCCTATATTTAAGTCTTCTCATTTATATAATATTGGTTGAAATTGACTTAATATTTTCGAACCCATTCTACTCTAAAATACCTAGGTCTTATCTCAAAGTCTTCTAACATGACAGACAGCTGTGCTGCTGGGGAGTTTGTCGCGCCATTTCTTCTTCCCAGCTAAAGCACTAGGAAGTAGTGAACGGCGGGCAATTTGGAGGACTGTCTTATGTAATTTTGATGTTCAAAAAGTGCTGATTCTCAGCCTAATTAAAACAAATGACTTGATTTGAAGGTTGTAATCGTTATATAGTACATGGTTAGGGTAAGCGACCGAAGCGTCTCTGCTTCAAGTCTGGGAAAATTTGCTTTCCTCTGTCAGTTTGGTGGAACTCCTCTACAGGTCGTATTTTACAACCGATCTAGATGAAACTTGGTATACAGGTTTACGACTTCATTGATTTTTTGTTGTCATCAGGCATTTTTGATTGGAGGGGTACTTCCTCCAAAAAGGGGAAAATCGGGGGCTACAGGATATATCCGCCTTATGAGGTCCGATTTGGATGGTTCTTTTTTTATTTGAAAGGTAATATCTTATAATAAAACTTTGGTGAAGATCTGATGAGGTTCTTCAGCGTAATGAGCAGAATAGCTCCTCAAAATTAAGTAAAATAAACACTTTTAGATTTCCACCATTGGACTCGGCCCTTTAACTACTAGATTTGATTGAGCACCAGGGACCACATTCTTATCACAAAACTAAAGAATTCTGTTTCTTTTTTTAGAATTATGTATATTAATTGTTCAAAAAAAGTTTGTGCTCGCGAGGTCTTCTGTTCGCAGAACTACTAGTAATATCTACAAACCAAACTCATTACGATTCCAGCTGTGTTTGACCAATTAACACAGTCTATACAACTGAGGAATATGAAAGTGGCACAGTGGTCTGCCATGACTTTCCTAATTAGGACTAATATTATGCGAAGGACTAACTATGGTTGGACCACAGTATAAATAAGTAACAGTATTAATATATGTATAGAAAACGGCCGAAACGACGCACCTCGAAATCTCAGTGTAGTACGCAACAATATAGAGTGGGCGGTAGTTACGCACGGACCGGGGTTTATCTACCGAACGGCCGCAGGTAATTATTTCAAGGTCACTGCCGAGATATAATACTATTACTTTATTATACTGTGGTTGGACTATGATGTTGATTTTAGAAATTAAGTACGCAAAATCTCAACTTGTTGTAGATGTAAGTTTGAACGCTTGGAGGCCTGATTTTATTAGTGGTGCTGTTCTGTTTGCTTGAAAGGTGAAAGGGTGGTGTAAATTCAATTATAAAGTTGGCGTCGATCGATTTTCAGTTTGGTTTTGCGACAGCTAAAATATCAATAAGCACACAAAGAGAACAGCTTGAGATCTCAATACCAGAAACTATTATGCACGGGCGTATTTAAAACTAGCATATTAAAAATAAATGTGATTTGTCTCCAGTAATCTTTAATAAAATACCTGACCAAATTAAAAACATACCGTTGCAAAAATTTTAAAAACTATTCACAACAATTGTAATAAATGTTATTATTGTGAGCAGGATTTCCTAAATGATAATTTTTTGTAATATCTTTACTTTGCAAGTATTACATTTGAATGCTTTATTAAGGCAGAATGTACACGGATCCTATTAAACAATTTAAAACTTATTTTTATGTACCTACATTCTAAGCAAATGATTCACAATTAACTGATAAAATTAATAGCAAACCAGGTCGAATAAATAAAATATGTACGGTATGTAGTTTTAACGCGTAATTATGTCATCAAATCAATGAACTTATTTTTACATGATGATATCACTGTATATCTCTCTACTCTATTATAAAAAAAACATGAATATGAAGTAGTGTTTATATCATAATTTTACGCCATCAACTTATAAAATACTGGCTGACGTTGCATGGGAACGGTAAAGTCTCTTCAGTAAGCACAAAATACATCCGTGGCATAAATGAATAGACACTGACACAAAATATCTGAAACCAACTTTCGGATAAGCGAAATAAGATGAACCATGATTATATAGTTTATAACTATAATGAGATCTTGTAGTCGAAACTACAAAGTTTCGACTACAAGATCTCATTATAGTAATCTCATGGTAGTCTGGAAAGTTGAAAGCGGTATCTTCGCAAGAAGATACCGCTTTAAACTTTCCAGACTATCCAGATGTTATTGACATTATTTCGTTACGAAGTTCTCTGTACATTGTCTTAGTGAATGTCGACGCGATCCATCTTCTTGACAACACTGAATTAGTGCGAAGACTAAAAAGGGTAAAACCTTTTGAGTTAGTTTAGTGCGGTGTGTGATCAAGTGCTGACTTTATAAAGAACACGTGACTTAAGTGTCTTCCCGAAAAAGAAAGACGTTTTTGGACGATTTCTTAATTTTATAGTTACCTAGTAGTTTAAGTTATTAAAATTACTTATTAGCTAGATTGGCTAGTTTGTAATGTGAATGAAGTATCATCAGCTATGAAACGATACGTTTTAAAAGAAAAAAAATCTTATTGCTGAGGTGAGGAAAGACGGAGAATATAATGTTGTGCTAAATGACAAGCTATTGGAGAGACCCGATAATACAGTGTGTCCCTGGATGAAGTGCACAAACGAAAATGTGTGAAACTAGACCATTATTCATCGACAAAAAAAAATCTTTTTGTTTAAATTCCCCTGTATTGAAATGTAATAACTTTTTATTAATTGAGTGAATTTCGGTAAAATAAAAACAATAATGATGGCTGATAATTGATATTGCACGACAAATTCAAAGAAACCCTTTAAAACACTCATCAAGTAAAAAAACACGTTTTTTTCATGTGTCATTTTGTGTGAATTTTTCATTGTTTTATTTTTACGTTTTAGTTTTTTTTTTTTAGTATCTTGCCAATTTTTTTGTCTATGAATAATGGTCTAGTTTCACCCATTTTCGTTTGTGCACTTTACCCAGGGACACACTGTATAAGTACAAAGAGGTAGATAGGTTATGTATACATGCTCTTCAAGAGGCACGTCCAAATTTGGCTAATTAGCCACATGTTTTTCGTCTTGTCTCTCTTTCGCTCCCGATAATTACTACATGTCGTCTTACTTCCACGTGTCATCTAATACTGTGAGTAGGTAACCTATCTACGTCTTTTTATTTATGATATCATTGGACAGACCCTTAGCCAGCAGTGCAATGCGATAGGGTGATAAAGATGAAGTTTAAGACCAGGCAGGCAGACTCCGCCCCCATGCAGCCCGCCACTCCGATATGTGCTAACTGATTTGTTAGATCAGTAATAAAGTTGAATATCGCGTGCTCTTTTTGATCGTGTTTGAGCGCGAAACTAAATGGCGTAAGTTTACATTTTTATTTTATTTCGTTTTTTAGTAAAGCATTTGATCTAGAGAAAAAATATCTTGTTAATAAACTTTTTTTAACTATTTTATTTAAATAATCTTTAAAAAAAGACATGATTTTCGAATAATAAAATTATCGAGCGAAAATGTTACAATTACGTAACTGTATTGTATGTGTGACTGTTTCAGAATATTAACACAAAATTACCATACAATTTAGGGAGCTTCCTCTTAATAGCACATTAGTTTCATTACAGTAACGTTTTGCAGTTTAAACATAGGCTAATCAACCACCACTAATTTTCGACCATTTATCGTTCCATCGATGTTATAAAACTTACGTTTCGTGGCTATGAAACAGTTTCATTAGGTTAGCAACCCCATTGCGGGGTTTATGACTAGAAATGTAGGTTTTTGGTATGTTTTATGTCTAGATGCCGTGAACCTAGTTTAGTAGATATCATTACGCCCGCTATTCGTCAAAGGGGAAGGCAGAGGTGTACCGTGTAGTTAATGTGCACCCACATTTCTCCCGTTGAGGTAACTTTTTAAGTTCCCTGAAATATTTGGTTACCCCATTGCAACTAAGGCCGTTTGTCCACCGCAGCAGTCACCAGGACGTCACCGAGAAACGAGATTATTCGAACCGAACGTGATGTCCCGATGACGGCGATCGTTTGTCCACCGTGACTGAATTCGGTGGTTCAGTATGTTATGATTATGATAGACAAAACAAAAGCCGGGCGAAGAAGATCCAACGTGTTTTGTATTGCCGGCACATTGGCCCGTCATAATCTCGGGCCGAGTTCTGGCGGTCTCGCCAAACTGTTCGAAACTTCGGCGGTTGACGGCTCTCGGGTGACGGACGTTCGGTGGACAGATACGCGGCCATAGTAAATGTTTGGATCGTACCTCGGCGACGTCACCTCGTTCTCGGTGGCGTACCGGTGACGATTGCAGTGGAAAAATGCACTAACTCCACAATAATCCCGTCTCTGGGTATCTACCGAAAATATCCTCATGGAATAATTCAATAAAGCTTTCCGACCCGGATTAAACCTACAACTCAGCAATCATGCTTACAACTTAATAACTACGCAGTCAGTTTAAAATTACACAACACCTTTGTAGGCGGTAGCTAATTAAATATACGTTCTTATAGAAATATACTTCCTTAATTATATCCATTTAGAGTTAGGACAATATAACTGATTTAGTTTAGAAGGTCAAACGGAGGAGAATAGACGAGGTAACTGCTTAGAAGCTTGTCAATGTGAATCTAATTGACGTGATTAATAAACTTTATGTATGATTAGCTGGGCCCCGCGGATATGGAAATATCGGGATAAAAAGTATCCTATGTCCTAACCCAGGTAACAGCCTAGGTAACAGTGACAGCCTGGTGGTGTGACCGTCAGACTACCTACTCATCGGTCTCGAGTTTGAACCCAAGACACGCACCTCTGACTTTTCGGATTCATATGCGTATTGTATAATTATCACTTGCTTCAAAAACGGTGAAGGAAAACATTGTGAGGACACCGGTGGCATGCCTGAGAGATGGTTTCTCGACGGCATGTGAAGACAAGTCAGAGGCCCATGGGCAGCTTTAAAACTCTGACACCAGGTTAGTGACTAACCACACGAAAAGAAGAAGAAGACTCAGGTCATGGTCTACCCATGTGCCAAATATCATTCAAATCCGTTTAGCAGTTTTAGCGTGAAACCATAACAAACAAATCACTTTCGTATTATATATTATATTGTATTATGTATATGTAGCATGTAAATTTTGGGAAAAATATTAATTATTGTGAGACATCATTTGCCTACTCTTTTCCTAATTATTTTGGAGTTAGTCTGGGACATAACCTAGGAGTCTCCAAGTCCTGAATTAAAACTCATAGGCAATTCTCCTAGGTAGGTTCTTCTAGACACATTAGCTGTTGGTCAAACAAGGACCTATGAATAGGGTTGCCAACCATACTGTTTTTCACTCCGAAATACTATTTACTGTTCAACAAAAATAAAGTTTAAGAATATACTGCTTTTGCTGATATCCAGAGCTATACCTAAATACAAAGTTGCTTCTACTACGTCGATCATCGTGCATGTACCTGGGTATGGACACGGTGGTTCAGCTAACCTTCATTTAATAATGAAACTGTAAGCGTCTCGATTTTTTTCTGGACATAGTATCATTGTTATCAGAATATATTTTAGGTAAGTGTATTATAGTTCTGACACTGCAGTATTCGCAGAATGAGTGTTTTCAGTGGTAAATGCTAAGTACAGCTTCAATAATCTACAGTTAAAAAAAACTTTGCTCCCCATTTAATTGGTGTGGCTTACGAAGCCTTCAAAATTGCTTGCACGAGAAGCACTAATCTACACTAATATTACAAAGAGAAAAGATTTATATTTTTGTTTGTGATGATTAAACTCAAAAACTACTGAACCGATTAAAAAAAATCTTTCAGCAGTAGCATGCTATATTATCACTAAGTAACATAGGCTATTTATAAAGTCGTCACGCGAGCGAAACCCCCGGCGGAAGCTAGTTAATTATGTATCTATTTGAAATATTAAAAAAATACTTTTAATACCACTGTTTATATTTCCGAAATACTGTTTATTTTCGCACTTCGATCATAACATACTTTATTTTTTGTACAAAAAGTTGGCAACCCTAACTACGAAATAAAACAAAAATTGCTCGAACGATGCTCTTGTATTTTCACAAAGCCATAAATACTTAAAGCTGTGAAATCTTGGCTGGATAGCCGTGGAAATTCTTATCGTAGATATCTTTTGACAGACAACATAATCTTAAAGATAATATCTTGTAGGTTGTGTACTTAACCTTAAAAACCAGCTACTTCTCACTGAAAAAAACGAAATTAAACAGGAAGACAGTAATGATACAGATCTGAGTGACGCACGCGCAGAATCATTCGACCCGACACGTTTCTGTACTGTTTACAAATGTAATTCAAACACCGCAAACTATTCAGTTTCGTACACTTTTAACATATACACACTAACACATGGAAACGAAACGTTTTGCGGAGAATCAGTTAACTGTCTCAGAATAAATAAAATGAAGTAGCTTTGGAAGAGACTTCTGGTTCTTTCATGTTGTTACGAAGTACATGAAAATAGCTTATGAAGTGATAAAGATGTTGACCAGTCAGCAAGGTGATGGACGCAAAGCTATCAACATTAAATATCTTTAGATGTCAGTCTGCAGGCCTCTTCTCATACAGAAAAGCTAGAGTTATGAAATTAAAGATTACCATAATTATTTATTCACTGCCACTGTTTTTCCACCGCACCATGAACGGGACGTCAACAAGAAACGCCGCCGTCTCCTCGTTCTCGTTGACGTTCCGTTCACAGTGCGGTGGACAAACAGTCGTATGTTGATAATGCCAAATTTTTAATGCATGCTTCTGGTTTTCCTTCGTCGTAAATCTGACTTAGAAAGTAACACTTGCAAGCAACTGCTGGGGAGTTTGTTGCGCCAGTTCTTGATCCCAGCTAAATCTCTAGGAAGGGGGGAAGGGCGCGCATTTGGGGGACTGTCTTATGTAAATTTGTCATTCAAAAAGTGTTGATTCTCAGCCTAATTTGAACTTTTGATTTGATTTGACACGCATTTGTTAAAGTGACAATGATAAAGACAGTGAATTTATGACCCGCCTCCTCACTACGTTTTTTACGATTTCAGACTATCCGAGTCGGGATTTCTTCACAATCTTTACCATCTACATAAGTCCGTGCTACCAAAAAATAGTTAGAAAATCGTTTCGGACCTACTTCTAATGTCAGGTTTTGAACCTGCAACCTAGACTTTAGACCTTGAGAGAGAGAGAGAGGGCAGCCCTGCCCTGTTCCCTATAGAGGAATAAGGAACAGGGTGTAAAGCTCACTCATCCTCTATAGAAAAGGGAGGATCCTCGTACCAGACGGGTGTCGTGTTTAGTGGGCAACTGCCCAACGATCGATGTCGGGAGGTCGTCGGATTTGTGTGGCGTCAGGTCTTTGATGCGTAGTTCGCATGTGCGGTTGTAGATCCACACTAAGTGCATAGTTAGAAGGAAATCAATTAATGGAAGTAGGAATCGTTTCGTTCTCTTTATGGTGTACCTAAAATCCTAAGTGCTAGTAATATTGAGTTTAATTACTACTCTCGTTCCGCAGTAATATTATGGGAAAGCAATGATATTGATACTTCGTAGCGCCATGAACTGGCACATTAAAAATATGGTATGAATTTTATGTTCTGAACATTAGCAAGGAAGGTATCTCGGTAAGCAGTTTAAGACATTATATTTCAGTGTTGAATTATGTTAATTTTAATGTTTAATTAAAGTGTTTTTAAGGACTTTTCTTGCAGCTTTTGTGCACCTATAAATTATTTATGCAAAACAAAATCAATTATTTAAGTACATGTTATTGTAAATGTTAAATTCACTCAGAAACACGTATTCTATGGTAATATATTTAGAAAATCTAACTTTTTGCTAGCATTTCATCAAATTACAAAACAAAAGAATATTTGAATATCGAAATGCTAATTTTGTTACCAACACAGATTTTACATAACGCGTCTTTCAACGTTCAGTTTATACTACCGTAATCTCACCATCCGCGTAAAAAATGTAAACAATCGTAAAAATATGATTAAAAAGCTTTAGGAAAAACAAAATCATACCTGAATCTTAAAAAACTCGGCGAAGAACAGCCGGAGGAAATCCAAGGAAACAAAAAATACGAACACTTTTAAAAACAACAATAAAATCCACCACAGATACCACTAAACAGACGACGATATAAAACACCGAATGGATCTCGGAGACATCTTTTTAAAGACCGAATGGAAACCGAAACTTTCGAAACCGCGACCGCAGCGTTACTGAATCAACTCGCAACGTGTATAACAGAATACGTCGGATTTTCACTCATAAAAATAACTCAGAGTACCTAAACGTTGATGAAAAACATCGCTTTTCCGTGTAAAGCTTATCAACGTGTGTTCGAAACTATCACTCGACACTTTCCGTTCATTCCCAATTTACGCGCCATTTTTTTCGTGTGTTTTAAATTTAATTTTATATATCTTTTAGCGTTAATTAAGAGCAATATTTACCGCTGAGCACAGATTAATTTTCAAAGTTTTATTTACGTATTTCCCGCGCTTCCATTTTCTTTTAAATCTGTCATCGGCACATGACAAATGCGCGCGCAAATCACTGTCACTTTTTTTTTTCTCAAGGTTTTTTTTCATTCATTCTAGTTCAGATTTTTGTACGCGTTTATCGTACGATATCTTTGACATCGCGTGTACGACTGGCTAAAATTAACGCGTGGTGGTGCATCGCGTTCGGCCATTGCCGGCGTCGGTCGGCGATGCGCCGGCGATCGATCGATGGATCGAGAGATCGATATTGTGCAGATGTTTTCTTAGGGTTCCGTATGCAATAAGTTTTGGTGACGTTTATTATTTTTAGCATAATTTTCTGAAGGAGGAATTTAGGTAGTGACAGTAAGCTGTCGATCAGTGTAAATCTTAAATTGAGGGAGAATAATGGCAATAAATATTAAAAAGTATTGTTTTATGGCTACGTAATTGATTACTATACATCCACTTGAAAATGTCTTCGATATTGTGATTTTTCTGTGAGTTATAGTAGTAGCTTAGCTGGTGTTACATACAAATAAAGACAAATTACAGCTTTGAGAGCTGTCATTGTTATTGATGGCCGTAGTGACTATGATGACAAATGTTTCTAGTAAATGATCGCGCAATTTTGACGTAACATTCAATTGGCAATTTGTTTAGCTTCTCTTACAGAAAGCTGTAGAAATATAATCACTCCCCTCAGTAGTCCTGCTTTTCTTTTTCTACAGACACACATTATTTAAAGAAAAATAATGTACGGACTCCTTTCTATAGACAACGCTAAGGGTTTTTAATTTTAAACCTGGAATGCGGATCGGATCTCCATGCATTTGAAGAATGAATTCGAGCATGCGTTGCACCATTTCGGTATGTGAATGACGAATTAAGCGTAACGAATTATGAATGATAACCATAATCATCTCTATGGCATTTTAATGGGTGACTGTACGTAAATACTATTTGGTTCATCAGTATTTTGTTATGATTGTAGGTGAGAGTGATTCATTGTTTGTTTTCATGCGTGTTTTGTACAGAAAAACAATTGAATATCGAGTGTTGAGTAACGGGAAATAATTTGAGTTGTAGCATCCTCTCTGTATGCTAACGGAGTTACATCAACGACTTGAACGTTTTTACTAATGCTTATGGAAATACTTCTTCACTATCTGCCTTTCGCAGTCTACTGATACTGGACATAGGGCTCTTTAATTGTACGCTAATAATCTCCATTCTAATCCATCTTTAAGAGCGTTTATTCTGAAAGTGGGCAACGTCGCAAATAGATGTTAAATATTTCGCTGTTTTGATTAATTTGGCAATATTATTGTATGGAAATAAGATAGATAAATATATTTTTTATTTGGTGCACACAAAAGACACACACACACGCACAATAAGAAATGTGGCTAACTAGTGAACTAGAAAATTAATAATGAATTACAATTATAACACTGAATTTGATGTTGTAACCATTTTAGGTGTAAAAAAGGCATTTGGAAAGTTTCCAAATACTTTTTTTACATCTAAAACTAAATATTCAGTGTTACATTTGCATTTCATAATCAAAATTTTAGTTCATTAGTTAGTCAAATTTTAAATGTCCATACCTAGGTACAGTAATATTGCAAAATTAATCAAAACAGTAATATTGCTCATAACCACCCACCATGCAGATCGACGTCACATTTTCAATCTTATTATTTACTTCGGATATTTAGGTACATATTTTTTTAATGAAATTTGTAATCTCTGCTGCTGCTATGCTTTATAATTGTTTGGAAAATTAGTCAATACAACAACGTAAGTAACGCAATGAATATTGTTGAATTGTCAACATTAATAGCATTGGGATTGTGAGTGCGTTATGCAATTAACCTCCTGGTCTAACGAGCCGCGTATCACTGGTCAGCTTCCCTCACTCGTTAGTTTATTTACTTCGCCAGTTTCGTTTATTAGTCAGTTTCGCTGATTAGTCAGTTGCGGATTAGACTCAGTTTCAAATATTCGCCAGTCAAAATATAGTCGGTAAACTGTGTATACGTCTGCAAATTTAATTATGTATTCCGTATATGGCGGCATTTAAATCGCCACATGCGAACTACGCATTACGCTGACGACACGCAAAAATCCTGCATCGAGCAAGCAGATTTAACCGCGCGACTATATACAAATCAACGTCCCGACATCAATGGTCTGGCAGTGGCCCTCCAGACACATCACCCGTCGGGTCGGAGTCTCCTCCCTTTTCTATGGAGGATGAGTGTAAGCCCTGCTTGCGCGATGCAGGATTTTTGCGTGATGTCAGTGTGATGCGTAGTTCGCATGTGGCAATGTAGATGCCGCCACACGTAACTAAACATCACAGATTATTTGGATTACGAATCTACAACTTTGCTAGGTTAGCTAGTTAGCCTATTCTGCAATGCCCATGCACTATGTTTACCTAAGGTGCTGCGGTAATAAGTTAATTAGAATAAATCATTTCTAGATTCAACCGCGACAACGCCTGAATATAAACTGAATTTGTGTGTAAATCACATTATGAAAGTTCGCGACGCCAGCGGACGTCATGACAGATTGTGATTTGTGTACCAAAGTTTCAGTATGACGTGTTTGTCAGACAATTTTGCGTTCGTTGACCTCAGAAATAACTCAGATTCAGTATGTCTGAGTAGGTAATGAAAATGTACTTGTAGGCATATTGTTAGGTACCTTTTTGCTAAATAAAGTTGAGGCTTCGAATCTAAATGTATGCAAATCAATACTTGTTGACTATATACGGATGAATCTATTATGTTATTCGGCGGTGGTAGGATGAAATAATAATTTATTCTGGAGAAACAAGGAACGAATAATGACAATTTGATACGTCTGGACTTCTGGATAAATACCTATCCTAACTTTATAATTATATTGTTACGGTTGTATGGTTTCACGCTAAATCGGCTGAACGGATGCGAATGAAATTTGGCAAACTCAAACTCAAACCCCAAACTCAAAACTCAACTCAAACTCAAACTCCAAACTCAAAACTCAACTCAAACTCAAACCCCAAACTCAAAACTCAACTCAAACTCAAACCCCAAACTCAAAACTCAACTCAAACTCAAAGCATTTATTTCAAATAAACCAATTACAGGCACTTTTGAATTGTCAAGGGGTCCGTCAGTCAGAAAGATGAAGCTAGTTGCCCATTCACACGGGCACACGGGTAGACTACTTGGATTGGGACATAGGATATTTTTTATCCCGATATTCCTACGGGATAGAGACTTATGCGGGTGAAACCGCGGGGCGCAGCTAGGAATATTATAAATGCGAAAGTGAGTTTGTTTGTTTGTTACGGTTTCACGCTAAACCAGCTGAACAGATTTGGATGAAATTTGGCACATGGGTAGACTATGACCTGGAGAAGGATATAGGCATAGTTTTTATCCTGGATCGCAGACGAAGTCGCGGGCAACAGGTAGCTAAAAATAATTTAACAACACAACTTAACATCACAATAACTTAACATGACATTATAGGTTCGAGAAGCGAATTATTACTCCCATATCGGTGTATTAGTCACAAGCGCGACTAGTCAGCCTTTCGTCTTGGGTTCGATCTACTCGTCGGGCATTGTATCTGAGGTCTGAAGACACGGGCTTGATGCTAGTTTCACCTTTATTTTTTAGACCTTGCCCCAAAATTTGCAACCGCCATTTTGTTACGCTGTCGTCTTGGATCTTGTCACGTCTTCAATGCTAGTCTTGTGTTTAGCTAACCTCGACTCCTAAAGTCGTTTATTTTCTTCCCGGTTTTACTGTTTGCAGCTAATGACAACTTATCCCCCAAAAACAAATAGTTAATTGAGCTATCCCTGTCATTGTCGACTCGAATATCGTATTTCTATCCATACCCTTACAAAATACCATAGACTAACCCTAAATTGACATTTATTTGCGCGGGAAAACATTCAGCTGTTACATTCGTTCTGTTGTTCTTATTTCAAAGAATGCGAACTATAAATACTTGTTGTATGGAATTTTCCGAGTATTAGAATAAAATCCTCAGTATAATAATAATCTATGGCTATAAGTACCATAACGTTCTATTTTTGCTTCATTCATGAAAATAAGTAAGCCCAGTGATTATGGAGTATTGCCAGAACACATAAATATAATTTCTTTTTGCGTATCCCAACGTTTTTCCGGATAACGGTCAGGATTTGTTTTGCTGCTCGTTTTCAAAACACGAGCAAAACCATTTTGTTTCCCGATATTTTGTGAGTTTTTGGTCTATACAGGCAATTTAAGTTCCCATTTTTTGTGAACCGCATTTTTTTATAAAAAATCCTTATTAATTCACAGACCTAGTCCGTCTTACTACAAAACAAGATTTATCTTGAGACGCAGGTTTGGAGCCATTTTTTAATTTAGAACTTTATACCGGTAAAGTTCTTTAAATATGAAACAGTCAATTTTGTATACGTTCTTTTGCAACAAAAACTGGCTCCTAAGTATGCTTTAAACCGTTTAAGACATATCAAAAGAAAAACCTTGTTTTGTAATAAGACCAAGGCGTTCGTTTTTTTTGATATCAGAGACTAATTTGACAGGTGCAAATGTCAAACTCCAAATTGAAAAAACAAACAACGATCACCTGAAATGTCAAATTAGTCTCTGGGATTAAAAAAAGAACTTTAGCCTTTAGCAACATCACGAAAGGGCCAATTTTTTATAAAAAATATTAAGGATCTCTTTCAACTGACAGATTTCAGCAATTACAATAGCATAATGTGCTTCTAAATAAAATAAGTAGGCAACTAATCGCACTTGGAAATAAATTCACAAGGGTGTTGAAAAGCGTAACAATGCCTGTTTACAGTCTATGGATATCTTCAATCTTTATTGGAGGGTTCTAAGTACCCACTTTAACCCTTTCGTATCAAGTGGTGGGGCTTTGAGTATAGATATATATTTATTATAAGGTATCTCGCGCACTAGACGGCCACGACTCCGGCCAGTTGTGGCCGTCTAGTGGTATTGTATGGTGTGCGGCTAATTGGCCGTTGCGACGAAGTGCGCGATTCGTATCAGTTTCTATAGCTTACCTGGTCGTGAACGTGGCCGTCTAGTGCGCGAGATCACTAAGTACCGGTTTTAATTTCATGGGTTTTAGGATACAATGTCAGTCACCCTAGATTATTATTATAATCTACTCATCATCATCATCATCATCACCATATTTTTTTATTATTTATTCAAAATCTGTATTAACAATAACATACATAAAGTCTGCCAAACTGTATAACAGTTTGTCGGCAGTTGTTCTCGTCTAACAATGAATTACAAATTTAGAATTTTGAAATATTTATGTGCTAAAACTTAATTATGCTAATTAAACGATAAAATAACATACCTACAGTCGAGTTATGAAATCTCACATTGTACAAAAATGCATTATAGCAAACGTGATGTTTGTTACAGATATAGCTATGGACACAATGATAGGTAATGTTTTGTCCTGCTCTTAGTCCAATTTATTTGTGGTCGGTACAACATGTTCCTTTCCTCCATACTTCTCTATCAGTCGTCACCTCGGTAGTCCCCCCCTTTCTATCCATATCATCTTCCACACAGTCCATCCATCGTTTCTTTGGTCTTCCCCTACTTTTCAACACTCGAAACTTTCCTCATGACATGTTCTTCATTCCTCTATTACTATTACGAGTATCTATAACTCTTCTTGTAGAGTCTTGGCCTTCATCTCACCTGATGGTAAGTGATGATCAGGCCGTAGGCGGAAGCGAGCTTCACCCGGAATCATTAACTACAGAGGAACTGGCTATCTTACCTTTAACTGCCGAAACATTGTTGTTATGGTGACAGACTTAGATAAAATGGTAGCCAGGCGGACTTAGAACAAGCCCTACAACCAACCAAATACTCATCCTTGAGCATCCCTGAACAAATGCTAAAGAAAAAATTCTCTTTATTACCTGCCATTTAACATGTCAAAGTTCCTGACTCCTGAAACGAATTAATTGATAAACTATAAAATACAACGAATATAATAATATAACAATCATTACTGAACATTGGTTTTGACTACCTAGGCAATCGTCCATTGCCCCAGCAGACATGTCCTTTACCAAAAAATTATGCCGTTGCCACGTTCCAAACTTATATTCAAATCACCATTTATGATATCTAGACGAGTTGTGTACTTTGAAATTCACGAATTCATTAACAAAACAGAATTGCCTTTTCCAAAATGTAGCAATATTGAGAAGAATAGGCAAGCAACTCCTTACAATATTAAAGTATAAAATACTTGTAGCCGACTATATTGCATTCTTGCCAGGGTTACAGTACCTATTTCCGGTGCAGACACCGCTCGTTCCTTTGAATATTCAGTGAGGAAGAGGTGAGGACAGTCATAACTTCCACTACTCGCGCCAGTAACTGTCATGTTTCACTTTATATGCGGTGTTGTTTTCCACTGCACTGTTATATTTATTATAGTTAAGTACTTAGTAGTTTATTTCAGTTGCACAAAGACAAACATGAATGCCCCATTACGTAATTATTTTTTTTAATTTTATTTTTTTGTATTTGCCACCCAAATACAAAAAAATATAATAAATTACAACAGCTATCAATACAGAAGTAACAGTGAGGTAATTGACGACAAGCCATTTACAAGCCTCCATAGTTAGCAATAGACTATTGATGTACAGATTTTCAAATTGAATAACAATTCATAAACTATAAGACTATGTATATAACACTAAACTGTATATTTTTAAATTAACTATTAAATTAAGTAAGTACTGGATAGGGAAAGATGCATGCGCAACCGCTTTTACAATACATCAGCAACATTAATAATATTAATGTTGCTGATGTACGAGTATTGTAATAAGCGGTTACAATAATACTATATTATAGTGTTTAGATAAAACAGTAGAAATTGATGCTAAGCTGCTTGCAAACAAATCGATTGAGGGTGTAAATGGATCATTAACGGTAATGATTTCATTAATTTTATCAAAGAACCATTAAAATTGAGTCTAATGTTACTTTCTGCAACAAGTTAAAACAAGTTAATGGAATATTAGTATTTAATGACAGCTTTAATTAAAGTTCGTTTCTGCTACTGGCTGTAAGTTATATTTAAATTACTTATTAGTAAATGTTCAAATCTTCTTCTTTTCGTGTGGTTAGTGACTAACCTGGTGTCAGAGTTTTAAAGCCGCCCACGGGCCTCTGACTTGGCTTGAACTTGACTTGTGCTAAATGTTACAATAAAATACCTTGTGATATATTACAATTAAATGAAAGAAAATTTAAAACTCATATTAAAAGTACACTCTGTAAACAAGCATATTACAAATTAGAGGATTATATCCAAGATAAGAATGCTTGGAAACATGCTGGTCCTGCTCCATAGGACAATTTAGAGTCTAGACAAAATCAAACTGGTTGCTTATTTAATTATATAGTTTGTTATTTTTTATAACTCTGATTTTACATTCTGTAATTTCTTGAACTCACACACTGACTTATTAGTATTACTTGTTAAAATGTTAGGAATATCGTATAATTTTGCAATGTTTGTAAATATGTGAGCACCATGTATCTATCTATCATAATTAATTTATCTGCAATTGCTTTAGATTTTAGATTTTTTTTCATTTTTTTTTTTTACCAATCTTGGTATAGTAATCTTATTCTAGATGCATCGTCTTCACATATAATTATATAATTAATGTATACAAAATATTGTAAAAACATTTTAAAAGAGTAACGGTGGAGTTTCTTGCCCATTCTTCTCCATACGAAAACTACCTTTTGGAAGGGGCGACTAGAATCAATTCTATTTTTTTGTAAATTTGACGTTCATAAGTGCCTTTTATGTGCCTAATTGAAATAAATTGTTTGACTTTGACTTTGACTTTGCTTCACATGCCGTTGAGAAATATCTCTCAGGCATGCCGGTTTCCTCAAATTATTGTGTTTAAATTATTAGTAAATGGAATATTAGTATTTAGTGACAGCTTTAAAATGTTCGTTTTTGCAACTGGTGCAAGTTTTATTTAAATTACTTATTAACCAGTACTTTATAAAAGGGAAAAAAAGCTGTTATATTTAATTTAGACCGTGGTATAATGTGTGGGCGAAAGAAAGGTCTGCAGGATAGTTATATATGCTACCTCCGAGTCCTCAAAAACCACTTAGCTTTTAGTTAAACGTCTTTTTGTCTAAACTAATATTATATTTATTATAGAGATTTTTTTTTTTTTTAATATGTTTGTAAGTTTGTATGTTTGTTTGTTACGCTTTCACGTTAAAACGCCTGAACGGATTTAAACCGTTTCATATGTCGATGCAGACAGTCTCATAAAATCGCAGACGCGACGGCGCGACATAATATCAAAAACAGCATTTTGATGCAAATCGTTCTTCGAAACGTGTTCTTCGGATAAGCCCATGATTAGTTAACTTAATGCGAATTCTGGATTATTTTGCACGTTATTTAGCATAGCCTTTCTGCCTATAAATGGCATTGTCTGCTGTGCGATACTGTAGCAAGCTTTGTAGGCCCCTCTCTGTCTGATATTTTCTACCATCTGAGTCTACATTATCGATTGTATTAATACATACAACCAAACCATGTATTTTAGAGCTCCAGTACCGAGAATCGATACCCCTAATAACACTCTCTCGTACAGTAACTGAGGGGGAGGTAAGGGTCAAGTTAACCTGGTCATGATACACGCAAATCACGCACACATGGACACTCCCCCGCGCAGTCGCAGTAGTGTCGTACCACCCCACCCAACTCACTTGCCAGAACCGGCAAAATTCTTCTACACCCCCGTGGTGAACAACCAAACGCAACAACTTGTACGAAAAACAATTATTTTAACCGTTTAAAACGTTTCTATTTATATCTATAAAGCAGTGTATAATTTCAGCTTTAATTGTCGCTTAGTGTTTCTTAGTATTAGCGCCTATTTTCCAAAAAAATCAACAGTGAAACGTCCAATCAAGGAATTCGAATACGGAAGGAAAATGGCGGAGCGCGAGCCTCGCATTTCATTTCGAATATAGAACTCGATCGATTTATTCTAATAATTTAAATTCCTTTTTCGAATCTTTTTTTGGAGCGAGAATGCTAGTGAGAACTTTGAATTGACTATTTTCTACGCGAGTGGTGGAACGCTAAAAATCGATATTTCGGTAATGTCGGTTTGATTCAAGGGTAGTTTTACGCTGTCCTCGTTCGTAGACTGTTGTACATGTCACAAAAGAAAGAAGAGGAGTAGATTGGCGTCGGTGGAAGTCGACATGACGACGGAAACTGCGACGCCGAATCAGGTGAGTAGTCTTCGAGTGATTTTGCCGCAATGTCGCGGCAGGCGCTGGCTTCACTAGCTCGTGTCAAGGACATTGGCCTCCAGAATTTAGCCACCTGGGGGTTATGTAATAGTTCACTATTTAAAATTGTCTTTATAGTTTTATAAAACGTGTGTATTCTTAATATAATTGAATCGCAGGAGAATATTTTCAGCTGTTTTCGAAATTCCATAGGTAGCATTTTTTTGTTTGTGCGGCTTGAATATTAATGACACGGTATTCGTTTTCCATACCCATTTCGATTATTTAATACTGATTAATTAATAATTAGTAAGTACTTACATTTTAATTGAAACATATTGGCATACAATTATCTCATGCAGCTGTTTATATTCAAATGTTTAATTTAAACCTGTGCATTATATTGTATTCTTCTTCTTGGCTAGGTTTTAAGTAGTTCTACCAATGAAGACACAGTAATGAGCATAAAAACCTCACAATTACACAAGATTCAAAAGCTATTTTCTCCCAAATTATTGATAGATATTTTATGGTGTTAAGAACATGGATCGAAACCATACTGTTATGAAATAGGTATTTTCTCAAAATTGCAATTTTTCTTTACATAACATACCATCACGCCTCTATTCCCCGAGGGGATAGGCAGAGGTGTACCTATAGAGTACAATTTCGTCAGTTATGTTTAAGTAGGTACAGTACAACAATTTTCTTAGTATCCCTCGGGAATCATCGCATTTCCGAATACGAACGAATGATAAATTCCATGTTCATCAATGATTAGATTTATCGTGTATAATAATTTGAATTCAGAACTAAGTACCTGCTCTATATAGTTCAAAACAACACAACAACAAAGTACTTAGTTCTGATTTCAAATTATTATACACGATAAATCTAATAAATTGATGGACATGGACATTATCATTCGTTTGTATTCGGAAATGCTATGATTCCCGAGGGATATTAAATAGTTGTACTGTACATATGTATGTGTGTATATTATTATGTTGTGTATTTTTATTTTACGTCATGATAAAAACGCATTTACATTTTGCGTAACTGTAAGTCCTTTTGTCATGCATGGTAGCTTCAATTTTATGAAGCCAAAGGTCGGCTTCTTGAAATTGAAGCTGATCTTGAAATCGACATTAGATATAACAATGAGTCTTTTATTAAGATATTAACACATCACATATTCTATTTTAAAAGAGCCTCGTGCAACTTTCTATGACTGACATAAATTCAACATAATGCAATTAGAGGCCTGAAGTGCCTGTGGCAAACTACTCGTATCATCTCATACGCATATTGTCAACTTAACACTGGCAAGTTGGCAACGGAGTGGCAATTGGCAATTCACACAGGCATTTTCCTATCATCTCTTTAGCGTGTCGATGGCAATCTAGATCTAGCCAAACTCTGATCTGACTCTATACACCGTGACATTTTAGTCGTCGTACAAAAACAGCCCACTTCATGTATCCAATGATACATACAACATCCTACACAACATTTAAAAAAAATTGTAATAATTTTTTAATTGCTCCTAGAGGTATTTTATGTCGGGTACATTTAGTGGCACTTTGCAAGTCTACAAAAATTTCACTTTGTATAGAGTCATCCCAGAGTTTGGCTATAAACTTGGCACCTTCAGTAGTGTCCATCAGCTTCTATAGCGTGCAGACAGCAGGACACGCTGGACACGATATTAAGAGCGTTTATCCTAAAAGTTGGCAACGTCGCAAATAACTGTAAAAAAATTACCTATTTTGATTAATTTGTCAATATTACTGTATGGAAATAAGAAATGTGGCTAACTAGCAAACTAGAATATTAATAATGAATTGCAATTATAACATTGAATTTGATGTTGTAACCGTTTTAGGTGTAAAAAAGGCATTTGTAAAGTTTTCAAATACTTTTTTTACATCTTTAACTAAATATTTGGTGTTACGACATTAATTATTGCATTTCATAATCAATATTCTAGTTCGCTAGTTAGCCAAATTTCTTATTTCCATACAGTAATATTGCCAAATTAATAAAAACAGCGAAATATTTGACATCTATTTGCGACGTTGCCCACTTTCAGAATAAACGTTCATAAATACCCCATTGTTTGTGGGACAGCAGCACATTTACACTCCAGCACGTTTAGCATGACCACAATATAAATGGGTTTTGTCGACGGAAGAATAGACAAAATGACAGTTATACAAGCACAATCTGTCATTTTGTCTGTTCTTCCGTCGACGAAACCCGTAGAAAACACATGCAGCAGGTTTTCTTTGCTTCGGCATACCTGAGTCCGGAGTATATTTAAAGACTTCCAGATAAATTCAAATTCAAATAATTTATTTCAGACATGCGTCCATATTGTTAGTATACAAGATAACTTAAAGACTATTAGTAAACATGAAAATGAATTAAGTTAGTATACAAAATAACTTAAAGACTAAGTGTTAGTAATAATAAAAATTTATTAAAAACGCTAATTGGTGTGGATTCTCACCCAGTGGCGCAGCAGAGGGGAGTCCCACCGATCTGAAAAAACCACCAACCAAACAGACAAAAACCAAAACCAAGATAACCAATCAAAAAAACCAAGACAAACCAAGACCTTGACCACCTTGGACCTTGAGACCTTGGTTTCAGATAAACCAAGGCAAGTCATGTCCAGTGATTTTCAGCAGCTGGATGGGTAGGGAAGCACTGTCTCGCCCGCCACAGCTTTAGCATTTCCTTAGACCGTTCACCAGTGAGTGGGAGGACACACACAAAAGCTGTTGCTGCTTTTCAGCCTTTGTGACGCTATCCTCGTGTTACTTTCCTGTTATCAAACCTTTCTTTGTGAAACTGATACAATCAGGATCTGAGGAACGGGAATTTAATTTGTTCTTCTTCTTCTTTTTGTGTGGTTAGTGACTAACCTGGTGTCAGAGTCTTAAAGCCGCCCATGGGCCTCTGATTTAGCTTCACATGCCATCGAGAAATATCTCTCAGGCATTCCGGTTTCCTCACGATGTTTTCATTTAATTTGTTAATAATATGATATTCAGACAATCTTTTATAAAGAAAATTCCTGTACAAAAAACGAGAAAAAGCTATGTTAAAGAAATTGTTCTTGTCTGAGAAAAATATTCTAACATTTTAGGAAATTGTTCGGCTAATCAGCTTTTAATTTTCAAAGGCTTTCACTGTCTAAAGTTAGCTCAGAATGAAATTCATTTGGAGGCCATTATTTAAACTTTTTCTCGAAGAAAGTTTTTAAGAAAATTCTTTTTACATTTAACAATTTATCTAAGTACTTGACCCTTTCTGTGTTAGCTTTCTTTGTCATTTCATGCTTCGCTGTAATTGAAACCACGACGAAAGTAGGTAATTTGTAGAGAGCTCAGCTTGTATCTATAAAAATGGTCTACCTTTGAATTATCTTCTACAACATGCCGCTACATTGGCGACATTAATTTATCACACGGGTAGGGTTAGTGGCCAGTAGGTAATTTTTTTTTTAAATAATATAATAACAATTTTTTTTTTTTTTTTTTTAACATTCTCTTAATAAAACTCTCTCTTTCCTTCACTACTCTTTGCACGCTGTTCGTTTTATTTTCAATGGTGCGATGTTACGATCCGTGACTCCGGCAAATGATCTCTGCGCTGCAGTTCTTTGAGTAGTGTTTCAAGATGCAATTTTAGAAAATTGAAAATAAATTTAAAATAATAACGTTTAATGAAATTAAAATATCTTCAAAAAAATACAATAGACGACGTATATTTAGTAACCTGATCCGCTTAACTGTTCTTAAACAGTCATAAAGAACCCTGTAACTAAATGTACGTCGTCTATTGTATTTTATAATGGATTTCCGCAAAGTCACGACTGAGTCAATTAACTATCTAAAATATCTTCATCTTAATACAAAAATGCGAAACCGTATAAGTGTGTTATATTAATGTCACTATCAAAGCTGCACGCTGTATACCTACATATTATACTCGTAAATTCACTTTTCGTGTATTCAAAATTCAAAAGTCATTTATTCAAACTAGGCTGAGAATCAGCACTTTTCGAACGTCAAGATTACATAAGACAGTCCCCCAAAACGCCCACCCTTCACCAGTTCCTAGTGCATTAGCTGGGAAGAAGAAGTGGCGCAACAAAGTCCCCAGCAGTCAGTATGTATGTGTGACCGTGTTGTTTTCTTCCTTCCTTCCATCGTTCACCATAACTTAGAGAATTTATCCCGGAAGATTTATGCAGGGTGGCAGGGACGCGAGAACTGTTACCATGGATTCGGTACGTCATTCTGAATCCCATGAGTTAAATATTTTTGCCGGTTATTAAAAAAAAAAACCGACGAAAAATTTCAACGCAGGGTTTTCAGAATCATGTACCGAATCTATGGTAAAAGTTTTCGCGTCGGTATCCCTAACTCCCTGTATAAAATACGTTAATATTAAACTTACATAAAATAAAGAAATTATGCATATTGGCGAATAGATTTCTGGAGTTGTCGATTCGTCTACAAATAAATAACTTCGTGCGAATCTTCTCAAGAAAAATAATATTATTTAAAAGTGTTGATTCGCAAGTTTCAGTTGAGTAAATTAGGGCGAATCTTCAAAAGCCGAAATGTCGATGTTTTGTCAAGTAGTAAAAACCGTGCGGTGGGTCGCTAGTGTATCTATAAAAGGTCAACCTTTGAACTAGTGTATCTATAAAAAGGTCGACCTTTGAACTATTCTAACTAAACAATAATCTTAATAAAAATAATATGACTGTTTTGCATTCCAACAAAACAAGTATTATGTGTTGAATAAAACACACAGCGCTGAGGTGAAGAAAGCTGCTATAAATTCGCCTAAAATTGGTTATCTGTGGTTAAAACTTACCAAATTATCCATGGTTTTATACCTGTCTCTCTCATTCACCAGCATGCGTCCTCTTCTAATCGAGAAGGATGCTTCTCATGAAGCTGTCAATGTCATAGGGTTTGTAAATATATCCGGAAAAGGTCGACCTTTGAACTATTAAAAAATACAATACGTATATTAACTATCTTTGAACTAATATAACTAAACAAGAATCTATATAAAAATAATAGCGTGGATTCAATAGTTTTAAATGGACTTAATTATAAATATGGAAATATACTTTTTCATTGCTGAGATTTGCGGATTGGTTTGCTACAACCACGACATGAGCCACAGTGCCTCGTCTTGCTGTCAATATACTTTAGGATAGTAGAAGCTCTTTTATGGACTCCCGCAGACATTCAATTGTAAGTTGGCCAACTATCGAACGACTAATACAAAGTTAGTTGTACAAGATGTGCGGGCTAGCATAATTATGTCACTATAGCTTTTGGTATAGGTACTCTGCGATTTAGTCGGCCAACTTATAATAGGGATGTTGACAAAAAAAGATTTTTGGCCGTCAGGTAGAATATAAAAAAATATTGGACACGTATTTTTTCTTTTTTTACGTAATCAAAAGATTACGGCAATACATTAGATAGGCAATGCGTTAAAATGTGGCATGACGTCACTAGCCGGTAGATTTTATACTGACTTGTGAAGTAGCGAGCCCCCACTCCCCAACTTTAATGCGTTTTATCTAAACAATTTTTTATTAATATGAAAAAGTAAAAAATACGTGTCTAATATTTTTTTATTATCTGACTGACGGTGTAAATAAGTTTTTTTTCCCTGTCAACATCCCTATTGTATGTCTGCGGGAGCTCTAACAACCCCAAATTTTAAAATTCATCATCATCATTGGCAGCTTTGTTCCACACACTGTCACAGATTAATACAAATGGTTCACTCCGCAAAATCATTTAAATAAAAAGCGACTCTATTTACGATACAATAAAGTGCAATTCAGGTCGCACAGCGCTAATCACCTACAGTTATATTGACCTAGAAGTTGCCTCTCTTTCTATCGCGTGACTCATAGATCTTCCGACTACGTTACACTCACTGAATTGGCCCGACAAGACGGGCCCGCCGCGTACTTGTGGCTTCATACCTAAACTGCTGAGTGTCCCATCTGTGACACTGCTGAGTATAGGCTTCCTCCCTTTTGTGGCATGCTTCCCTGGTCTGTGCGAGTTTCATCAAGGTCTTCTCCGCGAGCTAGAAATTTTAAATTTTTCACCCCAAATTGCCTTTAGATAAAACATCATCTGTAGTTCAAACAGTCTTTTATACCATAGAAGTGGCATGAAGTCTCTTATGATAGACAATTTATAAAAATCATGATCAGTCATCAATCAATCTGCCTAGCCTTTTCCGAACCATGTTGAGGTCGGCTTCCAGTCTAACCGGATGCAGCTGAATACCAGTATTTTACATGGAGCGACAGCAGTGATAGCCTAGTGATGTGACCATAGATATAAGAAAGATTACTGTTTTTTATATTTATATGGGTGTGATCGTTGGACTGCCAAGTCATAGGTCTCGATTTCGAACCCGAGTCACGCACCTCTGACTTTTCGGATTCATGTACGTATTGTATAACAATCACTTACTTCAAAAACGGTGAAGGAAACCGGCATGCCAGAGAGATATTTCTCGACGGCATAAAAACTCTGGACACCAGGTTAGTCACTAACCACATGAAAAAGAAGACATGGAGCGACTGCTTTAAATCTGAACTCCACAACCCAGTTACTGGGTAGCTCGATACGACTTGGTAAGACTGGTTATCAGACTGTTTAAGCTTCTGACTGCCCGTAACAACTGTCAAAGATCTATGAAAGACAGCCGGGACTGATATTCATCACATTAAATAGTGCTCACTCGCAGATACCATTATGCTCTTTCACAAACAAAAAAAACAATTCACCGAATTTCCTTTCCACCGAAAAATCATTACAATTTGTCGATAAAATAATAATAGCCCTTAATAAATCTGGTCCTAAAGGTACAGTAACCTGACGAGGGGTCTGTCGTGTGCGTTGAAACAATTTGTCGAGCCATTAAGCCCGGCCTTGACTCCGGTAGCCTTACGCAAGTAGATATGGCTTCGTTAAAGTACTTATATACTTTACAGCTATACGGGATTTGATTGGATATAAAAGTGCACGGGTTTGTTGTTTACGTGAAGAGTCGCTGACAGTTCTAAGGTTTTTATAACCTGTGTTGTTTTTGTTCTATTGCGAGGCACGGGCAATTTCGCATTATCGAAATACTACCAATGGAAAAGGTCTCCTACAAATCTTTATCAAGAGCATTATCAAAAGAAATGTAACCAGTTCTTGTCTTGAGCATCTTTCTTTTATCGGTAGCTTTTTCTTGCCGACGCCGCTGCTAGTCCTAGCTCACTGCGAGGTATTTATTATTGAAATGTATTTATTCATTAGGGGCTCGTGGCTAAATATTAACAGCCGTACGGGATCGACCTGTGCGGCTGTAATTATTCGAAGGTTGACCATCTTTACATACCGAGACTCCTCCGTGCCTCGGAAAGCACGTTAAGCCGTTCAAAATTCAAAATTCAAAAGTCATTTATTCAAACTAGGCTGAGAATCAGCACTTTTCGAACGTCAAAATTACATAAGACAGTCCCCCAAAACGCCCACCCTTCACCGTTGGTCCCGGCTGTCAATTATGGATCTTTGACAGTCGTTACGGCGTAGTTAGAAGCCCAAAAGTCTGACAAGTCTGTAAAATACTGGTAGTCAGCTGCATCCGGGTAGTCTGCAAGCCGAACCTAATATAATTGGAAAAAGGCTAGGCAGATTGATTGATTTATTATTTAAAATATAATTGCCCTGGCTAGGTAGGGCTCATAGCGTCGCAGTACGTTTCATGGAACTTTTCTAGGCTTTCTAGAATATAGGCTAAAACAAGTACCTACACTAACCTTGATAAAAAAAGAACGCGTAAACAGAAAATTGACCCTTTAACCAATCCTTTATTAACCGACCGTCATACGCAAAGTAGGCTGCTAAATATGGCTGCTAACGGGCGTTTTAATTCAATTAATGTTGAATATGAACTCATAACCAGGCGTCATCGGGGTGTTGTCAAGGTTCAGAGGGTTTACGATCGGGAGACATGACACTAATCACTAATTAGGTGGTTTTGACTAAACACACTATCGATTTAGGGGTTTTTTTAGAGTTGAGAAAATGTATGATTATTTAATGTATGAGGAGGAGGGAGGAAACGCATGTCATTAAAAGAGTGATGAATATAAATGTTGATGGATGGAGAGGAAGGCCAAAGAAAAAGAAAGATATGAAAGAGAAGAGAGTGAATGATAGCGTGACGGTTGTCAGGGGAGAGAGTAAAAAGAAAAAGTGTGCGCCAACCCCAAGTTACATGGCAGAAAGGTGATGAGTCGAGAAAATGCATGAGGTATACCTAGCTAGATAGGTACCTATTAGAGATGTAGACAAATTATATTAAGTTTTATGTACTTTGATTTTAAGTTTTATGTTCTTTGATGTTAAGTTTTATGTTCTTTGATTTTAAGTCTTATGTTCTTTGCACTTGCATTAAGGGCATTTTATAGGATGCAATAATTTCGTTCTGTTATTATCCCACTACCAGGCAAAATCTTCTTTACGAACGGTAGATCGGGAGCTTCGATCAATAATGCACTAGATACACTATCCCATACAAAAGTTCTCTTAAAACTGTCGCCAATTGTGTTTACGTACTTCTAGTTTAAATAAATATACCTTAATGTAAATTCAACCTTAAATGCAATGCTTAAAGTTGTATTCACAAAGCTATGTACAAAAAACAAAAAAGTCAAACATACATCAAAACAAATTCAACCTTACACGCTTGTTTTAAAGTTCGAATTACAAAGTGCTTATAAAAGCAATAAAAATTTATGACAGAGGCTCGCCGCTTGGACAAGGAATGAGTGGAGTCGAAATGTGTTTATATTTCTTTCTATGAAATACAGAAAAAAATAATTTATACTAACAAATTCAGTTTATTATAAGCCTTGACACTCAAACATAAAGTTTAATTACAATGGCAAAATTAAATCTTTCTGTCATCGGAGATACAAATATTTAATTACAATGGCAAAATTAAATCTTTCTGTCGTCGGAGAAACAAACATAATGTCATGTCGCTTGAAAATAAAAAGTCAATTTTAGGTATATAAGTTCAAAAATACTTATTGTTACTGTTATACTGTTTTTAGTAATCTACGCCTTTGCGTGTTTCCAGTTATGTCCAATCTATTAAAATTAATTTAACAAATTGTCGAATTTTTATAAGGCTTATATATTTATTTTCCTCTTTCTTTCGCGACAGTAGATACCCATTCTACACAGCGAAATGGGTCGCTAGGAAATCTACAAACAGAAATAAAATATCAATATTACACCATGCATTCCCTGTTCCAGAACAGTCGATGTGTGTTACAATAGTTGGTAGTTGTCACAAACATTGGTCAAACAATCATGATATTTGCTAATTGATTTATATTTACTATTTAATTCCGTTTTAATTTTATGAAAAACACTTACTGATAATAAAATGACCGAAAAAAAAAAAATCCTTCCAAAATCTTGGTGTTAAGGTGGTTATTTACAAATTTTTTGAACGCGTACTTCGGCATTTTGACGTCTTAACGTTGGCTAGGATTGGACCATACTAATTTGAAATAAGACCACAACCGAATCGGTGCTCTTATTTTTCGTTCCGTTTTTGAAGCGTTTACCGGGAATCTAGTATGTAGTAGAATGTAGATCGAAGATCGGGAGAGTAATTAAAAAACAGAAAATAGGTACTTTATTAAAAAAATATGTCATAAATAATTACGTCCTTATTATCACACTGACGATTTGTCTGTGTTTTACCAGCCAAGTGATTTCTGAACGGGCCCTCCGCGGTTGCGAAACGAGATAGCCGAGACTACGCGACGTGATCTCCGCGTTTTCATAATATTGTACATTCGTTTGTCTCGCTTTTTCTTGTACAGTTACGTCAACCGCTCTCGGCGAACACGTTGCGTGCTTGCTACGCACACGCCGCGGCAATCCCCTCGCTGGAAACACGCTTGTAAATTGATTAGGCCCTTAGGAACCAATTATTACTTCAAAACCGAATTACGAACTGGTTATAAGTTTTATCGAGTTAACGAGTCTGATAAAATTTAAAGGTAGAAATTCTGCTAATTAGTTATCGTGACTTTTCTCTCAGGAGCCAGGGGAAGATACATTTTCAAACCAAAGTTCTCTTTACAGAGTTAAACGACAGATAGCTTGGACAGTAATTAGTTTACTCTGTGGCTACTAATTATAGAGTAAATTTCCCTGGAGTGAAACAGTAGAATTAGGCAATTAACTAGGTAAATATAAAGCTCGATCTAGGCAATTAGGTAGCTAAATATTTGACTTGACCTAAAAGTTTTAATAGTCGTCTGTTTTTCCACAATTTCTCCATCTACCCTTGTCTACGTAGAAATATTTTTACATTTATATCTGTCATGTATAAGAAATACATAAGAAAGAGTATTTCTATTGAATTATATTCTACATACAAAGAAAACATGTCTCGACTTGTCAATTACATTCTAGTATAATCATCATCATTTCAGCCGAAAGACGTCCACTAATGGACATAGGCCTCCCCCAAGCACCGCCACTTCGACCGGTTCTGTGGTTCCCACATCCAGCGGATTCCTGCGGCATTGACATCGGTCCACCTTGTGGGACGCCTTCCAACGCTACATCTTCCGGTACGCGGTCGCCACTCCAGAACCTTTCGGTCCCATCGGCCATCTGTTCTGCGAGCAATGTGCCCTGCCCACTGCCACTTAAGTTTAGCAAGTCTTCGGGCTATGACGGTTACCTGGGTTCTCCTGCGGATCTCTTCATTTCTGAATCTCCAAGCATAGCCCTCTTCATTGCCCTTTGGGTGACTGTATAGCTAAATTTTATCAATATACTCACTGCTTGGACTTAGGCCTCCCGTCAGAGAAAGGGAGTGGACCGAAATCAACCACGCGGATCCAGTCCTATGACATGCCGGTTTCCAACACCGTTTGAAAACCGAGTAAGTTTAGCTTTTGTGGTAATGATAAACCAGTCTATAAAAAACATATATAAACTCACACCTCTTTCCAAACAGGGTTAACAGAAACTACAGGACGCTATCTGCTACGATCCTTACATCATTTTGATAATTTTGCCTCGTTTACGTTCATGCATCTGGTCATAAACGCCCACCGGTCGCGAGTACCACGCACCTGACCTTTATTTATTTATTTATTTATATATACTTTATTGTACACCAGATTATACATTACATAAAAAAAAAAAAATACAATACAAAATATACAATGGGCGGCCTTATCGCTTACTGCGATCTCTTCCAGGCGACCTTTCTGAAGAACATCAATCAATCTGCCTAGCCTTTTACCAACTATGTTGGGGTCGGCTTCCAGTCTAACCGGATGCAGCTGAATACCAGTATTTTACATGGAGCGACTGCCTATCTGATCTCCACAACCCAGTAACTGGGTAATACGATATCCCTTGGTAAGACTGGTGTCAGACTTTCGGGCTTCTGACGACTCGTAACGACTGTCAAAGATCCATGAATGACAGCCGGGACCAACGGCTTAACGTGCTTTCCGAGGCATGGAGGATTCTCGGTATGTAAAGATGGTCACCCATGATGCACAGGCGTCACCCAGAGTAGAACAGAAACCCTCGGGTCACCCAGATCCTTCACAGAAGATCTAAACAAACCAGGAGCATTAATTCGCTTCTGGAGGGAGGTGGGCTGGTTGGAATAACCACCAAACGGCCGCCATGGCCCACGCACAATGGTCCACCTGACGGACTAAGTGCGGAAACCAACCCTATAACGTAGAACATAACATAGATGGTCACCCATCCACTGACCAACCCCGGCAAGCGTAGCTTAACCTGATGGATCGACCAGTGCGGCTGTTGTTACTTAGCCACGAGCTCCTCTCTCTTCTGAAGAACATCACCAACAAAAATATGCAAAGAGTATGCTGAGATGGTTTGGTCATGTTAAGAGGATGAATGAAAGGAGACTAACAAAAGCTTTTTACAAGGCAGATGTGACTGGAAACGCTGGGATCCCAACGCTTTAGCCTAGGACATAAACTTATCAGTGCTATAAGCTTTGGTAGCATTTGCATCGTTGGTTTTCTCTTCTAGTGCCCCCCTAAAGCCCCAACTTACAAGCAATAACAATAAAAGTCAATTTAAAAATAAACTTTCTCAAAAAACCGCACTGTTCATGCATAAACCATAGAGTTTTCCCTTTAACTAGACGTTGGCTGCACTGTTATTTAGGAACGCAATCTTGGTAATAACCGAGGGGGATGGTTATCGGTTTTACCATCATGCAGGAGCCGATGTACTCGTGATATTTCTATTTTTATATGACATGTAAAAAAAAAACTGTCGAACCGATCCGTGAGGGTGTTAAGTATCGTACTGAGAGTCTATATAAGTACTAAAGAAAAGAAAAAAACATTTTTTTATGGGGAATTTTACCGGACGAGGCGCGGGCGCACATAATTTAGTAGGTGTGTTTATCAGGAGGTGGTGGAAAATTGGCTTTTATAATATTTTCAAATAACAATGTTCATAGGTATGGGAGGACAGCGTAGTTCTTCCAACAAGTGCCAGTAAATATTACAAGTACCTATAGAATTAAGCACGCCAGCGCTACCAGTCGCGCACACACTTATCTTGCGCGCACTCTAAACAGCTTTCTCATCACCATGTAGGGTCATTTCATTAAACTTGATCCAGGCTTTGTACAGAGAGACTCGATGACGTCATAGCACATTCAATATGGCGGACAAGATGCGCCATGATGTGAAGTTTTCATAATATTCTTCAGTTCGTATGTTTTTCATAATTGGATATTAGGCATAGATTTCACTTTTCGGATTCATGTGCGTATTGTAAAATTATCACTTGCTTAAAAAACGGTGAAGGAAAACATCGTGCAGAAACCTGAATGCCTGAGAGATATTTCTTGACGGCATGTGACGCCAAGTCAGAGGCCCTTGGGCGGCTTTAAAACTCTGACACCAGGTTAGTCACTAACCACACGAAAAAGAAAGAAAGGCTTAGATGTATTATTTAGAACTAGCGTGATATTAGGTAGAACAGTTTTGTTTGTATGTCTAAAGCTAAGTCATCATAATTCTCTTGCCGTTATCAAACATGTCTTCTTCTTGATAGGTACTTCTCTATTTGTCCTCATGTCGGGTAGGTCACCCTCTTTGTCTAAGTATATTACTATATTAGATATTTCACTTAGCTTATCAGAATAGCAGTAGGATTGTATCCCCCAAGGGGGTGTATTATTCAGCTATCGCGGAATGATGTCCCAAGTGAGAGGGGTGAGGTTTTTTTAATGCGATATCGCCTATAGTTCCTGGGTTCACTGGTAGACTAAGGGGGGTGGGAGCGGCAGGGCAGCAGCCGCCCTGAGCCTCGAGAATACTTTTTATCAAGTCCCATACAAGACCAAAATATGTTCAGTAAGTAAAGCGCAGTTTTTTGGGGGCTCCCTACGCATGCATAACCCAACGTTTATGCTAATATTTCCGAGCTCGCTTCTCTCGCTCTTGCATTGTGCATTCTCTTTTTTCTCAGACTTCTCTACGTAAGTCGACAAAGTAACTTCTATTTATGTATGAACAGTCAAAAGAAAACCTTACCTATCCGGGGCGGGGTGCAAAAATATTCGGGAGCTCGCTTCGCTCGCTCTACCATCCTCTATTAGTCTGATGCTCTAGCTTTACTGTTGTCGACAAAGTATCTCTATTATTTATATATCAATAGTCAAAAGGAGACCTAACCTTTTCGAGCCAGCGTGCTAAATATTTCAACGTTTATTTCTGGGCGTGGGGGCCCCCTATTTAGGTTTGCCGCCCCAGGCTCCCGACAGGCTTAGTCCGCCACTGCCTAGGCTATAAATATAATATATCGCGAAATCATCGCGATGTAGTTTTCTGTTCAAAATGCATTGCAAAAACCTTTGTCCAAGATCGGCGGCAATAATTACATAAATAAATAATTAAATATATTATTATAAATAATTAAGTTGTTCTCAATGATTAAGGTTACATAAAATGTAACGTTATCGCCAACTCTGTTAGCAGAGACCTAGAATCTCTCTCCAGTGAACCAACTTATCTATTGATACGTACTTATCCCCGTACTTATGATGATACAAATATGATTTCTATTTCCATAATAACAATAAGTGTCAATATGCCGTGTGCTCTACTTTTACTTCACTGCCCAGCCCGTGACGTCATCAAGGGATGATATATGTCGCATTGTCCGCGATGGTAACACAATAGTGAGAGTTTCCTTTTGTAATCTGTCCGTTGTGATATTATTATCTATTGTTGGATGTGAGGGTAAAGTGATACGTTGGATTTATTTGTGATGTTTTCTGAGTTAAAATTATAATCATTGTCGAAATCAATGTTACTATGCAGTTTCGGCTTTTATGAAATATGACATAATAATGAGCTTACTTCAAAAACCCTGCTTCAGATGATCTATTTTTAAACTTCCAAAAAGGAGGGGTTTATGTTCGACTTAAGTTTTTTTTTTGTTTATATGTTACTATGTAAACTTAGGTGAAGAGCTACGCCAGCCGCCGGCGCCGCCCGCGCTATTCCTTTGTTTTCACTTTACGTTTTTTCTGACTTTTTTCTCTTTGCTCGGCTGCTAAGGGTTGTAGCGTGATATTGAACCTTCCCATCCTATAACCTTTCTCAAAAATTGTGCTATCAAATGCAATAAAAAAAAAAAAAAAATCTGACTGGTAGTTCCAAAGATCGCGCGTTCAAACAAAAAAACAAACTCTTGAGCTTTATACTTCGATCAATAATGCACTAGATTCCCGGCAAGCGCTTCAAAAACGGAACGAAAAATAAGAGCACATATTCGGTTGTGGTCTTATTTCAAAATAGTATGGTCCAATCATAGCCAACGTTAAGACGTCAAAATGCAGCAGTACGCATTCAAAAAAATTGTAAATAACCACCGTAACACCAAGATTTTGGAAGGATTTTTTTTTATTTTTATTATCAGTAAGTGTTTTTCATAAAATAATAACAGAATTAAATAGTAAATATAAATCAATTAGCAAATAATATGATTGTTTGACCAATGTTTGTGACAACTACCAACTATTGTAACAAACATCGACTGTTCTGGAACAGGGAATGCATGGTGTAGTATTGTTATTTTACATTTTGTTTCTGTTTGTAGATTTCCTAGCGACCCATTTCGTTATGTAGAATGAATGAGTATCTGAATGAGAATGAGTATCTACTGTCGCGAAAGAAAGAGGAAATGAAATATATAAGCCTTATAGAAAATTCGACAATTTGTTCGATTCATTTTAATAGATTGGACATAACTGGAAACACGCAAAGGCGTAGATTACTAAAAACTGTATAACAGTAACAATAAGTATTTTTGAACTTATATAAAATTGAATTTTTATTTTCAAGCGACATGACATTATAATTATTTGTTTCTCCGATGACAGAAAGATTTAATTTTGCCATTGTAATTAAATATTTGTTTCTCCGACGACAGAAAGATTTAATTTTGCCATTGTAATTAAAATAAATATTTGTATCTCCGACGACAGAAAGATTTAATTTTGCCATTGTAATTAAAATAAATATTTGTATCTCCGACGACAGAAAGATTTAATTTTGCCATTGTAATTAAACTTTATGTTTGAGTGTCAAGGCTTATAATAAACTGAATTTGTTAGTATAATATTTGTTTTCTGTATTTTATAGAAAGAAATATAAACACATTTCGACTCCACTCATTCCTTGTCCAAGCGGCGAGCCTCTGTCATAAATGTTTATTGCTTTTATTAGCACTTTGTAATTCGAACTTTAAAATAAGCGTGTAAGGCTGAATTTGTTTTGATGTATGTTTGACTTTTTTGTTTTTTGTACATAGCTTTGGGAATACAACTTTAAGCATTGCATTTAAGGTTGAATTTACGTTAATGTATATTTATTTAAACTAGAAGTACGTAAACACAATTGGCGACAGTTTTAAGAGAACTTTTGTATGGGATAGTGTATCTAGTGCATTATTGATCGAAGGCTTTATACTAACTAATATTATAAATGCGAAAGTTAGTTTGTTACGCTTTCACGCTAAAACGGTTGAACAGATTTGGATGAAATTTGGGACATGGGTAGACCATGACCTGGATTAGAACATAGGATACTTTTTATCCCGATATTTCCACGGGATCGAGACTTATGCGGGTGAAAACGCGGGGCGCAGCTAGTATAAAATATAGATATTATATTAGTGTAGATTCAGACTGTACTACATAAGGATCACTAGTCGCTAGTCAATCTGCCTAGCCTTTTCCCAACTATGTTGGGGTCGGCTTCCAGTCTAACCGGATGCAGCTGAATACCCGTATTTTACATGGAGCGACTGCCTATCTGACCTCCACAACCCAGTAACTGGGTAATACTATACCCCATGGTAAGACTGGTGTCAGACTTTCGGGCTTCTGACGACTCGTAACGACTGTCAAAGATACGAACCACGAACGATAGCCGGGACCAACGGCTTAACGTGCTTTCCGAGGCACGGAGGATTCTCGGTATGGTCACCCATCCACTGACCAACCCCGGCAAGCTTAACCTGATGGATCGACCAGTGCGGCTGTTGTTACTTAGCCACGAGCTCCTCACTAGTCACTAGTCGCTAGTGAACGCTATGATTTCATCTAACTTCATACATTGTCAGTCAAAATAATATAAATGTTTAATTTAATATCAAACCAGTGCATTTGATTAGTAAAAACCACAAAGCGCTATTTGTGGTTTTGTGACTAATGTGTTTGTTAGACCACAACGTGGTCTGATTGTTGGAATATTCTGACTGGGTAGGTAATGAATAAATGTAGGTAAGTTTAATTTGACATTATTTATGTTTGTTCAGTGTGGCAGGGATATCGACGCGAAAACTTTTACCATGGATTCAGTACGTGAATCTGAATCACCCAGCGTTGAAATTTTTCGTCGGTTATAAAAAAAAATCTGCATTATCATACATTTTGACCGAGTAGGTATTGCTCTTTTCTATGAAACAGCAATTTTATATTTAATAACCGACGAAAAATTTCAGCAAATTTTGTAGGTTCAGAATCATGTACTGAATCCATTGTAAAAGTTTTCGCGTCGATGTCCGCTCTCTCTATCTGGTGAAACGTGAGTATATATCTCTGCCCAACCCGTCTAGGAAACAAGCCGTGATGTTAAACATAGCATGTTACACGTTATGTTATGTATATTTGAGTTCGATCTACAATTTTGTTTTGAAATGAGTAGGTAGTATACAATCAAAAATATGAAGTCGTTTTTCGGGTACATTTCAGTCTTAGCTTTTGTGTTTAAATTGTATTTAGGATATCAGACAGAAAATCAAACAGATGGTACAGTCAGCAAAACAGTTTAGTATGCAACCAAGAAAAAAATACGTTCATAACGACTTCTTAAACATAAGACAGTTGAGCGATGTCAAAGACATGACTAAATGTCACAACTTTGGTTAAAAAAAAAATACCCCTGCTTGTAAAATTACAATATTCTCCTAACCAAATTTTTATCAAAACTACCCTTTATTCAAAATCAGTGACATCCCCGTCTGATGGGGTGCATAACGAACATGCCATGACCGATGCATTTAAATTTTATTAAAATGTCTTTAATATGTATGTAAGTTATGACTTTTGACATGTCAATTTTACAGGAAGTTTAACTATTACAGTCATGATGACTGTAATAATTTATGATGATTTTTTATTTTATTAACATCTTTTATCAAAACCGTATATCCCATTTACTTTGGGAGTCTCGATAAAGGATGCCCAGAGGCCGTTAGCTTAAGATCGATATCCTGAGAGCGTCCGGTGAGCGACGTCACCACAACATGTGACCCACTTATTGCTAACTTTGTTCTGTGGGGTGCTTAAAAATAATTATGTGACTAAGAGCTGTGTTAGGGTTATGCCCGTTTACACTAAAACTAGGCACTACGGGGAATGACGTCATGCCACATTTTAACTCAATGTATTGCCGTAAACTTTCGATTACGTAAAAAATATAAAAAAATGAGGCAACATTCCTATGCGATTTGATACGATATTCGGTTACCAAAAAAAGCAGCTATCATGATCTGGCTTATCAGCAAATTTACTTATCAGATAATTCAGATAAAACACATTTCGAGATTCCGTTTTGACTTACTTAGAAAAGAGCCCTTGTATGGTTTCCTGTCCCTAGAACAAATTAAAGGGCAAACCGGCATTCGAACCAGATTGAAATAAAAATAAAAACGCATTTTCCACCTAAATTAAAAAGGGAACCTTCCGAAACGTTTCCCAAATAACCCTTTAAAAACAAAGTCCAAAACCACACAATACTTTCGCCGTTTAAAAAAAAACATTTAAAAAAGGAATCCCTTACAAAACCGCGCCGTCCGCCATTGCTGTACAGACAAGTACGCTATTTGTCAAGCGTCAACTGTTTGTACAGTCTCTGGCTCGTGGAACAGGGAGTTTTGTTTGTACTTCAACTCATTTGTCTTGCTGACTGTAGCTATCTAGGTACTTTGCTTTCTTTCTTGTGTGGATGGTTATGAATATTTATGATGGTTTTAATGGGATTTTCTTGGTTGGTTTATGGTCAAACCTTGTTTTACGAGTAGTTTTTCATGTTCTATTACATGGGTCTTAACATAACTGGCGAAAGGTACACCCCTTTTTTTTTTTTTGAGGCTCTGTAATTATCAAATAACTTCTCCCGCTCTGGGTGGAGCGGGAGGGCGTGTCAGACTTTTCTGACTGTAACCCACACGTGTTCCTTCCGTTGCCTGAGTGCCGGGGCCACGATATCCCTTTCGGACAAATTCGCAACCCTGGCAGGCATTGGCCCTTACGGACCCCGTCAGTTGGTGTTGACATCTCTTTGAGGCGCGCGTGGAACACAACGCGCCGTCGACCCGGGCCTGGTCCTTATCGGACGGCGAGCTACCCATTGCTCACCGTCCGCAAGCCCGCGCCTACGGTGGCCGGAAGTCGGCTCGCGACTCCCGACGCCCGGGCCGTCTCCTGCGGTGACTAGGGGCGCGAGGGCGCGAATCTTGCAAAGGTACACCTCTGCATTTCGTGTTCTATTATTGTAAGAGTTTGTCTATGGTGATCTTTCTTGTTCTTTGTTTTCTCTTTCAAGTTTATTTTACACGATTATTTTTCAGTATCGCTGTAAAACGAGAAAAAGACAGCTCTCCTATTTGTAAAGCATTAACAATTTGCAAGCAATTACTACTGTGGACGATTTGTTTTGAAAAACGGGCTCATTTGTCTTGTCGACCATATTTTTTTTTCCGTTATTTACAAATATTTTATGGCGACTGGATTTTGGTCTAAGATTTTAAATGCTTTTTTTCTTTAGTTTTCTGTAACGTTGGGAAACTAAAAGTTTTGAATGTTTCCGCGTTTCCTTTGTAGAACTGTTTCTTTTTTTACGTACTAACTTTTTCCGACATATTCTGAGAAGAGCCTGCTTTGTTTGAAGTTCTGGTAGAAAAGAATAAGTTATTTTTGTGGTATTAAGATCTGTTTCAGTCCTGCATGAATGGTCATATTAAGAGGGTCGGTCTCTACCATCATATCTCATTGTTTTAAACAGATTTAGTTATTTTTATCTAATGGGTTTTTTGGCTTCTGTACTTGTATTAAAGCCAGATTATATATCCAGAGCTGCAAAGCTCATCCAAGATTAGTAGATATTTATGAATATATTCAGAGTATACATCTTTCTTGCTTTCTTTTTCGTGTGTTGTGTGACTAACCTGAGAGTTTTTATGCCACCCCCAGGCTGACTTGGCTTCACATGCCGTCAAGAAATATCCCTCAGGCATGCCGGTTTCCTCACGATTTTTTCCTTCACCGTTTTTGAAGCAAGTGATAATTATACAATGCGCACATGAATCCTAAAAGTCAGAGGTGCGTGCCTTTGGTTCGAACTCGAGAACTATAACTTGGTAGTCTGACGGTCACACCACTAGGCTATCACTGCGACGAATGCGTAGAATATCCTTGATTAAAGGATATTCTACGCATTCGTCGCAGTAATATCACCCTCAGCTCGGTATCGCTCTCTGCCTGAACAAATTTAGGTTTGTTCCCTCGAACCCCAAAACTGTATATGCAAACGCCAGCCTGTCTGAAAATCACCTAATGAAAATCCAAATTACAAACCAAAAACGAATGCTTGTATAAAAAAACTTTTTTCCTTTATAACACAAAACAATATTTTAGGTAATATACGCCGAGTTTCCGCTTTCCATTTTAGTGGTCAATCGTTGTGAGTCTTAAAGATCCCCAATTCCTTGCTCGTCTTACAAAACAAAGATTAGATACCAAAAAGTATGCGTCAGCATTGCAAACCGGAGGAAATAAAAGGGAAGTCTTTTTGATTGATTTCTTCTACAGTTCCTTCTTTGTTTGTCTTTAATTTTGATGGATTGACAGTAGCAGGGTTTTTATTTTACAAAACAAAGTAAACACCGAGGATGACTTTTAATCTAAAGTATCCCTGGAATATCAAATTAAAAATTAAATTATGTCATCAATCAATATAATTTAATTTATTTACTTATGTCAGCATTGTCAATGTTAATGATTGTTGTTATTATTTTGTTTAAATTCTATTTTTTATTAATATTTGCACACCATGACAATACGGTAAACATGTAGCACAACTCCATGTACTTTTAGAAAAACTTGCATGCACTGTATTGTATCTTATTTATTTATTTATTTATCATAAGCACACCAACAGCACAGTCACTTACAATTCAAATTAAAATAACATTTAGAATTATCATTTCAGTAACCATGCAAATGACAGGTATGCATGACATTCACATATGAAAAAAAATTGAGACTAAGGAGAACAATTTAAAATGTGTCTAGTAGACATAAATCTACAACACTACAAAACTAACCGATTTGAGCTAGATAGGCTAGACTCATCACACTGTTTAAATAGGGAGCGCCTGTATGAAGCGAAAGTCATGGAGAAAATATCAATAGGGTAATCCGTCAAATTAGACCTTTCATTATATTGCCTTGCCATACGTGTAAGAGGGCTATTAAATGTAGTATTCAAGGTGGATGTAGGTAATTCAAAAATACGATGATGACGCTTACTACGTTGGCTAGGCCTAAAGTTAAAATAGTTAATTAATTGTGCATCAATGGAACCGTTTATAATTTTATGAAGTATTAGTAAGTCCGAATGGTTACGTCTTTCATTTAAGCTAATCATATTAAAATGCCTTAACCTGTCATTGTAATCAGGTATAGCTTTTCGAATCCCATTCTTCATACATAAATACCGAACAAAACGGGCCTGAACTGATTCTACATTATTAGTATAAGTTGAGTAATAGGGAGACCAAATAGTGGAACAATATTCCAAGGAGCTCCTTACTAGTGCTTTGTAAAGTAAAATAATGCTACTATTACTACGAAAAGGTTTTGACATACGGATTATAAAGCCAAGCATTCTTTTAGCCTTAGTCACTATGCTATCTATGTGATCGCGGAAAGATAGAGATGTATCAAAGAGTACCCCTAGGTCACGGATGACCGACACTCTATTCAGTGCCGATCCATCAATATGATAATCATATTTAATGTAATTCACTTTATTCGTGAATGTAATAGTCTGACATTTTTTAACATTGAGCGTCATTCTGTTGTTCAAACACCATTGTTGAAGCACATCAAGATCTCTCTGAAGCATTGCACAATCACTCAGGTCCGATATCCTACAGTATATTTTTAAATCATCAGCGTAGGCTAAACAATTGCAATTTATTAAATCTAAAAGATCATTCAGATATACCAAAAACAACAAAGGACCCAACTTAGAGCCCTGTGGAACACCAGAGACAGGAGAAAAAGGTACAGAATCATAACCCGCCAAGGCAACTATTTGAGAACGATTAGCTAAATAACTCTCAAACCACCGCAACAGAGAGCCATGAATACCAGCGCAATTCAATTTCATAGAAAGAATTGAGTGATCAACGCGATCAAAGGCTTTTGCAAAATCTGTGTAAACTGCATCAACCTGACCCCTAGCTTCAAAGGCGTTACTAATGAAAGTAGTGTAAATAAGCAAGTTAGACATAGTAGAACGGTTGGACACAAAACCATGTTGCTTCGAACTAACTATATGACGTATGTACGTAATACACATGTTTAAGCAAATAAAATTATCTGAATCTGAATATAAATTACTAGCCAGCGTGCATGGCAGCGGCTTCACCCGTGTACATGTTGGAAATTATCCCACAAAAATATTTAAATGTCCTGATCCAGGTCATGGTCTACCCGTGTGCCAAATTTCATCCAAATCAGTTCAGCCGTTTTAGCGTCAAAGCGTAACCAACAAAAAATAAACTCACTGTCGTATTATGATATAGGTACCAGCTTTCGCCCGCGATGAGGTCGGAATTTAGCGGAAATTAGCGTACTACTGGGTTAAAAATTATCCATATGTTAATCCAGGTTATAAAGTACCAATCAATCTGCCTAGCCTTTTCCCAACTATGTTGGGGTCGGCTTCCAGTCTAACCGGATGCAGCTGAATACCAGTATTTTACATGGTGCGACTGCCTATCTGACCTCCACAACCCAGTAACTGGGTAATACGATACCCCTTGGTAAGACTGGTGTCAGACTTTCAGGCTTCTGACGACTCGTAACGACTGTCAAAGATCCACGAATGACAGCCGGGACCAACGGCTTAACGTGCTTTCCGAGGCACGGAGGATTCTCGGTATGTAAAGATGGTCACCCATCCACTGACCAACCCCGGCAAGTGTAGCTTAACCTGATGGATCGACCAGTGCGGCCAGGTTATAAAGTACCAGTGTGTTAAATTACATCGAAATCCGTTCAGCTGTTTTTGCGTGATAGTAACAAACATCTAAACATATCAAATCAATTGTTTATGTGCTAGAAATACATACAAACTTTTACTTTTTTACATTTATAATATTAGTAGAAATGGTTTTATGTTCCCTCCCTTTCTGTATCTTAAACATTATGTTGGTCACTGTGTTATCTCAGTAAAGTATTCATAATAGTATGTACGATACATCTCTACCTACTCCTTTGACTATTATAGGTGTGATGTTATATAATGTTAAAGTTATCATCATGTTAAAAACCCTATCATTCCCTCCCCGAACTATAATCAGTCTTTTTAAATCACTGATCACCGATATCTTTTCCTAGACGCTGATATTATAACACTTTTCAAGATAATAAGTGGTTTCAGTAAAACTTTCACCATTTCATTTATTACATTTACAAAAAACATCGTTAGGAAACCGGCATGTCCTAGAACCAATAATTCGAAGACATGTGACATCTACCAACCCGCACTGGGACCGCGTGGTAGATTACGGCCCTCTCCCTCTAACAGAGAGGAGGCCTGCGTCCAGCAGTGGGAACGGTTGATTATGCTTTGAAAAGAACAAAATTACAATCACTATAAAAAGGAACTTTTAAAAGAAACCAGATCGTCATGATAAACCACACCGCACTAACATCTTGACATCCTTTGCAAAATCTATTTACTTTGGGAGTCTTGATAAAGGATGCCCGGAGGCCGTTAGCTCAAGATCGATATCCTGAGAGCGTCCGGTGAGTGACGTCACCACATGTGACCCACTTATTGCTAACTTTGTTCTGTGGGGTGCTTAAAAATAATTGTGTGACTAAGAGCTGTGTTAGGGTTATGCCCGTTTACACTAATTCATCATCATCATCATTTCAGCCGAAAGACGTCCACTGCTGTCCTCCCCCAAATAGGGGGGGTTGCCATAATCGCCACGCTTGGCAGGCGGGTTGGCGATCGCAGTATGTTATTAAAATACATAGAGAACGCTGCTGCCCATTCTCTAGTATGTCCCTTAGTCGCCTTTTACGACCCCCACGCGAAGAAATGGGTTGCTACTATTCTTTACGTCCGGCACCACACGGAACATTATGGGCTGATTATTATTACATAATAACAGAGACCACGCCGCGCAACATACCGGGAAAACAACCCTGGTGGGGCGCTGATCTGGAGCGCAAGCGCGGCAAGGTGAGAACGGCTCTAAACAGAGCAATGAACACATGTGCGGATGAGGACTGGGATGTATACTACGCGGCCAAATCCAGCTACAAAAAATGCATCAGATTCAGGAGCACCTCGGGTTGGCGTAAATTCTGTGGTAGCATTGAATCTTGTCAGCAAGCAAACAGGGTAAGGAAAGTACTGGCGCAACAACATAAAGCTATGCCTGCCAGCCTCCGCAAACCTGATAACACACTCACATCGTCACCTGAAGAAACTAGACGTGTCCTAATCGAAACCCACTTCCCTGGATGCGTCTTCGCGCAGGTAATTGACTGGCCAGATGTAACCCAAACACCATCAGACAATGATTGGAGTTACGCAAGTAGGGTGATCACGTTGGAGAAACTCCAATGGGCCATCCGGAGCTTCCATCCTTTTAAGGCAGCTGGTCCTGATGAAGTGTTCCCCGCTTTACTACAGTGGGGGGGTGCTTCTGTCGCAATAAGACTGGTGCCTTTAATGAGAGCGTGCCTGGCCTTTAGATACGTTCCTAAAGGATGGAGGGAGGTGAAAGTTATATTCATTCCCAAGCCAGGTAAGGGTGACTACACAAACGCCAAATCTCACCGACCAATCAGCCTGACTTCCTTTTTACTAAAAACTCTGGAAAGGTTATGTGACAGGGAGCTGAGGGACGGCGCTCTAAAAACCATACCGCTACATGGTAATCAGCACGCATACAGCTCCGGTAAGTCGACCGAATCCGCTCTTCATCTAGTGGTCAGCCAGATAGAGGACGCGATTCATCAAAAAGGCACCTGCCTGGGCACTTTTATAGACATCGAAGGAGCCTTCGACAAAACCAACTTCTCCAGCATTAACAGCGCTCTCTCCAGACATGGAGTAGAACAGGTACTAACGGACTGGATTACAAACATGTTAAGCAAACGAGTGGTTCGCCTTGAGGATGAGCGGCAGTTGGCTATGATAGCCAGAGGCTGCCCCCAGGGAGGGGTTCTGTCCCCCCTCTTATGGAATCTGGTCATTAATGACCTTATTACTAAACTCAACGCAAACCGCTATTATACAATAGGGTATGCAGATGACCTCGCAATCCTTGTATCGGGGAAGGTGACGGGAACGATCTGTAACCTCACTCAGCAAGCACTACGTATAGTAGAAAGTTGGTGCAGGGAATTTGAACTATCAGTGAACCCCACTAAAACTGAACTAGTCATGTTCACCCAAAAACGAGCATTAGGCCCCTTCCGCCTACCCAAACTGTTCGATACAGAACTCCAGTTGGCCAGTGAGGTCAAGTACCTCGGGGTCATTCTAGACAGTAAGTTAAACTGGAGCAGTCATGTAGACAACAAGCTAAACAGGGCCTGCATCACCTTCTGGCAGTGCAGGAAAATGATAGGTAAGAAGTGGGGCCTATCCCCCAAAATAATACTGTGGCTTTATACAGCAGTGATCCGCCCCATGGTCGCTTACGGGGCCGTGGTCTGGTGGCCCCGAACTCAGCTGGTTACAGCTTCTAACAAACTACAACGCATGCAAAGACTAGCCTGCGTGGCGACCACGGGCTGCATGAGGACTACTCCGACTGCAGCAATCGAAGCCATGCTGGGACTGCCCCCGCTCCACCTGTTTATACAGCAGGAAGCGACAATGGCAGCGGTACGTCTTAATGCAATCAATCTCTGGGGTAAGAGAGACACACAACACACCGTGCTGCTTGAGGGACTCAATAATGAGTTCCCTATCACGAAAGCCATTAATGATCGGATACCCAAACAATTTATCTTCGATAAAAAATACAGAATCCAACTTCATGAGGATCACAAATGCGAGGGGCTGCGCCCCGCAGAACTGCGAATCTTCACTGATGGATCCAAAACAGGTAGTGGCACAGGTGCTGGGATCTTCTCTGAGGACTTCAACATTCATATAGCCACACCGTTGGGAGTCCACAATACAGTATTCCAGGCCGAATGCATGGGTATATCCCTTGCCGCTTTAGCCATCGTGGCCAGGAAAGTTAAGGACTACTCGATACGTATACTCTCAGACAGCATGGCTGTTCTGCAAGCGCTAAACAGCTACACTGTTGACTCTGGGCTGATATACGAGTGCCACCAGCGCCTTAACCAGGTGGGTAGCCTCAATAATATTACCATTCAATGGATCAAAGGACACAGCGGTTCACGGGGTAATGACGCTGCCGACGAACTTGCCAGAAGGGGATCGAGCATGGCACCAGTGGGACCTGAACCCATTGCGCCACTCCCCTTCGGGTACCTACGCACTCTGGTAAGGAAACGAACCAGGGACCAACATCACAAACTATGGTCGGACCACGATGAGTGTAGGCAGGCCAAGGAGGCACTACCTACAATTGATGGCCGCCTCACGAAACAGTTTCTTCGACTATCGAAACAACAGCTACGTACAGTTACAGCAGCTGTAACTGGCCATGGGTCATTTAATAAACACCTCTTTGTCATAGGAGTCACAGACAGTCCGCTGTGCAGAGCCTGCATGGAGGACGACGAGACAGCAGCCCATGTGCTGTTATACTGCCCGGTGGTCGCCACATACAGGGCAAAGTACTTCGGTAACCCAGGTACCCTACGTGAGATTGTCAGCGACACCAAGGCGTTGCTGGCCTTCTTTGTGGAGCTGGGGTGGATCGAATAACCAATTTTCCCACCCGTACGCAAAATACGCGCTTAGTCGTGGAGTTGCGGATACCAGCCCGTATTACCTATTACCTACATAATAACAAATATTGAAAATTAAATTCAAACTCAAACTTTCTATGGCGAAAACCAAACAAACAAAAAAGCTCACACGACAAAACTATTTTAATCACGACTTCCATCCTTACTTTCGCTCCATAAAATAACCCATTGTACTAATCTAATCTAAGTTCCGCGTATCTAATACAATGTTATTACTTTTACCCCGGAACAGTATACTGTGGCCGTAGGTGGTGATAAAATCCAGGGACATTTTGTCCCATTGACAGGAAATTGAACCCGAACCCTTGACGAAACACAGACTGTGGTTCAATTTTGTTAGAATAGTTCGCCCCTAGTTTGGGGTAGTTGTCAAATAGGATAGGTAATATGTTTTGTTTCTGTATTTATGATACTGTATTTTATATCCAAGTAAACAGCTTTGTAGACCTCTCGAAATAAAAAAAAGCTGAAACGGTATTGATGGATTATAAGGGATCTCGCGCACTAGACGGCCACGACTCCGGCCAGTCATGGCCGTCTAGTGGTATTGTATGGTCTGCGGCTAGTTGGCCGTTGCGACAAACCGCGTGATTCGTATCAGTATCTATACTTTACCTAGACGCAATCGCGGTCGTGGCCGTCTAGTGCGCGAGATTCCCTAAAGGGTGATACTCGTATTTTCCTGTTTAAAAATGTAGGATTGAATATTATTATTATTTCTTTATTACATTTTTATACATACAAATTACATTTTTAAATATTTTTATGAAAAAGAAAAAAAAAAAAAAACATTTAAAAATATAAAAAGTAGTGGTCCATCGGCATCAGGAACAGGGTCCAAGGTGCCGGTGGTCAGGGCTCTAGAGAGAGGAACCTCCTCACGATGCGTGCCGTGTCTAGGAGTACTGCTTTCTGAATCAAGCCCTTGACCCAGCCGCGCAATGAGAGCCTCCTGAGGTGTTGGTCGAGGCTCTCCGCTATTAGGCCATTAACTGTTACGATTATCGGTACAATGATTGCAGAGTCCACGTCCCACATGTCGACAACCTCGTGTGCTAAGTCGAGATACTTGATTTTTTTATCTTTCTCAGCTTTCACGAGATTCTCGTCATGAGGGACAGCGATATCAACAATCATTGCACGGCGCTCTCCTCGATCTATCACCACAATATCAGGCTTATTGGCTACAATAGTCCTGTCAGTGATGATAGATCGATCCCAATACAATGTGGCATGACCATTCTCGAGAACTGGGTCGGGCACATACCTGTAGTATGGTACTTCTGACTCAACAAGGTTGTATTGCAAGGCAAGTTGCTGGTGGATAATCCTAGCCACTAGATTGTGTCTATGCAAGTACTCGCCGTTAGCAAGACGAGAACAACCGGAAACAATATGTCTGATTGATTCACCGGGACGGTGGCATGCCCGACAGATGTCAACCGTACCGTCCTTGACAATGTATTTCCGGTAATTATTCGTCATGATAACTTCATCCATAATCGCACAGATAAAACCTTCGGTTTCCCCGAAGAGATCGCCGAAACGCAGCCAGGATACAGATGCCAAAAAGTCTACATCAGGCCCATGGAGGGCCCGGAAAAACCGTCCGTGAAGCTCTTTGCCTTGCCAGACTTCCTTACGATCGTTAGTATCAAGTACTGCAGGTTTGCGCCAGTTCTCTTTCGCCAAGGAGAGTGGGGTGAGGCCCTTGTCCACTGCGACCACATCTCGGTGCATCCCCACGTCAGTTTGAAGGAAATATTCCCTGAGACTGCAAATCTCGCGGTTGTGGAGGGTTTTAGCATTTAAGAAACCTCGACCCCCACACTTCCGCGGGATGTACAGTCTCATCACTGATGATCGTGGGTGATGCATCCGATAAGCTGTCAACAATGTACGGACCTTCCTATCCAGAGCGTCAAGTTCCGTCTGAGTCCATTTGAGTATGCCGAAGGAATACATCAAAACCGGCATGACCCAACCGTTGAAGGCGCGCACCTTGTTTCCGCCTGATAAAAGACTATTTAACACTTTATTCAGGCGGCCAAAGAAACGCTCCCTCAACGATTGTTTCATGTCGGTAACCTTGATGCCTAATGCTTCCGACATACCCAAATACTTGTAGGTTTCGGTTGAGGAGAGAGATCTAAGGTGTATGGAATCCGAGAGTTGGGTTCCTACGGATTCCATAATCCCCCCTCGCTTTACATGCATAACTGCACATTTGTCCACACCAAATTCCATCCTGATGGCGCTACTGAACGTTTCTGTTACCTTCAGTAGCTCCATCAGTCGCAAATTGTTGGGGGCAAAGAGTTTCAGGTCATCCATGTAAAGGAGGTGAGATATAACCTGACCACCTCTTGTCAACCGATAGCCTAGACCTGAATTCTCTAGCAGTGTGCTTAGGGGATTCAAGGCTAAGCAGAACCAAAGCGGACTCAAACTATCGCCCTGGAATATTCCCCGCTCAATCCTGATCGGTTCATCGATCCCCCGGATCTGTCGACATCCTGGATAGAGAAGGACCGTCCTCCACTGCCCCATACATGACATCAAGAAGGTGCGTAGAGTTGCGTCTATTTTGTACAACTCCAGCACCCTAGTGAGCCATGTATGTGGCACCGAATCATAGGCCTTCTTATAATCTATCCAACATGTCGACAAATCCTTCCTGGATCTACGGACCTGTTGGCTTATGGCCATGTCTATAAGGAGTAGCTCCTTAGTACCGCGGGACCCATTCTTACATCCATTCTGAGACACAGACATAATTGAGTTTTTAAAGATATGTTGTGCAATTTTTGCTCTCAGAATGGATGTAAGAACTTTATAGACCGTCGGCAAACATGTAATTGGTCTATAGTTTTTAGGTTCCGCAGTACTACCCGATTTATGGAGCAGGTGGGTAACTCCTGTCGTAAAGAACAGTGGTAGGGACCCAGTCTCTAAAGATGACTGGAATTGCGAGGCTAAGCAGGCGTGTGACTTTTGTAGCCATTTAATCCAGAAATTGTGCAGTCCGTCTGGTCCTGGAGATTTCCAGTTAGGCAGCGGACGGACTGCACGGGCCACATCCAGAGGGCTGATGGTTATTGCCTCCATATCTGGTATCGAATCACACGCCCGCTCAACAACACGCATCCAATCACCTTCAGTGTGACTGACGGGCACCGACCAAATGTTTCGCCAAAAAGTACTCATGGCATCATTTTCCGGTGGATGCGCGTCAGTCACACCTTGAGTGGGAATGGGTCGCTCCCATGCTCTGTATACCCACCTTTCATCGCTCTGGAACATGCGGTTCTGAGTGTACCGATCCACTCTTCGTCTATACCGCCGGATACGGTTTGCCCATGCATAAACTTTCTGCTTCAGGAAGTCGATGCGCTCTGTGACACAGGAGCCATATTCTCGAGGACAAATATTAGTTCCCGAGAACGCCCGCCTCACAAAGCGCATCACCCTTGGGCGAGTATTGCCCTCCCTGAAGCAGATGAGCTTCCCGATGAGTACCCTGGCCTCATTAATACGACGCTCAATCCTGCACTGCCAGGCTAGCACAGCAGGTTTCGGTCGTACAGCTCGGTCAGTGTTTGGAAATTTGACACGAGCTATTCGACATGCCGCAACAGCCGAGCAATACAAGATTGAGTGTGTATCGCAAAGGTCTGCACTGCTTTCAATAAAATTTGGTAACAGCGCATCCAGGGCACACACCAGTGCTCTGTTTCTTTTATTCATGGGCAAACGTGGTAGCCGTGGTCTAAGGTCATGTGATATGAACCGGTACTCACGGATCGCATCCTCCAGTGCGCTCCTTAATTCCACATTGCATAGGTTTTCTGCAGATATAGCCCTGGCGTCCTCCTCCTCATCATGCTGGTTTGCCCGCAGTGAGACTTCGGCGGGCGCATGTATGACATTCTGTGGTGGGGGAGGGTTACTAGCAGAGCTATTCTGCATTTCCGAGCGTAGCCGATCAAGTGTGGCGTTATCTAATCGGTGATTGTTCTGAATAACACGCACTTGATCCGACAATCGTTGAGCCGAGACGTTGACGGCAGGTTCAAGCACCTGAAACAGAGAGAGCATCCGACCTCGGTACGCTGTAAGGTTAATTCCTCCCTCGGTAGCCCCATAATATGCGCGCATCACATTTTCATTTGTGGACTGGGTCCAACGCATGCGCGACACAATTCCACCGGCAGCGGGGACCCTGTTCGGGGCCTGTTGGCCTCGTGGTCCCAAGCCCGCTGGTGGCCGGCCTCTCCCCTGCCGACGTACAGGTGTTGGCGACGTCGGCGGGGAAAAATACTCGTCGCTCGAGCTCGACGCAACTACCGCGGCCGTTGTCGTCACAGCGCCCACGGTGGTGGGGCTGGGTATCGGTGGCGGTGAGGCGGAGCTGAGCGACGAGGCTGGAGGTGGTAGGCGTGCTCGTCTCGTTGCTGATCTAGTCAACATAGCTATTTGGGTTTCATCATAGTTTCATATCATTATTATTGTTGCATGTCGAATTTGACAGCCGTCATTCTTTCATCATGATTTGGATAATTCTTTGTTTTTCTTTCATTTTGTGGTTGCTTGTATTTTGAATGTTGTGCTGTTATTTTTGGAGGTTTTATTATGTTTTTCGTACTTTCTGAAACTAAATACGGCTGAATGAATACATAATTACGGAAAATAAATGATATGAAAAATCTGACGTTCCTTGTCTTGCCAGTGTTGCCAGATTATTATTATTATTATTATGTTTTATTTATCCAAGCCAACAGTTTTTTTTTACCTCTCATAGTTGAGAAAAACAGAAACGATATTGATGGATTATAAAGGAGAAACGTGCCGATATTTTTCTGTTGACAACTGTATTTTGTCAACCAGACATTCTGACTAAGCCTAGTCACCAAATCCCGCAGTAATTGGATTTTATAGGTCAAATGCCAATCGCACGATGCAGTCTACCCGCTCTGCTGTCTCTGGAATCTGACATCGACATACTCGTATTTGGGAAAATTCCTTGTTAACAATGATAATCTGTTTCGTGCCTCTCCTATTTCTTGTTGTCTATTGAAACATTTATTCATCTTGAGGCATACCTACAACTCATTGCTTGTTGCCTTTATCCATGTCTAATCCTAAATCTCCCGACACTTATTTCCTCACACGTGGCTTGTAATAAGTTACAACTACCCTTCACTCACACACTTAAACCATTCTCTATAACATCAAACCCATTAATATGCGTAGAAACTTTGACCAACGATCGTTCAATGACATCGCTACTAACTTTAAATAAAAGTTATTTCAGACTATACCCCATCAATCACGTGCCACCCCTTATCATGACGTCACACGATATGACGTAGGCGATATCGACTAGGAGGCACTTACAGTGACATTTACGACCCCTAGTAGCGATATCGATTGCTTATGGAGAGCTCTTGTGGGTCTGTTTGGGTAATAGCCGCTTGGGGTGGTCACGTTTCGAATTATTCGAGGTATAGTGGTGTTTATGAACCCTTAAGATAAGCGCACATTAAAGACGCAGCGGGCCGCAGCGCATCGCATTGCAAAAATGCGCCAAAGCACATGGAACCGCAGCAACCCGCACGGCAAACACGCAACGCAGTAATTGTTTCAGGCAGATTCAAATTTAGAATTTGAATTTGAACTGTTTTCACTCCAGTGCAATGAGGCTTGCGTACATTAGGTCAGGCCGCGCCGCAACGCATTGCAAAGATCCTCCTAGATTGCTTTCGTACATTTTGTATGAACCATCGCACAACACATGCGGGCCGCAACGCAAAACAGTAGCTGCAGAAATACTCCCCGCAGCGATTAATACAAAATGTACTTTATTGATGTAAGAGATTTTTTGCAATGCGTTGCGATGCGGGGCGGCCCACCCAAATCCACCGCAATTTTTAATTTAATTTAATTTATTACTTATTTCTGTATCTATCCGTCACATCACTACGGGCCCTATCAGAATACCATCGCTGCAGCACTTATTTTAAATGTCGCAGCATCATGCTGAGATCGGAGCATTTTGGCCTCGTACAGGACTTTCCGTTTTTATTTTCATTTTACTATTTTTTTTTAATTCTATGATAGTGTTGTTTAATTTGTGATATTCTGTGCGAGGCCCAATAAATACTTTTTCTTTATTTCAAATGTGCGCGAGCCTTTGTTCTATTTTTCCAGCCATGTTCTTGAAAGCCTTAAAAGTTACTTACGGTAGATAGAGAATCATGATCTTCTGTAGAAAATCTCGGATCGTCTTTCATTCAATAAAAAAATTCAGTAAAATCATCAAAATATACCAGTTTTATTTAAACATTCATATTATTGAATATTACATTCAAAATGACATGATTACTTTGTAAAGTATTATATTTTTTTAATTACCTATTGTGAATGTGAGGACTATGTGGATATTTAAATTTTTAATGTTTTTTTTTTTGTTTTCTCTACTCAGTTTTTTTATTTCCTTTCTCAGATAGTTTTAATAATGGTCTGACGGTTTGAGTAGTTTATGCGGCCTACCCAAATGTCCTTTCTTTGGTATGTTCGTCGAGTTGAGCTCCTTATGTTCTGAGTTGAGCTCCACGATTACTGACAAATGCTTGCACTGACTGGACAGGTCCACTCAAATCTGTGTGGTTCTTTTCTCTAAAGACCATTTCAGACACTAATCTACATGGTCCTCATATGGCTTCACCAAGATTATGTCTGGACTTTAAAAGAGACTGTGACCTCTGAGTTTGTTTCGGCCTTTCTTCTCAGAGTAGTCGGATAGGAAACGCCGAACTCATCTAGCAAATTTTAATTATATTTATTTTTTATATGACGTGTAAAAGTGATTCCTATATCCTATTTACAGAATAAACAATTTCATTTCATTTCATTTCAATGTATGCGCTGCTCTACCTGTTATGTAATAATGCGCTAGAATGTTATTGATGTTGGTTTGCAGTTTTCAAACCTATCTTCTTCTTTTCGTGCGGTTAGTGACTAACCTGGTGTCAGAGTTTTAAAGCCGCCCATGGGCCTCTGACATGGCTTCACATGCCGTCGAGAAATATCTCTCAGGCATGCCGGTTTCCTCACGATGTTTTCCTTTACCGTTTTTGAAGCAAGTGATAATTATACAAACCTATAATCATAATACAGTTTTCAATAAAAATTAACACAATTTACCGGAGTTTTCATTTTTAAGAAGTGGTGCCCCCTCAAGCAAGCGCTTCACTTTGCGTTCTTTTTCCAGAAGAAATGATGAACTACGGCCATTTCTTTTGGGAAAAGAAGCAACACTCTTAAATAAAACATTCATTCCCTGAGAGCACTTACATTGACATTTATGATCCCCGCTGGCATTATCGATTCCTGTTTGTCCTGTAATGGAGGTCGGTTTGTTTGTATAGCCCTCGTGTTTGGGTTATTCGTTTGCCGTTAATACTATTGCAATATACGTTTCAATATGAAGTGATGCTGTTGTTTGATTGGTTAGTTATTTTAACACACTCGCCGCTGTTGGTAGAATTGATGAATTTGTGGTTTTCAAAATAGGTTTTAATTTTTATCGTTTAACTTCTTCTTCGGTTCGTGTGGTTAGTGACTAACCTGGTTTCCGAGTTTCGAAGCCACCCACGGGCCTATGACTTGGCTTCACATGCCGTCGAGAAATATCTCTCAGGCATGTTTCCTCACGATGTTGAAAATTATACAAAACCCACATGAATCCGAAAAGTCAGAGGTGCGTGCCTTGGATTCGAACTCGAGACCTATGACTTGGCAGCCCGACGTTCACACCGCTAGGCTAAACTGCTGTAAAGTCTAACTAAATTCGTCTTAGTCAAATCTTTTTTACTCGTGAAGAAATGAGAAGACTGCTTTTGGTCACTTAGTTTCTCGTTGAATATGTCACAGAAATTCTAATATGGACAACTTTATTATAGTCTGGCTAAAGACTAGGCACTATTCACTGTATTGGAAGAGATTTTTTGATGTGAAACAGCTATAGCCGCACGTAAAACCGATTTCTGGCGTGGCGACGCATGCCGTGGCGACGCGTCGCCACGCTATATGATGGTATATATATACAGTCTATATGCAGTAGTGTGTACGGTGTGGCGACGCGTCGCCATGCGCAATCGACTGTGCGATTAGTTAATTATTATCGTTATTAACGATTATATATATATATATATATTATATTATATTAATTATTATTAACGATTTTTTTTATGACATATTTAGTTCCTATCACAATATGTTCTTTTCTGCATATTACTTTTACAAAATAATGTCGATGTTTCACATCTGCCAGGCGTCCCGTGACGGCTCACTTTTTTTTTTTTTGTATTTATTTCAATGAAACCGGCATTTTTTAATTGTCGCAAAGAGTCGGTCACTTCGGAACTAGTTGCCCGTTCCAAAATGCAGATTCTTATGGAGAAGTAGGGGCTAGAAAGTCCCTAATAACTCTGATTACAGCTGTATAAATTCTTAAATACATAGTAAGAAAACCGAATCATCAAATCCCAAAAAATATCGACATAACCCAAAACAAACTATAATCTACGCAAACATGGCTATTGATTCACAAATCACCACGGGAACCCTCTTACATATAGAGGGTCTGAGGGTGGCACCCCTAACTGGGGGTGTGTTATAATTGCTCGCGTGCATTCTGTGCTCTGCAGGCAAATAGGGTTGATGACTTTTTGTTCCATGAATTAATTAGAGATATTTTTTTGTATGCAGTTGATGCACGTGACTTTGCAAAAGTAGAAGGTTAAATTGGTGAATAATTTCTGAATTATTAAGGGTAGGCTCAGTGAAGATTTGTTTGGTATAACCTGACATTTATATCGTCAAATACGGGGATATAAAAGAGAATGACAGAAGAGACCATTGGCAGAGAAATAACAATTAAAACTAATAATAGCGGGCCCCTGTATTATTTCATTAGATTTTTAATAAAGCCTGCTTGCACCACACATCAGTAAATAAATGAATGGATTAGTCGAATACTAGGCTTTTGGCTTCTTTTCTATTAGTGGGTGTATTTTATTTTTATAGTGTGCGTGTTCTTACTCAAGAATGAATAAATTTTCTTTCTTTCTTTCTTTTCTTTTTATGTATTTAACGCTAAACATATTTAAAACAGCATTATGTCTCTTTCATCTTCAAATGACTGACAGAAACAGAGTAAAATTGTAATAACGTTTAGTGGGAAAGTTATTAAGCTATTTGCGATGCAAAGAGGCACAAATGAAAAAAAAAACGAATCTAAAAGGGGTTAAGAACATATTTGTTATTCAAATGAATATCTTAGCTCTTTATAGTATCAATAATGAAATTGTTTTTTCTGTAAATAGGTTATTGCAATTACTTTTACACGTCATATTAAAAAATATTTGCTAGATGAGGTCGGCGTTTCCTTTTTGACTACTCCGAGAAGAAAGACCGAATCAAACTCAAAGGTCACAGTCTCTTTTAAAATCCAGACATAAACTTGGTCAGGCCATATGAGGACCATGTGATTTGTGTCTGAAATGGTTTATAATACGAATAGAATAATATAGTAGGAAAATTTTCAAAGAATTACAAAACATAAATCTATGAATTGCAGACACAAAACTAATAAGTTTGGACCGGTGTGCTTTAATAATTATTCAAAATGTTTATTCATAGAATTTTCCACAGGTTTGATCAAAGTAATATTGAAGTCTGTGATGCAAATTGCTTCTCATCTAAAACTTAATGATTAAATGTATCTCTTTGAATAGTTTCGAAATTAAAATTAAAGTTAGTTTTAGTTATTTCACTGAGAATTTCTATTTAGTTAAACTAAAATTGTAGTGAAACTAAAATTAATGTTTTGGAATGGCTTGGCAAGTCTTTAAAATATAATTTGTATTACTATTTTTATTTTGATATAGGTAGTAATTTTATTCTAGGTACAGGGGTAAAAAACAATGTAAGGGGTGAGGTTTCTCTGGAACCCACTGTACATCATCTTCACATGTAATTATATAATTAATGTACACAAAATATTGTAAAACATTTTACTTGGAGTTTCTTGCCCATGATTCTTCTCCATACGAAACTACCTTTTGGCAATTAGATTTCGATATTCAAAAGTGCCTTTTATGTGCCTATTTGAAATAACTGATTTGAATTTGATTATGATAAAAATAACTCATTTAAAACTTATTCTGTGTCTGTTTTCAAAAGATTAGTAATAACTATTTTCAACAGGTATATATTTAAATAATAAGTGCATGCACCTTACGGAAAACAGGCGTAATGTTAAGTTTTGTTTATTTTCAGTTATTTTGGATTTTATGTGAACGGACATGTATCGGTTGTTCAGTTAATATTATTAATTTTGTATTTTAAATGATTTCAACACAGTTTGTATTCTAAGTTTTAAAAAAACTACAGTGCGCTAGAAAGCTTCACTTTATTTGTAGGTACATCGATTTTATTTACTAATTTCTCTTAACAAAATGTTATACCGCATATCTTTTTTTATATGACCCTAACTGCACGCACAGTAAGACCTTTAATAACCATTATAGCTATACAATAGATATTAATATGAATGAAAATAAAAAGTTTTCTTTGTGCTATTCACCCCTCTAAATAGGGGTGAACTTGGTTTAGTAAAAGTCGATGACAAATTCTCGATGATTTATGTTTTTAAAATGTAATATAATGCAACGCTTTTAAAACTTGGCCATTGGTTATTCCGCTTTTGAACTAGGTTGGTTCAATAGCGGAATAGTAGGTAGGCTAATAGGTACATATTTTTGTAAATTAACTTAACCCTTAAAACACTCACATTGACATAGGTACAGTGAACCTCACATCAGTGATCACACTTTTAAATAAAAAAATACGTTTTATTGATTCATAAACAAACAACACTTGACATGACACTGAATCCCGTACTAGGGTACCCTGTGTCGCAGGATCCAGTCTCTTTCGACAGATAATAAGAATTTTAAAGATAGTTTAACAAATCACCGGTTTCAGTAAGATAATAAATCAAACTTACACTACGAAAATCGTCATCTGTCAATGGGCTTATTGGCGATTCGCACGAATTTAGTCACCTAAAACGGGCGAATCGACACGTATAAATAATAAAAAAACTTGAGGCGATTCATAAGCAAATTCATTTATATGTAGGCGAATCGACAACTCTAGAAATCGATTCCCGAATTTACTTGCTCGTTTCGCGCAAGTAAATTTGTACGAATTACCAATAAGCCTGTCAATGTCAAAATGTTACCTACTACTAATTTGCGGTTAACTGTATAGTCATAATTTTCTCCTTCATGATACAAAATGTATTTATGGTCAGCACAGTTCAGTGTGTCTTGTTTGATACATATTTACCCCCCCCTTTCCATAATTCCTCGCCATTATCATCCTTGACACACTCCATTCCTCTTTATTTTGTTGTAATAATATTTACTAAGGATATGGGACGACAATCAATCAATCAACTCAGCCTGTCGCAGTCCACTGCTGGAGATAAGCCTCTCCTAAGTTGCGCAAGCGCAACACTCGGTTCGCCCTTCAGACTCGGGGCTCTTTGTGTGTTCAAAGCAATCTGTGGCAGGAGTTTCATCCGTCTCGATTTGTTTGGATATATTCGGCTTTTTTGCCTCACGTGCGGACTTTGTCCGGCCTTTTCATTTGTCTGGCATAAAATAATTAAATTAATACAGAAAAAAGTGCCGTAACGGTTGAAATAAATGTTCGAGTTTTTGTCAGAACTTTTTTTTCGTAATAGTAACTATGGCACGGGAAAACTTTTATCAATAAGCTTTTTTCTAATACTGATATAAAATTCACGTTCTATTATATTCATGTTTGACATGCACTGAAAGGGTAACAAAATCATGGTGATAACATCGTGATTATAACACGGGTCTGTACAAGTTACAAAATTCAATACATTTTCTGTTTAACTGATTTAAATAATTAAATACATTTTTAACTTTGATTAACGCTTTTTTTTATCAATTTATTTATTGAATACTTCAAGCATACAATAATAGGCATTTTCTATTAGTCTACTTTGGGTGACGGAGAGACAAATAGTGGTAGGTGCAATTTTGAAAATTGAGGAATAGAATAGAATAGTATCTCTCTGTTTAGGATTACAAACATAAATTTAGAAATTTTACATATTGGCGCAATGAGTGGTCTTATCGCTAAAAGCGATCTTTTACAGACAACCTATGGAAGGATTAAAGGGAGAAGGAGAGACAATACTTCAGGTAGTCAGTCGTGTACCATTTACATATACTCGTACAATAAATACATACATACATACATAAAGCTTAAAAAAGAAAAGAAATAAAATAATAAATGTATTTAAATATAAAGATTAATATTCAACCTATTTAAAAAATATTTGTATAATTATGCCTAATTTTAATGGATTCATTTAAAACACAAAGTTTTGCAACCCTTTTCAACCCTCGACTCAAAAGGGAGTTGTGTAAGTAGGTACCGTTCAATCTTTATGAAAGTTATAATTTCAGAATACGTTTCCTGGGATCACAGAAAATTGTATGGGGTACTTAGGTACTCATAAAGTACCCCGTAAAATTTTCTTACATAATTATTTTTTCCACTAAAAAGATGTCTGACCACTCATAAATTTTGTTTTACATAGTAATTAAAAACTTCACGCCATGCATTTTGGTGGTTAAAATAATTGGTAGTGTTCTTAGGTCCCCCTTTTCACAGCTCGTTGAGATTGGTATGAGAAACCACTCGCCTGTTAATTTTGTGGGGTAGGCAGTATTTGAAGTCGGAATACTCGGAATATTGAGTGTCATGCAGGCTCGAAAACTGATTGAAGCGAGTAATTACTGTGATTTGGAATTTAAGGGAGAGATTTTAATGTTTGTTAATTCGTATGCAAAGAAAGTGGGGGGGGGGGGGCAGACAGACATTTTGCATTTTGATTTAAATTTTCAAAGAATGATTCATATTTTATTTTGGTTTTGAGATTTACTTAACGACGCCAAGCTGAGAAGAAAATCACATAAGTCAGCGTGAAGCGAGGCGCTTTGCGCGAAGTGCGTCTGCACCGACATTTATGTTTTGCCTCGGAGTTTGCCTCGCGGCGCAAGTTTTCAACTTTGCTGCGCGGCGTGCTCGAGCGCTCAAATGTTCGAGAATATGTCTTACATATAGGCTTTACCTTTTTAGGTACCTGCAACACTGAAAAAAAAACGACAGTTGCTTTGCTAAGTGTTGACGTCTCACAAGCAGCAATCTATTATTTTGTAAATCTATCGGTTTTGTTTATTACGGTATAATGGTGGCTGTTCTTTAAGCACTATAAATATAATTAGTATAAATTTATAATAAATTAAAATGAACTATAAGTTCATCATCAAGGGAAGAAAAGCAAGATGATGATCTTGCTCTTTTTCTAAAGAGATCATTCAGGCGTCGAACATTTTGTAACCAAAAATTATGGAAGTGCCTGTCAGAAAATAGAAATCATAAGAACATATCGTTTGCTCTGTCAATGGTTTTTCTCCTACAACGAAAGTCTACGAAAGTCTCCCTGGCTGCAATTTGTACGAATTCAAATGTTTATTGCATTACACATGTGTTTACGAGGTCTTAATAATAATTACAAATTTAGATTAGTATTTAGATTTTGGTATCTTCAAACTCACTTAAAGGAACACTTAGGATTTAGCACGAGGCTTGTGTTCGTCGAAACATTTTAAGACGTTATTTCCCGTAAGAGGCCAATATATTTTCTTTCTGGCTAGTACTTAAAATGTTTTTGTACGAAATGATTGATGTCCTTCATTGCACATAACCCACATTCATACTTCTGCTCAGCATGGTAGCTGGCTAACAAGCGAAGTCAGACAAAGCAGCACGGCAGTGGTATACGGCCGTCGTAGTGCGACAATAGATGCCCTAGGACAGCTGCAGCTGCCGTGTGATGCCGTCGTCTGGCTTCTGCCGGAGAGCACGGAATGCTTTCGCTACCTTAAGTCACTGCACCAATCGAGACATTTCCAAGTAGGTACCTACTTTTGGGGGATGGACCAAAACTGCTCATTCTCCTTTGTAATTAGATTCATCTGGAGATGTCGCATATTAGATTGATCGTTACTTCCAAATTGGTTTCTGGATCAATGTTCCATTAGATATTGGCTTTCGCGAAGATTGAGATCGTTGACCTTTGGGTGTTGAATATTGCGACTAAAAAATTCTGTTAAGAAGGTAGGCAGCAGCATTCTTCTATGCCCCAATAACCAATTTACTTTACTGTTGTCTGAATTTGAATTTATCATAAGTAATAAATAAGTTCTGCATCTTTATCTTTTCTTTGCTTTCCCTTCTGTAGGCCCCTGGTACTTTCTTCTTTCTTTTATGTTAAGAAATATCATTGGATAGAAAAGGGATGATCTATTATTATCGAATGAACGAAATAATAAGCGTATTCTAGCCCTTTGTTCTTTGTAGCGGTCTGTAAGTTGATGAAATCCCTCTTCATATTTTTCCTGTGTCACCCAATTCTGTGGCAATAAATATAATAAGGAACTATTACAAGGAGCGATAATCATAATAAAACAGTTTCCAGGCGTTTATGACGTCACCGCGCCGTGGGGATGAATTTTATTTGCACGGCCTTCTTTGTTATGTGTTCATAAATATTATAATAGGGGATGAGTTTAGGTAATAACTGCTTACATTCATACCAATCTCAATATTAGTACTTGCTACCTAAATACATCCCCTTATCTAAATTACTGTGAGGTGTTTTTCTGTCGTCTTTATTTATTTTTTCTAGTCCCAAGTTGGGCGCCAAAATCGTGCAAGGTAAAAAAATACCCTGAAATATTAGATAATCTTTTGCATAAATAACGCACCAGATTATTAATAATATATCTATGTTAATTTTCATAAGGAATTTAATTTCTGATACCTTTTTTATGGTCCCACGCTGGGCGCCAAAGCTAGGGAGAATTAATATTCTGGAAGGTTAGATGGGAAGGTTATATGATTAACCAGACTTAAACTTGTGATGTCATGGGAGGTACAGGATTTGCAAAAATCATGCATACCTACTTGCAAGACGAGACTACAGATGGTCATTAAAATTATCTTGTGCCAATGGACAATAATGTTAAATATCACAGATTAAAAGCTAAAGTAATTTTTAACTTAACTAGGAACTACTCAAATATTACAAAGTAGACTATGTCATACCACTGTTGCCACCCTAACCCATGGACTTCTCAGAAAGGTTAAACGATTTATAATGTCAGTCGCTTCGGGAAATCCCTTTGAATAGCATAAATAATAAAACAGTACTGTAAAAACTTGGATTTCCACAAATAGGCTAACTATAAATAAATGTTATGATCATTGATGCATTTTATTTGTAAAAGTAGATTTTTGCGCTATGTGAGGCTACTTTAAATGACATATCCTAATATGTTAAGCTGCTAGCACAAGCATATTTAGACATTTCTGCTCTGTCTCAGGATAGTAAAGCTGACCGTAAGTGGCAGTAACCACGTAAAATTGGGTGAGCCATCGGCTTTTTAGCCATCCAATACCTAACATAGAGAAAAAACTGAAATCCAAAACCAATCTATTCAACTAAAATAAAGCTTAAAAAGGAGGTTTATTAACTATTTAAATCCTTCTGGTTCACGCCTGAATACAAATCGATACAAGTCTAGATATATCCCAGACAGATTTAGACACAGGCGCCGCCGTTCAATTGAATACTGTCGAATTTCCTTCCGTAGAGTTTCCTACGAGTTTTACTTATTTAGGTATAAAACGAGGATATTTCATTCGGCTTGACAATTTGGTTCCATTTTGGAATTAAAAAACTCCTTGTATATTTTTGTTTAAAGAAGTTTGTTACCTTTACCAGATTTATTATTTTAGATAAGATTTAACAACGAATGAAATGGAAATTTACTTTTGGCGGGGTGTTATTGGTTACAATATTATTCAGTAACTGGGCTGTGGAGGGCAGATAAGCATTAGTCATAAGTCATTCATTCATTTGTTTAACATAGTTGTACAACAGTAGGTACATATGTTTATAATAATTGAATTAAATAAGCCTGAACAATAAAAAAACAATTATAAAAATCACACATTTCATAATACGAATTAATCTATGTACGAGTATATAAAAGAAAGTCGTGTTAGTTTCACTATTTATAACTCAAGAACGGCTAAACCGATTTAGCTGAAAATTGGTGGAAAGGTAGCTTAAAACCAGGAGCCCTCTAAAGGGGGTGAAAAGGGGGGTGAAAGTTTGTATGGGAAATTAAAAACTGATGACTGGATTTGGATGAAAATTTAGTACTAGACTTGCATGAATTCACGATAGTATTATTTTTTTTGGAAAATCCAACGGAAAAGTAGATATTTATCAAGACCATTCTGAGCTAACCTAACAAAAAGTACTAGGCTTGCATGCATTCACGATAGTATTCAACCATTACGTTATGCCACTAATAGGATTTCGATTAAGGCAGACAGAGGTAGGTAGGTAGGTAAGTAGGGTAGGTAGGTAGGTAGGGTAGGTAGGTAGGTAGGTAGGGTAGGTAGGTAGGTAGGGTAGGTAGGGTAAGTTAAGGTAAGTAGGGTAGGTAGGGTAGGTAGGGTAGGTAGGGTATGTAGGTAGGATAAGTAGGCTAGGTAGGGTAGGTAAGGTAGCCAGGTTAGCTAGGGTAGGTAGCGTAGGTAGGTAGGGTAGATAGGTAGGGTAGGTAGTGTGAATAGGTAAGGTAGGTGCCCGTGCGGAGCCGGAGCGAGCTAGTTAATAATAAATAGCAATAAAAACCAATGTCATTTTTTTTTTTTTTTTTTTTTATTAATGTCAATACAGTGCATGTCAACACACAGACTAAAAACAAATAAAAAGGCAAACAATACACAACAACAGTAACTGATGTCAATAAACAATACTAATGTCAATAAATAAAATTTATGTTGAGGTCAACAATACATTTATTTTCTTAACATTTCAACATTCTGTCTGGAAGCCGACCCCAACATAGTTGCGACAAGGCTAGGCAGATGATCACTTAGTTTTGGCCAGTTTATATATCCTAAAAACGGATTAACTTAACATATGTTAGACAGTTAGCAATCTGATGAATTAACAGCCGAAGTCAATAGGTATAGTACATTACTAAGCAAGCCTGCAAGCCGAGGCACACATACGTGAGTCCATCAATGCCGGTTGCCACCAAGGCAACTAATGCGATTTCTCAAATAATGCGAGGAGATTCAAATTGAGTAAATTAATTATAAATCTTCTTCTTTACAGTTCTATTTGCAAGCCAAATCGAAATTTAAATAAAATCTTTGATAAGTTACCTCCTTGGTCGCCATGGGTTGAAGTAAAGAGTTCGTTCCATTTTTAAATAACACGAGAGATATGGATTTTCATACAAACATTGCTGGCCGCCGCTCGCATGTATTCGACCAGTACCGCATTTTCGATTTATATAGAAGAAGGTTGTCAAAATAATGTTCAGATATCCAAGCATGTTTGAGAAAAAAATATTTAAATAAACTTTTAGAAGTTGGCAGTAAAAGTTGATTGGAAGCAACCACAAAAAGAAAGGTGATTTTTTTGTAAACGATTTCCGAAAATGTATTTGTTTGAGTAGTTGAATTTTTATCAAAAAGAGTGTTAGTAGCAACATTTTATTTCATCAACTTGTAATCTTAACACAAAAAATAAAGTCAATTTAACGGCAAAACATAAAAATATCAGAACGGCTTGTCTTAAAATTTCTCTGCCTAGGTAGTTCCACATTTTCGTCTGTACCTACACTTTGACTTTATACTTCTGACCTCCAGCCCGGATCGATCCAGGCTTATATCAGACGCTTTTAGACAAGGCCGACGCTATACAGGCTGACCTTTGCCGTAGTTTATAACTGCAGTTAAAATCTTATATACCTTCTTCAGGTTATATTAGGTAAGTTTATACCTTGCTTACTGGCACTAAAACAGCTGTATTTAGTTCTTCTTTCTTTACATTATTAGTAGCTGAAATTCTGGCTTCACCTGCTTGTTAATTTTTGGATACCCAGTTAGATTACTCTTATTTCTTTTTCTGCCTGCAATCCTCCATTTTTACTCTGTTTTACCAAAAATGTATTTGATAATATCGCCAAAAATATGTTTCCAATAAGTGAGATATACAAAGATGTGAGAATATAAATTTAGATTTTTTCCATATCGTAAGATGACAAAAACTTATGATATGATACTTTTCGTATATAATGCGACACGAGAAAATAAACTTTGGAAGAATTCTTTTGCTCCGCCGCAGTAGGTATACTGCGGTCTTTAGAATAAATCGATACAACTTCAAGACGATATTAGAGACAACCTTCTAGTGTTTCGTATCAAGTCTTAAGAGATAGCTTGTGAGAAATTTTAAATATAACAGAGGTACAAAGAAACCTTGAGACAGCCGAAACGCATTGAGAAAAATATGACTTTATTGTTACTGTAGAATGAAAATCTAACAACTGGTATTATGTCGTCTATGTTCGTTTTAGTACTACTATATCTTTATTATCATCTATCGCCTTTTACCGTTCATCTTAGTTCTTCTAACAAGTAATCAATTGAATATTGCTTTAATCGTCACGCTTAGCCACCGAGATCATAGCTTCTTGTTTATAGATACTCTCGTATACAGTTATTCGTTTTCTTTTCCCTTTAAGTTTGCATTATTATTTGTTTCAGTTCTTTTTAGATATCCTTTTCATCACTAAAAGCTTTTCTATCTTCAAATCCTTTACTTCCAATCGATACAGTCTTTTATTTACCAGAAGGTACTGAAGTCGTGAACATAAGCCACTAGTCCCTAGAGGTATCTTTTTTGTGCCTTCAACTGCTCTCACTTCATGTGCGTGGGTAGTGACTTTTTATGTATTCTGCTCAAAATAAATTGGATTGAAAGTATCGAATTTAGAATTTGGATCAGTTTTTTAGGTCTTTCAAAGTTATATTGAGTTTTGAAGTCAACGTTATCTGTTTTGGCTAAGAAAATTGATACGTTCGGGACTACTTTTATAGGCAACTTCAAATAATGGAAGGGGCACGAAGTTTGTAACATATGTACAAAGTTTTGGAGTCTCTGGATCCATAAAAACTTTAAGATTTCCAACTAGCACCTAGCGAGGGTAATCATAGAATGTATTACTTTAGTCAAAATTGAACCCTACAATCATACTATTAAAGGCTTTTTGTTTGCCGTTATATCAACCTGAAGAACTTTAGACATCTTCTTTGTACTTTATTCTTCTACGAGTATTCTTCTGTATGTATTATCTTTGGCAACTTTGTATTTATCTTGCTCCTTCAAACAAAGCGCTGTTATTTTAGCATTAACAGTCAGACAAAGCCTATTTAACTCAACTATATATTTAACGAGACAAACAACAGTGTAACTTATCTCTTTGATCTTAAGGTTTTCATTTCCTCCTCAACCTTGAGGCACGACCTCTAACCATTTTGTATGTTAAGTTAAACCTTTGCCTTTTGTGTTTAAAGTTGTTATTTCTTTGTCACCAGGCGGACGCCAGCACCGCATTTCTGCGGGCTGCGCGCGCCGGTCAGATTGAGAAGATCATAAGCCTTCTGGAGCAGGGCGTCGACATCAACGTCAGCAATGCTGTAAGTATACTGCTGTAAGGATCTTGTAGCGCTCGAATGTCATTGACATGGAAGCGCTGTTGGTAAACATTTTCGCAAGTTTTTGGTGAAATGTATTGAAAAACCGGCCATGTGCGTGTCGGACAACGCACAATGAAAGGTTCCGTAGTTGGGATGAATTTATCCCAAGAACAAAATTAACTTTGTAGTTAAAAACATGTTCTCACAGACACCGATATACATCACAGTCAATTCTCCAACAGCAAATGTGAGATTGTAATTTATTAACTGTTAAACTTATCACTATATCTACGTTCTGTAACTGCACTTCCTAAATTATACTTACTTTTAAAGTTAGGTTTATCTACGAGTAGGTTTTCCTTCACACGTAACCTTTTCGCCACGTTGAGCACGACTTAGCTCTCACCAACATTGAAGAAGCACTGAAAAGATCATGAACCCGCTTATGCCCACGCATAATGCTTGTGTAACAACAGTGGCGTGCACCAACATCTACGTTGGCATCGTTATGTGACGTCATTTGACATAAGCAGCACTCGAGACGTGGGCGACGGCGTCATTAGATGCCTGCCGGTATTTATATTTACATTACATCGCGCATCGTGCAAAGTAAACCTTTATAGACACTGTGCAAACAGTTGAAATTACATAAACACACGTTCACGCCGGTAATTCTCAACAAGTAACCCTTAGAAATATACTATATAGTATTTTTCTAAATCAATCAATCTAGTAGTTAATTGATTCAGGCGTGACTTTGCGGAAATCCATTATAAAATACAATAGACGACGTATATTTAGTAACCTAATCCGCTTAACCGTTCTTAAGGAGTCATAAAGAACCCTGTAAGAAATCGACACGTGTTTCACCTCTCAACGAGGCATCCTCAGGATGGCTATTGACTTGTTGCGAACCCGGACCCGACGTGTGAACACGTCAAGCGTCGAGAGCAGTGTGAGTCAATTCAATCAATCAATCTGTCTAGCATTTTCCTAACTATGTTGAGGTCGGCTTCCAGTCTAAACGGATGTAGCTGACTACTAGTATTTTACATGAAGCGACTGCCTAACTGACCTCCACAACCCAGTAACTGGGTAATACGTTACCCCTTGGTAAGACTGGTTGTCACACACTTCAGAGACTTCAGACGACCCGTAACATAACGGCTCGACTGTAAAGATGGTCACCCATCCACAAACCAACCTCGCAAGCATAGCTTAACCTGATGGATCAACCCGTGCGGTTTTTATGACTTAGCCACGAGCTCCTTCTATTTATCTAGAGCAATTTTTCTAAATACATGATTAAAATTAAAATGAATAAAAACGCTTATGATGAGAAATAAAAGATAATTTGTGATTATTAGTTCGAAGAGAAGGGGAGAGAACACGTATCGCTGTAACGGACGAATGGTGGCACATAATGGCAGTAATGACAGTTCGTGATTGATCGAACGTAAAGAAAAGAAAAGAAAAATGTTTTATTTTTTTCTTTCTTTTCTTTTGTACTTAACACACTGCAAAACTACATTACGAGTATTGTCGTAATTATTCTACAATTTAAATCAAAACCGTATTTGCAGCACTGAAAGAGTTAAAATGTCTAAGTACATACTTGTACAAGGAAATAAGAATATATTTTTTAAATCTTGTTTTTTGTCGTAGGCAATTTTCCTTCTTTTTGTATCTTATCGTCATCAAAAGTATCTACTTTTCACACAATTCAAGGAAAATATTGACAATAATATATGACCCTTCGTCCCTGATTGGGTACTTCAGTAAGTTTATGTATTTTGTGATAGTGTCGTTTTTATATTACACTGGATATTTTTTACCCTTTTTGTGTATCAACAATTAGGACTTACATTAGACTTTGTCATTACATTAAATGAACCAAACGCTGTTTCAATAAATAATACAGTAAATAAACGATACGTAGAAAACAAAAAATATTCAAAGAAAAAACCTATTTTTCATTCTGATAGTACCGCCTATAAAGACATAACTAATAATCGTATATTAATTTGCGAAAAATGTTCTGCCTTGTCAACTCTTCTCCTTCCAAAAGAAAAACAACTCCACTGTTTCACAAATAAAGTTTATTTTTATAAAACGTGGTTGTTCGTCTAACTTACGGTCGTTTTCCGTACATTTGTACATGGCACGCAATTCCGTCACGAATATAGATATCATACTGTTTATAGGAATGAAATGTACTAAATAAATGTGAGCGAAATTGTGCCAGTTGCGCGTATTCTGTTGTAATAAGTTTTGTTGTCTGTTTTTTACTTTTTTTTATTCGATATTCACCAAGATCCATTTTGTTTAAAAATCATTTATATCTCAATGACGTTAAAACATAGTATCTTGTCATTCTTAGACCTGTACGATTGCGTAATATACAATCAATCGTGAATCAATTAGAATCTGAATCGTTTTGAAACAGATTGCTAATCCATTGCCGCATAGTTCGAAAAAAAAACTGCTCAACAACGTAAGTAACGTAATGAATTTTGTTGAACTGTCAAAATTAAACAGATTAGTCGTAATCGATTACGAAAATATGTTGCGTAATTAGAAAGCAGAATGACCAGAGACAATGTTTTGACAGGTGAAACTTTCTTCTCACTCTCATTTATTACGAGGAAAATGTAATCCAATTTTTTTTAATTACCAAGTTATGAGTTTTTGAATCGACTCCGTAACTACTCACGCAATCCCGAAACCCGAGAGTTGATGGTTTCGCATGAAATTATTCGTAACTTTTCTCTTATAAGCACTTAAGACGTATTATATTTCCATGATTATTACCTAAAATAATTCTACTTATAAAAGTAATTTTCATTACTGCCTATAGATCTAGCGTGACCCAGCCGAGGTGGCGTGCCAAAGCAGCTGTGATTGCGTGACATTTTGTATGCGACAGACCAACTGGGCATTTTTTATTATATAAGTGTGATTAGGCAATGCTGTTTATTAATTAAACAGTCAGGTACTATGTAATTTTCAGGCTAAGCCAGGCCGTTTGACGCCTAACTTATTGGCGAATAAGTAATACTGTTTTTTCAACCGCAATTCCCTTAAGAATTTTAGGTAGGACCATTTTTCGTGCTACGATATCAAATTATTTATTTAAATACCTATAATGTACACCATACACAGCTGTCGACGGCGGTGTATTTAATATGGTGTATTTAAAAAAAACTTTTTACAAAAATAAACAACCGACTTCGAAAAAATAACACTACAAAGTGAAAAATAACTTTAATTTCGGAAGTCGGTGTTTTTGGTTTAGAATTTTTGTTTTTTGCCACCGACTTCCAAAATTAATTCCACAATAATTGACGGAGAACTCGGCGGACATACATTTAAAAAAAAACATACATACGCGACGAACATATAACCGCCTCCTTTAAAAAATAGATATTGCGGTTCTTTTTATCGATTGATTAAATACAGCATATAAACTAAAGAAAAATCTTCAAGCCCTACCCTAAAAGTCAGTCAAACCTCGGCTAAAGAATTAAGCTTTTTCCTCCCCAATTTCAAACGTCCTTTTAAGACGTTCTTAAAAGTCTTTGTGTCGCCAGAATATACCTCTTTGAACCTACTTCGACCACTTCGGACAAGAGTACGCTGTCATACGCTTCTTAGGCATCTGTCCCACCCCCGACGATTAGCGAAAAGCGAAAACGAGTTGAAGAACAACGAGCTGCGAGTGTGTAGTTCAAATAGTTTTTCGCTGGGCAATGAGCGAATGCGACGAGAAGAATGACTGCCTAGTTACTTGCTTGTATGCGTTTGTACAAAGCGAGTGCCTATGTTCTATGTTATGGGGTTTGGTTTCTGCAATTAGTCCCTCAGGTAGACCATTGTGCGTGGGCCATGGCGACCGTTTGGTGGTTTTTTCAACCAGCCCACCTCCCTCCAAAAGTTAATTAAAGATCCTGGTCTGTTTAGAACATCTGTGAAAGATCTGGGTGACCCGAGGGTTTGTGTTCTAATCTGGGTGACGCCTGTGCATTGAAAAAACACGTGCGCGACGGTGTCCTCAGCCTCCATGCATGCCCTGCACGTGTGGAAGTGTTTGTTTAGCAAGCAGTGTCACGTGATGGTCCCCGTCACCAGACGCAGGCCGTTCCTGTCTAGGCGAGTGTCTCTCAGCGAGTGTTCTACCTGCAAAACGACCGAGTATTTTCTTTGACAGCTCTTGTCGCTGTGACAAACTAACGGAGAGTGAGTTCTCACCGGTAATATGAACAGTCAGCGATCAACTATATGTATCCCTTTTACTGATGAGGGCCCTACATCCATTGTACGTTTCTTGAGCGACAAAATAGTCGTTTGCCGCTTCCTCGTCGGTGGGACAGGTGCTTTATTAATCTTCCATTTTATTCATAAGCCTCTTTTATCTCAACAAAATCTTTCTAGCAATATCCTATAAGTACCTCCTCAGATGCTCTAGACGAGGATCTTGACTCAATTCTTTGTATCCTTGAACTTTGTTTCTGGAATATACAGAGTACCCTAGTGACCTATTTTCCTGTGTGTTTTAGTAGGCTTCAAGGTTCTTATTATTGGCCTCACATTGAGCTTTTCATTCGATATTTAAATATATTGAGCCCCGGGCATGGGCTGAAATTATTTCACTGATGTAATTTCACTGTCAAAGTTGACTGAAGCATCGTTTCAGGTAGATAGGTACAGTACCACACAACTTAGATGTAACATCGGCAAAATTCGTAAAACCGATCACCATCCGAACTGACTGCGCCTTCAAAATCACCAATCTTTATTACTGCTTTAGGTGAAAATGATCTTTACGAAAACGCAATAACCTGTAGACTAGCTAAGTCAAGTAAAGGCAAACTGATCCATATGGCTATATATATCTCTAACGTAAGGAAAACGTTTTCAAGCTACATTACTTGTGGTTGCTAAAAGTTGGCAAAATCTTGGTTTCTTCAATTTTCTTGGCAACATGTACAAAAATGTGTCTTTTATTTTAGCTACGGCTCAACTTTTTTGTGGATATTTTAAACATAATAGGATTATTTTTTTTGTTTTTTACTTTCCGTGGTAAAAATTTAAAAAAAACCTATAAAATTTTAACTTCTGCTGAATATAAATATCTTCCTCGAAGTCTGAATAATTATATCTGACAATACCTACCAACGCGCCTTGGATGGAGTTTTCGCCATTTTTACGTAATCTGATTAGGTTTGTACGTGTCAGGAATGGTAAACAGGTACTTACCATTTTGTAAATAATTTTGTAAATAGCTTGAATAACATGGGATACATACAAATTACTTACACCATCATCTAACCATCTACTGTACTTCACTCCATGTAAAATGCTGGTTGTCAGCAGCATCCGATTAGTCTGAAAGCCGACCCCCATACTGTCAGGAACGGGCTTGCCAGATGATAATGAGTCTACGCTACCTACATCCGTATCTCATAACAGGCGGGGTCTTATAAGAAAAGAAGGAACGTCTATTCTATGCTAGAATAAACACTATAACATCTTTATACCAACCTTCCTGTTGCAATTAAAACTCCATTCAAGTTTGAAACTATTCTGACTATCATCAAACTCAAACTCAACTCAAACTCAAAGCATTTATTTCAAATAAACCAATTACAGGCACTTTTGAATTGTCAAGGGGTCGGTCAGTCAGAAATATGAAGCTAGTTCATCAATTAGGGAAAAAAAAAACAGGGACCACATAGACCGAAATAACTATAATAACCACTACACCTTTGTCCCCAGAACGGTCTAAACGCAATCCACTTGGCCTCCAAGGATGGCCATGTGGAGGTCGTCCGGGAGCTGCTGGATCGAGGTGCTGCCATTGATGCAGCCACCAAGAAAGGCAACACTGCACTTCACATCGCATCTCTAGCGGGGCAGGAGGCAGTAGTCAAACTGCTTGTTCAAACTGCAGCACAGGTAAGATGACATATACATATTCGGTCGAGTGGAGATCGGAATTTTTCCCACGGGAACTTACTACCGAAAAAAAAGTATCCTATGCCCTATAACCCAGGTCAATCCGTCAAATGAAATAGACAGACTGAACGGAATGTACGGATGAGAATTTTACAAATTATGTTTAATCTTTCATGAAAATACGAGTATGTCCATTTTTACATATAAATCTACCGCTATGTTGATAGTATAAGCATTATCACCCTATAATGTTCCCACTGCTGGGACTGGACCATTAATCATCACGCAGGCCCAGTGCAGCTTGGTGGATATCACATTTCTTCGAATTTTTGGTTCTAGGACATTGCGGTTTTCTCACGATGATGTTTTCCTTCACCGTTTTGAGAGCAGTGCTCATGAACTTAAATACACAAAGTAAAGTGCCTGCCTAGGTTCGAACTCACGACCGAATCATGACTTTCTGGGGAGTTTGTTGTACCACTTCTTCTTCCCAGCTTAAGCACTAGGAAGTGGTGAAGTTGGTGTTTTTGGGGGGCTGTTTTATGTAATTTTGACATTCGAAAAGTGCTGATTCTCAGCCTAGTATGAATAAATGATTTTTGAATTTTCAATTTTGACCTACAACGCGTAAGTCGGGACCGATACCACTGCGCCAGCACTACTCATAGCTTCTATCTCTCCTTAAAAAAGCGAAATAACAGCAAATGACTGACAGCTGAACAACTTTTAGATATTTATAGATCGTACGTCGATACGACCTTTTATTAAAATGCGTATACAAATAAACTCACCGGTTGTTGATTAGGCAGGTAAATACGAGTATAATGTCACGCATGTTTGCGTACTTAGGTATTTACTTATATAATTTCCCAAGAGTAATAATTTCGATCAGGCTTCATTTGTAGTTTCTAGACTAAGGTTAGTCCCTAAGGCTGTTTGGCAGCAGTAATATTACTTTCAGAAATTGAAACAATATCGAAAGTAAAGTATGTTTTTACTGTTATACAAATATTTAGTACATAATATGATTCCTCAAGTTCTGCAATAAAGACTAACTTAAAACGACGATTCTGTGAAAAGATGTAACTCAACCCCATAAAAGAGCAAATGCAAGAGAAATTAAAGATGAAAGACATTTTATTACGCCACAACGACTAAACAAATTCAATAAAGGCAAACAAACACATGAACATTGCCAAAATAACGAAAAACGAAGCAAAAGTTCAAGGGTAAGCACACAAGAAAAAGATAAACAAACATATCATTAAAGAAACTGGAACGAACGGAACATTACTAAAAGAAATATATCAAACGAAAGAGAAAAGAAATATTGGTCGTCAGTAACATCTGGTCAGACTGAAAGTCGACCCAAACAAACTTTGGGAAAGGATATGATGAATCACGTGAATAACAAACTAATGACCTATCATTTATAGAAGAATAAATTGCTTTTGGGAGTAAAAGAAGGAGTAATCATATGTAGAATGGATAGTTATGCAATGACTCAACTTGTTTAGATGAAAGTTGCCATGAAGAATTTATAAATGTATTTGCTTGAACTTCTTCGTCTTTCTCCCTTCTCTTACTTGACTTTCCAATTCATTGATTAAATCTTGGCACTTCAATCCAATGTCAGTATGTTAATTCTTGCTTTTTGTTGCACGTTATCCCTGAGTGAGTCGTTTCAACACTTTTCCGCTGTTTCCAAATGACACTTCTTCTTTTCGTGTTGTTAGATACTAACCTGGTGTCAGTGTTTTAAAGCCGCCCATGGGCCTCTGACTTGGCTTCACATGCCGTCGAGAATTATCTCACAGGCATTCCGGTTTCCACTCGATGTTTTCCTTCATCGTTTTTGAAGCAAGTGATAATTATACAATACGCACATGAATCCGAAAAGTCAGAGGTACGTGACACTTATACACAAACATAATCATTTCTTAATCTTATATTATCTTAAATCGAGTTATACTTTTATATTATCTTCATATCATTAAGACTGCTTAATGATATGAAGATAATATAAAAGTATGAAGTGAGTACTTTGGTTTGTTTCAACCTGCCCTTGTTTTCATTTCTCTGCTTCATTCACCGTATTAACTCCCATAGACTGAAACGTGTATTCACTCAGGATGAATGAGTAACGCATTGGCAATGAATTATCAACGACAGGGGTGATGAGTTGCTTTGTCTCGAACGAAGGGCAAGTGGACACCCCCTTTTTATTTATTGCTAAAGCTAATGGCTGTGATAAATAATTATCTACCTACATAGTTTTATTGATTTTCTTTGTCATTTATTAATGCTATTTTTAGTGTCATTGTATAGATTTAGGATCTCAGCTCTTTTATTGTTTCTGAAGTTGATGCGTAAATAAAATAATTGCAATCAACACCCATATTATGATGCAGAAGAGAGGACTGATATAAAAAAAGATGTTTAAAATAATGAAGAACTATGTAATCTGAATATTAAAGTAGGTGCAGTTGTCTTTGCACTTGGTGCAGACGCTCTCAATCGACTTATAAGTCTATATAGAAGTCCGGGCTGATAGAAATCCGACGATTGGCGAAACATGAAGTTTGCCGAGTGACATTAAGAAAATAGTGGTACTATATCTTTACGGCTTTAAATTGCGATGAGTTTATCATCAACATCATAATGTCATGCCTGTTTTCCCCGAGGGGTTAAGCAGAGGTGACCTATAGTGTGGTTACCTCTGCCTAACAAAAGTGGCAAAATGTAGGTGTCTATATTTCGCCATGTTTCATGTAATAGGGGGTGAGCCTATTGCCATCAACGGCAAGACAGGCTGCCAGGTTGTTACTGAGATTTGTGTGATATTGTTTCCCAAAATAAAAACGATCGATCGCAGCATTGCATTTGTCTGTCTGGGTGAAGTCTTAAAAGGAATGACTGACAGGCGGAATAACAAATCCTGCAGAAACACTTTACCAATCGACAGGTTTAAAAATATTTTGAACGAAGTGTTGCACAAATATTAGAGAATACTTGAATATATCCATCTGTTTGGGCTTAAGTGCAACGTTTTAATTTTACTCATAACTCACTCGTTTTAATGTTGGGTTTTGAATTTATTTTCATCTGCACTTCAGCAGTGTTTGCCGATGGACAAAGGACATTGTTAAAAATGGCCTATGAATCAACACGTATGAAACCTTTACAGTAATTACTAGCGTGTTTTATAATTTACATTACAATTATTACAATAGAACGGACACTTCATAATTTCGAAAACATTTTAAAAAGTAATTCACTGCGGTCTTATTCCCCGGCGCCATTATTTTTGTTCCAATTTGACGTTTTGGTGTAGGCAAAGGGCAATAGCTCATACAGCCAAGTCTTTTTGCGCAGCGGTATAGTGTGCCCCGTAATTACAACGCTCAGCACTCTCAGCGCTTAATCCATGAATAAGGTGATTTAGTTACAAACAGAATAAAGTGATTAAAAGCGCTGTGTGAAACGAGCAACCGCGACACTGACTGTCGATGAATTGACAGATGACAGTTTGACATTTCATAGTAATGACAGCGTTGTTATTTTGTCACTCGCATCCTAACTCCTGCGCTTGCATCTTGCTTAGTTTGTGTGTATTCGTTTGTGTTATTGCATTTTCTGTTTTTTTTACCTATTTTAACTAACAACTTGGCGTGAACAAAGGACTATGATTTCCTCTTGAAATATCGACCTCTGGCTGGGATTTCATAGCCCTAAACTAGTCATAACTACAAATAAATTAGTAACTACTTATAAAGAAAGAATGGTTCTGACTACCTAATAGACCTTATGCATTTAATGAAACGTTTGAAGGTAAAATCCAATGTATTTTCACTAATAGACGCCAAGTTAGTATGTTTCTATTGACCTAATTATAACCCCAAAATCCGAAAGTGTTTTAGATTTTTTACAATTATCAGCAGTGTCCGTGATTTTAATTTAGGTTCAGTCGAATATATGCATTATTTAGAATACAGAAAGTAAATTCCCGTCTCTGTTGGTTCTTAGGCGAACGATGTATGGACGCCGAACAATGTCCTTTAAAGTGTTTTCTTATTCTTTTTCTTTATTTATTTTAACTGTCGAGTATTAAAATAACATTATGGATTTGATATCCGGACGTTTGCACTGTATAGTCGAACTCATATCTATGTACTTGCTGTAACACTATTGACAACAACTCCCAGTCAACTGAAGCTACGATTTCCTAGAACCAGTGGCCGCCACATAACGGCTGCAGTGATGGCCGTCCTGAAAGTAATGGCACCAAGGTTTGACTTTACGATGCGATGTCAAAAAACTTACTTTTATAAACAACGTTTCAGTGACGTCATTCGAAGGTAAATGCAGACGCTATGTGGCAGCGACTATAGTCTTAGGCAAAAATATAAATATGTCTAGATAGACAGTCAAAGCTGTGAACACGTCGAAATAGAAAGATAGAAGAAAATAGCGTTCAACTGTTAGCCGCTAAATGCACGAACAAAGACAGCACATTGTAAGACGTAGCTGTCACACATATTAGCATAAAAAGGTGGCCTATCTGTTTTAGTTCTTTTGCAGTGCGATAATCTATCTAGACACGTAAGTAATCAAAGGTCTTGCTTGTTGCCTAACAAAAACAGTATCATAATCACATAATCAAAATGTAAACAAATGGCGTCCGCCATTTTGACAGCGTAATCACCACAGACTCAAAGAATAAAACATTTCGGCGCGAATTATTGTCAGATGTTTAACATGTGATGTTCTATGTATTTCTTGTTCTTTCTCCTACACTCTGTACAAGTTAGAGCAGGAACGATATAGTTTACACAGGTAATTTAAGGCATTATTTGCGACCTGTAACACGCAGACTGCAGCAGTTTGCCACCAAATGCGCAATATTTTGACGTAACATCGGAGGGTGTCACACAAACCTTGACGTTTTATGACGTGCACGTGACATTTAACCTTAGGGTCAAATAGCAATTACGAGGGCGACTAGGTACTACGTAAGTTATATACTCTCAAAACGGTGAAGGAAAACATCGTGAGGAAACCAGCATGTCCTAGAACCAAAAATTCGAAGATATGATTGTTTCATCTACCAACCCGCACTGGGCCCGAGTGGTAGATTACAGCCCACTCCTTCTCGAAAAGAGAAGGCCTGTGTCACAGCAATGGGAGCATTATAGACTGGTTACGCTATAAATAAGGATGTGATAGATATCCGGCTATTTGCTTTGTACAATAATTCATCATATGGCTAGCCTTTTCCCAACTATGTTGGGGTCGGCTTCCAGTCTAACCAGATGCATCTGAATACCAGTATTTTACATGGAGCGTCTGCCTATCTGACCTCCACAATCCAGTTACTGGGTAACACGATACCTCTTGGTAAGACTGGTTGTCAGACTTTTGGGCTTGTAACTACCCGTAATGACTGTCAAAGATCTACAAATGACAGCCGGGACCAACGGTTTATCGTGCTGTCCGTGGCAGGGCGGGAGGAGCTTGACATGTATAGATGGTCACCCATCCACGGACCAACCGCGGCAAGCGTAGCTTTACCTGATCGATCGACCCGTGCGGCTGTTATTACTTAGCCACAAGCCCCTCCTTGCATTGTACTATAATTGCCAATGTATAATAAAGAACTTCATCAATTATAGAATTTCTAAAACATGTTTGTATTTATGTAATCGATGCAAGATTTCCATTTGTTTCATCATCGACCCGTGCGGCTGTTATTACTTAGCCACAAGCCCCTCCTTGCATTGTACTATAATTGCCAACGTATAATAAAGAACTTCATCAATTTTTGAATTTCTAAAACATGTTTGTATTTATGTAATCGATGCAAGATTTCCATTTGTTTCATCAATAATTTTCTTTCTCAGGTCAACATCCAGTCTCAAAATGGCTTCACACCGCTATACATGGCTGCGCAGGAGAACCATGATGGCGTCGTGAAGTTCTTACTCGCCAATGGAGCCAATCAGAGCCTCGCTACTGAGGTAACGCGTCATTGGTTGAACTTTTAAATCCTGAATTCAAATCTTTGGTAATATTAAAGGGAGCTTACTATACCTTACACAATTTGTTTTGAACACTGAATGATTGATTTACCATCAAACACTTTTGTTGATGATCTCAAAAAGCTAAATTTTGAAAAACCTGTTTATTCATAGATTACTTTACATAAAATAATGAAGAAAATTACAAATATTTGCGACCCGCAATTTGAATATACTTTTGAAGATGGCAGCAGGCAAGCGTTATTAACCTTATTTTTCGATAGCCACTCAAAACCTCTTCATCTTCCAGGATGGCTTCACTCCCCTAGCAGTGGCTATGCAGCAAGGCCATGAGAAGGTGGTAGCTGTTCTGCTAGAAGCTGATACACGCGGCAGGGTTCGCTTGCCAGCACTGCACATCGCTGCTAAAAAGGATGACGTCAAGGCCGCTAACTTATTACTTGAGGTTTGTGGAACTTTCTAGAATAGCATAGAATATGGTTTATTGTTCCTCAAAATATATAGAAAAGGAGATGGAGGTTTACTATGGAGTTTTTAAAACTAAAACGAAGGAAAAAAACACAAACAAGTCGCTAATTAACTCTATTCAGGAATACTTTAATTTGTGATATTCGAGGTGACAATTTCAATCGATAAGAGTAAAAATTCGAACCACTTTTGAAAAAATCATTTTGTTGTAGTTTTCATATGCTCTAAAATGATTGTATATTTGTGCCGACAACAAACGTTATACGATTATTTCAAAGCTTTATATTTTCATATAAACGTTACCTACAACTTATATTGCTAAGATAAACTACATTTCATCATCATTTTCACAAACCACCACCTCTATATGATTCTAATGATATTGTCTCCTCAACAAGAATGAACATAACCCCGACGTGACTTCGAAGTCTGGCTTCACACCGTTGCACATAGCTGCACACTACGGCAATGAGGCTGTTGCCAGGCTACTGCTGGCTAAAGGAGCTGATGTCAACTGTGCAGCTAAGCACAATATATGTCCACTGCATGTCGCTGCTAAATGGGGTAAGAATTTAATACTGCTTTTATTTGTAGACTGACAATATTTGAATTTAAAGAACATGAATAGAGTACTCAGGGAAACTAAGAAGACGGACGGCTTCTCTGAAAATTTTACAGTACATCGTCAGCCTGCAAGCAAATGATTTAAACATAGACTTTAACCTTGGTGACGTCCTGTGAAACTCAATTAGAGCCAAATTCTCTGAAGGACAGTTGTTGGCTAATGGAAGGCTAATGCAGTTACGCCGTCTAGGAGGTACTCATGCATCTTGGCCTTCAGATATATATTAACTATTCATTGTGATACACTTGACACGGCTGTAATATTTTTTTTGTTGAAGACCCATCTTTCTTTCTTTTCCGTGTGGTTAGTGACTAACCTGGTGTCAGAGTTCTTATGCCGCTCATGGGCCACTGACTTAGCTTCACATGCTGTCGAGAAATATCTCTCAGGCATGCCGGTTACTTCACTATGTTTTCCTTCACCGTTTTTGAAGCTAGTGATCATTATAAAATCTCATAATACTTGTTAACAGGGGGCCTAAAACAGCCACTTTTGCAAGCACTTTTGCAATTGCTAAAGTGCCCGTGCACTTTAGCAATTCTGCTAAAAGCGATTCATTTCCTCTAATATGGCAATATTTACACCAAATATGATTCAGATATGAATTGAATTGAGATATTATGCAGCTAATATGTGTCACCATTTCACGAAAATTAGAAGAATTGCTAATAAATTGCTGGGAATTCAGGAAATGAATAGTTTTTGGCAGAATTGCTAAAGTGGCTGTTTTAGGCCCCCTGTTAATAAGTATTAGGCCCCCTGAACTATATTTAGATAATTGTAATGATGCGTGATAAACAGGCAAAGAAAACATGGTATCCCTACTATGCGACAACGGGGCCAACGTTGAGGCCCGCACGCGAGATGGACTGACGCCTCTGCACTGCGCGGCCCGCTCGGGGCACGAGAGGGTCGTGGAGGCCTTGCTGGATAGGGGTGCGCCTATTACCAGCAAGAGTAAGGTAAGTGATACGGACAGTTTATTTAAGATATTGTCTTCAAAAACGACTTATAGATAGTGTGACTTTCAACTTTTTTCAAACTCCACGGGTACTCTTTTAAAAATAATTGGCTTTTATAATATTTCCAAATAACAGGTATGAGAGGACAGTGTGGTCTTTCAATAAGTACTAGGAACTTATCCAAATGGAACACGGTCAACAAATCTACAGTTCAATAAGCCTACAACGTTTTCACATTCATAAAATAGAAAAGAGTCTATAGAAAAGATAAATAAGTTCATAAAAATAACAAACTATTTTAAACGAAATGACATGATAGTCTCAGACAGTATGACAGTCTCCTAAGAGACGGTCTACTCTGTAATACTAGAAAAGATGATGAGCCCATTCAGGGTTTCAGTTTTTCGGGGATTTGTTTTACTCAATACCTTTGTTCCCCTCTAGAACGGCCTCGCCCCCCTGCACATGGCGGCGCAGGGCGACCACGCGGAGGCCGCGCGCGTGCTGCTGTCGCGCCGCGCGCCCGTCGATGACGTCACCGTGGACTACCTCACCGCACTGCATGTCGCTGCTCACTGTGGACATGCTAAAGTCGCTAAGCTTTTGTTGGACAGGTTAGTTTTTAACTTAAATGGTAAATAAACTCGCCTTACTAATTCCTAGTCACTGCAACTTCTGTGCGCCAGAATTTACAGTGGTCTAGAGGTTTAGTGGACTATTAGAATTTTACTTGATAGCACACACAATGTCTGAGACAATTTCTTCCTCAGTAGTATCATTAAAGAATTATTTCCTTACCAGCACAAATTCAAATAGAAAAAAAAACACATAGAGACAGTGTCTTCCTTACGTTGTTATTAAAACAGCTTATTTATACATTTTTCTTCTTTTTTTTTACAGAAACGCGGACGCTAATGCACGCGCCTTAAACGGATTTACACCCTTGCACATTGCATGTAAGAAGAATCGGATCAAGGTGGTGGAGCTGCTCCTTAAGTATGGTGCAAGTAAGTATAAATGAATGAATGAAATGGAAGGAAAAGGAGGAACCCCAGAGTGGTTTGACTTGATAAATCGAATGAACCCCAAGATTTGCACTAGTCCCTGGAGCCTCATGTTGCATGGGGTTACAGAGGCCATTGCATATCAAGGAGTAGACCGGGTGGCGCGGTAATGATAAGGAAGACGTGCCCTTAGGATGTGGAAGGATTTGCGAGCCATACCGGATATGCATCCTTGAGTAGTAAATAGAATAGTGGAGAGACGGGTGATATTTATATATGGATTACTTATGGGAACTCAAATCAAGAAAGCGTTCTATAAGTAAAACAACATCGGCAATAGGACCAGACCCAATGCAGTAACGGCCTTAGTACAAAACAAAGTTTTTCTTTAGACGTGGTTTAAACCATCAAGCCAGTTTTTGTAATGGGAACCTAACTGTGATCGAAATACAGTTATTTATACAAAACTGACAACTTTGTCCGGTACTGATTTGTCATACGTTTGTGAGTATTAAGAAGAAATACTAGTATCAAAAATCCAACTTGGGTCGATTCGGGTACCGTTGATTTCATTCGGAATCCTCATAATACAGAAGCCATGCTGATCACGGCAGATTTGCCCGTCCATATATTATATATCACTGATCCATTTGCCAAGCAGCTTTTTTATTCCTTACAATTGTTTGAGTTTGTGGCGGCATCTACATTGCCACATGCGAACTACGCATTAAAGACCTGATGTCATACAAATCCTGCATCGCGCAATTAGAGTTTACCGCGCGAAAGACATATATAAGACTATCCCACTTCAATCGTTGGGCAGTTGCCCGCCAGACACGACACCCGTCTGATCCGAGGATCCTCCCTTTTCTATAGAGGATGAGTGAACTTTACACCCTGTTCCTCATACCTCTAAAAGTGCACCATCTTATCAATCTGCCTAGCCTTTTCCCAACTATGTTGGGGTCGGCTTCCAGTCTAACCGGATGCAGCTGAATACCAGTATTTTACATGGAGCGACTGCCTATCTGACCTCCACAACCCAGTAACTGGGTAATACGATACCCCATGTTAAGACTGGTGTCAGACTTTCGGGCTTCTGACGACTCGTAACGACTGTCAAAGATCCACGAATGACAGCCGGGACCAACGGCTTAACGTGCTTTCCGAGGCACGGAGGACTCTCGGTATGTAAAGATGGTCACCCATCCACTGACCAACCCCGGCAAGCGTAGCTTAACCTGATGGATCGACCAGTGCGGCTGTTGTTACTTAGCCACGAGCTCCTCACCGAGTAAAGTGCACCATCTTAACGAGCTGAAATATTAAAGACCTCTTCCTTTGCACCAGGTATACAAGCTACTACAGAGTCCGGCCTGACTCCTCTTCACGTGGCAGCATTCATGGGCTGCATGAACATCGTCATATACCTGCTGCAGCACGAGGCCAACCCTGACGTGCCTACTGTCCGGGGGGAGACGCCTCTGCATCTAGCGGCTAGGGCTAACCAGGTAACTTTCTTTACAATTTATAGCACTATCCGAATCTGATATGAGGAAAGAAATAATCATGGATGGTCGTCGGAGTCGCTTTTTATTTCAATTGTTTTGGGGAGTGAAGCATCTGTGTTAAACTATGCTAGCAGCTAATCTGAACGGTCTTGTATTTGTCTCCTCCATTGAAAGTTTTGTCGTAAGCCTGGTTTAGCGGTCAGATACTCAGCACTTAATAATGCACTTTTAATAATGTCCAGTTGCTAAGTCAGGATAAATTAATTGTTTTTGACTTACTATGTGTGTGTATCTACTATGTGTCTTGTATGTGTTAATCTAGAACTGACATGGGAATATTTCATTTGTATTTAATGTTAACGCAGAATATGCAGTTGCCATTTATATATTTTTCAAATTATCATGGTGTTTTACACAAATCAATCTGCATAGCCTTTTCTCAACTATATTGGGGTCGGCTTCCAGTGTAACCGGATGCGGCTGAATACCAGTATTTTACATGAAGCGACTGCTTATCTGGCCGCCTACTGGGTAACTGGGTAATACGATACCCCTTGGTAACACCGGTTTTCAGACTTTAGTACTTTTGACGACCCGTAACTATTGTCAAAGATCCACGAATGACAGCCGGGACCAACGGCTTGACGTGCTTTCCGAGGCACGGAGGGGTCTTGGTATGTAAAGATGGTCAACCATCCATGGACCAATCCCAGCAAGCGTAGCTTAACATGTTGGATCGACCTGTGCGGCTGTTTTTTTTAGCCACGAGCTCCAATATCATGGTGTTTGCATTCGCTGCCAAGGGTTTCATTTGCCAAAACGGAAACACGTTTTACGTATTCTTACAATCATCAGCTGTTTCGATTATCCATCCCTCACAGAACCTTACCCATTCTCATCCTCCAGACGGACATAATCCGCATCCTCCTGCGCAACGGCGCGGCGGTGGAGGCGAAGGCCCGCGAGCGCCAGACGCCGCTGCACATCGCGGCGCGCCTGGGGAACGTCGACATCGCCGTGCTGCTGCTGCAGCATGGCGCCGACGTGCGGGCCATGACGGCCGACCATTACAACCCGCTGCATATTGCTGCTAAACAGCATAATCACGATGTAAGGAAATTTGTTATTATTTAACGTTTCTTAAAGGGTTTTTATAAGATTCTTGAAGGTTTTATGAATGACGGAGAAAGTGAGTTCTATTGAATGTCAAGCGTCTCATATTTGGATCGGCGATTTGAAGCTGAGAAATGATATTCTCAGCTTCAAATCGCCGATCCAAATCCGCTCACTCAAATGTCTCGCTGGTGGTGGCGTGTGTGTTAGATCATTAAGTTCCCTTCAAAATGGTGCTGATCCATGCGTCATGTTTGTGAACGGTCGCCGTCAGTAGGGACTGGTCATCTCTTAACTGCCACGGCTTATTTTAATTTTTTTATGGTTTTTGTATTTTTATTACGGACGCTTCTAACGTGCATGTCTTTCTACATTGTTCTCACATATAAAATTTCAACATGAATGATGTTTTGTTTTTGATTTAAAAGAGTGTCCGTGGAGTTTCTTGCCCGTTCTTCTCCATAGGTACCTACTACGCTTTGGAATAGGCAACTAGCTTCATATTTCTGACTGACCGACCCCTTGACAATTCAAAAGTGCCTGCAATTGGTTTATTTGAAATAAATGCTTTGAGTTTGAAGTAGTGGACTTCAAATCATCCAAATATGAGACGCTTGTATTCAATAGAATTGGATCATTGTTAATCACTGTTTAAGTTGTTAAAAACGAGAACAAACATTCTTTAAAAGCCTTGGTTGAAGGAAAACTCAGAAGTGGAAAAATCGTGCAAGAAAAACGCTTTAAAATAAACTCATGTCCTACATTTAAAAAGATCATTTTAATAGACCTAACTAAAATAAATTCATAACAGGTTGCGGCAGCACTGATTGAACACAATGCACCACTGACGGCAACTACCAAGAAAGGCTTCACGGCTCTGCACCTCGCTGCCAAATATGGCAACTTGAAGGTAAGATAATTTGATACTCCGTTTCTCAGATAAAATATAGATTACTAGCAGCGCCCCGCGGTTTCACCCGCATAAATCTCGATTCCGTGAGAACATCGGGATAAAAAATATCCTATGTGTTAATCCAGGTTATACGAGTAAACTATCTGTGTGCAAAATTTTATCCAAATCCGTTCAGTAGTTTTTGGGTGAAAGAGTAACATACATCCACTCAATATGTGGTTCTTTCCTCAAAAGACCATTTTAGACACCACACATGGTCTTCACATGATCTGACCAAGGTTATGTCTGGACTTTAAAAGAGACTGCGACCTCTGAGTTTGTTTCGGCCTTTCTTCTCGGAGTAGTCAGATAGGAAACGTCGACCTCATCTAGTTTAAATAAAAAAATATGATTGACGTATAAAACTGTTTGTACAAACCTGTTCACCGAAATAATTTATTGTCCCCATTTATCATTTATCATCCATCCATCCTAACAAACTTTCGCGTTTATAACAGAGACTTTTTCGCAGTCAATATTTTCTTTTGCGATAAAAAAAAAAAAATGGTGACAATAGGGTGCGCTTTGATAATATCAGAAAAAGCAGTGAAATTCTTATTTTTAATTTCCTCAAATGAGTCTAAAAGACCTATCTATGCTCCAGGTGGCAAACCTACTGCTTGCGCACGGAGCGTCTCCGGACCAGGCCGGCAAGAACGGCATGACTCCACTGCACATCGCCGCTCAGTACGATCAGCAGGCAGTCGCTACCACGCTGCTGGAGAAAGGAGCTGATGCTAAGGTTAGTTTGTGAACCATGTGTGCTATTATTTTAAGAGGGTTTATCCTAAAAGTTGGCAACGTCGCAAATAACTGTCAAATATTTACCAGTTTTGATTCTTATAGCAATATTACTGAATAGAAATAAGAAATGTGGCTAACTAGCGAACTAGAATATTAATAATGAATTGCAATTATAACATTAAATTTGATGTTGTACCCATTTTGGGTGTAAAAAACGCATTTGGAAAGTTTCCAAATAGTTTTTTTTACATCTAAAACTAAATATTCGGTGTTACGATATTAAATATTGCATTTCATAATCAATATTCTAGTTTGCTAGTTAGCCACATTTTTTATTTCCACACAGTATATTGCTAAATTAAACAAAACAGTGAAATATTTGACATCTATTTGCGACGTTGCCCACCTTCAGAATAAACGCTCTTAACACATTTGTATTTTTTTTTTGTTCATGACTCTTTGGCGATATATATACAATTGTCTAGACAAACGGTGCATAGGAAGAACGACACTAGGCAAGTCGATGACGTAATAATACGGACTTACATATAGATGCCACCAAAGATGACAAAACTGGAAGAATGGCACATCTATGTAGGAATGATTCCCTCAAGAACTTTATTACATTTTCATACATATAAATTACATTTTTAAATATGTTTGAGAAAACATTTAAAAATATATGAAAACAGTGGCCCATCGGCATCAGGAACAGGGTCCAAGCTGCCGGTGGTCAGGGCTCTAGAGAGAGGAACCTCCTCACGATGCGCGCCGTGTCTAGGTACTGCTTTCTGAATCAAGCCCTTGACCCAGCCGCGCAATGAGAGCCTCCTGAGGTATTGGTCGAGGCTCTCCGCTATTAGACCATTAACCGTTCAGTGCAGCTCCCCTGCCCGAAGGGGCCCCCTGGGTACGCCCATGCCTGATGGTAAGCGATGATGGAGATGATGAAACCGAATGTCACTGTTAATGTTATAGCAACCAAGACAGTTCTTAACATAAGCTCTGTAGATATTATAATGCTCCTGTATTCAATCTAATTTAATTCCAGGCTGTAGCCAAGAATGGGCACACTCCCCTCCACATAGCGGCTCGTAAGAATCAGATGGAGACGGCGGCGACTCTGCTGGAGTACGGAGCTCTCACCAACGCCGAGTCCAAGTCTGGCTTCACGCCGCTGCACCTGGCGGCTCAGCAGGTAAGGTCCGGATGGGAGGCCTTTGTCACAGAGCATGAAGACGCATCGGCACACTGTGGAACGAAAAAAGGTTCTCGAAGACATTGGAGATCAAATTTTTAGTTGTCGGTTTTTTGCTTGAAATGGCTTCTAATAGCCAATATTATGCATAAATATATCATAGGATACAATCTGGTAGGCAAATTGGCAACTTATATTATTTTGCAAAAAACATGGATGGAGTTAATTATTATTATTATTCATTTATTTATTCGAGTTACAATGATTCATACAATATTCAATACAACACACATACACCAAACAATACAATACAAAAACAAAACAAAAACCCAGTACACTAACACATTAATGGCCGACGACTGTAAGTGACGTGCAAGTCACTGTTAATGCTTATATTTCTGGAACGGAGTGAAAAGCCGTTACATCCTTAAACACGGTGATGTAACCGTTTATTTTAGATTTTTTGACATACTTGATTTTTTCATATTGACTAAATCTCGTTATACGACTTACTTGAGACAGGAGACATTTCTCAAGAGTATTGTTTCTGGGCAATCTCCTTTGAGCTCCAATGTCTTTGAGAGCCTTTTTTCGATCCACAGTGCGGCGGCCGCATTTAGAGGCGGTATCGACAACACTACAAATACAAACCCATAGTCCAATTCAAATAATGATTTTGTACTTTTGTTTTACCAGGGACACACCGAAATGTGCTCATTGCTCTTGGAGCACGAAGCTGAAGTGGACCAGCAGTCCAAGAATGGATTAGGTGCTTTTCACTTGGCAGCTCAGGAAGACAGGGTGCCTGTCGCTCAACTACTCGTTAAGAATGGAGCAGAGGTAATAATCTATCTATTTAGTCCGTAATGTCCCACTACTGGGCATTGGAGTCCCCTTTTCCACACAATTCTGTCCGCCGCCACTGCGGACCAGTTCTTTTGGTAGGTCAAGTTCGTCCCTCCATCTTCTTCATGGTTTGCCAAGACGGCGCCCAGCATAATAACCGACTCAATTTATCATAGGTAGGTAATAGGTAATACGGGCTGGTATCAACTCCACGACTAAGCACGTATTTTGCGTACGGGTGGGAAAATCGGCTATTCGATCCACCCCAGCTCCTCAAAGAAGGCCAGCAGCGGCTTGGTGTCACTGACTATCTCACGTAGGGTACCTGGGTTACCGAAGTACTTTGCCCTGTATGTGGCGACCACCGGGCAGTATAACAGCACATGGGCTGCTGTCTCGTCGTCCTCCATGCAGGCTCTGCACAGCAGACTGTCTGTGACTCCTATGACAAAGAGGTGTTTATTAAATGACCCATGGCCAGTTACAGCTGCTGTAACTGTACGTAGCTGTTGTATCGTTAGTCGAAGAACCTGTTTCGTGAGGCGGCCATCAATTGTAGGGAGTGCTTCCGTGGCCTGCCTACACTCACCGTGGTCTGACCATAGTTTGTGATGTTGGTCCCTGGTTCGTTTCCTTACCAGAGTGCGTAGGTACCCGAAGGGGAGTGGCGCAATGGGTTCAGGCCCCACTGGTGCCATGCTCGATCCCCTTCTGGCAAGTTTGTCGGCTGCGTCATTGCCCCGCGAACCGCTATGTCCTCAATTTATCATATTCCACCATGGATTCGCGGGGAGGTTTTACTTTAAAAAAAGCCGTATGAATATGCAGTGTATCTTTCTTTGAAAATGTAACGTCTTATTCAGCTTTCATGGTTTTGATGGACTTACTGAACTAGATAATAGTAAAAAATAAAAATTATTGTAAACTCAGCCATCTATTGGAGCTGATAAATAAATAAAATCATTTTAATTTGGAAACTGGAGGAAGGAGCTCGTGGCTAAGTAATAACAGCCGCACGGGTCGATCCATTAGGTTAAACTATGCTTTCTGGGGTTGGTCCGTGGATGGGTGACCATCTTTATAAACCGAAACTCCTCCGTGCCTCGGAAAGCACGTTAAGCCGTTGGTCCTGGTTGTCATTCGTGGATCTTTGACAGTCGTTACGGGTCGTCCGAACCCGAAAGTCTGACAACCAGTCTTACCAAGGGGTATCGTGTTACCCAGTAAATGGATTGTGGAGGTCAGATAAGCAGTTGCTCCATGTAAAATACTGGTATTCAGCTGCATCCGGTTAGACTGGAAGCCGACCGCAACATAGTTGGGAAAAGGCTAGGCAGATCGATTGACTCACTATTTTCGTTACTCAGGTGGACATCTGCACGAAAGGCGGGTACACACCGCTGCACATCGCCAGCCACTACGGACAGGCCAACATGGTGCGCTTCCTGCTTGAAAGCGGCGCTTCTGTTAAAGCTCAGACTACACATGGGTAAGAAACATAGCAAAATATACTAGCGAATGAACAATACAATAGACGACGTATATTTAGTAACCTAATCCGCTTAACTGTTCTTAAAGAGTCTTAAAGAATCCAGTAAGAAATCGTCACGTGTTTCACCTCTCAGCGAGGCATACTCAGGATGACGATTGACTTATTGCGAACCCGGACATGACGCAATAAGTCAATCGTCATATATGAAAAATACAACCGACTTCCGAAAAAAAAACCCTACAAAGTGAAAAATAACTTTAATTTCGGAAGTCGGTGTCTTTGGTTTTGAATTTTCGTTTTATGACACTCACTTCCGAAATTAAAGTTATTTTTCACTTTGTAGGGTTTTTTTTCGGAAGTCGGTTGTATTTTTTTTGTAAAAAGTTTTTATTTTTCACTTTTTTGTTGTGGTACCTACCACACCCAAATTCGAATACCAGTACCTGCTATGTAAATAACAGTGACAGGAAGTTATCATCATATCATCCACATAAACCAAGTGGGAAAAATACGTATTATTGAAGATTACTCAAAAACTATTCAAGCAAAGTTAATAAAATTTCTTTCATACAAAAAAATAATTTTAAAAATCGGTCCACAATTGACGGAGAAATCGACGGACATACATAAAAAAAAAAAAACATACATACGCGTCGAACATATAACCTCCTCCTTTTTGGAAGTCGGTTAAAAAGTGGGTGAAGTCGAAAGAGTTAAAGACTATTTCGGAATGAACTTCATCCACACCCTTGAACATAAAAATAGCAGTGTTGTTTAGCGACATTAAATACGTCCTTGGTACTGTTACAGTTACCTACTAACCCTACTTTAATGAAATTTTACCTTGCTTATGTGTTAACTAATGTTAAACGTTAACGTTTTAGCCCAAATTTATTAAAAACATTTTGGGCATGGCACCCGAAATATAAAATAAGTTGCCAAAAAGTATCACAGACCAACACAAAATGGACCAATTCAAATTAGGTTTGCGCGAATTCCTAGTTGCAAAATGTTACTATTCAATTAATGATTATTTAAATGAAAGATGACTGAATTTATCTGTAATGGCACCACAAGTATTGAAATTGAAATTTTGATTTGACTTTTATTTTGACATTTATATATTTAATGTATCTAATTAAAAATTTATTATGTTTAATTAATGTTGCGATTAGTACCTAAGATATTAATTTTCACACCTCATTAGGTTATAATACAATGTACCTTTTATAACTGTAACTCCTTTTTAACATGTATTAAGCAAATAAATTATTTGATTTGATTTGTAATTTCACAGATACACAGCACTACATCACGCCGCTCAGCAGGGCCACATCAATATCGTGAACATCCTACTGGAGCACAAGTCGGATGCTAACGCCACTACTACGGTAAGAGGAAACCATTATCATTTTATAACAAGATTCCTGCAAAAAGCAGCCAGTAACTCATGAATATGAGTTTATTTATTTTATTATTTATGTACACACAGTTAAATAGATAAGATACGACATAATCATAATTATGAATACAAAGGTACTGCTTATTTCTTAAGAAATTTCTTCCAGCAGACCTGCGAAAGGAGAAATGAGAATGGGAATGAGATTTATCTTAATATTCTAGAATAAACTTTTTGGGAAAAATAAAACTAAAAGTCGTAAACTTCGTCTGTAACAGACTAAAATTATCAAAAACCAACTCGCGCAGTCGGGTAAAGATACATTTACTAGCTGCGCCCTGCGGTTTACTCACATAAGTCTCGATCCCGTGGGAATATCGGGATAAAAAGTATTCTATGTCTTAACTCAAGTCATGGTCTACCTATACGCCAAATTTCATTCAAATCCGTTCAGCCGTTTTAGCGTGAAAGCGTAACAAAGAAACTCTCTTTCGCATTTTTTATATTAGTTAGGATTGTTTTATGGATACGTGAAGGATCTCTAAACTTGAAAGACGGATTATGAGACTCGATCAACATTAGGACGCAAACGAATTTTTTGTCAGTCAAAGCAAGTTTGTAGAAATAAAAAAGCTGCCGAGTGCGAGTTGGACTTGCACACGTAGAATTCTGGACCACCGTACAATATTAAACACAACATATTTTCGTCTTTTTGTTTATAATTTGTAATAGTAATAGTGTTTTTTTAAGTTTTTATAGCGGGCATTAGAACACACTTTGTGAAAATATAAATTGTCTACCTATTAAGGTTCAAAAGACCAAGTCGTGTGACAGACGGATGGACGGACGGACAGCGGAGCCTTAGTAATAGGGTGCCGTCGGCACCCTTTGGTACGGGACCCTAAAAATACACATGAGTTTAACGCTGTTTGTAGAAACTATTTTAACTTTAATTACAAACAAACACAACATGAAAATTAATTATTTCATTCATAAAAACAAACGAATTATTTACTCCGTCGTATGCCTAAGGTCATGCAATACATGTTTTCTGAATGAAACGTAAAGAATACTAGCCGTTGGCACCTGTCCCATGATGGCGATTAACAAGAAGCAAGTAGAGCTAGAAATCAAAAACGAGTTGGCGAACAACGAATAGCAATTACTCGCTTAGCATGACCACTATAGGAACGGGTTATGTCGACGGAAGAATAGACAAACTGACAGATAAACAATCACAATCTGTCATTTTCTTTAATAAAAGCGGGGTTCCCCGTGTCAATCAAAATGATATAGGTATTTTTTCCAAGAGTACATATTATACCATTTTGGAATCTTGATTAGTTGCGTCAATTTTTTTTTTATACTTGCCTTTGTAGTGTTCATACTTTTTTTTACACCACGACGAGTGGAAGTAAAAAACTTAGAAAATTTTAAGCAAAAAAATAATTTGGATTGATTTTTGTGTAAAAGCTTCAGGCATTCTGGGATTTTTAAGGGTTGTGGTGGATAGCAGTGCTACTTAGGTTGCCGATAAGAAAAAAAAAAACAGAAATATTAAAAATATCTTAAGGGGTGTAAAGGACAATGACCAAGTGACTAAGGAACCTAGTATCGGTATGAAACATGCAGTGACTCAAAGATTTATGGTTTAATTAAAAGGATAATTTTAGGGCTTTCAGATGTAATTTACCATTTTACCATAATTCTCGGCATTACACGGTAATTAGGTCTCAAAATCTAGGTTTAGAATCGAATCTCTCGATTTTTTGTCACAATGTATGCTGTTAAATTCTAAATACGAATTAGTCAAAATTCAAACATTAAACGTTTAAGAATGTTCAATGCTCGTCAATTCCGACATTAATTTCCGACAATGTTTATATAATCATAAAACGCTCACGTTAATGGGACCTATACGTTACACCATGGTTAAAACCATAAGATCAAAGTGCTGAACATTTTTCAGTAATCTATGTGACATAAACTTATAAACATAGCTCATTAAATTAAATCCAAATTGCAAAATAATAATGGCCTAGTAGTAGAGATTAAAACAAAACATACTAATTAAATCATTCAATTAATTATACAATAATAATAAACAATTTTAAAAGTAAATACCTATCGGTCGAGACTGTACTTAAAACTAAACGAATTGGACGTGCATATATGCTAGAAAGAGAAAGCCCGCCGTTCTGTCGCCAGCATATTCTGCTCAGGATGCGCGCGCATAGAATCTTAGCACATGTTTGTTCTGTTTTCAAAGATTTTCTTTTGATGAATGAAACAGGCAAAGGTCTCTAAAACCTTCTGCCTTTCGCATAACCAAAAGATTTGCTTGTGTACTTTTAACATCTTAACAGATTATTATTACAATGTAATAATAATAATTGGTTGTTATTAATATCTGTTGTTACTAATTATTCAACTATAATTTTAATAATTGGATGCGTAAATTAATTATTTTGCGTAAGTCAAGAAGGTTTTATTGTTTACATACTCTTTGAAGCTAATGACATGTGACATTACGTGGGTGAAAAAAACAATTTAGAGGTAAAATAGGACATCGAAATAAAAACTGATACTTTTATGGAGTTTTTTATACGGAGAATTTAAGGAATGGCATTACTAGATAAAATTATTATATTAAAAAACAAGATTTATCAACATTATAAACTTAAGTCACCACAGAACAAATAGCGATACCAGAAATGGTCAATCTCTTTTCCGAAGGATTTCAATGTATTTGTTGTAACTTCCAAAAAAAATATTAAATATTGTTTTCATTATTTTTTCTAGGGTAGTGATGAGCAGGTCCACCGTCTGGTGCCTGCTTATAGTTGAATTTTGGGACACGTTGTATATGTACAAAAATGTTGCTCGTTTAATAGTACCTATAGGATAGGATATCTCTATTACTTACGCGGAACCTACAGTCTTTTGTACGTTTCATGAGCGAGAAAATCGTTGATAGCTAGTTGCTTCCTCGTCGGTAGTAAAGGACTTTACTTAACCACAATTACGTTGATTAAAATCTCTTTAAAGTTCTAGGAGGCGAAATTTCATGCCACTTTTATCTTCCCAACAGAACGGACAAACACCTCTAGACATAGCCTCCAAGCTGGGCTACGTCACTGTGATGGAGACTCTCAAGGAGGTATCAGAGCCATCCATCGCGCCAGTCTCACAGGAGAAGTACAAGGTCGTGGCTCCGGAGACCATGCTGGAAACATTCATGTCTGACTCTGAAGAAGAAGGAGGTTTGTACTCTTCTTTATTTCGTTATCATCATAATCATTAAAAAAATAACGAACGAAATGCACAGACGACTTTATTAATATCTAGGGATGTTACATATTGTGCATTTCGTTCGTTCATTTTTTATTAGAAAATCACTTCCGTACGATTGTGACTGATTGTTTTAATTTTAGTCAATTTTCAATTATTTTTTCAATGTAATTTTAATTTATAATCAATGATTTATTTCAAATTTTAATGTATATTGTATAATCACTATGTTCGATTTTATGTTAAGTAAACCATAAATTGATCTCCTCATTACTAACATAGTTTTAAGATAATCTAATAAGTACTAACAAAATATGTACATTTGAATAGTCTAAATAAAACTCTTTTATTTTGTTATTAATAATTATATGTTGCTGACACTGTCTGAAATCAGTTAGAATCAATAAGATGGTAATTTAAACCCTTAGCTGGAATTCCGCCATCAGCTTGTTTATCGTATTTTTTTAAATTACCTGAAAGACCATCACTGTTGCCTTGCAGAAATTCAAGCCAACCAGTCATTTAAAAAAAAACGGATCAAACGTTTATTGATAGAAATGTTAATAAGATAAACTACTTTCTTCGTCTACTTACTTCAGGTGAAGATACTATACTGAACGACCAGCCATACCGCTACTTGACGGCAGATGACATGAAGTCCTTAGGAGATGACTCTCTGCCTATTGACGTCACCAAGGATGAGAGGACCGAGTCTGCTATGAGCCATAAGAATATTATGGAGTTGTCACAAGGTAAGATCGGGGATAAGATACCAAGGCATAACAACTAAAAGACTTCCAGAATAATAAATACAGACAAATACAGTCTCATTTTCAAACACCATCAATATTTTAGTATACCCGGTCCCAGTGCAAGCCTTCTTGTCCATCAATTTGATAAAAAAGTTTTTTTTGTTATTATTCCGACAGCTTTTATAAAAATAAATTTAGGCCTCCCCAGAAAATTCGTGATTCTTGACGAGAACCTCGCTTCACTTACATTATACTAAACATAATTTTTCCTGCAGGCTCAGTAAACGGCATGCCGTACCAGCCTCAGCAGGAGGTGGTGGTAAAGAGTATCAGCCGCTACAGTACTGCGCAGGCGCCTGAAGGATACTGTTACAATGTGGATCCTACACAACCCAAGTCAGTATTATCTTCTACAAACAAATATACATATTTCAATGTATATTAAATATGAGTATTATGACATCGGAGGTCCAAGTATATTTCCTTTGGAGTAACCTTACTAGCTGTCTTAATGAATAACTCTGTTGTTAATGCATAAGTCACCACTTTTCATTAGAAGAGGTCCAACTATTGTATCTTGTGGAACCCGATTCAATATGAAAGTAACAGGGATTATTTTCTCGATTATAATTATTAATAATTTGGATTTGAACTGTTGATCTTACTGTTTATAACTTTAACTTTGATGTTGAGCACGGCCTAGCTTATTAAGGTACTTTATTTACATAAATTCCATTTTCGGGTTGCCTTATTGAATTCAAAGACCTAACCAAATTCAAAATTTGACGTAAAATGTAAACGATGGGAATAACAGTATCAAGATACAATGATTCATAAATTCATAACACGGAAACGTTTACGTAAACAGAATTATTGTAAGCAACTCCAAAATAACAAACGAAATGTAATGATGCTTTATAAAAGTTATTATCGTTTCCAATGAAACAGTTTATGATTGTAACGTCTATTTCAGAATGTAAACATTTATTACAAAATTGTTGCACATGCTTACTGGGATCCACAGGAAAAAGCTACAATGGAAGAAGTAAGTGCTTTCATTTATTTATATTTTTGTTATTTTCTCTATCCGTTGTAATGTTTTATTTGAATTTTGTGTTTATTATTAATAAATGTGCTTTGAGCCGTTTTGTAATTGTTTCAGTTTGTTTTCTTTTTCCTTTTGTTAATTTCGTTTAGAATGAGAAGTACTAATTTTGTTATTATCATCGTCTTGCAAGACATATCATACTAACTTTTTCCTTATTTTATTGTGAAATTATTTTCTACTTTTACTTTAACAATAAAATCTGAATTGTCTCGTCAATTAAATAACTTCAGATTGTTTGTACTATATGTAGTATTCCTGGTCTTTATTATTTCATTATCATTATTTAGTACATACTAACAAAAGCAACACTAACTTCATTAACTTAATATAATGGTAAAATGACCGTGTTCTTTCCTTTAGCCTCTACCAGTTAAACTGACTACAGCTACTCGGTACTATAATATAGTCCCTGTATATTCCAGTTTCCTGGTGTCGTTCCTGGTGGACGCGCGCGGCGGCGCCATGCGCGGCTGTCGCGGCGGCGGCGTGCGCGTCATCGTGCCGCCGCTGTCCGCGCAGCAGCCCACCAGGATCACTTGCCGGTGAGTTGTACACGAGGAGAAAACAATTATACATCATAAAAGCGGCAAAGGGAGAAGCCAACCAAGCGATCGCGCCATTTTGATTGATAAATGAATGTAATGAATACGTCAAAATCTTTTATCAAAACATAGTACCAAGGGCGTGCTTCATATTTTTAAACATGCAATCAATCTGTATTACATTGACAATCAAGGACTAACAGAATCAGAACAAAAGATTATTGGCTAGATGAATGCTACGAGTATTTCTTATATACATTTTGTTTAAGAGCCCTCTTACATTTCGGCACTGCGCTAAAGCATTCTTGCGATACTGAGCGCACATTGCCGGCGCAGTGAAATATATGGTACTATTATTTTATTCATAAAAAAATAGAAATAGCAATTAAAAAAAATTAAAAAATTGTTTGTTATTAAGCAAATGTTGGAGATTATTTTAGTATAAATACTACGTACGAAAATAATGTAGACCTTCGGTTATTCAGACTTGTTTCCAAACCTTTTTTATTGGAAAATTAAATTTGGTCCAGTAATTTTTTCTTTAAATGAAAGTCATATAACAAAAATGTATTCTATTATTATAAAAGTATGGGATATGTTAATATGAGAAAAATTGTTTTGATAAATTATATTCAACAGAATCCGCAAATTAGAGCTCTCAAATGAGCTCTACATGAGTTTTTGCCAAAACATGCATCAGGAGAACGATTATTGCTAGATAAATAAATAAATAATGAAAAAATCGCTTTATTATTATTGTAGAAGAGAAAACGAACTATTTTTACCAAGTAATTGTTATTTATACTAACCAACGAATAGTATTCAATTTCAACGAGGAAATCATGCATCTACGCGCATTTTTGTAATAGGCCCCTTAAACCATATGATTACTTCTCGCTCTTTGAAACGGTTATTCAATATCAGAATGACTATATATTTTACAGGTATCTGAAGCCTTCCCGCATCAATCACATGCCGCCCCTGATGGAGGGTGAGGCCCTCGCAGCCAGGGTGCTCGAGATGGGACCAGTTTCCGCCAAGTTCTTAGGGTAAGTACCCCAACAGCCAGATATAACTCTTTAAATATATACGTATATGAGGTGAAAACAGTCTATCAACTCTTATAATGATCATATTTTGTAAAGTGCAACTGAGTTGCTTGGATCTGATTTTGTACTGGAGTGTACCATATATAAATAGTTATCATTAGTCCCATGTTCAACTTAATGCTGTGTTTTATTAGTTATTTATGCTATAAGTGCGGAAGGCAGGTGACTCGACTCGTGTCGACTTATACACTCGCTCGCTGCGCTCGCTCGTGAATAAAATGCCACTCATCGGAAATCATCTTACGCACGTGTATCATACAACGTTTTACTATGCATTGTGAGAGAAAAAAAAAAAACATCGACTTCGACTTCGACTTCTACTTCCACTTCAACTTGCACTTCCACTTCCACTTCAACTTCCACTTCCACTTCCACTTCAACTTCCAATTCCACTTCCACTTCGACTTTGTCTTTGACTCCGCCATTGCCAATCGATATCGTCATCGCCATCGCCACCGTCATCCCATCGCCGTCGCCATCGCCTTCGCCATCGTCATCGTTATCATCATCATCTGATTTGTAAAACTTTTCTCAAATTATAAAAACTCTTTGCAACGGGCTGACGACGGCCACTAAAATTAAAAAAAAACAGAAAAGTAAAAAGCACTAGTCAAAAAAAGTGACACTTTCCGCACTAATTTACTGCTTGGAAAAGGCTCTTTTCGAGCAAATGCATTGTAAAATGTTTTATTATCCCAGTCTCAGTTTGAAATTACGCAATATTTTTCTAGTTTCCTTAATCTTTAGTCCTTGGCCTTGACATCAACCAATGAACAACATTGTCAAACTTTTATTGGTTGTTTTAATTATTGGTTGAATACGAGGCTTTTGGCTACTTTTGTGTGTGTTTATTTTATGTTTTTTTTTAAACGTGTGATTGTGCAGAATGAACAAGGTTTGTTTATTTTTTAAATTGTCCTTTAATCCTAATTTGACAATTCTTTGTATAAACCTTTGTTGATCCTAATTTATGCCAATCTTCACAATACAGACCAGTGATACTTGAAGTGCCCCACTACGCCTCTCTTCGCGGAAAGGAGCGCGAGATCGTGATCCTTCGCTCAGACAATGGCACGAGCTGGAGGGAACACAATGCTGATGCCACTGATGACGTCGTGCAGGACATCCTGCATGAAACTCTTGAGATTGAAGGTATGTTTAGATAGAATACTATTGAATTTAGTTAATCGGTAGTCGCAAAAAAGGGTTACTAAAACCATAACTAAACGATAAAATTTCCTTCTAATCAACTTCGTTTCGGTAATGAGCGAAGGCTTTTTACATCACATGAGTCATGAGTCTATGTGGAGGTCAGATAGGCACTCGCTCCATGCAAAATACTGGTATTCAGCTGCATCCGGTTAGACTGGAAGCTGACTTCAACATAGCCGTGAAAAGGCTAGGCAATGGCAAGACTTATGAGTCCTATGGTGTGATATGAATAACTATTCCTGTCGGTACGTAGGACTAAATGTCTAACGAGGAATTCGTAGTAATGAATAGGTTTTCATTTGGTTCATAAGTAAGTACTTAGGGCTTAAGAAGCTGGAATCCGGCTTTGGTTGGGTCGCCAAAACGATATTGAGACCACCAGTGTCAAAAAGTTTTTTTGTAAATTCAACCTAACCATCTAATCTTGTAACCTATTTATAAAATCTTCAAATATATTTCTTCAACAGAGACAAATGAGACGGACGAAAAAGGCTGGGATGCTCCTCGTGTCACCAGGATCCTGACGCACGACTTCCCGCAGTATTTCGCTGTTATATCTCGCATACGACAGGAAGTTCACGCTATTGGGCCTGAAGGTCAGTATTGTAATCTCACTACACTACTATGAATATTAGATGAAGGTCAGTGTAAAATATCATAGCAGAATATTCTGCTGTTCTTTAAAACGGATTTGTAACTTGATGGTAGATTGAAATTTTATGACTAGGTTCATTACGTTATGCTCGATTTTTTTTTAGTCTTACTCACTAGGAGCAGTCGCCTGTAATGTTACAGTTCATATTCGAGCACTACATCAGTCACCGAGCATTACAGTGAGCACCCTGTAATGATACAATTTGTATAATTACATTTACCGTGGTTATTCGCCTGTAATGTAACAGTGGTGAGTGGAAGCACCCGTGATATGATTTGTAACATGAATGCGAATCTTATCGAATCAAGGGATTGATTACATTACTGGCGAATCCTCGTCAGTCCGTAAGAGAGTATTGAAACGTAACGCTCAAAATCGAATCAAAACAGACGAATGCTCCGATGAAGGAACGCCTTTAAACACACATGCCAAAAAATAATTAAAAGTAATAATATTTTTTTGTAGCCAAAATATAAAAGTTTGTCTGGCATTGAAAAGATAATTTAAATAATTTAATTGGATAAAAAGAATTTAATCTGGTAATTTTTTTCTTGTTCATCACTTGACAATGTTGATATATTTTATCATCAAACTAGAAAAAATCAATATTATTATAAATGATATCGCTTTTTCTCTCCAGGTGGCATGGTATCCAGCTCCGTCGTCCCACAAGTGCAGGCCGTGTTCCCTCAAGGCGCTCTCACTAAGAAAATCAAAGTCGGCCTCCAGGTAAACCTATTCAAACCAAGAAAAGGTGTTAAGGACAAAAACCTGAAAAAGATCACTGTCAATAACGTCTCCAAGAAAAAACGTTTCTCTCTAATTTGGTAGTATTATAACCCTGATATGTACTCGAATGAATTTAATCTTATAAGCTGACATAGTCAGACAAGCTTATGAAATATAACGAATATTTTCGATAAGAATTCCATTTCATTTTCTTCACTATTAGATTTATGTATTGTGTTCATTAATTTATTATTGTTTAGATAAATTGTGTCCTCATTGTAATGTTAGTCATTAGTGATAGGTTCGGCAAAATATTTTCTGAGAGATTTTAATGCTACTTAAAAATTCTAGTCTGTGTGTTAGGAAGTCAAATGCTTTGTATAAATATTAATTATCTAAGTCCTAGGATGGTTCTAATTAATATTTAATTAAGGAAACCATGTGATGTACAACCTAGATTGTTTTAGTTGCAACATTAAATTATTGAATACGTACACTATTCATAACGCCTGAGATACAATTAAATAGGGTGGCATTATCGTATTAATTAAAAACATATTATAAGGAATGGAATCAGAACAGAAAAGTAGTAGTTAAGTGTTTGCACAAGCTCAAACCTTTAAGAAAACAAAAGTTGTGATTTGTTTGATTGTTATATGAATAAGATATAAAAAAAGAATCGATTGCTAAAACAGGGATACTTGTAACAGATAACTGAAAAACACAGAAAAAGTGAAAGATTCAGATTATATTTTGCCAAACACACTCTAGTCATTTGCCATATTAAAACAAAAGTACAAATGTGAATGCCAAATTTTTTTACGATAGTTATTTTGTATCCGTTTATTGGTGAAGTATTTTTGTTTAGCGATATACATTATGATGTATCATCACATATCTTAGACATACATACAGTTCATTTATATTTTAATAACAATGTACGTGATTATTAAATAATGTAGCCATGACTTGTTTCATCAAATTCTGAGTGTTGGAAATTTTAAAAAGATTTCAGTGTCTTTCTAGAATTAAATACATAGTAAGGCTTCAAGATAATAATATAAGTTTGGGACGATTACGTGAATTTTAATATATTTGATGAGACACGTCTTTTGCCGTATGAATAAGTTTCTACGTTACTCCTTTAGGGATTATGTCATACCCAATAAATTTAGAAATTCACTGAACTATTTATTGTAGAAGGGAGTTTCAATAAACCATTGACAACAAACTTTTTTTTTCAATTTAAGCAAAATTGAATTCTATGAAATCACAAAAGATTCCAAAATCGTAGATTTTTCTCACACTGCGGTATTTCAAACTGGTTAGATTTTCTCTAGTTGGTCTTTAGGCGACGTTATAAGCATGATTGAAGTTATAACTACAGAAAATGTTATGAATGACTATGTGACATTTAATTATTTAGTAATACATTTGTGTGTGTTATACGATATTAATATATATTTAAATAAAATTGGAGTGACGTATGTAATTTAATTAGATAAGTAGTATTTTAAGGATTGCTAAATTTATTGGGTAATGTCTTTCTATGCTTTTAAGTTGAATTATTACTTGGATTTTTGTGCGGTTTTGTACTTTATTTCCTAAAGACCAAACGTGAGACTTGCATGATGTACATATATTTTGTTTTGCTATATTATTTTGAGCTTTATGATTATCGGAGTGTGTTGCATCTTGTTTTTAACGCGCATGTGTGAGAAATAGATGAAAGTCTGAGTTGAAATTGTAATAAATGTGTATAATTTCATTTTTATATGCTTTTCCTGTGATTTCATAATGTTCATATTTGCTTAATTTTGCACCGACCGCTCTTCACCACCTTCCTACCATTTCGTTTGTAAGATTATAGCTGGTTTTGTACATATACTGTAGAAAATTAAATCTACCTCACAAAAGAAAACAAATGAAAATAATTTCATACAAAATTCCAAATAAATTCTCTTCTGCTTTAACTGTCCCGAGAAGGGGTAAGTACTGAATTTAATCTATTATTTCCACACACTGCCTTTTAATTTTTAACCAACACCAGCATGAAGCTTTGGCGACGATTACGTTTGGTCTTTAGAATGTAAAGATTTTTTTAGCATTAAAACAAACATGAAATAAAAGTGTTACTGCAGAAGTCTAAAAGATTTTTTTTAAACTTTTAAATCAGTAATCTCATATTAAAAAATATCAAACCTTAATCTTTTCAGGCCCAAATTATTGATTCAGAGCTAACTGCTAAGCTACTCGGTCGTGGAGTAGCCGTGTCGCCAGTAGTTACGGTAGAACCAAGAAGAAGGAAATTCCACAAAGCCATAACCCTGAGTATGCCAGCCCCTCGACCTCACACTCAGGGTATGACGAACCAGTACAGCACATCGTCAGCTCCAACATTGAGGCTACTCTGTTCCATATCAGGTACAATTAAAATAGTTCGCTTGTATTTTAAAAAAGCAAATCTGATTTGTTACTGAAAAACTGTTTGGATTCATATCACGGATATTACCAGATTTCTATGAAAAAATCACTTATGTTTACAAAACAATAACAACAAATTGCCAGATATATCAAGACGATACATTCATGGTTGAACATATGGCAAAAACGTGTTTCAGTAACAAATAGATTGACGCCATGTGTTGCAATGGAGTATGGCTTATGTTTGCTATCTTGACGATATGCTTTGCCATGGAAAGGTAAGTGTGCCTACAGTTAGGTATTCAGCTTACAAACAGTACCCTAACATGGGCTGGAATTTGCGCTTGGTTGTTTATTGCAATTTTGAAAATGTTTTTGTAAGATTTGAGACATAATTATAATGAGAATCTTGGCTAGCAAGCCTTACTTAAATAAATTGCAGTAAATACTAGATTCAGATTACTGTCTATTTATGGGTATTGTGGACTTTGCTTTTAAGTTCGCTTAACAAATAAACTAAAAGGAAATACAATTCTAATACCAATATTCCATTACAACACATTGGTAACGTAGGATATAGATAAACAGAAATCATTACGAATCGATTTGTAGGTTACGAATATAGTTCTACATGAGATCGGTAGATTTTGAAATTTTCAACTTTTTAACTAGAGTATTGATAGTTAATCGGAATTTTATAGTCTTTTTATCCTAAATCTTAATGGTTAGTGTAGAACAGAGAATTACGGGTTTAGTCTGACTCCCCATTTTATAGACAGCAGGATGAGCATGTTAATGAGAAATAGCGTAGTTTGAAATCATTTCATTCGAAACAAAACATACATGATAGTGGAAGGGAAAAGAAAGTATTTAAGACAGTGCAAACAAGCAAACCGCTTATAGCAAATACACAAGCAGCTGAGGGACTACGTCCCTGTGTGTCCGTTATGTGCGTGTCTACATTGTCTTTGTTCTCGTGTGTTTGTGTGTGTTGCACGCTCACCGTGTGTGGCGCTAAATAATGTGCTGCCACCTATCGGCGCGCACCAACAGGGGTATTTCGCAAAAGATCTCTCGAAGGTAAAAACATTAGAAATATTATACAAAAACAAAATCAAAATGTCGGTTTAAGTTTCGTTTATTTACGTTACGTTAATTTGTCTGAAACTCTTGAACTTATCGTGTTTTTATTTCTCATAAATCATTGTTTTTACTTACGATACTTATACTCATCAGCACCGTGGCTGTTCGAGTATAAATATCAGTTACATTGTTTTTTTCCCTCTATCACTTTTTGAATGCTTTTCCATATCTTGCTTCTCATACATTCTTCCTCTATGCACGGGCTGAAATTTTTACGCTTTGTTAAGACACGTTCACTCTGTATCATAACCATTCAATGAATCTTGGGACATCAAGAGTTTGCACAGCGATACGTTCACAGAAACATGTCGGTTTAGAACAAATGTACAAACATAACTAGAACTAAAGGAACTGCAACTGTATTGGCACATTGTATATGATTGAGACACGTTAAATACCTGTTTTTGTTTAGTATAAGCGTAAAGTTAAAACTTTCGAATCGGTGCCATCTTCATCCTCATGATCATTCGACGTCAATGTTCCCTTTTTGTTACTTTGCTTGTAAGAATCAGAGATTTATTTCCAAAACGGCCTATCAGTTCTGTTCACATCATCTTCTCTTATTTTGTCTCGTTCCTTTTTCTTGTCATTGTTTCACTGGACACGTTTTTATTTCCATGTTTTGGTTTAGTTCGGTTGGATTTTTGGATTTTATTTCAGTGAATGTCCTTCGAGAGATCTGTTTTCCGAAAACCTGAACAGCAATTTTGATGATTCGTTTTTGATAAAGTAGAGTTCATTTTCATTTTGCGAGACAACAGCACTATTTGTAAGAAACAGGTGACAGTTCACAGTGTGCCACATTATAGTCACTTTTTCATTTTAAAGAGTATTAAAATGGTACGTTATTTTATTATTTATTTATTTGTGTGATGTGTTGTCTTTGCTTGTTGTGTGTTTGCTATAGGCCGTTTTGGAAACATTTTATGTTTAGTTTTTTTATTGATTTGTTATTGACCTGTCTTTCTTATTTCTGATCTTTCTTCTACATCGGTTACTTACATTACTTTTAAAACTTCTGTGTTCTTGTGTTTAGGTTAAAATAACAAAATTATCTTAACTTGAGCTCTCTGAAATCTGTATTTATAACTACACTTAAATATTTTTATAAAGTAAAATTAGTCAATTTAGTAGAAAAATTAATAGACTGTATAATATGATGAAAACAATACATGTACTGTGTAGATAAATATTTGAAAGCCTGCTTTGGCATGCATTATAGGGTAGACCCATCATCATGGCAGTTGGAAAATAGCGTTTTAGCCGCAAAATACTGCCTCATAGCTTTCATCTGAACAGACAAACAAAAGAGCATTTTAAATGTAGCAGTATAAAGTATATAATTGCAGAGCATGTATTTAGTTGACGTCAAGCTTATAGGGTGTAAAATGAAGTGTTTATGGTGGCAGGTGGAACGAATCGAGCTCACTGGGAAGATGTTACGGAGAACACTCCTCTTACGTTTGTAAACGATTGTGTTTCGTTTACTACAACCGTATCGGCACGATATTGGCTGATTGACTGTCGACACATAGAGGATGCTACCAAAATGGCGACGGAATTATACAGGTATGGTAGAAATTATTGAAATTATTATTAATTATTTCACGAAATCAACTTCGAATCTTGACGGCCAGTTTGATTCGCAAACAGCCTTGTAGGAAGATCTTTCTAACTGTTAAATAACGAATTGCTTTTACTTATTCGATGATGCGGAGATTCTTAAGGAAGGCTCATGTCCAGCATTTGGATGACTTTGAACAGAAATGATGAAGGTAATAATCCCAAATCACATTTTAATTTGCAGGGAAGCCATTCACGTACCGTTCATGGCTCGCTTCGTGGTGTATGCCAAGCGTACTGACGAGTGCCAGGCACAGCTGCGTATGTTCTGCGTCACTGATGATAAGGAGGATAAGACCCTGGAGCGCATTGAACGGTTCATACAAGTTGCTAAGAGTCGGGACGTGGAGGTATGTTGAATCTGGTAAAGGAGTATAAACTGTTGATGATGTTCCTTAAGAGAAGGAATTTTTTTTGGTCGATACAATTTTGTTGATAGTTAGATAATCTTATAAGACATGACCACACGACCGCTACCATGGAGACAGCGACCAGTGTTTTGCGTTATATTAGTAAAACTTTAGTCGATGCAATCGTGGTCGCAATTGTGCCATAGTGTGCCTGACTGTCCTGTCCTGTTATGTCTGACTGAACTGAGTCTGATTTTACGATTTTTCTCAAAGTAAGCTCCTGCATCGGCGTTGCAGGTGGCATCGGCGTTATTGAACGTAAAAACACAACAGTTGCCTTGTAAAAGTAGTTTTGAATGGTGACGATTATATCGTTGTAACTAGATGTTTTTTAAATTAATAGTGTTAAAGTCTCCTGCCTCTTACTTCCATGCAAAATTAAATATTGACAAAATACAACAGGTTCACGAAGGCAAGCCAGTATACCTAGAATTCGGAGGCAACCTGGTGCCAGTGGCGAAGTCTGGAGAACAGCTGTCGATACCTTTCCGTGCCTTCCGTGAGAATCGAGTAGCTTTCCCTGTCATGATCAAGACGCAAGACCTGGAGCCGATCTGCAGGTGTCAGTTCATGAGGGATCCGAAGGTTCCAAAAGGAGAACCTTCGCCGACGCCTGTAAGTGGTTGATTGTTAATTTTGATAACGATCCAATAGCTGTTGTCGTTCAAATTATTATTAGTGCCTCTAGATTTCAAGGATTATTATAATTCAGTCTGAATTCTAGGATGCATTGAAAAATCCTACTTAACAAAAATATATTTACTCTCTTGTCACTTGTCTGCCAAGGCATGACATAGTTCATATCGATCCGAGAGAAGATTGAATATCTTATTATATACATAATGTTATACTATAATTTTATTCCTCGGTCCAGATTGCAGTCCTCAACATCATGGTGCCAGATGAAGAGAGGACGTCTCCCATCCCAACAGAAACAGTGCCGATGCGCACTGAGGAGCAGGAGCTTATCTGGAGACAGAGGCTCAGTGACCCAAGGTATGGTATACAATATAACCTCAAAGACAAATAATTTATTTCAATTAGATTATTATAGACAATTTTGAAAGCCAACAAGGAAGAAGAATGGAATTGTCCATTCTAAATTGTAATTTTTACCTATATAAAAGACGATACGAAAGAATATAAGTGTTATATAATATAACATGATAAGAAGATGACACGACGTATAATAGTAAATTTACCAATTTTCTAATTTAAAAAAATCACCAGAAACTTCAACAGGCAAGATAAAGGGTTGTTGATAATGCTAATGATTTCATTCGCTTTTCCATCAAAGTCATTTCTGTAATTCATCATTCATAATCATCCTTATATCAATTCCCACAGGTTGGAGGACATCTGCAACCTTCTCGGCAAAGACTGGGTGGCGTTGGCTTACGAGCTTGGCGTGAGCGTGGCCACCGTCAACCAGATACAGGCGAAGAGGATCACCGCGGCTGAGCAAGCGCAGCTCATGTTGAAACTATGGAAGACACAATCGGGAACTAAGGCTTTAGGTAGGGGTTTAAAGTAATAGTAAGGTAACCCAAGAAAACCACGATAAAACGACTAATGTTTTTCAACTAGGATATTAAACTATCATAGACTCGTTAGTGAGTATATCGACTAGAATGACGTCTAAAAGAATGCTCGGTCTCTCATGGGCAGGAAAACTAGATTATACTAGTTCTTGGTGTGAGTCTATCTGGCAGGCCCCAAAGATGATTTATCAACAGGTGATAGGTTTACATAAGGACTTTATTTTGTACCTATAGAAAATAAATAAGATATATTTTGTACCTCGACAGTTTTTGATTAAATGACGTTTCTATGAAGTGTCTTGCTAGCGGGCCCCTTATGATTATTTTTATTGTTATTATACTTTCAGATCGCCCAGTAGTGCTCGGAGTTAGAAGCTATTATGTACCTTACAAATCCAAAATTTCGACTTCCTGTGAGCAATGCTTTAGAAGATATTCGTTACTTAGACAAGCGTCCAGCCAGCGGGCCCCTTTTTTAAATACTACTCTTTTATATCATACAATAGCATTAGGAGCTTGATACTATTATGTACCTTACAAATCCAAAATTTCGACTTTCTGTGAGCTATACTTTAGAAGATATTCGTTATCTAAGTATTCAACCAACGGACCTAGTTAAATTTGCGTTTGCCAAATACAATTATGCCTTTGCTCGTTATGCCCATTGCATTACTAAATAATTTTTATCTTTAAAGAGATTAAAGATTCATCATCTTCCTGTCCCACGTTATTTAAAGACACTTTTTTTTCCATTCTTCCATGTCAATGTTCACGCTATCATTTACGCATTAAAGATTAAAATTACTAATACATTTTCTCTTTTAATAATTTACATAACCTCCTACTTAAAAGAACTACTCTTTTTCTTAATCCCAGTTTTATTGTTATATGTAGCACTATTGAGTGATTATGAAAGTAGGTATAATGTTTGAAAACGGGTTTGCTAGCTAGGCACTTATTTTATTAACGAATACCATATTAAGTTCATACGAAGTTGAAATTTTGGATATGTAAGGTACATAATAGTATCAAGCTCTTCATTCTACTGTATGATATAAAAGAATAGTATTTAGAAAAAAATCCACTGACTGGACGTTTGTCTAAGTAACGAAAATCTTCTAAAGTATAGCTCACAGGAAGTCGAAATTTTGGATTTGTAAGGTACATAATAGTATCAAGCTGCTAATGCTATTGTATGTTATAAAAGAGTAGTATTTATAAAAGGGGCCCGCTGGCTGGACGTTTGTCTAAGTAACGAATATCTTCTAAAGTATAGCTCACAGGAAGTCGAAATTTTGGATTTGTAAGGTACATAATAGTTTCTAACTCCGAGCACTACTGGGCGATCTGAAAGTATAATAACAATACAAATAATCATAAGGGGCCCGCTAGCAAGACACTTCATAGAAACGTCATTTAATCAAAAACTGTCGAGGTACAAAATATATCTTAATTATATTCTATAGGTACAAAATAAAGTCCATATGTAAACCTATCACCTGTTGATAAATCTCGTTGGGGCCTGCCAGATAGACGCACACTAGTTCTTGCTTACTAAGTTGACTATTGTAATCTAATGTTGAGTATTTACCCATTAGTTAAAATCTAATCGATAAAAACAATATCTATGTATATTTAAAACATGTTATTATCTTCTGCAGACAATTCTTTGGAGTTAGCGTTATGTCGTATTGGAAGAGACGACATCATCGCACCGCAGTCAGAGTTGACTAATGAACGACGAATCCAAAGAAACATCTACCAGGAGAGGCAGGCTTCTGAAGAAATTGAAGCCTACAAAGGTATTGGTTAGTTACCATTAAGACAAATTTATTGGAAAAAAGCCATTTATTTAGTTTAAGAAAATATTTAGTTATTTTTGGAACTTGATTATATGTGTTATTAAAGATGAACTTTTGTGTTTTTTTTTGTACAGCAGAAGAAGACAATAAACTCAAGGACAGAATATACGATGAAGATCAAATTCCTGAACATAGAGAATCGGAACACGACCAAGATGAAGCCAAATATTCGCCTGAAGAAAAATCGATAGTTGAAAAGAGTGAAGTAGGGAGAACTTCTTCGCCTAGCTCTCATGAAGAAAGTGAAGAAGATGAAGGTATGATATATTTAAATGCAAATATGATCTAATTCAACGAACTATAAAAAGGTATTCATACTATTCTTATGGTTACAGATGTAAAACACAGTGTAGCAGAGAGAAAAGAACAAATTACAAGAAAGTTAAGTTCGAGCAAGATCCCGGCATCAAAACAAAAGAAAGAAATAAGAGAAGAAATCATTGAAATTAGGACTCAAATAAAACCCGACATTAAGAAATTCCAGGATATTGAACAACAAGTAATCAACTTTTACTTTTGAAACAATATTGAAAACATAAAATTATACATATATTCAAGATTTGGGTATTAACGTTTCACTTTATATTTTATAGGTATTGGAAAAAGATCCAAAATTAGAAAGAACACGCTCAAAAACTTCTCCGGACACAGTTGAAGAAGAGAAGGAAACTGAAGTTCAAGAAGTTATTGAGCCAAAGAAAGAAGAGCCCAAGCCAGTCGAACGACCAGTCGAACAGTTCAGAAAGTTCGATCCTTCGTCACCGGCTAAGCCAACTCCCAAACATTTACAACGACATATGAGAAATGAGTCAATGAGGTTCCCATCAGGTGACTTCTCTAATGTCACGATCACTCCAAGAAAATCAGTAACAGCTGAAACTAGTGAAGTTAAAGTAACTGAAACTAGAGATACTTTCACTAAAGAAGCCATTTCCCAAAAGGAGATTGTCACATCAAAAGTAGAAGAGAAGCTTGATGATGGTGACAAATCACCTGATTTAGTCGAAGAAGAAGAAAAGGATATTGCTGAAGCTCCGTTGAGAACTAAGATTAGCTCATTCGAATCCAAAATGTCTAAGGAATCTTCTATTGAGTTACCTAAGACCACTGTCAAATTAACGAAAGAAGCTTTAAAAAAACATACGCTAGAACAGGAACAAGGCATTGAGTACACACAAGAGTTTGTTAGAGAACAGTCTAAACAAATATCAAGTATGGAAACTCATGTTACCCATAAAGTATCTGTAGAAACGGAGAAACATGTTGAGACTGTAAAATCTGTGAAAGAAACGATTCAACACTTTGACTCCAAAATTAAACAAGATGAAAAATCTAAGCCATATCATAAAACAATGAGAACTGATTCTACTTTAGTGCAAGTATCTTCAGAGGAAGATAGCGAGTTTTTGAAAAAATCTACTGACTCAGAGACTGAGACTGAGTCTCAAACGACTGTGAAAGTAGACAAACTAGAACAAAAGAGTAAATTTAAAATTGATAGAGATGTTTTCGAAAAAAAGCCTGATGGCAAGGATTTGCCCAAAGATGCTAAAGATAAAAAAGACGACCAAGACAAAAAACCAGGTGATGATGACAAGAAAGATGATCATCCTGTGATCATGAAAGAACACAAATTCGAAAAACAACTGACTGAAGAATTACGAGCTAAAGTTAGTGAAGAAGAACTAACAGAAACTTTTGAAGAAAAAGACGTTTCTGTAAGTGATAAGTTAACAAAAGAAAAGGTAAATAATCTAATTTATTATTGTGATAATATCGTTTAAAATATGCTTACAATTTTATAAATATGATAAAAAATAAATATAACAATTTCTACTGAGCAAAATTCACAAGTTTATTTTTTCTAATTGGTTTAAACAAAACAATAAGATTCAAGTGTCATAAAAAGAGACCACCTAACCCATACACACTTATTATTAACTATATACCTTTATACTTTTAGATGGAAGCACAAGTATCAGTAACAAGTATAAGATCAGACCTCAGCAGACATACCAAGACTGATTCCATGGGGTCTGAAGCTACTGACATGATCAGTAAGATGACCTCTCAGGAATCACCAATGCAATCAGCTATTGACAAAGCTGATTCGTTAGCTGACATACAGCAAAGCACAGAGAAAGACTTTAGCTTTGTATCTCAAACTGAATCAAAGGTATGTTTACACATTTTCTTCACACACGACACTAATTTGGGTTTTGTGGCAAACTGATATCAAGATTGTAAACCTTATCCTTTTCATGGATAAATGTTTTACAAGTATCCTACAATTTACAAAAAGTGTTGTAGTCTATTGCAGAATGGTAGAATTCATTGTAGTTTTATATGTATTTTTTCAAGACTACTAAACGTTGTTCTTTATAAATTCATATTTGTCATTACCAGGTGTACTCAAAGGATTCAAAACACCGCAGTGACTCATTAGACGAGGCTTCACAGTTCTCAGACTTGGATGACCAAATTGGCACAAGTCCAGCACATAAGCCTCATATTGACAAAGAATTAGAACAAACTGTAACTAAAACTGAAATTAAGACTGTAACCACTTCTGTATCAGATAGAAAAGAAACTAGAGATCAAACATTAGAATTTCTGAAGTATGAAAGTGAACACAGTTCACTAGTACTTGAATCTGCTTTGGGGGCAAAAGAGGCAGAAAAGGTAATTTGCGCTTACTAGATGTTAGAAATTACTTGCTAAACAATTACTTAGCAGTATTTATAGCTTGTCCAGTATCTTACAAACTTATTTTTTACTTTGTTCTATAAACTGGTTATATTTTTAGGTATCTCCCAAAGAATCACCAGTTATAAGCGCAAAAGCACGCCAATTTATTGAGACTGTACCAGAGGATGATTCTGTACAAGAATGCTTCTTCTCCAAACGGATCTACTCAGACTCCTTAGAAGACTCGGAACATACAGACTCTCGGCGACATTCAGAAGCCGAATCACTAAAATCAGATCAATCTGATGTTAAGGCCAAAATATCATCATCTGATTTTGATGAACGAGCAGAATATGAAGAAACGATTGACTCAGGAAGCGGATTTGGTGATGAGAAATTCGAAGAAAGCGTCGGTTTCACATCAATGAGAATTGATCCAAAACCTGTGGAACTTGAGAAACAAGACTCTGGTTCCGACAAAGAAGCAGAACCAGTCTTCAAGAAAATGACTCCAAAACGATCTCATTCAAGAAGTGAATCGATTTCAATAACTAAGCTAAGTGATTTGCAACTTGATTTAGAACTGCCTAAAACTAAACCTGTTACAGAATTCCAAATTATTGTTACGGAAGCTGAAGAAATCGACCGGTCTGATAAAGATGAGCTGTCTGACAAAATATCTTCTGAAAGTAGTAGAGAAGTTGAAATATCGGATCGGAAATCTTCAGAAGTTTCTGACCGGATTAGCTCTGAAGATGCTGTGACAGAGAAAAAAACTTCCTCTGAAGAAGATGCGACAAGAGAACGGGAGCCAGTGCTTGAACATGGAAAGGAAATAGTGACTGCTATAATTGAGACTATTAGAGAAACTGAGCCAGTTGAAATGAGAACCCAGGTAGTAAAAGATGACGTTGCTGATAAAGGTAGGTTCGCAAATTGGTTATAATTATTTTATATGGGTTTTTAACACTCTTAACTACATACGAACGTCCTCAATATTCAATATTTCTATATAAAATACAAATATTATAAACAGAAATTATTATATTTCAGTTGATACAATAAAACGTCAATCAGTAACATCAGCTGGCTCTGGATCAGTCAGCGAGTTGCGTTTAGATGAAAAACGTTTATCAGATGCTCACAGCCTAACTGAGTCCAGGGACTATACGTTTGAGGAGTCTGAAGATGATATTGCAACACAAGGTACTCATGTCGATATGTCCAAGGAAAAGATTGTTGAAGTTAAACCCGAAACTGATTCTAAGACTAAGACTGCGTCAGGTTAGTGTGATAAACATTAAGTATAATATTTCGGATATGATAGTATAATAATATTAATAGATCATTTTCAAAATAAAATTTATTTGATTCTTATAGGTAAAAATGATATTTCGAAACTTGCCAAACTGAAAGAAAGTCATGGAGATTCATTAGATGACATTGAAGGTTTCCCAGAAGATCACGTCACCGATTATGTTCACAAGTTACCACATATTGCAGAAATGGGGTAAGACACTTTCATCGCCAAATACTGTCTGATATTCTATTCATATTACTAGAAGATGATAATAATTTTGTTTATTACAGCTCTATAGCAGAGAAAGATTTAACTTATGATTTCTTAAGTAGAGAAAGAGAGGCTCAATTAAAAAGAGAAACTGTGTCAGTTGTCACAAAAACTATTGCGGACACTACACAACTAGAAAAGGTCACTAGTATTGTAACTGAAACTGTTCAACCAGCAAAAGAGGTATCTCGAGTTATAACTGAGATTGTTGAACCAGGAATAGAGATCACTAAAGCTATTATCGAATCTATAGAACCAAAAGTAATCACAAGTGTTTTACCTGAATCTACTATATCAGAAAGTGTAGTCACTACTACTGTAGTTACTGAAACTGTGCAACCAGTAAAGGAGGTTGCTAGTGTAGTAACTACGACACAAGAAAAAGTGGTAACCTGTGTTGTGTCCGAATCCATACAACCAGAAAAAGTGGTCACAAGTACTGTAACTGAAACAGTGCAACCAGGAAAAGTTATTAGTAGTGTTGTAACTGAATCTGGGCAACCAGAAACAATAATCACTCGTGTTACATCTGAGCCTGGGCAACCAGAACGGGTTGTAACAACTATTGTGACTGAAACTGTGCAACCAGTAAAAGAAGTAAGAATTGTTGAAACAATTCAGTCAGATCATGATCATCAACCAAGAGAAATCGTATTTACAACGAGACAGACCGAGACATCATATACAACCTCAACTTCAACTTTTAAAGATGAACCAGCAATCATGTCACAAGTGACTACTATTGTTAAAGATGGCCCATCCTCAACAGTAGAAGAAATTATTGAGACGAAGAAACAAAAAACTGTTAGCTCAGGAAGCAAATTCGATGTTTCTAAAATAAGGACTGACACACTCGGGCACTTTGATGTCGGAGACATCGACGAAATAAAAAAGTTTGTACCCAAAGACTTAGATCTCATAGAAACTACGGAAATCACAAAAGAACAAGTGAAACCAGTAATTGATGACATTTTACACAAAGGCACTATTGCTGCGGCAGCCAGAAGCCCAATACTGGATAAGGACATCAAGACCATAACAAAAGAAATCGTAGAAACTGAAAAGAGATCTTACGATGCAAAGGTTCCGCATAAAGAGGAACGAAGACACTCTTGTATCAGTCCAGCTATCTCCCTCGAAAGAATCGCTGAGTCTGAAGTTGAGACTGAGGAAGAACCACCTAGGAAAATAACTAGTTTAACTACTGAGACACGCAAAGTAACAGAAATGACCACTGAAATGAAGAAATCTGATTCGGCTATGAAACAAATGGCTGATAACATAGAAATAATTATAAAACAAGCATCTGAAGATATTGACGTGTCTTCAGAAGAGCATCCAGTTGAAGATGAAACACAAGACATCGCAGGTAGAGTCTCTGTAGATTCCATAATAGAAGAAGCAGTGACCACTGTTGAAGGATATTTAGATGAAAAAGATGCAAAAGACGCAAAAGCACAGGAAATCGAAGCCAAAAAGGAAATGATATTTGAAGAAACGAAGAAGTTCGTAAAGGATAGACCGGGACTGATCAAATCATTGTCAAGAGATAGCGGAGAAATTGTAATTATGCCTAAAAAGAAACATCCGAGAACATTCTCCGTTCAAAGTTCTCCTGAAGAAATTGAAGAACAGATTTACACTGATTCTGAATCTGGTTAGTAAAGGCCCACCAATTATTACAAACAATTATTTTGATTAACGGTTTTTATTTGATGTTGTTTTCATTGCTTACAGATATGGATAAAGCAAAAGTTCTAGAAATTATAGAACCCAGTTCAGATTTAGATGGTAAAACTCCAGCGTCTAGTTTCGATGCGAGAAAAATTCGCACCGACTCGCTTGATGATGCTGATGATTTCCCAGAAAAAGAGGTAAATTATTCAATAATGTTTAATGACTTAATTGCCGAATAATAATTAATGATTCTTATTATGTATATTGTCTATCACAATAATTCATATTTAAATTTTAAACTTAATTATATAAATCCAACCATAGAATACGCACTTTTCCTATTGACAGCGATGCCGACGAATTTTTTGATGCCCAATAATTCTTTCCACTCTTTTTTATATACATGTCAAATTGTGTATTATTAATATCTTACCTTCTATGTGAATAATCGTTGAATAATATACTATTTTACCATTGTCACTCGAAAAAGGGCATTTTATTCATCGATAACAGTGAATAAAACTCTCTTTTACTCACAAGAGAATAAAAACCTTTTGAATTTGGAACAAGCACGAACTATACAAACTATGTACGTACGTATAAGTGAAACGTACTGAAAGTACCTACTGGCTGGCTAGATGGAGCTATTCCTTAGGAGCTATACAATAAAATAAAATGAAAAATATCCTGTCAACTTTAGTTAGGTTCTTTTCAATTTGTTATCGTGTTTGTTTTAATTTTGATTTTAAGTTTTAATTTTAAATTAAATTTAAATTTAAATTTTAGTTTTGTTTTTAATTTTAATTTTAATTATTTAATGTCATTGGAAAATGAGACACTGAATACCACTGACTTCGAAATAATTTTGTTCTGAAGCAGCATTATGGTAGAAAATTTGTTACCGCCAAAAATGTGATACATATAAATAACATAACATCACGCCTTGTTCCCCCGAAGTGAAGGGCAGAGGTGTACTTTTAGTTCACCTATATTTCGCCAGTTATGTTTTTAAGTCCCATGTAATAGGGGGTGAGCCTATTGCCATCCACCGGGCACAATTCCAGACTCCGGGCTGCTATTGAGAAATTCCTGTTGGAAAACCCAATAATACTTTGCCCAACCTGGGAATCGAACCCAGGACCTCATGCTCAGCAGTAAACAGCAGCTTCGGTCTTCTGACGACCCGTAACGACTGTCAAAGATCCACGAATGACAGCAGTGACCAACGGCTTAACGTGCTTTCCGAGACACGGAGAAGTCTCGGTATGTAACCTACCCCGGCAAGCGTAGTTTAACCTGTTGAATCGACCCGTGCGGCTGTTATTACTTAACCATGAGCTCCTCGCTAGCTACGGAAGATATTACATAGAAATTCATAGAAACCAGCTGTGTCGCGGCGACACGTCGCCTGCAGTTGCCGCCTGCGGTCGGCTACGGAATGGTACCTTTATTTATTTTTTACTAATAGCAATATCTCAAAAGTATATTTTTTTGGTTTCAGGCTGAATTCTTTGGCGATGATGAGAAATATATGGAAGATACACCTGAATCGTTCCAAGCAGTCAAATTTGATGACGTAGCACATGGCGACGTTGCTGGACCCAGTACAAGTGCCCACCATGATGGAGAAGATGACGACAAGTTCAGTGAAAAGTTTGTCAAGAAAACTCACTTTGTGGATAGTTTAATGCGCTCAGATTTAGTCTCAAAGTCTACCACTGAGTCTTCTGTTACCACGGTTATTTCAACTTTAACAAAATCCTCGGACGAAGATCAAAAGTCAGTGCTTGAAGATGGAACGTCTGCTGACTTCTCAAAAATAAGCGGAGCAGACTTAGTAAAAGACCCTTCTAAAACTTCAATGGAAGCAAAAGAAGATTCTAGAATGGAGGAGCAAATGGAAGACCGCGGCACCCCTGACTTCTCAAAGAAATCTATAGACCTAACCAAGGATTACTCAAAATCATCAATCGATAGTAAAGATACTTCGAGAGATTTTGCAACAAATGAGCTCTCTAAAGACTCAACCGTTGACTTAACGAAAGACTTCTCAAAGGCTTCCGTAGAAAGTGTTAAGGAAACTTCAAGATCCATTGATGAAAAGACTTTCTCAGAAGACCATTCGTCATTAGACGTATCAAAGACATTAGCATCAGATGCTTCTGAAGGTATCACAGTGAGCAAAGAATTTATTGAAGAGGAGAGATCAGTATCAAGAGTTGTGAGAGTATCAACCAGTTCTTCTCAGGAGACATCAATTTTAACAGAAAGCAAATTATTTAGCGAGCAAGATGAAAAATCATATGAAAAGACAAAACCCTCTGATAAAACGGAACAAGATTTTATTGGTGAAATGGAAGAGAAGATTGCGCAACTGCAGTCAGAATTCAGAAAGGAAGAAGAAAGTAGTAAAGATATGGCTGATAAGGAGCCTGAAGTTAAAATTGAAAAACATGTTATAACTAAAGAAGTTATTAGCGAAGATGGTACAAAACAGATAATTCAAGAAACGCATGTTACATCTGAAACAGTACAACACATCATAGTTAAAGATGTAAAGGATATTGTGGACGGTGATAAAGGCGTCATTATCCAAGAATTAAAAGACAAAGTCAAGAAATCAGGTGACCATGCTGAGGATGCAGAGCTACTTATGGAGGCGGATGATGAGGTTCCTGACATGAATGAATTAAACAGAAGGTGTTCAAACCTTTTAGAAGATATTTCACAGGGAGCTCTCATTAGAATTGATTCATCTCATGTTACTCATGGTAAGATTCATCTGTTATGTGACGTAATATTAAGTGTACATCAATAAATGTATCCTTGTTAGTGTTGATTATTCATTCCTGATGAAAAAATTTGAGTCGATTCTATTTTCTTTCATATTTGTATTCGGAACAATGAATAATCCCATTTTCCATTGGTTTTATAGATCTTGTGTCAAAATTCTCCAAAACTCCACCACCTTCCCCAGTTGATTTAACACAAAAAGAGAAATCTAAAACGGAGGATGGTACTGGCGAAAAGTTGGCCGGGCTACAACCCAAAGGTAATGTTTAATTTACATGATAATAGAGCAGAAGAAATCAAAGCAATAAGTTAAGAAAAATAACCGAAGTTGTCAAAGATCACACGAAAGAATTTAACTTGACAGGATTAAGTCTTGATAATTTCTACTTGTTAGTTATTGTAATCAATGCTGGCTGACAGTGCCTCCTATTTATGACATTATTGCATAAATTATATAACAGGTTCTGATCTTTGATAACTTTGCACTACCAGTGACGTCGTAGTGAGTATTTGCTATATTCAATTCACTAGTGACCACAGCAATCACTGAATCACTATAAACAATAGAAATAACAGCAATAACACATACCATAAACACAAAATAAATGCCCCCGAATTCTTAAACGTGACTTAACTTTATAATTTTCCACTCAACTTTAAGGTGACAGAGATAGTATGAAACATATGTAACGACGATTTAAAATTAAGTTGCGCTTAAGCCGGCCGAAACACTGCCAAAATGCAAAGACTTTGTCACTTCTATTGAACTCACTTGAGAGAACATTTAGTAGCTAGTCATTGTGCTAGAAGTAGGAGCTAACTCCACTCTTCAATTTAGGCTCCGATCCTTCGTTCCTGGACGCTAGCCGTCATTCACCACGAGCTTCTTCAGCCGGAGACAGTGTCATCAGCGAAACAGAAGCTCACCAGAGTGGTCAGTAACTTGTACTTGAAACAACATGTCTATTTACAATACCTTTTACTCTAATTGTATCTAAAAATGTTCTAATAACTTTGGCATTTTGAGATTTTTTATAATCTAAGTTATAATAAATTGTCCCTTATAAATGGATTGTGACAAAATTATTGCAAGCTTATTGCAGTAATGTAGTGGCAAAGTAGAGTCACAGCGAAACTTTACTCTTAATTTTGTAGTAAACAACCATTATAGACAGCCTTATTTGCCACACTCTTTATTTGTACGCCAATTATCGCATGTGTCGTGGTTAATTTTTACACTAAGAACTTGACTTTGTTTCTAAAGACTTGAGAACAAAGCCAGTGAACGGACAGCACTAAAGTAATAGACAGCACTAGGACTGAGCAAGATTAAATAGTTTTTAAAGCGACCCCATCGTAAATAAAAGATAAAAGAAAATTGGTTCAGTTGCAACAGTCACATAATGTATGCAAATATTCGTCAGCACAGTAAATTTTACTTTCTTTCTTGCGGAGCCCTTACGTTGCTATAGGTAAGTGGACCCACGAGCGACCGAAAAATCACTTTATTTTATTATCGCTTCTTCTGACGGACAACTTGATTTCTCGTATTTAATTCGCAAATTTTTCATCAACTATCATTCACATTTGGGTAACGTTTCGCTTTGATTCTGAATCTTTATTTATTTTTACCATTTTACTATCATAAGCTTCCATCGCTAATTTCTAAATCTTCATCACATCGACATTAATATTGTTACATAAACACGCTTTAGGTGCTTCAAGTGCATAGAGATAAATTGTCAATGTTTTTCCAAATTTTTAGCAATATGCACAATGACTTCATAATTTAACCGAATGAACAATTGGATCAAATTATTATAACCACGTCTTAAATGTCTAGCACACCGAACACACATAAGAATATTATAGTAGAAACGTAGCTTTTTTTCATTCAATTCATGTTGTAATTTTTCTTTACAGAAGTACTGATGGAAGCGTCTAAGGCACTCACTGAAGCCGCCAGGCCCAAATCTCCAACAAAACATGTAGCCGACAATTTGACATTTGTCAATGTTGACCAGCCAACCATTACCAGCGGTGCTATAGAACTTGTTGATAGAACAATAGAGAAAAGCATTGACGTTATTGATCAAATAAAAAAAGAACAACTTGCTGTTCAATTAGAAGACATGCAAAAATCAACATCAACAGACACGTTCTATAGTGCGTCTAAAGTTGAAACTTCATCTTCATCTGTCCACAAAACATTTGAAGGTGGCGAATTAAAGTTCGAATCCATTGACCCTAGAGCTGTTATGTCTGATATGGTAGCTAAGTTTGGCACCAAAGATGACTTCAGCACAATATTAACACACAAAGAAACTGAAACAAGAAAAATATCCGGCCAGGAATTTTTCTCTGAAACCAAACAAGTGTCATCTTCCGATGATGATTCGTTGGTAATTAAAACTGAAACAAAGCATGAACTACGAGGACAAGAACATGAAATGAAAGAAAAGACTGTGGTTCGTAAGGAAGGTGATCAAACTGAAACATCACAAAAGAAATTGGAAAAAGCTCATGAAGCTACAGCAAAAAGATCTGACACTGAAACTAAGACTGTCAGAAGTACGGATGATAATGAAATAGTAAAGGTAGAACGGGAGTTCTCTGAACAAGGACTTTACACTGGCAGACAGACTAAGTCTGAAGAAAAGATGACTGCCGTAAAAGATGAAACAATCAAGAAAAAACATGAAGTTAAAATATCTGAACGTGATTTGTATCATGAACAGTGGGGTAAAGAATATTTTACCGAACCTGGTGAGTTAGAAAACATCGTTGAAGATGATGATAGTAAGGCTAGAGTGGCATTTGTGGATTCCACGCTGAAGATTGTTGAAAAAGACGAAGTTGTATCCAGTGTAGAACTTTCTGAAAAAGGTAAAGTGGTAAGTTCAACAATAGAACACCACAAAGAAGAGTCAGTCATAGAAAGTAAGGAGCATGATGATCTAAGCTCTGATGCTTCTCATGCGCCAAGCTTTAAGAGTGAACCGACTGAAAAACGGGATTCCTCAGAAACAAGTCCAAAGAGCAAATCAAAATCTTTCAAAAAAGACGATGAAACCTACGAAGTAAACTTTATAAAGGAAATCAAAGTAACCACTTCCCCGGTTAAAAGTACATTTAGTAGAACAGGAAGTCAAGACACACAGTCAGAGTCAGAAGCTGCACCCGAATTACCTCATGATGATAAAACTGGAGACACGCCTAAAAAGGAAAAACCTACTAAATCACCTATAAAATTACCACTACAACAAATTCAGGATCAAGTTTGGGAGGTTTCTTTACAGAAAGCTGATTCATTTGAAATAGTTGATGAGATACCGAAACCTAGAATAACTAAGAGTATGGAGACGTCAAGTGCAACTACAAAGAGTTCAGATAGTGATACTATTTTAGAGATAAAAACCGTCGTAGAGTCAAAGACTGAAGTAGCTAAAACATCCAAAACTGACATGTCCCCGATAACATTCGAACTGTCGGATGAAACAAGTACGACCTCCAAAGATATTATGATAAAATCCGGTGAAAGTCTTGATACGGAATGTATGATTAAGTCTTTGGAGTCGCATGAAGGAGAAGTGTTACAGAAATCCATGGATTCTACTGTAAGTGCCGAAACTCTTCATGCCTCGGAATTTTCTACAGAAGCTGACTCAGCTTATCTAACAGGAACTGATCACAGAAGAGAGGAAATTAAACTAATAAAAGAAAAAAGCCTAGAAGACATTTGCAGTAGTGGATATGACACTGATCTCTCCTCTGCCGAGTTTCATGGGACGAAACTTGAGTCAGAAAGGGTGGATTTCGATTCACTGATGTCTGCTCAACCACTCACCGACTTGTCAGTTTTGGAAAAAACTATAGATGAAGTCAAACAGTCTCTTGAAGCAGCACAAGGTGAAATTATTAGTGAAAAAAGTGATGGGAGCAGCAAATACAAACAGTCTCCTTCAGAATTTCAATTCAAACTTTTAATAAGTCCTGACAGACCTGAAGTTATAACTGAAGAACAACATGACGACCATGATAAGACAATCGTATCTACAGATAAAGATGAAAAAATACTCGATAGTCAAAAACTTGACAGCTCCAGCTCACCCAAAATAAGTTCACACGATGATACTACGGCATCTGATGAAGATAAAGACACTGTTCATGTTAAAGAATCTAGTCCACCTTTAGACAGTGGTGACATTTCAATAAGGTCAGACAGTGGACCACACTCTATTATTGAAACTGATAGCGAAATAATATTATACGACAGAGATAAGTCCATAAGCAGTCTTGAAGTAAAACTTAGGGAGCAGAAACATATCAAATCAAAGTTGGGCGTTGGAGATAGGCGATCAGCATCTGAAATCGAAGGTTGGTCTAGTTCAGGGGAAAGCCACTACCACAGCTTCGAACATTCAGAGAGCAGACCACTATCTTCAGATGTTGAAGTAATGATGACTGCACAAAGCGGTACTGAATTTGAGACTGCACTGACAAGTCACGATGTTTCGTCACAATCGATGAGAACATCCAAAGATTATTTTACTGCAGGTAGTTCACTTGCTTCCCGAGACAGCATGAAGAGTTTAGATTCTGATGGTTCTAGTCACGTAGCCAGCATCGATATTTCAGATGCATCAGAAACTCTTGTACCTTCCGCTAATGAGTTAAAAGAAGAACTGATGGAAAGTAGCACTTACGTAGAACAATTCCTTCATGAAACAGAAAAAGAACAACAGAAAGTGAAAGATGTAAGTGACGAGGAAGTGTCTGCTGATGAAGACGAGGGTAAAGTTGATGATATCGAGCCTGTGGGTAAGATGAAGAGATCGCATGAAATGAGATTCCAACCTAAAGATATGATACCAGAACACTTTCCAATCGAAGGGGTTTCAGAAAGTGCTGAGGGTGATGTAGATTCTATGAAAGAAAAAGATGGTTCTGATACTACAATTTCAAGTCAATTGAAAACGGACGAGGTTTTGTCATCATCAATTTCAAAATTGGAAATGCCATCATCGCAATCGGACTTAGATGTAATTGAAATCAAAGAATTAGTAACAAAGACGACAACTCACTCGCAAGAAGCTATACCATTCTCAATAACAAAAATAGAAAAACCCCAAAGAGAATTCGTTGATATTGAAAGCGATATTATCCCTGTTGGGTCTTCAGAATACGAGGACATAGTGAGATATGGAAGTATTACTCCTGAACCTAGAAAACGTTCAAAAGCAGATATAATTATAACAAAGACAACTATTCATAATGCTGAAAGTGCACCAAGTGGACCAAGCGGAGAAACTGGACCAAATGAGGAAATATGTGAAGTTGTTGAGGAATGTCATAAAAAAATTGTGAAAGAGATTAGTGTTATTCCTTTCCCTACGACAGAAGTATCACCCAGCCAAAGACAATTTGTTGATATTGAGGCGGATATCATACCAGTTGGGTCAAAGCAGTACGAAGAAATTCTAAAATCTAAAAGTGATTCATCTGTTCCTAAAACTAAAGTTGAGAAGTCTGTAGTTAAAACTCCTGATTCTCAACTGGACAGTAAACCAACTTCAACATCTAGTCTTCAGACACATGATCATCAATCAACACCTCAGACGCCTTTGTCAGCCCCCAGTCAAAGTTCGCTCTCTACTGACAATGGCAGGGAGTATGTCTTAGACGACATGTACGACATATCAGAAACTCCTGAGCTAAGGTCGGATCTTGTTGAAACCAGCAAATCGGAACTTATGATAACGACTGAAGAAAAAACGATGCACACGTATGAAAAAGAACAAGAGTCACCTACTAGCGATGAATTTGAAATGGTTGATAAACCGAGTGAGATGGATGACTTTGTAGTCATCGAGGAAGTAGCTAAAGAAGCTCAGGAAACCGACACTGAAGGAAAAAGTGTGCAAATAACAACTCAAAAGTTTGAGAAGCGCCATGACACTGAGATTGAAGAATATTTATCTAAAACGTCTAAGAAACAAGATAGTACCAGTAGTGCTTCAGGTTCTTTATCTGATGAAGAGCTAATGGCGTATGAATTAGAACAAAAGAAACTACAGGCTCAAGAACTAGCAGAAATAGAGGCTGGAAAGCGCTGGATTCAAATGCAATTTGAAGGAGATCCACGATATGACTACGAAAGAGTACCTTTAGAAGACATCAAGGAAGAAGAGATGACAGACTTTGATGCTAGTAGAATTGGAAGTTTGACATCGCAAAAAGAGTCGATAGGAAGTTACGGTAGTTTTAGGAATTCTTATGGAAGCCTTTCTGAATCTGAAATGGCCTCACGAATAAGGTTTAGGGTCCGTGGTGACAATGATGATATTTCTATTAGTTCATTGCAAGAGTTTGAAAATCTAGAAAGGGCGTTAATGGAGCAGTATCAGCAGCATTCTTCATCTTCTGCAGAATCTCTGAATGGTTCTCTGCCAAGACGGTACATTCTTAGCAGGAGTCAAGGCGATGATATTTCTATATCAAGCTTAAAAGAATTTGAAGGTCTTGAATCTGCTTGTTTAGAAGCTTTGAAAGCAGAAATACTTGCAAAGCAAAAAGAAGCCCTTCTTATGGCCGATCCTAAAGAAGTAAGTGGTAGTTTCTTGGAACGAGAAAAACGATCGTACAGTGGCAGTTCAGAAAGCAGTCCTCCACAAAAAGGAGGAAGCCCAGGTCAAAAAAGTGGTAGTCCCTCTCAAAAAAGTGGAAGTCCGTCACAAAAAGTAGGCAGTTATGGTAGCCCAACACAAAAGATTCTGACAGAATCTGCTAGTATAAGAAAGCTGATTGACCAACAAATGGCGATAGAACAGAAACTACAACAACAACAGGTGATGCCAAAAGTGATCACAGTGAAGAAATTTGATGATAGAGGGGCATTCTTTGTACCAGAACCTGAGCCTGGACCATCCGAAAAACAAGGTGAAACATCAGGAGAAGTAACTGAAGATTGCAAGAAATCATCATCTTTTGTTTGCGCAGCAGCGCCCAGTGATGGATCTGCTGAATCCATACCAGGAGATTGCGAGGAAATGATGAAGTTATTAGATCAAGAAGAGAAAACAAAGGAAAGTCAGGCAGTAACTCGGACATTTACTGATGGGGGTGTTATAGAAGTTGTTAGAACAACAACAGTCATCCAACAGCGATTTGTAGATGGAAAGAAAGTATCAGAGACTGTGACGAGTACTGACGGCGAAGGGGCAGTGGATATACCGGCAAGACCGAGACAGCTTGAAGAAAGTGCTATGTCCTATGGCTCGGAAATGTCTTCATCTATAACATCCCAGCCTTCAGAGATGGATAGTTTAATGACAGTGCTGGAAAGGCATACAGATGGGGAAGTAGTAACTATTACGCGACAAACGATAACGATGACTGATAAACCGGAGGACCTAGAGTTCTCGAAGGAGGGGAGTCTAGTCCGTGAGCTCTCGCCCTCTTCGGGGAGGTCGGTGGCTCACAGTGTAATCTCGTTCTCCGGTAAACAATTTACAGATCCTGCTAGTGGCTCATGGAGTGGACAGGATGAGGAGTTGAGCTCGTCTGGAAGTTTTAGCAGGTTGGTCCAGTTCATATTCAATTAATGATAATAAAATGTGAGGTCTATTCAAGAACTTTTTGTGCGACGGATTTGTTTTTTGATTTTTATCATCATCTGTCCAGCTTCTTCCCAACTACATCGTTTGGGATCGGGTGTCAGTCTGACTAGATGCACCTGAGTATCAATATTTTACATTAAATACATTTGGTGTAATGAAAAACATACCTAAGGCTATTGCCGGTAATAAGCCTATTGCAATAGGAAACTTATAAAAACAACGCCGAAATGTCGGACTCCTTCATTTTCGTGTGGTTTGTGACTAACCTGGGGTCAGAGTTTAAAGCCACCCATGGGCCTCTGACTGTCTTTTTTGTCTGACTCTGCATGTTGGTGTGTATACTTACTTATTTCACTCTTTCAGAAAATACAGGCATCATGCTATATTATTTTTTTCTTGTGTTTTATAAATCAGCATTTTATTTTGATATTTTTTAAGCTAGATGCTGCTTTTATTTCATGCAGTTAATAAAAAAAAAAACCAATACCAATTACCAATTTTTTTTTCTAATACCAATGTCTTTCTCTAGGGGCGCTCGCGCAGACCTGATGCTAGGCAGCACAGATAGTCTGGAAGCAACCAGTTCCAACGCGACTCGTGCAACTTATAACTACGAAGTAGATACCCCTATGACAGGCAGTCTGACATCTGGTGGTGAGTGTGTAAATGGTTCATTTTTAAATGTTTTTTGGGACTAGTCTGGGATTTGACTTTTTCAATCAGATTTTTTTCCTGTTCAGAAGGTTTTTAAAATAAAATATTCAGAAAGATTTTTTAACCGAAAATACAACTATCCTGTAGCATTTTGGTATTTTTTTGTAAAAAAGCGGAATCAGTAATTAGCACCCTTAAATGAAGTCTTAAAAAAAAAAAAGTATTTATAGAAAGTTTAATAGGAACAATTTAGGTATAACTTGACAAAAGACACGAAGATAGCTGCAAAAGTAAAATACTGTGGCGCAGCAAAAAGAAATTGTGTAAAACGAATTTTTTAGAATTTACAAATAAAAAATCCATTCGAAATCACGTTACGTTTACTCCGCATGGTAAGCCCACAAATGAATTGAGGGGAAGTCACATATTATTAAAATGTGGACTTTTGTGAGGTTTATAATGAAAGCTTTTTGGTGACTACATACTGAGCCATTGCGAATTAATATAATTATAAAATAAAAATGTAATCCTACAAAGCGTACTCGCATACTATGAAAGAAAAAACTCGCTGAATGCATAACCTACTCTTTTTTTGAAGTCGGATAAAAAGGAAAACCAGCACTGAAATTTAGACCAGTTTTTCGTATTTATCGAGACTAAAATATCAAAGCCGCCCAAAATATTTCATTAGCCTGAATTATTGTCAAATCCAGGACTAGTACCTTATTCAATCTTATTACTATTTTATCGAAACTTATTTAACCTACTGCAAAGCTTCTTCATTGGCTTACCAACGTATTCCTTATTAATAAATGCCAAATATTTTTATTTACCCTGAGAATGATGCTATGCAATCCAATTCTCATCTAAAGCTTACGTATAATTTATTTGTATGATCTATGTATATTAACCATACCAATTTATATTTTATTAACAGCATGAGCTATCATATAATCATCTCTTTGTATTTTACAGAAAAGCTTTGCCCTCATCCCCGCTTTAATCTTGAATGAATTTATTTATTTATCTATTTAGAAAGTTTATCATTACATTAATTTTCTCAAAAATGTTTTAATAGAATCATGAAAAATTAAAAATCAAATATCGATATTTTCTGTTTACAAAAATGCCTAAAAGCATAATAGAATATTTCGCCTTCGATTTTTAATCCGATCTCTCTCAAAAAATATTTTTGAAAGAATTAAGATTTTTGCATTTTTTTTATTTATACCTACATATTGCTACCCCGCCGAGCTTGATACTAATCAGAAAGATAACAGCGGTGCCCCCTCCAGGATCAAATACCATGGTGTCATCATTGGACACCCTGGATCCCATCACTGCAGTCCAAATGGAGAGCCTAGAACATCAGTCTACTAGTGAACAATATACACATGATTATGAAGTACAGGAACCGGATTCTGATACTGAAAGATTGGTAAGTTTAAAATAAATTAAAGTAATAATACACGAGAGGAGAAGAATTGGCAGATTTGATATTAATATTATGTCTCATTATTCTGCAGTCCTACAAGAAGGACGGTCGAAGAATTGTAAGATTTAAATTATAAAGCATGAAATTCATCACCAAAGCATATATTCATATAATCCTACTACCTTCTAAGATCCTTCAGACAGACAAACAACCGTTTACACGAGAGCACGTTGACGCACGCTTTGAAGACTTGGCAAGATCAGAATACCGTTACATGGAACGCGGCATACCGTGCGTTAACGCACGTCAGATTTTGCGGTACAATATCCAAGCTATAATGAATTATTGGAGAATAAACTGTACAGTGAATGGAGTCCAATTTATCAGATGGATTGTTGACCGCACTACTGTCAATCGTACACAGCATAATCTTGAACATTTTCCTTGACCACTACTAAGTAAAAAGAAAAGAAAGAAAGAAAATACATTTATTTATTTAAGTCGTTTTCTACCACTTTCTTCTTACATCCTTAGGTCCTAGTCAAAGTGACATTATATCAGCGATAAAGATGATGGAAAAGTCAAAAATGTATGGGACTGACATAAGCTACCGAAAAACTTATGTCAATGTGTCAATGTTGAAAGTTGTAGAAATATGAAAAGCTTTTAAACCATGCCACTTGTCTAGGCCCTTTTGTTACAGCCTTGTCTTATCACTTTTAGCAGGATCTTTCCAAAACTTACCATACCTCCACGTTTATTTCCAGGAACTCGATAGCCGAACACCTCGGGCTAAGGAGCGCACCATCATGTTTGACAGCACTGACACGCTAAGCGCTGTCAGTGGTGACGGATCCGTCAAGGAAGCCGCTGTGGAAACACCAGCACCTACTTTCTATATTGGAGACACTCCTATTACAAGAGGTACAAAAAACCCTTCCCACATATTTGGCTTTAATATTTAATTTGTGTGTGGACCAAGGAGTCTTCCCGGATTTAATGAAATACAGTAAGGTGATTCCACTTTTTAAATCTGGGGACAGTAAAGATACCAACAATTATAGACCAGTATCGTGCTGCCGGTATTCAGCAAGGTGTTCGAAAAGGTAATGCTCAATCAAATGCTTAATCATTTTAACACCGGTTGGTGAACCCATATTGCTGATCGTGTAAGATATGGTTATATCTTACACGATCAGCAATATGGGTTCACCAAAGGACGTTGTACGACTGACGCCGGTGTCATGCCATAGGAATTTTTTGTGATCTGTCCAAAGCATTTGACTGCGTAAATCATGAAACCTTACTCTTGAAACTTAAGCATTACGGACTAGGTAAACTTGCGCTTGGTTTGGTAAAATCTTATTTAAATGATAGACAACAGCAAGTACAAGTTAATGGAATCAATTCATTCGGTTTAAAAGTAAAAATGGGTGTTCCACAAGGCTCGATATTGGGTCCTTTCCTCTTTTTAGTATATATTAATGATCTACCCCATTTATTAAAAAACCAACCACAAATGGTGTTATTTGCTGACGATACTTCTCAAATTTTTAAGATAAATAGACGTGCATCAAATCTTGACGACATAAATAACGCCCTACTACAAGTCCAAAATTGGTTCACTGCTAATAATTTAGTATTAAATGGGAAAAAAACTAAATGCATAAGATTTGCTTTACCGAATGTTAAAAGTAGTGATTGTGACATAGTATTGAATAGGGAGAAATTGAATTCGTCGATAAAACTGTTTTCTTGGGGATTACGCTCGACTCAAGGCTGCAATGGGGTCCTCATTTAACATCTCTTGCTGGACGCCTAAGTTCAGCAGCATATGCTGTGAGAAAAATCCGTCAATTTACTGACGTAGATACCGCGAGGGTAGTCTATTTCAGTTACTTTCATAGTATCATGTCTTACGGTATTCTACTATGGGGACGGGCTGCAGATATCGAGTCTATTTTTATTCTGCAGAAAAGAGCCATCAGAGCAATATATGGTCTCCGCAGACGCGATTCTCTAAGGGAACTGTTTAAAGATATTAACATCATGACGGTACCTTGTCAATATATCTATGAAAACATCATGTACGTTAGGAAAAATCTAAGTCTTTTCAGTAAAAGAGGTGATAGACACAATTATAGCACTAGAAATAGGGAACAATTAGTTCAACCGGGTTTCAGACTGGCTAAAGTAGACTCAACCTTCATGGGGTACTGTTTAAAATGTTACAATAAAATACCTCCCCACATACTCCAATTGAATGAAAGGAATTTTAAATCTTGTATAAAACGCACACTATGCTGCCAAGCATATTATAAGTTGGGGGATTACATCGTTGACAAAAATGCTTGGCTCAACGCTGGTCCAGCTCCACAAGGCGCATCAAACTAATAGATTGGCATTCGAAAATATTGTTGGAGCTGCTAAAGATTGTAGGACTATCTTTAGATTGTATAAATTCAATTTCATAGTATTATATAATTGCATAGCACATGTGTGAGCACTATGTACCTACTTTAAAGCTACCATTTACTGGGTACCTACGTCTTTCATTGACCTAAATGTGCCCTTGCGGCTGAGAGTATGTCATGCTCACTCAAATGTCTCGCTGGTGGTGGCGTGTGTGTTGGATCATAAAGTTCCCTTCAAAATGGTTGAGCTAAATGGTGCTGATCCATGCGTCATGTTCGTGAACGGGCGCCGTCAGTGGGGACTGGTCATCTCTTAGCTGCCAAGGCTTATTTTGAATTTATTTTAATTTTTGAATTGTTTTTTTCTTTATTACGGACGCTTTTAACGTGCACGTCTCTCTACATTGTTCTCACATGTATAATTACAACATGAATGATGTTACCAATATTTTGTAACAATATTCTGATTTAAAAGAGTGTCCGTGGAGTTTCTTGCCCGTTCTTCTCCATAGGAACCTACTTCGCGTTGGAATGAGCAACTAGCTTCATATTTCTGACTGACCGACCCCTTGATAATTCAAAAGTGCCTGTAATTGGTTTATTTGAAATAAATGCTTTGAGTTTGAGTTTGAGTTTGAGCTTCCAGACATGGCCCTGCATTATTAGACTCATATAATATCTTAATAATGTTTGGAGTTTAAAAGCAACCATGAAAACAAATGCTGAGGGCATTTTTTCTCAAAGATTAATCAACCAGAAAATCCTGTGTCTTAGAATATCTACTTACATAAACAAATAAACAAATAAATAATCATTTATTTATAGAGTTTCCAAAATTTTTGCGCAACATTTTGTTGTCTGGGCCAACAAACGTCTCAGGCCGTTTGTCCACCGCACCAAACCGAATGGGATGTCAACGAGAATGAGATGAAGACGCCAAAGTAGTGACAGTACATTTACTATGGCCATGTATTCTCGTTTCCCTTTGTCGTCCCGTTCACGATGCGGTGGACAAACAGTGTAAGTCTACTACCTGAATACGGTTTACCGCGGTTGTCACATTTGACATCCGCGGGGACACAACTTTTCTTGTAATAGCTTCTCTAATTTATGTTGACAACGAAGATAGTGACTTTAGAACTAGTTATAAATAAATCGATTAACCTTTTGTTAATAAAAAAAAGAGAAAAATAATGCAAAAGAAAACAGAAGAAAGAAGAAGAGTTAGAGAGTCATTAAGACTCTTTTCTAACGCTTAAATAATGATGTGCCATTCCAATAGAACCTTAATGTAACATCATATTATTGAACTAGCTGATGTACTTGTTCCATAATTAATAAAATATCTTGTAAGTTGGTTTGTAGATAGCTGTGTAGGCAGAAAGTACATAATACTTTCTGTCTACAACTATCAAGATATTTCACACCAAATAGACCTAATATTAACGAGCATCGAGTTCTACAGGACGTTAAAGCCTTAACGAGTATAATTTTACTTGTATTTAGTAAAACCAATAAATTATTGTCCTACTTTGTTCTGCCCATAGACTTCTATATCTGTTTTTCTGCTCCCTTCACTGCCCAATCCGTCATGGCTTTTCTTAATGTTTTTAGGAGACCGACGAGAAGATGACGACGGTCAACCAGCGCTCTCCGGAAGCGCTCCAGCATCACTACCACCCACTCAACCCTCACCACCTGTACCTGCTCAAAGAAGGTAATACACTATGGTCTATGAGTGTAAGGTACTTCTATCATAACTAATATAATATCGAATAGTAAATAATTAATTGTGTATATAGAAAAGTCTCTATTAATTGCCTCTGCATTATTATTTAAAATCTATTTATCTCCATCTATTTTATTTTGCAAGCAATTGATTTCATCATAATATGCTATTAATTTCAAAGCATTCATCTTCTTCTTTATCATAATATATGTTTTTATCAGCTTTTTTCATTTATTTTGTCAATTTGTGCTTCACTATTTATGATAAAATATAATTGTTATTATGAATTAAAGTTTTCAAAATTGCAACTACTAAATATAAAAATATTATCATTGCAGCTGCTATTGTTTAAGTCACTCTCAAGATAATCTCAACAAATAGGTACACTCCTTTATCCTTTACTATTGCTGTATTGCTTCTTATTTTTATTTGCTTTATCACTATTTTTACCATCACCTTTATAACCATAGCATCATGGTTTATTTTGCTTTATTCTGTAATTCATTTACTATAAAGTGTGTCATTGTTGTATTATTAGATATATGGCATGTAGTGAAGGGTGTATTTTTGACATGAAATGTTGAAGATTTTAGTATTAAACACACTAAAAAACACATGTTACTAGATAATCGATCACTGTTTGAATGACGTCGAAATGTATAGAAGCTCGCCGTTTGTTTTATCATTGGCTAAAACCTCTAAATTATTATTAAATTAGAAACAAATCACACTGAACACAAATTCATAATCGTTTAATATATAATAGTATTTATGTAGATTAACTCAATGTCTACTAGCATCTTCTTCATTTCATCAAAAGGCATATGTTTTACCACAAATAAATAATGTATATTTATTCTTTTCAGATCATTATCAATGCTCGCGAAATCTCCTCCATCCAGTCTTGAAGATCCTAAAAAGTAAACGTAATCTCGATTAGGCTGACACTTAACTGTGTCCAGATTTTCACGCATTATACTCACATTTACTTTAAAGTTCCTAGCCTTTTTTAAGCTCTTATTCTTCTTGCTTAGGCAATGACGCACTGATTGCTCCTAATTTAACAGAATTTAGACTCCATTTATTAGTTTTTCTAAATGCAGTTTCTTTTGAGACTTTGCTGATTTAATCAAATTATCTTTAGATAACAATGATATTGAGCCAACTATGATAAAACAGCCTGATAGACTTTTACTCTTATTCAAATATGAAAAAACACTGACTGAGACTAGAAAAAATAATTGAGACAGTATAATGATCAATCATTATAAAACATTTAATGAGCTGAAAGCTCAAATGACCCCATAATAAAAGAAAAATGAAAAGTACGTAGATAAAGAAGAAGTCAAAATAAGAATTGACAAACTATTTCCACTACTCGGAATTAACTAAACAGTTTGATGTATTTTAATTAAAAACTAAATAATACTCATTCTTCTCTCAAGGTAGACAAACCTATGACTCTGTATAAAGCGTCTAATGTGATATCTCCTACTAAACTGACACTTGTAGCACTCGCAATTAAGTCCAATCTTAATAGTCGACTTCTCGAAACGAAAGAACTTCGGTATATATGGCAAGAGTTAGTCCAAACATTGGCCACATATACCGTACAATTTTGGATAATATTTTGGTACTCAACTTTTGTACTGAACCGTCGGTAACGACACGGTCCATCTTACTTGACCTGTAACCCATAGCTTAGCTTTAGACATCTATATGCTTACTCATGGTGTTAAAAGTGTAGAACTATTAACTATTTTATAAGTAAACTAAGTAGGTATCTGAAATGGATTTTGATAACGCATTGGTAACATTGGAAATTCCGTTCACGTGAAAATAGGCAAACTATAGGATCTCCATATTCGATTCTTGCACAATTTCTTACGTAAGTAGATAGATAGGGATACAATGTAGGATAAGTATTGCTATTTCTGCGGCCAACTGGATTTTGTTAGCTAGAATGGCTGAAATGCGATGGAATGGAATCGGAATGATATTGGGAATGTTTTGTCCTTTTCGTATTTTCATATTTACCTTGTCGTAGTGGATACTACAATGCGTTAATTTTTTTATTTCTCGATAATCTTATGTAGCGATAATCATTTATTCTGCCTTCGTTTAATAATTCAAAGATTCATCAGTCTAGTCATTAGTTGCTTTACGTTTATTCTAGTCATATTATTACATTGTTTTAGTCTTTATTTATTTATAGATATTATTTTAGGAATCTCTTTTATGTATAGTATTGTTATTTCCATATTATTTATTAGATTAAGATTTATACTGTATGTAGTTAAGATTTGTATATCGATTAATATGAAAACATATTGGTAATCAAATGTAGTATAGAGTCATAATCGCTTGTCGTAAATGTATGAAGACCATCATACTTTTCAAATGTGTTTTCATATTAAGAATGTCTGTATATTTCAGTTGGTCGTAGACGATATTACTTCAAAGTTAGAGAAATTTAACGGGGCTTGCTCACTTCCAAAAAAATATTATTATCAACTACGTAAGAATTATGATTTATTAATGTGATGGTAATGTTAGGTTTTGGATCTAAAGTAACATGTTTTGTATGAAGTTTAGCGACAGAATGGCGTATTTTAACGACGATACGACACTGTATTACTAAATACTACATTATAAATACTGTGTCGTATAACTGTAAATCAACTGTCGTAAAGTTAACCAATTGTCGTATGGTTGAAAGGTAAAAAGAAGTCCTAATTGATAGAATAATTAATCTAGATCTATCGTCGATAGACATGTTATGGGATGAGACTGAGAAGAAAAAATGTGTTAGAAACGACATGCTTAGCTACTTACACCGCGATGCTGATTTGAAGCAATTGTTTTTCATATCAGCTCTCGAAGTCCCCTTTATGATTAGTCGTAAGGGTTCGCTTAATGTAACTATTTATACATAATAGTTAATTTTTTTTTAAGTCTGTGTGCTTAAGATGTCGATGTTAAGGATTTTAAGCTAGTGTCTCAACAGTTGCTATGCTATAATATTAAGTTTCAAAAAAAAGAAATTAAGTTGCAATGTTCAATTGTTTCACGTTGTATTTGTAATATTGCTGAATATTCTATCGATTAAATAATTATTGAATATTAAATAAAAACGCTATGTCTCATATTTATATTTTGTGTTTTATTTCTATTAAAAACACCAATTTAAATCGAATTACCTATTTAAATAAAACAACCATATTTTCAAATAACTACAGTTTATTAACAAAAATATAAAAACCTTAACGAAAAGATACAAAACTTTAACTATAGTGTGATATGAGTATTCACATTATTTTATAACAATAACCCATTCTGAATGATCACCATGCCTTCTTTGTAATACTTATTAAAATAATATTCCTAGGTAATTATTTATTTCTATGTAAACTCCTTCATGTCTATAAACTTAATTTTAAAACATATAGACGGTTTCCCTATTATTAAATGTCATGTTTGTAGAAAGTAGTATCTGAATATTTTAAATATACTACACAGACTTCACCAAAAAAGCATGGCGTATTTTTCTACAAAGAAATACAATGTCAAATTGGCACTTTCGGCTGCACAATTTTTTGTAACAAGTGAAAATTCTTCAAATAAGAAATCGTTCTTTTTAATAAAAAAAATACCCTAACTACAAAATATTACATGATTTCTCATTCAAATTATTTTCACATTTCTTGTTATCTTAAAATCTAAAAATGCTTACATTTACTATGGCATTTTTAATAATAATTTCATTTTGATTGTTCCGTTGGATACAGATGAAATATAACAAATCTAGAAATTGAAACATAAGCATTCAACATTTAAATAGAATAAATAAGTTAAATAAATTAGATTAAGTCTTTACTTTGGTGGTAAAAATAAACGGCTCATAAAAATACCCTTTTTTCAAAAAAATAATAGTATTTTCTAACTGAAAAAAAATTGCTCGAGTTAGTTTTGCTTCAAACAAAAAGTTATGTTTTTATTTTTTTCAGTCTTTTCAAGGTTCCATAAATTTTTTCTTGTAATTTGTGATCAATAATATAAGAGTTAAAAGGGTTTAGTAAAAAAAGGTCGACTAATTAATGCGATTAGCAAAAGTAATACTCGTTTATAAATAATATGACTGGATTTGGGTGTTCACAGAGAGTCGAATTCTGACACGTCACTTGTCTGAAAACAATGAAAAATCATGATTATACACTTAAAATTTTGAAATCTGTCTTAAAAACAAAAAATAAAAAAAATACTACGGATATGATACAATTTTCCAAGTTGATCATTATCAACTTGAAAAATTGTATCATATCCGTATTTATTTATTTTCCAGATAAGATAGTATATTATCGAGATGATAATGGCGAAGCCATTTTGAAGATCGCGATAGTATACTTCTTCGCCACTAAATCTTTACCGTTCAATAAATTTTTAAATACTAAGTGCAAGGATACTAAAACTACAAAGCAGAAGAAAGAACATATTGATGTTCTTCTGATAGAGATATGAGATAGTGCTGGATACCTACAAGGTCTGGTTTGTAGAGGTGCACGTGCGGCAGGAGGAAGGTGGAGCCCAGGTCTCGTTCAGCCATCGTGTGCTCCTGAGGAGTTGGTGCAAAGGTTATACAGTGCTGAGGAAGATGGTGGAGTTCTGCGTGTATGAAATATTTGAGCTGGATTGTAGAACGATGATCTAATTTGTTTTATTATATACAGGACTAAAACCCGCTCCGGGTTCGCATGGGTGCAATGTACTTACTGATGTGGTGATATGTCGAAATGTCGAGATATCTGTTTTGTGATTTAATATCCTAATCTAAAATATGAATTTATTATACTATACATATGTAAACCTTGCGGAATAAATGCTTTCAATGATGGTGAAAACCGCATCAAAATTAATTGTGTAGTTTAGAAGATATAAGCGGTTACATAGATAAACACGAAAAGCGTTTTTAATTTGCAATATGAATAGCACCACACCGGGTAGAGCCATTGATCAATCAGGACAAAAGAGGACCCTAATACCCATCGATTTAACCCCCATGTATGTTATTCCGTAATATTTTTTGGTACAAAAGTTACTTTTACATAGGTACTTAAGTCATGGTAAACCCTGTATTATGCCCGGAACAACAGTATAGTTGTTGCCAAAATCATCAAAAGTTCAAAGAATCTATTTGCAAGCTAATGCTGTTACAGCCTTACACGTTACCGTTGATAAAGTTAACGTAAATAAAAAAAATAAAGTACAAAATACATCTAAAACTACTGGGAAAGGTGATATAGATGGTCTACTTCTATTTTAACAGGAAGCTGTAATTTAAGTAGTTAATGTACCTGATGTGTGAGACGTGTGGATGAGGCCGCTCTTCCAGTGCTGGCTGGTAAAGTTCCACCTACTGATCTAGCCTCTGATAAGGTCCTGCAACAGAGTAATAGATCATAGTGGTCTAACACAAGAAAAAAAGAGAATCACACAAGATAATGACATACTAACAAGAACATAACTCTATTTGTAAATGAAGGTGAACCAACAATGATATGAAATGCAATACTTTGTAAACTACAAACCAAAAACTTTAATATGTGCTGGTACTGGGCTCACGCTTTAGTACATTAGTTTCTTGACAACCTTTGCCACAAAGTTCGCAGAACAAATAATGAAACCATAACTTACAATTCTCCAAGTCTTCTTTCAGCATCCGTCCATTCTGACAAATCTTCTTGACTGAAATATTAAAAGTCATATCATTTACCGTTAGGGCATTATTTCATCACAAAAACAGAGATTAAGGAAGTTCCAATGACTCGATCAAAACATGACCACCACTACCAAGTTAAGAGGCAATCAAACAGAACCTGTAAGACTTCCTTAGCGTATCGAATCGTGCCAGCTCAGCCTCCAAATCTCCTTTGGTGATAGAAGACATATCATCTCGGTCGTCTTTCATTGCCGACTCGTCAGGTCTGATTGTGGTTGAGACCTTGAAACCTGCTGATACCAACGCTCCTGGAATTAAAAATATAGGTCATAATTAAAATTTGCATAAAATGAGTTGCTGTATTTTTATTTTAACTCAGTTTAATTTTCGAAAGGATTGGCAAAGGCTTACCTGCATGGACACAATTTACTGACATTTACTTTTTTCTTATATCTAGGGGACAAATAGTTGTTTTTATAAAATACCTTGTTTATTATGTCTGTCTTTATTGGCACTGTATGAAGATTCCAAGCTGTGTTTTCTCCTCATCTGAAATAAATAAATAGTTCGTCTTACATAGTTTGTTACTCAGTTATTCTAATGTCAAGATTCTCGAACAACAAGATAATACTTATTGATTGTTCGTTTCATTTGTGTACTTGCCTCATCATTGGTACTTGTAGCTCCTGACTCCAAGTAACTGATTAGCTTTGCTTCACTACTTAACTCCAAACTCCTCTTTCTGGCAATATTTTCACGACTAGAAAGAAAATACGAGTATATTAGAGTAATTGCTTAAACAGCATCCACAGATGACCGGGGTTAGTGTCGGTTCCTAGTCGCTGGCACTAGAGGCCAGACAAAGCGACTATCGTCGCGTTTTCAAATTCAATGTCAAACCTATTCAGAATACATGTTTGAATGTAACTAAGATGGATGGAGAGGGAGAGGAAGAACAAAGAAAAGATGGATGGTTTGTGTGAAGAATGATATGAAGGAGAATTAAGGAAGTGAATGATAGCGTGACGGTTGACAATGGAAAAAGTAAACGTGTTCGCCAACCCCACGTAACATGAAACAAGGGGTGAAGATAATGATGATATTGTTTGAATGTAACTAAGATATCAGACACCGCTCAATTTACTCCAGCCAGACACTAATTCCTAGATCTTCTTTAAACGATCTTTCGAAACATACCTGTCTCCATGATGAGGATGCAGCCTGGCTCTGGGGATCATGACAGCAGGCGCGGGGGGCGGGGGAGGGTCGTGTGCCGGTGGTTCTGACATGACGCACTTCTTGCCGCTGGATGAAACTCTCTGGAAGGTAAAATAAGATTGTTAAGATTTGGGTGGGAAATTATTTGTTAATATCTGTTGCTAGATCAAGCTTTTCGTTTGAATTTTTATGCAATCAGAAGAGTCGGTATGTAATCGAACCATATAGCATGCATGTGTTGCAACATAATAGCTAGTAATCAGCCTATTCATACCTATACGTTAAACAGGGTGGCAGGGACATAGACGATCAAAACTGATACCATTGATTCAGTAAACGATTATGGATTGAAATTTTTGTCGGTTATTAACGCATTGAAGGACACTGAACGAGACACAGTAGAAGTTTTATTGTTATGACGTCTGTGGGCGTTTACTGTCCCTAAGTGTTAAAAAAAAAATTGCTGTTCCATACGTTTAGACACTTTTGTACCAATAGGTATTATTTTTATATGTAATCGAAAGATTTTTTTTTTTGATAACTGATGCATAGTTTCTACGCTAGGCCCCTTAGCGTAGAAACATTCGTCGTTAGAAACATGTGGCGAATTCATTGTTACAGTTTTCAAGTCAAGTTTCCACCAAATGTTTAGTGTCTTCGATAGTTCTGTCTATTTGGGAGTCATGCAATGATCACCTATCTCAGTGGCAATTATGCAATTCTCTTTTATCATTGAAGCAGTATATGTGGGCATAGGTCACCAGTAGATGATTGTAATCCAATTTGGTGATAGTAATGATATTATTCCCCTCTTCAGACAAGAGGATAATGAGATACAATCTACGTCATAAAAGGTCGCTGTTGCTAATAACCTAGTCAATTTGATTATTGGGATAGATTTTAAACAAATAAGTAAACCAGTTAGCGCTCACCTTAGCCGGTATGTAAGGCAGTGATGCGTTTTGTATACTAGAGTTGTCTCCTGATTCACCTCGCTCACTGATGAGTGCTCTGCGGTCTTGTCTCTGCTTTGGCATTGCACCCTGAAAATGATGATAATTAATTTTGGATCGATTTTTAAATTTTTCCGTGCAAAGCTACACTAATATATCTACACAAATATTTTAACGAGAAAAGTTTTAATTTTTTTTACTTTCATTTGTAATTAATATACTCAAAAACTACTGGACCTATAAATAAAAAACATTCACCAGTAAAATGCTATATTACCACTGAATAATAAATAACTAAGCGAAGCCGCTGGCGGAAGCTAGTGATTAATAATTTGCTTTATTATAATTGCGTTAAATTAATAATACTTACCAACAATACTTTACGTAAGCAACTAAAGAAATCATGTAACTATTGAAAATTGTGAAATTGACAGTTAGGATTCCATAAACGTGATCGTGACGTTATTATGAAGTCTGTTTTATTTATCTCAAGAAACGCCTTACCTGATGTAAGCTAGGCATGCTCTGTATGCACGCGACAATAGACCGCTGTGGGCGTGGCGCCTTGCGCGCGCGCCGCGAACATGCAAGTACTGCACACACTGCTAGCACCACTGTTAGCAGAGCACCGCATACCACCAGGGAGATGAGGACCACTGCAAATATAAGGATAAAGGTTTAGTAAAACATTATACAGGGTGTCCAGTAAATAGCACGACATACTGCTGGGGGTGATAGCTAGGGTCACTACCTATCAATACAACACAATATATGTTCAGCAAAATCTTACGAATTTACAGTTTTATAAAATTTTCCGAAATACCGAAAAATCTCTACCTTGAAACAGATTTTTAAGCATCTCGTAATGCAAAAATCCTTTTCTAGTACTTTTTTTTACATCAAATTATTCGTGAATAGTTACTTTACTCATTACTCAAAAAAGTTCTAGAAAAGGATTTTTTAATTACGAGATGCTTAAAAATCTTCTTGTAGGTTTATATGAAATAAAATATTTTGAATTTGAATTTGAATTCCTCAGAAAGATCACCTTTTTTAAATAAACAGTAACTGTCATAGCGGCCTTATATATTTGACCTAATTGAAAAAGAATGAGTGATATTTTAGGGAATAAAGAGTTTAAAGGTTACTGTTAAATTATTACACATAAACTAATTACGGCCGAACATGAGCGTAAGTTTAATACAAGTTACTGCGTGCCTTCCTTACATCCTGTTTGTTTTCTTGCTTTTTGAGTTACATTTTTGTTATAATGTATGTGTGTGTGACAACCTTTTTTTTTAGCTTTTGCAATATGAGCATAGGTATGCCTTCATTAGAAATGCTTTGGTTGCAGTTTTATAGAAATACAGGATTTTATGGTTTTTCTGTTTGAGTTAGTCTAGATTTCTATTAGAGTTTGTAAATAGTTCATACTTCTTGTAATGTTGCGTTCTATATTTCATAAACTATCGTAGCGTTACGTAATGTTATGTATGTCGTGCTATTTACTGGACACCCTGTATACCTAAATGTATGGCATGTACAGGCAACAGTGTTTTTCTTGTGAGGGCTGAATTCTAGAACACTGTTTTTCAGACGAAAAATATAAGCCGTGCTGCAGTCACCCCATTTGATCAAAAATTATTTCAAATTTCAACAATACTCTGTTGACTTAAGTCCATTTAGGAGCCACTTTTATGAATGACAAGCAGCGCCCCGCGGTTTCAGCCGCATAAGTCTCGATCCCGTGGGAATGTCGGAATAAAAACTATTTCATGTGTTAATCCAGGTTATAAACTATCTGTGTGCCAAATTCTATTTAAATCCATTCAGTAGTTTTTGCGTGAAAGAGTAACAAACATCCATCCATCCATCCATCCTCACAAACTTTCGCGTTTGTAATATTATAAGGAGGATTAAAAGCTGGTGCTAGTTTTGTGCGGCATTGAAAAGAAAAGTAGTTCCATTGTATCCTGCATATAAACGTGATTAAGCTAAATCTAAAACTCTCTCTCTCTTGAGGAAGCTGGGCTCCGCAAAGCCTCTGTGCGCCCCGCGAAAATACTGGTTCATTGTTTTCGCCAGACCAGTATTTTCGCGGAACCCTCACATGGGCTTTATATGCAGGATACAATGAAACTACAACTAGGCGCCCAAGCGCCAAAGCTGGGCTAAAAAGCTGGGCTCCAAAGCCCAGCGGCTCCGCGGGGCACACTTTGAGTAACACTGCCCTAGAGTAACAAATAAAACACAAATTATCAACTCACCCTTCAGATTGATCTGGCAAGAGCTACCAGCGTACCACTGGAAGCACTCACACAGCACCCTGCGGTCATCGCGCGAGTAGCATGCACCGTGATAGTTGCATCTCTCGCATCCAACCGGCTCAGCTGAAAGGTGCACAAAAATACGTTAGGATTCCTCACATAACACAATGACGGGACGTGATTTATAACGCGAAAATGTATGGAAATATATAATGACGCTGTGGCGGCATCTACAACGCTACATGCGAACTACGCATCAAAGGCCTGATGTCACGGCAGGGATTACCGCGTGATGAGTATATAGACGACCTTCGGACATCAATCGTCGGGCAGTTACCCGCCAGACACGACATCTGGTTGGAGGAACCTTCCTTTTCTATACAGTATGAGTGGATTTTACACCTTGTTCCTCATGCCTCTAAAACTCCTTTTAATTCCCGTCCACGATTACGTTATAAAGTGCACGTATTTCCATACATTTTAGGGAGGTGGACGTGCACAATAATATCGCAAAGTTAGAAATTTAAAAGCGCGGTTTAAATTGACTTATGGACTAATATAGCAACAATGCTTACCAGAACATATCCTGCCAGGATACAACGCGTTGACGCTGAGGTCTGCGAAACCCTCGAGACAGCTACAAGTGTAGGTACCACGCAGATTGAAACATTGCGCATGTTCTGAACAATCGTGGAACGAACCGCTTACGCACTCGTCGAAATCTGAAAAACATTGTAAAGATGATTAGAAATTTATTATTGTTTTTCTTTGTTAATTTTTACTCGTAAAGCCTGTGCAGATTGGCGAAACGCTGAGACGCGACGCGACTCTAACATAACAATTTCTAAGAAAACTTCACGGTAGAACAACTACCGGTGTCGCGCCACGCCAGTGCGCACGAGGCTTTATAGCGATTTATTTAGAGTTAACTTTGAAAGTTACATTTCAAAGATTACATTTTTTGTACAGTGTAAACAAAAGATCCCGTTAACAAGAACATGAATCACACGATCCATAGTGCGAGTTAGGTTTATGTTTAAAATTCACACTAGGGATTACAGTATTGTAGATGTCAAATTGAAAGTTTTCAGACTTATTTTAACTCAAATTATGTTCAATTGGTCATTGAAAATGATTATATTTTTTATGCCACTTACCGCTAACGTCGAGTCTCTCCATGAGTTCACTAGCAGCATGTACTTCAGTTCCTCCTAGACTATAGTTGTTGTTCCTCAGGTACTTCTCAATAACTTCCTTGAGTCGACTCTCATGCGCATTGTCTGAGAGCTGAAATGTTGGAAGAAGGTTTTGAGAGCAGTGATGTTTTTGGCATCTACTTTTCACCTTCATTCCTAAGCATTTTTTTTATACAAAATTCCTTCAAATTCGAGCATTGTATTTTTGAGTCTCTGAATACAAAGTCAGGGAAATTAAATACAAAATTGAATACATCTTAAATTTTCCGTATATTCAAATTACAACTCATTCTTTGACATTTGTATGAAATAACTATAATGCGGCAAATTGACGTAGGATGTAATTTAAATAATGTTATTCCCTGTCTGTATATCTAGGGTTTTTTTTTACTTTTATATATTCATAAGTATTTTTAAGCCAAAGCTTTAAAGCTCCTATTACACGAGCAGGAGCGACGTGAACGGAACGCCGAACGGAGGTCAAAAATCGACCAACACACGAACACACCACTCCAAATGGGCGCGCTATTGCACTCCATTTCTCGGTCACCTACGCCGACGGCTGCGTACTGCCAACTGAGCGTAAAATGGATTGTTGTATCCGCCACAGACGAGCGCGCGCGGCGTGGAGTAGGCGCACTCCGCGTACGCATCTCACACACACGATGAGTTGGATTGTGAGGTGTGGATCATCGGATTTTGGATATTTTTTACCACTCCACCCCATCCACGTGAGATGTCTCGCACAGAGAAGCTTTTTGGAGTGTTGCCGTGGAATGTTATGGAGTTGAGTGCTCCTGTAATCGGAGCTTTATGACCACTCGGTTAATTACCGGACCCAGAGCTTGGAAGAGACCTATGTCCAGCAATAGATTGCGATAGGCTGAGTTTATTGAAGCTTACTCCTTTTTACTAAAAGCTATCCAAAATAAATGACACACAACAGCTACGCGTATTAATTTACGAACAGCCGAAAGCTATAAATATTCTGTTTGTCTTACTTTACCCCATCATTTCTCGAAGGCATAAAAACATCACATAAATCTTCATAAAAAAAAATCTTGCCTCATCTTTTGATACCGTTACCTGCACATAGAAGTCATTCATGACACCCTGATACAAGTCTCCTCCTGGACTCTTCAGCTCGACGGGATGGAAACCAGTGATGTGAACTCCATGATACACATCCCTCAGGTCTGACTGCATGATCATCCTATTGATGCCCTCATGGGTAGCCACTGCTAGAGCATGGTACTCTTTGCTTGAATTGTCGGATAGGTGATCTTGGAATTCAAGGCGTTCATTTCCTTGGGATCCGAGGGCTAACTTTACTGAATAGGTGTAGGTAGCTAGAAAAATAGTTAGAATATTGTTATTAATTAATGCATTATCATGTATTATATCAGGAATTATATCGTTGCATTGTATAACAAATTATGGTCAAGCCATTTTGATCCTTTCTGTATTGAATAACGAAAGGATATGTAAAATTGAAAATTCGCTGGGAACAATAAATGGCGCAACAAACTCCCCAGCAGCACAGCTGTCTGTACAGTTGGACAAACTTGATTCTATACAATATGTACCTACTCTTACATATTCGATCGAACATTTTGTATTTTTCTTACCTATATATATATAGGTACAAAAAATACAATACGGTCTATAGATGACATTCTAATCTGTTGGTAATTCAGTCACCTGTTGCATCAATACTATATCCTAAATGTACAACAATATTCAGTTTTACATCAACAAATTAATTTTAAATAATCCTTCGAATCTTCTACTAATAACTTACGTTTACATGGCCTATCAGGGAACATTCGCGCGAACCCAGGTCTGCATATACATTTCATGAGTCCATCGATTCTCTGGCAGCGTTCATTTCTGGACGCTTTGCAGTCTGGCTGGCATTCCTTACTATATGCTACACCTGCAAAGTTCAAAAGAAAAATTAACATCTTGCCTTAGAATGTAAGGTACCAAGTAAAAAAGTTTTTAAGTATGGTCTTGGTAAAGAGAGAGATAAAGATAAAGAGATCATTTATTTGTTCAAAACATGAGTATACACACACATGGTATGCAAGATGTCACAATTAAATTATGTTACAGTCATGTTTTGCCTTAACGGCGTACAAATAGGTATAAGTAGGTAGGTTATTAAATTGAATCAAATAATTATAAATTTATCCATTATTCCAATAATTAACAATTGCAAATTAGAATTTATAAATTAAAATGTAATATAGAATAGTCAATAGTTAACAACTCATCATATAAAATAAAAAAATTGTCAATTGAATGTCAAAGTAATTAGGAATGTACAATTACAAAAAAAAAAAAAAAAAAATCCTTCATAAATTCGTCAGTGCTGTAGTATGCTTCCTTTAAAACAAGGTTTTTTAATCTACTTCTTAATTTTTCCGTTGTGTATTCCCTCCAATATTTTGGCAACGTATTATAAAGAATTGGCGCCATACAGAATATACTCTTTCGCAGTAGAGCTGTCCCGGATCTAGGAATGCAGAGTTTACTATTATCGCGTCTATTTCGAATAACTTTATCTGATATTAAGGGGAATAGATTTGGGTTCGATTTGACAAACATTATAGTCTCTAAAATGTACATGGATGGAAGGGTTAAAATTTTATATTTTTTGAAAAATGGTTTGCAGCTCTCAGTTACATGAAGTCCAAACATAGTTCTAAGGCACCTCTTTTGGGTTTTAAAAATTACATTCTTATTTGTTGAATTGCCCCAAAAGATTACTCCGTATCTCAAGTTAGAGGACACTAAGCCATGATAAGCAGTTAGCAGCGCTTCAACATTAGGGGCTAATTTGTACAGTGCATATGTGGATTTACTAATTTTTTTGCTTAATGCTTCCGTATGTGCTTTCCAGTCTAATTTACTGTCTATAGTTACTCCAAGAAATTTGGTTGTGTCAAGTTTTTCTATGTTATTATCACAATAGTGTACATTAACATTTGGAATGGTTGATCTTAAGGCAAAATGCATAATATTCGTTTTTTCGAGATTTATCTTAAGATTGTTGTTCTTTAGCCATTTTATCATTGTTTCTATAGAATTGTTAATGTCAGCTTCGTATGTGTCTCTATTTTTACAGGCAATTGTAATGGTACTGTCATCGGCAAAAAGTGTCATTGGGTGGTCAATACTTTTGGGTAGGTCATTAATATACAGTATAAAAAATAGTGGTCCTAAGACTGCCTTGCGGTATGCGGTGCGGTACCTTGCGGTACGCCAAATTTTACTACACGCTCTTTTGATTTATAAATTATTTCATGTTTATTGATTTTATTTACTGCCGAAATTTCTGTAAATTGCCTTCTGTTGCTTAAATAGCATTGAACAAGGCTTGAGACATTCCCTCTAATGCCATATGCATCTAATTTCTCAATTAGTATGTCGTGACGCACATGGTCGAATGCCTGTGTCATGTCACAAAATATCGTACATACAGGTATATTCGTATCTAGTTTTGGCATGACATTATGCAAAAAATCATATATTGCCAAGTTTATTGTGTGACCATTTCTGAACCCTTTTTGTTCATTCGCGAGTATATTTTCTTTTTCGAGATAAGTATACAACTTTTTATATAAGTACTTTTCAAATATTTATGGGCCTGTAGAATTGCATTAGCTCTTTATTTTCCTTTTTAAATTGTGGTTTAACAGTAGATATTTTGAGTGCATCGGGAAAAATACCAGTCTCTATACAAAGATTAATTATATGGATGCATTGATATTTCTTCTGCTACTGATTTGATTACTTTTGTTGATAGCCCATCGCATCCTACACTATTAGTATTTTTTAATGCTTTTATGATTTTAAATACCTCGATTGGCAGACATGGAGCCAGGAAAAAAGAATCATTTCTTTTTTGTATCAATGACGTAGTAAGCTTAATATAACGCTTAGATTATTCTTTGCGAGACTTAATTTAAAAAAAACTGTACTCACCATTAGGATTAACATTCGTAGTCTCCAAATAAGGTGTTCCAGCCAGTAATATTTCTCCAAACAGAACCTGAGATACTCCATTATTATTAACTTGTTCGTTCCTAGTAACATCATAATCCCCTGTGTCTACATCATTGTTCAAAGGTGGAGCTGGTCCACCGTTTTGAGACTTGTTCATCACGACAAAGAACGTATCACTATCATTATCAGGTTCGTTCTCATTCTCAATCTTTTGAATGATATTATCTGTTGTCTCTGAATCCTTAATGATAAGGTTGTCATTCTCTTCTGATGACATAGTTACGTCATCAAGAGACACTTTAGTTTTTGGCACAATTTCTTGAACTGGCGTAGGATGAACTTGAGGGATAGGTATATGTTTTGTCACAGTCTCTATGATCGTAGTCGGTTGTACTTGCGTGTGTACTTCCGTTACAACATCCACTATCGTAGATGTTTGTGTGTTTGTTAATACCAGAGTCTGTGTTACAGCTCCTTCTGATTGGCTGACTAAGCTTGTCTTAGTGTGTGTTACCGTTAATGTATGTGTAATGTTGACGAATCCTATACTTGACACTGTTTTTGGTGGCTCGGATAACGTCTTTGTAAGAGTAACTACTGTAGTTCTAAACTCGGTCTTAGTTGGTACAACTTCGTCTGATATTTTAACTTCATTGCCAGCGTGGTGCACAGGCTGTACTACTGGTACCTCTTCGATACTAGGAGTTGGCATACTAGAAGGTATTATTATTGGAATGCTAGATGTTTCTTGTTCTATCGGTCTAGTGATCTCTAAATCAGATACTGTCGGAACAATTTTTTCCTTAAGAACTTCTGTGGGTCTAATAAAATCTTCATCGACTGATGATTCAGAACTTTCAATGATACTTGATGGTATAATAGGAGGAACCCTTGTGATTGGTCGAACAATCTTTCTTATCGAAGTCTGCCTTGTAGGGTATAATATTTCAGGCCGAGAAATTGTCCTTGTTGGTTTTATTATAGATGTAGGTTTAGGAGGTAGCTTGTATTTGCTAGTGGTAGTTTTCTTCTCATCAATCCGAACTGGGTAAGGCTTGCGTGTTCTGATCTTGTTGCCTAGTGGAATAACCTTCATTTTGTCTGTCGTGGTTTCTTCTTGACTTGATTCTGGTTCAGTATCGTTAGTTTCAGTTATAGATGTTACTTTAGTTGTTGAAGTCAATTCTGTACTTGATTCTTTAGAAACAACTTCTGTATCTTCTGTGACCGGTTTCTCGTAACTAACCTCATCAACACGTTCAGAAGATGACTCAGCCTCGTATGAATAAGAGTTTTCAGAAGAAGTTACTTCTGCGGAATCAGGTATTCTGGACGGTTCTGGTGTTTCAGGGAATTGAATGGATGTTGGATTGAAACTAAAGCTTGATGAGAAATCTATGCCGGATGATGTCAACCAGCCTGAAGATATCGGTGTTGGGAAGACCACGTTTGGTACTTCTCGTATGCTGACGGTAGGAGCCGGCAATTCAATAGGATTGATGACCCTCGATGGGATATCTCTCGGAGGAGGCAGTAACTGTGATGAGGGTTGGTCACGGTTATAGGTTGGTCTTCTCATATTATTCAAAATATCGAAAGCAGGTCTATAAGTTGATACCTCATCTCTGTTGATTGGTTTTCTGACTGGTCTCTGAGTAGTCACTCTTGGCGGCCTCGTTCTGTATGGCGGTGGAGTTCTAATTGGAAGAACTGGACGAGGAGTCAAAGGTACTCTCGTTGGGAGCCTGATACCTGGTGGGGTCCTTGGCGGAGGAGGACTCATTCCCATAATCATCTCATCATTCGTTGAAGGCTTGAAATTATAATCCATTGTTGGCGGTGGTGGTGAGAGGTCAATGATCTCGCTCGAGGAATGATTCAATTCCAAGTTTGATAAAGTGAATGTTGGTAGAGTCGATTTTTCCGTGGCCTTCTCAACAATCAATGGTTTTTTATCTTGAATATGAACAGTGGATGTTATAATTGATTCGTTATGCACGTGCGTGTTATTGAATCGATTAGCAAACACTGGTCTACTTGGAGGCCTTTTATACCTTACATCTGATTCGGCCACATACACAGGCCTTGATGATGAACTGGGTCTGTAAGTTGATGGTTTGTCCATTTCTTCTCCAATATTCAAATCTATATTGTCTTCATATGATAAGTTGGTAACGTTCTCCATCATGTGATTGATTTGCCAGTGAGGTTGCTGCAATTGATGATCAAGTACCACAGCAGTATTAATAGTAAACGGTCTGGGTTTATTGTATGGATTGTTTTCGTACATTGGTTTTATGGTATTAGATTGGAAGGTTGTTTTGTTATAAGAACTGAATGGCTTCTCAGTTTGTGTTCCAGGATTAAAGTTAACAAGAACTTTATTGCTGTTTTCATTTTTCTGGACATCCTTCGGAGGATTTAATACCTCGTCTTGTAGTAAAGTTAATTCAGTTGATGTTTTGAAATTATTATCAACTTCACTCGAAGAACTGACTACAGGGACTTTCATGGATTCCGAACTGACTTCTCCATCCATTTCACCATGGTTTTCTGGTTCTTCTTCTCCATCGTATATCTCTTCAGAATTTTCATACACTGGCTTAATTTTCTCTGCTGTGTGTTTCGATTTAGTGGTGGTAGTTTCATCACTATTATCTCTAATTGGAATATCATAAGCAGGTTGTCCCATGCCACCAAAATTAGAAGGAATGTAATTAATATTAAAAGGCTTATTTGTAAACGGTGGGTTAGTTGGCTTTTCGGTTGACTGAGGTTTTGTGAAAGGTTTTCCAATATTAAATCCTGATGGCGGTGCATTTTGGGACCAAAACTCGTTGGGTGGTTTACCAGCGCTTGTGATTTTCTGTCCAAACTGAGGAGCATTATTTTTCTCATTATAATCGTGAATTAAGGGAATGATCTTACGAGTTGTAGCTTCTACCTTAATATTATTGATATTGTTTTCTTTTAATACACTAGAATACCATCCATGAGAGTTAGTTGGAATATTTGGTATTAATTTCGCGGGTCTTTTTGCATCTCCAGATTTGATGTTATCAGGATATTCTGTGACTGGTTTCACGTTTTCAGAATCAGTTGAAGATGTCGAATAATCGTTCATCATGGGGAAATTTGCGTGACTATTAAGAGAAGGTGGTATTGATGGACTTACAGGGTACCGTACGTTTTTGTCTCCATAGTTCTGATACTTGTGATCATAGATCTGTTGTTTGTTATCATAGATCGGCTGTTTGTTTTCGTAATTCGGATTTATATTTCCTTGATTCTGATTATTGTTTGCATGGTTCTGATTTGTATTTCCTTGGTTCTGATTCTGATTTATGATTCCATGATTTTGGTTTTCAAAGTTCTTATTGTTATTTGCGTAGTTTTGATTTACGTTACCTTGGTTCTGTTTTTTGTTTTCATTGTTTTGATTTATGATACCTTGATTTTGATTCAGGATTCCTTGATTCTGATTAAGGATCCCTTGGTTTTGATTAAGAATTCCTTGGTTCTGTTTTAGGATTCCTTGATTCTTCTTATTTTGATTAGCGTAATTTTGGTTGATGTTTCCTTGGTTTTGTTTATTATTTGCGAAATTTTGGTTAATATTTTCATGGTTCTGATTTTTGTTCGGATTTAATATGCCTTGGTTCTGATTTTTGTTTGTGTAGTCCTGATTTAATATGCCTTGGTTCCGATTTTTGTTTGCGTAGTTCTGATTTAATATTTCTTGGTTTTGATTTTGGTTTGCATAGTACTGACTTATGATTCCTTGGTTCTGGTTTTGATTTTTGTTTGCGTGGTTTTGGTTTTGGCTACCGTAGTTTTGCTGTTTATTCTCGTAGTTTTGATTTTTGTCTTCTTGGTTTTGATTCTGGTTGCCATATTTCTGATTTTTATCTTCGTAGTTTGGTTTTTTATCACCATAGTTACTGTTTTGATTATAATAGTTATTTCCAATTATAGTCGATTGAGCTGTATCCGTTGAACTCTTATTCCATCGGTTGTCTCCTACAGAAACTTGTGTTACTGGGCCATTATCATTAAAAACAATGGGTGGATTTTTATTGCCTTGTAAATTGTATGTTTCTAAAGGTGTAGTATTATCTTCAACTCTGATGGCAATGTTTGTACCAATAGGTATATCGGTGTTGAGTTGGCTTACATGTGTTGACGTGCCAACTGGTACAGCGACGCTAGACCCAATGACTTGCCCAGCTTCGTTGGTATTAGCGACATTAGTAGCTGTATTTAAAGTCACTGTATAAGTGTTATCTTTGTCTTCATTTACTTGCGGTACAAATGATTTGTTGACCATATTTGGAGAAGATATAACAGAGAAGGAATTATGAGTAGGGACCACGTTATTTCCTTTAGGTGGCTGCATATTGTTCGGAGGCTGATTGAAGTTATTAAAGTTAGGTGATGATGCCGGTGGAATGCGTATTGTGTAGGTGGGAGTTGGCTTGCTGTTTGGCATTTGAGCTGCGAAGTATATTTCAGAAGTTACTTTAGGCGGCAGTTGCTCAGGTACAGGATGCTGAATATTCAAAAATACTTTCATATCTTGCACTGGTTTAGTATGAACAATAGGCCGGGAACTATAAGGCTTACTTTTATCATAAATACCATCTTGATTGAAATTTTGTTTTTGGGGTGCTTGCGGTGGTGGTGGCACTGCTAAGTAATTTTCATACTCTTTGTCAATAACATCTTTTCCATCCTTCTGTTTATCTTTGTTTCTAACTTGGTTGTATTTATCAAAGTCACCATTAGCCCCAGTCGGATTGTATACCTCTGGATCATAAACTGTTATTTGTGGACCAACCTGCACGTGAGTTTCTTGGTTACTGGTAGGAGGAGGTATCTTGTTGTAGTCGACAGGACGCTTGTTATCCTTCCATTTTATTTTGAGGTCGTTTCTATGTGATTGATCCTTGTAAGGTGGCAAATTGGGTTTGTAATTGTCTGTAGGAGGATGAACATTCGGTTTACCAGCATACTGTTTGTTACTATTAGGTGCTACATTGTGCACGTTAGTCATCTGAGGTGCATCTATGCTAAAGCTGCCGAAGTAACCTGGTTCAGGGTATGGAAGCGGATCATCGATGTAGTCTCCAGTTTTATGAGGTTCCGAGGATCCAGCAAATACTAAAGCTGTTGAGCTGCCGTGAGGAATCAATACATTTGCAACCCTTGACGGCTGAATGTCAACTAAGAAAGGTTTGCTTGATTCAGTGTTGCCTGCGACCGTGTATCCATGTTCAGTTCTTATTTGCGTATTTACTACTTCAGAAGAACTTGGACTATTGTCAGGAATGGTGTCTGCGATAGCCTCATTGACAGGTTTATACTCAATACGATACTGCGTAGGAGTACTTGTAGGCTTGGCTAACGACGGAATGTAGTCTAAAAATGCTGGTCGGCCATGATTTCCCAATACAGGTCCAGTGTTTTTAATTTGCTCAGTTTTCATTAAATGGTCATGAATGCTTGCTGGCATACGATAGGGGTACTTGTCGTTAGGCGCGGAATTTTGAAGATTAAATGACTGCATTGGTCTCGGCATAGGCCTGTTCGGTTTAGATTTTTGTTGAGGTGGTTCAGGCGGCCTCAAATCATAAGAATCATCGCTATGGGGCTGATCACCAAGAGGCTTCTCGTTAACGAAATATTGTTCATTGGCTGCTATGAAACTGTCAATAGGCGGCGGATTGACCGAGTTTTGTAACTTGATTCCACTTGCAGCCAAGGTTAAAGGTCCACCCACGGCAGGTTTGCCAACAATGACATCGGAGTTGGCCGTAATTATTTCACCGGGACTAATGGGTATACCGCCATTGACAAGTGGACTTTCATGCACCATTTTAGGCGGGACAATGTGGGCTTTAGGTTGCTTATGTTCTGCTGCCCACGCCAAATTCTGATGTAATGTAGCATTTGTGAAAACAAGTTTAGATTCAGACATTTCTAGTTCATCTACTGGAATGTATATCGGAAAGTTACTATGTTTTGCTTCTAGATTGTCCACTCTTTTATTTGCAGTATAAGCTGTCAGTTTAACTGCAGGCTTGACAGTCGTAGTAATGGTTTTGTTGACGGTATCTTGTCGTTTTATAAAACCACCTGTCATCTTCTCAATGACAGGCGCCAATTGTGTCAATCCTTTTATTCCAAGAGTTCCTAATTTCAAAAGATCGGCAACAACAAACTTGTTTTTATTTGTTTTCTGTGGTTTCTCTGGTTTCGTTTTTTCGGGAACTTTCGTGCTTACTTTATTTGTTTTTGGCGGCGCAGGGGCTTGCTCATTAGTCAACAATTCGCTTTCTTCAACCGAGTTCGAATCTTTTTCATCAGAATAATCATTGATAACTTCAGTATATTTTTCAACGACTTTATCCGTTGGAGCTAATTGAGAATTACTTTCATATTCATAAGGTCCATATTGCGTTTTCTTATCCAAAGATTCCTTGTTCGTTGGTCTTAATTCTAGTTTCGTGGCACCGTAACTGGTTTTCATTGCATATTTAGTCGAAGATCCAGAGTAGTCTATGTTACTGTACTTTGTCTGTAAGCCTTCGGTTTTTGTGTTACTGCATGAGCAAGAACTTGTGCATAGAGGATTACTGACTTCCGATGGTTGGATAAGATCGAAGCTGTTGCTTTCGTCTTCTTCACTGTCAATCCGTTTGTCAATCTTTGGGTAGCTGCTCATAAATATGTTGGTCGCAGCGGATGGTTGGATTGTCTTGACTTCCATGTATTTGGTCTGAAATATGTTTAAAATATTTATTAACATTTTGCTATTCCAAAATTCACAACAATTGGTTAAAATGAGGAACATATTTATTTGGGCCCTCAGGACTTATCCAGTATACAGTCAGTAGTGAGGTGTGAATGGCATGTGTTAAATAGTATAGGTAACTAACTACAGCACTTACTACTAACTACTAAAGTTAAGGTTTATGACAGACATTTTAGAAGAAGATAAGTTAGGTAAAACAAATGAGAACTACATAGGTAAAAGGGATATCAACTTTATTATAGAATCCCAAAGCACATACTTTATGGAACCATTTAGGAATTGACCAACCAGGGTCCCAAATCTTACTTTTGTCGGCTTTAATTCTGGTAAAACATCAGTATCATAAAGATTGGTTAAAGATTCAGTAGTGACAACTGACACTATAGTCTCAAACGTTGAAATAGCACTTCTTTTGTTTTGAACCACGGTTGTTAAGTACGTGTAGGTGGTCATACATGTCTTGATGATATAGTTATGTCGCATGAGCTGATGTAAGGGGAAGAGGGCACTTATTTGCTGACGGCTGACGACAGTGGCGACTGCAGATGATAACAATTGTTTTGATGCTGAAGAGGAGCTGATATGCGGTTGTAACGTAGTTTCGTGAATGAGCTTAAGTTTGCGCTGAGAAAAAAGCGTAGATGAAGATGAAATGAATGATAAGTACAAATGAAAGTGAATGAAATAATCTACTTTCGAAATAAATGAGTTCTAACACATGATCTACATATAAGTACATTACGACTGGAAACTAAATACGACTTGTTTAACAAAATTTCAAAGTTAACATAAGAATGTTAACTTTCAAAACAAAACATGAAACAAAACATGTATGCAAAACGATGCATATGAATGCATCAAGTTTTAAGAAATACTCGGCAAAATACGATGATAAACCAATCAAAATTAAATGCGTACCTGTTCCTGCTTTCCATCAGGATTTTTGTCCTTCACCAAAACTTCCACACCATTAGACATAATCCTTGTAGCTAGATTTTTTAGCCTTCTTTCATCTTCTTCAGATTCTTTTTCGACTAAATCCATGTCTCTCCCAGGCCTCCATGGCGTGTTATCATAAACTATACCATTTGTATTAAATGCTGTAATGTTAAAAATAATAGTAAGTGTTTGAACTTCAAAGCAAAAGTTGGTATAAATAAATATTTTATTATGTCTAATAAAATATGAACAATTATGACGTTTATAGTAGCCATATTCAAACTTAAAACTAAAATTTTAAATGAATTTAAAATAAAACTATTCAATTAGACACCATAATTGTGCTTTCAGGTGATACACAAAAAGCCCTTTTCTACAGCATTAACAAGTCTGAAAAAAAAACAACATAGTATGTGCAAAGCAGTTAGTACGTAGTAGTCAAATTAATTATCATCTAACAAATTTTACTATTACCAAGACAGAAATTACTTAAAATAATGGTGGCATCATCTTTAGTTAATAAATATTTTAAAAAAATAGTTTTAAATTGTTGCTTGTTTGAAAACTATAATAATAGATGAAACGTCACTCAAACAAACGAACTGATTTAATTAAATGTAGATTTTTTAAAGTATGTAGACTCGGACTAACAAAGCAGATTATGATAACAATTATATTATACTAGCTTTTGCCCGCGGCTTCGCCCGCGTGGATGTCGAAAAACATCCAACGGGAACGTACTAACGGGATTCAAAAATAACTTATAGTTAATACAGATTATAAACTATATGTGTGCCAAATATCATCCAAATCCGTTCATTCGTTTTTGTGCAAACCAGAACATACATACAAACAGACAGACCAAAATTCTAAAAACTATATTTTCGGCATCAGATTCGAATATTCAATGTAAGGTTTGACTTCGTTATTATTTTATTTTACTTCGTCTGCGTAGAGTATAAATTCTTTTTTTCTAGATAATTATGAATTATTAAAACAATAACAATATAGAGCTTTGTTCATGGCTAATTGTCCTCCACTACGTGTGATATTTGAGGAATACTGTAAAGAAATAGTACACGTGTACTTATATTATTTTCACTTGAATACAAAATTTAGCGAATGACCAACTTCAATACAAAACTTCATCGCCCTTTTCAAACCATTGTGGGTTTAACTTAAAAAAAAATCAACGATTTACGTTGTTTTAGTTTCCAACCATAAGCCGAAATATTAATGATTTTAACTTAAAAAATAAAGAACTTTAATTAAAATCAAAATTTCATCCCCTTTTCACCCCCTTCAGGGTTCAAATTCTAACAACACCATTGCGTTAGCTTCGAACCATAAGCCTAGATAGTAAATTTAGTGATTTTTTTCGAAAATTAAGGACTTTTCAACTTCATCCCCCTTTTTAACCCTTCGGGGGTGAAATTATCAAAAACGCTGAGACACGTATAAATTGATTTTCAATCGTCAGCCTAAACACAAAGTTTGACGATCCTAACTTCAAAACAGACGGACTTTCATATAAACTTCCATCCCCTATTTTACCCCTTTAGGGGTGGAATTCCCAAAAATCCTTTCTTAGTGGATATTTACTCTTCACAAAGAACACACCCTCAAAGTTTCACGTCTCTAGGACCAGCGGTTTGGGCTGTGCGTTGATATATCACCCAGTCAGTCAGTCAGTCAGTCAGTTTATCATTTTATATATATAGATTTTATGAGCCTATGTGGGAAACTAATATGCAATTTTAGTTAAGGTTAAATGGGTTCCAAAGCAGATGTTTCGACTTCACGCAAAATCAATGTTTCTCTTAAAAAAACAACGAATTTGCATATATTTTTTTATGATTACAAAAATTGAAGAGTTTCCTTAGTGAAGTATGAGGCCCGAAACACGATTGACAAAACTTTCCTCGATAGAAAAAACGGCAAAGTTACCTTAAAATCTGCTTGTATTGTAATAACTCTGTCTTTTTGTCTCTTTCTAAAACTTGAAAGTGCCTAAGAGCTCCTACACACGAGCGGCACGCGTCAACGACAGAGGCAACTGCAGTCGTCAACGCGTTTACGGCTGCCGCCAACGAGTGTCAACGGTTAGGCTGTAGTTGCCTCTGTCGTTGGCAACGTGCCGCTCGTTTGTATGAGCACTTATTTACGACCACATTTCTTAGCATGATACTATTGCAATTATGCGGAATCGCGTGATGGCTGCGCGTGAGCCGGTGTCGTTTCAAACGTATGCAGCATAATGTTTATACTTTTTACTGTAATACCTTATGTAATTTCTATCATGGATCAATTTTATTAGTCTACTTATCTACAGTTATTTTTGTATCGTGTTATAAACTTACTTCTATTACTATATGTGCTGTATTAGTGTTCATTACTATCATGTTAATTTTTAATTAATTTTATATTAATTTTTATATACATCTAAATTATTAGTTTATTAATCTCATTTATTCATTTATAAACTTATTAAGTACATTTTTAAATATTTTTATAAAATTCATTAAAAAAAACATTTAAAAATATAAAAAATAGTAGCCCACCGGTATCGGGAACAGGGTCCAAGCTACCGGTGGTCAGGGCTCCAGAGAGAGGAACCTCCTGACAATGCGAGCCGTGTCCAGCAGTACCGCTTTCTGAATCAAGCCCTTGATCCAGCTGCCCAACGAGAGCCTCGTTAGGTGTTGGTCGAGGCTCTTGGCAACTAAGCCATTGGCTGATACGACTATCGGCACAATGATCGCTGAGTCCACATCCCACATGTCGACAACCTCGTGAGCCAAGTCAAGATATTTGATTTGTTTATCTTTCTCAGCTTTCACGAGGTTCCCGTCATGCGGGACCGTTATGTCAATAATCATTGTGCGCCGCTCTACTCGATCCACCACCACTATATCAGTTTATTAGTTTATAATTTATTAGTTTTATTGTTAGATGCTCTTGAATCTTTTTCATACATTCTGACTATTAGTTTTTCTCTTTTTATGGAATTGGGTTAATTATAAGATCGTTGGATCTAATTGTATCAAGCTGTGCCAATGATTCAAGGACAACTAAAAAACAATTCAATATTAATTAATTAAACGCTAATTACACTCACCTCCTAATTGGAAGTCGCAGGATGTGGGTATGGAACCATCCGTCAGTGGGGAACCTTCGGGATCTTCGACTTTCTGGTGGTCCAGTCATTATCATCACGTCTTTCGTCAAGTTCTAAGTCATGTTGTGACAGAATCTTGTCTACATAGGTCTTGTGAAGGTTAGAAGGTAGGATTAGGATGGAAGTGTGGTGAGAATGTCTATGAGCGTATAATGTTTGTTTGTTGTAAGTATGGTATTATGTTTGTGTTTTTGGTATTTTTCAGAACTGTGAATTAACGTAACGCGTCATGTTTCTGTAATCCATGAATCACAAAGGAATGATGAAATAGAAAATCAATATAATTTTCGAAATATTTGTTTTAATTTTAAGTCGTATTTGCAATGTACAGTCGTAAGCGAAGGAAGAACGAGTATTAAAAGGTAATTATGATAATCATAATCTAGGCTTATATTCATAGGCAGTGAGTTATCGTTACCCAACAATTTTACCCCAACACATCGATTATGGTAACATAGGAAATAACATTTTTGGTGAACTTAAAATAACATGTTAATATCTAGTCAAGTACAAAAGAGTATTTCGTCCTTAAAACTAAACTAAATCTATAAGGCACTATTCCATAGTTAACTTACTATGATACAATCGAAATAAATAACTAAACCATTACTATACACCTAACCGTTTGTATCTTTCACGAGACATCGTCAATTGAACTTTGCCTTAGGTCCCTGGTCGCGGATGGGCTCGCTGCCCTCACGACGAATGTTGGTGACGCGTCATACCTAATATGCTTGCTTACTTCTCCTACTATACTCTCCAGACTTTGCGTTTCTACTTGATTTTCGACATCGACATTGTTAAAGTACTTATCACTATCTGAAACTATGCCACTGTCTGAATAAGATCCGGTTAGTTCACTAATTGATGGTAGTAAGGATGGCAGAACTTGGACGTTATCGTAATATATGGCTTCACGTTTTCTTACTGTCTGTGTGTCATCTGACACTACAGTTGACAGCACTGTGCTGAATTCACCGGGATGTCTACCTGACACGTATAGAGTCACTACGCTGGTATGTTTTGGAGGACCAACGGGGAGAGCTGCGGGGGCCGGCTTTGGGCGAGATTTCCTACGGGCTGGAGTAGCTGGCGGTGGTGGGGGTGGAAAGTCTTCTTCATCATCCTGGGCATCTTCAGAAAAGTCCTCGTTGCTATTCAAGTCGGAAAGAATATTAGGTTTGGGACTGTTACTGTAGATATCATTATTCAGATTATTTTGTTGGTTCAGATTTGGTGACAGATTTAGGTTTTTAAAATTTGTAAGACCGCCTAAAGCAGCAAGATCTGCTTGACCTAGACCTAACAGGGGATTTGCTGTTTGTAGGTTAACAGATTGCTGCTGTTGCTGTTGTTGCTGAAGAAGCAGAGGAAGTAGCAGGGAGTTCAGCTGTTGAGGGCCTTGACCTAAAACTGTCGGAGTAGTAACCACTGTATCCGTAACAAATTCAGTTGCCGTAATAACATTAGTGGTAGGGTCAACAATGGTTGTCAAAATAGCCTGCCCTTTAAATGTAATAGGTAAAACTGTTTCCCTAGCGTCAGTAATTGTTGTCACATACGTAGTTGTTCGAGTTTTGTATTCAGTAACTGGAGTTTGTACTATAGGCTGCTGCGGAAGGCCTGGGAAACCCTGTCCTTGTAAAGCAAGGAAAGGATTAATCCCGGGTTGCTGGTTGCCCAGTAAAAGTTGTGACAGTAACAGATTAGCAAGGGGAACATTTGAGTTTATTTCTGGAGCAATAGTCTGTGTGACAGGCTCTACGTTGTAAACCGTGCTAGGCAGAACGTGGGAGAAAGAAGTCTTGCGACCCCGGATAGTGGTAGGTGTAAAAATTACAGTAGTGGTAGGAGTGTCGTGTAGGATATATTGGATGATTTTAGTAGCTCCATTCTCAGCCAGTTCAGTAGACTCTGCAGCAAGGACAAGTTGTTGATTGCCCATAGGTCCGAATGTTGTTAATACCTGGTTTAGTAGTAATGTTTCTAGACTAGGTGTTGCTGATAACAAGTTTTTGTACTCAGTAATTTTTCCGTTCACAATTGGTACTGTTACTTCAATGGGTATTTGATGTGTGATGGTGATCTTTCCATCGTTTAAAACATTTTTGTAGTTAAAGCGTTCTCCGCTATGGCTTTCGAAAGAACTCCTTTGCCTGCTTGAGGCTTTACTGGTGGTGGTGCGTGGTCGTGACCTTCCTCCTCCTGAACTACGAGAGGTACTAGTCCTAGACCCTGACGAGTTCTTATTTAGTCTAGGAGCCTTTGGAATTTTTGGTGCTTTCGGCGCCTTTGGCCTGGATGCAGAAGTCGTGGTCCTTGATGATGGTCGCGATGACTTTCCTCTTCTGTATGCTGGAGGGGCTGCAGTTGTCGTAGTTCTAGTTTCTCCGCGAACAGTAAATGGTTGCCTTCCATTTGATTTAGGAGCAGCAATTGTAGTCGTTCTGGCGACGTTAGAGTTGCGTCCATTGTAACGATTACCGGGCCTCGCTTTCTGGGTGGTCGGTGGTTCTGTGTGCTGTGGTTCAGGGCGTCTAGTAGTTGAAGTTTTAGTGCCTGGTCTTCGGAAGTTTGTATATTTTCTGCTGCCGTAATCAGCTTGACGTTTTGTACGCCTTTTAAAAGCAAATGGCCTTATTTGTACTATGTTTCTCTTAGGTTTCAAAGTGGAAAGAGGTTGAGCAACTTGACGTTCTTTCCTATTAGATGAATCGTAATCATTGTCTTCCTCGAATTCTTCTTCTTCTAAGATTTCATCACTGTCTTCTACCTTTTGTTCATTTTCTTTGATTTCTTCTTCAGGTTCCGGTTCGGGTTGCCTGAACAGGTTTCGTCTTGGGAACAGTGCATTATTTGGTCTCTGTCTACGTAATGATAGAAGTGGGCTCGATGCAGCCCTGGTAGTAGATCTCTTAGTGGTAGTTGTAAGTCTACCACGAGGGGTTACAGCTCGTCTTGATGAAGCTGTTGTTGACCTTGGAGTAATAGCGGTACCGGGCTGCCTGGGAACAGGTGGTCTTCTGAACCTAAGCAGAGGATTGTTTGTAGTTCTGGCCGGAGATTCAGTAATCTCGTCTAAAGCTTCAGTTGCGTTTTCATCTAGTTGGGTTGCGAACGTTTCATCGTTTTGATCAGGAGGGAATGTAATCGAAGCAGTCGGCTTAATATTCCTGCCTGGTGGAAGCCTAGACGAGGTTGGTCTTATTCTTGGAGCCGCAGCCGATCTGCTAATATAATCTAAGCTGGCGGGTCTGGCTGAACTTCCAGATCTAAAACCAGTTCTTCTAGAAGTAGGTTGTATGCTACCACGTACTGCGAAACCTCCAGGTCTTGAAGCTGATGGCACATTAGCAGACGGATTATTTGGACTATTATTACCACGTCCAGGGAATCTCTTTCCAGTATTTGCTCCTCCAGGATAAGACGTCTGTTTTCTGCCGCCATTATATCCTGCTGATGGTTTCACAGATTTCAAGCTTGGAGTAGCAGTTATAACTTGTGGCGTAAAGTCTGCACGAGTGATAGTTGTAGCCCCACTAGATAATGGCACACGTTTTGGAATAAATGTAGGTCGGTTACGAGAAGCAAATGGTATGATTACAGGCGTAGTGGATGGTTTTTTGGGAGTAAACGTAAGACGAGATTTCTTCCTAGAGTTGGAACTATCGTCTTCTTCCTCTTCTGATTCATTTGCAACTTCTGTCGTAGAGTCAGGTTCGGAGCTCTCAATTACATCAGGGGTAGGACTTATGATGTTACTTTCAGTTGTGGTGGTAGATGAGCTACTGTTATTCGAACTAGTATCAATGTTTAATGATTTGTTATCACTTGTTACAATAGTAGAATCTCCAGATATGACAGCCACCTGAGAAAATAGTATCCTTTTCTCTCCTTCTGGAGCTGGTGTGGATGGTTTGTCTTCGGGTTTGACTTCAGCAAATAAGTTATCAATATACGTGCCTAAGAGAACTGTTGGTGGAGCTGAAGAAGCATCAGGTAGTTTCGTAGGGATAATTTCTTGTTTCACCACAGTTGGAGTTATGTGTGGTTTCTCACCGTTATCTTGAATCAAGTTCTGGTCAGCAGCACCCACTGGAACTTTTCTGCCAACCTGATTATCTTCAACAAGTTTGGTGTTATCTATGATATTAGTAACAGTCTCTAAACTACTCCTGATCTGAGAAGTGTTGCCTGCGTAGAATGTAGTGAAATATGTGTACGTCGTATAAAAAGTGGCTTTACCATCGTCTGGTTCAAGTCTATCCGGAACTACAGATGGTTTTAATTGTATTTCTAGGTCTTTCGGAGGTAATGGAGTGTCTACATCAATGGGTGTCGTGTCAATAGGGCTGATAGTAGCCACTGATTGAACTACAGGTGTAATCACATTTGAAACGATTTCTTCCCGGCTTGTGATTGTAGTAGACTTGTCTTTATAAAGAGTAGTCCAATAAGTAAATGTTGTGTAGTAGGTAATTGGTAGGTTACTCTCTTCTTCTGGTTCCTTGTTAGGCATAATTGTTTCTGTGACTACGTTTGTTATAGTTTCCAAGCGACTTTTAACTTTGCTGGAATCTTTTCCAATATACATTGTTGTGAAATATGTAAATGTAGTGTAACTTGTTTGTAACAAAAGAGTGGGTGATGGTAAGATCTCTTCAATATTACTTTCTGAGCTAATCTGGTCATCTAATATAATGTTGTTATTGTCAAGGAACTTTCTTTCTCCCTTGGAAGATGATGACTTTACATCAGTAACAAAAGAACTTTCAGATTCTAGAGGGTTTGATTCTACACTAAACAACATGTCCACTTCAATTGGGCTCGGATTTGGCGTAGCGTCAGATTTGGTTTCTATAGAAGATTGTTCCTTATCCTCTTCCATAGTAACACTGGTTTCCATTGAAGAACTTTCATCTTGATTAGCAGGCTGTGCCATTTTCACTTGCTTACAGTGTCTAAAGTCAAATTGGGCTCTAGTATTCTCCACTGGTAACGGGTTGGCCTTTGTAGGTATTAGTTCATCCGGTCCAACATAATTTGTGTACACTTCATTTCTGCTGCATACATTAGCATCAGTACCAACGTAGATTGTCGTAAAAAATGTATACGTTGTGTAATAAGTCTTTACTGCATCAGGCTTGATACTTGCAACAATATCGTCGCCTAATGACGGAGTGGGTGTCTGAGAGCTATAAATAACATCTTCCTCGACTGACTCAATTACATCTTTATTCTTGACAAGATCGATGATACTGTTAATCGCGAATGTTTCCGTTGGTCGGCCGATACCCACACTAGTTGGGGCAATCTCATCTTCATTGAACGCTCCTAATAGTGATGGATCTAATTTAGAAAGATCGATTGTCGAAGTAATGACGTTAGTGACAACCGATTTGTGACTAGCAACACTTGAGGTTTGATCACCGAAGAATGTTGTAAAGTAAGTGTATGTCGTGTACAGCGTTTTGTAAATTACATCAATTTCGTTTTCTTCATCTTCTTCTTCTGGCTGTGGGGTAGTTGCTTTTTCTGTTGTTGTGGTCGTTTGCTCGGTACTTACTGATACTTCTACGTGACTTTGAGTTGTCGTAGTTTTTTCAGTAGTAGTCGTTGTAGTGGTCGTGGTTGTAGGTTGTTTCTCTTCATTTGTTTCATCAACTTCTTCTTGATTATTTTCTTTAATTTCTGTATTTTGCTCTTCCTGAACCGTAGTTTGTACCTCTTGTTGTGGTGTAGTTTTAGGTGCTTCAGTAATAACCTCTTGTTCTGTAGGTGTCATGTAAGGTTCTTCTGTAATAGGGTCTGGAGCCTTAAATCTTGTCTCAACGGAATAGTTAACATCAACATTTACAACGGCAGTAGGCTCAATGTTTAGGTTTGTCCTACATACGACATTTGTTAAATAGCCGATGTTACTTTCAACAACTACATCAGATTTAATAGAAGTAGTGGTTTCTGTGCTTTCAAGAGGGATGAAATATGTTGTCAGATACGTCAAAGTTTTGTAAGCTGTGGTCATTGTGGACTGTGTTTCAAGACCTTCAGTGCAGATGACTTCTTGTGTATCTTCGTTTGTATCCTCATGTGAATCTTCGTGTGTATCTTCAAGTGTATCGGGAATTGTAAATTTAGACTCTGTAGTTGTTTCTAATTCCTCAGAAGACCCTTCCCCACTATACCCACTTTCTGTGGTAGTCATAAATTCTTCAGGAATATCTGTGGTTACTTCATCTTCTTCCTCTTCCTCCTCTTCCTCTTCTGGTTTCTCAGTTACTTCAGCAGCGGTATTTTCAGACTCTTCTTCTGAATTTGTGAACAGGTCAGTCATACCATTTTCGGTAACAGCTGATTCCTTAGGCGCTTCAAGGATTGTCGACGATGGTGACAAAGTTACCAGTGGTTCAGTGGCTTGTGAATTGTAATCGTTAATGGGTATAACGCCCAAATCGTCCGTAATACGAGTACTTTCAGTAGTCGTCACAGGAGACTCCGAAGGTTGAATAACGTCCACATTTAAATCAAACCTATGATTGTATTGAACGCTAATAGAGTCTGGTAGCTTATCATCAACTTCATACAGAACCTTTTTTAAACTTTCATCGTCATTGAAGAGAGCTTTCTCGGACCTGTTCTCGTCGACAACAGCAGGTCCAGTAATTCTAGTAGGTGCTGGAACTTTATGAGCCTTAAAAGTGGATGAGGCAACGGGAATATCAGCGGCAAGGAAAGTAATTTTGGTAGAGAGTTTATCAATGCGATTAACGGATGGAAAAACATTAACCTCGTCAGGATTTTGGGGCCTACTTGTTTCGGTATTGGGACTAAATATAATGACAGTGTCACCAACAACGGTCGTGAAGTCAGCAAAGCCACCGTAAGTGAATGTTTTCTTTGGTCTGGGTTCGCTTTTTTGCCCAAACAACTTCTTGGGTGATTTCGTTTGCTGCGCCGCCTGCTGCTGAGGTCGACGAGACTCAACGTTATCAATATAATAAAATATCGGAGAGAATTCGTTCTTAATAGTGAACGTCGGTAAATCGTAATTAGGCTTAACCTTAACTACATTTGCTTCGTCTAAAACGTCCGGCTTTGGACGTGGTTCTTCTACACTTGGTTCAGTGACCGGTTCGTATGCCTTACTGTGTCTATGGTACTTATTTACATTGTCAACTAGTGATGGCTCTACAACAAATTCGAACTTTTTATCGTTATCGATGGTTGGACCGTCAAGGTAATTTAAAGCTTCATTTTGAACATATCGCGGAATTTCTTTAACAGGTTGCACTCTGCGTCCTACAGGCTCCTCATATATTTGATTATCAGCCTGACTGTCAGGAGCAGATGGGCTCCAGAATTTAAAACTTTCTTGAGCAGGCTTGCTAGCGTAAACTATTTCCATTTTACTACTAGGTGCCAGATAATCAGTATTTTTAAGTACAAACTTTTCAGGGTCAATGAAACCTAAATCTTGCTTGACGTTCCATTCTCCATCGAAAACGGAATGGGCACGGGTTGGTTCAACAATCACAGGGTCTTCTACATTTGATGGCTTATTATAAAGTACGAGTGAAGACTTCGTTAGGAGCTGTGCGTATATGCGGCCGTTATCTAAGGTGGTGCCCAGAATCTGGGTGGCGTACTCCGTGGTGACACCATCTTGGATGAACGTCCTCGCTGTCGATGTCAGTAGGCCGATGAGTGGTTTGACACTGTGGTACCTTCCGATCTTCGTGTTATAGTCATTCCTCTTCTGGTTAACGAGGAGGACGGTCAAGTCTGCGGTCAAAAGTCAGGGTCAGCGTCATATGGGTAGGATGTCGATGGAGGTGCGTTATATTTTACAAAGTCCATTTGAGTTGTTCCACGACCCACAGGATTAGATTTGAAAGAGAAAGAAAAACATACAATTAATAATGCAATATAAATAGAATAGTATAAAGATGCTAATAGAGACAATTTGCATACAGTTAGCACTAATATTGTACAGCTTATCGGAATTTCAGATTGAGGTTTATGATGCTTTAATGTTTAATAAAGTGTTTATTGAAATTATTTAGACGAGTTAGTGGTTTATTTGTATACTTTAAACAGTTATTAATATTTATTAATCATAGAGTGCAGTTAACAGTAAAATTACAATAGTCTAATTCGCAATAAATCAACAGCTAAGAATTTTACAAACAAAACTTTTTGTCAGACACATCAGAAACCTCTTGAAAATGTACATCAACATAGTGTTGTAGGTTAAAATAGAATTTGAAAAATGTTAAAAGTAGAAAAGATTTGGATAGAATAGAATTGCAAAATTATTGTCGTTCATACTTAAGATTTTATTTACTTTTAGCATTCAAAGAAATCATTCAAGCATAAGGTATTTTTACAGAAGTATTTTAGAAAAAAATAAAGGCCGAAAACTCACCCCTGTTTTCGGGAACTCCTTCCCTTTTTATTCTTGAGGATTCTATTTGTTCATCGTTATTTATTTCTGTAACAAAAAAATATAATCGTTAAAACAATGTTGCTATATTAAACTACGTAGCCACTTTCAAAGCTAAACTAGTTTAGCCTTTTAAGGTTCGATTGGAAACTGCAATAGTCGTTAAGGATGATAAAATATAATTTAAACAGTGGTCAACATTTCGCAAATTCACATAAATGAGCTCAAAGTTCAAAACAGGACATTAGTGGACCGATAAATGAAAGTATGTGAGTCAAGAAATAAATTTAAAATCATATTAGAATCATATTTGGCATGCTAAATAATGCAGATAAGAAAGGTGCAGATCACAGGAAACTGCAGGACCCGCATTCATTCTATGGTCTCTAAAATATAACAGCAAATGTATCTTCGTCCAAAGCAATCAAAACAACTTCCATTCTAGTAAACTCGTCTACATCAACTTGCTCTATTTCACCATTTGCTTCTATAACCACTTGTAAATCTCACATATTACCCATCATGCATTTAACCGTCTCCTAAACTAAATTATTGGAACCACTTAACGCCTGCTTAAGCAACTGCAGATAATAAGTACTAAATGCACTAGTTCCATAATCCGACTTGGCTTGGTTTCATAACGATTCGTTACGATAACCTAGATGCATTGTAGAAAGTAACTAAGTAAAGCAAGGTCGATTGGAGCGAACTCATAAATTAATTGCTCATAAAAAGTGTGTGTTGTAAATACGTTATATCACGGTATTTTTGGAAGGTGGACAAACGGTGGTGCACAATCAGCCTATTATTTCCCACTGCTGGGACTCTTGCCTTCTCTCGGTGTGAGGAAGTGGGCCGTAATCCACCACGCGGGCCCAGTGTGGGTTGGTAGATGTCACAAGTCTTCTAGGACATGCCGGTTCTCTCACGATGTTTTCCTTCACCGTTTTGAGAGCAGTGGTGATGAAATAATTTACACAAAGTAAAGCATCTGTCTGGGTTAGAACCTATGACTTACAACTCAGTGGGATAACAGTGCACTCTTCTGTCCTGTCTTCTTCACCTTCATCAGAAAGTTCCTCTTTTTTAAAGTCATAATCAAGTTTACCGTCAACTGCCAAGCTTTATATAAGCTTTCAAATGATCTTATGGTTCATGAATTTTCAGATTTTTGTATTATTTTGCAAGAATATGACTCCTTAGGTCAGCAGTTGCTAAAACGCATGATTACCAGCTTGATAATAATTAAAAGCGCTGCCTCTGTCATTATATCCCTCTATTAATCTTTAAAAGAGAGAAATTAAGCAATGTCTAAAAGTAATAAATAATGGCTATATATCAATAAAAAAAAGTGTTGTTATTGAAACATAGCCATAATTTATAACTTACACAGTGATTTAGCGATTAAACTGTATTAACTGCATTAACTATTGGAAGTTACAACGTGTTGAAATCCGTCACCCGGTAATTTTCCCGTCAACATTTTAATTGGCTCTATTAACGGGACAAGACGTCAATACCTACACTAACAATTTTACTTCCAAAATAAATACAACTTTTCAGTAAAATATTTTGTTATTACAATCGTGTCGATCAACATAAGAAACAGTAGTTTATATACTACAAATCCACACTTTCAAGCAAAATACTTTCATAAAAAGAACATACATCATCGTGATCTACTGCCTAGACTTTTACCAATTATGTTGGGGTTGGTTTCCAGTCCAACCAGATGCAACTGAACACCAGTATTTTATATGGCGGGACAGCCTATCTGACCTCTACAACCCTCTACACCAATACTGGGTAACACGATACCCCTTGGTAAGACAAAAACCCAGAAACAAAAGAACATACAGACTAGGAATATTAGGGAAAATACTACAGAAAATCTAATGAGGACAAAAGTTCTCAGTTAAAAGCCAAGACACAACACTAACCCATTTTCTCGATCAACTCTCACGCATTGAGAAAATTAGACGCCTCATAAATAAAGATAGTGTTAGATTAACACGAAGACAATGGAATGGTAATAAATGTCTTTATTAAAATGTTGATGGAGGCGATATAGCATATTATGAAAAAGACGATGATATGGAAGAAGAATATTGAATGTTGAGCCGACCTCACATAAATTGAGATAAGGGAAGATGGATGATGAACGGTGCTATAAAGCTAATTTATGACCAATAAAATCAGTAAACTTTAGGCGCATTGTTCAATAGAAAGAATATGCTTTAAACATGATTTTACCAAGAACGTAGGGTAAAATTGTATTTAAGTGTTGATGGATGGAGAGAGAGAGGAAGACCTATAAGATAAGATATAGGATGTCAGAATGGTAGGATGAGATGATAGGATTGTGTGGGGAATGATATTAAAGAGAAGGAGTGAATGATAGAGTGACAGTTTTGACGAGGTAAAATTAAGAGCGTTCATCCAAAAAGTTGGCAACGTTGCAAATAGCTGTCAAATATCTACTTTGGCAATCAGCGGCTCATAAAGGAGAAAACTTGTTTCGCCGGACCCGAGTAACATGAGAAAAGGTCAGGAAGATAATATGAAAAATGAATATGTAAAGTTTGTGCGAGGCTTTGTGTAACACGCCCATGGGAAAATGCGTCAATTTATGTATGTATGTTATGAGGTTAACTATAGCTTTAATTAAAAATTATCTAACGATAACAATTTGCCTAAGAATTTCACTTGCGAAAGTGCACATCGCAACCACAGCCCTTTGGGAAAAAAACTAAGTTGCGCAAAACCACAGACAATGGTTGCGGGCAACCAACGATTCACCATTACAGAAAAAAACTGTTACAAATGGTTTTTTCACACAATTACTGTACGTTTAGACGTTTATGTTATCCCCGGTATGTCTTGTAGATTAGACATGGATAGTTTTATCCAATTCTTTAGAAATAAGATTTTCCTAGGTGATTTTGAAATGAATGAAATGTCTTTTAGTGTATCTGATGGTAATTGCTTTGCGAATACGGTTAGCTTTGCTGGTGTCAAAGAAAGAGGAAGATCTCAATTAGCTACTCGGATACTTTGATTAAACATTTTTGGATTACCCAAAAATAAAACTGGTCTGAATTCTTCTAGATATTGATGTGTGTAATGAATGGCATCCCTTTCACGAGAAATATTTACAACTCCTTACTTATTAGCTCAGGTAGTTCCCAGAATAATATCACCAATATAATCATCTTTAGAAGAAGCTTTAGTTTTGTTGTAATTGCCCATATTCTACTTAGGTATAATAACCAATACTTAATACATTTTATTATATTAAACAATATGAACTTTGGTACTTAACTTACTTTCGTACTTATTTAGTACGTATTCAAATACGTAATTTTCATCAGCAATGACAACTACATTATCCAAACCAGTAAACTCCTCACCTACAAAATCTATGTCACGATCACACCTGCGTACATCGACCTGACCATTTCCACGACTACCCACATACCTATCAGTCACGCGTCCGTTTTCACTGGCACTCTATCAGGACACTGAATAAATAGTTACAGAAGATCAGCTCCATACAACTAGCGAAAACGTACGCATACATTGACACGCTTCACGTAAAGCGAGTGCAAGTGCACTCGCGACCGGCATTTGTTTGAGATCGCCGTACGTACGCGTCTATGTGTGCATGCGCCTATTTTCGCTCTTTGTATGGCCGACCTTCTGTACCGATTTGCTACACACTCGATCAGGATGTCAACACGGAAGCACGTCTCACGCATAACGATCGGACTGACGTCTGTGGGTCACTAGTTTGATGACCTAGTACGTGGTGCATTGTATTAGTGAATGAGGTCTAAGGATTTTGGTTATATGGGTTGCAGTGCGTACGTACTGTCACGTTTTTTGTCCTTGAATGAGGACATCGTAGTGTTATAACGGGTTTCATGATGATTGATTTATAATATGAACTCTAATGTAGTAAAGCGTACATTTCTGTAGGGTTTTTAATTATTTCAGAATATGTTTGATTAAATAATAAAATGATGTGACAGTCGACCTAAATGTCGCAAAATCGGAGCGTTCGTTTTCCAAGAGTTTCCATTTCTATTTTTATTCCTAATCTGGGTATTTGTGTATTTGAGATTGTTTGCTATAAACTCATTGACAAATATGAAGCATGAGAAATAAAATTCTTTTAAGAATTAGACTTAATTTCTCAATAAAGAAATGGACAATTGAGACACCAAAAATTGCTCAAGACAAGAATATAAAAAGTTGACAACATAAAAAAAAAATCGTGTCAACAGTTATACTCTCTACATAATAATCGTTTTTACCAAGATTATATTGATTGTGTATTGGTTACCACGCTGATCAAGATATTAAAGAAAAACAGTGTATTGGCAGCTTATCTCTTGCATTGTTTTTGAGGGAACCAGGTCGCTTTAAATAATTGTTGAAGTCCCCGCATATGTAGGAACATAAAGATCTATACGTAATAAACTTGGGTAATGAAGGTGGAAATCCGGCTTTAGAGAGGTAGGTATATGTTTATCGATCGATGGGCGATGGGCGATGAGCGATTGGCTAAGATCAAACTCAAACTCAAACCATTTATTTCAATTAGACCATTTATATGCACTATTGAACTGTCAAGGATCATGTAATAACTTTAAGAGTATCATATGAGTAGTATATATAACTAACATTGCGAAAGTGAGTTTTTTGTTTGTTACGTTTTCACGCTAAAACGGCTTGTGGCGGCATCTACAATCGTCTCATGCGAACTACGCATCAAAGACCTGACGTCACACAACATCAACGTCACTCAAATCCTGCATCGCGCAATTAGAGTTTAACGCGCGATGGACATATACACAATCTCCCAAATTCAACCTCTGGGCAGTTGCCCGCCAGACACGACACCCGTCTGGTCGGAGGATCCTCCCTTTTCTATGGTGGATGAGTGAAGTTTACACCCTGTTCCTCATACCCCTAAAGACTGAACGGATTTCGATGAAATTTGACACAGCGGTAAATCTTGACCTGGAGAAGGACATAGGTTACTTTTCATCCTGGATCGCAGACAAAGTCGCAGGCAACAGCTAGTACTACTGTTACTTGAAGAGCAGATAGAAGACAGAATACTCTTTAAGTACACCATAAAAATTACAGATAAAAAGAAGAAATTTGTAACAGAAAACTGAAAGTTTTCGTATAAATATTTACGTTTAAGTGTAGTCTGAATAAAAAATATCTTAGAGTTATTAAACACCTACAGAACAACCTGTATAATGTCATTATGACAGTGACACAACGTCATTTGGAAGAGACTTACTGAACAAAATATTACTCATCGGAATTTCCTCAAAAATTCAAGCAATTTTATATATAAATGTTAATAGCCCGTGCAATTACTAGATTCTACACCAAAACTTTATTTATCACTTGCATAACTTCACCGAAAAAATAAGAACGTCTAAAAATCTTCTTTACACAAACGAAATGACGTTTCCCATTTCAAAATGACTTCCGGACAACATCAATTCGTACGGCAATCATTTCTTACAATACACCAATTACACTACACCGAAAATTATTACATGCCAATCTAACATTTAAACGCAATGAAATACAGGCGGGCTCACGAAAATCTCGTAGTACTATAAACTTGTGTGAACAGGTGTACACTACAAAAGAACTAATTACGCATAGAACTGTCAAAACATTAATTATTTCGCACGCTCTCCTTTCTAAAAAGTTTATTTCTTCCTGCCTGATTGACGTCTACAGACTTTAATTTCAAGGTAATAAAGTTCATAGTTGAACGGCAAATGATTAGCAAACGGTAAATCAGTGGTTCTAAATTCAAAGTAGGAGTAGTGATGTAGATTGATGGGAATGTAATAGTTCACTCACTCATTCATTCATTCATTGAAGATTGCTGTACAAATATTTTCCCGCGAAATTATACAAATATTTTTTATTGCTTTTACCTTGGCCGCCTAAACCATAATACACGTCAATTAGAATCAGTGAAAGTATTTAAAACCATGACGATTATTTTCATAGATATTATGACATAAGTAAAAACAAGTCGAGAAAATTGTTCATAATATTACAGATTTTATAAAAAGAACAGTTCGTCTGTCGATTTCAATCGTCTTCCATTTTTACTTTTTATGAAATTTCACTTTTTCTCGTCCCAAAGAAAGTACGCTGGTTCTTGTTTTTACCAGCTTTCGAAACGACGAATTTTGACCCTATCTTTTAACGTAAATGATGACAAGAAAAGACTTAAATTTTTAACAAAAAATGCGTTTCTTTAGCTTCTGTTTTTATATAAAAAACTTAATTGTGTTTATTGTAAAAAACGAAAATGTGTTTTTTTTTTGAACAACAACAAATTGACATAATTACAATAGCAACGATGATTGCTACAAAAGGTTATAACTGTGGCGGAACTACCAACGCCCATATCAACATTAGAATACATTGTTCCAGACCTAACCATGAAATGGTACTTACAGTTTATTTTAGTAATGTACATTAATATAATATTTAGCTTGTTTTGTCACACTAATCGCAATGACAACTAGGTATGTAATGATTTTGATAATGTCGAACATAGAAACTCCTCCTTTTTGAAAGACGGTAAAAAGAATGTGTTTGTTTACATCATTAATCATTATCACTTGGAACTACAATTTCTTCCTCAAATACGTATAAAAATGCTTTTCACAACCCCTAAACTACAGGTGCAATTTACAGCTAGTGTTGTTATGCAAATTATCAAAAATAGAATGACCAATTTACGAAATCCAAACGCATTGTATACGAATCGGTACCGACAAAGTGCAGCACTATTGTCTTAAACTGACATAAATTTAATTAATTGAAAGCTTTAACCTACAAACTGCATCTAAACACTAAAACAAAATAGGTTTCAAAGAAAATCCGCCATTTTGTAGTGCACTACCGCTTCCTAAGTGGCTTAGCGTTTCGAAATGAGTCCTCAACTTTTATGGTTAATGGCGGGAAAAGTGTCGTGTAAAAACTTGCATGAGAGAGCGAGATGACAATAGTGATCTGTGCGAGTGTGAAAGAGAAGGAATGTGTGTCAGTGGGTGAGCAAGCCCTGAGTCAATGCACCTCAGTTGCGGTGCTGTGGTGCAAAAACCACTTGTGGGATATGAGTTCTTAATTATTTTGTTGTAGTGACTTTCTGAATGATTAACATATAAATTATGTAAAAAAAATACGTCATAATATGACATAAGTCATGGCAATATTAAACAAATTGGATAACTTTGATTGAAAGGCAATAAAAATTAAGGGCACGACTTTGAATCTTCACTTTCATGTTTACCTGCACGATCCAATTTGATTGTTTTATTTATTTATTTTATAATTTAAATAAACGACATATGAAACAATATTTATATAAAATCATTATACACATATGACATACAAATTTAAAGGCAAAAGTGGACTGTGTAATGCCAGCGTAAGTTTTCTGTCATATTTTAATTATTTTTTTCTGGTATTTTACGGAAATAAGTACATAATTAAGTACAAAACTATTACAATTAAACTTTACACCAAAACAACTATTAGCAGTTTGTCGAAGTCGTTAACACATCAAAGCAGTGTCATAAAAAAAAGAACGGCCTGCTAAGCTTTTATAGTTTCCAACAATTTGAGTAATGGGTCCCCGTCTCATCCTTCAATCGACCTGAATACCTGAACCAAGTGAATGGATGACTTTAGATTAGTAATTACCGTTTCAAAACAAAGTTCTTCAAACTTAATAAATGGATGGAGCATGGAAGGAAGTTAAAATCACGATTTTTCAATCAATTCCGTATCATCTTTTGCCTTGAACAATGTGCTTACAAAGATTTTTGATCTAAAACGGAAAATATTACAAGACAATATAACATTACGACTATATTCAATGAAAGATACAAGTAGAGTCACCCGGGGCGAGCTTATTGCCGTCAACTGGGCACAAATATCGAATTCCAGCTGCTACTGAGAAAATCCTGTAACACTATGCCGGAACTAGAGATCGAACCGACTTAGGAATCTTTATTGCGAGGCAGACACGACGGCAATGACGGAAAAAATCGTGAAAAAAATCTGACATATTGGTAAAAAAAATCTGACAAATTGGTCCCAACATGTAGTGAGCAAACGTGATGATCAATGCTCGTGCCTTCTCTGTATGAGAAGAGGCGTTTGCTCTGCACTAGGACGCCTACAGGCTGATTTGGGTTGAGTTAACTCGGGCCGAGCTGTCACTGACCCGATCTATCTAACGGATCTATTATGTAATAAGTATCTATAGCCAAGAAATTATAGCCTATCGCCTTACAAGTAATTACCCATATAACTAGTGCAAGATAACTAGAGATTGGTTCATAGCTAAAGGCGATAAATAACTCGTTTAGTTATAGTTGACTTAAGAAATAGACTACGTATATTTTGAATGGGATATTGAACAAAAATGCTAGCGGTCGATAGCCTGAAGGTATGGATAAGTATCAAAAATTTAATCACATGTGATCATGACATCAATTATAGGTATTATTTAAACTATTACGGATTTATTTCGCAAAGATAGAATTTCAGTAGTTGCTTTAAATGTCAATATAATTTTGGCAAAGATATGAATATGTCTCTAGATATTCGAAAAAAATCCACGGGATCGAGACTTATGCGGGTGAAACCACGGGACGCAGTAAGTTTTTAATAAAATACGACATCATCAGACCACAAACTTACATTAAATTCATCATCATTCAAGAATAACTACAGCTTCTTAAGAGCGTTTATTCTGAAAGTGGGCAACGTCACAAATAGATGTCAAATATTTCGCTGTTTTGATTAATTTGGCAAAATTTCCTGTATGGAAATATGAAATGTGACTAACGAGCGAACTAGAATATTCTGAATTTGATGTTGTAACCGTTTTAGTTCTAAAAAAGCCATTTGGAAAGTTTCCAAATACTTTTTTTACATCTAAAACTAAATATTCTAGTTCGCTATTTAGCCACATTTCTTATTTCCATACAGTATTATTTCCAAATTAATGAAAACAGGTACATATTTGACAGCTATTTGCGACATTGCTAACTTTTTGGATAAACGTTCTTATAGTAGCAACAGTGTCATATAATTAAATATTAATCTTAGCAGAGGAAAGTGGAAATGACTATTCTTTAGTGACAGGAAAGCAGTAGCTTTCTCATCATCTTTTCGTAAATTTTCAGTGCCACATTTCTTAATTCCTTAAAGTAATAATACCAAATTAATCAAAACAGGTAAATATTTGATAGATATTTGCGACGTTGCCAGCTTTTAGGATAAGCGCTCTGAACCCATCATCATCATTCTATTTGCCTATATAGTTTCGCAAATTATGTTCTCACGTTTATCCACATTATAATGGCCTCTCTACAATATTATTTATTTAAACAACAGACCTCCGTCGGCTGATGACACTGCTTGCGACACACTGCCCCATTCACATGTTTTTAACAAGTTTTGATTGTTTTAGCAGACGTTTTTTTTGTGATGTTTTTAAAAAGTTGGGGCAATTTTAATTGGTGTGGTTTTGTAAGGTTTGGAGCTTAAAATAACTTAAATATTGCATAACAATTTACACACACACACATACATACAAACCTACAGAACGCCACCTTCAGAATTATCAAATAACATCTCCCGCTCTAGGCGGAGCGGGAGGGCGTATCAGACTCTTACTAACTAAAACCCATCCGTGTTCCTTCAGTTGCCTGTATGTTGCCAGGGGCCACGGTCCTTTCGGACTTTCCCGCGACCCCGGTAGGCGTCGGCCCTAGGGGACCCCGTCAGTTGTGCTGACATCTCTTTGAAGCGCGCGTGGAACACAACGCGCCGTCGACCCGGGTCTTGTCCTTATCGGACGGCGAGCTACCCATCGCTCACCGTCCGCAAGCCCGCGCCTACAGTGGCCGGGGATGTCTCCTGCTCCTCCATGCCACGATCCTTACATACTCCTTCTGCCTCGTTTACGTCCATACATCAGGTCATACACGCACGCTGGTTTGCGAGTACTACGCACCTGACCTTTCTGAAGAACATCACAAATTAGGTCAACATATCCTTCTACTAGGGCGTCTCCCTCCAGATGTTTCCACTCACATCTACACAGCAAATTCTTGGTGTAAAATGCCTAAGTTGGCCAAACGAAGGAAAATCTGTTCAGGTGGAGATTCATAGACGACTCCGCCTTGGAGTGTAAATGTGGTGCTGTTCCACAAACGATGGGACACTTAATGTCGTGTCCTGCGTGTCCTGTCAGCTGCACGTTACAGGAACTGATCGACGCTAGTGATGGTGCCAAACGCGTGACCGAATTCTGGGCCGAGTCCATTTAGCTTGCAACTGACACGCAAAGAAGAAGATGCCTAAGTAAACTAAGAATATTTATATACCGGTAATATTGAATTGATTGTGTCCAGGAATGATCAAGGCACTAATTTCCTTATTCAAATGAAAGAAAGTAAAGATCTTACATGGCATGAAGAAGAAAAGCTTATGAACATTTCTAGTAAGAGAATGAATGGTTACAAATTACAAATAATGTTCATGTTTTCCTTTTGAGCTCGTGGCTAAGTAATAACAGCCGCACAGGTCGATCCAACAGGTTAAGCTACGCTTGCCGGGTTTGGTCCGTGGATGGGTGACCATCTTTACATACCGAGACTCCTCCGTGCCTGGGAAAGCACGTTAAGCCGTTGATCCTGGCTGTCATTCGTGGATATTTGACAGTCGTTACGGGTCGTCAGAAGCCTGAAAGTCTGACAAGCAGTCTTACCAAGGGTATCGTATTACCCAGTTACTGGGTTGTGGAGGTCAGATAGGCAGTCGCTCCTTGTAAAATACTGGTATTCAGCTGCATCCGGTTAGACTGGAAGTCGACCTCAACATAGTTGGGAAAAGGCAGATTGATTGTTTTTCTTTTCCTTAGTGAATAGTGGTCAACAGTTAAAACAAGAAATAGTCTAGTAACATTGAGAAATCTATTTCGAAATTATTTTGTCCAAAAACTTGCCTCACCACAGCTCCACTTTTTATTTGCACGACTAGCCTTTCAAAATCAATTAAAACACAATATCAAACAATATTCTTATCTCTAAAACAAATATTATAATAACTAAATAATATTTTGACCTAATTTTACACTAGAGTTGCAAAATCGGTACCAGATTGTTGAAATAACTGGTATCGGTACCGGTTTCAGATAGATAGGCTTTCGTTTCACGTCACTAGTGCTGTAATATATCAGTCTGTATTGAGAAATGACCTTGTTTGTGTATTAGTGTTGTCAAAAGATAGTAATCTTGTTTTTGATGTAAGTAGCTTGAAAGTTGATGTCAATTGTCAAAAAAAATATGAAGTGCAAATTGCATTAGTTTTTTTCCCAACCTAAAAACTGAACCTAATACCTCACTCACTTTCAAGTTTGCAACCACAATCCTTTTTCAAAAAATACCTATAAACTTTCAGTATTATTCATGGCTATCTTCACATCCGTCGTCTTCTTAGAAAACCATCGAATAGTTCGAGATTATAACTGTAAAGTCAATCAAAATATATCATTTGAACAATTGACACCAAAAATAAGACAAAATACAACTGATTCCGATCATTAGTGATATCATTATAGCTAGCCAACGGCTCTACCTACCTCTTGAGGTGTAGAGAGTGTGAAATTATAAACACCAATTTATTACTAAAATAGTAAGGATGCTTCGAAAATAATATGATTCTATTTTTATATTTTGTATTTTATTTTTTATTTTTTTGGGTGGGAAATCATCAAATGACTCCTCCCGCTCTGGGCGGAGCGAGAGGGAGTGTCAGACTTTTACTGACTAAAACCCACCCGTGTTCCTTCCGTTGCCTGTGTGCCGGGGCCGCGATATCCCTTTCGGACAAACTCGCAACCCTGGCATTTTGAAAATTGAATTGATTGGTGTCTGAAATGGTATTTTGAAAAAAGAACCACACAGATTGAGTGGACCTATCCAGTCAGTGCACGCATTTGTCAGTAATCGTGGACTCAACTCATGCATTTGCTGTCATGTCCTGTCGTAACACACATGAAACTTTGCAACCTGTGGTAAAAATTCAAAGTCATTTCTTAAATCTAATTTAAAACGAATTAAGTATTTCGTTCAACTTAAGTGTAATTTGTTACGGAACATTAAGCAAACTGCAAATAATCGTGACTGCTCTTTGAACTTGACCAAAAACATGTTTTTTAGCTAACTTTAACTTAATTTATGTTTTTATAAAACTATTAGGGTCCTCTGTCAAGGACGTTGATATTGTTAACTTGATGGAATAAGTTGGAAACGGATTTAATGGGTAATAGATTTTCTGGTGATTAATTGAATGAATAGCTTAGATTAAGAGATTTTTATGTTAGGTATTTTGATATTTGCCGCTACTGTGAGCGATCAGGATCACAGTCATTTGTTTTATTCAAACTCAAACGCAAAGCATTTATTTCAAATAAACCAATTTTTGAATTGTCAAGGGGTCGGTCAGTCAGAAATATGAAGCTATGTATTTAAAAAATTGCTCATCTTTAACATTAGTTGAACATCTAGCACTGCTCAAAAAGGACTTCTTTGGAGAAGACCGTGCAAGCAACTCTATGGATGCTCTTTTTACAACTTTTTATAACAATAATCTGAGAGACACTTTCGACTCCTTGTCACAGAACTCAAAAATTCAAAAGTCATTTATTCAAACTAGGCTGAGAATCAGCACTTTTCGAACGTCAAAATTACATAAGACAGTCCCCCAAAACGCCCACCTTTCACCACTTCCTAGTGCATTAGCTGGGAAGAAGAAGTGGCGCAACAAACTCCCCAGCAGCACAGCTGTCTGTTCAGTTAGAAGAACAAAAAAAAAGATTCTATATAATAGTATTCAAAATAATTTACATTACGCAACACAAAACATAATTCAAATTATTAGCCATATGTTAGCTAGCACACGCCAATATACCAAACAAAATCATCGAGAACTCAACCAATCAATCATCGATACTCAGGCCGAAATAAAAAAACTAAACGTAAACAGAATTTAATATCTAAATAAAAAAGCCTCCAGGCATAAAGGGCGTGCGCCTATTGGAATTGAACCCTCCGGGAGGGCCACCGGTGTTACGTATTCGCTAAAGTTAACCATCACGGACGGTCTACGGCATTAGGTTTAAAACCGTGAAATAAAACACTGTAAAATGAAATAAAATTGTGTTTTCTGGGGGTCTTGTGACTATACGTAGTTTCCAACATTTTAAATTTCTAGTGAATACGAGTATTTGTAACCGAGAACAATATTTATTTTATTTTAAATGCTTGGATTTTAAAACCAACGGATGTAAACTAATACATCTTAATAAAATATACATCAGTTTTTATTTTCACGGTTTATAATGCTGTATTCGCTAAGAAAAACCTACATTTAAAATGAGCCCTCCATGAGGGCTCCCGGCATCCCATATGCGACTAGGTGAACCCTCCAGGAGGGTTACCGGCGCTGAATGTGTAAAAGGAGCAATAGTGTCATAATAATTTAATATTAATCTTAGCAGAGGAATTGTTGACTGTTATTCTTTACTGACAGGAGAAAGCCACTGCTCATAATCTTTTCGTAAACTTTCAGTGCCTTTTTGTCTACATGAAGGAACTCCATAGACTATTATAGTTCAACAATTAATTAATATGCCCAATCAATTCTGCGGAAATAAGTAATTTCTTGTTTCCAACTTGATGAGACGATATCAATCACGATTTTCGCTTTACAACATTTTTTTTCTTAATTAAACATAGCTATACTTCTTAAATAATTGACATCGTGGAATAGTTTTTTGGTCTATCAAGCTTACCACACCTTTATGGCAGATGACTAATTTTATTATAACCATTCTTGTCTTTTTTTGTAGATAAAAATGATGACCAGACTAACCAGGAAGTGTCGACCTGTTGAACTTTTTACAATAGCGAGCTTTTTTCGTCATGTTGCGGCCTTAGTTCATTGCAAAAAGGGGGATTTTAAACTGGTATTAAATGCCCAATCAATAATGAGGTAAACGATGATTTAATTCCATGAATAGCACCCATAAAGCTTTTCTCGCTGGGACTTACAACTTGCTATAACTATTTTACTAAATTGTAATTTTTTTTTGTCTGCTTAACCGGACTTCACTGTGGCTGCCTCAATAAATTAAAGCCAAAAAAAAAAAAAAAAAAAAAAGCATAAAAAAAAAGAATAAAGTAAAAAGTATAAAGCATAAAATTGGAAACTAAGCGACTACACGCCAAGGGCACCCCCTGTGGGGTACGGACCTCGGCTTAGGGCATCTATGAGGGAGGACAGCAATGGACAGCCTGGATTGGATTAAGCTCATTTTTATTCGACTCCCCATAATTTATCGGTCACATCGAATTTCCAAGTGCATGTACCAATAATTCCTGAACAAATCCGCCTTATACAATAACTTCATCATCCACAGCTTACAGACATGAGCGTCTCCAATTGTACACCAAGCAAAGTTACGACATAGCATGAGAATAAACTTAGGTGACCGCTTAAAACCAACACGGAACAATCTGACCTCCACAACCCAGTAACTGGGTAACACAATACCCCTTGGTAAGACTGGTGGACCCGTAACGACTATCAATGAATGGCAGCCGAGACCAACGGCTTAACGTGCTTTCCGAGGCACGGAGGAGTCTCGGTATGTAAAGATGCTCACCCATCCACGGACCAACCGCGGCAAGTGTAAGTTAACCTGATGGATCAACCCGTGTGACTGTTATTACTTAGCCACAACTTCCTCAACGGAAACCGGCATGTCCATGAATCAATAAATTCGAAGACATGTGACATCTACCAACCCGCTCTGGGCCCGCGTGGTGGATTACGGCCCACTCAATAAATACTTTTTCTTTCTTTCTTTCTTTCACTCCCTCTCACCGAGCGGAGGGCCTGTGTCACAGCAGTGAGAACTCAATAGGCTCATAACACTTATACTATCAACATAGCATGAGAAATATCAAACTATGACAGCATCAAACCAACACGGAACTACTATAAAATTTCGGCATATTTTCACATAAGATAAATACCCAATCTGTTCCGTCCTTGACTGAATTTAGCTTTGATGACTAACCGTGAGGTCATCGGAGTCTGTCGACATCAAAATACAACGCAGTTGACTTTTGAACGAGTCCAGTTTGACTTGGCCCTATATAATTGCACTGCTTGCACTCATAAGCATCGCACCTGTATCCCTGTAGGTATTCAGTGGTCTGTAGAGTACTCACATATCGCTAGTAATGTCTGAGTTCCATGTAGGTACTTAGAGTACGAGGCTTTTAATTTTTATTAACCGAGCATAAATCCAAACTCCTGGCTGTTACTAAGACATTCCAAACTACACTGCTTGTAATGCTGCGTGTACGCATCGAGCTTAATAAGACGAGCTATTGAGCAGTTGAATTATGTTAAATTGAAACGAGCATTGCTAAGCCAACTTCGGTGAGGACATTCAAACAAGCATTGCTCTCTTTTGGATAGCTGTCAAACGAATAATTGACTTTTCACAGGTACGTGAATGCTCGCTTTCAAATGCTCGCTACCGAATGCTCGCGTCGCAGTTGGTCAAACAGTTAAAATTTAAGGTAAAAGGTTAAATCCTCTACATTCAAGTAAAGTTCTCCATTTTGTCGCGGATCCAGATAAGCTGGATGCACTCACACGCACAAGTCTCGTTATGCGTTTAGTAATGTTAATCAGTGTTCTGTAATCTGCTGAATTTAAATGGCTATTTAAAGCTTAGGACATTATGGCATGAATAGTTGACCTGATTAGTTTTTGGGATGGGTTATGACATAGGTACGTATAGTATTTGTGGAGTCACCGATACGATATCAGTAAAATTAATGCTCACTTTTAAATCCCATTGATGTTTGTTTAATTGTCAACTCACATATCTATGAAATCCACCCATTTAAAAATCTTAATTACAATAAACAAGCTAACACTTATATATACAGGGTGGCATCCCGACATCGACGCGAAAACTACCATGGATTCAGTACATGATTCCGAACACCCCTGCGTTGAAATGTTTCGTCGGTTATAAAAAAAAACGATTTATTATATATTAATATATTATATACAAGTATATAATGAAAAATTAAGGGGAAGAACGCATTAGGCACCAAAAAATTCGTACGCATCGCTGTCAGTGGGAAAAGTGCCCAAAAGTCTGGCAGCATTGCCACGTTGGGTGGCAATGCTTGCCGTTTCGTAAAAATCTATTTCAAATCAACTGCATCCTGTCCTCCAATGCCTTAAGCTATTTAGTTGTAACTTTGTGCAATAACTAAGTTATCTAATAACAAATTGTAACAGATACTGTCTCTAGTTATCATTATTTAGCTGTCTGCTTGATTGAAAATCTACAATGATAGCTGATATCATTGATCAGTATACTACGAAGGATAAATTCAATCCTAAAAAATTTAAATTTTTGTTTTTTTTGCCTTGGGCAGACATACCAATTGAATGTCGCTACTTCGCAATAAAATAAAATCGGCCAACCAACATAAAACAAACGATAGTTACATGCAACGTGGCATAAAGTATAATATTATTTTTTATCATTCCTAATCACAATCTATGGGATGTCTATGTTAAAAACAAAACAATAAATTAATGACCTCACTCACACCGCAGCAACAAGTCCATTCACGCGTGCTATTACAAAATTATGACCAACGCCGACAAGCTCTATTGAATGCTCGGAAGTAAATACTTCCTACACTCGCGAATCTCTTGGAAAATGTTACAAGTTACGCAACGGTGTGATATAAGGTCTTACGTTGGTTCGCCATGAGAGATGTTACCATTGTTTGGGGGTTTCAAAATAGTTATTAAGATGATGGAAGATAGATATATCTATGTTTCAATGGCTCAATGTGATGGCTTGTGTGTGGTGTTGAAAGATGTAATTTAGATGGAGGGTTCTCGATATAAAATACTACTTGTTTCTCCGATGAACACATAACACCTAATATCACGCCCATACTTCTCAAAGGGTTGGTAGAGGTGTACCTAGTACGTATAAAACATGTGGCGGCAGTTCGCTTGTCACACCCTGCTTGCGCGATGCTGGATTATGCGTGACATGCTGACGTCACGCAAAATCCGGCATCGCGCAAGCAGAGTTTACCGCGCGATCAAGATCAATAAACCATCGGGCTGTTGTCCACGAGACACCCGCCTGGTCGGAGGATCCTCCTTTTTATATGGAGGATGAGTGAACTTTACACCCTGTTCCTCATGCCTCTATATGTACATAGAAAGGGTTAAGTAAAAAATTCTAATTTAAAGAGAAAGGCAGGATTTCCTTCCTGTCAAAAGTGATGTCTCTTAATTAAATACCAATGTTATTACATTCATTGTTGTCTGGGCAATCAACCCGATAATAACCTTGCTGATTGATTAGTCTTTAACCACGGTACTCAGATAAAACTCAAATAAAAGACCAAGGTATTACAGTTATTTTTCCAAAAACTCATATACTTGTTTACATTATTGGAACCAAAATCGCGAACGCAGGATACAAGAGTATTTTTTTGTTCCAAAAATGTGCAACCGCCATGATTCAGGTACTTCAAAACAAACAAGTTAGAGTGTGGTCACTTGATTTAAGTTCCAAGTGAACTTTACGGAATAACATTACAGAAGTAGTGTTTGTTAGCTTTACAAATTATTTATGATAACTTATGATCATAGAGGTGTTGTAAATGGCAATTACACATGTGATATTTGATATTATCTTTCATAAGGTAGTAATGCATGTAGGTAATATGATAATGTCTCCAATGAATAGAGGACAGAGGTTGAAGAGCCTCAGTGATAATTCAAAAGAATGCAGTGATGGAAACAGATACTGTCTCGAGTTATCTGTATTTAGCTGTCGGATTGATTGATAATTAAAATATAAGAACTAGAATACTCTTAATTATGTACACAATACAGATATGAATGGCCCTAGAAACTCTGGTGAAAAGTCGTAGACTAACTCGGAAAGTTCGAAAATACGCAGCAAGCAAGCTTGGAGATCATCATTTCAGCTGACAGACGTCCACTGCTGATTTTAATCAAGATAAAACCTGACACTGACCAGCAAATTGCAAACAACGTAAGAAAATTTGAATTTCGAGGGCGACCTTAGCGCATCCCCCTTAAAAAGGAAATACAGTCTCAAAGCAACGAAAAACTTAGCTCGTAAGTCCATCTTCATTAATCAAAGGAACTCTAACCTCACACTTTCCGCTCTAGGGGATAAAATAATGATCCCTATTAAATAATCAATAGCATTATATGCAAATGGTACAGAGCGCTTCCCATGGTGCGCCATTGTTCGCCATCATGTACAGGGGAACAGTGACCCAGAAACAATTGTTGGTATCTGACCTTGTCTGAGACAGTGCGGTATTGAAGGAAAAATATAGTACGAAAGTAAAATATGGTTACTTTATAGAGGTCTGAGGAACAGGGTGTAAAATTCACTTATCCTCCTTCGAGAAAGGAAGATCCTCCGACTAGACGAGTGTTGTTTGCAGTGGGCAAATTTTCTAAAGATTTATCGAGTATGTCGGGACGTTGTTATGCGCCGTAAACTTTGCTTGCGAGTTGCAGGATTTATGCGTGACGTCAGTGTGATGCGTAGTTCGCATGTGGCGTTGTAGATGGCGCCACAAGGTATTCTTCTCTCGTATAGGCGCAAACTATGTATAAAGATCATGCATAATCAGCTTAATTAATTAATTATAATGTTACTATTACCGAGATTCAGCTGGGAGGAAAGATTAGGCCGTTTTAGAGCACGCGGGCGTTCCCAATGTTGTGTTAAAAAATTTAGTCAGTCAGCAAGATGATGAGAGTGCTGACTATACTGACATATTTAAGTACCTAGGTATCATAAACGCTCAGTCTAAATAATCTAAACACAAAGATAAAACCATGAAATTAAATAAATGTCCACGCTTCGAGTTCTTCTGCGGTTGAGGATTTTGGGTGAAGCTTGTTTCCACTTTCGGCCTGATCATCATTACCATCAGATGAGATGCAGGCCAAGAGTTCCCCGTTGTGGTGAAAAAAGAAAAAAAAAAAGATAACTCAACCCCTAGAGAACAATTAGGCATTGAAAGTATGGTAATTTAGAGAGTAACTTTATACGTAAAATCTACGCTGATAAAATGGCTGGTAAACGTCAAATATCCATAATGGTATCTTATCAGCAAGTTATCCATCGATAAATATTTAAGTATATTCCCCATAAAACTGATTCATTGCTATGAGAAGTCATTAAACTTTACCAAACCATAGACGAGACTAATAGGCGCCTAAAACCACTTTGATTGTAATGTATAGGAATTAAATCGAAAGTGCTCATTTCGGTTATTGGCTACTTTAAATAATCTGCACTTAGCATTCTAAAATAAGGCAAACGAGTTAATTATTTAAAGATTTAGGTACATGCTAAGAACTATGTCAATATATCAAGTTGCAAGATAAAAAAATAGGTATGTGTGTAGTCTGTGTAGGCATTGCCAACTTCAAAAAACGATTACCCCAAATTAATAAAAGGAAATCATTGGCATTCCAAATTCAAATCCACATTTTATTCTATTCGCGCCGCAGACCACAGTGGTCAGAAAGCGACATCCAAGTGAAAGTAGAAATAAAAGTAATATTTTATTTAAAAATTTCACATTCCTAAAAATTTCGTTCACACGCCTAATGTTATAATCTTGTGTTCATGGACTAACAACCGAGAAATTTTGTTACTAAACATGTTGTCATAGTAAATTGAAACATACAACATCAATTTAGCGCAGTTTGTTGCCGCCATTTTAGACTTTAGCGCGAAGACCGACCAGTGTTGCTATAGCCAAAAAACAATTTTTATTGCACATGTTTGCTTGCACAATTACAATGATTTCTATTGTTGGTTTATCTGCAAATAAATTGTTGATGGTAGGCAATGAAGTTTTATTGTGTAACTTTGAGGTGTGGCGGATAGAGGTCGTTTACCTTTAAACGTATGAATCCAAGTCATAACTGATTTTATAAACATCGTATACTGTTATGAGAAATGTTAATCGTTACGCTAGTCTTGGTTTTACGGTTTCAGAAGAATTAGGTCATCTTTCCTATAAGAAAAGAATAAATCAAAGTAACATTTAGAAGAATGATTTATTCCTTATTTGGAAAGTCTATTAGTTATAGAAAGAAGAAAGTTCGTTAAATTTTATAAATCGAATCACATTCCTTCCACGCCTTCCAAATTCAAAATGAGGTAAAAACCAATCGAACTTAACCCATGCGCCTGCGATCGGTGTCGCATAGCAAATTATTACAACTTTAATGTTTTTTAGCGTTATTTTGAACTTTATTGCTTTGGAAATAAGGAACAGTTTCGTTTGTTTTACCTACTACTTAAAGAACGACGTGAGTGACGGCGACGTGAATGTCAATTACAAGAAATTGATGATAGTGGTTCACTAATTTTCGGTCACTTTCGAGTCGCAACCAATGGCATCGGTGAAAGACCATTTGCATTTTATTAACGAGTCTTCTGTCAGTGTCACACACTCTATCATCTTTATATCTATTTTAAAAAGTATGACAACGTTCTTTTAATAAAAAACTGTTTTAAAATGAATGGGTGGTAATGGTAATACCTTTTTTTCCATTCAATGTATTCGGGTCATAGAGCCAAGTTGAGAGTGAAACTGCATTTTTTTGTGTACACCCGCGGATGCCGGCTGTCTGTCGCACAGTGCTCCAAACTTTGCACTTGGACACAATATTTGAACTTCATCGTTGTGTACTTAACATACTTTTTTTACGGCTTTCTCGAGTTATTGCGAATTTTCGTACTTACATACTTTTTTTAAGCTAAAATTGGTTTTTCTTAATGTTTTATGTGAGTTAAACTTCATCTTGGATCTGATAGTGTTTTTTTAATTTTTTTTAAGCAATGCTCAAACATAACTTGGATTAATTCGTCACAATCTATAAACAAAAAAAACCGTGTCATTACATTCAATTACTATTACACAATACCCTGACAACCAATTTCCATTCATAAAAAATACACACAATAAACAATCACTTTGTCCACAAACAAGCAACAAATAGCCCACAGTGCGTTACCAGTTACGTAGTCGAGTTAATTACAGAGTACTAACCATAAAATTATAGACGAAGCCAGCATTCTGGGTCAATGTGGCTGATCAGATGTCGATGCCCGAACGTGATCATTTTGAGCTGGTAGGTAGTTTGCAATCGAGCCTGATTATAGGCTAACTTGGTACTTTGTAAGCCTTGATCTTGATTGAAAATGGTGGTGATAGGTACTTGGTGATTGAATTGAGGTAAGAAAAGTGGTGGATGTTGGTATTTTTCAATTGTTATGGGCCAGCAATAAGCAGTGATCATTTTAATGAGCTGATAAGAATTCCAATGCGCACTCGTCCAGGTAACTTTACCCTCAGTTTAGGTTTACTTTATGTTATGGGTCGGGTATAGGAAATCGTGTTATGGGTTTTGGTAAGTTTATTTTGGTTTTGCCTACAAAATTGTTTACACATTTCATTTCATTTAAAAGTACACGATATACATTTATAAGTGCAACAATTACTTACAGGCTAACACCACATGGACCATATTATTTAGATTTTACTTTTGATTACTGCAATTAATTAAGAATTATGGCTGATAAAAAATAATGTAAAAACAAAGTTTACATCTAGCAATTTAGCACATTTAAAATCAAGAATCGAATTAAATTAATATACAAAGGAGAAAAAAAACCAAATTATTATATAGATTGGTAATAGAGTGGCAGATAAATAAATAAAATTAAACTAAGATTAAATATTTGGTTTACATTAGATAATACAAAAACTAAAACTTAAAGTAGTAAACACGAAAAAAAACGTCTGGCTAGGTTAAGAGTTTCTGAATCTTGTAGATGATTATTAAAAAAATATTGAATATCACTAAAAGTCACCTAAGCTTAAATAAAGACGACAAAGAAAAGTGAACCCACCGAAAACCCATAACACGATTACCTATAAAAATCAAATTGAGTAAAGAAAAGTAAAAGGTACACATGAATTAATTTTACTCAGGTTTTGAACCTGCAACCTGATACTTAATGAGTCGTTTCGTTTGTCTATGGGTGTCCACGACAACTAACTGGAAGTAATTTGTAAAAAGATTTCGGCTTAACCATGTTCATGTTTTATAGACATCTGGTATGCTGTTTAAAAAAAAGAAAGCCTCATTCAACAACGTCATAATTCGTTAACTGTATAATCAGCACTGAAAAAACCAGTTAGTGAAGTTGAATGAAATGACGATATGATACCAACGTATACTTTCGACCAAATCTTTCGTACAATCTTTTACTCAAGTTACTATGCAGTGCTGTAATACAAACGGTTAACTATAGAAAACCTCTAAATGGTGACGTCTTTCACGATCTATTATACCTTTCATTTGTAAATAAAAAAATACTACAACAAACATTCTTTCACAACTCAACAAAATTGAAAGTGTTTGAAAAGTGTGAATTGGGAAAAAAGTTTGCGCCTGCGGTGGCAATTTTCGACCTACGGGCAGGGTTGCCAGACTTTTGATTGTTATTATTCCCAGAAAATTGGGTAATACACTTGAAATGCCTAATTGAACTTGTGAGTTACTTAATTTTTTTTATGTGGCAGCTTAAATAGAGTATCATTATAAGCAGTTTCAGTATTTAGAAGTATTTTGCCAAAGCTCCTTGTTACCTTTATTTTTGTCTAGATGCTAAAAAGATGTAGATATTTGGTCTTCATGCTACCCAGTCTTAAATAATTATTATCCAAGCAATGTAATCTACTTTTTGTCTCTAACCCGCTTCCATTATCAATAACCTTCACAATAACAGCGCCATACTCGTATTTAGCTTAATAGGTATAATAATTACACAAATGATCGGCCCATACGACTATTATCCATTGTAATTTTTATTGCTTAATATTGATCTAACGACCATATCTGATGCAACTGTACCAAATTATAAAGATCAATATTGTTTTTTTTATTGATCTCAGTTTTCGCCTATTAAAGTAGAATTGAAGCAGAGAAACATGTGTAATTTTATGATCGGAAGTAAGAGTTTTTCTCTATACGATCAATTTATAGGTCATGGTGAAAAGAAAAGATCATACAAATATACAATAATGGTAATATACAATGACTGAGATTTTCACAAATAAAAATGCGCTTTATAAAACCACAATGAGTGACATAATTTTTTTTATGTTGTTTGTGGTATAAAAAGCATCAGACATAAAGTTTTCATATTTTATCACTGAAAGAAAGTATCTCCTGCCAAATAATACTTTTCCCCGTAACAAGGGAAATAAAAACTCATCAACTGGCAACCCTGAACAATCGAGGTCATAGTAAAAGCGAAAAGCGCGAAACAGGTTTTGATTCGAATTTGGGTTCGTGACAGGTTGTTTTCTCTTGCCCCGAGGTGGCGCAGGCGCAGCTGGGTGATCGATATGCCAGGCACGAGTTTGGCAAAGAGTGAGGAGTTTATTTATTTCATTGTTTTCACCGGGTGACAGTAATTTAAACAGCTGGATTGAAATTATTTGCAGGAATTTGTTTTAGTACGTGTGTAAGCATTTTGAGACTTGACATGTCTGTTTATCATATTGATTTGGGACTGAATTTAAAAAATCTATAAATGTTTTTGATTGGTAGATAATTAACACTCAGTACCTAGTATTATTACTTATTTAGACTGTAGAAAACAAAATCTAATTGTCTTCTTCTTTTCGTGTGGTTAGTAACTAACCTGGTGTCTGAGTTTTAAAGCCGCCCATGGGCCTCTGACTTGGCTTTACAAGCCGTCAAGAAATATCTCTCAGGCATGCTGGTTTCCTCACGATGTTTTCCTTCACCGTTTTTGAAGCAAGTGATAATTATACAATACGCACATAAATCCGAAAAGTCAGAGGTGCGTGCCTTGGGTTCGAACTCGAGACCTATGACTTGGCAGTCCGACGGTCACACCACTAGGCTATCACTGCTCTAAAAATCTAAAAATCTACTTGTAAAAATCTAGAACTAATCAAAATCTTTATTTTAATTTTGATGTAGTTACTGATACTGATTTCGCAGATCACTGTTCATAACTTCGCCAATAAACGAAAACTATGCGAAACCAGTAGATACATTCTTGCATTTCCATAAGTTTCAGTAAGGAACCCTAAATAATCATCTTAGAAGTCAAGGGTACATCATACTCGCAATATTTAAACCTAGCAATTACGTATTTATTTTTATTGCAACACTTGACTTCTCGGATTAAAAATAATTTGCAAGTATTTAAAGTAACTTTTCCTCGACTTGCGTTCTGCATGCTTAATGAATGTTACAAACAGAAACTTTTATTTAATAATTCAAGTTTTTACTGTCTCAAAAACATGGAAAACTAGCTGATTAATCTAATCCTTATAATCTTTGTAAATAATGCATACAGCAATAAAACTACTCTCTTTCGAACCCCACTTTGTCATCTAAGTAATTATTCTAGTAAACTACACTTTGAATAAAATTATCAACACGTTTGTTACTTTTTAACAGATTTTTCCAGGTTTTATTTCATTTGCAACATTCATAAAGGTACCTACTGGCAGCTTTTCATAAAATTACTTCCAAATTCGAACGATGTGCGACCGCCATAATTTGATTTAAAAACAAATGAGTTCGCTTTTCGAATTGTCTGCGGTCACTTTTGAGTGGAGTCCTCAACGAAATAGCCTAATTTTCATACCGAAAATATGGTTTAAATCAATTATCCTTCAAAGATTTAAACAGTAACACTTAAACAGACATTTTACAAGCTTTACGAACCGCTTTACAATGTGGTTCTAACGAGTACTAGTAGGTGAGCAGTACAGGAAACCCAGTTATACGCAGATGAAAGTAAGGCCGCGACGAGGTCACTCGACTGGTCTGATCTTATTTGTGTTATTTGTAGTCTAAAGGGACTTTAGTTTGGCCCTTTTACGTGCTAACGCCTCCATTAATTCGGTGAAGGCTAGGCAGATATCGCAAATGATGACTGATGATAAGTTATGATCGAGAAGAAATGGGGTTCATAAATTAAATAACATTCTGCCGCTCCTTTATAAGAATCAAGCTTTCGAAAGAGCAACAGACTTCTTGGGGCCATTAAGAGCGTTTATCATAAAAGTTGGCAACGTCGCAAATAGCTGTCAAAAATTTACCTGTTTTGATTAATTTGACAATATTACTATATGGAAATAAGAAATATGGCTAACTACCGAACTAGAATATTAATAATGAATTGCAATTATTACATTGAATTGGATGTTGTACCCGTTTTAGGTATATAAAAGGCATTTGTTTTTACATCATCATAGTTTCCAAATATTGTTTTACATTTAAAACTAAATATTCGGTGTTACGATATTAACTATTGCATTTCATAATCAATATTCTAGTTCGATAATTAGCCACATTTCATATTTCCATACAGTAATATTGCCAAATTAATCAAAACAACGAAATATTTGACATTGCGACGTTGCCCACTTTCAGAATAAACGCTCTTAAAAAGCAAATGTTCTAAATATTTAACTCTCCTATGGATTCAAACTACAGCAGAATAAAAGCTCTGTAGCTTCTGTAGTAAAACAATTTCTATGAAAATTGTTATACCAGAATCGCGTCGCACCGACGCGTCACGCCTGTCTGTTGGAACCTTAACTCGTTTCGGTAAAAGTATTTCAAAATCAGCAAGGTGACTCTTCCGATGTGCCGGACAAAAATTCCTTTATCGACAAGAAGGAGCAATTTAATGCTACCATCACAACATTGACATTGATTCCATTCGATATATTGAACCACATACCGCACTGTATTACTCTCTCTCTGAAACCATTAAAAGGCCATCAGTATATTTTCTAAAACCATATATTCCATCACGGATGAATGCCAGAAGCAATGGAAACATTCTTTGTATAGTATATGTAATAAATGTGGGTAATTTCACGCAGAAATGACTAGGGAGTCTAGGCAGGTAGCGTGGAGAAATGAGCTGAGATGAGGTAAGATGAGCGATGGTTTTGCTAACCGCTGTTGTGAAAGATGACTTGATTCAATGAAATGTGTGTTGAGAACAGATGTCCATTTTAATATGATGAACAATTTTAATGAAGCATACTGATGCCAAACAAGATGGTGATGATGAGCTTGGCAAAATAATAGATGCTCTAAATTTTAACATTTGGACTAGAAATTGGAACAGCAAACTTATTTCCGAGCATTTTATTATGCTGACTGATAGTCTCATTGATAACTGGTAGCGTTTAAGTGAAATTATAAAACTACAATTGATGGCTTAAATAGTATGGAACCTCTGAATGATCGCTGCACGGTACCTATTGTTTTAGTATCGGCAGTAGGTACTTAATGCTTCCCTGAAGAAACTCAACTTAAATACTGTTTGATCAAACTCAAACTCAAAGCATTTATTTCAATTAAACCATTTACAGGCACTTTTGAATTGCCAAAGAGTCGGTCAGTTAGTCAGAAAGTTGAAGCTAGTTGTCCATTCCAAAACGTAGATTCCTATGGAGAAGAACGGGCAAGAAACTCCAAGGACACTCTTTTAAATATCTAATAGATATTATAAAATCCTGCGTACATTAATCTTGTTGCTTCTATATGTGAAAACAATGTACAAAAAAGAATCAAAACAATTCAAGACATAAGATTAAAAATATGCCATGGCAGATAAGAGATGACCAGTATCAACTGACGACGCCCGTTCACGAACATGACGTGTATCAACACCATCCAGCTCAACCATTTTGTAGGGAATCTAATGATTCAACACACTCGCCACCATCAGCGAGACATTTCTTTTTTTCACCCTCCGTGGGATCTTTCATAATTTTTAAGCTACTTTTAACGCTTTTCCTCGCTCATTTTACATTTCTCGCTCAACTTTCCACACAGCGTTACCTATCCATCTATAAAACAGTAATGATGATCGTCAATTGTCCCGTTGATCGGCTCGTGCACAGCTGCCTAACGTGGACATTAGTGGCCGCTTGTCACACCGCACCGTATCGAAAGCGTTGAGAATTGATTCAGCGAACAATACACTTGATTTTAAAGTGTGGACTGTCGAATGACACGGTCAATCTGTTGTTATTGTATTTTCTAATCTCTGTAAGCGTGTTTCTAAAAATTTGCTGGTAATCGTTTAGCTTTCGCTAATGAGAGTTTACTAAGACAAAACCATTTTCACGACGCGCTTGGTAAATAAATTAGTTGCAATTGCAACAGGTTTTTCTGCCGAATTGTGCCGAATTTACATTTGCTACATTCCTAAAGTTCATGTTGAATATAACGTTCAAAAACAATCGCGATGATATAAGTCCTTAAAATGTTATTGCTAAGCATGTGCCACCTTACGAGCCAAGATATCGTTTTGACTTCGAAACATTTCTATAACATAGGAATTTACCCAGCATTATCCATTGCGTGGTTATAAATACCTAGAATACCTACTCATCCATCATCTGTCATCTTGCATGTTTATAAATGTTCATTCAAACTACTTAGAACATAATGGAGCGAACGCATTTGCTACGTAACGGTGTCATAGAAGGAAATACAAGAGTAATCTAACCAATACCACAACTATGTGGAACATTTTGTATATAAGCGTTTCCTTTTACCGGCAAGAATATCGGTATGTGGAGCTATGTGGACCTATGTGGAGCTATGTGGTGGTATATCTTAATGACAGCAATTCTAATGGACTTTCTGGATTGTAACACTTGAATAAGAGATCGTCTGTGGTGAAATATGTATGTTGTTGACAGCTAAAAACCTTACAATAGAACTGATTTTCTTTCTTACTTATTTTTATTTGTCTCGGAAGAATTTATATATTTAAATGGGTACAAACAACTTAGAACTAATTAATTAATAAAAGTAGCAAAATTATATACTAACTTAACTAAAACTATTTACAAACTAAAATATAGCATCGAAAAATTCATCCGCATCGCTTTCGACTGGTAATGTACCCAAGAGGCTGGCCGCATTGCCACGTTGTATGGCAATGCTTAGCCTCTGGCCAAGGTAAAAACCAGCTCTTAGGTCACGGGAAGTGTTTCTTACTTAGGTATAATTTGATATTAATAAAAACTCCAAACAAATCATTGCAGAAACCTATAAGATAAAACAAGTAACTTTCATTGGTTTCTACCTACCACCATCGGGGAAAAACGTGTAACGTTAACTACATAAAGTTTAGATACACGAGTGTTTTTGAAAGCAGTGGTGGCCCAGTGGTAACAGCCGCGACAACAGGCGTTTTACTTTGTGAATGCTTTCATCACCACTGCTCTCAAAACGGTGAAGGAAAACATCGTGAGGGGCATGTCCTAGAACCAAATATGCAAAGACATGTGACATCTACCAACTGGGCCTGCGTGGTGGATTACGGCCCACTCCCTCTCACAGAGAGGAGGCCTGGGTCCCAGCAGTGAGAACATTTTAGGCTAAATATGAATGTTATTGATGTAACCATCACTTTTAGAGTCAATCTCCTGTAAAACTTACTCTCCGGACCTTCCCTCGTATTCCCCTTTAACTTTAGCGAACTTTAGACTTCTATGTCTACACACCCTTTGAGTATAACAGTCGTAAACATACCAGGTCTTCAGCACACAACAATACACCTTTCCCTTTGAATCACTCCCTCACGCGAACGTTCTCGAAGCATCAAATAGCAAGGCCAGGCGACCTCAGCTCTCAGTACAAGGTTGCAATGCGGAATATTTTGCACAATGCACTTGTATTTAAGGTATGTTATCCGTGTTGGGTATTGATAATATGTGGTTGATTAAGTTGTTGTAGACAAAAAGTAATTATTTTGTTATATACAGGGTGTTTGGTGCATCGTGTGCCAAATTGAAATGGTCGACTGAAGGGGTCATCTGCTATCCTTTCAGACCCCTTAACACCTCTCATGCCCTGTGGATTTTTTTTACCGACTTTTTATTGTTTTATTTAAAAAAGATCCAAATGTTACATTCAAATACAAATTTTTTAAAAAATATAAGGAGTAGACTCTGAATTTTAATTTAATTTTGATGTGTATTGTTTTAGAGTACTTTTAAATACAAAATTAGTGACATTTATCATCTAGTTTTTTTTTATTTACTCGCAAAGGTAAAACACGCCGGGCATGAGAGATGTTAAGGGGTGAAAAGGATAGCAGATGACCCCTTCAGTCGACCATTTCAATTTGGAACACGATGCACCAAACAACCTGTATAGTGTATGTCTTGTGGCCACAAGCTGGAAAGTTTAACGTAGGTAGGACCTATATACAGGATGTTCAACCATAGCTTAGATAGTCGTTGGCACGATAACTTGGCAAGAAGCGCAGAATTAATTTTCGCTTGTTTTTCTTAACGGACATGTTCAAAAATAAATTATGGCAATCACCATAGAATGACATGCAATAAAAGTGTATTTTTTTTTGTTGCACTAAGTGTACACATGCGCGAACTTACTCCTAATACGCCAAAACCATGCCAAGTTACGTGCCAGCGACTGTAAGTAGAGTCCGGATTTGTGTCCTGTCTGCTTCAGGTAATCATGTAAAAAACGATGTTTACAGCATACTTCCTCATACCTCATGAAGATCAACACTGCATTCTTCAGATTGCATCATAATGTTGAATAGTTGTTTTTATTACCTGAAACAAAAAATAAACATTATCATTAATAAAATAAACTTATAAATTCGTTTATTTAGTTAAAATATGACTGCTACAACTAAAAACGGCATCTTGAGGATCATTTGGATTAACATGTCATTATTCGAGATGAGATCATTCTGCAATAGGAACTGTGAGTATGAATCATTACCGGAATTAATTTTAAAGTCCTGCTGACAATGCCAAAAATACAACTTCATTAAATGATGTTACTGCATTAATAAGAACAGATAGAACAAGATCACAAAATTAAATTGAATTAGATTACGAAAATTTTCAAAAAATTACGTTTTAGGGATCAATTAATAGTTTTATAATTATAACCCTGCTCTGTAAGGGTTATTTATAAAACTTCTAATTTAATTTATTACAATGTCCCCAAAATGTTATAATGACCCTCAAAATGTCACAATGTCCCCAAAATGTCACAATGTCCCCAAAATTCCTCAAAAGTGACACACAGTGTTTTCTTTTCCAGTGATAGTAAAAGTAACATAAATATTCAGTGAATGTGGCCAAAAGGCGATAACCCCAATGTCTATAAGTACGTTTTAAGAATACCTAATACCGGTGAAGGGAATCCTCAAGTTCACATAGATAGAAAGTTTGTTGAGCTTGAGGAATTTATATGTAAAGATTGTTGATCTGTGAGTCAGATTTGGATGTATCTTAGTAACACTAAGGCTTATGGTTTGTCTCTATGGCAAAATAAGCAGTGATAGTGGTGTGACCGTCAGACTGCCAAGTATACCTCTGACTTTTCGGATTCATGTGCGTATTGTAAAATTATCACTTGGTTCAAAAACGGTGCAGGAAAACATTGTGAAGAAAGCAGCATTTCTGAGATATATTTCTCGACGGCATGTAAAGCCAAGTCAGAGGCCCATGGGTGGCTTTAAAACTCTGACACCAGGTTAGTCACTAACCACACGAAAAGAAGAAGATGGCAAATTAATAATAATAAAGAAGTTAATCAGTCCATTAAAACTTGAAAGATTTCATGGTTAAAACAGTATAAATAAAACCTCTAAAAATTTGAATTATTGATGATTTTTAAATTAGCTGACTAAAGAATATGTCAAATATGAGTAAAATAACTCACAATAATTGAGATAATGAAGAGATGCATAATTGTTTATGTAAACTCTTGAAATGTTAATTAACTTATGCAAAAATAAATATAACTAGGTAGCTCACAATCAAAGAATAATCTCAGACAATTAACACACAGATGAACATAGTAATTAAATACATATCAATTTAAAATAATAACAACCTATTTAATATCATTTATTAAACGGTTTTGCGAATATTTACATAACAATAAAAAAATAAACGCTTAGTTAATCGCTTGTTTCCGTAAACACTTTGTAAATATTTCTTCCACTACAAATATTATACTGATTTAACAACCGTAAGCAGTTACACACTTAATTCGACTGCAGTGTGTGTGTGGTGATTTTCTTTCTTCTAAGCAAGCGTAGCATTCGTACAGTCAGCTGCAGCTGCAGAGAAATCTCACCCCCTAGCAATGTATTTATACATTACTAGGGGGTGAGATTTCTCTGCAGCTGACTGTACTACTGTACCTTTTTGAATCTAAGATTTGGACCTAGTTCCCTTATCCCAATTTGGTTACTTACGAGGCCAACACAGCATATCTTCTACCATAGGGGGTGACTACAGAGATGACAGTTGATAGAGATTATCAACTGTCATCTCAGTAGTCACCCCTTTTTAGCGCTAAGTATACAGGGTTATTGGTTATATGTCAGCAATCTGTTAAGGGGATATAGGAAAGGTCATTTGCAACCAAATGACCCCTCATGACCCCTATGCCTATATCTACAATTTTCGAGTAATTTTATATTTTAAAATGTATGAAATAAAAATACAAATGTCAAATGACTCGAAAATTGTTGACATTTGCAAAGAAGTCAAAAGGGGTCATTTGATTGTAAATGATTACAGCCTGAAGACAGATTGCCGATATATAACCAGTAACCCTGCATATAGAGATCTATCAACTGTCATCTCTGTAGTCACCCCCTATGATAGAAGATATGCTGCGTTGGCCCCGTAAGTAACCGAATTACGAAGGGGATGTACCCCTTAACGGATTGCCGAGATATAACCAATAACCCTGTATGATCATCTTTCTCATCCACCCATCGTTTCGTCTCTCGTCATCGTCTTCCCATACTTTTATAGCGATCCAAATTCATGCACTAAACTTTTCTCATTACATTTTTTCCTTTTATTATATTTACATTAATATCAGGAGCCCCTTTAAAACAAACGCCTATCTATAAATTATAAATCTGTATCATCACTAATTACTAATTTTATTATCACTCACCCAACACTATTCAGTGTTTTCAAGCGTAAACTAACACTTTTATTGTAAATATTAGACTCTAAAGAATGATTTCATGTGTGATGCTGCAACTCACATAGTATTTTGTTCGCACAGTATTTCATGTAATCGCGTGCGCATCGATCTACGTGGTCGTGTGTGGTCCAAGCTATGAAATGTAGAGGATATTTTGTGGATGACGATTTAAAGAAACTTAGACAAATCCCATTACCTACTAATAATCGCTGTGTAAATGGCAAGCTTATACATTTCGACGCCATATAGGTAAGGATATTATATTTTTATTTAAATATTTACTAGAGGTAAGTACATTAAAATATTTATGAAATGGCAAAAACAACAAAAAATGGTTGTAAATCAAACAATAATAATATGGTTACACTGTCTTTAGTCATATTTAAGTTTATATAGCGATTATTGGTTAGGTTATTTATGTACGTATTTTGTGTTAATACATCAACATAAAACACTATGATTCGAGCTAAAATTGCTACGGTAAGTGGGCTCTTTTACTATTAAAAGTCATAAAATAAATTAATTAATAATATAGATAATGCAAGATCCTTGTTTCATTACGGAAGTCATTATTGTATTCGCCCTACATTAAACAAGAACTTGTTTGTAATAGATAAGAAACTAGTATTAAACTGCATGCCAATGTACAGACTAGTTAATATCTAATTTAAAAGCGGTCCTACTCGACAGGGAAAACCCTTAATTCAACACATATTTCGACAAACTCACATAAACATTTCCAAACTCAACCGGAGACCAACAATATCTCAATTTAAGACTTATGTATGCCTGTAATTTGAGAGGCACCAATGCCTTAAAACAGAAAATAAAATATGTGCCAGGATCATAATACTTTGTTTATATTTTTTGTTTTGTTGTAATACATCCTTTCGATCAAAAAATAAATAAAAAAAAGTTGCCAGGATCAAAATAAAACATTTCCTTTTTTGCTATTGTTTTTTTGTTTCTCAATTATTTATTTCGTTTTGAAAACACTTCTCTTCTAACTTAAACCATAAGCAACGCTAATCATAGAGTTGTATCAGCGACGCATTCCCGAGATAGTCCATTGGCATCACTCTCGCGCATCGCCAACCGTGAAAATGAGTTATCACCTTTTTGTAGACGCAATCGGTAAAGTTGGTTGTTGTTACAGAGGATGTGTAGAAAACTTTGAATCTTAATGTTTTTTTTAGCTTTGTTATTTGACCTATAAAGTGTACTTAAAACACAACATGATTTTAACGAAACAGAAAAGACAAATCTTTCCATTATCATTATCTTAACTGCTTACTGCGCAAGGAAAACAATATGTTCAAATAGATGTGAAACCAAACACAAGACCCCAGTTCAAAAAGCGGATCTTTTTTCAATCAAGAAATCCCAAAAAAGATCCTTTATAGAAGTAGCTAACACACAGTCAAATCAAGCTTCTATTCACACCAATTAAATACCTAACTCATCTTCAACCACACACAAGTGTTTAACACCATCACAATATCTTCATCTTCAAACAGGCTTGGACAACAATGATTCAGAATACACTTTCTTATTTCTTCCCAACCCGTAGGGCAAACTGTTAGTAGATACTTTCATTTAGCTGAAGGCAAAGATTTAAATCGTAAGATTTACCCTCATCATACTTAATATGTCGCGTGAAAAGTGTCAATACTGAGAAAAGTGAGCTCACACATCCAGCTTACGGCGTTTCCATAGCAGCATGCGACATTGTGTGTGTCAGAGGTGTCAAAACGAAACAGAAACGCAAGGGCGAATCTAACGATTTAAATCTTTGCCTGTAGCTACATCATCATCGAACTTTGTTATAGTCGGCTTCCAGTCTAAACGGATGCAGCAGCTGAATACCAGTAATTTACTTGAAGCGACTGCCTATCTGACCTCCACAACCCAGTTACTAGGTAACACGATTCTCTTAGTAAGACTGGTTGTCAGACTTTCAGGCTTCTAACAACCCGTAACGACTGTCAAAGATCCACGAATGACAGCCCAGATCGCCGGCTGCGAGGCACGGAAGGGTCTCGGTTTAAAAAATGGAATGATCACCCATTCACGGACCAACCACAGCCAGTCTAGCTTAGCCTTGATAAATCGACTCGTGCGGCTGTTACTCACCCACGAGCACCTATAACACCTTCACAATTTCTTCTTTAACAAACAGGCTCGGTCAACAATGACTCACTCGTACTTTCTTCTGAACCTGTAGGGTAAACTGCTAGTACTTTCACTTGGCCGTACATCTCTATGTAATATGGAAACTTATTGTATATATGTACATATGTACGTAGATTATTTCCTTTGGCGAGCTATGGTTACGAAGTAAGTACGACTTTTACTTCGTTAGGATGAGAGTGGTGAATTATGTTAGGTAATGTTTAGTAACATATACTACTATAGCTTTGAGATTTAGATTTCGAGGTTGTATTATTCGATAAGACTCAAAGAAAAAAGACAGTACGACTGGAAAAGGCCTAAAAGTCTAAATAATAAACATTTGAGAAGCGAGAGAGAAGCTGTTGGTAAACCTTTATGAATAAATAAATAATTAAACATTTTTGTACCCAGCTACATATAATAAATATGGTCAACGAGGTAATCAGCAGACTTTTACTGAACTATGTACATGTAACATGAAGAATTATATCACGATTAAGTTAATGGTTATTTATTTAACACTAACGACTAGACAGGAGAATAAATTCACCATAATAAACCTCTAAACGTAATCTGTCTGATGGCTCCTCAAAAGTTACCACATTACTCCTAAATGATTCAAAACTATCTAACCAACTGAAAGACAGAATCTGTCGCAACAAACATTCTACAAAAGACCGGAAGATTTTGAAACTGCAAGTAAAAAGATACAATTATTAGATACATAAACGAGTTGCTCAATGGATGGAAACAAAAACTTCTATTGAGATCGATCACGAACAGAGAGTTTACGTAAAAACTGACGGTCAGTTTGAGAAACTTTGTTAATACATCTACTTCTTCTTTACTTAAAACCAGGGATAAGAATTAGTAAGTTTTAGTAATAGACAGCAGTGATAGCCTAGTGGTGTGAACGGCATTCATAGGTCTCGAGTTCGAACCCAAGGCACGCACCTCTGAGTTTTCAGATTCATGTGCGTATTGTTAAACACTTGCTTCAAAAACGGTGAAGGAAAACATCGTAAGGAAACTGGCAAGTCTGAGAGATATTTCTCAACGGTATGTGAGCCAACTCAAAAGTCATAAAAAGTCTGACACCAGGTTAGTCGCTAATCACACGAAAAATAAAAAGTAATAGAACAATTTTTATTCTTCATTGGTAGGCCAAAAATCTGTTGAGCACTTTAACATTATTTTGTTCAGGTCAGATAGGCAGTCGCTCTAGGTACTGATATTCAGCTGCATCCGGTTAAACTGGAAGCCGACTCTAACATAGTTGGTGAGCTAGGCGGATGATGATGATGAACCTATGTTTTGCGTCTGGTAGTCTTTTAAAATAGGTTAATAAAAAAGTATTTGAGATCTACAATAAAATTACAAGATATTATGAGTTATGACATCGTGTTTCGATACACCTCTTTTAATTACCAGGTTCCTAAAACGTGACCAAAAAATACCATTTTAACGTTTCTAAGAATCGATTGGAATTAGGTGTAACAAGAAAAATGTTTGACTTTGATCTTAGGTAGGTACCTCTATTAAGATTTTATGGTTTTATATTTATACTTTTTGCTAGTGAAGTCTTTAATTTGATTATTTATTTACCTCCAAGCAGTTCTATAAAATATGGGTTATCACTTGATTGCAAAATGCATCAAAAAAACTATAGTTCAATTTGAAATAGTTTGTTAAAATATCTATAGAATTAATATTTTAGAGGAAGGAGCAGTTTTTCGAGCGAAGAACCAGCTTATAAGCTTTCTAAACGAGCTTTTTTGTTTTTCAGGTTTGATGATTAACATCAATAGAATCACATCAAAAACCTAAACGGAACGTCTGCAGAAATTAGTAGAGATATGTCTTGCGGTATAGTAACTTGCAACCCTGATGAAATTAATTTATTTTAACCAAAAAAAATACAATTGATGATATAATACATTATAACGCAATTATTAATAAATAAGACCCAAGCAATTTAAAACGTCCAATACATCTAGAAGACAAACTAAGGCTCTAAAAACTCATTTTTTTGTCCCAAATACCAGACAAAACCGCATAAAAAAGCTAGCGTAAACACACCAAGAATCACCGAATGGCATCATTCTCTAAAATAAATTTAAGGTAGGGTCTTCGTCTCGTTTATTTTTTAAACAGGTCACGTCTTCAAATAAATGCCAAAGTCTAACTCCAATATGTTTTGTTAGGCTAAAATAATGTTATTTTTAATAGTCTTTGTCTAAAAAACAAGAAAAGTCGTTAACAAATAGATAATTGGCATCGATGAATCCTTTTTATGCGTAGATTGTTATAAAAAATAGACTAAAGTAATGCTTTATAATGCTGAATTCGCTAAGAAAAACCTACTTTTAAAATGAGTCCTCCACGAGGGCGGCATTCCATATGCGACTAGGTGAACCCTCCGGGAGGGCTCCTGGTACTGAACATGTTAAGCTAAAGTAAAAATCTTCATTCTCTTAATTGCCTTTGTCTTAATTTATTAGTGATCGATGCAACATGTAGTTTTCTTCCATATTTCTCTATAAGTTGTCATCTTTTGCACAGTCCACCTATCCAGCTAAAGTTGAAAATCAGAAATGATCATGATAGTACCTGCAGGAATCATAACTTCAAGCTCATCTTGTTTTGTAGTAGGATACTATTGAAATCATCTAAGATTACCTCATTTTACGACCAAATTGTTATGCGTCTGGTTAGAGAGGGAAAGCCCTTTATTTCTAACAAACAGTAGCTACTCAACAAAAAACAATATAAACAATAATCAACCCACTTACAGTAACAACGAAAACTGTACATAATTTACATAACAATTAACAAACATAACAACAAAATTACAGTCAACTACCCGTGACAACAAGAACGAGCTAAGTGTTCTTACTGCATTCGTTTTGTGACCATTTTCAAGGTCAATACGGCTCTGTGCTATGTTACATGCGCGTGCGCATCGTTCGTGCGTGCATAGACGCATGCATGCGTGTTCGTATGTCGTTTTGATATTTCACGGAAGATTTTTGTGAATAGGTTTTTGGAAAATGGTAATTTTACTAAAGGTATAATTTGTACTGAGGTGCAAAAGAGAGTTAAAAACTTAATACTTTCGACTCAACCCACTTTTCATAGAACTCATACGCCATGCCGACATACATATTGGAAGTGAACCCTCCGGGAGGGTTGCCCGCATTACGTTTGGGCTAAAGTTAACCATCGCGGACGATTAACGGCATTAGGTTTAAAACCGTGTTATAAAACACCGTAAATGAAGTAAAATATTGTTTTCAGGAGGTCTTGTCGCTTTATGTAGTTTCAAATCTTTTAAATTTTGAATGCAAGGATTAAGATAATAAATACCTAAAACCAGGCGAGACGGATATTTTATGCTCCGGTATGCGCCGTCCGTCCGTCAAAAGAGGTCAAAAACCTCATAAATTTCTGTCAGCAATACTACTTGTTACCATATTTAGAGTTATTGCAAAATTACTGCTGGTCAATAACCTCTCATTAAAAGAAGCAGTTTATAAAATTAACAGAAGTAATCAATGATTATGATCTTAAATTTCACTTTCGTAAGTAACGGTGTAGCTGTTTTGTTAGGCTAGGTTTATGGAGTACTTTTTTTAGAAATTACGGTATACCTTTCAAACGTATAAGTACTAGTGGGTGAATTTTCTCTGCAGCCGACTGTACTAGCGACCCGCTTCAGGTTCGCACGGTTTTTACGACTTGACAAACTATCGAGATTTATTAGATAAACGTAACTTTAATATTAACGTATTATACACATAAACCTTCCCGAATAAATTCTCTAAACGATGGTGAAAACCTCATCAAAATCTGTTGCGTGGTTTAGAAGAACAACGCGGACATACAGACCAACGCGAAAAGCGACTTTGTTTTATAATACGAGTATGTATAGATGAATAGAATAGAATAGAATAGAATAGAATAGTCTATATGTCTAGTTCTATTCTATTCTATTCTATTCTATTCTATTCTATGTATAGATGTCCAGTTGCGCAAATTCACGTTTACGTCACTTTCGATTTTATTCGGAAAATTATTATGTGGATACTATTCAATCTGTCTAGCCTTTTCCCAACTATTTTGCTTAGTCAGCTTCCAGTCTTAACTGGATGCAGCTGAATACCAGTGTTTTACATGGAACGACTGCCTATCTGACCTCCACAAACCAGTTACCGGTTAACACGATACCCCTTGGTAAGACTGGTTGTCAGACTTTTGGGCTTCTGACTTTTACGAGACACGGAGGGGTCTTGATATGTAATGGATGGTCCATCCACGAACCGACCGCGACACGTTCAGCTGTTATTATGAAGTGCTATTATGGACAAGTTCCGACTAAATAATAATAGTATTATATTCTTTGAGGTATTGAGACTGTGGGTGCATCTACCATCTCCACATCATCATCATCTACCATCACATACGAACTACGCATCAAAGGCCTGTCGTAACACAAAATCCTGCATCGTGCAAACAGAGTTTACCGCGCGATCAGATATATATTAACTTCCCCGACATCAATCGTTGGGCAGTTGCCCACCAGACACAACACCCATCTGGTCGGAGGATCCTCCCTTTTCTATAGAGGATGAGTGAACTTTACACCCTGTTCCTCATGCCTCTATAAGACCACAAATAGTCGGTCCTTTTAGTTTTACAAAATATATGTATATTTTGGAATACAAAATTAGAACCACATAAATTGTACCAAAAATTATTGTAAACAGACCAAATAATTCCAAAAAAAGATTGCAATAATTATGTTAATAAAAACAACGGCACATAATGCGTACAGTGATCTAACAGCAATGACCTATTAACCCACACATTTGCGACACACGTTGCATTAACACTTATTATATAATACACAGATGAAGATTTTTGTTCTAAAACCTGTCCGGTCCTACTCTAAGCGGAGCGATTTTTAGTAGAGCATTGATACTAGCGTTTCAAAATGCGATACAAAATGAATAATGTAAATAAAAGACAGTTTTTCTTAGTTTATTTATTAATTTATACGCCTATTCTGTGTCAGGATAGAGGCTCAACTTTTTAGGAAAATAAAAAATATAACAGAATTTTATTGTAATATAAAAATAAAGTCACCTGGTTGTGTATACTTTTGTAATTACAAAAACAGGATTTTGGTGTGATTGTCACCATAATTTAGAGATTTTTTTAAGAAATGTGTGTGTATGTATACATTAAGATGTTATATTAAATGCAATCATGCTTAGCCGGGGAGGGTCAGTAATTTGTACCTACTAGGTAATTAACAACATGTATCTTCCACCTGTGCAAGAGACATCAGAACTTCAGAGGTTAAAAAGTCAAGTGAGGTCATTCTGGTCCTCCGTTTCTATTCTTATGATAGAAATCTTCAGCAAATAGCTATTAAACCGTTTAAGTAATATAAAGTTTATTCAATACCTTCAACATGAAGCAATAAGTTAAGTTAAAGATCAGCGCGTACAAGTACCTTTTGTAAGTGGTCTTACGAAATGTGTTTAGTATCTTTTAGATAATTTTATGGGTACTGAAAAGATGATTTTTTTTAAAAATAATAAGTGACAATGGAATTAAATAATAAAAAAATAAGCAGCATAGACATCCTGTGTGTTACTAAGTACAAACTACGGTTGCAAAACCATCTACCTATGTATTTCTCTATGTGGTAGGTAGAGGTGGATACATCGTATCGTACAACGATATATGAGTACTTTTCGTTAAAATGTGTATGTAATATCAGGCGAGCCGATTGCCATTAACTGGGCACACATCCTGACCAAGGGCTGCTACTGGGAAATTTATACAGAAAACCCAATAATACCATGGATCAAACTTAGGCACTTAAGACAACTTTTGTTATATATTTTGTTTTTACATAATATTTATTTATTTATTTTAAAAAAAAACAGGTTTTTTTTGCGTTTTATTTCATAAATTATATTTTTCATCTTGGTTGCAGCTAGTAATCGTCTATCAAACGGACCATGACAGTTATATTTTTTTTATAAACGGACCCCCAAGCCCCCAATTAAACTAATTGGTGATCCCTGTGCTATTACAGGGATCACCAACGAGACAATCGCCGTGTAATCACTACTGAAAGGTTCATTGACCTTTCTACACAATCTTAAAATACAGCAGTAAAAGAGCAGACATCCAAACAAAAAGATACTTCACGATAAACTGGACATTACTATTGCAGAATGTGGATTCACAATATAAGTAAAAGTGTAAATGTCAAATATTTCAATATCTAATACTGTTGCAAGTTTTCATAAAACGTTGGTTTCATCGTCCATATTTACATAATGTGATACATAAGTATTGCTGAAGTTAATGTAACCTTTTAGTGTTCTGTAATATGGGATTGTGTAATAAAAGGATATTGTTTTTGATATACACACATCAACACGGTCTAGGGATATTTTTAAAAAAGCGAATTACTATCAATGTGTTAATTATTTATATGACATGTATATATTTAAAAGATACGTTATTTAATATTCTATCATTTTTTAATAATGGTTAAGGTACTTCGATTAAAATTTCAGGATTTTATGGAAAAAAAATGAAGCATAGACGGAAACCGTATATGAATTAACTTTTAATTTATGAGTAAAAACTGAAAAAAATAGAAAAATCATTTAATTTGTGTTTATAAACTTGAAGTTAGTAGTCTGAGAAAGCGCCCATGATGTTCATAACACATCGGCAACGATTCGGCATGCTCAGAACAAGGTTGTCAATGTCTTGCTGCGGAATATTGTCCCATGTCCTTCTGAGGTGCGCAAAAAGTTGATCTTCTGTAGCCAGATTTTCAGGAACTTCCTTCAGAGCTCTTCTTTGCAGCATATCCCACGCATGCTCAATGGGATTTAGATCTGGCGATTGAGCAGGCCAGTCTAAGGCCCTAACATTGTGTGTATGTAACCAAGCTGCTACCATTCTCGCCGTGTGTGCCCGGGCATTGTCGTGCATGAGCAGGAAATCTTGCCCCATTTGTGTTCTGTGGGGCAAGATTACGGGCCCCAGCACCTGTTGGACGTATCGTTCTGCCGTCATATTGCCCCGCACCCAAACGAGATCCGTCCGTCCTCCAAGACGAATTCCTGCCCAAACCATAATTGTTCCTCCTTGGTATGGGTGAACTTCCTGAGGGTTCTGAAGACGGCTCCATCGTCCAGGAACTCGCCAAACACACGTCCTTCGTGAATCTGGATGGAAGCCGAACCTGGATTAATCCGTGAACAGCACATTGGACCATTGCTCACGGCCCCAGTCCACGTGGTTCCGAACCCATTCTAATCGTCGTCCACGATTGCCTCTCCGCAAAGGTGGGACCCGGAGTGGTCTACGAGAGCGTAGATTGCTTTCATGCAGTCGCCTTCTTACAGTTTGGTCACTCACAAGCACTTGGTGTTCCACTCGCAGCCTTTGGACCAATTGAGTCGCCGTTGCATTTGGTTGAGCTCGCGCAGTAATTTGCAAAAATCGGTCTTGTCTGGGGGTAGTGATGCGACTTGGGCCCCGGTGCCTCTCCGCTACTTCACCTGTGGCACGATAGCGTGTCCACAATCTTGAAATTACATTGTGGTGGGTCCCTATGGCCTCAGCAACATTACGCTGAACAGACCCAGCTTCCAGCATTCCCACAGCTCGTAACATCTCCGCCCTCGTCAAATGTTGGCGTTGTATGGCTACAATACCTCAATTTTAACTTTATCTTTCGTTTAAAAATGAAAAAAAACTGTAACTAAATGTAATTCGTATTGTTTTCTAAATTTCGCACAAATGAAAATACCCTCTCCTACACATCAAGACATTTTTATGGCACCGAAACAAAAGAATTTTCAAAAATTTGAATTTGGAATTAGTCTGAGATAAATTACAAACAAATCGGTGTATAAAAGATTCCAATGCGGCTAGTACTTTTCGAGTTATTTAATTGAGTATGAAATATCCCTAGACCGTGTTGATGTGTGTAGCTTTGATGAAAATTATTTCGTTCATCTATAGTAACTTTCACTACTCATAATGTAAGTGGTAGTTCATTGACCTGTGTCTTTCCACTTAGTCTACCAATTATGGTACTTATTGTTACATACAACGCCTCTGACTCGAGCACCCACAAATAATTTACAATCCTGACAAGAGTAGGTATGATACAGACTCATTCCTACTCTTGTCAGGATATACCCTTAATATTTTTTTTAGGTTTAAGCTCAGTGTGTCGAATTGAGGTTAAAACTAAAAAAAAAAATCGACACGGTCCTTTGCAGTAATTTCTTACTCTAGGCAACTGAAAATGTTTAAACTAATCAAACCAGAGACATCATGATCAACACTCGTTTCCGCCTCAAGAAATAGTTTACTTACCCACGATTCAACTGTTAAATAATAATTCATTACATTTTTCAGAAAATCGCTCGCAATGGGACCGCGCCTTAGGTTAAACTTGCAAACTCATCCGTTAATGGTTACACGGATAATTTAATTACTAGAACAGTTTTTTGTTATTTAATTGTTTCAAATATTTGTACAGTATTACACTATTTATTTTTGAGGTAACATTATAGAGCAGTGGGCGTGTCAAATCTTTTTTTTCTCATTATTTCATAGCTTATTTATAACCTATTTGTTACGTTTTTAATTATTTGTTACGGTCGCAAATTATATTTAGATGAACATACAACTTGACACTGACCTATAAATTACAAAAAACGATAGATACCGTTCGAATTTCGAACTGATTATCTCGTTGTGTAGCCCTCGAAATTCAAATTTTCTTACGTTTTTTGTAATTTACAGGTCAGTGTCAAGTTGTATGTTGATCTAAATATAATTCGCGATCGTAACAAAAAATTATAGCATAAGCATTATACCTATGATGATCCCACAGCTGGAACCCAGGCCTCCTCTCTTTGAGAGTGAGTGGGCTGTAATCCACCACTCGGGCCCAGTGCGGATTAGTAAATGTCACATGTCTTCGTATTGTAAATTTGTGCATTAAACAAACAATTATGTATTTACAGAATTATATTCATTAGAATCATCAATAAAACTCAGTAACATTGACCTCAAATAAAACTCTGTAACATTGACCTCAAATGTCATTAGTTTATGAATACGCGACCGAATCAGGCTACCCGATTTCGCCTTAAAAACAAATGCTTTAGAAATTGTGTGTGGTCACTTGGCTGAGCATTGATTTCAAATAAACCAATTACAGCCACTTCTGAATTGTCAGAGATATGAAGCTAGTTGCCCATTCCAAAGTGTAATAGGTACCTATGGAGAAGAACGGGCAAGAAACTCCACGGACACTCTTTCAAATCAAAATATGGTTACACAATATTGGTTACATCATGTTTTTTGAAGCGAACTTTACAGTCTACAGCAGAAAAATATTGTTTATCAATGATCAAAATGTTCAAAACATCTGAGAGTGACATTAACTGATATCGTCGTAGGAAACACTTGCCCCAGACTCAAATCGTGAGAATAAATAAACTGTATGTTTCAATAAATTTTAAATCAAACAAACAAATTATATGTACCTATTTGACCTCAAATTTAAAACTACTACAATGTGTGTTCAACGTTATTGACATTAGACAAAAATTAAACTTTAAAAAAATAAGTCGGAGACTCCCATAGACAGGCGCGACGCGATACCGGTAGAACAATTTCCGTGAAGCTTTCATAGAAATTGTTCCACTAGAATCGCGCCACGCCTGTTTGCGGGAACGTTAAAACGTAGATGGTCTTGAATGGACCCGCCTAAACTGTACAGGTTTTGTAAAGACTTAAGAACCAAAAGTAAAGAAGTGCGTAAAGTAACGATCATTTTATAATCTAAATAAAAACAATTATGGGACTTTTACCAGCCGTTTTTAAGTACGTAATTAATTTTATGAAATTGAATTCATTTACATTAAAACTTACCTATACATAAATGGTAAGGCCGGCTACCGGTTAACATTTGACAAATCGACCGATCTCAAATAATAATATTAGTATTACAGAAAGTGGCATTGAATTATGATTTTAGTGTGAAACGCAATTAATTATATATCAAACATGCAATTAAGGTTAAAATAACATTTAAAAAAAACGTTAGCGGACTCATTTTTATTGGTTTATGGAAATTAAGCATAAAGAATACCATTGCCATTATTTATTTTTATATTTCGTTATTAAAAAAAAAACTTTGATTTTGAAAATTGTATTTATTAGATAGCAATACAATTTTCAAAATCAAAGTATTTTTATCGATACTTAAAGTAGAACTTTTAACCAAATGCATACATAACATAACATGACGCCTTGTATCCCCGAAGGGTTGGGCAGAGGTGTAGTACCTGTAGCAAGTACACCCACATTTCGACCAACCCGGGAATCCAACCCAGGACTTCACGCACCTCACGCACAGCAGTAGCGCTTGCGAACACTAGACAAAATGCATTTTTTTTTTTAAAGCAGACAATATTAATAGTATTTATATGCATTTTGAGCTCCGTACAAAGTAACTGTTTGCAGAATGCAAATCAATTAATTTTATATTGAGTGAAATTAATAATGTATTATTATAATGGTTACTACTATTTTAAAACAGGTTCAAAGTAGAGTAATAGTTGATTGGGCTTGTTGCATAAATTATTATTTATTATTAATATATCTGCCTACACACTTCAATCTATCAATACTTAGTTAGTAGACAAGGCATTAACGCTTGGTTTATTTTTTGAACGCTCATTAATTTTTGTAATTTGTTACATTTCACGAGCAAATGAATCTACGTCACGATATAGTAACGTGTTTGTATTTAATAAAGCTTCGTTAAATTTTATACTACTGCCGGTTTTTACTAACACTAGGTGACATCTAAATGAATGCTTAGATAAAAGAGCGCTGTTGAAGTTGAAAATACAACAGCGCGCTAGTGGTATAGTTTGACCGAAACCATTCCTAAGGCGTGGCATACATGACAATAGATTGTGCTAGAACTCCCATACATTTGTCAAGTTTACTTAACCTTGCTGTCAATACTTGTTAAGTTTCAAATACTATTATAATTATTTTGACATCGCTCTGTTAAAATTCTATGGCTATACGATAACTGTGTGTGACTATATTATTTTACTATATTTGTACTAGTATTTAAACTTTAAATTCTGTGCTCAATGAAGCTGTTCAAATCCTATCAAATGTCATGTTTATTTATGAGAACTTAGATGTTGATAATTATGGAATTTAATGAACTTTGAAATGTCAAATTACATGGTCGCAGTTTACCTACTTACCAGTTTAAAATCTATAAATAACTTGTTATGTTGTAGCGACATTTGTAAGTACGTATCGTAAATGTCAAGATCTTTACCACAAAATGGATGAGCACAGAAGTTCGGCTTCGTGTATCATAATCTCCATAGCTTCTTCCCTAACTATGTTGGGCTCGGCTTCCAGTCTAACCGCAAGCTGCTGAATACCAGTATTTTACCTCCGCAACCCCGTTACTGGGTAACACGATACCCCTTGGTAAGACTGGTTGTCAGATTTTCGAGCTTCTGACGACCTGTAACGACTGTCAAAGATCTACAAATGACAGCCGGGACAGATGGCTTGACGTGCTATCGTAGGCACGGAGGAGTCTCGATATGTAAAGGATGGTTACCCATCCACGGCCCGACCTCGGCAAGCGTAGCTTAATCTTCGATCAACGCGTGCGGCTGTTATTATTGAGACACGAGCCCCCTGAAAAGTTCGGCTTCGATAACGATTGAAAGCGCACGCACACACACATAGACACGCTTCACGTACAGCGAAGTGCAAGCGCACTCGCGTTCGGCATTTTTTTGAGATCGCCGTACGAACGCGTCTATGTGTGCAGGCGCCTGTATCCGCCTGTTGAATGGCCCCTTCTTGGTCCTTCTGTACATATCTATTCTGTGTCTTATTTGAGGCACTGATTACTTCTGCGTAGGGTATAATTTACAGTCAATTGTTAAAACTTCAATAGTTTTAATTCTAGGGTTTACTTTGTCCTGAGTTCTTCTTTACACGACTCGATTTAAATGTAGGTCGTGTATTTTATGTTTCTGATTGCCATTTTGCGGTTTTACGATGTATTTTCTCGGTATTCGTTTTTTAAGGTGAACAAGACTCTTTACAATATATTTGAATGGCTAACAATTTAATCATTCAAATATTTATGATCTAAAATTAGGTACCTACCGGTAGCGGCAGATTATTTAGGGGTTAGATTCCCAATTCATTTGCCTAGCCTTTTTCCAACAATGTAGTATTTTACATGGAGCGAGTGCCTATTTGACCTCCACAACCCAGTTTCTGGGTAATATGATACCCCTTTGATAAGACTGGTTGTCAGACTTTCGGAGTCAAAGATACACGAATGACAGCCGCGGCAAGCGTAGCTTAACCTTCAATAGACGGTGTGCGGCTGTTATTAGTTTGCCACAGGCACCTTTAGATCAGATTCCCAATTAAGTAATAAAAAGCGTAATTCAAAGATAATAATAAAATATGTGGATGTACGAGTAGGTACTATAGAAACACCTCTGCCTAACCACTTGGGAATTATAGGTGTTATGATATGTTATTAAAATAAAAGTCAAACAAGCTTAAAAGCTTGAACTAAAGTTAGCTTAGCACGGGATTTGTCGTGGTCTAATGAATAGCCCAGTAAACATACCAATCTAAGTAAGGCATCAACTGACGAAGTATCTCTCATGTAGGCACAGATTGTGCTATTAACGTTATCAGAGGCCCTTTCTAATTCCTTTGGCCATAAATGGGGCATACCTTCAAATGGTGTACATACCAAAAATGTGACAATACTTTCAAAATACTTCTGGTATTTAGCTGCATTCGGTTAGACTGGAAGCCGACCCCAACATAGTTAGGAAAAGACTAGGATCATAAGCTTTCTTTCTTTTTCGATTGGTTGGTGACTAACCTGGTATGAGAGTGTTTATGCCGTCCATGGGCCTCTGACTGTGAAGCCTTCAAAATAAGCATAAAGGTATGAAGTAAGTGATAATAAGGTATAAGTAGTAGGTACTGTTAAAAACCTTGGTCGTTGTACGACAATATTTTGGTTTCATAATCTTCGAGAACATTCTTCAAGGTTCATGTGTTGGAGACTTCTCGGAATTTTCAAGTAATCGTTAATTTCGAAAATGAGATAGTGTTTAAAAAAGATTATGTATCTTTGATAGTGTTTCAAAATTATATTAACATACGTTATAGTTTCAAAAAAAACTTGGTAATGTTTACAGGACAACAGTGATATCGGTCCCGACAACGAATTGTAGGTCGTGAGTTCGAACCCAGGCCTATGCCCAGCAGTGGACATCTTTCGGCTGAAAAATTATGAGTTCGAACCCAGGCTGGCAATTTGTGTATTTAATTTCATCACCACTGCTCTCAAAACGGTGAAGGACAACATCGTGAGGAAATCGGCACGTCCTAGAACCAAATATTCGAAGACATGTGACGGCTCGGGTGTTGGATTATGGCCCACTCCATCTCACAGAGCGGAGGCCTGTGTCTCATAATCATATGGAAAAGCTGCTAAAATTGCCCTACGTGACACTCTACACGCTATACTCGTAATTGCTTCGCAACCTATTTACAGTCTTAAATACAAGTTCTCTACCTGTTTCCGTAGTCGACTTTTACTTGTCACGCAATAATAAGCCATTTCGTCTCGTTTATATTTTATTATTTAATCAGCTCCAATAAGGATAACATGATAATTATTTTAGCCGAAATATCTAGCAGTTGTTTCAACATGGACTTAAAATTGAGACGCAGATATATGCCAGTGACCTTGAGTGGTTAGCTTGCGTGTTCTGTGCTGAGCTCACGCAACGTCCAGCCAGTAATAGGAACCCTGTCCCAAATTAGACGCATTATTAATTTATTATACATAAAACAAAAGGTATTTTAATAAAACACGTATACTTAAAGATAAATAATTTAATTATCTTTAAAATGGTGAAGGTTTCAGAAAAATACGCTTGATAGATTTTGCGTGATTCTCAGTTTTTTATACGCGTTAGACATAACTTTACAAATTAATTTCACTATGTAATATAAAAATAATCTAAAATATTCATATATTAGTTAATTAAGAAAATTCTCTAATTTAACATATATTTTTTTCAAATCATTAACACTACTCGTTTAGACGTGACCTTCAGTATAAAATAATTAAAAGTCGGTTATTGTGGCCTTAATATAAGTCTGAAATCGGCAACCCGTTTTGGGCAAGCGTGGTGATCAATGCTCGTGCCTTTTTTGTATGAGAAGAGGCACTTGCCCAACAGTGGGACAGTTACAGGCTGGTATTTATCTGGCACGTATTTGCTATATAAAACTAACCACAAGACTAAAGTAGTCTTAGTCATTGGATTAACACAAATATATCGAAACGAGTTTTCGTAATAAAATCCATAATAGATACAATATAATATCGGTATGTGGAGCGACTAACAGTTTGCCGTGGGTTTGGCCGTCCTTGCGCTGCGCCTACGCAGCTCCAAAGACGTTTACAGTGTAACTGTAGTTTTGTTACTGTGTCTGGTCCTTTTTTGGGGTCGAAGGACCAGATACCAAAAAGGTGTATATTTGTACAACATATGGTTTTTGATGATGCAAAGTTATTTATTGGTTGGCTCAGTGATGCTTAAAGCCATTTAAAAGTCTTGATAGAGATGGATTTAGCTGTAAACGGCAATAAGTTATGGTTCTAGATCGGTTGTAATATTTTTTTATTTTTTTTTTATCCACAATGGGAAAGCTCTTGGCCTGCATCTCACCTGATGGTAAGTGATGATCAGGCCGAAGGTAGAAGCGAGCTTCACCCGGAATCCGCAACCACAGAGGAACTTGCTATCTTATCTATTTCTATAAATTGATTGTGAAAAATACTTCTACACGTCAAAAGATGTAATAATACCATTTTAAAATTAGATGAGGTTACAATATTAATTAAAGAGCGTTGCATACCGTAGGTATTTCATTTACATAGATTCTACTCTAGAAATGATCTTAACATTTATTCAATACATGTCAGATCTACTAATCAAACAAGAGCAATATCAATGCAAATAGTTTGAGACTATTTAAATTACTTTATTAATTTTTATAGCAATTGCCATAAACATTTTATATATTTTGATTAATCAATCGGCAACCAATAAAGTAACAAACCCTTTAATTGAAGTAATAAATACATAAGTTTTAAACTTATAAGTTAAAATAACAGGCCACAGTATCGGTCCGGTCGTTTGTCACTCGATTATGTAACGGCACCCGCTTGCAGATCATGTTATGCAACAAATTGCAATACTTTGCATGTTGCACCTACTGCGAGCTTCGAGAAACTATCCGTAATGACAGAGGATTTCAGAGTTAAAGCTTTATCATTTAGTTTGGGCATGCTTAGATAAAAACTACGTTCAGTACAAGCTACAAAAATGACGTAGGCAGAGGTTTACTCTAATTACACGAACACATTTCAGAAGTTCTGTCATGAGAAAGCAAGCGAATCATTAGCCACGATCAATGTGAGACCTCGGATTGGTCTTAAAATGTTCTAATGGAAAATTAAAGAAAGGACTCATCCAGACCCATGTAATTAACAAGAATGAGGAAATGGTCTGTGCATTTCCTGAGTTACTAAAGTACCCATTCAGCCATAAACTATAGCATTCCACGAGCTTATTGAACAAGTAGTGATCACTACAAAATTGGTGGTGATAATCAGTACTGCCCCGTTATTGTCAACCTCGTAAAATTATTTAAATCATTCTCTCTTTTATCTTTTCAATCACTCTCTCACTGCTGAACTGCTGAGAATCGTGAGTCTGTATCAAATAGTCAACGGTCTTTTTCCATTTGTTACGATCAATGGCCTGGTGGAGTGCGGCGCTGATAGGTATCGTCAATTGCTCGGATATTTGATCCATCCACCTTTTTGGGCTTTAACCTCTAGGTCTTTTGCCCCCTATTTTTCCAGTCACCATTAGCCGTTCCATATTATTGGTACCACTGCGAGCATTTAAATAATTACTATCCCATATTATCATGAATACATCATGTCTTTGCAATACCCAGCTAACATGATAAGTAAGTATATTTTACTGCCACCAGCCGTCATTGATGACCTGATTTACCTTCCTATAAGTTGCGATTAAATTATCAGCAGATCAAAAAAATCCTGCTCCATTTTAAAACTGTGACTGTTAAATCTGTCTTCCACAACATCCATCCATTCTAACAACAATATTTCTACAACCTACACTAACCGTATCTCTTCATTCAGGTAGAAGATCAATGCACATGGTGGTATCACGCTTTTTGTGGTCCTCGCAATGGGTCATGAGAACGACCGAGTGACACAAACTGAGAGTAGGGTGACGTCGTGGATGGTGATTGTGGGATAGTGTTGAATGGAAATGTCGACATATTTGTAAGGAATAATGATTTATCGTAGCTAAGTAATAACAGCCGCACGGTTCGAGCGAAAGCTTGATCCGTGGATGGGTGACCATTCATTACGTACAAAGACCCCGTTGTGCCTTATTTTTTTATTCAAAGATCACTTTTTGGTCCACAGTAGGTGTTAGTAGTACAAGTAAGAAAGCAAGTTTAGCAGCTGGTCCTTGCTGTCATTCGTACAGTGTAACTTTGTTGACCAAGTCTGTTTGTTAAAGATGAAGATATTGTGATGTTGATGAAGGGACACGAGTCGATTGATCAAGATTAGGCCACGCTGGGCACTATCGGTTCTTAGATGGGTGACCATTCTATTTTTATACCGAAACCCTTCCGTGCCTTAAAGCCCCGGCACACAGGCAACGGAAGGAACACGGGTGGGTTTTAGTCAGTAAAAGTCTGACACACCCTCTCGCTCCGCCCAGAGCGGGAGAAGTCATTTGATGATTTCCCATATAAAAAAAAAGCCGGGGTCTCGGCTGTTATTCGTGGATCTTTGACAGTCGTTACGGGTAGTCAGAAGTCCGAAAGTCTGAAAACCAGTCCTACCAAGGGGTATCGTGTTACCAAGTAATAGGGAAGTTGACTAGAAAAAAAAAACTTTTTTGGTCCGTCAGTCAGATAGTGAAAAAATATTAGACACTTATTTTTTGCTTTATCATATAAATCAAAAATGATTTTGATAAAATGCATTAAAGTTGGGGACTACTGGAGAGTGACGTCATGCCACATTTTAACTCAATGTATTGCCGTTATCTTTTGATTAGGTAAAAAAAGAAAAAAATACGTGTCCAATATTTTTTTAATAATCTGACGGACAATTTTTTTTTTTGTGAACTTCCCTATTGGGTTGTGGAGGTCAGTAAAGCAGTCGCTCTAAGTAATATACAGCCAGTCTCTTCTGTAAAAATGTGAAGTGAGTTTGGAGTAAGCTGTCATCTCACTTGACCAGTATCTGGTGGGATGACAGCTCACTCCAAACCATTGTCTCAATTGACAAGCTTAATTCAATACAAGCTCACTTCACAGTGTTTTCTACAGTACAAACCAGCTGGTATTCAGTGGCATCCGGTTAGACTGGAAGCTGACCTCAACATAGTTGGGAAAAGGCTAGACAGATAATGATGATGAATAATTTATGAAAGTTGACGGTTTTCCTTATGTGTTTATTTTGAGAGTCTTCGAGTTATTTCCTAACTCAAACAGAGGTGTTGGTCATAAGCTCTTAACGTCAATAAGGTTGAAAGTCGAGAGAGAAAGTTTAAACTCAGTATGATAAGGTTGACAACAGATTAAAATGATTGTTTAGTGTTAAGTAGGTACATAAACACTCATTTACAAAATACCACAGATGGTTCACTTCGCAAAATCATTTAAATAAAAAGCGACTGTTTCTACGATACAATAAAGTGCAATTTAGGTCACACAGCGTTAATTAACTACAGTTATATTCACCTAGAAGTTGCCTCTCTTTCTATCGCGTAACTCTTATATCTTCTGACTACGTTTACGCTCACTGAATTGGCCCGACAAGACGAGCCCACCGCGTACTTGTACCTTCATACCTAAAATACGGCGTGCGTCTTCTGTACTGTTTACTATGTACTGTGATAATACGTAAATTAAACATGATTTGGTTTTTCATGAAAATTCACACCACCAGTTTACTTTGACAAGAGGTCTTCCATTTCGAGAATGAATACGAAATTTATAATGACGTTCATCATTCAGTCACGACTAAAGAAAATACTGGGTGTCAAGGACATCGACGCGAAGCCGGTTACCATGGATTCAGTACATGATTCTGAACCCCCCTGCGTTGAAAATTTTCGTCGGTTATTAAAAAATAAAACAGCTGTTCTATACATTTTGACCGCGTAGGTATTGCACTTTTCGAAAAAAAAATATGTAGGGGGGTTCAGAATCATGTACTGAATCCGTGGTAGCCGGCTTCGCGTCGATGTCTTTGCCACCCTGTATAGGCGCTTTGACACTTTTGACAGATGCCAGGACATGACGTCATGGAACAATTAGGAAATGGTGGCAGCACGGGCTGCAACCATTTCCTAATTGAAATGCCATTGACTCCTAAATGTGTCACAGTACAGCTAAATGCCATTTAAAACTATAAAACACTTGCATAACGACACATCTTTTTTTAGTATAGGTTTGCTTACAAATTACTACATTTTCGCACATTGCATATTTTATCAACATGCATATTCGCATACAAAGCAAAAGTTGATGCAACGATGCATTCATTAAAGTTGTTAAATATCAAGGCTTTTTATTTGTCAAGAATAATCCTAAAATAAACTTAATCATGGTCGTTAAGAAGTGTCATGTTTGGATGCGCAGGCGCAAGTTACGGCGCCTACGATCGTCTATTGTTCTAGGAGGTAGTGATGCGCCTTAACTTTCATTCTGTTGTCGACATAATATTACTTTTAATATTTTAATGAAAAAAGGAGACTTTTACATAATATGTCAAATTACTATCTGACTTGAAATTAATAAGTTAGTTAGTATCAGGAAAAGCAAAGTTAAACTGTAAAGTATATATTTAAATTATGCAAAGTAATTAACTAACAAAGCTCCTATACTTTTAATTAATTTTAATTACTAACAGAATATATCAGGATGACATTTGTAGAGATTAAAAACAACAAATTGACGTTTACATTATTTTATAAAAAAAATATGATTTATAATTGACACTGAACCATTTACGAAGGCTGTGATTAATGAAAAATATGCATAATTATAATTATAATAAATTGTCAAATCTTTTGAAACAATAATACGAGTAAATATATTCGTGATACTTAGAATAGTAATAACAGATATCTTGTATTGTTAGAGTGGGGACAAAAAAATATTATCGAAAGTGTGTATTGTCAAGAAATGTTACAAGGACCTTTTATTCGACATTGATCTTACGTTTCTGTCATTGTTATGTTAGAAAATAGGTTCGCGAAAAAAATATAAACGTAATCTGATAAGGTTAACAATGCAGTAGCCTTTTTGCTTGGTTAACTTGGGCTAAATTGAATGAAACTTCGTCTTTCACGGGGTCTTAATTTTATATTAATATGTTCTACATTGCGGCTCACATTATTATAGGAAAATATAAAACTTAAAAGTCAAGCAAATATAAAAATTCACTTGTCCTGAAAACATTGGGGAAAATATTTTTATAAAGAAAGTTCTGATTTATCGATAGCCTGTCGATACCTTAGTCCCGTCTCTATTCGGTAGTAACAAAGAAATAAGATGCTCCAAAGTGTTCCACCGTTACATTTGTTTGTACACCACACCGCGTAAGTTAATGGTTTATGTAAATTAAACGTGAAATAATTGTTGTACTTACCTTTTCCCGCGTGTGTACATTGCTGGAAGAGGCTGACGCTTAAAAAATAAAAGTGCTAATGAATTGTTGTTATTTACCTGTAACAAAAATAATGGTTTTGTTAATAAACAGTAGGATAATGCTAAACTATTCAAATATTGAACACCAGAAGTCTACTTGTTGGAAAATGTCGTGAGGAAAGTATGAAGACCAAAGAACCGGTGAACATGTATGAAAGATGGTGACTAGAAGGGGGTGACTACCGAGATGACTGGAACATCAACTTTATGGTAGTGTAAATAATACTGTTGAAAAAGTCATAAAACTACCGAAGTTATAGCGCAAACTGAACCTTATGTGTAAGTATTACAGTTATTTTTTTCTAAAACTCGTGTTTGTTTACATGTTTGGCACATAAATTGCCAACGCAGATTAGTCTGGAGAAGCACCGAGTACTTACTTTCCGAGAATATTTGCGAACAGGCTAGACGAGCTTTTAATAGATTTCATCAAACTTTTAATATGCAGGTTTTTCGTATTTTTTTTTCTACATGAATAGAATTAATATTAGTCTTCAAATTGAGAAATATTATCTTACAAATGAACATGTTATATTCATCACATCAATTTGCACACGGCATTTAAATACATTTGTAATCTTCAACTATTATGAAACAATCAAATTCGTTGAAGAAAGATCTTAAAACCTATTCTTACAATCATTTTAGATCATTATCTGACCATCTTTTCTAAAAGGTTGACTTTCAAAGACTTCGAATCGAATGACTTGACTTTATAAATATTGATAGTCATTGTGGTCTTCTTGACATTTGGCCTAGATCTCTGCAGTATTGGCTATAGTCCTTGTTCCAATGGTATGGCCAATATTGGCGGAATATTTTCAGTTGTTTTACAAATGACTAGCATTGGAGTCTTGTTGGTTGGTGATTTGTAACCAATATTGGTCTAGTAGTCTGTAATTTTGTAACATATGATGTCGATTTTACGTCTGTTACAGCAGGAAATTGGTGGTTTGGCATTAAGAAATAACCAGTAACCGTGTGATATAATATTAGTTATATCACTTTTGACATTTATAACGTGGAACACATGGAAATATTAGGTAAAGTCCATTATTATTTCTACCACTGAAATTGTTAAAAACTTTTTACAAAAAAAAAACAACCGACTGCCGAAAAAAAACACTATAAAGTGAAAAATAACTTTAATTTCGGAAGTCGGAAGTTTTTATTTTTCACTTTTTAGTTGTGGTACCTACCCCACACAAATTCCAATAGCAGTACCTGCTATGAAAATAAAAGTCACAGGAAGTTATCATCATATCATCCACATATACTAAGTGGGAAAAATACGTATTATTGAAGCTTAGTAAAAAACCACCCCAGCTAAGTTAATAAAATTTATATGGGACCAATCCGGGAGCCCCTGTCAAACAAAAAAGAATATTCAAAATCGGTCCACAATTGACGGAGAAATCGACGGACATACATAAAAAATAAAATAAAACATACATACGCGTCGAACATATAACCTCCTCCTTTTTGGAAGTCGGTTAAAAAGCAACAAGGGCAATCCTACACGCCGATTACATAATTGTGTTACCGATGTGTCTGTGTAATGTGAATGTGTAATTGTATGATATTGTATATTTATTACGTTATCTATATGTGTATTATATTGATTGATTGTATATTTATAAAAAGTTGTATGTGGATTTATGTCTGGAAATAAAAGATTTATTTTTAATTTTTCATATAATTTCATTTTCGTTTAATTTCACAGGGTTTCTGTCGAGGAAAAGAGGCAGTAGTATCATACCATGTGGAAAAAAACTACCATTTTTGTCTTCCCTCCCAGTCTGTCAATTTATCTACCAAGTATAGAGATTGAGGCAAAATCCTCAAGAAACATTCACTGTAGTCATTGAGAGGCGGCATCTCCATCGCCACATGCGAACTACTCATCAAAGACCTGACATCACACAAAATCCTGACGTCACATAAATCCTGCATCGCGCAATTAGAGTTTACCGCGCGAACACCATATATATAACTTCCCCGACATCAATCGTTGGGCAGTTGCCCGCAGACACGACACCTGTCTGGTCGGAGGATCCTCCCTTTTCTATGGTGGATGAGTGAACTTTACACCGTGTTCCTCATACCTCTAAAGGTATAACAATGGACGTTTACGGGCTGAAATTCCATATAATGAAAGTAATCACCATGCTTGGCAAACTCACCAAAAACCTGACAGTAACTACTTACAGCCTTTAACATTACCCATCGCAGGTATTTACTGTATTAAAAAAGAAAAACCCATCTAGTCTAGAAACCCAGATATTCGATACGGCCTAGGAATCGTAATTAGTAGGACGTCTAGTTCCAGGTATAGGTCTTGAGCTAGCTTTATAGAAATCTGGATGGACCTAGAATACCTAGATGTAGGATACTGTTGTGTCCGGTAACTTGTGGTTGAAAGTATTTCAAAAGTTGGTATAATGGAGCAAATATCTGGGTGTGAATCTGTAACCTCTTTATATAAGGCCATTTTACTTCCTAGATTCAAAGTCAAATAATTTATTTCAAATAGGCTCTTGCAAGGCACTTTTGAACTCCAAAATTTACAAAAAAATTGAATTGATTCTAGTCGCCCGTTCCAAAAGGTGGTTTTCGTATCAAATAAAGTTCAAAAGTAATTTATTCAAACTAGGCTGACAATCAGCACTTTTAGAACATCAAAAATTTAATAAGGTAGTCCCTCAAAACGCCCACCACCCTTCACCACTTCCTAGTGCTTTAGCTGGGAAGAATAAGTGGCGCAACAAACTCCCCAGCAGCACAGCTGTCTGTTCAGTTAGTAAGGAAAAGAATGGGCAAGAAACTCCACCGATTTCTTACTATTTCAGTCATTTATAATTTCAGAACTACTGAATTTCGGACAACTCAAACTCAAACTCAAAGCATTTATTTCAAATAAACCAATTACAGGCACTTTTGAATTGTCAAAGGGTCGGTCAGTCAGAAATATGAAGCTAGTTGCCCATTCCAACGCGTAGTAGGTTCCTATGGAGAAGAACGGGCAAGAAACTCCACGGACACTCTTTTAAATCAGAATATTGTTACAAAATATTGGTTACATCATTCATGTTGTAATTATACATGTGAGAACAATGTAGAGAGACGTGCACGTTAAAAGCGTCCGTAATAAAGAAAAAAACAATTCAAAAATTAAAATAAATTCAAAATAAGCCTTGGCAGCTAAGAGATGACCAGTCCCCACTGACGGCGCCCGTTCACGAACATGACGCATGGATCAGCACCATTTAGCTCAACCATTTTGAAGGGAACTTTATGGTCCAACACACACGCCACCACCAGCGAGACATTTGAGTGAGCATGACATACTCTCAGCCGCAAGGGCACATTTAGGTCAATGAAAGACGTAGGTACCCAGTAAATGGTAGCTTTAAAGTAGGTACATAGTGCTCACACATGTGCTATGCAATTATATAATACTATGAAATTGAATTTATACAATCTAAAGATAGTCCTACAATCTTCAGCAGCTCCAACAATATTTTCGAATGCCAATCAATTAGTTTATGCGCCTTGTGGAGCTGGACCAGCGTTGAGCCAAGCATTTTTGTCAACGATTTAATCCCCCAACTTATAATATGCTTGGCAGCATAGTGTGCGTTTTATACAAGATTTAAAATTCCTTTCATTCAATTGGAGTATGTGGGGAGGTATTTTATTGTAACATTTTAAACAGTACCCCATGAAGGTTGAGTCAACTTTAGCCAGTCTGAAACCCGGTTGAACTAATTGTTCCCTATTTCTAGTGCTATAATTGTGTCTATCACCTCTTTTACTGAAAAGACTTAGATTTTTCCTAACGTACATGATGTTTTCATAGATATATTGACAAGGTACCGTCATGATGTTAATATCTTTAAACAGTTCCCTTAGAGAATCGCGTCTGCGGAGACCATATATTGCTCTGATGGCTCTTTTCTGCAGAATAAAAATAGACTCGATATCTGCAGCCCGTCCCCATAGTAGAATACCGTAAGACATGATACTATGAAAGTAACTGAAATAGACTAGCCTCGCGGTATCTACGTCAGTAAATTGACGGATTTTTCTCACAGCATATGCTGCTGAACTTAGGCGTCCTGCAAGAGATGTTAAATGAGGACCCCATTGCAGCCTTGAGTCGAGCGTAATCCCCAAGAAAACAGTTTTATCGACGAATTCTAATTTCTCCCTATTCAATACTATGTCACAATCACTACTTTTAACATTCGGTAAAGCAAATCTTATGCATTTAGTTTTTTTTCCCATTTAATACTAAATTATTAGCAGTGAACCAATTTTGGACTTGTAGTAGGGCGTTATTTACGTCGTCAAGATTTGATGCACGTCTATTTATCTTAAAAATTAGAGAAGTATCGTCAGCAAATAACACCATTTGTGGTTGGTTTTTTAATAAATGGGGTAGATCATTAATATATACTAAAAAGAGGAAAGGACCCAATATCGAGCCTTGTGGAACACCCATTTTTACTTTTAAACCGAGTGAATTGATTCCATTAATTTGTACTTGCTGTTGTCTATCATTTAAATAAGATTTTATCAAACTAAGCGCAAGTTTACCTAGTCCGTAATGCTTAAGTTTCAAGAGTAAGGTTTCATGATTTACGCAGTCAAATGCTTTGGACAGATCACAAAAAAATCCTATGGCATCTTGGGCCTCCTCCCACGCTGTGAATATGTGTTTTAATAAGGTGACACCGGCGTCAGTCGTACAACGTCCTTTGGTGAACCCATATTGCTGATCGTGTAAGATATGGTTGGTGTTAAAATGATTAAGCATTTGATTGAGCATTACCTTTTCGAACACCTTGCTGAATACCGGCAGCACGGATACTGGTCTATAATTGTTGGTATCTTTACTGTCCCCAGATTTAAAAAGTGGAATCACCTTACTGTATTTCATTAAATCCGGGAAGACTCCTTGGTCCACACACAAATTAAATATTAAAGCCAAATATGGTGCTATAGTTTCAATTATGGATGTACAAACTTTGATAGATAATCCCCATAGATCTTCGGTCAATTTTATTTTAATTTGCCGAAATGCTTTTATAACTATCATAGGGTTTATATGTTTAAATTCAAATTCAACCGGGCAGCCTGCAACGTTCGCTCTTAATAAATAAAGTGAGACATCGGGCGAAGAATTCAAAGCTTCCGTCGTTTTAGATGGAATATCAGTAAAGAAACGTACAAATTCTTGAGCTACTTCTAAGTTAGAGCATATGGCACCATGTGAAGTCTCCAAAGTGTACTCAGTGTTTCGTATTTTTTTCCTATTCGTTTCATTATTTATAACTTTCCAAACTGTTTTTATTTTATTTTCTGCTGATTTGATCTTGTTGCTAATATACAGGGCTTTAGCTATCTTGCAGGTATTTCTAAAAATTTTAGAATATGTAGCAACATACTTGTTGAAAGTTTCAGATTTAATGTAAGGCTTAAGGCCATACAGTTCGAACAGTCTTTCCCTACTTATCCTAATACCTCTAGTTGCCCAGTCACTAAATATAAAATGAGGGCTAATATTTTTTGTTTTCTTTTCAAAAGTTTTATTGAATTCAGTGTCGACTAATGAAAAGAAATCCTCATACAATTGATTTGCATTGACCATATTATGGCCCAGAATGTTTAATTTATTATTTAGGGTACTATTGAATCTATTTAATTTGCCAGTTGTTATTGGTCGAAATTGTATTTGTACTTTTTGCAAAGGTGTTTTGAACTTAAAAGTTACCGTTTGTCCACTATGATCAGACGGCAAATAATTTACAATGGCTTTAGCTAAATAATCACAATCGCAGAAGACATTGTCGATACAAGTAGCAGAAGTTGGAGTTATTCTAGTCGGTTCTGTAAAAATACTAAATAAATTGAACGATTTAAAAAGGCTTAGTAATCTACTGCTATTTAAATTATCTTCCAAAATATTAATATTAAAATCACCACAAATAATTGCAGCTTTGTTACTGGATGCAAGTTTCGCTAGGACATCTTCCATTATTGACTCAAATAAAGAAAAGTTCTGATAATTAGGGGGTCTGTACACGCACACTACAACATGCTTATCCAGCTCAACACAGGACAGTTCGATGCAATGTTCAACTGATAAACCAACTATGTCATTACGTTGCTTAAATTTTAAACAATTTTTTATCATGATTAGAGATCCTCCACGCAGCATAGATTTACGGTTAAAAGAACTGCCCATACTATAGTTGACATAATTAATTAGCATTTGGTAATCCTTTAACCAATGTTCAGTAAAACAAACAATATCAAACTTTGTTTTTTCTAAAAACATTTCAATTTCTAATAATTTTGAAGAAATACCTTGAATATTTTGATGAAATAATTTCAAGGCATTCTGCTCATCTCCTTTTCGGTAAAAACTTATTTTAGAGCCAGAAGACACCTTGTTGTTGTTAGTTATAAGAATATTCTTAGTGGTACCTTCTGTTGTCTTACAAACTAGTTTAAATCCGGAGTTGACCCCAAGACTTCAATGTCATCACAAGGCAGTGAGCTCATAGTGAGTGAGGTACATGGAGCCTCCTTCGTACAATTTGTATAAATATTTATAGCATTTGAGCTACATTTATTCAGGCTCACTACCTTATTATTAGTACTATTACTAATCATTCTGGTGTTAATAACACAAGACTTCGACATACTACCTATGTCTGAGTTTATATAAAAAGCTAATAGCCGTGCTATTATGTGTCTAAAACTAACAGGCAGATACACAGTACCCCTAGTCGACTGTGTTGTCGAAAGACAACACAGGACATACCTACAGTTTATCTGCGTATTTCAAATCCAACCTTGACCGACCAAAATACTTATAGAAATCATAACACCGTTTTTGACACACTAAACTTTGACACGAATTTTATCTAAAATCTACGTCAGTCTGATCAGAATCACATCTTTAACGATAGATTAAGAGAAAAAACAGCAAAAGTATTTAAAAAATTCAATAGAAAAGCATAGGAAACGGATGTAACTGATGGCACTTTCTAAATCCTTTTTAGTGAGTTGCAAAACTAGTTTCCGAGACGGCGAGGCGAAGACGGACGCACATTACTAATGTTAATAGAAGACAAACTTTCTATTGTTTATTAAGTCCGATTTATGGTCGCAAATGGTCGTGGACACCATTCTTGCGACCAATTTTGATGGGTTACCGTTTCGCGTCATTGATATTCCAAGGACGATGCTCGTTAAAATGGATATGGGTGGTTTAAGTAGCTGAGTTTATAGAAATGCGAACACCAATATTCTACTGGGTGTTTTTTCTAGATTTTCTTGCATTTTCGAGGTATCAGACAGCCTGTAGAAGTCCAGTTATAGACATACCTTAAGAGGCCATACTACCTCAGCTCAAATTCATTTTTTATCTCGCTCGCATCGTACTGCTCGCGGACTGAGTGGGGTGCTGACGGCTCCAAGGCGCCGATAGTTTAGGTAATTTATATACTCTCAAGAGGAGAAGGGGTATCCAATCTGTAGATTTTTGAAAACATATTTTTTTTATAAGACCTACCTATCACCAAAATCACACTAATTAATGATTTTATTTGATTACTCACACGTCTAATTTCAATGAAATAAAATTTATTTTTGTTCCAAAAATCTGCTCACATTTGAAACTAACATTTATCGTTATCAAGCTATTAAAATATCGTCCTTATCAAGTGTGAAAATTAGTTGAAAAACGATCAAATAATACAATATTTGCAATAGTCTAATAAACTTTTTTTTTCGTTGACCTTCAGACTTAACGAATTAAAACATGGTCTAGGTTTTAATTCGTTACAAATAGGCAAAATATTGGAAAAAGCCAGTTTTACTACGACTGATCTAAATGACCTTCATTTTAAAGGATCGAAAAATACTTAAATGACATTTTTTTCTCACCCATTGAGAAAAACATTATAATAATTTATCACCACTTATTAATAACTTTGAGTTGAAAATCCGGTTTTTATATAAAATGTCATATGTCAGAGGCCAGGCAGATTTGTTTAACAAATTAAGAAGAAATCTTCAAGGTCAACGGTGAAATTTTTGACCTTCATTATTTTAAGATGTTGGTAAATAATATTTATTTATTTTTTCCATGTACTTACGTTGCACGTTTATGCATGGAAGATAAATGTTATTAAGAAAGATTTTTTTTTCTGATTTTCTCTTGTCGGTGACTTAAAGCTCACTTTAAAAAAAAAATTGGATCTTATTGGACCACTATCTCACCATCGTGGTGAAAGGGTTAGCCAATCAGCATGAAAACTCGCCGATTACCCAGGGTGCGCCAGCTAACCCTTTATAGCCGGCTGTTGCCGGTTGTCGAGGGCAATCTATATAGATTGCCCTCGACAACCGGCAACAGCCGGCTAAGAAGAAGATGATGACGATGGTGCACGCTTGCCTTAAACTAACATATTGACTGAAGAGTCCCAGGTTATACTTATCCGGAAACAGACTCCAACAGACCTTTGAACAAACCTACAGACCAGGAACAACATAGATATATTGGTTCTCCAAATCTAACTGTGACTCTTTAAATCAAGTCATCATTTCTCTTACAGGAAGGCGAAAACTGCATAAAAACATGTCCGATTCTTATCTTATTATATTCATATAAACATAGTATGATGCATCTTTGCATACAAACATACAGGTTACGATAACACCCCTGACATTTTGCAAGGACATCACTTATAAGGTCAATGTATTTCCTTTTACGGCAACCTGACCTGGCATTTCTTTTTTTATTAATTAATGATGTAATTGACAGATAGTGCACCTGGCATAAAACGGTAATTCCTTGTCTGTTACATACTTACGGAATAGCTCATAGGTCATGCGTACTTAGGTATCTACCTACCCTACGTGTTAATGCATAGCATCGATCAAAAACAAAGTTCAACTGCCTCATTTGTCTGTAATTTTCCTAGAACACAAAAATGCTGGTTGGCATCAAAAACAAATACAGTGAGAGTTAAAGGGTTTCGATTCTTAGAGCAACTCATCTAGCAAAAGCCGGTTTTCGTCAGGAATACTGCTCCCCTTATATATAAAATGATAAATGTATATTTTCATATTGAAATTGGCACCTTTGAAAAGTCATAATTTAGGTGTATAATACACGGTGCCTATTTATTCTATGGAGAAGAAACTATCACAGTTGCTATTTTTTTAACATTTACTACTTCTCTGACAAAATATCCTAAGAAAAAAATACAATAGTCAGCATTGTCCTCTGCCAATTAGGGTACCTTAAACAATTCACAGCATCCCACCAGTGAAATCAGACACCTTAATGGGTTCCGCATACGGTCATTGGCCTCCGGCCTGAGAAAGCGATAGTTCGCAAAAAAGCGGTCAAGTACGAGTTGGCTGTTAAGGAACTACATTTCTCTTGTTTATGTTGTCAGGTTATGGACCCTTCCGTAGTGGGTGTTGAAGTGAAATGTTGTTATAGACTGATAATAGGAGATATCGATGATGTCAATGGAAAATGATCAAAATTGTTTTGTAGTATATAAGTATTACATCAATCTCCAAATCCTAAATTCACTAACTCACAGCTAACGCACAGCTTTTGTAAACCACTCGGAGAAGCATTTTGAACAATAATTCCTTCGGGTGGCAGGGACATCGACGCGAAAACTGTGACGCGTTGATATCTCTGCCACCCTGTATACAACGAAGGTAAGCACCAAAAGAGGATTTTAGAAAATTCATCCTCTTGGAAGTTCATAATTTTTGCCGATGGGAAATTAAAATAACACTGAAATCCTCACAGTAGGATTAAGGCCATTTCATACAGATAATTAACGAGTATTGATCACCACACCACAGTATAAATAAGCAGTAGATCTTGGAAGTGGCCTTGAAATAATTACCTACTGTCACACTGAAATTTCAAAGCGCGTCGTTGCAGCCGTTTTCTATGAAGATATAATACTGTTACTTATTTATACTGCGACCACGCTCACCAGGTGTTGGCGATTTAAAGCTCTGTATCGTATCTATTACATAAAGCAACCATAACAAATGAATCTAGGCCGCTAAATCGATTGAATTTATACAACAAACTGCATTATTAAAATAATCAATTCTTCAAGCAATAATTTGATAATAAATAAATATCATTCTTGAACAAGACCTGAATTGGATTAATTGAATTCAAAATAAAGCAAGCCGTTCCTAACAGTTTGTTTTAAATTTAATTACATGTTGAATTACGTGTATATTTTGTCATAATTACCGTGTTCCCACTACTGGTACACTGGCTTCCTCTCTGTGAGAGGGAGTGGGCCGTAATCCACCACGCGGGCCCAGTGCGGGTTGGTAGATGTCACATGTCTTCGAATTTCTGGTTCTAGGACATGCCGGTTTCCTCACGATGTTTTCCTTCACCGTTTTGAGAGCAGTGGTGATGAAATAATTTACACAAGTAAAGTGCCTAGTTTCAAACCCACGATATACAACTCGTAAGTCGGTGCCGTTACCACTGGACCATCACTTCTTTCCATCAAATAATGCAAGCCTTTCCTAAAATGTTGATTTAAATTCAATAACATTAAAATGTTTTATTAGCTGTATGTTTGTCGTAATTAATGTGATTAGATCAAGTTGATGTGAAATTAATTAATTAGTCAAACTGTTTTAAAAATTTGATTCGCTAGTTATTTGAGAGAACGTAATTAAATCTAGTACGCTAATTAAGGATATTGACTAATTGAGTTTCGGTAAAATTGAAATGATACCTGTTTAAATGATTACTCATAGTTGGAAATAAATACACGGGGTATTAATTTCAAACTAATGTAGGGTTACCCAACCTGGACTCTATGGATCTGTAAGGACACTAAGGGCATTTCAGGTATAAACACGGTACTAACATACTATATATTATTATAAATATTGACACTACCTACTTAATTTTTGGATTTATCAGGGGTCCGTAAAATTTTTCTTTCATCATCGATCCGCCACTAAAAATGTTGTCAAACCCTGAACTGAACAGAGATCTATCTATAGAATATAAGTATTTCCGTCTACATCATAACCTTCTTTTTTGAAGTCAGTTAAAAATGAACTGCCTCAGAAAAAATGAGCGTTTTTATAACACGAAAAACTGCTCCCATTCAGAGAAAATTCGCCTTAATCATCACGCATCATCAGCAAATGACATAAAAAAGTAAGTCAGCTGTTTTTAACCCATTGACGCTACCCATGAACCATGGTGCAAAGCGAAGTGTCACTCTGTTACTTCGCCAAAGAAAATTAAACCTTATGTTGAAGCTACATGGTGCGTTATAGCATGTGATAGTATGTCACTTGTCCGACTCTCCCGCCACAGGAAATTGGACCTTATGTTTAAGTGACTTGGTGTATTATAGGGTGTTATGGCACGTGGACGGTGTCCGGTTCTGACTACTTTCGATTCATGAATCAAGGTTGCAGGGTAGAAATTTACATTATGTTGTGTGGACAAGTATTTTATATTTTGAGAACAGGAAAATGTTCTAGAAACTCTGATCCTATTGTGAATTCTTCTTCTTTTCAAGATAGTGACTAACCTGGTGTCAGAGTTTTAAAGCCGCCACTGGGCTTCTGACTTAGCTTCACATGCCGTCGAGAATACCTCTCAGGCATGCCGGTTTCCTCAGGCAAGCCAGAGGTGAGTGCCTTGGGTTCGAACTCGAGACCGAGATTTTTATCTACAAATTATCTATAATATTAATAATAATTATTATTATTATTCATCTGCCCAGCTTTTTCCCAACTATGTTGGGGTCGGCTGCCAGTCTAACCGGATGCAGCTGAGTACCAGTATTTTACATAGAGCGACTAAACTATCTAATCTTAACCCCTTAGTAAGACTGGTTGTCAGACTTTCGGACTTCTGACGACCCGTAACGACTGTGATCTATGAATGACAGCCGGGACCAACGGCTTAACTTGCTATCCGAGGCATGGAGGAGTCTTGGTATGTAAAGATGGTCACCCATCCACGAGCCTTGCGGCTGTTATTACTTAGCCACAACCCGAGATAAATCCTATTGTGAGAAAATTAAAAGAAAATAATAATCTTCAAGCAAGTGGGTTTAAAGGTCTATAGAAGTAATTAGGTTACTGTGTTAACCGTAAACTATTTAACTATGCACAATCGTGATGTTTACTTACTCATTGACACTATTCTAACTTTTGTCAACCTACATAGTTGCATAAATGCAAGCTTGTATGACACGGCCAATGACAGAGGAGTACTTGAAGCCACTTGATTCAACTTAACCTGAACTAGGTTCTTTGGAACACACTTAAAAAGCTCCAGTTTAAAGTCAGCCATTTACTTCAATTAGATCATTATTAGGCAAAATTGAGTGAGTATCTATAAAATCGTTTCGTGTCTGTCTCTGTGATGTGAGTTTTTCTAAACTAACCATAAATTGGTTCTTTTTCAGGAACGTTTATGTTTATAATACCTACATATTTTCTTAACTTAGACATAACATAGAAATCTCTATGTTGTGACATGTCGCCGCATCAGTAGATGTCATCCGTGTGAAGCTCAGGTCTATCGTGAAACTACAGAGTGTAGAAGAATATCTCATGCTATTTTGAAAGATATGCCAGTAGGCAAGGCTTTTAGCGCAGCAGACTATTCAGGATGTGCCAGACGTACTTCAATATCAGCAAAAGTTAATCAAACCTCTGTAAATACTAATAAAACATATTATTTTCTATCTGCTTAGCCATTATTAAAAAAAAAAAAAACAATAGACGACGTATATTTTGTAACGTGATACGCTTAACTATTTTTAAAGAATCATAAAGAACCCTGTAAGAAATCGACACGTGTTTCACCTCTCAACGAGGCATCCTCAGGATGACGATTGACTTGTTGCGAACCCGGACCCAACGTGTTGACATGTCGAACGTCGAGACGGCGTTGAATATGTTACGGAATGGAACTCCGCAAAGTCACGCCTGAGTAAATTAAATATCTTAGCTGTTATTATTATAACCCCGAATTTTTCTACTGGAGGCCATAGGCCTCCCTACTCTGCTTCTATATCTCTCTATCTAGGGCTACGGGGACCAGCATTTATCAAAATAGTCCGGCTTATCTTGCCATCTCCGTCTGAGCCTGCAACGATGTCACTTGCCATGTGCTTAACAATTCACTATCGTCATCTTCATTGGCTGCTGAGTATAGATCTCCTCCCTTTTGTGTCATGCTGCCTAGGTCTGTGCGATTCTCATCCAGGTGGTATAGCCTAACTATAAATTAGTTGGGATTCCAGTTTCCCAGACGAAGCAGCTGCATCTACAAACAGTTCTACCCTTGACTAGCGGTCGTATCAATCTGCGTCGAGACGTTTGGCGACAAGCTACCAACTACCGATCGTAGCGGCAACTCACTAACGGACCGACTAACGGACGATCGTCAATGTATACATTTTGCTTATTCATGGAGCTTTGTAATCACTTTTAATGGCATTTACTGTAATTTACCATAAATCTTAAGTACTTTTACCACTTGTTTTCCGTATAAGACAGATGTTTTCCAACAGTCTTTCGACGTAACATTGTCTTTAATTAAATAAACTACAAAACCCACAATACTGTTAGTGTGACTGTCGTGAAGTCATGTATGACTTCACGACAGTCACACTGACACACAATACAGTTTAACTTACGTATCAAAACTTTCGTACTCAAGTCTTCGTTCTTCGTCATATGATCTGCTCGTGAATAAGGGTTCTGCCCTTATTCACGAGCAGATCATATGACGAACGAGGTCGCATCATCTTCATTGGCAGTCTTGTTCCACCCACTACTGAGTTTAGGCTTCCTCCCTTTTGTGCTATGGTTCCCTGGTACCTCAACCAGGGCCCTATGTAATAAAAACCGGCCAAATGCGTGTCGGACCACGCACAATGACGGGTTTCCGTAGTTGGGATGAATTTATCCCAAGAACAAACTTAACATTGTAGTTGAAAAACATGTTCTTCCATACGGAATGTATGGGAGAACATCTTTTTCAAACTGCAAATTTAAGTTGGTCACCTCTTAGGTCACGCCTACTTAGCTGTGATAGTTTTCCTTTTAACTTCGTTATATATACTACTGCTGTGATTTTTTTCATAAATCCAAGAATAACCATTTAGCTAGCAGGGGGATGGGACACTATACTCGAACAAAAATTAGCACTTTAAAGCTTAATATTTTGCAAACGGATCCCTAAATTGAAAAATGGCTTTTACACACCCACAATATTTTTGACCGACCTTTTCGACGACACCCCATACAATAGGATAGACGAGAAAAAAAAACGTCCCCACTTTACGTGTAACACGTAAAGTGGGGTGTGGATGAGGGATGTTTTTTTTTCTCTTCTATCTATGTTAGAAGTACCATAAACAAATAAAAAAAATGTTTTTATTTTACCACTTTGTCGGCATGATTAATATGTATACCCATGCCAAATTACAGCTTTTTAGTACTAACAGGCTCTGAGCTAAGCCGCGGAAAGACAGACAGACGAACATGGCGAAACTATAAGGGTTCCTTGTTTACTACAGAACCATAAAAACCGACAGGTGCCAGTGCTACAATTCGACAATTTACAAATTTCTTTCATAGTTGTATGCTTTATTTATTTATTTACTAAATAGTACCTGTCGCAAAAATATGTAAATTTTGTAATATTATGACAAAAATATCGCATCGTCAGTTATATTAAATATAGCCCAGGTTTACATCTGCAAAATCCTTCTAAACCGGAAACTAGTCGATAATTCTTGAAACATAATGAAAGTTCTATTACAAAAAAGTTTTCGTAAGAATCTCAAATTCAACTGAAACTGAATGTTACAGAAACAAACAATGTAATAACACATCATTACAGACTACATTACATTATTTCCTCCATTAAAAACTATATTACAAAACCCTACTTGTACGCTTCACGTCATTATTTCATGAAATCATTATTTTGCTGAATAGTTTACTTTCGTTTTCAGATTCAATTGCATTTATTGCGAGATAATATCTTGGGAGTAAGAGCCGTGACGTTGCATGTTCCAGGGTGTGTTGATACTTTCTTCTTGGTACAGTTCAGCTGTGAATGGAACGTAATCATAAATAACATCCCGTGTCTTGTGTTAAAGACAGATTTCAATAGGAAACCGAAACTACAGAAATTGCCGTCAGCATTTAGAAATCTTTCCAATCTTTGTAAGTTTATCAAGAGATTCTATGATTAAGTCTGGGCTTCAAATCCTATTGATTCATACGTCCCACATGTCCTACACCATCCGTCTGCGACAAAACTATTCAATGTGAAAATATCCAAAATCTGTATGAAACCTCGTCAATTAGGAGAAAATGAGAATATGCATATCATATAGAGGAAAATGAGAATATGCAAATCTCATTTTTCTCCTTGTCATTTCAGTTGAATTGAATATCTGTTACACTTAGATTAATATACGTACACCTTCGAAAAACATTATTACATTATATTAAAAACTATTGACGGTCAGTTCAATCAAGTATTCAGAGGTAATTTAATACTTAAACTTACAAGCTAAGCTAAATCTCCATTAAGCCTAAACGTCAGCCTAGAATACCTTCTAACATGTGACAGAATCATTGAAGCATCATGATCGGTTGCCAAACGGAACTGAACACGCACCACTTGGTAGAAAGCAGCTTACTGACCTGGTTGGACTAACTTCATTAACTACTGCTAACTACTGAACCGTAGGACGGTTGTTGAAGAATATTTTTTATAGTGTAAGGAGAAATATTAGATTTTACTCTAAACTGCGGTAACAAAATTAAAGTGACTGGAAGCTTCATAAACTTCCCCGTTGGTCTAGTTGTACCAAGCGCGAATGCTTATCATTGGGGCCTGGGTTTGGTTCCTTATGTCGGCCAAAGTGATCTTGGGTTTTATAACAGAATTTCTCAGTAGCAGCTCGGAGTCTGAATTTGTGCTCAGTATGTGGCAATGGACTCGCATCCTACTACATGTGAGTTAAACTTATCAGGCGAAAAATGCACGTACATGATTATGTTGAGCTTTATATCCAACTTAGGTATTACTTTACGAACAAACTGCTTAAAATGATCCACTATTGCCAATTTTTCTTCAAAGTACCTTGGTAACATAAGCAGTATTTCTGCACAGAAATTAACACCTCCAACTGATGAAAATAAGATACATTATGAAACTATGCAAATTATCATGCAACCGACACATAGTAATAACTTATTGAAACGCAATAACTAATAGAATTTATATGTGAACATGCGTCATCTTTAGCGTTTTCCTAAATGTGTTGAGGTCGGCTTTAAATCTAACCAAATGCGTCTGTTTATTGCCTAGTATTTTACGAAGTGACTCCACCATTAAACCATGACGACTATGATTTAATTTGTACCTATGGGCTACTCTATCAACAACTTTTAGGTCACCAATACAAATAACATAGAACGTCGTAAATAAAGTTGAAGGTTTTAAATGTCCAATGCTCAATGCGATCCTCACTAGGATAGTTCAAATTCAAATTCAAACTCAAATCTTTATTGCATAACACATGTGTTTACAAGGTCTTAATAATAATAGTAAAGTTCACATGGACCCTGTCGCACACAACAATTTCATAAAATTATGAGTAGTAACATTATCCTTCAAAAAATCAAATACAATTACATTATATATGCAAATTCTAGTTCACTAGTTCTAGAAATCATGAAAAAGAATTAATTAATTTCAAAGAAATAAAAGCACACAAATTAAATTATTCAAAGATTAATTCATTAGAAATAAATTATGTCACAGATTAAATTAATATAAAAAGTCAAATAAAAATGTAATAATAAATAAACAATTCAATCAAAAAAAAAAAAAATATGTCTCAGATTAAAATAGTATTAAAGAATCGAATAAAAGTCAAATAAAAATAAATGTCTAAAACTGAATAAATGGTGGAAGTCATTCCATTTAAATTTCATCATTAAAAAATTCATTAAGTGAATAGTAGCATTTCTCCACCAGTAATTTTCTGAGCCGTTTAATAAATATTTTTTCATTTTGTTCCATTTTTATGTGGTTTGGTATTTTATTATATATTTTAATAAAAAAATAAAAAAAACTATAAAGATACTAAAGCAATACATAATTCTCCTTCCCACATCCTAACTTATTAGTGGTCGGTACAACAAGTCTTTTACTTCCATACTTCTCTATTAGTCACCATCTCGGTAGTCACCCGCTTTCTATCCATATCATCTATCACACAGTCCATCCATCGTTTCTTTGGTCGTCCCCTACTCTTATAGCCCTCCACAATCATACTCAAAACTTTCCTCGCGACATTTCCCTCATTCCTCCACATTCATACTCAAAACTTTCCTCGCGACATTTCCCTCATTCCTCCGCATCACAGTCTGCAATGTATGGCCGTAACCTTTCGACTACGTAAAAAAAGAAAAAATACGTGTCCAATATTCTTTAATAATCTACAAGAAGGACAAAAAAAAAATTGTACAAAAAAAATTGTCCGTACTAAAAATATTCAACTACCTTGATAAAAGCCTAAACAAACAGTCAACTATATTAAAACGATTACTTAGCCTCTGATGCAGGATCTAAAATGCTGCTCCCATTTTAACAAGCACACCAATCAAATCAAATTAAACCTGAATCTAGTTTAACACAATCAATTGATTTTGTTTCCAATAATAACACAAATAATAATCAACCTGTCTTATTGGGTTGCCTTGAAAGTCTATTTAAGCTTAATTTCGGCCTTCACTTAGGCGTCAGTGATTTGTAACTAGTTGTACCCCTTTATCGGTCAATTAGAGTAACTGGCCTTAGAAGGATCTAAAGACCACTATGTGTTAGGTAGTGGACTAGTTGTTAAATAATGATTAAAATCACTAAATTGTGTAATTGTGTTGTGTTTTGTTTAGTTGTGTTGTTGTGTGTGATTGTTGTTGTTGTCGAGTTGTGTTGTTGTTTTTGTGTTGTCTAATTGTCTTTGTTGTGTTGTTTTACTTTGTTCGTAAAACTTGAACATAATGTAACAACTTTATTTGTCCGAGATCAAGTCCTCATAGATACTCTCCGTCTGGGGAGCACGGAGGGTTATGGCGGACTCCTACCACCTAAAACCCTACGGTTCCTACTACAACTATGAGTCGGGGGCCCAGAAATACTTGGTCATTCGCCCTCGACTGGACTTGCTCTACTGGTAGAAAATGAAGTGCCCTAAGAAAAAAAAAAAAAAAAAAAAAGTTTCAAGATGCACTTTGACACCCTCGAAGGAAGACTCCAAGGAAGTTCCTTCCTTCATTAGTTCCGGCTGTCTGTTTTATTAGTATTAGTAGCTTGGCTAGCATTTTAGAACAGAGCAAAAGCCTCTTCTCATAAAGAGAAGTAACGAGCCTTGATCCCCACGCTAGCTCACTGTGTTCTTTACTAATATAATCAATGATTTCCACCTTTAACTAAGACGTTTTTGTCAAAATAAACCTAAGCGAATTTACAAAAATGTATTTTTTTTTACATTGTATCCACCTTAAGCTAAAAGTGATTATCTAACAAAAAAATGTAAACAAAACAAGGTCATAACATAAATCACAGTCAAAATCGCAGCAAAAACTGGGTTAAAATAACAGTAACTACAGGTAGTTACCTATCTTAACTGCAACATTAAGTTGCCATTAACTTGGGTTCAGGCGGTTTCACTGTTAGGCTCTCTTCACACTATAAGGATGGCTGGCGTTTTGTCGTAACATAACAACACGCTCAAAAGACCCTGACACTTATATGGCCTGACCAAGATTATGTCTGGACTTTAATAAATACTGAGTTTGATTCGGTCTTTCTTCTCAGAGTAGTCGGGTAGGAGACACCGAACTCATCCAGTTTTAATCATCATCATATCACTCATAATTTAATTTTGACTTGTTAAAGTGTTTTTTGAACCAATTTACAGAAATACGAGTAAATACTGAATAACATTATTTATTCTCCGAAGAGTTGTGCAGAGGTACACCTCTTGGCGTAACGCTGACAAAATGTGGCTATACTACACATAGTAGACGAACATTTGACCAGGCTGATTTTGTCCTACGTAATAGACGGCCTATTGACATTAACCAGGAACAAATTCGTATCGTACTTCTGACTGCTACTGAAAAATTCCTTATGGAAAAGTCCACTAACACAGTCCGCACTGGTAGTTGAACCCAAGACCATAGTCTCAGCACTCAACCTTGTGAAATCTAGACCAATAAGGCTGGCAGGGCATCAGTTATAAATGATAAATGTAATATATTAATTTATGTAAACTGTTCCAAAAAAAGCACATTTACACGGCAAAAATAAATTATGTTGTAAAACTGAGTTCAGTGTATAAGACACAAGTACCTACATATATCAGCTTTCGCAGTAACATTCACGGCAAGCTTGGGTACGCGACGCCGGGAAGCCTGCGCGTGTGTAGAGAGCCTTATAGAGTCTATCTCGTAATGCAGGAAGATAGCCAGTGGATCAGGAAGGCTAAACCCGTATTGGAAAGAAAACTCTTTACATAAATATTCTTCCGGTCAAGTGAGAGTGAAGTTATCGGAATCTTTAGTACTTGCGCCTTCGACGATGGTGTTTATTGTTGGAACGGACGTGTTAACCGAACAGTTTAAAATTGGCGCTTTCGTAAATGTCAACTATCTCTCATGGTGAGGTTATATACTCTCTCATTGTAAAAGCTAAACTGTCTCTATGTGCTAATTAATATATCTGCTATTAATCTTCAATGCTGGTTTATTTTACTCATGCAGCGTGCTGGGTCCATAAACTGAAGGGGTTTCCTTCAGGTTATGGACCCAGCACGAATAATGTGTTGCTACTTACACTGCACTGTTATTACTTAGCCACAAGCCCCACTCATTCATTCTATAAGAACAATATAATTATTGAATTAAAGTTTTTTTTTCTAACCCCAGTTTTATTCTCAGGCGCTCTATGCAAAAAATAACAGTACATCGTAAAGCATCTCCCTGCCTATCTCCGGAAAGAAACTAGCCACAATATTATGAACATAAACATTACATACACTGCATAGTGCATACATAATTATGCACTTACATTAAACACCCTATATGGTGCGCGGGCGCAGGCATAAAGCATCTACCATCACCGGCTGCGATTTCTACCTATTTCCTGTACCCCTCTCACATACCGGTTGCATACAGGTACCTAATATTGTACATAGCTTACATATACATAATAGTTTCTACTCTCCCTTTAAAAGAGATTCTAGAGAAAAAAGTAAGAAGCTGAAAAATATCGGTACTACATAAAAAGATATGTGGCAGCATCTACATTGCCACATGTGAACTACGCATCACAGACTGCATCGCGCAAGCAGCGTATACCGAGCGACTAGCATATATACAACGTCCCGACATCAATCGTCGGGCAGTAGCCCACCATATTCAACACCCATCTGGTGGGAGGATCCTCCCTTTTGGGCACGCCACAATTGTGGCGATAAGTCCCCTCTTTGAGGAGTGGATAGAGAGGCACCACGGCGTCCTCACCTTCCGCCTGACGCAGGTCCTCACCGGACACGGTTGTTTCGGGAGGTTCCTATTCAGAATAAAGCGGGAGGAAACGCCCGGGTGTCACCATTGTGTGGATCGCCCGGAGGACACGGTGGAGCATACGGTGGAGGCCTGCCCGGCTTGGGCGGAGCACCGCCGTGTCCTCACGGAGGCGATCGGCGGCGGCGATCTCTCGCGTCCGGCCCTGGTTCAGGCCATGGTCCGGAGCGAGAGTGCATGGGAGGCCGTCAACTCCTTCTGCGAAGCAGTTATGCTCGCGAAGGAGGAGGCGGAGCGCGCGAGGGAAATTCAAGCTGCACGCCCTCGCGCCCCTAGTCGCCGCAGGAGACGCCCCGGGCGTCGGGACTCAAGAGCTGACTTCCGTCCCGTCCACCGTAGGCGCGGGCTTGCGGACGGTGAGCAATGGGTAGCTCGCCGTCCGGTAAGAACCAGGCCCGGGTCGACGGCGCGTTGTGTTCCACGCGCGCCTCAAAGGGATGTCAGCACCAACTGACGGGGTCCGAAAGGACCAATGCCTGCTGGGGTTGCGGGTTTGTCTGAAAGGGATATCGCGGCCCCGGCACACAGGCCACGGAAGGAACACGGGTGGGTTTTAGTCAGTAAAAGTCTGACACTCCCTCTCGCTCCGCCCAGAGCGGGTCATTTGATGATTTCCCACCCAAAAAAAAAAAAAAAGAAAAGGATCCTCCGTTTTCTATGCAGGTTGAGTGAACTGTACACCCTGTTCCTCATACCTCTAGAGACCGCTGTGAAAATATTCAAAATGGCCGAAATGAATTTGTCTAGTTGACAATAAAAACATCCAAAGTATTCCTGACTATTGACTGTCCATATTGGTCTAACCATAAGTATATACGGTCCATATTTCAATCTTGGGCTGCATACTAATAATAAGTTCTTGGCGGGCGAGGTGTTTGAGGGAAATGGATCTGTAAACGCACCCAAGAAACTATTAGGAGTGTGGTGAGGTTAAAATCAAAGTTATCTACGATATCATCGAATAACTTTTCATTCTCAAGGATCAGTCAGCTAGGAAATGCCAGCGCCATCTAGTTTTAAACTATTGACCAACAAATTCACGTGTAACAATGACTTAGAAGATCTCATCATCTCGCTGCCCTTGTCTCATGTTACTATGGAGATGGCGCAACACGTTTTCTTCTTCCATTCTCCCCTGTCATCACTCTATCATTCACTCCCTTTTCTTTCATATCATTTCTCAAACAATCATTCCATCTTTTCTTTGACCTACCTATCCCTCTCCTTCCATCAACATTTATATTTATCACTCTGTCTTAGAAGATCTACTTACAGAAAAAAACACGATTTAAGGCGAAAGCGTCAAGGTAGCCCGCGAAATTCAAATTTTCTTACGTTTTTTGCAATTTGCAGGTCAGTATCATGTTGTATGTTGATCTATATATGATATGCGGCCGTATCAAATGTTTATTTATAGAATTATAATCTTAAAAATGATCAATACAACTCTCTAAGTTCATATAATCGCATTGAATGATTATTTCATGAAATCATGACATTTGGCGATTGTGCTTACTTATGGAGTTGTATTGCTAATTGTAATGATTATAATTATGTAAAGCCATATTGGTTACGGTCGCGAATCATATTTTAATCAACATAAAACCTCACACTGACCTGCAAAATGTAAAAAGCTAAAGAAAATTTGAATTTCGCGGGCTACCTTAGCGCATGCCCATTAATTTTATTTACAAAACCTGCTGCATCAAACCGACTTTAAACTACATTAAATAACTTCAATTTTAATCAACTTCAATGCTCAAATCTTCACATTAAGACCATATTAGGTACAGTAAAAGCCAATCGAAGTATTAGTAAGAGGAGTATCGTCTTCATAGAAAGGATATGAAAGCTAGCCAATAGAAAGTGGTCCCATTGGGTCGCTGATTCATGGCAAAAGCTTGGGAGATTAGATTATAAGCACTTTGCAGAAAAGTGAGAACAAAGCTAAAGAAATGAAATAAAGAAAAATGTAAGTTAAATGTAATAATACTTGCTGCGCCCTAACAGGTTCATCTACTCATAAGTTTTAGCCTAGCCTGTAACTGCGTGTACATTATGCAATAATAATTAATAAATAAATAAAATTGTTTATACTGCGCAAATAAGACACACATTATTTTAAAAAAACATAAAGTACACACACTTATCCAAAGTAGCCAAAAAACTAATATTCGGAAAGAAACAGAGAAATTAAAAAGTTTTAAAGTTATTCAATATTGTCTTTTGCTTGATATCAACGAGCTTTATGATACCATACATGACATACCCCCAAAGAGTTAGGTAGACATTCTTAGTACACCTACATTTTGCCAGTCTTTATTTTAAGTCCCATGTTATGGGGGACGAGCTTATTACCATCCACTGGGCACTAATCGAGCCTCCAGAATCCAAGCTTTGCGGTAAGCATTTATGCTAGTTTTGCTTTGTATATAGAATGGTTAAATAAATAAAAAATATAACGATCATAAAATGATTCCGCTTGAGTTATCGCTTACTCAATTATAAATAAACTGCTATAATTTATTTATCTAATTGAATAATCTTTATGCTCATAAAATAATCCGTTACTGTCTTACTAGACCACTGACCACTACTTGGGGTTGGCAATATGTTTTCCTCTTCCATTATCAGCTCACATTATTGACTCTTCAAATCACATCGTTTTTATTTGTCAATATGTAGGTGTCACTTACAATAAATGTTAAAACAAATTAGTTCTTTCGTTGCAGTCAACATAAACAAAATGGCAAACAACTCTTTTTTCATAGTTAATTGATTCAGGCGTAACTTTGATGAAATCCATGATAAAATACAATAGACGACGTATATTTAGTAACCTAATCCGCTTAACTGTTCTTAAAGAGTCATAAAGAACATTGTAAGAAATCGACTAATGTTTCAACTCTCAACAAGGTACCCGGACCCGACGTGTGGACGGACACGTCAAGCGTCAAGAGCAGCTCTGCTCTCGACGCTTGACGAGTCCACACGTCGGGTCCGGGTTCGCTACAAGTCAATCAACATCCTGAGGATGCCTCGTTGAGAGGTGAAACACGTGTCGATTTCTGACAGGGTTCTATATGACTCTTTAAGAACAGTTAAGCGGATTAGGTTACTAAATATACGTCGTCTATTGTATTTTAAATCTTTTTCCCTTCAATATCCCTCACACAACCCCCATTTTTTTCCCGATTTTCTTGGGTTCCTTTTAAAATCTCCATGCATCAATATTTATATTCATAACTCTCATATTCACATATTCACCCTTCTCATCACATACCAAGAAAAACGATGCCACCATCTCATCAGATGCCCATACTTAGAACCGATTTTCTTTTTTTTTTCTGATCTCACAAAAGCCATATAATAAGGTCATAATAATCAGAAAAGTAACTAAGCAGGTTGAAGTAAAAGCGTTTAATCGATTTAGAATCGAGTCATCGAAGTAGAGTGAGAAATGATGATTTGATAGAAACTAATCGATTCAGTACGATTTGTTTTATAGCCTTGACCTATGTTTGTTTACTGGATTGTACAAATTATTATTGTCTACAGTTATTCAGTTATATACTTCGATAAGTCTTCAGTCACCTAATATTAATACCATAAAGGCTTTTCATATTTTTAAAACACGAAGCCTATCCTGAGTTTACTGCACGGGTGCGCTGCGCGCGCGCAAGTCACGGACGTCAGTTTCTAGTAAATGACTTCATTGTATATAAAAACAAAAGAATACTACAGATTATAATGAGTATTGTACATCTGTGAGAATATTTTTTCACACATTTTACACTTTTACCAAAAAAGTATTATTTTTAAACATACATTTTTAATGAGAAACTGTCGTTAACAAAAAGAAACATTATTTTGTTACCATCAGTCACGCGTTCCTACAAGAAAAAAAAATATATATTATATTACTATTAAATTCTAACAATTGAACACAGATGAACTTGTAAAAAAAGCTTGCTTAAAATAAGCTTTTTTTACACCAGCTACCGAAAGAGATAAGACATTAATTTATTAAGCCCTAAAATGCGTTACCAAACGCAACTATTCAGATAGTTTCATCAAATTCAATTCATCAACTATTCAGATAGTTTCATCAAATTCAATTCATCCACACCATGATGCCATTAAAAACGTCTTCAACAACACGCAACGAGACCAAAACATACCTCTAATAAAAAACACCAAAGATAAAAGATAATAAAAGAAGCCGATTACTTTCTCTACAGAGACTGGAGAAAGTACCATTTCGTCACTATGGCAGATCGAGCGTCACTTGTCATCATAAAAGGTTGTTGCACTTGTTTTAAGTCATTGTGTGATAGTACAAGTAATTTTATGAGTCAAGTATCTAAAGAGATGTGAATGAATTTGATGTTAGAGACAGCCCTGTTTTCGATTACGTCGCCAAGGAATTTCTTCCGTACTTCTTCACTATGAATCTATGCTATGACACTTCCATATCTACTTCTCGATTATTCGTTATCTCGGTACTCGCTTCTCTTTCTAGCCATAAACAACCGATTTCCACACAACTTTTCAGTCACTGGTGTCTTTTACTGGTCTTAATAATTCAGAAACAACATGTCTAAGTTAAAGCACGTGCTTAGTAACGTTTATAGATCTCGGCCTCAGACCACAAGTTCTAATCGATTGACGGAAATAAGCTAAAAGGCCCTAAATGACAAACTATCTAGCTTTCACTTGCTAAACCTGAAATTACTTAACTTAGGTAATACTTATCGAGATTCTAGTATTTAAAGGTGAATAAAGTAACGTGTTACTCGACTGGGAATAGTTTTATCTCTTTACCCGACTGCCACAGAAGGAGGGTTGTGTTTTTGTGACAAAAAACAAAGTTTAGAGGTACGCCTTTATTTCCCAAGGGGTAAAACAGGATTCATATTAATATTTCCATTCAATTGTAATACCTACACCCATATTTTGGTTTTCGGTCCCATGTAATAGGGGGTGACCCTAATGCCATAAACCGGGCACATGGAGAATCCGGGTTGACACTAAGAAATTCCTATAGAAAATTTGCTCAAACGGGTGATCGAACCCGGGACCCTATGTTTAGTAATCGCGCTTACGACCACTCGGCCAACGATGCAATCATTAATCTTTTAAGTAATCGTTTAAGCGATTGACATCGGTATTTTAAATTAAATCGCCCACTGCTTTTTATGTAAATAGAATCCATTAAAACACAACTTGATTAAACAATCTTTAACCTACAAATTTTAGACAAAAACAGATTTTAGTCCAAAAACCCGTTGACAGGCTACCACAACGGATAAACTATGCTAATAAATTCTAGCATAATTTAAGCTATGTTTGCAAGTCTGACATTTTATTAACCTAGATTCTTTGAAATCCTTTTGGTAGGTAAATGATTATATTCAGATTTATTGGATTTATCTTTCGGCTTTATTTAGGTACAAAGATTAGAAATCATAAAGACTTGGAATTCTAATAAGTGTGAATTATGAGTTTGAATTTTATGACAGCTGTGTAATTTAATATTTTCAAATTAATAGATTTAGATTAGATTATTCACCGAGGGGATAAAGTGTCTTATGCCACAGACGCTATATTGAATCTTTTTTAAGAGATAAAGATTCCTTTATCACTATTTTTATCTATTTGTTTGATACGGTTTTATTTAAACTATAGAACAAATTTTGATTACCTTTTGGAACTTAATTATTGCCTGCCTTCAGAACGACATAATATCTACCATACTGTTTTCATTTCTGTATATTGAAACTACATTATACGTATACAAACGAATACACGGACACGCCTAGTTTTACGTATATTTAATTTCAACTATTTTCAGCGAACAACCTCAAAATTCACAGAAGCAAATAATTTCCAAGTTTTACGCAAATCCTAGAAATGTAAGTGTGAACTAATTAGTATTAAACAAATCATTGTACTGGCACATTCGGGTGATGTACTAATCACTTAATAACCTTTCACTGTAGCTGCGCCCGCGCAACGTATTGCTACACTTTAGATTCAATTACTGTAATACGGCGCACGAAAGTTCTGGTGCATGAGTGCATGTTTGAAGTGATTGTGTAACTACTTTCAGAGTTCAGGGTCGTGAGTTCAATCTAATGTTGGAGCATTTTTGTTTTTATTTTAGTTTTAAGGATTTTTTAGTTTACTTCAACTCTGAATACATTTTCGGTGGGTCTATACTACCCATAATTGTTTTCAGTTTTCATAAAGACCATGCACGTCCGATATATTTAAAATAAAAAAAAAAATAAGGTAAAAGAATCCGTTGAAATCCAGTGAAATACTTAGATATGAATAAAAAGAAAAGCTTTAAAAAAAGTCCTTTTTTAAGTCGGCTATTAAAAATGACTACGTTTAAAGACCAATTTTAAAGCCGAATACTCTTATCTCGTCTAGAATTTATTATAAATGAATAAGCATGTGGAAAAAAACCGCATAATTTGTACATTATCACAAAATATGTTTACGCCACAAAAGGAAAGACTTAAAACAAAGATTAAATACATAAAAACACACATTAAAAAGTTGATACAACCCGTTGGATCCAATCCTCAAGGTCCATTGCGCGACGACAGCGGATGAGTCGCTGTATCTTAGGAAAGAACGCAGCTATGCAATCACGACATGAAATATATGTCGTTATTGTAAACTGTGTTTTTTTATATACCTGGATTTTGAAGGCACGTGTGCTTTGCTTACCTGTAAGAAAGACACATTGTTTTTTTAATATTTAAATAGAACATAGAAGTTGGGGTACATTAAAATCTAATGAACAAAGAGCCACTAATAGTGACAAGAGTCAAGTACGTCTGCGCATCCTGATAGACAGTGAGCCGGTAAAAATTTTGCTGCCTGGCTCTTTTACTATGACTTTTGCTATTGTCCGTATCGATACAAGAGAAGATAGTGAAATGTTTCTGGTTAGAACGTAATAAAAACGACTTTTAAGTAGAACTACTTGTATTACTGCCTACCTCGGCACTTCCTTAATATGTAAAGTTACAAAACAACGTAAGGACTAAAGACAAGATGTACAAGTTGACATATGTAAGACTATCCGACATCAATCGTTGGGCAGTTGCCCGCCAGACACGACACCCGTCTGGTCAGAGGATCCTCCCTTTTTAATAGAGGATGAGTGAACTTTTCACTAATAGAATTAATAATCAAAATACAAAAAAAAAGAATTAAACTATTGAGCTGTAATTGCTCATCTTATGTAGCTATATTCTGATATTCCCTATAGTGTAAAAGTTAATCTATAGACTACACCATAGCCATTCCAACCTCAAAGATAATATTACCTACTCATTTTAATATGAAACCCATTCGACTTTAAAACTTGACCTCTCTGAATCAATGACAGTCGCAACGAATCAACATGTAAAAATTGCAGTTACAAACAATAGGCGAAATCACAGCATAAATATTAATCTGTGGCCTAACATCAAACAGAACCGGTCAGTAACAATCAATCTGCCTAGCCTTTTCCCAACTATGTTGAGGTCGGCTTCCAGTCTAACCGGATGCAGCTGAATACCAATATTTTACGTGGAGCGACTGCCTATCTGACCTCCACAACCCAGTAACTAGGTAATACGATACGCCTTGGTAAGACTGGTGTCAGACTTTCGGGCTTCTGACGACTCGTAACGACTGTCAAAGATCCACGAATGACAGCCGGGACCAACGGCTTAACGTGCTTTCCGAGGTACGGAGGATTCTCGGTACGTAAAGATGGTCACCCATCCACTGACCAACCCCGGCAAGCGTAGCTTAACCTGATGGATCGACCAGCGCGGCTGTTGTTACTTAGCCACGAGCTCCTCCCCGGTCACTAACAGAAATACAAATTAAAATAAAATGCATATAAAACTATTGACCCGAACGACATACAAAATTCCCCTCAACCAGACAGTTACAACCAAGAAATTGCGGGATACCTCTAGTTAAACCATAAACATGGTAGTTAAAGTATAACCATAAAAGTTTACGGTGCTATACAGTTTCTTCATAAGTTTCACCATTACTGACAAATATTTGTTGCATATTCGCTTCCTAGTAACTTTGTTTAAGTATTAACTGTATATGCAATATTTACCTAACTTTAATAACTTGGTATAGCGGTTGATAGTTCTAGATTTGATTACCAAATCAGTAAGTTAATAAAGTTAGTTTCTTTTTCGAAAAAATTTACTCTACCCAGGAGCCCCATCAAAATGGTAGAAGACATAACATATTTATATGTTTTTTTAGACGATAAGTCTCAAGAAACACTGATATAGCAAAAACCGATCTAACTTTCATAATTTTCGTTCAGGTGTAGTAAGAAAACTGGACTTGAACTATTGGACTGTAATTACTCATAATGTTGATATTATTCTGATAATTTATTGAAACAAAGGTTCCTGCAAGAAATTAAGCAACATTTCACTATCCAAATCAAATATTTGTGCACCCAACAGTTACTACACCACATTGTCTAAACACATATTATATTTAAACACAGTACCTATAGCCACGTACACAAACCATTAACTTACACACGATGTACAAACGGACAGACTTTCACCCATTACGACTTATGAATTAATATCTATATTACGTAATGATAATTGCATATCCACGGATGATTTTGTAATGAATCATCTTTTTCTACTTCATTTAAATTGAATTTAAGTTTGAAAGCAAATCGTGGCCTACGAACACATGAGCGATTTTTTGTTCGAACAGCTGTCGAATTAGTAGTATATACATATTTTGGTTATAGCGTATGTGATGCGGAGGAATGAGGAAAATTCGTCAGGAAAGTTTTGAGTATGAATGTGGATGGCTATAAGAGTAGGGGAAGACCAAAGAAACGATGGATGGACTGTGTGGAAGATGATATGGATAGAAAGGGGGGGACTACCGAGATGGCGACTGATAGAGAAGTATGGAAAAAAGGGACACAAATAAATTGGGATAAGAACAGGAGAACGGTGGTGATGATATATTGATAGCTTTATTTCTTTTTACCCATAAGACAACAGATAATAATGTGGTATTGATTTTCATACAAATTCCAGTCAAGAGGAGAAAGTTAAGTATCGTGTAGTGATGAAGATGAAGAAAAATAAGCTAAGGTTCAATAGAGTATAAAGGTTTAAAGTAAAACTAACACTACAATCCGAATAATGGTTACAATTAACAAATGTGTGCGAATTAAGAACTGTAGTAGAGCGGAAATAATGAAACACAACAAAAATGATTTTGCACATAACGGTTTACGCTAGAGTTTATTTTTAGTATACACTAATCGTTATTATCATCTTAAGCCAAGCAACAGAGGAATTTACTGTATAGCTAGAAACAAAAGCCGACAATAACTTATGTTGGCAGAAACATAAGATACCAATTACATTTTTGGTATAGCTAGAAACGAAAGGAGACAATAACTTAAGTTGGCAGAAAATTAAGATGCCAATTAATTTTCAAGAGAATGTTGAATTTATAAAAGAAAAGAATAAAAGTGATTTCGACAATTAATCTCTGAAAAAAAACGTAAAGAAACAATTAAGTCAAAGCATAACAACATTGATGACAACGCTGAAAAGAACGATGCTAACTACAAAAATAAAATAATACAAGAAAGTAATCATTTAGAAAATGACAATAATCCACTAAAAACGTAAGAAACGAATAAAAACAACGGTAACACAACAACAACTAACGAAAGCGAATAGCAATTATCACTACTATAAGTTGTTGTAGAAGATATTCGCGTAGGGCCGTTTCACCAGTCAAGTGGAATTCACTTTCACTGGCGCTCCCAATACCGAGTTCCTTATTCACGCATATCTCGGTAGATTTTAATGTTGACGATTATGTTTATCTGTTTATTGATTTATGGATAAGACGAATTCGATTTATAACTTAACTAGCTTTTGAATCTACTATGACTAGTAAATTTTCTGGAGATTTTGAATCTACATATTATTTATAAGGGCTTATTTTATGATTATTTCATGTCATTCCACCAGTTTTCTTACACGGCAAGATTTTTGGAATTTGGCCATTTCTAAAAACTCTCTTTCGTAAACTTCCCGGATATATAATTCACTTGATCATAACCAAGAGAAGCTTTTTTACTTCAGGTTTAAAGACATAATACTATTGTTTGAAAAATATTGATTCCGGCGATGCAAATTGAATGTAACAAAAGATTAAAGTTAAACTCGGCTGACCTAAACCAAATACAACAATTGAGCAATTCCGGTACTGAGTCACGCTTGCTCAAGCAGCATGCCCTAACTTCACCGGATTCATGTGTACTCTCAATTAAATAAGTAAAATGAAACAGAACTTCTTACTATCTTATTTGACCCTTTCCCTGTCTCGAGATGGTGGTCGCCGGGACAGACTGGATAAGGAAAGTTGAGAACCAGGTGTTGTAGAGCAACTTGGGAATGGGCTACGTTCAGCAGTGGACTGCGATAGGCTGAGTTGTCTGATTGATAAATTATCCCGTGATAATAATTTATAGATACATCACATAACTACTATTGTCTGCTTTGTGGATAGTGAAAGTATTGTGAACGACAATGATGACCAAGTACAATTGCAGAGCTCCCACGCAAGGCATGTATCACCTGCAGACTTGGCCACTAGGCTCCGCCTGTTTCCGACAGGACTTAATGAAAGTTACGAGCAAAGGCATATGCTGTGTCACTTTCTTCTTAAAAATCATTTAAAAGATCTTCTCTAAGATTTTAAAGATGAAAAGATATGATTATCAAAGAAAAAGAATAAGGATGATAGTAATGGAGAAGGCTATATTAAAATTGAAGATATCATCAAATTTGTTAAAACTGTCGCAACAGTCAAACAAGAAACAACACGATATGTAATTAAATATCATCTTGCAGAATAGCATACCGTTCACTAAGTTGAGCGCAGCCGCGCGTGTAGACTAGTCTACGCCGTGGGAATCGAACCAGAGACCGTAGCGACCAATGACATGCAACGACACGATTTGAACTGAGAGATAAATTATTATTAGATTTTAATGATTTATTTTGATAATTTGATGGCTCATTGCTGGGGTTATTTGGTTATTTCTCAGTGGGCTGTAATCGATTTGGTTAGGATATTAAATGTCGGTTGACTTGATTTGATTTGGGTTGAAAAGGGAAAGGCAGCAAGTTTTATATTTTATTTTGCTAATTTAAAATTAGTACTCGTAGGAATACTTGATTTTAGAAGAGAGTAAGCCATACATTTTATTATGGTATCTAACGCCTTTTATTTACTCAACTTCTGCATTTCAACTGCATTATTAAGCAAATTTTACTTTGACATAAAACGAACCATGGAAATCTCTACAACATCATTTCTAATAGCATCTTCATCAACAAAAAGTTCATCCATCCTGTCCTTGAATTTACTAAAAAGTTATCGCATTTCACACAAATTAACTTCCACTAAACCACTACAAATGGAACAAGTAATAAATAATAAAGCAATTATGCGTCCAGTTACAGTTAAGCCAGTAAATTGGCAAGTTAATTATATAGCATTAGAGGTAAAAAACGGTTAAATGACAGCAAGGTCGGCTGTGGCCTGTAAACCACTTTATAATGCAGCAATCACTGATATGTTTGATTAATTTAGGGATCGTAGTAATGAAGATTGACTTTTTGAGGTAGACAAGAAAATTGTGTGAGAGATAGAAAGAGGGTAAATAAATACAGAAATGACGGCTGTTTGAGTTGTGTTAATCAATCTGCCTAGCCTTTTCCCAACTATGTTGGGGCCGGCTTCCAGTCTAACAGGATGCAGCTGAATACCAGTATTTTACATGGAGTGACTGCCTATCAGACATCCACAACCCAATAACTAGGTAATACGATACCCCTTGTTAAGACATGTTGTCAGAATTTCAGGCTTCTCACGACCCGTAACGACAGTCAAAGATCCACGAATAACATCCGGGACCAACGGCTTGACGTACTTTCCGAAGCACGAAGGAGTCTCGGTATGTAAACCAACCCTTGCAAGAGTAGCTTAACCCGTGAGACTGTTATTACTAAGCCACGAGCCCCGCCGACTCCAGCACCGGCAGATTGAGTTGTATATAAAGAAGAAATGCTGCACCGGCTAAAAATATGTAAATTCGAAGAAGAACAGGAATATGCTGAAGGTGATGATGATAAGAAAATGGATGTAAAGGAAATAACTGATATCAATAACGCTATGATTGATGAATTAGTTAAAATAACAACTCCGGATATAACTAAATAAGAATATGTTATCATTGATTTTGCTATAGCTAAGGAACGAAATCTTTAAAGAAGACTCCGTAGTCAGCCAAACAGTTTTTAGCGAAAGCTTTAAAAGTTATATAAACAGGCAAAATAAATATTGTCAATGAAAGTATAAAGTCTACAGATGATATTAATAACTTCATAGTTATAGATTGATTTAAAGTAAAAGAAAAGATAAAGACACCAGAGACTAGAGCTTTGACCAAGAACAATAACGTGTAGCTACGGAACCTTAAACAACTAAATTGTAACTTAACCGGTACTAAGCTTATGTATGTATGTCAACAACCAAACGACATAATGACTAATTACACTGCAATTATAATTGAAAACTAAAATAATCGCGAGCAAGGTCGAACCCGACATAATTGTCGTAACTTTGATAAATAAAATTATTGTAGAATATTGATTCTGAAGGTTTTTTGTGTGTTAAGCGATTTAAATATGCAGTTGACAATCTATTTCAATGACAAACGAACCAAATATTAGCAAACTATTTACAACAACAAAAAAACTGAGTATTTGCATTTAAAAATCGACTGAAGCCCCCTCCCTTGCTTGCGTTATTATCGCGCGATAAAAACACGCCTGTGGGGGCGAGGCTTAATTCCTTCGTTCACGCTATTATTTTTACATTGGCAACATTGAAATTTCAAATTTATGGCATCAAAATGTGAATGCTGCGCTGACTCCCAGTTCTGGGTTGGAGACACATTCTGTTACGATTACGAGCGGACTAAAAATTGCAATCTCGTCAAAGTATAGAGAATATTAAAAGTGATTTTTATCCTATCTACATGCCTACAAGTTTTATTTGCAACTCCGCATATTTCTATTATTTAAGATTATCCCCACACACATAATTATAGTCGAAATAGAGGATAATCTTACACATAATGGAGCAGTTGAAAGTGTAAGACAAAATAACAACTAGCAAATTAAACATTTCACACTACATTTTAACAGAACTTTTACATACATAAGACATGTACTTTTTCAAAAAGGTAACAGACGTAAAACAATTAAACTTTTACTGTAGTAAGTTTTGAATTAACATTACGACAGTTAAATAACTATAAGAATTTGTTAGTCACGCTTTTTTCCTCTATTTTATAATAATTATTTCTCAAAAGATGACATACGCAATTTATATTTGTGTCTTTGAGATACTGTTCACTTTTTCAATTTATTTTTTAATTGAGAGCTGTCAAACTCAAATGACTTGATTATTGGTATTCTCTCAGATTAGTTATTACTCTGAGGGTATTCTGCAGCATTTTTTTGTCATTTGGCTGCGGGACCCCAAGACAGCTGTAATTTTTTTAAAGTATTTATTTACTCAAGAACTATCCTTGAAAACAGAACCCTATTTATTACGAAATCGAAAGTCTGAGTGGGCGGGTTTTCGATAATTTATGCGTGATTTTTTGCCGAATTCGCGAAAATATTTCCTAGTTCAAGTACATTCAAGGCTAATCGAATTACAAGGAAACGAATACATATTATTTATTTATACCCACTGCTACTTTCTAAATATGGTAAATATGTGTGCGTCACGAATTCAGTTGACAGAAACAGTCGCAAACGAGGTGATAAAATTAAGAACATTAACATGCTATTTATTTCGCAAAGCTTATTACCAACTGTTTTCTTAAGGTTTTATAAAAATCTTTTTGACTCTGAACTCATAACGATAACTAGGATTAATTGTCAACGACAAAAATTATAAAAAAATTGTATATTTTTTGGAGGCCCTAATAGACCATCATGAATATATTGCAGTTCCAATAATCCTACATAAAATATTATAAATGTGAAAGTTTGGATGTTTGTTACTCAATCACGTAAAAACGGCTGAACGGATTTGGATGAAATTTGGCACACATGTAGTTTATAACCTGGATTAACACATAGGATACTTTTTATCCTGGTAGTATGTTCTCGTGGGATAATATTCGCCCTCCACGCGAGCGAAGCCGCGGGCGAAAGCTAGTATTACATACATACGTGTCGAATTGATAACTTCCTTTTTTTTTAAGTCCGTTAAGAATAGGAATCTCAATTCTGTCCGCAAAGGAGTAGGAAACATATATTTTTGAGTTTTTGTTTCAAAGCCAAGCATGTAATTAACCTACAATATTTTTACTAAATTAAAAACAAATTAAAATTAAGTGCCATGTTATTACAGCAACTCTACTTAACTCTTTTCTAACATTAATAAAGTACCAATTTGACAAACCTTGTCGAACCAATAATAATCAAATTAAAATAACTAAACCACAAACGCATTCCGTGACTACAAAACAACTTCCTATTAAAGCAAACGAACATTATAACAACCTTTAAATGACCTTCACGAATGAAATTGTACAAATCAATAAAAAATTCGTTGAGACAAAATGAGTTTTTTAAGGAATGCACTTCCCGACCTCCTTGAAAAAATGTCTCACAATAATAAACTTGACAAAAATATCTTGAAACTTTGGGGTGGCGCTGCTGGCTAAGGAAAACGTCAAGCATGTGTCAAATGCAGTACATTTTTCAATTTAGTTCCTAATTTCACCGTCAACAAAGATATTTCAGCCAGTATTATTTTAAAGGTGAAGTAAAAAAATCACACGTGCGAAGGGGATTTGACTATCTTTTTTTTGTATTTGTAACCTTCGTAATTAAAACTCATTGCATTTGATTGGATAAATGATTGGTCTGGGAAAAAATCTAGATTTGTTGTGTCATGCAAGATTTATTTGACATGCAGCTTGTAATTAAATCTGTCTACATAATGAATTATAAAATTTATGGATGAAATCATCCATTCAGTGTTAATTCTGTGCTTAACCGTACGATCTATTTCGCCACGAGTGAACCGAGATACCGAAAGTCGGAGCAAACTGAGAGAAGCGTGCCATCAAGCGCTATGGCTCCAGAACTGGAGAGGCCACCGAAATTGCAGAACATAATTTATATATTTTCTTATAATGTATTATGCACATTAACCTTCCGGAATAAATTCCGAAAATGATAGTGAAAATCGCAACAAAAACCATTACAAATAGAAGAATAACGCGATCACACAAAGAGACAAAAACGACTTCAATTTTAGATACATCATGCTAGTTTTATTTTATCGTTTATTTTATGCATTCCTTTACTAAATGGTTCAAGTGTTAAGACAACTTTAAGACATTTGCCCAACGGTTATGCCATAACCTATAATTACTCCTAAGTGGGGTAACTGAGGAATAATAATTATAGGTTAGATAAATTCCTCACTAGAAAGCTTTCCCTCTAAACTCTCTACGTAGATTCTAACCATATACGTACTTAGTCCTATAGTTCATTCTTGGTGTATTATAACAAGAACTTTACTACTCTCGTGAGACACATTCATAATATGTTAGGTATTGCTGTTAGCCTGCATCAGCCCACTGCTGGGCAAAAGCCTCTCCTGACATCCAGTACAGCTCTTTCGATCTAGGGCTAATATAGACCACTGGTCGGTGGTTTGGTCATAATCTGTAACGTTTGAAACTAATCGGATACATACCAAATAAATACGTGTAGTTATTTCGGATTTATCCGATTAGTTTCGAACTCAATCAAAGCTTTTTATCACAAGCCCGAAACTAGTCAGCATTCTCGAAATGAATTCGTGACAAATAACCGTAAAACATCAATAATAAAAGATTATGTTTAAAAAAAACACTTTCTTACTGCTCCTTATTTGTAGCTTACACTTGTACAATACTCAAGATGACCACATCTTAGAATGCGCAAGCGCAAGTGACACTAATACGCTTACAAAAGCTTCGTCACCCCACATTTATTTGACAATCACATTGTCATCTGTAATGAGCACCTTACTATTTTGCCGACTATAGTATTGTGACGTCACAGGTAATTTATTAGATCATACTAGCGATACTATCTTTCTACATATATATACTCGTATATATTGTGTGTTATATCATAGTAAGTTAGTTTGTTTGGGATAATTTGAGATGATTTGGAGCCTTTTGAGAACCAAATTATGGTTAGAAAATTACCGGAATTATGCACTCATAATGTAAGTAACATGTTATGTGGATCGTCACGGTCCTTTGTTACTAATGATATGAGTATCTTACTCGTTAGAGAAGAACCATATCATAAGTATGAAATACTTAGCTGATTCCGTTCGAGAAATTAGCTACGTATAAGATATATAATTTGTCGGAATTACGTTACTGAGTTGACTAATCGGGACGCCAGGGCAGCCTAGCGGCGCTCGACTCACTCTAGAACATAACGCTCGGACCGGCCGGAGCTAAGCAGAGTTCGTGGGTGGCCATCAAGCAGTGAAGACGTTTAGAAACTGTCGCGCATTCCAAATAGTTATTTCGTGTACCTACAGTGTGTGAATTCTTAATGTGATTAATGTGATAGTGAATTATAATTTGATCTGAACTGCAAACCGTTTTTCTATTGCGCAATAACCAACACTACCAATTGTAGTTAAAATATGGCTGATAATAAACGAGAGAGACAAATACCCTCCTCCATTATATGTATATAAATTGATAAATCGGTGAACCAAAACCGACTTTAACAACACAACTTTAACAAGCATTTGCAACGGCAACATATATAAAGCAACTTTTTAAACCTTCCTGTTTAACAAATCATTCTCTCCATCCGACACAATAAAACCATTACCACACACAATATTAGAGACAACTCCTACCAACAACAGACATAACTATATATTTTTTCTCACATCACTTCTCTTTCACTGGTCTAACCAAAGAACAAATACTGGTCACTTTCACTTCAGCACAGACGGACCAATCACAGACGGCTTTAATTGACACCCTTTATAAGATATTTGAGATAAACGTGGTTGTGAAATTAACACGTACTTATAGTAGTTAGAAACTGTTAGCAGTAGCTATAAGCTTTTTGTGGAAGAGTTAATCTGAACCTGAGGAATATATAGTCATTATCATTTATGGGCCTCACAGTTCTCTTCCACGCGTTCATCTGGAAAATTATATATCAATGATCTGGACTAATTTGGGTTTTGTTTTTTTTTTACAGGTGTGGGATATCCTCATGGACGCCTAGACTGCCTACTGGTGAGCTAGTCTAGGCAGCGCCGGGGTCTTATCGGCTAAAACCTAATCCTGCCTTGCTAAGTGTCCTGACCCTTTCACATTGCCGGAGACATTTTTTTAATGATTTTATATTCATTTTCAATTTTTCTTCTTGATTTCACTGAATTTTAAATAAAGTTTAACTTGTATTTTATCTGTTCAAGATCTCACAAACAGTTCAGATTTGGTATAAAGATATCTAAAAACCAGCCTCCATTTCAATCAGACGCGGCTAATCATCAATAGGCAAGTTATTACCAATCAATTCTCAGAATATCCGGAGATAATTAACTCATAGTCATTACAATTGGTGAAGAAAGTTTTAAAGCAAACAGTGAATACCATTGAGGTCAACCACACAAGGCAGATGAAGTCATACTGAACGTATTTGCTAACTTTGTTAGAAAGAGATAACAGTACTTAATATAGTCGTACAAACTTTACATCCTTGTCTTCATCAAATATTTCGGAAGTATGTTTTTATAGAGCCTCTTTTAACACAGTATTGGTTTCAATGGAATACACAACCCAGTTACTGGGTAAGCCGATACACCCTGGTAAGACTGCATGGTTGTCTTGTCAGACTTTTGAGCTTCTGACTACCAGGTCAGATAGGCAGCCTCTCCATATAAAATACAGGTTTTCAGCTGCATCCAGTTAAACTGGAAACCGACCCCAAATTTTTTGGCTAGGCAGTTTTTTTTGTGCAAAAGAGGAGACTTATGCCCAGCAGTGGGATGATAAAGGCTTAATATGATGATGATGACGATGGAGAAGCTTCTCTAAGAGAAAATTGCGATGTAAGAAAAGTGACTTTAAGACTAAAAGTCACTTTTTAAAGTGAACTCATAGTCACAGAGACAAAATTCGAATAACTTTCACTTAGGACTAGTCAGGATGGTCAAATAAGTAAACTGAAAAATATTTGTATTAATGACTTGACATTCCTAACATTTCTGTCCATGAGAAACACAAATAAAAAATTGTTTAATAATCGACTCCTACGCACTAACAAAGATATTAAAACACTTGTCAAAGCAAAACACAGGTGTGTCAAGAAATATTCAAATAAGACGCCTAAACATGACCGAAAAATTAGAAAGTCGATAACATTGGTTTATTAGCTGCGCGTACGCATCTACGCACACACGAACAAACACAGACACACAGATAAACGCTTGACCTTTCATTGGAGATTGTGAAAGCAATCTGTGCTTGGAGTTGGGAGTCTGCCAGCATCTGGTATTAAATAACTTTAATGATTAGGTTAGATCTTCTTCCTTATTTACTTTACTTTACTATAAAACAATAATTACATTCATCATCACCATCATTTCAGCCGAAAGACGCCCACTGGACATATCCCTTCCCCAAGCACCGCCACTTCGACCGGTTCTGTTCTTCTCGCATCCAGCAGATTCCTGTTTAAGTTCCATGTAATAGGGGATGAGCCTATTGCCATCAACCGGGTACAAATCCAGAGTCTGAGAAAATCCAGATGGAAAAACCAAAAAACTTTACCCGAACCGGGAATCGAACCCAGGACCTCATGCTCAGCAGTAGCGCTTGCTACCAACAGACCAACAATTAGGTAGTCAGCAACCTATTACATAAAAGAAAGAACAATCAACCACATTAGATAACACAGTGGCGCTTTCAAACAACCTAAAACTGCGTCCAGATTTATGTTATTTTATCCGTACCGTACCTCCGTTTCGTACCAGCGTCGAGATCCAAAAGCTCTGGACGCCGCTCGTATCACCTTTGAACTGGGCGAAAACACCGACTCGCGATGGATCGGAGCGTACCTGTATCCTACCGAGTCACCGTACCGAACGAGCGTCCAAACTAGCGTTCTTAGATCGTGACTCTCATACAAAACGGAGGTACGGTACGGACAAAAGATCATATCTTGACACAGCTTAAAAATATGACCTCTTACAACACTTCAGAGATATGCCTATTGTTACCAAGCAAGGCAGTAATGAAGTCGCGTGTTAACATGACTATAATAACAACAATCAACGAAGGTGTAATTAAATAAATTCGAAGTGGGTTACAAACGGTTTTTATGTTTAGGGTCGAAAAATGTTAACGCTAAATTAACTCTTGTGCGAATGCCCGTTTTATGTGGTATTTCGTTCATTCATTGTTTTATGAAAGAAAAGAAGCCTATAGCCATAACTCAGTAGTGGGTGATTCCTGGGCCCTATTTAATATAAGTAACTGTCAATACGACATATTTATTTGTAAAAATATGACAACGTTTTTACGTTGTTAGAAATAACTCGACTTTTTTAACTATGCGCTTGGAGCTGCCAAAATCAAAGGTGTTAGTATTTAATTCACCCGCCTGGTTACCTCTTCAGTGGCCCGACAACTCTTATTACGGTCTACACAACTCGTGTCGTCTCCACAGTTCTGTCTTATTATTCGTTAATTTGTTATTATTTAAAACACATACGCTGTAAAATTTTGACTTTGACAGCAGAAAATTACGAAAGAAATTTTGTCGAATGGTCATCGTTGTTATGTTGCCTTTCGGTTTTATTAAATGAGCCCCTGGCTGTGATGATGATGATGATTTCATAAATGAATGCAATTCCAGCAAAGTAGTTCCCTTTAAGAAAAACTTTAATGTTTCAGTGTCTGTCGTAAAAGGCTTCTTAAAAAAAACAATGTCCAATGAATTCTCAAGACACAGATCTCACATAAACAAACACACAGACCCGGAACAAGTTTGACATTTGTAGACCATACAAATATTTGTCCCATACGGACATTTTTGAGCAACGAGTAGAAAAGATCATTCTTTATACCCGTAAGTTAAAATGTAGATAATATATGTATGTTTTGGATAGCATGAAAATCCTGACAAGCGTATGTATCTTTTAGAGCTCTATGCATACATATAAAAAAAAAGATTAAACAGAGATTATAAAACCGAACGGTCGCAAGAGCTACTGCTGAGCATGAGGTCCTGGGTTCGATTCTCAGGTTGGGCAAAGTGTCATTGGTGTTTTCATCAGGAATTTATCAGTATCACCCCGAAGTCTGGATTTGTGCCCGGTTGATGGCAATAGGCTCGCCCCCTATAACAGAGGACTTAAACATATTTCTGCTTAACCTTTCGAGGATGACAGTCGTTAGGTTATGTAAGTATGTATTTATAAAACCGGCATAAAATACGTGTTTTCCTAAACGATTGTAAAATTAAAGGGCATGAGACTCGACACATCGTTAGCGCATCCATTTTATTTATGACTTAGTCCTTGGACCGCTTTGAATATAATGTCAAGAGATGTGTGAACCCGAAGTTGTAGGACCTTTACGAATGTGTATGCAATTTATCTATAGCTTTTAAACATATTTGGACATTAACATCAAATGGTAAAGTGGGTATTTCTCATGGGACTAACTTGAGTACTAGATTTGGCATATTAGCTACAAATGACTGAGTTATAGCTTTGTTTTCATTTCAATTTGTTAACGTCATGTTCCATGTTTAAAAAATAAATCTTTTGTTTGATTTTTGTTTACGCAAACTACTCGTACCATGCAAGTTTAACAAGATAGACTCGTATTGAGCCAAACAGATTTGGTCGAAAGCCAATAATGGTGATACCAGTATATACAAAGGTCAACTGATATCTGCCATGAGAACCTTTTCACATCAACAAAAGACCCACACAAACAGGACCCTGTCAGTTAAGTTTTGAAGGTCCAACACCTGTCAATAATTAACATCTATTTCCGCTTCCGTTAGACTCTATAACTGTCCTTTAACATTCTATCTCCCATACACGATACTTCCACTGAAATGTTCGTTCATTCCGTTCACATATTATTAACACGCTTGCGCCCCGCGGTTTCACCCGAATAAGTCTCGACTCCTTGAGAATATCGGGATAAAAAGTATTATATGTCCTAACCCAGATTATGGTCTACCCATCTGCCAAATTTTATCCAAATCCGTTCAGCCGTTTTAGCGTGAAAGCGTAACAAACAAACAAACTCACTATCGCGTTTATAATATTAAGGCAGGGGTGCACCTATAATACACCCACATTTCGTCAGATATCTTTTAGTCCCATGTAATAGGGGGCAAGCCTATTGCCATCCACCGGGCACAAATCCAGACTCCGGGCTGCTATTGAGAAATTCTAGATAGAAAACCCCAATGACACTTTGCCTGACCTGGGAACCGAACCCAGGACCTCATGCTCAGCAGTAGTGCTTGCGGCCACTAAACTAACGAGGCCGATATTATTTATTATCATAATTATTACTATTAATATTGAATTTATAATTTGATCATATAGATTCACTTCTATTAATTACTGACCGTATTTAAAGCTTATAATTAAGTTTTACTACTTAATTAAACGAGTAAAATTTAATGAAAGCTTGAACAGACGTCAACCTGATAAAATAGACTACACAATTATGTCGTAATATTTGAAAAGAAAAGTCAATGGCCAATTATTTTAAACTAACTGCACGCCGCGGTTTCACCCGCATTAGTCGAAATCCTGTGGGAATATCGGAATAAAAAGTATCCTATGTCCTAACCCAGGTCATTATCAACCCACGTACCAAATTTGATCTAAATCCGTTCAGCCGTTTTAGCGTGTCACAAACAAACTCACTTTCGCATTTATAATATTAGTTAGGATGTATTTTTCTAACCTTAATATCATGAGCCTATAAATTCCTAATGGGACATAGGCCTCCTCTCTGTGATAGGGAGTGGGCCATAATCCACCTGTATGGTGGATTATGGCCCACTCTAGCTAGTAAATAGTCTCGCTAGTAGATATCACATTACTTCGAATCTTCGGTTCTAGGACATGCGGTTTCCCTACGATGTTCCCCTTCACCGTTTTGAGAGCAATGGTGATGAAAAAATTACGCAAAGTAAACTGCCTGCGTGGGTTTGAAAAACATTTTTTTTTAATATTTGTCTGTTTGTCTATGTGTTTGTTCCGACTAATCTCCGAAACGGCTGAACCGATTTTGACGGGACTAGCAGATAACTGATGTTATAAAGAGTAACTTAGGCTACTTTTATTTTGATTGGTAATACGTAATTTAGCGTTAAACTTATTTTGCAAATTGTGATACAATCGGGCCTAATAGACATCCACATCTATTTATTACAGTTTACGCTCACAATCCAATGAATATATTTGCAATTTATTTTGCTCCATTCCATTTTCTATTCAATTTCACCATGAAAGTTCTATGTTGTATGGCATTGGATTTGAACCGGCGACCTTTTGAACGAGAGTTCACGCCACTCAAATGCTAGTTAAGCTACTGCTATTCCAATTTATTTTAATACTAGTGGCGTACCATGAGATTATCTATGTGAAAACTCAGTTTATATTTTCGATAGACTCTTAAGGCAACGAAAACTGACTTTTAATGATTTTATACTGAAGATCACGTTTAAACGAGTAGTGTTAATGATTTGGAAAAAATATACCTATGTTAAATTAAAGCATTTTATTAATAACTTAATATAGGGATATTTTAGATTATGTTTATATAACATAGTGAAATTAATTTGTAAAGTTATGTCTAACGCGGATAAAAAACTTAGAATCACGCAAAAACTATCAAGCGATTTTTTCTGAAATCTTCACCATTTTAAAGATAATTTAATTATTGATATTTTAGTATACGTTTTTAATTCAAATAACTTTTATTTTATGTATAATAAATTAATGATGGGCGATGGGCGAGTCCTATAACTGACTGAACGTACGACGCATTTCGTGAGCGCTGTACAGAACACGCAAGCTAACCACTCAAGGTCACTGGCATATATCTGCGCCTTAAAACGAAGAAAACGGAGTATGTAACGATCGTAGCAAGTGGGGATCGGTAATTTCTGCCGGGGTAGGCATGAAGAGATGGCGTGGTTTTATGTACGTGTGTATGTAGGTCATCATTATCATCCACTGGCCGACTTCATCCACAGTTGGGCTCTCTTTGTTAATTCAATCTATTTATTTAACAATGATTAGGAGAATTGTTTACAGTTTCCAAAGTGTTTGTAATTTTAAAAACTGCTAACCATTATTTTGTGATGTGACAGCAAAATTTTAAGGCGGAGAATTTTAAGGCGGTAACTGGCCATGGGTAATTTAATAAACACCTCTTTGTCATAGGAGTCACAGACAGTCCGCTGTGCAGAGCCTGCATGGAGGACGACGAGACAGCAGCCCATGTGCTGTTATACTGCCCGGTGGTCGCCACATACAGGGCAAAGTACTTCGGTAACCCAGGTACCCTACGTGAGATTGTTAGTGACACCAAGGCGTCGCTGGCCTTCTTTGAGGAGCTGGGGTGGATCGAATAACCGATTTTCCCACCCGTACGCAAAATACGCGCTTAGACGTGGAGTTGCGGATACCAGCCCGTATTACCTATTAGCTAAGGCGGAGACATACTTGTAACATTTGTTTGTAAAGTATCATTCGAGGTGAGGTTGGTTAAAAAACACTGCACTGACTGTCCAGTTTTTGTAACACGTTACAAAAACTCGATAAAAACACTCACTCACACTCACACTTGTTACAAACAAATGTAACAAGTCAATACCCGCTTTCAGAGTCATTCATTTGTTTTTACTACGTCACACCCTAAAAGTGCTAATAAGTTCTGAAACAAATGTAACCTAACATAGAATTCTGACATGAAATGACCCTGAAAACGTACATAAATATATTTAGATAAATTAGGTCATTGAATTATTAAAATCAAAGATAGAATCTGCAAATAAGAAGAAATGGTCAACATCTAAATGCATATTAACATGTCAATGATAAACTTTCATCTTCATAATATTAGCACAGATACTCTATCTTTAATCTCAATACATACATAATTTTAACTTTCTTCGACAAACCAAAACAATACTTATTGAAACACAAAATAATAAGGAAGTGAAAATAAAATAATAATATCGGTTATTAAACCGTAAAACACGATTATTTTTGCATTCAAAATACTGAAAGTGAACGGTGTTTTGTAATGCGAATCGATAAGGTTTGTCTAATTGTATTACGTGTTTGCGGAAACAAATTAAGTACAATCTTGAATCTTAGGGGGCGAGTAGATACATAATAAGAGATAACTGTAATAGCATGTTCAAAACCACAGTCGGTTACATATTTTACAATAGATTCAGCACACATATTATCCGTTTTGTAAGATTTTTTTCAACAATGGCTGGAAATAAATTTATATTTATGGCGGCATTTCATAAAGTCTGTCGACGATCTAGAATTCTAGGTTAGTCTTTTCAAATACCTAACATCCTGTTGTTAGAAAAAATTAAGCAAAAAAGAACTATGACCACAACATCAGATCAAAACAACCCTATATCCTCTTTAACCATTTGAGAGAAATCAAGGGCTCGAAACGAGTCCGATAAAAAACTCTCACATACAACAACATGTCCATTTATCGATATATCGACATCCGTGCATCACTACGGCTCGCCCAGTCCGGTGACCTAGTGAGGGGCAGGTTTCGATAGCTCATGAGGTGGGGCAACTGTGTGAGCGAAAAGAAATTATTGCTAAATTGATTTACGACATATAATTGCAAATTTGAGAATTATGTTAATTTTTCGATTTTATTATAACTAGCTGAACTAAGTTTTGATTTGGTATTCTCGATTCAGTAAACATTTATTCAAAACAGATTGACCAATTATCACTTTCAGATCTGAGACGATTAAAAGACAGTCTCCAATATCACCTTCAAAAACTAGGCCCTACTCTATGGCCTTAGTAGATGAGTAGCTATTTGGGCTAGCTCAATTTGTGAACAATATGAATAGTCTTCAAGTCTTAAAATATTCATAGGAGAAAAGCAAAAGTAAAATTCTAATTTGAGCTTCGTCAACAGGATATGAAGCAGTATCTTCCTGCCTGTGTCCATTAAGCCCTTTTAATCGTTCTTAGAGAGGACTATACTAAACACTGCGACGTTTCGTCCTAATTAAAAGACGATTTCATCTCTAATGGCTGAATCCCCGCCGTCACTGAGACCTCACATAGCGCATCAAATATCTAAGCCGATGTTCCACATTTTAACGTATTGCCTTGCGGTCGTAAAATGGAGATATCTTACTACATCTACACTAGCTTAAGGATGCGCACAAACCTGAGTGAAATAAGTCCCTGAATCTGTGTCACAAAACAGACTTTTCAGTAGATTTTAGCAACCTTCCCAACCGATTTCGAGACATTCTAAGAACACCTGCCACCTGGATTAGATCTACAGCGGTCTATATGGTTAGTACTCATTCAATAGCGTACCCAAGTCAGCAAAATTTAAGATTATAGATCCGTTTGACCCCCTATGTGAGTGCGGCGCCCTAGATCAGACTTTGACACACTTGCTGAAGTGTCTCAAGTGTCCAAACACCTGCATTTTAAAGGTTACAAGCACCACTAATGCTGCAGTAAACGTTAAGTAAAAAGTGTCATCTATTCGAAGCGAAATAGTAGTAGACTTTGTCAAGTTTGAGGCTGTGTGCACGCCATAATTCTTTTCATTGAGCGATAGTACGTCTTAAGTTACTTTTGACTATGGTCTGTGGTCTAAGAGATGTAGTGAGACTAAGGTCTGTGCGCAGCCTAAATAGCAAAGTGCCAAATTACCATCAGATTCTAGTTGCAGTAAAAACTTGATTATATTACGAACCTTTAACCTTTAAAGGAATTTAGCAAAACGGTGTTTAAGTATTTGAAATGATGAAATCTAGGGACGGGGGTATTTGGTCAGTTGTGACATACAAAGTGTTCATTTACAGCTATGCGTATATTAATTATATTGAGTGATTACTATTTAGTTTTAGTGGTAAATAGCAATGAAGATTTGGCAGGAGATTTTTTGGAGTTATTTTGCTGAATGTGTCTTTTGTATTAAAGGAAACACGGCACTGACATGACCGACGACATGTCCTATAACCAAAAATTGGGAGACATGTGACTCTCACTCACTCCCTCTCGAAGAGAGGAGGCCTTTGTCTAAGCAGTGGGAACAATATAGGCTGCTATGCATCAGAAGGAATAGACTGACCGATGTCCAGAAGTCCTAAACAATGTGAGATTCCATCAGCGATCACGACGATGGAAAAATCAAACATATAGAAATACAAAACGCTTTGAAAGCGATTGTCACTTGTCTTGTCTTTGAAGGTCGTAGGAAGCCGCTGGAAGTGAGAAGCCCAGTACCGGTCGATATGACGATGCTTGGGGAGGCCTCTGTCGAGCAGTGGACGTATTTCTGGTGAATGATGATGTATCAGAATAGCACTATTGCAATCATGATAATTAAATCTATTGAAGGCAATATCTTGTACAAGGTAACATTATGAACTTCGATTTTAATTTAATCATATCACATGTATTATATCAATTTGATTGTTAACCAGCGGAAATAGATATACCTACGTAAGTTTGGTTTATTTGCCGTAATTGGTTTTCGTGTCTCTTCGTATATTTCCGTGTTAAACCACGAAATATGAACGAAAACACGCACGAATGTCGATTTCCGGTGGTTATTTTAGTTTTGAGGGACAGTTGCAACGACCGGTTAACGCCCAGTTCTTAAATACATAAAGAAATAATTGTTTTTGGCTTTTTGGCAATCAGACATGAGACACGTCTTTTAAAAGGCAATTTAATTACCTGGAAAATGGTTTCCACGAGAGAGAATCTACTACGCTAATAGATTTGTGCCCAGGTGATTATCTGACTAGTTTTTTCCTACCTATGTGTGAGGTTGGCTTCCAGTCTAACCAGATGCAGCTGAATACCAGTATTTTACATGGAGCGGCTGCCTATCTGATCTTCACAACCCAGTAATTAGATAACACGATACCCCTTGGTAAGACAGGCTGTCACACTTTTGGGTTTCCGACGACCCGTAACGGCTGTTAAAGATCCACGAATGACAGCCGGGACCAACGGCTTATCGTGCTTTCCGAGGCACGGAGGAGTCTTGGTATGTAAAGATGGTCACCGATCCACGGACCAATCGCGGCAAGCCTAGCTTTAGCTGATCTATTGACCCGTGCGGCTGTTATTACTTAGCCACGAGCTACATGCGACTTACTGACGAATGTGGGTGTCCCATCTATACTCTTCTGCATTCTTCTCTTCAGAGAATAAAGGCTTTACGTAGAAAATAACAGTTTCAGTGTTGACAAATCATCTTCCTCTTCTTCTTTTCGTGTGGTTAGTACCTGTTGTCAGAGTTTTAAAGCCGCCCATGGGCCTCTGACTTGGCTTCACATGCCGTCGAGAAATATCTCTCAGGCATGCCGGTTTCCTCACGATGTTTTCCTTCACCGTTTTTGAAGCAAGTGATAATTATACAATACGCACATGAATCTGAAAAGTCAGAGGTGCCTACCCTAACTAATTAAAATACAGGAATCGATTAACAATTTAAGACCCACATATACTTAATTGTATTTGGAGAGCAAAGCTATTTTACTCCGAGCATCTCTTTGCAAATTATCAGCCAATCATGTTCGACCTTTGAAAGGCCACACTGACTTTCAACAAACAATTTTGATACTTCCGTTACCTACGTATGTACTTACTATTTACATAATATATATATACAGTTACACGCATACCAAAATACAGTAACAGTACCAAAAAATATTAACAATTTCACTTTTTTCTAAATTTCTGTCGTGACTAAGGATCACGATCATTCTGCCTATTGTGTCATAATAAACCTTCACGATTGATCTGCCTGTCAATCAATTAATATATAGATTAACTTAACTCTTACTTCATCGCTTGGTATGTGTTAATGGAGCTTATTAAGTAGTTAATGTGCTAGTGAAGCGTGGTCGCCATCATCAAATCGAGATAATTTTTTTAGACAGCCAATTTTAATTACTTTTACAGCTATTTTTATTTTAGTGAATGTCGTGGAAATAACTATTTAACTATCATAATTAGGCCAAAAATTAATGATAAATAATTGGACGTGACCGTAAAGTATTACAATTATTACTATTGATCATAAAGTAGCACATTTTTAATGGTTCACTTCAAAAGTTATGAGAATAGAAATGTACCGTAACCATACGATATTGATATCTTTTGTTATGAAAGATAAAAGAAAAAGATTGACGTGTACAACGTTACTGGGAGAAATGAAGAATAGGTTTTTTTATTAATAAGTAGTGACGTTATGATTCGACATAGTACGCATTTAAGTTTTCTTTTTTACAGGCCACATTGCACGTGCAGAAAGGTTTTTTTTTACTATGTAAGTATTATTCTGAAAGTGGGCTACGTCGCAAATATTTGTCAAATATTTCGCTATTTTGATTAATTTGGCAATATTACTGTGTGGAAATAAGAAATGTGGCTAACTAGCGAACTAGAATATTAATAATGAATTGCAATTACGAGTATAACATTGAATTTGATGTTGTAACCGTTTTAGGTGTAAAAAAGGCATTTGGAAAATTTCAAAATTCTGTTTTTTATATCTAAAACTAAATAATCGGTGTTACGTTAAGTAGTGGGCGAGCCTATTGCCTTTAACTAGGTACAAATCCAGATTCCGAGCTGAATTCCTTATGGTAAACCAAAGAATACGCCCGATTAGGGAATTGAACGACCTTCTACTACTGAGTAGTATAGTTCGACTGCTGAAAATGAGGATCTACACTACACACATACGGTTGTTGACCCAAAAAAAAATCATCAATTTTTTTTTTTGTTTTATCGTGATATTGATACCCATAACATCTGTGGAGTTTGGCTAGCTGATTTAATTTGACTCTGTATAGTACGCGTCAAACTTCATGGCTGCTCTGAAGTGCGCTACTCGCTGCGCAGTACCGCACCCCTAACCCCGCTGACTCGTGAATACGTTACTGCGCAGCGACTCGCCTCGTGTTCCGAGCCGCCATAAAGTTAACATCGGACTGTACTTAGCTATTAATTTCTATTCCCAACTACAAATAACAAGTTTCTACATTGACACGTAGTTAGTCCTCTGACCAAGCTTGGTTTGACCTCAATTAACCTTTACTTGGATTAACAACAGATTTGACCTTTGCAGTTATGTTGTAAGTTTACCTTTAGTAACTTTCATTGACTAAATAAGCTTGAACTGGATTGAAAGTTATATACTGTAATACCACTGTTAGTTCTCAATGAAATAACATTATTCTATAACTTTTTATATAACTGAATTCATCTGACAATGTAATATACCCGTAATAATTTAATTCAAAAGAAAATTACGAGAAAGATTAGAGAATTAGAAAGAGGCATTGGCACAAAATGACGATATTGGCACAAACCATTGACATTGGTACAAACCATGCACATTGGCGCAAACCATGGATATTGGTACAAACCATGGGCATTGGTACAAACCATAGCCATTGGTACAAACCACAAACATTGGCACAAATCATGAACATTGGTACAAACCATGTACATTGGTACAAACCATGAACATTGTCACAAGAAAGGGACATTCTCACAACACAGGGAGAGTGGCGTAAAAACGTGAACGTATGAAAAAAGTTATAGGTAATAATAATAATGATAAAATTAAATGGCAAAATCTAAATAGGTTGGTATTAAAGATATTAGATTGGGGCACAGAAAAATAAAAAATTATGTAATGCAATGATTTATGACTTGTGACAACCTAATTCACAAAAATCTGAAATAATAACTTTCAACATAAGAAACAAAAAAACTGGTATATTCCATGTTTTTTGTAAAATACTTAAATGTCAAAAATTCAAGTTTGGAACATCTTTTAACATTTTCGTATACGTATAAACTAATTCATATATGCTAAAAGCTAAAAATAAAAGTGAAAAAAAGTTGTTTGGTGTGCCAGTTTTAAGAATCGTTAAAGTTGTAAAAATGGACACTTATTTGAACGAGTGATATAGTCAAATATAACTGTTTTTTTAGAAGATTTGGTTTAGTAACTCACGGTCTAGTAAACTAAATAATTACTATTAGCGATGTGATCATTTTTATGACTGCGAGCTATCGCGAACTGTAACTTTTAAAAGCATGTCGAGCTAATGCCAGGAATCCCAAATGCTAAGCAGACGTCTCAAAACAACTACAAATAAAATTCGATTGCAGTAAAACCGTAATAAAGAACTTACAAGCCATTCTTCTTCCCTGCTATCAATATTAGACCTGCCAGCGGCCGGCAAACGAAAGTAAGATAATTAAAAAAAAAAAATACCGCCAGTTTTTCCGACTACATAAATTGGGGTCGGCTTCCAATCCGGATGCAGCTGAATACCAGTATTTTACATGGAGGGACAGCCTATCTGACCTCCACAACCCAGTAACTGGGTAACACGATATCCTTGGTAACACTGGTTGTCAGACTTTGGGGCTTCTGATTACCCGTAACGACTGCCAAAGATCTACGAATGACAGCCGGGATCAACGGCTTAATGTGCTTCCCGAGGCACGGAGGAGTCTCGATTTGATAATGCATGGTCACCGATCCACGAACTGACCGCGGTAAGCGTAGTTTAACCGTAATGCGAACTTGAAATTCTACTATTATACTAAACTAACAGTAGTCATTTAAAATGGTTAAATATGAATGTCAAGGAAACTCACAACACATTAAAAAACAATACCATTGTAATTTTTTATTTCTTTTTCAAGTCATAATCATTATTATCATAATTATTACAACCATCATCAACATTTGTTATTATTATTTGTGAAATATTTTAATGGCGATACAGTCGTTTTATTTTGACATTGAACTTGAAAATAACAGTTTTTTTTTTACTTCCTCCATATTTTTATTTGTTGTGTATTATTAATCAGGGTATTCTTGAATAAAATCAACAAATAATAACCTTAATATTTCGTTAGAACTTTGGACACACTTAAGAACTGAGTTACGGGTTCGAAATAAATAATTATCCTTTCAATTTCATCACGTTCTTTTGATATTAATCTTGAAAAACTAACCAGTAACTTTAATAAAACTTTTGCACTATTAATATTTACCTATATTTTCCTATAGCATATTATCTTATGAGTCGTTTAGAGGATACTACATATATAGATTTATATACTTACTAGCAACCCGCCCATTTTGGACGGCTGCAATGGCGACATTTCAAAACACCGAGATTTCAGAGAGAGAGTGCATTTACATCGCTCGTGGCTAGGTAACAGCCTCACGGGTCGATTGATCAAGGTTAGGCTACGCCGGCCGTGGTTGTCCGTGGTGACCATGCCATTTTCATAGCACGACTTTCGTGCCTCGGAATGCACGTTTAACCATCGGTCCCGACTGTCATTCGTAGATCTTTGACAGTCGTTTCGGGTAGTGTTATGTATAAATTTATTTTCTTTCTTTCATTCTTAGTCAGAAACCTGAAAGTCTGCCAACCTGTCTTACCAAGGGGCATCATGTTACCCTGTAAATGGATTGTGGAGGTCAGATAGGCAGTCTATCCATGTAAAATACTGATATTCAGCTGCATTCTGTTGAACTGGAAACCGACTAAAACATACTTGGGAAAAGGCTCTATACTCACGAAAAGCAACTTTATACATACTATGTTTAGATTTATCAAAGGCTCTCTTAAAGAGAAGAAACAAACATAATTCACCACGCTTGCGCACTGAATTCTGACCATTTCAAATAAAATGTCTTGAATTCTTACAAATATGTGTACAACTTTCAAATGTTAGAAATAGTTACTTAACTGCCAGGTTTTAAAAATGCCGTTCATAGTCCCCTATGACATTTAGGTACCTGACCATTCACCTACAAAGTTATGCAAGTGGTTACCACATGATAGATTTATTGTACATACATTATATATTATGTATCTGTAGCTATGTACTTGAAGATATACTAGTGATGTAGTTTGCAGTTTCTTACGCATAATTGATAAAATAATAACAGTAAAATAATTGATTTATCAGTGTACTACTTTCTGCCAGTGGCTTCGCCCGCGTACATGTCGGAAATTATCCCACAGGAACGTACTACAAGGATAAAAAGTATCCTTTGTCCTAACCAAGGTCATGGTCTACCCGTGTGCCAAATTTTATCTAAATCCGTTCAGCCGTTTTAGCGTGAAAGCGTAACAAACAAATAAACAAACAAACTCACTTTCGCATTTAAGCCTTTAATAATATTAGTTAGGATTACGATATAAATTATATTAAATTAAGACCCGTAGAGAGCCTCACTCAAAACTCAAGCATTACTTAAACTAAGCTATCACTGCTATCACTATCACCACTAAGCTATCACTGCTATGTAAAAGTATCTCGAAAACCAGTTAATTCATAAATTACAGTTTTGAAAAGAACTTCAAAATTCTGCGATTAAATTGAATGGGACACGTTAGCTCAAAAGATCACTAAACATGTAAATTTTCTAACCTTTTACCTAGATAGCCTCCGGGGGTACTAGATGTCTGAAATATAATCTAAAAACTAGAGCGGAAGATTGAAAAAAAAACAAAAATATAATCCGTGTCTTTTCAAATTCACAACCATGAAAAGTAGAATGAAATATTTTATCACCGATGTATATATCTATATATAATAATAAAATGAGATAGAAAGACAAGAAAGTGACCTCATAAAGGTTCTATTTTTCCTTTTAAGTTCGGTACACTAAAAAAAACATGATGGGCTGTATACTTATAAATTAATATTTATTCCTTACTGTCGATTACATACAAAAACACTTAGTTTTCAATAAACTTACTGCTATAGTTTGACCGATACCACTATACTGCGCCTTAGGTATGTGTGCGGCGAGAAGGGGGCAGTTCAGTTCGCTGATTCGTCAACGCTCACCGCGTCCCGCCGCTCATTTATCATTGCTGCCTAATTGCGCTTCTATAGGCTGCCATGGGCCGATACAGTACGAAGACGCGAGCATGTCAGTGACGCGAATCCATAAGTTTATCCCCTACCAAAAATCGCTCAACGCGGCAGAAGAAGTATTCACTTTTTTTTTTATGTGGCTATGGGTATTGGGTATGCTACAGCTTTCAGTAGATTTAGGAATAATTTCAATGGAAGGTTTTAATTTATTTTATTTTAAGAATTGTTGATGACAGTGAATCTAATGTCAAATCTTATATTGACGCAAGTGTCTTTTGTTATTTCCCCTTGCCAGTCCTTAGCAATCATAGAATGCCATCTTGTCTATGCATAACTATAGAATCTCTCTCTTTGCCTAGCCATCATTCCCATTTCATTTGGCGTCGGCTCTCCTCGTCATTCTTCGCCAAATGTTTCGGTTCTGGGTCTTATAGAATATATAACCTTTAAGACTAAGAAAATCTTAGGAATGTATCAAGAAATCAACATTCAAAGATACTCAGTCACCTATTACATCATTTACTTGTTAATACATTAACTGCAAGTATTTATGTATTATATAAGACCGCGACAATTATTAAAAATTAATAATAATTACAAGCAATTAATTACATAATTGTCACTTCCGTTGTATTTTGCTCACTTTTAGCGATGGTACTTTAAGTTTGTACTTTAAACTTAAAGTAAAGATATATTATGCAATTTTTGTAGTACTTAGATAATGATAATTGAATATTATTTTCGTTTATGTAAACTGTTACTTACGTCTTAAGAATATATATTTTTTTTTTTATTCAGAAAGTAGTTTTTACTTTAAAATGAAGATTATAAGCTTTCTATGAAACTGAATACTTTAGAAACACTGTGACTGTAACTATAATAATAATGAGCGGCGGGACGCCGTGAGCGTTGACAAATCAGCGGCCTGCACTACCCCCGTCTCGCCACGCACATACCTAAGGCGCAGTATAGTGATCTCGGTCAAACTATAGCAGTAAGTTTATTGGAAACTAAGTGTTTTGTATGTAATCGACAGCAAGTGGATAAATATAACATAACATCACGCCGGTATTCCCTGAAGGGTTAGGCAGAGGTGTACCGTACACCCACATTTCGCCAGTTATGTTCAAGTCCCATGTAATAGGGGGCGAGCCTATTGCCATCAACCGGGCACAAAGTCAGACACCGGGCTGCTACTGAGAAATTCCAGATGGAAAAACCTAATAACATTTTGTCCGACCCGGGAATCGGACCCAGAACCTCATGCTCAGCAGTAGCAGCCCGGCCCCAGTTTGCGACCACTATATCAACGAGGCAGACACTGTGACTGTGTCAGAAAATAATGAAGTTATGCCCTTAAAAATACAGCCATAGTGACATGATCCAGAATTACTTCATTATGCTAGTCAGACAGAAGTTTTCCTTCAGAGAGCGCTAAAATGCCACAAATGCAAGAAAACCTCTTGGGCCGCTAAAATGTAACCACTTTGATTTTGATTAAGGTTTTATTAATGTGAACTCATTTATTTATGAGATTAATATGTTGATTATCTAAAACCTGCATTAATGAGCTAGGTATTTAAATATTTCCAATAGACCAACAATAGTTTACAAGTAATATATTTTAAAGTTGAATAGATTGCTTATCTATTCTGTGATCAAAATGCAGCCTTTTATTGGATATTTTGTTGAATTCAGTTATACTAATAAATCTTGTTAAAATATACATTTTATTTTCACGGTTAATAATGCTGTATTCGCAAAAAAAAAACCTACATTTAAAATGAGCCCTCCGCGAGCGCTCCCGGTATCCCATATGCGGCTGGGTGAGCCCTCCAATAGGGCTCCCGGCACTTAACGTGTTAACTTTAACTGTATCTCATATACCTACCACTCTATGTACTTGTGGAAATTCTACTCGACGTTCTTATTTGTGAAAACTCCATGTATTACGCATGTGCTAACTCACAAACTTTTCTTCAAAACAATATTGCAATCCTGCACATTTACATGAAATAAAATAACATTTTAAATCGCCTTTCACCAAAAGTAGCAAATTATTCACCATCTCAACTTTACCTAAAACCTTGGCATTAATAAGGCTTCATTACCAAACTTATCCGTAATTCTTATGTAAGTTAACGTTAGTTAATAACTTAATTCTAACTTAACGTAGGTATACGAATCTTTTGGGCAATCGACGTGACACGGTTTCTTTAGGCCGTTAAGTGTATTGGATTAACATCATTTTGGTGTACGGTAATGTTGGAAATGTTGGTCATATTATTCCTAATCATGTTGGTAATATTCTCTTCAAAACCTGGCTCTTTATACCTTTTTCTTGACATAAACTAACTATATGAGAGTACCTATACCATTCCGTAGTTAAAATATTTGCCAGTCAACAAGATAGGTTGACTTCCAACTGTAGGGAGTGCCATAATTTTCTTAAGTAAATTCACTAAAAATTCAATGCTACGTCTTCAATAACATGGCTGTCATCGAAAAGGTATTTCTGTCGTCTCATATAGCCTTGTGTAAGGGCCGTGTTACACAGGTCTTAAGGAGGTTCATATTTTTATATTCAACTTTTTATAAGCCAAAAATTCAATCATTTATAATCTAATCATTTGGCAGATATCATAGTATTTTGTCGTCAGCAAAGTTGCGTTACAACTTTTCCGCTCAATATTCTTGACATTCACAGTCTTGGCTCGATATAATTAAATACAATAGGTAACCAGATTGACCTTTTATTAATAGAGCTTATTATAAATATGATACCAGCTCTAGAACAGGACAAAAAAGCTGAAATATGATCTAAAGCGTATAAAAAACTGCTCTTTTACAAGTCGCGAGCGCGTCGATGTCTTTTGTACTAGAGCTTATTTAATGTAACTTTTCATACATTATTTTGGTCAGCAGATAACTATATTTTTACTGTGAATGTTTTAATTAACTTCCCATTATATTTTTAGTATCTTTCAAAAAAATTATAATGATTTGAATTTCGTTTCTGCCGCAAAAAATGTGACCGAATTTTTAGTAACAATTTCTTCTAATTAGAATCAATTATAAAAAACACTTTCTGTGCTATTGTTAGATATTTACGCAACACTAAATTAAGTGGAGTACGAGTATAACCTGTTTAACAAAAACCACACGAAATCGTGATCGAGTCACACTATGACATTATGAACTTAAAAAAGAACTCACCTTGACTTGTTACTAGAGTCGAGCTTAACAATAACGCGACGAGCAAGACAAAATTCCTGAAAGGCATCCTGTTGCAGTTTCCTTCACAATTTAACCTGGGCTGCAGCATTTTCACAGCACTATAAATTCATCGAAAAAAAAATTTTTTTGTTCAAAAATTTTCACTTCACTATTTTTTTCGTCACTTGTTTTTCGTAATCAGAGCGCCATGTTAGCGCGGGCGCAGTACCGTTGTGATGTGAAAGTGAGGAGTTGTCGGGTCGTCCGTAAGGTGGCGCTGTCGGCGCTAGACTGACGGGGCTGCGCGCACGCACCGCTACCGACGGTTTCTTCTCTGTTAACTTCTTGCCTCGAGTGGTGCAGGGATTGGCAACCTTTTCTTTCGACCCTTTTTCGTTAACTTAGTTTTAAAAGGTTTTTCATCAAGGCTGTTGAAAAGTAACTCAACTTCTTTTTAACCGATCATCAGAAATCAGTGTCATTTGACCTACTTTATTTAATGTATGTTGTCTAATAGTCTCTCAGCAAAAAGATCTACTTACTTAAAAAAAAACATTATTTTTCAGATCACCACTTCATCGAGCAACAACCATGGTCGAAAAACAACAAAGGCATTTTTGGTTTTCAATTCAAAATTGCAACAAAAACATATTCCAGCTCATGCCCATGCTTATGCTCATATTCATGTTCATCATCATTATCTGCAGTAATTTACGCCGCATGGGCCTAAGCACAGTATGTCACTCTTATCTGTGATCTCCCAGACAAGTTTTAAATGTCATCGACCCATCTTGCCATCGGACAGCCAATCAGCCTTCATCTAATCAGGCCAGATTTACTCGACCTGCCGACACCAGTTTCAGTAAAATATCGAGATTTTCAAGTTCAAATTTGAGCACAGAAGAACCATTTGTTCCGTATAAATTACAAATAAATTAAGTAGGATTAAAAAGAGTGTCCGTGGAGTTTCTTGCCCGTTCTTCTCCATAGGTACCTACTACGCTTTGGAATGGGCATCTAGCTTCATCTTTCTGACTGACCGATTCCTTGACAAAAGTGCCTGTAAATGGTTTAATTGAAATAAATGCTTTGAGTTTGAGTTTGAGTACCTTTCAGAAAGCTGATCCCATCCTTTTACCACATTCATACTTAAATCTCCAAAAAAAAATATACCCAATATTCTGTTCAAAATGTTGTCAACAACTGGGGCCGAACCCACTTCACTTTCAAACTCGGTCGTGCCTCGCGGACGTGGCGCGTATCACCCAAATGGACACAGTGCAAGCTTTCCGCACCACAGGTTCCGGGTTCGACTCCCTATTGGTAACTTGTGAACGCCCGTGACTCCTGTTGTGAAGACTGAAGTGATATTATTTTGAGGTAACCAAGTCTACCACGGTTAATTATTGGATGGGTTACTATAAGACTGTTGTATTAAAATATTTAATGCGAAATGCAAATCGCTGGCATTCCAGAGTGCTTGAACAACAGTGTAATTAGACATTTCGTTTTTTTTTTAATTTTTGAGTATTTTCGTATACGGATATATTATGTATACCCGTCTTTACGCGACGGATGCGCTCCGGACAAAATCGCGTTAAGTGAAATTCGCGTATAACGTGCATGATGAAATCAAGTCAAATAAATAATTATAGTGAGAGCTTTTATTGCAAAAATTAAACAGAATCCGCCTATTAATTGTTACAGAAAAGTTTTTACGTATTTAATCCTTAGAATTACATGAGAAAATGTGTTTTGAATAGTATTTAGTTTGCGTTCTTGCAACAGTCTTTCGTAACAAACAACTCTGTTTTGTATTGCTTGCCGCACACTTATAACGCGATTAATATCACTGTCTGATAACGGATCAATCAATGCATCCGCGTACATCGAGGCATAATTTGTAATTCGCGTAAAACCGAAACCGCGTCTAACGGGATCGCGTAAGCGGGGTGTTACTGTATTCTAAAAAGTGGGAAACTTTGTTTCTAATCGATGTTTTCAGTATAATATAATTATGTTGTCAATTAAAGTGGCAAAAGCCGCGGGCTCGAGAACGATGGAAAGAGTGGAGGGAGGCCTTTGCCCAGGAATGGGTCAGAGGAGGCAAGTTTTTTTTTTTTTTTTGTTTCCAGTAATTCTATCTGCTTAGAACGAAAGACACCATTACAGATAGCAAGATATTAATTTGTATATCAGTAAGTATCTTCCATTCACCACAATGTACACACTACGAGCTTTCCGCAGTTTTGACTCCCTATTGGTCACTTGTGAACGCCTGTGACTTATGTTGTAGTGAAGTTATATATTCCTGAGGTAGGCAACTTCAGCCGCTTGATGCGAGAAGCACAGGATCTGTTCTTGTGGTGATGCTTGAGGAGCTATGTCCAGTCAGTGGAGCCGTTCAGATCTTTGTAGTGTATTATGGAGAAATTCACCGTGGTCTTATGTCTGATTTAGACTTTACGCCTTCCATAACGGTCGTGAAAAGAATCATTAAAATTCCAGGGGCAAGTGTCGCGAATTTTGCCACATAAATAATATGTACATGATGAAAAATTATGATCAAAATCAAACTCAAAGCATTTATTTCAAATAAACCAATTACAGGCACTTTTGAATTGTCAAGGGGTCGGTCAGTCAGAAAGATGAAGCTAGATGCCCATTCCAAAGCGTAGTAGGTACCTATGGAGAAGAACGGGCAAGAAACTCCACGGACACTCTTTTAAATCATAATTATGGTTACAAAATATTGGTTACATCATTCATGTTGAAGTTATACATGTGAGAACGATGCAAAACGTTAAAAACGTCCGTAATAAAAATTAAAATTCAAAAATTTAATTAAATTAAAATAAGCCGTGGTAGCTAAGAGATGACCAGTCCCTACTGACGGCGCCCGTTCACGAACATGACGCATGGATTAGCACCATTCAGCTCAACCGTTTTGAAGGGAGCTAAATGATCCAACACACGCGCCACCGTCAGCGAGACATTAGAGTGATCCATTTATATACATAAGTTTTATGTATGTACGAGTATGTATTTATTTTATTTGTAAATGGTACACGACTGACTATGTATGCAGTATTGTCTCTCCTTCTTACTTTAATCCATCCAAAGGTTGTCTGTAAAAGATCGCTTTTAGCGGTAAGACCGCCCTTGTCACGTAAAATTTTTACATTTATATTTGTAATATTTATAATAAATATTTTGAATAAAGAATATTCTATCTAATGGTGTACTTTTAATTCTGTAAGAAGTTTATACAAACACTTTTCCTCCCTAGTTTTTAAAAACGAGATGAGGTCGACGTTTCCTATCTGACTACTCTGAGAAGCAACACCGTAAGCAACTTAGAGATCACAGTCTGTTTTAAAATCCAGATATTATCTTGTTCAGATCATGTGATCATGAGAGCAGTGGTGGTCCAGTGCTAACTTACGAGTTGTATGTCTTAGGTTGGAACCCTGACAGGCGCTTTACCTTGTGTAAATTATTTCATCACCACTGCTCTCAAAACGGTGAAGGAAAGCATCGTGAGGAAACCAAAAATCCCTAGAACCAAAAAATTCGAAGACATGTGACATCCACCAACCCGCACTGGGCCCGCGTGGTGGATTACGGCCCACTCCCTCTCACAGAGAGGAGGACTGGGTCCCAGTAGTGGGAACATAATAGCCTGATTATGCAGATCATGTGATCATGACCATACATAACCAAGGTTATGTATGATAATGAATAATGGCTTTGCTTTCTATTTGAAAGAGTGACCCTGATGAGTTCTAATCTAGGGTCACTCTATCAACTATGCCTATTACAGTCTACAACTGGACATCTACCAGGACATCTAGCGTTTACCATATATTCCAAACTTTTCTGATTTACTTCTTTACACTTTTCTTTTTTTTTTTCAGGTTGTGAAATCATCAAATGACTTCTCCCGCTCTGGGCAGAGCGAGAGGGCATGTCAGACTTTTACTGACTAAAACCCACCCGTGTTCCTTCCGTTGCCTGTGTGCCGGGGCCGCGATATCCCTTTCGGACAAACCCGCAACCCCAGCAGGCCAATTCCTTGCGGATCCCGTCAGTTGGTGCTGACATCACTTTGAGGCGCGCGTGGAACACAACGCGCCGTCGACCCGGGCCTGGTCCTTATCGGACGGCGAGCTGCCCATTGCTCACCGTCCGCAAGCCCGCGCCTACGGTGGCCGGAAGTCGGCTCGTGACTCCCGACGCCCGGGACGTCTCCTGCGGCGACTAGGGGTGCGAGGGCGTGCAGCTTGCATCTCCCTCCCGCGCTCTGCCTCCTCCTTCGCGAGCATAACTGCTTCGCAGAAGGAGGTGACGGCCTCCCATGCACTCTCGCTCCGGACCATGGCCTGAACCAGGGCCGGACGCGAGAGATTGCCGCCGCCGATCGCCTCCGTGAGGAAACGGCGGTGCCCCGCCCAAGCCGGGCAGACCTGCGCCGTATGCTCCACCGTGTCTTCCGGGCGATCCACACAATGGTGACACCCGGGCGTGTCCTCCCGCTTTATCCTGAACAGTAACCTCCCGAGACAACCGTGTCCGGTGAGGACCTGCGTCAGGCGGAAGGTGAGGACGCCGTGACGCCTCTCTATGCACTCTTCAAAGAGGGGACTTATCGCCGCAATTGTGGCGTGCCCATATTTCTGTACACTGAGGTAAACTTGAAGCATTTAGGTATACGAGTAGGGATTTCTCAGAACACGTAGTCTGGATTCGATTCGTGTCCAGTTTATAGTAAATGGCTTGCCCCAACCACACATCGCTTACTTGTTGAAATAAACATAGTAAACATCTCTGCTTACCCTTCGGTGTTTTCAGGCGTTCTGTTCTGTTATCTATCAATACAGAACCCAATTAAGTTCGGTAGGTTTTTTGGCTTTTACATATACAACCTTAGTTTTTGTTTACACTAAACCTCTTAAGGGGTCATTGTACTCATCATTATGAACAACTTTCACTATGGGACCAACGCTGAAATCGCGAAAAAATATCAGCTGTTCCCTACATTTATGTTCGCATATCTCGTCGAAATGTAGGGAACAGCTGATTTTTTTTTCGCGATTTCAGCGTTTCTCCCAAAGTGAAAGTTGTTCATAATGATGAGTACAATGACCCCTTAAGAGGTTTAGTGTAAACAAAAACTAAGGTTGTATATGTTTATGCGGATGCTGACATCAACCAGTCCAAAGAAGTTAGATAGATAGATAGATAGAATATTCTTTATTATGCACACCATACAAATTACAGAAATAAATTACCTAACCTAACTTCAAAAATAAACAAAAAGTTACAGTAAACGAACCTCACAAGCCACTATATTGAATTTACGATTGATCAAGTACTATCCGGAATCCGGATGTTGTGATAATTATAGGTATGACAGCGCAGCAAGCGGCGCCATCTAGTTTTATTACGAAGTTCTTGAAATCACCGATAAGGTCGGATAAAAATGACACTGGCCGGTGTCAGTCACTCTAGCAGAGCGTTTGTCTTCTGATGACAGAGATGGAGATGATGTCAGAGGAGCAAGGAACATATACTCACCTACGGCGAGCACGCCAGCCGCTGCTGAACCACTAATAAGATGACCACTTCTGTAAAGGCTATCCTGCGCCGGGACGATAAGTACATGGTGTTAGGCTAAACGAGGGATATACTTTAAGGGATCGTAGTAGTCAAGAAATTTAACAGCTGGGTCAACAAATGGGACTAACTCTGAAATATGAAAAAAAAACAGCTGTTCTCTACATTATTATCGCGTAGGTAGGCACTTTGTAGAGAACAACTGATTTTGTTCATAGTTTAGGGTGGATTCCAAAGTAAACCTTGTTCATTTTTATGAGTACTACACTCACTTGGCAGTAATGTGACAGCAACCCTGGATCTAGGGAAGGGCAAACCGGGACCCGTGCCCCGCGCGCCAACTTGCAATAAATTAGACCCGCAGCACAATCTTGCCATTTCTTTCTTTTTTACAGCAGTGTTGGCGCCTCTGTTGTATTGGCGCATTATCGATCATTAAAATTTGATTAATATGTTGCTGCCAAAATGTTCATTTTGATAAAATTTGAATTTCGCGAGCTACCTAAGCATATCCCCCATAAAGGACTGGCGGGGGGCGGCAGGCTGCAGTTTTTCTAGAAATCTAGATCCAGGGCTGTGACAGTACAGTAAACCAGTCCAGCGCTGACTTGCAACTGTGTTCGTGTTTACACTAGTTTCAACCCATTGCAGTGCTAACTTCGCCCTCAAGTTAATCCAGTTGACTAACCTAACCGTCTATTTTCGGGCCCAGTAGCTTCCCTGCCTGACTTACTGACTTACTGCCGATCTCGTCACTTACTGGGTCCGAAATTCCGAGTCACTGGGTCCAGTCACTGCCATCGTATAAACCAGGCAATATCATAATACACTGTAGGCATAAAAATAAACTGTCAGACAAGTATGAGTGACATAGACAAAGCTCTACAAATCCAGTTATTTTCTAAAACTCTACGTGATATTTTTTACAGTCGGATACTTATACCTACGTAGAATAGATACTGGCTTGTATTTTTATTTTCAAAATATATTTTTCTAATGAACGTTAACTATGAATAGTCTCTATTCAAACTACTTTTTGAATTTCATTTAATTTATCCACGGAAATGTATGGGAAAGATTGATCCGATATGCTTTTCTATTACTTGAACCTCAGTTAGTCCAGAAGAGTATTGAAATCCTCAAACGAAACTGCATCATATGTATTGGCATCATAAAAATTACACGTTTTTACTAGCTGACCGTACAATTTTTAAAAAATCTGCAGGTGCAGTTAACAAGCACTCGAAATGTTAAGAACTGACTCCTAAGAAAATTTTCCTGTAGTTATAATGATTAAGGTACCCTTAACTGTCCCTTTTCAAAAATCCCAAAAATCCTCTCTATATACATGATCAGGCAGTATACATTATACATAATTATGTTCAGTTGGTTCTATATTTTCCGTCCGGCCGTAAAGTTCCGGGTTCAGTTCCTATGCCGTTCTAAATGATGTCGGTGCGCCTGCGCCGCCGGTAAGTGACCGGAAAATGTCAATAAGATTGATGACCAACCAAGCTGGAAGAAATATTACTAGAATATAATATACATAAATAAGGTGTTTCTGGTTTCATCCTGAGATGAGTGGCCACTAGGGATGCATGGATGAAGAAGAGAAGCTGGGCCGACCTCAAATAAATAGGGATCAGGGCAGGAAGAGGATGTTTCATAGAAAATAGTTTTTTATAGTTACAAGAATATGTATATGCAAAGTTAAAAAAATTATATACAAGCTTAGTTTTTGTTTACCCTAAACCTCTTAAGGGGTCATTGTACTCATCATTACGAGTATGAACAACTTTCACTTTGGGAGAAACGCAGAAATCGCGAAAAAAAAATCAACTGTTCCCTACATTTCGACGAGCTAAACGAACATAACTGTAGGGAACAGCTGATATTTTTTGTTGTTTTTTTTGGAGTTGTTCATAATGATGAGTACAATGACCCCTTAAGAGGTTTAGGGTAAACAAAAACTAAGGTTGTATATGAAGGTAATGACAGTGTGTGTATATTTATTTAACATAAACTTTATATTAGAACATATTTGTGAATTTTACTAAAATAAAACACCTGTATTTTCTAGAAATACCTTAATCATTCTTGATTCTTGATGATGATGGAATTTCTGATTTGATTTTAATGAAATAAATATTCCCGGCGTAATTTATACAGATCTTAACAAATCCTCTTAAATAATCTCTGTTTTATCAAAACAAGCATGATCGGCTCTTTGAATGTGAATATAGGACACCAAGATATGCATATTAGCTCTTTAATCTAATATTTGCGTAATCTAAGTACCGAAGTCATGATATTATCATGGTCACGAAATGCTTTGGTCTAGTTTGAACGAGCACATTCATGCATATTTAAAAGCTCACAGATCACCTTTTAACTTCTTGTCAACAGCGTCATCTATTATGCATGAAACTCAATACTAAAAAAGCGTTCATAGCATAGTTTTAATAACAGAGTATAGATGGCGCGTTGTCATGTTCCCAAATTAATAGTACTAAGCTTGTGATACTAGATGGCGCTACAATTAAATGCTATTCATGGTAAAGCGACATCTAACCATGTTGTTGTTAAACTCAGAAAGGAAATAAAGATGGCGTTGTAAGGATTGTAAGGAAGTTTGGAGACGTTGCGACATGATAATAGATGGCGCTGTATGTCGTTTGATCGGAAAAGTTAGCTTGTAAGTTTTTAATGAAGTTGGTAAAATAATATAAAAAAGTGAAGTAAATCTTAGACTTTCGTATTTTTTATTCAATGATGTGGTTTCTTGTCACCAAATAAGCGTGGCGACAATCCTCGGTGCATGAAAATAATGTGATCAGTCATGGCAAATTGCTTCGGACTCGTTCAGATCTTGAATACCAATCAAGATAATAGGTTGAAATTATTGAGCTGCTGCAGTCGATTGCGTTCACACGGTGTTCAACTAATGATGTAGGTACTTTGATGCTCTGAAAAAGTTTATAAGACATAGGTAGGTACTTACGCATTATTGAATTTAATTCCGCTTTTTATTATTAAATTTATCGAGAATCTATGAGTAAAAGTTTTGAGTATGAATGACTGGAGGAAAAGACCAAAGAAACGATGGATGGACTGTGTGAAAGGTGATATGGCTAGAAAGGTGACTGAGATGACGACTAATAGAGAAGTATAAGACATTTTTCGCGACCCCAAATACTCGTATATTGGAATAATGAGAGAATTGTGATTCGATAATCTATTTTGCCTACACTATCAGGTTCGTGATAGTGAACTTTTGGAGTAGGCGCCAAGCTTCAATCCATTAACAGTTCATGGATTGTTATTGTTCCTAGTTCCCACAAAGTCAAATGAACTAAGTATAATTTTATTACCAATAGTGAACAACCCTTATTAACCTCAAAAGTACCAGGTGACATTATTGCATCTGTTCAAATAAATATAAAACGCAGACGCACGCAAATAATTTATGATCCATCAATCATTCTTTTCACACAGCACGCGCAATTCAACTAATCAAAAACAAAATAAGACACAACTGGCCATCTATAAGCCATAAAACGAAGAAATTCACGTGCGGCATTGAATAATTCCCATTTTAAATAACGAATGTTGGGCCCGAGACTGGTTTTGCGTGGCGAGCAATTATTCAGTCAAAATTCACTCATTGATCGGTGGGACGGTGGCAGAACGGTTGCGTGTCTTTGCCTCACGAGAATATCTTACCATAAATATGGAGGCTGACGATTTCGCGCGAATCGAGAGCGTTGAGAGTTATGGAGCTGTTAAAGACGTTATTTATTTAAGAATATAAAATTCGCATGTTTATTTTAAATTAAATGTGCCTGTCAGTCTCATAGTTAATTTAAACGATTGGACAATTAAATGTAATAAATATGCGTTGTCGTAAAATTAACACCTGTGTAATGTCCGTTTGAAAAATGGTTGTATTGATAAAATTGCACTTTGCTAAACGATCGGGGTTGCCAGCGATATCTAAAACATTTTCACTTAGCCAACTTTATTGCTCCTGCTGGGGGCAAAGTGGCAAAGGCAGCTGATGCATTCTGCCTATTTTTTAAGACAGCTTAATCATGCATGAAGGCATTTATGGTTGAAAGTAGCCAGGTGAGTCATCCGAATGATTCATTATGTTACTGGCATACTACAACGCCTCCACAGTCCACATGCAGGCTCCAAGTCCAATTTCAAATGAATGCATTTTCTTGGATTTACCAATTACTGGACCCCGACTGTTCGGTGAAAAACTGGCGCTAAATTTTAACGTTTTACGTTCGATTTTCAAATTTGGAAAAGGGTCCTGTATTCCTGCCTTAGGGTACTTGCATACGCAGCGGGTTTCCCGCCACTGATCGTTGCAGGTATCTACTGAAAGACGGATACTTACAATGTTTTACCTGTTTATTTATGATTTAATTTAGGACATAAACTTTACACACGGTTATTTCAAGGTTGCATTACCTTTTCACAATCTTCTTTAGGTGCTGAAGCTTTAAAACACTTAAGTACGAATTCTTTTTCATTATTTTTAATGGGGCGCTACGAAAACTAAAAGATAACATATTCAGATTTCCACGCAGCTTATAACAAGCGTGTGAAGCTGCTAGTTCCGCTACAAACTTCAAGTAAAATTAACGCAGCTCTCACATTATCTCTGCGTATAATCGTCAAACAAATTCTTCAGTAACAGTTAATACTATTGTTATTAGTTATACCTAATAACGAGCCGTCGCGTGGTCGCTGCGACTTGCGATTGCGACAGATGCATAGAGCATGGAATCGTTGACATAGTAAATGGCAGTATTAATAAAATTCGTGGCGCCGAAAGGACGTCCAGCCACAGATTACGCGCACAACTTCTGTCACGGACGCTATTCAAAGCCATAAACTTCTTTATGTCATTTAATTCGTAGTGCAAGTAAACAGTGGTCAAGCGTTGGTTTGTATGGAAAGTGTTGACAATGCCGCTTCTAGCAGCGCCCGCCGAGGCGTCTCCGCGCTCTGTGGACAGATCATAATCGGCGGTAATGCGACCCGCCGACGACGTTCTAATGAAATCATTGTCGAGTTACGCCCGAAGGCTTTCTGCACGCTTAGCGACTTGTCGTGGCGGTTTTATTTTAAAGATGTTTATTGAATGAAGGCGGTTTTCTCAAGGATTAGTATACGGTACTCGGTTTTTCGCAAAATATTTTCAAAATGAATTATCTGCTAATTTAAAGGCTTCCGCAGATAGGCGCGACGCCACGGCGGGACGTTACGGCGCGGCGCAACGCGACACCGGTAGAACAATTTCCGTGAAGTTTTCATAGAAATTGTTCCACCTAAGTCGCGTCGCGCCTGTCTGCGGGCCTTTATACAGAGGTCAAATTGTTTGTGTACAGTTCCAGTAGGTATTGTTCCAATTACTAAAATTCTTTCACTGATAGAAAGCTAATTAATACTATAGGTATTTAATAGAGATGGGCCGAATAGTGGCTTCTCCGAATAACCGAATAATATTCGATTAAGTTCTTACCGAACCGAATATACTGCCGGATAATTCGGTTCCCCGTTCTATAGTTTTGCCGCGCAAACAAGTTTATACATGCTAGATTTCCAAAGCGCCACACGCGTACGGAATCAGTGGTACCTTGCCTCCCGCTAGGTACCCGCTGCACTCTGCCACTGTCATTGCGTATGAAAACACAATACGGGTGCCAGATTTTAGTGCAGTTCTTGAATATTTCATGAAAATTTAGGTTTTTTGAAAGATGATAAGTCGACGGAAAAAGTCGCGTGTGCGTGTGTAGGAGATCTTCAAAGAAATCGAAGATGACAATAAAAAAGTGCGATGTACGTTATGCAACGCAGTGCTTTCTCACGGGGGCACTGAGCGGAATGCTTCTACAAGGGCTATGAATAATCATATAATGCTAAAGCATAAAAGTCATTTTCAACAAGTTGCTTCGACATCGTCTAGTAGCAACAGCGCAGCGGATACGGTTCCGGCACCAGTGGCTGGGCCATCATCGATTGCCGGGTTATCATCGGTTTCGACTGTGCAACAAATATTGCAGGATTAATTTCTTACAAAGTGGGATATTAAAGACCCGAGAGACCCCTTACAATAAACGATTTCTAATAAATACGATTGATAGATTACGGGATTCCTTTATTTTATTTTGCCCTATAGGCTGTTTTACAATGATCACTTAAACCGAATACATTCGGCATTTCAACTGAATGATTCTGCCGAATACATCAAAATTTGCCGAATACCGAATATAAAACGAATATTCGGCGCATCTCTAGTATTTAATATTAATAAGAGGTAAAATTTGTGTATACTTTTCCAGTATAAGCTGACCTCGCATTGTACGGAAATCCTATACAATGCGAGATCAGCTGGATATGTATAGCTTGATATGTAGCCGTGTGTAACTAAATGTAGGGGAAATCTTCGGAACTACTGAGCCGGATACGAAAATTATTTCACGGAAAGTATTGCCGAGGGTCATAGGATAAATTATATTATATACCTATATGTTAAAACAAGAAATTTTACGCCTACGAAGTCACGGGCAGAAGCTAGTAGAATAAATGTTATTAAAAAAATATAAATATAGGTACTTGAACGAGCGACTTGGTTTGTATAAAATTCTTTTTTTTTTACATAAACAAGTCGCGATACGACAGCGCGACGTGACTTTAATAAAACAATTTCTAAGAAAACTTTACGGTAGAACAATTACCGGTGCGCGGCAAGTCACGCCTATCTGCACGAGCCTTTAAGTAATCTTATTTAGAAAAACTCTTGGTAGATTTTGTAGACAGCATACCAGTAACACAATATCCAATCAAATAACTAAACAAAGGCGACAATAAATAAATTAAAATAATTTTATAAATTGCGTGCAGGGTTTTCGTACTTCATAGAATGGTAACTCAAAAATAAAATATTAAGTAAGTTTGTAACGTGTGTAGGTATTATCTTATGCCATCGATCTATTGATTGAAATCTTTTTATAGACTTGTTTGACAAGTAAATATTTGATGTAACTTAATATTACACTAACAGTTTTTGCCACTTCATTTGTCAGTGACATTGAATACCTAAAAACGAAATATCTACATGGTAAGTAATTATTTCTTTCGTCGACAAGATATTGGAAACTTAATGGATGATCTAGAGTTGTTGAGGATCTTCCATCGTCCCTTATAGACCTGTCAATCTGTTTAACTTTTATCTACCTATAGTCCTTTTGTTTTAAGAAATATCGGGATTATCTACCAGAAACAGATCTGAGAAGTTTTGGATGGATAAAAAGCTCCTGCGACAGAAGCGACGCGACTCTAAAAACAATTTCTAAAAAACCTTCACGGTAGGTAGGTAGGTAATACGGGCTGGTATCCGCAACTCCACGTCTAAGCGCGTATTTTGCGTACGGGTGGGAAAATCGGTTATTCGATCCACCCCAGCTCCACAAAGAAGGCCAGCAACGCCTTGGTGTCACTGACAATCTTACGTAGGGTACCTGGGTTACCGAAGTACTTTGCCCTGTATGTGGCGACCACCGGGCAGTATAACAGCACATGAGCTGCTGTCTCGTCGTCCTCCATGCAGGCTCTGCACAGCGGACTGTCTGTGACTCCTACAACCTTCACGGTAGAACAATTAGCGGTATCGCGTCGCGAGACAGTTCGCTCCAGTCTGCACGAGCTTTAACTTCGAGAGCCGTATAATTACAGCAGATTTCGAATATTCGAACACGGAACGGCTTTTTTAAAGAAACGACAACCACACTTTAATGAAAAAAGAAAGTAAATACCTACGTTTTTTGCACTAAACGTGACGCATGCAGAAAAAATAAACACAAAAAGAACAAGTTGGGGGAAATATGCGTCACATTCACGCAAAAGGCCATCGCTCAGCATAATGCTATGACACTATGCGAGACAGCCACAGCCTTTGCAGCGACGGAGTTGACGTGATGACGTCGACCAGTGCATGCAGCATAGAAAGAGATACCTTAAAAGATCTCGCAAACAGACGCGTCGCGACTCTAGGAGAACTAGATAATTTTTTCTACTAGAATCACGTCGCAACGTCGTCGCGTCGCGCCTTTCTGCGGGAGCCTTAAAGCGTCGTGCAGACCGGTGTGACGCGACTCTAACAAAACAATTTCTAAGAAAACTTCTAGGTAGATCAATTACCGGCGTCGCGCGACAAGTCGCGCTAGTCTGCACGAGCCTTATAGCTTTAGCTCTCTATTCTCTTCTAATCAACCGAATCAACGAATACTAAATTAGCATCTGCAGAAGATATTGTAGGTTGGTATACGTTGATATTGTTGTCTTGAGAGCATTTCGAGACAAACATTGCATTGGCTCTGGGCATTCGCGACAAACATTGTAATGGGTGGCAAGCATTAACCACCGTAACCAAAATCTGTGGAATGTAGGAAATATCATCTCTGAACTGATAGTTATTGATTAAAAAGACAGTTTTCATTTTTTAAAGGAATTGCAATCAATCTGCCTAGCCTTTTCCCCCCTACTATGTCGGGATCAGCTTCCAGTCTAGCGATGCAACTGAATACCAGTATTTTACATGGAGCGACTGTCTGACCTCCACCACCCAGTTACTGAGTAACACGATACCCCTTGATAAGACTGTCAGACTTTCGGGCTTCTGACTACCCCACAACACAACTGTCAAAGATCTACGAATGACAGCCGGGCGCACGGAAGCACGGAGGGGTCTCGGTATGTAATGGATGGTCACCCATCTACGAACTGACCGCTGCAGCTTAACCCAATCGACCCGTGTGCAGTTATCTAATTACCTAAAATATTTTCGTAAACGATTAGGTACGACTAATCTATTTCATTTTGACAGTTCAACAAGATTCATTGCGTTATTTACGTTGTTGAGCAGATTTTTTTTTTCGAACTTATAAAGCAATGGATTAGCAATCCGTTTCAAAACGATTCAGATTCTGATTGATCGTGTATTACGCAATTAGGGTACAGGATACTGTCTCCCCGTGTGCATCAAGCCTACGAGTATAAGGGACCTATTGTGACACCTACGTGTCTGAGTTGTAACTTATGACGTTTGACATTACCAGTGGATTCGATTTATGGCCTGCCTGGTACGTATTTACTGAGTGACTTTTAGGTATATTCTCTTAAATAGCCATTGCTGCTATTGGGTGACCTCTCCTTTGAGTCTTAAAAGGTCACTGCGTTTATCAAGAGGATTAGCAACTCAATTGCAGTTCTTTGACATTACAACCATTTTACATTTAACCGCCTCTGTGGTCGGGTGGTGGTAAGGGCACTCTGTCTCTCACCAGAGGTCGGGCCGGGTTCGATTCCCATCGGGAGCAAAATTTTCTGCTCGATTTGGTTGGTGGTAGGACTTTTTCTAAGTCCTCCTGGCTAGCTACCACCATCTTATCTAAGTCTGTCGCCATAACAACAATGGAACAGCATTGTTGCGTTTCGGCAGTTAGAGGTAAGATAGCCAGTTCCTCTGTGGTTGAGGATTCCGGGTGGAGCTGGCTTCCACCTTCGGCATGATCGTCACCTACCATCAGGTGAGATGAAGGCCAAGGGCTTCATAGTTGTGGGGTTGTGGTTAAAAAAAAAATAACATACCCAATCAGCATTACCTATGTGTTCCAGTTTTAGGGCTGCCTCGTATTGTAGTAATATAATGTAAGTATATACGTAGGCTGTAAAAATAGGCCCAACTATTGTCAGTACCTACCGTAATGATGAGACTGTTATATTATTAGTCTCATAATTAACTATAAGTAATTAGTGTAACTGCCGCATCCATCCGCGACTGCTGGGCGTATTGTTTGATAAGGTTCGATTCCCTGGTCAAACAAAGCGCTGCGGTTTTTATTGTTGCAGACCCAGAAGCACGGTATTTCAACTGACATGATAGTTAACGATACAAATCATTGTCTTATAGAGGTATGAGCTTAGAGTATAATATACTCCAAGGGTATGAGAAACGGTGTAGAGTTGCTTATGGTCCATAGAAGGGAGGATCCTCTGACCAGACGCGGGTGTTGTGTCCAGTGGGCTACTGCCAGAGGATTGTTGTCAGGTTTCAGTAAGTATAATTACATTATTTGCTATGTAATCACGCGGATAACCCTGCTTGCGCTATGTAGGATATGCTTGCGCGATGTAGGAACTGCTTGCGCGATGTAGGATTTGCGTGAAGTCGGGTGCGATGCGTAGTTCGTATTAGGCGTTATAGATGTCGCAACAATCCTATTGATTAAGATCAAGAAGGTGAGCAGCAGCTCCTTTGCATAGTTCGTATATCTGCCGCAGAACAACGTTGTTGTTCCGGTTTCAAGGAATGGAGCTGGTTCAAGTACCTTCTGTGATCCACTTGGAAGTCCCTGAACCGTCTCCGAACCGAAGTACGAAGATGTAAGTCTCAGTAGAGTACCTTAACGGAACGACAACAGGGTGTGGAAGTGGAGCTGTGTCGCAAGCTAGGTTCCAGGCTCTGTGCCCCAAAACATGCAGTCCAAGTGTCCGCTGTCAAAAACAGTGCCGTGGAAGTGGCGATGTTTTGTGCCAGCAAAATTCAAATTACTGTCGTCCCGGTGCCAGCAACACGAAGAAGTCATTACGGGTGGGCAGCACCAGATCTAGGGGGGACAAATCGGTTCTAATGCCCCGGGCACAAACTTCAAGGGGCGAAAAATTCAAGCGTAGCAGACAAGTGCACCACCCAGAACATCGCAACTTTGCAATAAATGAGACGCGCAGCACATAATTATAATTTTTCTATTTAAGTATTTCTTTTTTACAAGTTTTGACGTCCCTGTTGGATTGGCTCATTATCGATCGATAAAATTGTTGCTGCCTAATTTTTTATTTCAAGACAATCTGAATTTCGCTGGCTACACACACACATAAAAGATTAGCGGGGGCGGCAGACGACAGTTTTTGCCCCGCATCATAAAAAAATGTAGATAAGGATTAGGTAAGTCAAAAATATTTTCCAGTGCCAAAGCAGTCTGTCTCTGGGATGGCAACGCACCGGCGATGTCGCTCCATCCATGTACAGTGACGGTGACCACTTAAAGGCAGACAGGCGTGACGCGACTCTAGTAGAACAATTCCCATGAAGTTTTCATACAAATTGTTCTACTACAGACTGTAGTAGAACAAAGTTTATGAGCACTACAGTCGCGTCAGGCCTGTCAGTCCTTAACATCAGTGTCCTTCACCCCACAATCCTCACTTTTGAAAAGTTCATGAAAATCAATTTTGAAAACGCCAAAAAATAGTCAAGAAATAGTCATAAATAGTCACCAAGGTTAAAAAAATTGTTGCATTATGGTTCCGAAGATACAGCTATAAGTTGGTGAGGATTGTGGGGTGAACGTCTCCACACAATCCTCACCTCAGTGCAATCAAACGGCTGGGAGTACCGACTTGGTTTCAATACCAAAAAATAGTCAAGAAATAGTCATAACGCTATGCCAAATCTCGAAAATAGTCATTAAGGGATTCCAGAGATATAAAGGGGTCTTGGTGAGGATTACGTGGAGAGCCTTTCTCGCCACAATCCTCACCTGATTACCGCGGAACGCCTAGGTTTTTGAATTTGAATTTGGTGTCAAAAAATAGTCAATAAGTAGTCGTCTCGAACCATGATAATTTCGACTTGGTTTACTATGTAGAAGTATGTTAAATTTTAATTTTAATTACTCATACTACAATCAAATTAATTTGAAATAAAGACATTTATTTGGTCTCATAAAGCCAACCGGAAAAATTTGAGGAATATTATGTACAGCTAGGTAGGTATTTATTAAACTTTGACAGTAAAAAAATTATACGTAAGTAACTACAATATTGTATTACTGTTTTTAATTAATATGACAACACTATTAAAATAGATTTACAATTTTACTGTTCGCGACTGTACCAAAACAAAATGTATGTAGAAGTTGACGTGGAAGTTTAACATACTTCTACATTGTAAACCAAATCGAAATTATCATGGTTCGAGACGACTATTTATTGACTATTGTTTGACACCAAATTCAAATTCAAAAACCTAGGCGTTCCGCGGTAATCAGGTGAGGATTGTGGCGAGAAAGGCTCTCCACGAAATCCTCACCAAGACCCCTTTATATCTCTGGAATCCCTTAATGACTATTTTCGAGATTTGGCATAGCGTTATGACTATTTCTTGACTATTTTTTTTAAATTGAAACCAAGTCGGTACTCCCAGCCGTTTGCTTGCACTGAGGTGAGGATTGTGTGGAGACGTTCACCCCACAATCCTCACTAACTTATAGCTGTATCTTCGGAACCATATTGCGACTATTTTTTTAACCTTGGTGACTATTTATGACTATTTCTTGACAATTTTTTGGCGTTTTCAAAATTGATTTTCATGAACTTTTCAAAAGTGAGGATTGTGTGGTGAAGGACACTAACATCAGATGAGCCGTCTGCTTGTCTTTCAAAATATGTTTTTTCCTACATAAATTATGTCATAGTTGTCGTAGTTGCCGTCCAGAGACACTGCGTTCATGACACCTGTCAGTTGGACAATTTCTAGTCTAAATATTAAAAATTCGCTAAACACATATTCGTTAGGTATGAAACTGACAGGTGTCGAGAACTCATTCTCTCGGCGGGCGGACTGTAACTACGATGACTACGTTATGGCGCTGTCAATGTCAATGTCAAATTGTTGCCACTTCTCTATGGTTAACGGACCCCACATTGCGGACGTAATATTGAGTTGTGAAGTGCCTGTTATTTATACTTAATTAGTCTAGACTTAATTAATTAATTAATTACTAATTAACGCATCCATCCGCGACGGTTCGACGTGTGGTTTGTTCAACAAGGTCCGAATCCCTGGTCAAACATAATGGAGCGACGGGGTTTTATTAGCAGAAAATTCCCTGGTAGGTATTTGAACTGGCATGATCTGCTCTCTAAACGGTGAAGGAAAACATCCAAATCGGCAAGTGATGTCCTACAACCAAAAATTCCGATCGTGCTGGGCCAGTGTGGTAGATTACAGCCCACTCCTTTTCGAAGAGAGGAAGCCTGTATCCCAGCATTGTGAACATTTTAGACTGATCAAGTATGATAACGTCAGAATTCTAGTTACCACCTAACTTATTTAGGTAACTAAGTCATCTACCTAGTAAAGAACTACCTACTTAAATTATTTAATTGCTAAGACTACTAAGAACCAACTTAATTTTTCCACCACCATTCACAAGCACAACACAATCCAATACTGCTTACACTGTGTCTTTTACGCGAAGACTGTCCGTGTAAAAATTAAAGAAGACAGTTCTCAATTCCAAAATTACTATCCGCAAATAAAATACCTACAAACCGTTCACCACCTACCTACCTACACTATACGAAAGGATAATGTAGGTATCGAAAACAGTAGGCATCAACCGGCCCACGCATACCGATATACCTACATAAACATACCTATAAAAGTACTTTGCAACACCTACAAAATCTCGAAACTAAAACACGCTAAAACTAAACGCACGCCATTCATAGTAACCATTCACAACGCGGAGCCCGCCAAAACTATCAGTGTTGCCAAAATAACAAGCCGAATCACACAAAACAAACTATCAACATTAGCGATCATTATAATTTTATTTAGCCTCTGGCGAAACTGAGGCGTAAGGATTCAAGATGAGAAAAAAATGAACCCCTTCCGCAAAGAATTTAGGAGTGCCCGCGACCGGGACCGAATACGACTTGCTCGTTATAAATTTTGTGTAAGATAACAATGCGTACGTGTGGGTGTGTGGTACAGTCGCTGACGAGTATAGTTACGGCACGCAATAACGCTAACAAGCGTGCAAGCGAGAGGCAGACAACGCTGTATAACGGCGTCTCGCTCCCCCCGCCGGCAACATGGCGCGCTGACTCGGGCGCAGGCTCGAATCGTATCGCCTGCCCACTCAAGGTTCGCTGACTGCCGTTCTTTTGTTTTTAATGTTGCCATGTGGGAATTTCTCCCCAGACTGGTGTAGTTTCGTAATTATATTTTTTTAAGAAAATTGTCTTCGTTTGCGTTGAATGAGTGGTAGTTTATTTTTAACTGCTTTAGTATAAGTGTTGAAATAGTACAGTAAAATGTTTTGTTGCGGAGGTAGTCTTAGCATATTTTAATGTTTCTTACGCGAATGAAATATTTCCTATGAAACTAAGGATAAATAATAGATTTTAATTTAACTACTCAGTTTAAGAAAACGAAAACATAAAAGTATTTATGATCATGATATTTTTTTGTCATGAGTGTGACACGTGGATTAAAAAAAACTAAACTTTCTGCCAAATTCAAACACCTAAGAAGTTCTAAACAATTTAAAACTACGCTAATTCTTAATAAAAGTTCAGATAATGCCTACTTTTATACTTCAATATTATACAAAAATAGAATAATTAGTATTTACCGTCAATCAAAACTTCGTTTTTCTAGATTTTAGCAACGAAGAAAACCTTATTGCTTGTGACGATTAAGTTTTCAAAAAGTTATCCCCGTTAAATAAAAATGTGTGGAGAGTGTTGTAAGTATTTCGGGAACCCTGGACCGCAGACGAAAACAGCGTCAAGCCGAGGACCTGCTCAAACCGAACGTCTGCATACCGATCGTTGGTTTTTTATAAGCGCGCGTCGGTGCACGCCTTGGCCGACTGTGTGAGTGGGAGTGCGCTGGTGTGCGTGGCGGCTCGTTCTCGCGCGCGCCGCGCTCCATTGTTGTGTGCAGTATACTCGCGAGTCTCCGCCGGCCGCGGACCGTATCACGCGCTCGCCGACAACTACTAAAACTGCCGGCGATAAACAAAATAATGACCAGTGTACCACATTACGTGCATCGCGAGTGCAACAAGCGACAACAGTGTGTGATAACAAGTATCTAACGTGCGTGTTGTGTCAAACGGTGTGCGTTTTTCGACGTGTTTTGGAGTTTGAAGGCGCGTGGACAGCGCAATGCACGTCGTGTTTAGGTATGTGCCGACCGATTAATTATGGCCCATCAGTGAGGGGTCGCTGGCCTGCAATTTCGCCACTGAGATCGTTTAGTGTATTTTTATAATCGGTGACAGATTTCGCGACGGTACGGTGCGGCCACGGCGGGTGGCGAGTCGTGCTATTTACACGTCTCTGTTTTCGTTTACATATACAGAACTGGCTGGCGTCAACGTTTTCTAGTCACATCCGTCGTTTCTTGTGGTGTTTTATGTGCATTTGGCGCCGTCGGTGTGTTATCAGTTGTCGGGAAGTGTGTCGAGTAATTTATAACGTAATTAATACGTTATCGGTGACGGTGAACCTATGTAGCCGCGTGAAATGTGAACTTTGCATCCATTTGAGACCGTTCTGAACTGGACACATGCCATGCTGCTTACACGCTTTTCAAAACTCACGTTTGACGGTCGTAAACGTAACTTACTGCATCACACCAGCCATTGGTTGAACATGCAAATGCCTGTGTCATAAAAAAAGGTAATAAAAACACAGTTGATAAAGTACGATGCCCATCTAATCACCTCCAGTTGTTAGAGATAAAATGTTACACAAATAAACTTGAAATTCACTGGTTTTATGAATACAAGTTATATTCACCTTTATTTACGAGTACCTAGAACAAACAATAGTTTACTTTCTTCTAGAGTTCAAATCCTCTGAAGTTCCGAGTTTTTAAACGGTCATCAAGAGGACGCTACGCTAAAGATACCAACCTAATAAATTTAAACCCTTTAGTTAATAGGGTAAATGTAACAGTAATCGTTAACCCAAACTTTTAAAACAATCTTCATTAAAATGCTCACTATTATTTTAAGGTCAAGAAAAATTTAAAATAAAAAGATTATCTATTGATCTCAACTGGTATTCCATTCATCGCTGGTATCGGAAGATATTGGTTTTGTCTTTAATCAATGTCATTAAAAAAAGAAACAAAGAGTTAAGTAATAGGTAGGTAGGTACCTACCTACTAAAAACTCTTAAAATAACATAATGTCGTTACAAAAAGTAGTCATTATGCGACAAGTTAGTGAATGCTTGTTAGCTCCAATACATTTCACCCATAAATTCAGTAAATGGCATGATATACCTACCTATCTACGATAAACTTGCTTCTACAGAAACTATTAATTAACTTTACTATGTCCGGCGGAATTATTGAAATGTTCATTGCAGTACTAAAATGACAACTCATGAGGAACAAAGTTGATAATTGTAATGCCATTTATTTTTTATGATCAGCAGGACCCCAATAAATAACAAAATAGCCCTACAAATGTGCGCAAACGCACCTGCTTAATGAAAAAGTTGGGATGTCCTTAATAAAAATTTAGTTTATTGTAACGAAATTATACACATTACGACGTTATTAAAGTTTTCAAATTAAGGGTTTAATGGACTTGATTCTGTAGCTGTAACCACAGCTTCCACACAAATTAGTTTTTTTTTTTTTTTTTTTAAACGTCACTATGCTTTGAACTAAATAGTTAATCAATCTTCAACAGGTTTTTGAGGGTCCAAAAATATTTAACACAAAATCCTTGTCTCATTCAAACGAAATCTTCGATGCTCCAACTATTTCTCAGCGCGGTGACCGCGCGTTGTGAGCAAAAAAGAATATTATTTATAACCCCTTATTCTTTTTAAAGAAAAAATATATTTCAATATTTTTTTCCTCTTTTATGGCGCGCAGTTAAACGCGACAACTCTGGGTTACGAGCGGCCAGTTCGAAAACCGAATTTTGTTACTTTTTAAGTTTTAAAAACTTTTTTATGCATTTCATCGTTGCTGGTAGTAAATATATCCAATATAAGAACAAAATTTAAAGCTGTGACTGACTGTGATGACACTTGATAAGTTTGTTATTACAATATTACGTTATCATTATTCAGTATAGTAAAATTTAAGCAGACTGTTGCGTCGGTGTTCTTAAAGTTCTGCGCGGGAAAGAGATCTAAACACTTATTCTCAGAAGCGAACAATCGTCTTATTTTGGTCGTTATCTCAAATGAATTATTCATATAATCGCATTTCCTACGCTCCACGAGTATTATTGGATCTAATTATTTTTATTTGTTGTTTAATAGAATGTCCATTTTGTCGCTATAAAATCTTTGATTTAGTGTTTAATAGTTTATTTAAAGACTGATAAATAATCATATTGGTAGTAGTAGTGGTATTTAAATTATAGCATTGAGTATTTAAGTATTCTGTCATATTAGCATACTCTTAATCTTGCTAGCTGAAATAAATATTAGTTCAATACTGTTAAAAAAAGTACTTTTTTTTAACCTATCTTATTTCTGAACCTGGTTTGTATGTAACGAGTAACAGACCAGATTTTCCTCAATGGTATAAAAAAAAACTTTATATTTTAACAAAAGCCAGTCGCATTTACAGAGACAGCTATTAAACGCGTGCGGCTTGCTATGAGAACCTGCGCGAGAGTTGAGAATGTTAATGCGCTCGTGTTGTTCGTTGGGCACACGCGGAATACTGAATGCGTTTACAAATATACTGTGCAACTAATATAACCCACCATAAAATAAAAATTTCATGACGTTTGCAGCAATTCTAATAATCATGCATGACCGAAGCGTGTCCACAGTTTTAAACGCAAGTTCCAAATCATCTTTTATTTCGTTTTATTTATTCAAAGGAACAAAAAACAGCTACAATATACAGTTATAGTAAAAGAAATACACATAATATTTTAACAATGTTGTAGCCCACAACGCTGTTCACAGATTAACTGTGGAATAGGTATAATATACAATCAATTCATTAAACGCTAGAGTAATAATAATAATACATAATAATATTAAAAACTAAACTTACTTAACTATCAAGCTCATCCATATCCATATCTTTACACATAAATCAAGAGAGTTCCTTAGGTAGGTACCTACCTATCTTTTGACAAGTTGTGATTCTAAAATTAATAACCATAGCTAGTACAGGTAACAATTGAAGTATTATAGGTACGCTAAGAATATTAACTTTAGAAAACTAGAAATTTGTTCTTTCAATTAATGATACCTTATACTTACCTATCTTTTGACAAGTTGTGATTCTAAAATTAATAACCATAGCTAGTACAGGTAACAATTGAAGTATTATAGGTACGCTAAGAATATTAACTTTAGAAAACTAGAAATTTGTTCTTTCAATTAATGATACCTTAAAAGTACACCTAAGTCTTGGCTAGTCCTAATGTAGACTTTTGGATGCTGATAATTGAAATCTTCGTAAAGTGAACGCTTGGTAAAGCCCAAGATTCATTTATTTTTATTCGCTATCATCACAAATTCTTTATTATTTACGTACACTAAAATAAAATTCATAAAATTTTGACCTATGACCATCGACATGATTTTTCACCCTACAAAAAAATGTCAACCTCCAAGTTGTACCAACCGCACGAATTTAGTATCTACAAAATGTTTACGACCTGTAAGCGCGGGTCTTCTACATTTCCATTCTTCGGAATTCAAATCGTTGCGTTCGGATAGTTTGTCATTGGAATTCAAATTGATTTCGATCTGTCATCGAGTGAGATTTCATGGTAGGCTGTTAATCTCGGTTTATGATTACCATACGGACCACGTATTCGTTCTTTGTCACTCTGCCCGTAGGTTAGGCCATGTAATGCCTGTCTAAGTATATACCTAGTGGAATTCTAGACTGTTTGTAGCCTCTATTCATAGTGAAAATTCATTTGCATGTATCTACCTATCGTATGGCAGGATAATTTAAAATTGATTCGTCTTTCTTGCCGAACTACAGTAAAATTCACTGGATAGATCGTAAAGATAGCTTATTTTTATAAGAATTCCTTCTTTTATGACTGTAATTAAGGAAGAAAAAGGTAATAAAAATAAAGCATACATGCGATATCAACCGTGAAGATATAAATTTTGTCTCCCGACGACGCCCGTAATGAGTATTTCCTAGAACGGACAGATTCTACGATACGTCCAAAAAAAGCGAGGCAAAAACTTAAAACAAATGCATTTCATAAATCGACGGTTAGTCCTTATGTCACGGACTCAAAGTTCAAATTAGTTTAAAATTATTTTTGGACTCTAATAAAATAAAGTTGTGATGGCGAAAGTCCACGCCAATTTTTTTTCATCAAGGGCAAGTCTGTGAAGACTCTCCTTTGCTGCTTTCTGTTACAAATTTCAAAAATAAAATTTATTTCAAAACAGGCAAATTATTAGAGAAATATGCAAAACTTGATTTTGATCAAACATTATCTAAAGACGTAGGTTTTAAGTGTAAGATTCATTACAAAACCTGGTATTAAATTTTAATCCGTTGGTAATCTAAAAATAGTAACCTGAAATACCTACTTATATTTTTTCGTAATCTTTGTTTTTCGAAGGTACTTACCTACTTTACATGTAAATTATAACAAGTGAGTAGGTACAACAATGTTGATTATCCAACTTGATAATAATAGGTGTTGGCGAAAAAAATGTTTATGCCACAGGTTTATGAAAAAAATGGCGACGGAACTGGTTAATATTTATTTTACAACGCTAATTACTAAATCATTATTTTAAGTTATTTAGGTACTAGACGGTACCTACTAGTAATTTATCTCCGAATCGAAATGCTGTCTTCGTGATAGCATAGAAAAAAAGGCCTTCCGAAGATCGAAGTATGGCATTAGTAAGTACTAGTACAAAAAAACCGGTTTTCAATTAAAGAACCGGAGATAATAAAAACAACTTTTAGGCTCTTATGAAAGCCAGTCAATTTCAGGCTGTCTTCCAGTTAAAACAAACAAGATGCCATACGGATAACTATAGGTTTTCCACATGCCATGAAGTACAGTGCCAGATGGAACCTATTATGTTACTAGTTTGAATGAGCAAGGCGACATTGCACCCGGCTTTGAAACGGTCTGAGACAAAAGCTCGAAGATAAAAAAAACAAACAATTACATAGAAATAAATAAGGACATGGCTGCTTGTGTGGATTATGGATAAGTAAGTAGGTATTATGTTTTTTTTTTTAATCCAGTGAAGTCTTGGTTTTCGTCTTGCTTTGTCCAGTCAGAAAAATATTAGAATACGGATGTGACATCTAGGTAGGTTTAGACATACAGGCGGTTCGTAGTTTGCTTACGGTACCCTAGGAATAACCAACTTTTCAGTCTTTAACAATAATTTATTTAAAAGACAACGTTATCACTGCTAAGTTGGTCTGGTGGTCGCAAGCGCTACTGCTGAGCAGCAGGTCCTGGGTTCGATTCACAGGTCAAACAGTGCTATTTGGTTTTTAAATCAGGAATTTCTCAGTATCAGCGCGGAGTCTGGATTTGTGCTCGGTTAATGGCATAAGGCTCGCGCCCTCTTAGAAGTGTACTAGTAAGCAAGTAAGTACCTATGAAACAAACTTTGTATGAAGTCAGTAGTAAGTAGTATAACATGACAAACGATGATTCTTGAACGGATGCAAATCCGGCCGCATCATATTTTTCATGTGAATTCAAACTTAGAATGCGCATTTAATTTAATTGGAATGTTTCAAATAGAACTTGACTTTTTATTGCATGACGTATTCATTTTTAAACAGCTTAGCCAAACCGGAATGCTGAGAGAAAAAGCTAGGCTTATAAAATAGCTAGTCATGTTTATTTAGTTAAAAGATTAGCTACAGCTTCCATAAAATTAATAATCCCACAAACCACACGCTAAGTTTTTTAAACTTTTCAACAAGTATTGGCAAAGTTTTGTCCTGCCAAAGAAAAAAGTTCCTTTTGACTTACCAATTACTTAGGCGCAGTCAACCCTCTGAATTCCGACGCATTATATTCTCGTATAAGCACAATAATAATCGTTTTTCCCAACAAGCTCACGCACATCTCCTTTAAAACCGGTTCTGAAACCAACAAAGCTACCATATAAAATTAAACCTTAACTTTGCCTGCAAAGGGACCATTGGCCAAAATCCCTCTCTCAAAACTTATCTCCGAAAAATACTGTTTGGACTGTGTGTCCATTGACTTTTTTGGGTTATTTTGAGTTATCTTTTACGGTATTAATGTATCTGTCAAAACGCAAGGAGCGTACCGTTTTAGATAAGGCCGTATCAAAATGTGTAATTACATGTAATTATAGCGGTAAGGCGCCTGGTGAGAAATAAAAAACGGATTTTCTTTGCCTTTTAAGATTTTAGTAAAAAAAACGGACACAGCTTAATCAGCACTTTAACAGGAAATCGCTAGAAAATTACTTCGAGGAATCCATTCAGCTATCTATACGTTTTTCAGATTAAAAAAATACCTAGCTCCATAATCATATTACCTATACGTACTCTACGTAACAATTCACCAGATAAATGATTTAATTACAAAACGATTTATGAAAACAAAACGAAACCATGAGCATGGCCGCGGGCGAAATGCTGTTTAGCGTTTTTACGACGGCCAATTTTAAGAGTCGTGTTCTTTGGACCGAAAAGGGTATAATAAAAGTGTTTTTACATTCGGTCGGGTTACCCCTGGGTGTCTGCGAGGGTCCAGGCCTGAAGAGCACGGTAATTGGCTCCCGCTACTGGGTTTAATAGGCCGCTAACAAATGTGGTGTGAATTGGCGGGCAAGGCGAATTCTTGCCGGATTTAGGAGTTGTTATTAGTTTTTTTTTATGAAATAATCATCAGGGTTGGAAATACATAGAAGAATAAACTGAAAACCGGTTTTTTTTTGCAAAAGAAAATATATGAAAAAAAGTTAACCGTCTAATGCGATGCAGTTATTACAAGTTCTTGCTCGAAAATTGGTCCACACGATCGTCATTAAATGTTGCAACGTATAAAATGATAATTCCACTTACATTTATGTAGTGAGGGCACTAAAGAGTCCAAACAAGGTTTCATTCAAGGCAAGTCCTACCTGCCTATGGCTTAACGGACCACAAGGACGGAACAAAAAAAGTGAAAATGGCACCCATTGTTTCTTGGGACACCATAAAATTTTATGTGTTATTATTTATTACCCTTTGTTCTAATGTTTGGTTTTTGTTTATAGAAAAAATGTTTTTGACTATGAAGCAGTTAAAAAATAAACTAAATTTAACCATTTCTATTTTAGTATCCTACATTATAAATGTGAAAGTTTGTATTTTTAGATGTTTGGATGTTTGTTACTCAATCACGCAAAAACGGCTGAACTGATTTGGATAAAATTTGGCACACATACTTTATAACCTGGATTAACACATAGGATACTTTTTATCCCGTTCATTATGTAAAACGTTTACCGATATTTTTTGCTAACACTGATGTTATTTTATTCCCTATTACAATATTCATAGTATTCATGCAAGGCAATTTGAAACTGATGGTTTCAAATTAATTGGATCAGCCATTTTTACGTGAGTAACAAACAAAAAATTGGGTTTTGAAGAAATTATTAATAGAAATTAATATTAATACTTAATCTATTTCTGTGAGACTATCAAATTATCGCTATTTAGAAATTCTAATTATTTTGACACATTAGTTTAATTAACGACGTTAATAAATTTTTGATGGCTTTCATTAATTTATTACCAAGTGGTATGACTATTATTAGTCGGCCCATTTACGCTTTTATTATTTTTAAAGTATCCTAGTATTACTTTTTTAAATGTACCTAATAATAGTAAAATTTTAATTAAAATATATTTTTACTAAAATAATAACACTCGCGGCATTTATAGGGTTATTTTAGTACATCGAAGTGTCGTTATTTATATAATTCTATAACTTAAGCTTATAATTTTATTACTGCAATTAAACATGTGTAAAAAAAATAATACCCAAGTATTTAAATCCTTCTAGTTTTTTTTTTTTTTTTTTTACAAAAAACAAGGTTTTTCGGTATTGTTTTATGAAGATATAAGACTTTAGTTTTTATTTTAACTACTTATAAGTACTTGGTATTAGTAACTACTTATTACAAAAAAAAAAAATGTTCTGTCTTCCAAACTTTCTTGAAAGAATTTCTCAACTGTAGTTGACTATAGTTGAGAAATTCTAAAAATGAATGAATGAATAGCTGCAGGAAACACACATGATTAGTAGAAAAAAAATATATGGGTTCGGATTTTGCCATTTTGTTACGGAACCCTTAAAAGATGTCAGTACGCAAACGTGGTCGCTCGAACAGTAGGATCATGGTTAAAGGCGGTGCCAACTGCTAAGTTAACGCGTAGTAGGCGGTACGGTAACGATAGTGTAGGTATTTGTCAGAAAACTGTAGGTATTTGGTTACTTACGGAAAACCGTAGGTATAAATTACGAACGGTAGGTTTGAATGGGAAAATGGACATTGTTTGTTGTTTTTGTCTGGTTAGTATAACAGCCGCACGGGTCGATCCATCAGGTCAAGCTACGCTGGCCGGGGTTGGTCCGTGAATGACCATCTTTACATACCGAGATTCGTCCGTGCCTCGGAAAGCACGTTAAACCGTTGGTCCCGGCTGTCATTCGTGGATCTTTGACAGTCGTTACGGGTCGTCAGAAGCCCGAATATCTTACCAAGGTGTATTAACTCGCATATTACCCAATGACTGGGTTGTGGAGGTCAGGTCAATTCTGGTATTCAGCTGCATCCGGTTAGACTGGAAGCCGACCCCAACATAGGTAGTTGGAATCAGGCAGTTTTTTTTAAATGATATTTATTTTCTTTTAGTATTATTATTTTTAGCCTATGTTGTCCCACAGCAGGGCGAAGGCCTACTTTTCTTCTTAACACTCTTCTGTCTACTAATCAGACGTGTTTGACAGACTAAGTAGATATACCTAACTGAGGTTTTTCTTTTCAAGAAAACTTTGAAGACAATTATAGTTATTTTGATTAAAGAAGATAATAAAGTAAGTAGAATGGCTAGATTTTCACTTGGCTTAGTTTGATTAACGAGTTGTAGCTCGTGGGTTCGAACCCAGGCTGGCGCTTTACTTTGTTTAATTATTTCATCACCACTGCTCTCATAAACGGTCAAGGAAAACATCGTGAGGAAACCGGCATGTCCTAGAACCATAAATTCGAAGACATGTGTCATCTACCAACCCGCACTTGGCCCGCGTGGTGGATTACAGCCCACTCTCTCTCACAGAGAGGAGGCCTGTTTCCCAACAGTGGGAACGATATAGACTGATTATTTTATACATTTAAATTATGTCTTTTTTTATCAGAATTTTAATTATCCATGTTCAACAAATAAAGGCAATGTTACACAACCTCGTTATTTTTAATAAACCAATTATTAGTCTATAACAAAAATTAGTTTTGAACGCAACATTTGAACTAACACGTTTTCTCATACAAGTAAATCATTATGGCCACAGAATGGAAGGTGTGTGCCGTGCCGTGACGACCACAACGTGTATGCCTAATGAAATAATCGCTATTGTAAACCCACACTTAGGTATGTAAATAAAACTGTGCGACCGGTTCGACTTCGCACAATTATTTAATATCTGACTTTAGATTTTTTACGCGTGGATAGTTGGGATGCTGCGTTTTTTAACATACTGTGGCTTCGATTTGAGTACTCTGTGGTTTTAGAAGATGGATTGGATGACAGTAGCTTGACAGATTATACATTATACAATTAGGTACCTATTGTGATTTTTGATCCATGAAGAGTAAGTTTAGTAAAGAATACCGCGGCTTCGGCCGCGTGGACCCTAATTATTTTTCCAAAATAAGTATTATCAGCTATCTGGCAGTGCAAGTCCCGTCAAAAGCGGTCCAGAAGTTTCAGAGATTAGCCCGAACAAACAGCCAGACAGACAAAAAGACTAAAATTTTATAAATTGCTTTTAAGGATGCAACGATCTGCTGGGGTTGCGGGTTTGTCTGAAAATGATATCGCGGCCCCAGCACATAGGCAACGGAAGGAACACGGGTGGGTTTTAGTCAGTAAAAGTCTGACACTCCCTCTCGCTCCGCCCAGAGCGGGAGGAGTCATTTGATGATTTCCCACCCAAAAAAACAAAGGGATGCAACGATACATAATTTTTTCCGATACGATACCGATTATTGTAGTAAATAATCGGCGATACCGATATCGATGGCTTAGTAGATAATACATCGAATAAAGAATGAAGTATGTACCTCGGGCGTTTGTATATCTTTTGTATTTTGAATTACGGGCACAACTGTTTAATCGTGCGATGTAGTCCTCACTTGACTGTATGAATAAACAGAATTACGAATAGCGGTGACGTGAACAGGCACGAAAAAATACATAGCTCAGACAACGCTCAGCAAACTGGCAACACTGCCGTTTGCTGTGTTGCCATAGTTGCCATGTCGCTAAGCATACGCTGCACGGTTTTCCCGCAAGCCCGGCCTGACGACGAAGCAACAACGTTGCACCCGCGTCGTTTCGCGCGCTTTTCAAACTGTTTGATATCGGTTGTATATAATCGGCCTGCCGATTATATCTGCATCGGAATATTTACATCCCTAGTTTTTTTGTTATAACTACAGTATATACTTTCATATTATTAAGCATCTAGTAAAAAGCTGTTATTTTGAAATTACGAACAGACAGTTCAATTTTATTTATTTGTTTATATCATAGATTTCAGAAAGGTTTGTAATATAAGGTAAAAGGTATAGATAGATTTAAGTGAAGTAGAGAAGATATCACTTTGGCAATTTGAAAACTTGTATGTATAGTTGAGAAATTGCAGTAGTCTTGCCAGTACAGAAATTATCAGCTTTTAATTGCAAATTGTTTTGGTGTTGCTACTTGTTAATATTTTTTTACTATCGTCGCCGTCACACACTGTGATTAGTTCGAGTTACTTTACTAATAACTTGTGTAGATTTTTACGACCACCCGTATATCAAATATCACTTTTTATTGCGCACCGACTGAATCAAAGATAACATTTCCTGTAGTTTTATGATTTTATTTAATAAAAAGTTCAAAGGAATTATTTCTGTTCCCACCGTTTCTTTTTAATCTTATGTAATAAGACCGTTAGTAGTCTGAACATGGATGTCCATCGCATGGATAATTCTCCGAGTGTCTACCGATGATTCTTCAAGTCTGCCATCCATTCAGTGCCCACTATTTTTTAATAATCGTTTGTACGTGACCCACCGTCGTAACTTGACACTGCCACATGCTACCGTTTTCATAATATGAAATTAGGGCTGCATACGACCATTTCAAACTGACATCTGTCACCGAACGCACCCGTAAAGTATAGGGGTCAAACCAAAATGGCGTCGTGTCAGAGACAAGGAGCAAAGAATGTGACGAATTTGTAACGCGATACTAAACGCATGCCCGTGTCAATGCGTTCTTAAAAAAAAAAAAACACGTGTTCCTCGGTCCGCGGGTAAATTTTAAATATGGAGTTTTGATTAGCATACGATGTTATCTCGATAATTTATTTTTGTTTAACGAATTATGAATTTAAATAGTAGTTTTAAACTAATTATGAATAATAAATAATGTAATAATGCTGTAAGATTTGAATTTACTTATCACAAGATTATTAAAAGTTACGTTTATTTTATGCAAAGTTTCATTGTGTAGGCGTTTCACAGCTTCATTGAAAAATACGTTCATCTGCATAAAACAGTCCCCGACTAATTGAATGTATGAAAGACATATGAATGCGATTAGTCGTACAATTACTCAACAAATCGCAAGATCGCATCTGCGGGACGTTACGTCTCCCGGACTCATTAATTTGTTGTCTGACGTACTCTAGTGACAAACACACTAATAATAAACCTGCATGTTTTCTTAGTATTAGTAATACTTTGCAGTCGAATATTTGTGATATTTTTATGCTAATATTAGACTATTACAACTACACTTAAAAGCAGACTTCAATTAGGTATGATGAATTCCAAAACCAAAATATATCTTTGTATTCTTTAAACTGTTTTTTTTTCCTATCAAAGGTGAAAAAGGAAGGTTTAAAAATGATTTTTTAAAAGCTTAGAAAATTGTATTTATAATTATAAATTAACATTTTAGTGACCTTTTACTTTTAGTCTACACTAATATTATATAGAGAAAATATTTGTTTTTTTGTTTGTAACGAATAAAATCAAAAACTACTAGACCGATTTTAAAAATCCTTTGACCAGTAGAATGCTATATTATCACTGTGTAACATAGGCTAAAATTTATAAAGATATCACGCGGGCTGAGCCGCTGACGGAAACTAGAAAAGACACGATTTCCGACTTTAAGAAAACTTAGGTTAATCAGATTCATCGATACAAGTAATTCTTCTAAAACGTAAGTTCCAACACAGCTTAACAGAACACAAGACTCCAGTACCTCGAAAGTAATCACAATAATTTCAAAAGAAATATTCATAAACACATCTCAGTTTCAATGCTCGAACACATTGTTAGTTAGTATGCGTTGCAATATTTGCATATTAACTACTTTGAAACACGTCTTGGACTTATGCCGTAGAAGACCATGGAGTAGATAGCCAACCAGAGACTTATCTTCGTAACAAATACAAACATAATGAAATAAGTATTAGGGCCGTCATTACGGGCGCTTTATTCTCCGTTTCACTTACGGACATACCGTAAGTGACGAAGCACCCGTAACTATGGCCGACACTACGGATTTCGCTTAGTGAGTAGGCCCCCAGACGCGCGTAGCGGGTGCGTGTCGTCTAAATTTGGCCTGTGAACTGCGAACAGAAACTGCCAGCAGATAAAATGCCATTATGTGGCGAAAGGGTCAATGATATGCTTATTTTATCACGTATTCCAAAAGCTAAGAGAAGGAGATAATGAAAAGTTATCACTGAGTTAGATTTGTTTTTTGTTTTCCACCCTCGGTACGCCAGCGTGAGACGTCAAAAAAAGAAAGCAGCGCCACAGAAGTGTTGTGCAGTGTGCGTGAGGTTAATCATGGCTTAACATTTGTTGAGTGGTCAAACGCGAGCATATCATCTTAATATAATCTGCATCCTGTCGATGAGGAATGTTTAACTATTCATTAAGCCCAGATCAAAACATTGCTACTACTGCAACGTCAGAGGCAGCGTATCTGGTGTTAGGGTTGGGGCACGAAGAGCTGAAGAAGTACAATTTTGTAAAGTTCGAACTCTGTAGTTTACTTACTCATGTGGTAAAAGTTTCCTTACAGTAACTTAAAACAGTGTAAGCTAAGCGGATATTATAAACTTGTGAGGTAGGGTAGTTTTGAGTTCTTTGATCCTGTAAGATAAGCTTTTATTGGTTGATAAGCTGTTATGCATGTTCATATTGTTATCTGATGCTTTCAACACACTTGATACTTTACAATTCTGCAATATACATAGTAATTATTATTGTAGTTATATGCTGATAATTTTTGGAGTCCTAGATAGACACAATGCAATTGTGAGATTGGAATTATTTACATGGAAAGAAGTTAGACCAAATATAAAACCAAGACAGAGCGCTGTCAACAGTGACGTGAAGTTGGTTTCGTAAACATGCGTGGACTTCGTGTGCTGGAGGTGTGCTGTAGTTTGATTGTAGTGTCATTGTAAAAGGTTGTAAATGTGTGCGTGTGAGCGTGTATGTACAGAGCGGCGGTGTAGTTTTGGCATGCTTCACTGTATTGTTCGCAGCGGTCTGTCTTGGTTTTTTATTTGGTCTGAGGGCAAGAATTGGCATTTAGCTTGGGAATTTGGTTTTTCACACTAAGTCTGATTCAAAGGTATTGATACTAATACACAAATGAGAGGCGGACTTGATGCCATAGGCATTTTCTACCTGTCAATCTTTGGGTGATGCAAAGAATTTACTTTTTGTGCTTTTTATAAATACAGGTAGGTCAAAAAGTGGTACGTAAAATACTAAATAATTTAACTTTTATGACGTATGCTCAATTGCTCATACAAAATACAATACACAAGTGTTTATTAAAGTACCCAATTTTATCCGAACTGGTTTTCTTTGATGTCATTAAATTGTGGGATTTTTACGACTTAATATTATTGATAAAAATAATGATATTTTTTTAAGAAGTTTTTTCTAATTACTTCTCCCATTATTTTATCATTTAGCGCTGGTTACACGTCTGCTGTGTTATTGGGTTTTTCCATCTAGAATTTCTCAGTAGCAGCCCGGATTCTGGATTTGGGCCCGGTTGATGGCAATAGGCTCGCCCCCTATAACATGGGACTTAAACATGACTGGCGAAATGTGGGTGTACTATAGGTACAGCTCTGCCTAAGCCTTCGGGGAATACTGGCGTGATGTTATGTTATGTTACACGTCTAACGACGTAATTAAAATACTTTTTATTTTATTTTTTTGATCTGGCGTTCCTAAATAATGCATCTAAGTATAACAAATTCAGGATAGTATTAAAAGAATTTGTCGTCTTCAAATATTTGACAGTAAGTAGTTGACAGATAGATAGAAATGACCTTTTGTTTTTTTTTTTGTTATTCCGGTAATTAAAAAAATCTCGATTTTAGAAAACTGTGCTTTGGTTTTCTTAAGAATGATAGTTTATTTATCATACATTGTTTTTCTTATATATTTTTTTTATAGTGAAATTTTTACATCAATGCAAAAACTAAAAATACATGCTCAAAAATGCTTTAAAAAAAATGCTAACAGAAAACCCAGCCGCACCTCGACAGTAAGATGGTTTCACATAGCGAAATCGTAAAATCGTCGTAAAACGATACCTAAACAGGATCCCATTACAAAAACCGAGTTCCATTCTCAGTTTAACTGTCACCGTCAGTTTACAACTCAAGTTATATCCTATTTACTGACAGACTTTTGTTGAAATTACATTTGTAACGTGCTTTATGACCACGAGATTTATACATATATTTTCTTAATATAATACCAGCTTTTTCCCGCGGCTTCACCCGCGTAGATGTCGAAAAATATCCCACAGGAACTTACTACCGAGATAAAAAGCATCCTATATCCTAAACCATGTCATGGTCTATCTCTGTGCCCAATTTCATACAAATCCGTTCAGCCGTTTTAGAAAAGCGTAATAAACAAACAAACTCACCTTCGCATTTATTAATATTAGTTAGGATTCCGCACTTCATAGTGTTTGGTCTTAAACTTTGACAGGTTTAACGTTTTGCAGCTTTCAGGGAAAGTGTTTAGAAAAGGTTTTATTTGATTTTGTACTAATACCTATGTGTTTTAGAAACTAAGCAATGAACATATCGAAATGTTTCTACCAAGTATTTACGCTCAGACCTAATAAACCGCTGGCCACACCGAGAGCTAAGTCAACTAAATAACAATAGTGAATCGTAAAACGTTAGTTGAAAGCGCAAATTCCACTACCCACGTGTGGCCGGCGCTAAAAGAAAATAACTTTAAAAACAAAAGCAAAACTGGCGACAAAGATTAAAACTTTTTGAATTCAGAACATTACACATCTGTTTCATTTGATGACGTCAGCCACCAAGTTTTGTAAATGGAAGCCTTAACAATTTCTTCGCTGTAAGCAAAATGAATTTGCATGGCCCAAGAAAGTATTAAATATTTCCTCACGCACAGTCACCACACATTGTTGTACGAGGCTACGCACACACATATAAGATTGTCAACAATCAGACCACATCTACATAAGCCATAATGTTTGCATTGTGTACCGCCGCACTAATGAATGCGAGTCCGATGCCGATTAACGTACCGAGCGATATCGACCTGAGAATCGATTAGAATCGCTACGGAATATATGAATTTTTCATAAAGTATCGAGTAATTGGTTAAAAGTAAAACATGTTTGTGTTATGTATTAGGTACGGTAGATTGATTAGTTAGCAAAAAAGGCTGGTAAACAGTCCTCGGTTGAATAAATCTACTTATAAAATTTCCGATCGTAGACAAGACTGTCTTGAGAAATGTGAACTAAAACTTAAAGCAGAAACTCAAGAAGTTGCTGGTTCAAAAACTGACAAGTGGAAAATTGTGACTTTTACTTTTATTTGACGGCTCCTAACCACCACCACCAGCTGGCGCCACTGGCAAAAGGTCTTCCATTTCGACAAATATATGATGACGTTCATCATTCTTTTCATTCAGTCACGCATGACTAAAGAAAATAAAGGCTTTGACCAAACAAAAAATACTCGTACACACGGCTACACATCAAGCTATACATTTCCAGTTTATGCTGATCTCGCATTGTATAGGATTTCCGTACAATGCGAGATCAGCATAAACTGGAAATGTATAGCTTGATGTGTAGCCGTGTGTACATATTTTTGACAGCATTTACTTACAGGGGTGAAAAACATGCAATCCTACTAGGGTTTAGAAATAGTAAACTCTTAAAAATCTTCATGTAAGTAGAGCTACGTTTCTTAGAAATATGTTTAAATAATAAAACCACATTATTAAATATTTTTCTGTCAGTCAAGTTTTTTGTCCACTGTCAGGTCAGGACAGAATGCCTTGTTGTCTTAGTCACCGTTTTGTTTGTCTATGACCAGCGCAATTTTTTTCTTGACTAACGTTTTTAGACAACGCTTACTCATGGGATTAAAATAATATTAAATAATTTTCATAATATTTTGATAATGGTCGACAGAATAGTGTAAACGCATAAAATTAAGACAAAAAATATTCATGATTGATAAATGTTTGAAACAGGTTTCAACAAACGATACATTGATTATGATTACATTACACTCAGCGAATTAACTTTTTCTTTCCAAGAATTTCTAAAAACACCTCTTCGTGATTTAATTACTCATCGTTCATCAGATAAGCAAAGAGCTGTTTTGTGCACACTTTGGAAAACACTATCAATTTTGAACTTTATTCCCTTGTAATAAGGATGTTACTTTGGGACTATTTGATTTGTTCTGTGTTCGGCATTGATGAAGTTAATTGAATAATGACGAAACGACGAGAAAAACTAGTCATTACGTGTGTAAACATAATTCGTTTAGTAAGTACCTACTTAAGATTACTTAAATCATGCAAAAAAAACAAAATTTGCGTCTTTAAAGTTAAGGAAACCAAATTTTCGCCCACTATTTTTGTTAAAAAGAGACAACTAAATCTCTTTATGTGCTATCGATAAATAACATAGATAAAATATGACACAAAAATGCCAATACTAGTCGCAAGGAACAAGAAATGTCTTGTTTTATTTTTAGTAAACTTCTGGATCTTCGAAGTTTTGTAAATCATCAATACCTAATGTTGAAATACGCTCCACATTTGGTATTTTGTTGAGTATGAGGGAAGTCTAATGGTGGCGCCCTTGACTGAAAAGTGGTATGGAAAACGGTTGTCATGGTGAGGGAAATTTCTAGAGGAAAGTTTTGAGTATGGATGGAGGGCTACAAGAGCAGGGGAAGACCAAAAGAAACTATGAAAAACTGAGTGAAAGATGATATGACTAGAAAGGGAGATACTACCGAGATGACAACTAACAGAAAAGTATGGAAGAAAAATACATGTTCCGCCGGCCACAAATAAACTGGAGGGCATGAGAATGATGATCATCTGGTCTTTTGTTAAGCCAAAAAGAGTATTTACTCTGCAGCAAGTTTTCAAAAAATACTACGAACTACAAGGAAAACACTGGATATAAAGATTATAAAACCACCAAATTATGTAAAAATTGGTTGTCTGTAAAGTCGGTTTACGGACGATAGTTTAACGTGACAACGTTCCCTTCCCTCGCTCCGATCCGAGCGCAACAGGACACATTTTCGTGCGTGCAGCCGGCGTTCATCAATTTATTAGACGTGCGTTGTCACGTCAAAAAATTACACTAACGAAAACATCACTAAAAAAAAACAGCGAAATGATAAATAAAAATTACAAAGTATTAATAACAAAAATATTTTAGTTTATTTACTTATCAGAGCACTAATTAATTAATCGGGTTGCCAAGAGACAAAGATAACATATCATAATTAGCGTTAAAAAACATTTAAGAGTCTAAAAAAGTCTTTGAAGCTGTTCCAAAGATTTTGACACATCGACCTTATAACCATCTAAAATGTAGTACAATTAAAATTTAAACATAAAATATTTGTAGTTTTGTTTTTCTTGTAATATGTAGTAACATTAAAATGTAACGATAAATAAAATACAGTGAATTTGAATTGAATTGAATGATAAGTAGTGTTTGCATATTTGATCTGGAATCTAGAGATGTACTGAATAGATTTAAGTAAACTTTCTAGCTTACCAGGAGAGCAGAAAGCAGGAAACGTACGTTTAAAATCAGAATTACGAGGGAATCCGCAAGCAAAAATCTGTCGGTGATATTTTTAAATCGCTATACATCTTAGTCACACGGAGATAGCTCATATTTTACTGGCTATTTATATCTTCCACTCCTCATGTGTGGCTAATTGTGGAATATAAATGATACAGTTCATTAATATGTTAAGAATAAACCACACACATCTGCGCTTGCGCTAGTTTTTAGTCTTTTCATAATCGGCTTGTTTTTATTCAAGCTTGGTCTAATCTTGGTAACTAGAATTCTGATTGCGTAACAAACCAATCAATGAAGGATTTTTGAAGGGAATTCCTAATCCATTGGTTCGTGTATTTGAAAAATTAATCTGCTCGACATCGTAAATAACGCAATGAATGTTATTGAACTGTCAAAATGAAAGTTATTGCCATTGAAAGTACGTTACGCAACGCAATTACCCCGCAAATGCGGTATTACCTGGATTTTGTCTTTTATCTAGATAAAGTATAATCTACATAGTTATACAGGGTGGCAGGGACATCTACGCGAAGACTTTTATCATTGATTCGGTACATGATTCTGAACCGACGAAAAATTTCAACGCAAGGGGAGTTGAAATTTAAATAATAATAAAATTTTATTCGGTTATTTAAAAAAAATCAGCTGATTCTAGAAAAGTGCAATACCTAAGCTGTCAAAATGTATAGAACAGTTGTTTTTTTTTTTATATAACCGACGAAAAATTTCAACGCAAGGGGAGTTGAAAGAAAAATTTAAACGCAGTGGTTTCAGAATCATGTACCGAATCCTGTATCACCTGTGGTGATAATATTACTTTAGGTTAAGGCGAAAGCGTCAAAGTAGCCCGCGAAATTCAAATTTTCTTACGTTTTTTTGCAATTTGTAGGTCAGTATCATATTGTATTTTGATCTAAATATGATTTGCGGCCGTATCAAATCTTTATTTATAGAATTATAATCATAAAAATGATCAATACAACTCTCTAAGTTCATAATTATAATCGCATTGAATGACTATTTCATGAAATCATGACATTTGGCGATTGTGCTTACCCATGGAGTTGTATTGCTGATTGTAATTATTATAATTAAGTAAAGCCATATTGGTTACGGTCGCGAATCATATTTTAATCAACATATAACCAAACCTGCAAAATGTAAAAAACTAAAGAAAATTTAAATTTCGTGGGCTACCTTAGCGCATGCCCCTTAAGTCGAGTATTTCTATGTTTACAAAGAAAGAAAGAAAGAAAACGTGTATTTGGACACAGTTCGTGAAACACAAAATAAAAAACAAACTAAAAAGTAGAAGTAGGTCTTTTGGCAATAAATGTGTGCCTCACGGCTGCGCCAAAAAGGTTCATTTCAGCATTAATGCCAGACAAATGCTGCCTGACGCTGGTTTTCTAATGAACCCTTATGAACAAGTGACGGGGAGTACAAACAGTTTCAACATACCTAATACATAATTATAATACTTCTAAATAAATAAATAAATAAATTAGTAAACAAATAAACGAATTACAAAAATGACAAAAATAAAATAAAATACGAGAACAACAAGAACTGTCCAAGCAAAACCTGCTTTTAGCGATTAGCTAGATTGATTCGTGCACCGTGCATTCACAATTTCACAAAGCAGAGTTTAATTCAGAAAATGCCAGGGTTTAGCCAAAGTGTAACTTTGACGGTATGCCAAGACTTGTAGTGAAGTGACCCAGTATTTGGATCAGACAATTTAGTCCTAGATCATCAGTCTCCTGTCCTTATTCGAATTTATTTGAGATCGGTTTAACATTTTCTTTTTCTTCCATACTTGTCTATCAGTCGTCATCTCGGTAGCCCCCCCCCCCCCCCTTTCTATCCATATCATCTTCCACACAGTCCATCCATCATTTATTTGGTCTTCCCCTACTCTTATAGCCATCGAAATTCATACTCAAAAAATTTATTTCACAATTTAGTTCTAAATTTGAAAAAATATAGAAATATCACGATAACATGAAATCTGCCATTATCTGTGCGAATGTCATGTGGAGCGATAAAAAAATGGGTTCAGGTACTTACTGATAAAATATAAATAAACAATACGATATTTTTTGAAATAATATTGTTCTGATGCTTTATGATATGATATGATACTTTAACAACACAATAACATTTATTAATATTATATATTTTTTACAAAAAATTGCTCCTGGTGTGTCGCCTAAGATATATTATATCGAGCTATGTAGGTATCTGCCACAAACAGGACAAAAATGACATAAATAAGTTTGCAATGTAATAAATTAAATTAGATTAGCAAATAGATATGCCGTGACCTTCAGGTCAATAAACTATTCAATACTCGAATCTTATTTAACGTTCATCTCATGTAAAATTTATGGACCGTATAATGAGTATAATTTAACTAATTTTGTCAAATTATGCCTTAATTTTCGTGGAAACCAGGGGGCCTAAAACGACCCCTTTAGTAATTCTGCTAAAAGCGATTCACTTCCTCCAATATGGCAATATTTACACCAAATATGATTCAGATATAAATTGAATTGAGATATTATTCAGCGAATATGTCACCATTTCACGAAAATTAAAGGAATTGCTGGGAATTTAGGAACTTAATCTCTTTTAGCAGAATTGCTGAAGTGGCCGTTTTAGGCCCCCTGATATCGTGACGGGGCCAGTCATTATCTGGGAAATCAGAATGTCGTTTATCAGAAGAGGACCAATCCCGGCAGCCACAAGTCTACAGCTACACGTGACTGTTCCTAAAATACCCTAGGCTGATAAAATTTTAGTTTTTCCTGATTATGTTGAAATTTGTGATACGGTAAGGTCGTCTTCCCCCTAAAGGGGGACCGTACTCCGATTTCAAAATAATCAGGAAAATCGAAAAATTTATCAGCTTAGGATATTTTAAGAACTGTAATAATGGTGCCGTATATTTGCATAGTGTTCGAAATTCAAAACCGAAAATTCGAAAAAAGAAACTACTATAGTCCGCTCTAATTTCTTTTACATAATCATTAAACAAATAAGTACCTACTTAGTAGCTGTCATCGTATTCTTGCGTGTCATATTATACATATTCTTTCTATTTGGTTTGTAACCCTATCCGTATATTGTCATGCATAGCTCAGCCGAGGCGTGTCCGTCGCCATTATTCATAACGCTTCACACCTTACATACCTGACAAATGCGACCGCATAGGAACGCATGCGCATTGTCATTACTGCATCCTGGTATGAAAGATTTTGATTAAAACTTGCCTTATTTTTTTGCGAAATTAAATGAATTGATTAGTTTTCTACAGAAAAATACATACTTTTTTATTATACAATACGAGGGCGGCACTGAAAATTTCGGGAATCAAGGAAGTGACACAACATTACTATTTAAAAATGTATTTATTGATTTTCGAAGTATTCTCCGCGAAATTTGACACATTTTTCCATACGATGGAACCAATCATTGAAGCAACCATTCCATTCGGAAGTTGGGGTCTCCAAAATGCCCGTTTTGTAGGCGTCCACAGCTTCTTCAGGTGATGAAAATCTCTGTCCACGCAATATATTCTTTATTTTAGGGAAAGTATAGAAATCATTAGGGCTTAGGTCGGGGCTGTACGGCGGATGGTCTAATAATTCTATGTTTTCTTGCTCTAAAAACTCTTTTGTTCTGTGCGCGGTGTGAGAACTCGCATTGTCGTGATGGAGGATGATGCGGCGGTTGCAGTTCTCTTTACGGAGTTCAGAAACGACCTGTGGCAAACACATGCTAGCATACCATTCTGCATTAACCGTTCTTTGTCCCTCAAGAGGAATAGTCGTAACATGGCCGGTTTTGGAGACAAACGTGGCCACCATTTTTTTTGCAACACTCCGTGAACTAACAATTTTTGTTGGCTTTAACTCATTTTCGAACACCCAAACTCGTGACTGGTTTTTTGTTTCGGGTTCGTACGCGTATATCCAGGATTCGTCACCTGATACGATGTTGTATACAGCATTTGAGGATCCTGCGTGGAATCTTTCGAGAGTTCTGACGCACCAAGTAACGCGAGCCGCTTTTTGCTTTTCACAGAGCGAATGCGGTATCCATCGGGAAAACAACTAACTTTTTTACACCTAATTGTTCATGCAAGATTATTTGTATTTAACTCATGCCAATGTCTAAAGTTGCCTGAATTTCGCGGTATGTCACATGTCGATCTTCCTCAATCAGCTTACGCACAGGATCAACGTTTTCTTGGGTGACTGCAGTTTTTGGACGACCTTGACGGAGATCATCACAGAGCTTGACACGTCCACGTTGAAATTCTGCAAACCAGCGATAAATTGTGGTTTTGGATGGGGCTTCATCACCAAATGCAGAAATCATCCGGTCAACACACTGTTTTTGTGTTAAACCACTTCGAAAGTCATAATAAATCATCGCTCTTGAATTTTCTCGAGTCTATTCCATTTTCTCAACGACTAAACAAGTTTGACAAAACCTTGTGACAAGACCGAGAATCTTTTTTAAAATAAATAAATGGTATTCGATTTTTAAAACCAAGGAGTTTTCAATTAAAAAGATTTTAATATGACAGGAACAGTGGAAATATTCCATTCCCGATACTTTTAGTGCAGCCCTCGTATACGGAGGAAGTCGATTTTTATAATTACTTAAATAAAAATAGGTTTTTTTTTTTGACCCTAGGATAATTTTGTAGTAGGTGAAAGGTCGCATTGCCCTGCCCAGAATATAAGTTCTGCATTTTCGGTGGTGGGTCTAAGTAATTTACGAAAGCCGGAATGACCATAATATTAATGAATTGTATAATTAGAAATTCAAATAACTAAGCATAACCTACAAAATATGAAAATTACTTCCATGAAATTGAGACTAGCTCAGGAACAACAATAGGTTTTTACTATTAACTTATTGCCTTACTACGATGTTGATTTACTACTGCGAATAAATTCAGTTTAAAGGCTCAAAGGTTCTACGGTGAAGTTTTATTAGAGTCGCGTCGCGCCTGTTCGCGGGAACCTTAACCTCTCACAAATACATTGTAGGGATCATTAAGGATCCTGCTGGGGTTGCGGGTTTGTCTGAGAGGGATATCGCGGCCCCAGCACATAGGCAACGGAAGGAACACGGGTGGGTTTTAGTCAGTAAAAGTCTGACACTCCCTCTCGCTCTGCCCAGAGCGGGAGAAGTCATTTGATGATTTCCCACCCAAAAAAAAAAAAAAAAAAAAAAAAAAAAAAGGGATCATTAAGGATCATCCAAGTTTTCACAGCTGAACGTCACATCATCTGTGGATTTGCGGTTGCTATTTTTAAGTTACATAAACCTTTTTTGCTATACGTTGACCGCCTTTTATACATTTAATACTACTGCAAAAGGTTTAACTTTTAACTAAAATTCTTGTCATTACTAGTAAAGCTTCGTGCAGATTAGCGTGACGCGACAGCGCGATGCGACTCAAACAATACAATTTCTAAGAAAACTTCACGGTATAACAATAACCGGTGTCGCGTCGCGCTAGTCTGAACGAAGATTTATCCATTCTCATGATTCCACTGCCCCTATCCCAATCTTTTTAGCGTAAGTTAAAAAAAAAACTGTATTGAATCATGTGCTTTGTGAAATTCAGACAAGAAGACAGCCTCTAAAATCGCCAACTCTTTACCGCTTTTTAGCTGGAGAGAAGATTTGACACAGCGCAGCAAACCCTCCTAGCAATACATTTCTGACCTAAATCCAATGCGAATGAATCTTCAGGACAGCAAATGATAGTCGTTCTTTAAGGACAACCATCTTCATTAACAGCCCGCAACAGTCCACGGCTGGAGAAAGGGCCTCTGCAATAGCACGCCATTTAACTTGATCTCACTACTCCTGCAGCTGCAGTCTCGACATGGAGCGATCGCTTTACGACCGAAATCGTTCGAAAATTCCTAATGACGGTTAAAATTGCTTGACGAGCACGAAAAAATCACGTACTTGACAAATATGTCACGCGCGTCTAGGGACGCCATTACGAATTTGCGACCGAATTCGGTCGTAAAGCGATCGCTCTATGTCGAGACTGCAGCTCCAGCTGTAACCAGTCACCCTACGTAGATCTTCGCTTCACCTAAAATGAGAGCGAATGAATTGAAGGAAACAATAAAATATAACATAAGTATAGATATAATCCCCGGAGAGTTAGGCAGAGGTATACCTATAGTAACGCCCACATTTCGCCAGTTATGTTTAAGTCCGACGTAATAGGGGGCGAGCCTAGCCTAGAGCTACTGAGAAATTCCTGTTAGAAAAGTCCAATAGTAGTAGTATAGCTGATAACCAACAGAAAACCCCCAAGAAACCACCGTTTTCACTTGTAAAAACGGTGATTTCTTGGGGGGTTATAACAACAAGATAGTTCCCCCTAGACCATATCGACGACGTTTTTATGATAAGCTGATACGTTTGAGTCACGTCAGAGATAACCTATCAGGTCGAAAGATCGTGTAAATAAATGTAACTATAGGATGGCTACACTAGCTAGCTGCAACACGTCACTTAGTAGAACTGACAATATTTTCATCTGAGTCATATCACAGATTAATACAGATGGGACTCCGCAAAATCATTTAAATAAAATCGACTCCTGCTACGACACAATAAAGTGCAATTCAGGTCGCACAACGCTAATCACCTACAGTTATATATCACCTAGAAGTTGCCTCTCTTTCTATCGCGTGACTCTTAGATCTTCTGACTGCGTTACACTTACTGAATTGGCCCAGCTAGACCCGCCGTGTACTTGTTGCTGCGTACCTTAACTGCGGAGTGTCCCATCTATTCATCTGTGGTCATACATTCTCACGCCTTCTTCCCCTGGGGATAGGCAGAACCCCACCTGCTACGATCCTTAGATAATTCTTTGCCTCGTTTCCATACATCTGGTCAAGGTATTTACAAGGCAGATGTGAGTGGAAACGCCAGGAGGAGACGCCCTAGGAAAAGTATAAATATTGGTCATGGGCATCAGAACAGTCACGTGCGTAGTACCCGCGTACGTGTATGACCATCTTAATCGTAATTGTGGTGAAATGTTGGATGATTTTGTTGTTGCCATTTTGCTTCCCAATCCTTGTTTATTATTTCCTACTTTACGGTGTCAGGCCCATGCTAAGTGTCAATTCTCAGATATTTCATACCTTCACGATAGACAGTCAAATACTTCAAATCCTGATAGCTTCTTCCCTTAGAAAACCCTTCTGGTAGGAAGGTTCAGGTAACCGTCGGTCTGGTGTGAAAATCTGATATTCTGCCGCATTTAATTTTACTGAGTTAGTCCTTACAAATAAAGGATCTCAAAAATGAAATCTTTGAGTACCAGTCCTTTACTCCTATTCGAGATTTGATGAAGATGAGGTGTGAAAACGGCATTAGAAAGCTCTTTAAACAAAATATCCAAATAACAAGTTCTATTATCCGTCGCGTTCGTCGGTTTTCCCCAATTCCTGTAGCCTCAAGTTTGAACTATACCAGATAAAGCTCGATACGCTCGCCCTGTCACACGTCACTAAAACCGTCAATTTCAAACTGTGACTGTGTGCACAATAAAACCTTTGCCTAACCGTTTAGGAACGACAAGATTGACAGACAGGTCAATTTCGCCATATCAGCCCCATTAACGTGGAACATGATGATAAATTACCACAATCATTAGTCCTGATATTTATTTAATACTTAAAGCAAACAAATGTACAGAGGTGGAGGAGAAGGTACAGACAGTACCAAGGTGGACTTAATGCCATAGGCATTTTCTCCCAGTCAATCTTTGGGTGATGCAGAAGAAACAGTGGTAGGTGGTGCAATTACAAAAAAACCTTGAAAATTCGAACAGTTTTTATTTTTTTCAGAATTTTTGAGGAGTTGTAAAGAACAATAATGACCATCTTGTGGTGATCTATTTCCGAGTAATACCCAGCCAGGGACCATTCAAACAGCGGCGGTTATTTTTTATATATTTAAATATATAAATTCCCAGTACTTGTTAGGGTAATTTATATTGTAATCACGAACGTGATCGGCGGATCGCACCTGATAATATCACGTAGGTACTTCCGAGGTCACATATAGTGTATAATATTATGTATTTAATTGAGCTATAAACAATATATTATTTTATATCTTCAGATATAATACTGATAAAGAGTATTATAATCAAATCTTGTCACTTTAGTCTGTGCAAACAAATGTTTATTATGTCTTTTATAATTATAAGTCTAACAAACCCGCCCCGGCTTCGCACTAGTAGCTGGGCATATAGGTAAAAAAAAAAACCGTTTTAGTGCCATCAGCCTGTTGCGTCGAACATGTGGGTTAGATTAAAATGAAACTGATGTTCATCCTACTTGGAGTATTTTGCATCGTCATATTTCGGCCAATTTACAGAAAACCTTTAATGAATTATACACCCAAACCTTCCTCATGAATCACTCCGTCCTTTAATGAAAACCGTTTGAAAATCAATTCGGTAGTCATTGAGTTTATCGCGTTCAGACAGACAGACAGGCAGCCGCGGCGGGGGGACTTTGTTTTATAATATCTAGTGATAGTGATTGTTGTTTTAACTCTGTTATCGAGAACTTGAAAAATGTGTCTGCCCAGTACATGGCCTTCTACCAGAATTGAAATGATTTTACCTTTGCAAGCTTCATCATGGAGGCAAAGGATACATATCCGGTATGGCTCGCAAATCCTTCCACATCCTAAGGGCACGTCTTCCTTACCATTACCGCGCCACCCGGTCTACTCCTTGATATGCAATGGCCTCTGTAGCCCCATGCAACATGAAGCTCCAGAGACTAGTGCAAATATTGGGAGTCATTCGATTTATCGCGCTGGTTTTGGTGCATTTAATTCATTCATGCAAGCTTCATCATGGAGGCAAATACTTCAAAATAACCATTTTTACTTAAATCAAGCGGACCTAAACTCCAACCAGGATAAGGTTAACTTAATAGAAGTATAAGTACTCGGGCCAGAGGGTTTTGACAAATGACAATCACTTACAAAGCGTTCTCAACGGGATTGACATAAGCTTTGCGGTAGCTTATCTCACGGGAACCCAATAACCTATTTTCAGTATAAGACAGATCGCTATTGATGGTAGACAGTATCTATCTGTCATTGAATGTGGTCCCACAATTCCGTAAGGTTCTTATTCTCTGGTAGATTATTGTTAAAACCATAGATAAATAGGCTTTTCTATCTCCAGTATGCCAAAACTCGTGATAGATAGGTTATTGTTGCGTTCGGCCGTAAGTCTATACCTATCTAAATGTCACTTGGTCTAGGTTCTCTGGTTTTGTCTCGGAAAGATATTATTTTACGCAGCCTCTTAATTTTGGCAGAAAATTTCAAGTCTGTACAAATACAAAATTATGTTGAGTTACTTACTTCTCTGTCATTATCATAAACTTGGCCTGTTCTTCAACATGGTAAAATATACATATAATAACAATATATTTACGTGTATTGTTCCTTACTCAATATTTCCCGAGTTTTCTTAGCGTCACTTGGCTCACAGCCAGGAGTGCTTGTTGACGAGCACTTGACAAGGAGCTTGACCCAAAAGATGTGTCACACGGCGATACAACCGCCATTCTTGCCAACATATTGCTTAGTCTGCCAACAATAATATCAACCTTAAGTAGATACAAATAAGAGAAGATAGACTGTAATATAGGTGGTGGTTTTCCAGCTAGATCTACTCCTAATTAGTTGCTTACTGTTTCTAAATTGTGTGCTACCATAATTCAACCCAGACCGTGATTACAAACCCAAGACCACGCAAAAGCTATTCAAATGTCACTAACGATGTCTTTTCTTCTTTACAGATGCAATCCAACACAAAATATAACGGAACACCTCAACCTTAGGCATTTTAAGTATAACCTGACAAAAGTTATCTGTGATCTCATTTTAGTTTAGTTAAAAAAAACAATTGCCTAAATAAGTTACGTTTTAAGTGCAGCACAAAAAAAAAGAAAAAAACAATAGACTGAACAAACAAATGTCAAGATCCGGCGCGAAGGACCGTGAAGTTTGAATTTGGAAACAGACAAAATGGCGGTTCAGTGAGTGGTCATGGATGACAGATAGTGGATAGGTTGTGGTGTTAGAGGATGGGATAATGGAAGTTGGGGCGTTGGGTTCGTGAAGATGCCGCATGCTCATTCGAGTTCGGCGGCGAGCTCGGGCGGCGACGACCTGGGCTCCACTGATGAGGTCAAGGTCTTCAAAGACGAGGGCGACGGAGAAGACGAAAAGCGGAGCTCGGAGAATTTACTGGAAGAGAAGTCCAGTCTAATTGATTGGACTGAAAGTGAGGTGAGTGATTTTAAACTTAATTCTGAAGAAGTACACCGTTGTTTTATTTGGCCTTTACGCCTTGTTCCAATTAATAGGTTCCAAATTCAAATTGTGCGTAATTCCGATTTTGAAACAGCAGAAGAGTTGTTACTTAACAAACCTTAATTTGAATTTTGAAGCATAAACGGTTCTCTGTTTGAATTTGGAATCGGATTTGATTGGACGATCACGTCATAAGCCCGATGATTGGGTAACATGCGGTAGACACGTAATTCGGTCCTAGCACTTCATTATGGATGCACACGAGGCATTTATTCGACGATATCGCCATCGGTAAGCCATTGTAACCGTCATACCGTAGTACAATTACAAGGATTGTATTACAAGGTTAACTGACACTTTTGCTGGCTTTGTTGTATTTTCATGTTTAAAATAAAAGTATATTTTGCGTCCGCTCTAGGCACTAATTAGTATCAAAACAGAATTTGCAATTTTTTCCGGTTGATTTACCACTAGATTTTGGTAATAATGTCTTTTTCCTCCTCTTCAGCGTATAACTTTCCTCTTTTGTCCATTTTCCTTTCTAATAATTTAGGCAACTAATGCAGCCATACTAGGCTTATTTTTATTTAATCAGTGGATACCTAACTTACTATCCAAATCTATCTTAATATCTAATTCCTCTGTCTCGCTGTCTTCCTCGCCTTGTGTTGTCTTATTTCTCTCAAAAACAATTTCAGGCACATTGTTTTGGCTCTGAATCTCTGCCCACCCCGATTTAATTACGACCGTGACGACAATATCTAAATATACATTCTTCCATATCTTTTACGTGACAAAACAAACCGGTTTACGACAGTACGTCAGCTAATACCAAGAATTTGGTAATGTAATCAAATCTCCTATTACTTCACATAAAGATAGTGATCAAGATAACCATAATGTGTTACTATTTACTCCGGAATAATTATCTTTTTAACTAGTTGTGCCTCGCGGTTTCACCCGCATAAGTCTCTGTGGGAATATCGTGATAAAAAGTATCAAAGTCAAAGTCAAACAATATATTTCAATTAGGCACATAAAAGGCACTTATGAATGTCAAATTTACAAAAAAATAGAATTGATTCTAGTCGCCCCTTCCAAAAGGTAGTTTTCGTATGGAGAAGAATGGGCAAGAAACTCCACCGTTACTCTTTTAAAATGTTTTTACAATATTTTGTATACATTAATTATATAATTGTATGTGAAGACGATGCATCTAGAATAAGATTACTATACCACGACAGGTAAAAAAAAAATGAAAATAAAAATAAAGCAATTGCAGATAAATTAATTATGATAGATAGATACATGGTGCTCACATATTTACAAACATTGCAAAATTATACGATATTCCTAATATTTTAACAAGTAATACTAATAAGTCAGTGTGTGAGTTCAAGAAATCACAGAATGTAAAATCAGAGTTATATCAAATCAAATCAAATCATTTATTTGCAATGAATGTAGGTTACATTTAAATACAGGTGGAATAGGAAGGAGTGAGCCATGTACATTCTGCCTGGAAATAGGCACGCAAAAATTATAAAAATTGTTACAAATTAAGATGTCACAGTTAATTATTGCAATTATACATATACATTAAATAATATTGAAAAATGTCAAATTAAAATGTTACTTTAGAATAAAATTAAAAATTAATGTATTAATGTTCAAGATAATAATAATTATATTTATTTTACACGATGCTGATTAAAAAGTTTTGTCCATTAAAAAATCATTTATCGAATAATAACATTTTGCTGTTAAGAAGGCTGCTAATTTCTTTTTAAAAATTTTAATTGTATCGTTTTTCATTACATCTGGCAATTTATTGTATATTGTAGGACCCATACAAATAACACTTTTCTTCATTAAAGCTGTGTTACAGGACTCGATTTGTAATAAATTTTTGTATTGATTTCTGACAGGTCGTTTTCTAGTTTCTGTCATCGTCGGAAAAAGGTTTTTATTGGTCTTTACAAACATGGCCATTTCCAGAATATACAATGACGGAAATGTGAGCACTTTTAGGGACTTAAACTTTGGTTCGCAACTGTCGGTGGTCTTCAAACCACACATCGCTCTAATGCAACGTTTTTGCGCCTTGAACATGTACTCCCTTGAGCTGCAATTGCCCCAGAAGATAATACCAAATCTTAGAACTGATGCAACCAGACCATGATAAGCTACTAATGTAGTTTGAATGTCAACTTTCTTGGACAACTTTGAAAGGACATATGCCGCTGTATTCATCCTTTTGCAAATTTCCTCTGCTTGTGGTTGCCAATTTAGTTGCCTGTCAATGTAAATCCCTAAAAATTTTGCTACTTTAACTTGGTCAATTTTTTGTTTATTGTAGTGTACCGATACTTCTTTTAAATTTGTGCGTTGATGGAAGTGCATTATGTTAGTTTTTGCTAAGTTTATCATCAAGTTGTTTTTGTCAAGCCAATGTACGATGTCTTCCAGGGTTTTATTTATGTCCTGTTCATAGCTATTTGGATGTTTACATTTTACTACCGCGGTGCTGTCATCGGCAAATAACACCATTGGATTATCAACATGTCGTGGCAAATCGTTGATATAAGTTAAGAAAAGGGGTGGCCCAAGGACGCTGCCCTGTGGTACACCATATTTTATTATTCGTTCTTCGGATCGGTATTTTCTTTCACTCTTCGTCTTAGGGCAAATTCTATTTATTTCTGTATACTGTTTACGATTACTGAGGTATGATTTAATAAGTTTGAGTACATTTCCCCTTATTCCATAAGCTTCTAACTTGTTTAGTAGAATGTCGTGGTCGACGCAATCAAAAGCTTTGGACATATCTGTGAAAATTGCGCAAACAGGTACTTTGTTATCAACGTTTCTTATGATAGTATTAAGTAGATCGAAAATAGCTGTATTAATGCTTTTGTTTTTCCGAAAACCTTTTTGTTCATTACACAAAATTTCATATTTAGATAAGAAATTGTTAAGTAATTCGTAGATTAATTTCTCCACTACTTTTGACAGTACCGGAATTAACGCTACTGGTCTGTAATTAACAATTTCTTCCTTTTTATTTTTCTTATAAAGTGGTTTAACTATAACAGTTTTTAAGCTATCAGGGAACACCCCAGAATTAATGCTGAGATTTATAATATGGCCTAGATGTACAGCTATATTGTTCGCCACAAATTTAACAACTTTCGTTGCTATACCATCATACCCAATGCTGTTTTTGTTTTTTAAAGATTTAATTGCTCTAATTACATCTTGGGGTAAAACTGGGGCCATGAACATTGAGTTTGGATTTTTCGGAATATTACTAGTTTCGTACGACACTTGGGGTGACTGTTGAATCTGGTCAACGAAGTAGTTATTAAAGATATTAGCAATGTTTTGAGGATCTGTTATTTTTTTATCATGTTGTGTAATTTGGGAAATTGGGTCGTAAGTGTGTGTTTTGTTATGTATGACTTGCCAAGATGCTTTTGACTTATTATCTGAAGTTCGTATGAAATGGTTATTCTGTGATTTTTGAGTTAATTTGATAATTTTTCGATATTTTTTGGAGTAGTTTTTAAATTTTATTTATTTTCATTAGTTGGCCTGAGTCTGTATCGCCATAATAGGTGACGTTGCTTTATATATAAAAAATAACAAACTATATAATTAAATAAGCAACCAGTTTGATTTTGTCTAGACTCTAAATTGTCCTATGGAGCAGGACCAGCATGTTTCCAAGCATTCTTATCTTGGATATAATCCTCTAATTTGTAATATGCTTGTTTACAGAGTGTACTTTTAATATGAGTTTTAAATTTTCTTTCATTTAATTGTAATATATCACATATATTTTATTGTAACATTTAACACAGTACCCCATAAAAGATGTATGTACTTTAGATAATCTGAAAAATGGTTGATCTATTTTATCTTTATTTCTAGTATTAAAATTATGTCTATCACTTATTTTATTAAAAATATGAAGATTTTTTCTTACATACATAATATCCTATGTCCTAATCTGGGTCATGTGGTCTATCCATGTGCAAAATTTCATCCAAATCACACACATAGCGTAACAAACAAACAAACTGACTTTTGCATTTATAAATTTCATCCAAATCACACACATAGCGTAACAAACAAACAAACTGACTTTTGCATTTATAATATTTATTAGGATAGGATAATAATGTATAGTTCCGTGACTGACGGACAACGCACAGTTGAATATAAAATCATGTTTGGGGGCTAGGTTTCCTCATAATTTTAGCAAATTGATTTCCTGCCCGCCTCTGCTGGGTAAAGGCATCTTCGATGCTATGCGTCACATCGTCCAACTTTGACTAACACAGATTAGGACCTTCAAAATTTCTGGGTTTTGTCTATGGCCTTCGGTCAAAACCTTCATTCATTTGTTCATTGGCAATTTCCGCGTCTGGGTATTCATATGTCCTGCCAAACTCCAATTGAGGTTTATCGCCAGTCATCGATAGAAAACTTTCGTACGACGATAGATTTCGGTGTTATGAACTCGCTCTAGTAGATTTGGTGTAGAATGGATTTACAAAAACTATATCCCTGAAATATAGTCAAATAAGGGTTTAGGTATGATTGTGGAGTCGCGGATTACAGCTAGTCATTAATTTCTCTTTATATTATTTATTTATCAGTCCAGTTAATTCCAAAGGCATGTAATTAAGTCTACTCCCGTATGATTAAGCTTAGTTAACTACGTTTTACGCCCTAACTAACTCCATATCTGTTTCTATTTCAAATGAAAACTCATTTAGATTTTATATTAGTACTAGTTTATGTTGCCTATTACCTTTATTCCTTACTACAATAAAATTCTCAACTAATTTCAAATTAAAATATGCGAAACACGACTCCTATTCAAGACGTTATATTCGTGTATCATGGAATATATTTGTTTAAAGACACGGGCTTCTATTAGGTGGTCTTACTTACACAATTATTGACCAAAGAGGTGTCGTTTTGAATTAATAGTGTGTTTTGAAATGCCGACTTCACGCGGCGCTACGGTTTTGCCAACTTGTCTCATATATTGGGCCAAACATTGTCCTACACGTTAACAGCAGGTGCCAAACTCAGGTAGATCTCTATTGAACATATTCTTCGTATTAGTAACACAATGCATTCAAATAGTATCACAATATATTCAACTGCACTGAATTCTATTCACGCAAACGTTCTGCCACTGCCTCCACTATTAATTCACAATGAAATATCGATCTTATTGTGCACGTTCAAAGTTTATAATGGCTCAATGAAAACTGTAAAGTTATGTTCGATTGTAGCGATACATTCTGCACTATTTGTGCTTTTATACGATTTCACACCTCCCAATATTTCCGATTTTATTGATACTCGGATCTCTGTATTGTGCAATGTAATGTTCCCATTTATTAATGTTTTAATGGAACGATTAAATATTTTAAGCGCTGGTGCACGCTTCTCCCTTAACGATTGTTGGTATCACTCACGATAAGGTCCGCTTCACGCTATTAAATAGGATCGTAAAGCACGACTTTTTACACCTACGAAAATGTGGGATTAAATATTCATAAGTTGACGGCGGTAAATGAACTCATTATTGTACAATTCGATGCGTAGATTAACATCGGCGGTCGTAATGAGTCAACCACTCAATTACTGCACGGCTACCATGAATATTGTGAGATAACGTCGAGATATATAGATAGACACGTCTTTATAATCGCAAATTGCCCGTAAAACAAACAAAAACAAGTTGGAGAACCGAGACGAAACAACGTCGAAAACAACAATTGTTGAGGCGCCTTCAAAATCCATACAGGTACCGAACGTTTCCGAAAATCATAAAATATTGTATTCCAAGCCGACATAAATTACTTTATTCATTGTATTATTTCCGAAAACTCCATTATTCGCTAGACGGGGCCCGTACAATGACTTCTACCTGCGTTCAGGTATTTCTTATAATAAACACAAACTCCCACTGCTTTTGTCGAATTTACCTGTCGAGCGGTGAGGCGAGGGTGTGCAAACATGAACGAACACCTACGAACAGACGAAATACTTGATGCTCCGTCCTTTTCTTTGTCATTCAATAAGGAACTAGCGGAAGAGAGATGCGGGAATGATTTGTAGAGGATTCCCGACGCCTTACAATCACGCTTGGTATAAATATTGGATTATACTTAGGTGCAATTCTCGTGTATGTCATAATAGCATCGATTATTGTACGTGATGCCATTACAATACACATTGTGCGTACAATTTTCGTTCGACATTTCGATTTCTTTTAGATTACAGTCTCTGTTGGTGAATTGGATTTAATGCGAGATTTTTTACGCCTGCTTGCCTTTTGGATATGTTTCTTTTAATGATTTTGTTGTTCCGTTTATTTGTTGAGGATTGTCCAATTTTGTTGAATTGTTGGTCAAATATGTTCAAGTGTATGTTAAGAACGCTATAGAATTGATTGTCCATAGAGAATTTAATATAGAAAACTTTGTTGTACTTGAAACAAGATTGCCTCAACATACGCTTACGCATGTAGTTCTCAGCTATTTACCTTTAAGAGGCAGACTAATCCATTCCAGAAAATTGCGTCCTTTTAACGACATCCAATATCTTAAATTGACCATTTAACCACTTTTTAGCCCTTTTAAAGTGTATGTTAGTTGATGAGGCTGAACATCGAGATGCCTTTCACTAGACTCGAGAAAAAGTCAATGGCTTAGCGATTTCCGTTGTGGTCGGGGCTTGTATGAAATGGTCTGAGCAACATAACTGACCATGTTGAGATGTGAGGCTTCCGTTGAGATTTACTCATGTATCTAGATTTATTATGGTGTAGAATTTGTTGTTAGTTCGGAAGTTAATGGTGCCGATTCTCTTGTCACAAATGCCTCTAAACTAGACTAAAAATCTCCAAAATTTAGTTTATTCCGTTAGTCAAACGCCGATTTCACATTCTGAAATAGATTAAAGTTACACAACTTAACTATATTTTAGTTTGACAGCACTATGATGGCACTGAGTAATAAATTTAGTGAAAATGGCAATTTTACTGTTCTGAATTTGACGTTTTTCACCTAAAATGTTGGTTGTCTAACTTAATCTGACTCCGTCTTATTCCAAAACACGGTCTAAATTTGGTACTGGGATTAGTACTAGCTTTAGTACCATGACTAAATAAAACGTTATTATAAAATGAAGTTTATCACTAGTTCCATAACTATTTATGGTACTAAAGTTAGTCCGCTGAGTCCCCTAGTTTATCTTTGGTACTAATTTATTTGACGTTTGCGTTGTCATTGTTTTGGTGTTTGCGCGGGTCTGTATAAATAAAAATCATAAAAAATGGATATTAATATGATCGACCTGATGGATTTGGAAGATTTGGATATGCTGGAGACGTCTCGGCGATCTTACAGACATCGTCACCGTGAGAATCCATTCGAATTGAGTGACGAAGATTTCAGATATAAGTATAGGTTCACGAAACGTTTTGGAGAAAAGATAGTGGATGTTTTACGTGTGGATTTATCCCATGACCCTCGAGGATGCCCTTTGAGTCCTGAAGTGCAAGTAGTTTGCGCATTACGCAACTGGGCTCGACACGAAGTATGTAAGCTTGGTCAATGCTAACCTAACATTAGATAAAATTCAAAAAACATACTAATAATATTATTGTATTCGTAGATTCAAGACGATACAGCTGATTTGCATGGTGTGTCTCAGCCAATTGTCAGTAAAACGTGTAAAAAGGTAGCAGACATTTTGTCACGGATGTCCCGAAGATTTATAAAAATGCCCATTACTCTAAATGAACAGGAGGAAAGCATCAGGAAATTCCGCAGTATTGCTAATTTTCCTACAGTAATTGGGGCAATAGACTGCACTCATATAAGAGTAAAGAAAATAAATGCTGATGGGGGTCAGTTATATATTAACAGAAAAGGATTTTCTTCAGTCAATGTACAGGTAATTTTTAAAGAAATATTTTAAGTTGTGATTTTCTCAATTTTATTGACAAATGACTTTTTAGTTCCATCCCAAAATGCTTGATACAACAGAGAATAATTTATTTGATAAATCTGAATTACCAATGTCATATTAAAAATTACAGAGAGGAATATAAAGTTCTAATAATAATCATAATCAGCCTATAATGTTCCCACTGCTGGGACTCAGGCCTCCTCTCTGTTTCTTCACGATGTTTTCCTTCACCGTTTTGAGAGCAGTGGTGATGAAATAATTTAAACAAAATAAAGCTCCTGTCAGGGTTCGACCCTTGCGCACGGTGAGCGATGGGTAGCTCGCCGTCCAATAGGGACCAGGCGCGGGTCGACGGCGCTCAAAGAGTTGTCAGCACCAAGTGACGGGGTCCGTTAGGGCCAATGCCTGCCAGGGTTGCGAGTTTGTCCGGAAGGGATATTGCGGCCCTGGCACACAGGCAACGGAAGGAACACGGGTGGGTTTTAGTCTAAAAGTCTGACACGCCCTCCCGCTCCGCACAGAGCGGGAGAAGTTATTTGATAATATCCCACCCAAAAAAAAAAGGGTTCGACCCTACGACCTACAACTCATAAGTCGCGGCCGTTATCACTAGGCCACCACTGCTGTAAAGTTCTAATACGCTGTAATTTTTCAGGTGGTTTGTGATGCTGACCTGAAAATTATGGACATTGTTACCAGATGGCGTGGCAGTGTACATGATTCCAGAATATTCCGAGAATGTCGATTAAAACAGAGGTTTGAGGCTGGCGCATTCTCTGGAATATTATTGGGTGACAGTGGCTATCCTTGCACTCCATATTTATTTACACCATTGCTTAACCCCACAACACCACAAGAAGAGAGGTATAACCGCAGCCATATCCGGACCCGGAACACGGTGGAAAGGTGTTTTGGTTTATTAAAGCAACGTTTTCGTTGTCTTTTACGCGGCATGTTTGGGGATATTGAAACAGCAAAAAAAACAATTGTTGCATGTGCTGTCCTCCACAATATTGCCATCGACATGAGGGAAGACCTGTTTCCTGGCGAGGAAGAGAACATAGAACAGGGAACTAGGGAACCTATTGTACAAAGTTATATTCCAACTTCTATAAGGGGAAGTATTAGGAGAAGGCAGTTCATTGAAACACATTTTCAGTAAAAAAATCTTTTATGTATTTAATAAGTATGTATTTACAAACATGTTAATAATTATAGTATAAAACTGAACCTTTGGTTACTTGTTGGAATTGATTGAAGCAAACCTTTTCTATTAATATATAACTGACCCCAATCAGCATTTACTTTCGAGTGCAGTCTATTGCCCCAATTACTGTAGGAAAATTAGCAATACTGCGGAATTTCCTGATGCTTTCCTCCTGTTCATTTAGAGTAATGGGCATTTTTATAAATCTTCGGGACATCCGTGACAAAATTTCCGCTACTTTTTACACGTTTTGCTGACAATTGGCTGAGACACACCATGCAAATCAGCTGTATCGTCTTGAATTTACGATAAAACAATAATATTTGTATATTTTTGGATTTTGTGAAGATAACCTAATTTATGGCGAGCTTAGTTGCGTAATGCCCAAAACACTTGCACAGTAGGTGCTCAATCCTCGAGGGTCGTGGGATAAATACACACGTAAAACATCCACTATCTTTTCTCCAAAACGTTTCGTGGACCTATACTTATATCTGAAATCTTCGTCACTCAATTCAAAAGGATTCACACGATGACGATGTCTGTAAAATCGCTGACACGTCTCCAGCTTATCCAAATCTTCCAAATCCATCAAGTCAATATAACTATTTATTAAGTATGTATTTTAATTAAGTAAAATAATAATTTGTTATTAAATATTAGCAGCAAAGAAGTAGGTACCTGAAAATAATAATTTCAATTATTAGTATATTTACAAACATGTTAATTATAGTGTAAAAGTGGACCTTTGGGTACCTATTAGGGTAGGCTCTATAACACAGTACATATTACAGCAGTGAATTATGTAGAATAAAAAATCTACTTACATTTTATTGTTCAGTGTTGGTGTTTCTTATTTTCCAATAAAGCTATTTCTAATTCTAACTTTTTTATTTTTAACTTAGCAATTTTAATGTTGTATTTGTGTTCTTCTTCCATAATTTCTAGTTGTTTTCTTTTAAACCCTGTATTGCTTTCTACGATTGATTGCCGCATTTCTTCAGTTCTGTAAAATGAAATAAAAAAATGTAAGGAATTTTATTTTTAACGTAAGTAAAGTAATATTAGAATAATAAAAGTATGTACTCGGCCCCCAAGGGACACCCCTTGGGGGCCGAGTACATACTTTTATTATTCTTATTTTATTACAATAGGTATTTCTACATACCTATTATTCAAGCTTTTTTTCCTTTTTTTTATTATGCTTCTTGCATTCACAGTCTTATTGTTCTTTATTGACATCATGCTGGGGCTTTCTGTATCTGTGGTTGGATTGGTTTAAGCAAATTAAATACAGAAAAGATTAAAACAAACTTGTGTACATATTGGATTGTAATTATACCTATTATACTAACTTTTGCCCGCATCAACGCCCGAGAAAAGAATGTTAAAATTATCCCACAGCAACGTACTGCTGGGACAAAGTCCTAAGTCCATCCAAAGTCGTGCAGCCGTTAAGGTGGATCCGCAGTTATAACCCGCGAATTTCAAATTTTCTTACGTTTTTTGCAATTTGCAGGTCAGAGTCAGGTTGTACCTTGATCAAAATATAATTCGCGATTATAACAGATATGTAACAGAATTAGAATCATCTCTCGAAGATAGATTTGTTCCATAACAAGAAATCTATTATGGAAAAGTTCATAACGAACAAATCTGAATTAGAAAGATGTTTTAATGATTATAATTCTGTAAATACGTATCTGTTATACTCGCGAATCATATTTTAATTAAGATACAACCTGACACTGACCTGTAAATTGCAAAAAACGTAAGAAAATTTGATTTTCGCGGGCTACAACTGCGGATCCACCTTAAGGTGTGATAATATTAGCAGTACTTATAATAACTATTATTTACCTTCCAAATCCACAAGATCCACAACATCATGCTGTTCTGGGTTTCCTTCGTGTATCGCTACGTATGGTTCAGTTTCTTCAAAACTAGGACCAGGTTCAGGGTCAGTGACCATTTCTTTTGCAGTTCTACTCGTAGGCCCGGAAACTGGATCCTAAAATAAATTTTACTTGACAAGTTTTCACACTGACTGCAGTATTTTGTCTAAATTTGAATTAGGTATTTTATACTTTGAAGGAATGATAATGATCAAGATAAAATCACATGATTTATAACTTGTTATAAATCATGCAAAATTATAAAATGACTTTGTAGAAGTAATGTACATGTGTTATGCTAGTAGTCCAGTGTTTGAATTTATGACATAAAAATGTTGAAGAACTATGTAATTATATCGATAGTATTACTTATAATTTTTATCCTTATAATAATAATAATAATACCAGCCTGATACTGTCCCACTGCATTGCAAAAGCCTCTTCTCATACAGAGAAAGCACGAGCATTGACGCTTGCTCAAGACGGGTTGGCGATTTCAGACTTAGAACATAATTTTGAATTGTTTTCTACATAAACAATGTAAAATATGTTATAAGTATTATATATATACAAGAAATTTTATTTACCAATGCATCACTATCATAATCATTAACTTCAATGATAAAGTCATGAGGAGCAATCGCCATTATTTCTAAGTCCTCCGGAGTAGGTGATGGTGGTTTTGCACCACCACCTGTTTTTGTTTGTTCTCTTCTGTGTGAAGACAGGTTGGATTTGGCGGACAACTTCATTCTTTTCCAAGCCAACTTTAATTCTCCATCGGATCGAACTTTACCTACTATCTCATTGAATCTAAAAATAATAAATATGATAATTAATACCACGTAAACAATAATATACTTGTGCTTATAATAAAAGCAATAAGTAGTTACCTAATCTGTATATTCTTCCACTCTTTGATTTTCTGCATGTTTACAGACGTTTTCGTCGACTTGTCTTCTATTATGTGTGCTGACTGAGCAATAAGGTGACGTAATATTTCCTATAATAATAACAACATTCGTGTTAGGTAGTCGAAATAAGATGATACAAAGCATTGCTTACCTAATAATTTTATTTAAAAAAACATGTTTTACTTACTTTTTCTTCAGAACTCCAGTTTGCACCCCTTTTTTTCTTTTGTTGTTCCATTTTATAATGTAGCTCAAACACAACAACTCACGAACAAACCACGTAACAGTAACAGTGATATTAAAAACAATTAATACAATATTATGAAGTGCTTTTATTTATTATTATAAAGGACGCAACATAGATAATAATCTCAAATTACGCGCGCTGCCGTCATAAGTAAGTCGCTCCACTTCACGCTAGAGGTGTAAAAAAATATGAGAACAAGATTATAAAAAGTGCATCAATAGTACAAGTTTTGCTTGTTCATTAAATTGTAACCTAAATAAAGAACAATTTAGGACATATTTTGGTATTGATAAATAATCATTTAAGCATTTCAAGTGTTATTACAATATCAGCATTTAGAGAAACAGAACGTTGCTTCAAATAAAGCCTGCGTGAACGAATGAAAGAATGCCATTTTTGTTTCTTATCTGTGGATATTATTTGAACCATGAACCTTCTTTGGTACTAACTGATCCTCGATTGGTCTTCGTTTTGTAATCGGAACATATTTTGAGGCTGGTACTAGCTTTGTTACCGTAACAATCCAAGACCTTTTAGTCTTGGTTTAAACCATTACTTATGCAGTTTTTTGTAATAAGACGGACTGTGTTTAATCGCGATTTAATTTAAAAAGGTCAATCAATCTGCCTAGCCTTTTTCCAACTACGTTGGGGTCGGCTTCCAGTCTAACCGGATGCAGCTGAATACCAGTATTTTTACATGGAGCGACTGCCTATCTGACCTCCACAACCCGGTAACTGGGTAATACGATACCCCTTGGTAAGACTGGTGTCAGACTTTCGGACTTCTGGCGACTCGTAACGACTGTCAAAGATCCACGAATGACAGCCGGGACCAACGGCTTAACGTGCTCTCCGAGGCACGGAGGATTCTCGGTTTGTAAAGATGGTCACCCATCCACTGACCAACCCCGGAACTGTAGCTTAACCTGATGGATCAACCAGTGCGGCTGTCGTAACTTAGCCACGAGCTCCTCGATTAAAAAGGTGTGGAATAAAATTAGTTGTCATTGAACTAAAATTCACACTAACACCTCGACTTCAGGTGCAAAAACAGTACTGTTTTTTTTTTCTTTTATTTTGCTTTTATCTCAAAAATATCCTTTCGCAAAAATAATGAAAATTTCGATCCCATTTATAAAACACTAGAGTCCCTAAAACTCAACATGTAGGTAATAATTTTTCATATTTTCTATACAAAAAGTGAAAACTGATTATCACTCCAATAAAGAATATCTTCAATCTTCATTGATTCTAATAAGAATGCAATCCCACCCAAAGTTATTATTTTCATACACGAATCTTCCGCAGACCTATTATGGATATTAAAGTACATTAATAAACCAAAGAGTATTAATAAATCAATATACAGCAGCCCAACCTACCCTCAAAATAAGATAGCCATCACTTCATTCGCTACATAGTATCCAGTCTATATTTAGCTAACAACGCGTTCTTGTCCCGCTTCTCCGCTTCCGGCGGCCATGCCTGCTCCTTACTCTCAGCCAGAATGTGTTCCTGTAAATATTCCACATTTTATGGCCACACTTGTCGCCAAACACGTTTTGCTGGGAAAGGTAGAACGCAGTTTCAAAGTTGATGGTCCAAGTGTGAGGTGAGGATTTAAATATGGCTGAAGTTGATATGTATTTGGAGAAAGTCGTGACCAAAAATTTGATAAAATATTACGTATATTAGATGAAAACAACGAGATCATGTGTGAATATGAACCATCTTATACGGTTATTCGTAATATACAGAAAAGCAATGACACCACGAAATTAATAATACCAATACCCCTGCTTTTCCACTAAAGGCATACTTTGAACACGTCCATAAAACTGAATTTTCGTTTCGCAAAACTGCGTCCAGTCCCAGTTTTAATAACGAGTCCATTATAAATAATTTAATCAACGTATTGCCGAAGCCATACACCACATGTGCCGGAAAATTAAAATTTATAACACTATAAACCACTCCACAGTTTTAATGACTCCTTAACTCAACAAATCCTTATATTAATTCGGCCTTGTTGGTATATTTAGATGATTAGTGTTCATTAATACGTATGGAGTGGACATTTAAATTTTTGATGTGACTAGATCTTAGTTTATTTAGAAATTATTCCTTGGCAACCGTCATTTAGAGTTTTAAGCCGTAAATAATGATAAGCTATGCAGAATCTTATTAGAATTTTAATGTGAGAACTTATTTAAAAAATTTTAGTCAGTCTTAATAAATATAAAGAAAATTCCAAAAGAATCCCGAGAAAAGCAGCTTTCAAAACCCTTAAAAGGTATCTATTCAATAACAATTTCTAAACGCATCAAAACTTACGAGTCTTCATTTGTATCTCCAACCATTTAACGATCTGAGACTTTTAACTCCCAATATGACAGCATAAATGAATAACCATGAACAAAGCCTCAGGGAGCAAGTTTATTGAATTAACGATGCAGCATGCGGTCACCTGACAGCAATAATCGAGATATAAGACAAATAAAACCTTTATGATGGATACCGTCACAATATTATGATTGAAACCCATCTACAATTCAATGACAATCTATCTTTGTAAGTAAGGCCTGTTTATAAAATATTTTCGAATAAAATGTTACTAGTTACTACGTTAGACAAAGCCATTAACTGCATCTATGTCTGAATGTTCTTCGAGTGTCTCCTAAATGAAATTCAATCTTCAGAAATACTATACACTACAAAAGTCAGTAACATTAGTAACAATTATTATGTCATTAATTTGGTAAGTTATGTCATGTATATAATTATTGTGTCGAATTCAGCAAAATTTACAGATGCGTGAATGTTGTATCAATTTACATCGGTCAACCACGAACCATGTGGTTCAGTTTACGTAATGTATCACCAATTATATTTGGAAACCGATATATGTAGTTTAGAAAGTTTTTTGGAGTATTATTCAGTTTTGCTATTTCTTTCATTTTATTCTCGCAGATTTTTGCCCCAACATATTAGATGTTGGGATAATCTTCAAATCTTCGCAAGAATAAAGCTTAGACTTTAGGGAGACCTAATAGATCAGATATTTTTTTCAAAACAATACCCAATCTGCCATATTATCAGAGCAGGACAGAAAACCGAATGATCTGTTCAGTTCTTGAAACGTGCAAAACTATTATTGTCTTGCTTATCCCATCATATATTCTTTACTTTGTTTATTCTTTGCTTGTTGCCACAATCTGAATTACTTTGATGACCTACTTTAACTAAATCAAAGTAACCATGTCATCTATCAATTCCATCGTGTATAAGGCTTTAGAAGTTATTAATTTCTCAAGCCATATCTGCGGATAGCGTGGGTGCTTAACTTGCCTACTTCCTAATTACAATCTGATGATAGGTGTTAGGCACGTGGGTAGTTGCATTGGCCTGCATAGCTGCTGCAGCCGTGAGGGTATGTTGCCTTGATTCATAAGTAATAGGGAAAACTTTTACTGTAACTACTTGATTAATTGGCATTTGCGCAAATTAATTGTTGGCTATTTACGAATATTGCTGTTGTTGATTTGCTTGGCAGCAGGATTTTAGTATTTGATTTCTACACTACTCTCACTATTGTTTTACCTGTATTTTGTGTTTCACGAACTGTGTCCAAATACTTAAATGTTATTCTTTCTTTCTTTCATTTTTGAATCTTGATTGAATTTTGTCAATTCATGAAGTTCAGATTAACTTCATGAATTGACAAAATTCACTCAAGATTTTCAAGGTTTCTGATCTATCTTTCGGTTTCCTGTTGATTGTGGGTCAACTTTAAAACAAGTTTCACAAACTACTAAGTTATTCAAGTGTTAGCACTTTGAACTTATAACTTGACTTGAACTAAGCAGGAATAGTTCAGTCGCTAAACTGTTGCTTAGCTTTTGGAAAATCTTATGCGGACGCATTTTCAAAACCAATGTATTATTTTGGAATGCTTCTTCAAAGCAAAGACTATTTGCTTACACTGGAAAGCTACGAGAATTTTGTCGCTTAAATATCACCGACGCTGATTTTTTTTTTTTTTCTCAGAGACAAACTCATATGACACTGTAAAAGAATGCCATCTAATGTCAACATCTTACAATTTTTTATTTTAGTCTCTGGATGAAGTTGGTAAAACTTCTACAATGTAAATCTCCAACAAGCAAGGAATTTACAACGCAGCATCGAAAGGTCAACAAAACGACAATAATCCCAAGACACATCTAGTTTGAGCACGTCCGTTCCACACAACATCACCTTCGCGAATGCATTAGTTAAGCGAGTTTTGTGCATTTGTGTTCAACCATTTGTTGCTATTTACGATCGCGCCGTGTTTCCGCCTGCTTCTAACATTCAATATGGTAATGACGGCTCTGTGAGGTCTACGTTTCTTATGCCTGCTTATGCAGCTATGTTTACGATTTTCGGCTGAGTTAAACTTATCAAGTGTGTAAAACTATCATTAGAATCGATTAGATTATTATTTATAACACCCAATAAAACATCAGAAAAAGCCCATAATATTCAAATAAAAATCTGCGCTTAGAAAGTAACCATCGTTATCAACGAATCAATAATGTACTGCCCAATATCCGTGATAACGTATCAGCTGCGTTCGTACAACCCTGAACAAAGACCACAGAATAAAATGTTACAGTAGCTTCGATTGTGCGTACTGCGCGTTCGTCCGCGGGACGTGTGGACATTGCCTTATCTGTGGCGTCCACAAATGTTTGGGCTGTCGCGTTATCAGTACATGGCTTGTCAGCCTTGCTCGGATTATTGGGGATAATGGGTCCGATGTTAATATATTGATAGTTGATAGTACAAATACGGATGTATGAGGCAGGGACATCAGTGAAATCAATCTTGGTCAGCTAAGGCAGCTATATTATAGTACTTAGAACAGTTTATTTTTAGGACGTTAGTTTTGAGAAATCCTTTGTCGCGGTGTGGGTATTCTGTAAAATTGCACGGTACATTATTTGAATTATGCGTGCTGCTCCGTAACGGTTTCTAGCGTTGCTTCCGTTCGATCGTATTCATAAATACCTGATATATGTGCAATTTCGATCAAATCTGCTGCTGTAGTATATTTCTGCTGGCAGATATAACCATTACGTTTATTACAATGTAAATGCAGCATTAGCTTCACCTTCTGACCGCATCGGCGCACATTTGATCAGATCAGATCTTGTTTTTGATATAATCAATCATCTGCTCGCCTCACGACACCTATACTGGTTAGGATTCATTGATCTGCGAAGCTTTCATTGTTCGAAGAATATTTGAGATTTTTTAAGACTTTATAAATTCCGTCAGTTCACAACACTGGGATCAGTCTATTCCTTAAAATATTCTTATGAATCATGACTACATGAAGATTAGGAGGCTTAGGTACAAGTACCTACGTAAGTTCAATGAAGCTTCTGGAAACAAGTTCGTGCGTAAATAAAGATGGCGTAGGAGTATTGGCGCGTCCCCGTCTGCCAGGCTTAGCTCATCTAGATCCTCGCAAACAAAGGGAAACTTCTTTGATCCTTCTTTTACGTCTTTATATCCAACCATCGTAAATACCAAAAGTAATAACGATTAAAGAATTTTCCTAACGTTATCCCCAAATCATACTGTTTTCACAGTTAACTGTTGTGTCTATAATCATTATTCGGTTATTTTTAACCATGCTTTGTTCGACGGTAGTCATAAAATTCGGTACATTGTTTTACTAAACGCATAAAAACACTTTTATTGTTCTCTAAAAGATGTTTTATACTGTCTAATGAAGCTCGGGCATTGTTCTTTAAAAATAGTTGGGCCTATTTGAAAAGCTTTGAAAACTGCCCAATTTATTGACTTTAGTTCGTCAGTTGGGGATAATCCTGTGAATATTCTATAGATTACAATATTCTGAAGCTTGTATAATCAACAGTTTTAGCCTGAAACAATGTTAAAAGTCCTCAACTATTAATTTGAAACGACTACGAGTCTGCACAGGAAATATACGAAACCATAAAATGGACGGCAATTGAATGTCGCCGTTCTGGCACCAGTCACAAAATTAACTGTCCTTCCTTTATATCTGACCTGAGAATAGTAAGGGAGAGAGAGATAAACATTTAAATATTTCAATAAAATAAATTGTAAAACATTTGGCGTCAAATTCTGAGAAAAATCTCCTCGAGAACTTTTAGAACCGCGCACAGACTATAAAACCGCGAAAAACAACAAAATTTCCTTCGATTAAGACGTAAAATCGATTTGTTAGACAGATAATCAAGTCATCGCTTAGTTCCGAAAACGTTCGATTAACGTAAATAAACTGTACCGTTAATTTAGTTTTACAATCGTTATAAAGTTTAACGATACGATACTGTTTTGTGAATGTATATATTGTGATTGCGTACTTTTTTTTTGTGTTTTCACGTCATATTCTTGGATTCATTTAACGTAATTCAGAGCAAACATTATGCATCTGTCTGACCAAATTGCTTTATTTTTTCTACTTCTGCGAAAGCATCTAACTGTCGCCAACATCATTATCAAGACCAAAAGTCAAAGTTCATTTTCTAGTCTCTAAAACCAGATCTAGACTAAGATAAGTCTAATTCGAGCTAATAAATCTAGGAAACTGTATATGGAAGTCATTTAAGAGCCGTATATGGGAGTACAAACGCGCCCCTTGCTTCGAAAAAACAGAGTAAAAAACCATCACGCTCCATAAAATGATTCCAAGTGTACATATGGATGATTTGAGATGGTATTTTGGGGATACCGGCTGTTATATCTCTGGTATGCGCCATGAATGTTGATAAATTGGTAAAAAAGCGCTGATATTGGTCGTAGGATTGAATTTAGCCAAATTCTCGGGAAGGTTAAATTTTCCCGTCAATTTTGACAAGTTCTAGTCATTTAAGGACTTCAATCTAAGTCCGTTCATACCCAGAAAAGAGCTGCTATAACTTTAATACATCACAAACATACACCAGACAGAATCTAATTCCCCGAGACATCACTCAGCTGAATAATTCCTCGGACTATCACTAGATCTTTCTCAGCAATTTCAATTCATCATTCCAAGAAATTGTAGTGTCTCGTCGTCTGCCTAATATGTGGCCAAGTCCCTTATCTCTGGTACCGTATGCGCGGGAGCATTAGTCGGTGTTACTTTACGCTCACATAAATCGCCCGGGCTAGTCAATTATGCGTACTATAGTTATTTCGGGATGTTTAATTATCGTTGCCCATGCGCAGTCGTCGCTTTACGGACGCCGTAGGGATTTTTAAATACCCACACCAATTACTGTTTATTTTACAATGAAAACTAAATCCGTTTAATGACTATGTTTCCTACTATTTGAAATTTATTTGACAGGTAATTTAAGATTGTGCCCGGATTGAATATTCATGGGAACAATGGATTTGGTCATGTACGTATATGTATATTCATGAAGTAGGAATGTTTTTTCTTTGTTTTGGTAATTTAAGAAGAATTTTGTATCTTACTTATGGTAATGGCCCCATGGCAATGTCTTACTTCAGGTAAGTTATGTTTTTTTTATCTGATTCTAACGTGTCTACTACTTACCTTTTAAACTAAAAAGTTGCGCGTGCCGCATACACGTGATAGAAATTAAACTTCTTAAAAAATAAAGGATAAATGAGATTTAGTGTGGGAGACAGAGAGAGAAAAACAATCTATAATACGACGAAAAGCTTTTTAATACACCACTAAACGAGCATTTGGATTCGGAATGTCAAAGGTGATATCGACGCTGTTAACGATAATCCCGTTGTTTACATCTCGAATCATCACTCCATCTAAAACGCAGCATAAATCAAGTCTGATTTATGCCTGATAGACGGAAGGAACTTGGCTAGGCAGCTTTCTCTATTTTAAAATTCAAGGATAGAAGATCTAGAACCGCTGCATCATTATATCTCGATTCTCGCTTGATACATCCATTATCGATAACGTGTCGAATCGATTACAGAATGTCGATTTATCTAATTAATTTAACTCCACACGGTATTTAGTATTCGAATTTCGAATACTATGAATTAATAATTGTGTTTTTTTTTTTCGTGTTAGAGTTGCCAGTGAAATGAGGGAAAAAGAAAGCTCATTTAACGTGACAAAACAAAGGTTTTATCTAAATACGTTTATGAGCAAGCCGGCTTAGCGGAGCAAGAATTCCTCAAATATTAGCTCCTGTGAGTAATCTTCAAGCTTACACATTTTGGGTGTCGTCAGAACCAACAGTGGCATTTTCACGTCCAAATGCCGTCGTTATCATCCTTTTGTCAGCTCTAAATGGCGCCCTGAGATGGTCGAAAGTTACGAAATGTTTCTTTAAACGCATTAAAAAAGAATGTTAAGTTTAAAATATGTCGAAGATATGCACGGTTGTCGACTTTTACGTATCAGCTTGTATTCATAAAGTGTCGTGTTTTATTCGCGGTTTAAATATAGGTCTCATTTGTAAGACCCTTTTAAGCTTTTTATTGCTAGGGAAACAAGGGGATGCAGGCCGGTGTGGGTTGCGATAATATCAACTGCTAAATTAACGTTACCCATTAATTCACACTAACGAATTAAATATTCACGGCCGAAAATATGCACAAGAAAAATGTAGGTAATAAAAAAACACGTTCCATTTCCGACGAGAGCTTTTTTTTTTGTGATATTCGCAATGGAACGCGACGGTCACAGAATCCCGTATTCACTGGAATCACTGGCCATTTGTTCGAAACAATTTCAAATTTCGAACATGAATTTCCCGCCGTGTAAACAGTCGACCCGACCCGTTGACTCATGGTCTCGAACAAATGTTATCTGTCTTCTTTTGTTTGTTTCTCGAATATCATACTCGAACTGGCCAGCTAGTTTGACCCCCCCTGCCCCGCTGGGTCCGTGCTCTGTTGTACCATTCAAGGATGTCTCTTTAACTTTACAGGGATCAATGTACACTGGATCATTTATTTCTGTTGTTATTAGTATTACGTCTCTTGGTTTAGAAATGGAATGATTCTTTTCGTCGTGTTTTTATAGCTTGTAGCCGTTTTTAACCTTTACACTGCAGGTTCTTACTTTTTTAAGCGTCTTTACGAGTCTTACTTACTGTACTTACCATTTCTTATCCGAATATTTATAGGAGTATTTCTTTAATAAAATGTGCGATCAATTTCCATAAGACGGTCTTAGTTATTTTTTATTGGTAAATGTATCACGTATGACAAACTAGATAGGTAGGTACTTAGTTGCTATTTTAATTCTAGACTTAAACTAGTCTAGCTAATGGGATCGCGTATATTTTCAGTCTAATCGCAGGTGAAGCGTTTATCTAATAATTGGATGGGTGCTCATTTGTGATAACACTGATAACACTCGTCTTCTAGGCTATACATCTTGGTTTAAGTAGGTAATTACCTATGTAACATTAGTAGGCGCTAATGCTGATGTGTGTGTGTTTTAATCATGCTAAAGCAATTTTAATAGCTTAGCATGACCACAATAGAAACGGGTTCTCTCATTTGTCATTTTGTCTATTCTTCCGGCGACTAAACCCGTAGAAAGCCTGTCGGTTGTCATGTTACGCGTGCAGGAGGAATATATATATAATATGCCAATCAAGAACATACCTTTTGAACATAGCAAAAGCATCATTATTGATGATTCCGCGAAAAATGTCTAGACGCAGTTTTGTCTAAAGGCAACCTCCCCACAAACAGGCGCGACGCGACCGTGCGACGCGATTCTGGTAGAACAACTTCCATAAAGTTTCGTCGAAATTTTTTCTACTAGAGTCGTGTCGCGGCTGTCTGTGGTAGCCTTAAATCTGTTCGGTAGTTTAGAAATACATAAGTATAATATAAAGTACCTACTCAATAGACAGTCATTTCACATTTGCAATGATATTAATAAACGTACCTAACTATTTCAGAAAATTAATGATTCATCAACATAAAAAAAAAAACAATTAAAATTTATGACTTATCTAAAGATAACCAAGTATGGAGAGAGCGTTCGATATGTCACCAGATACGTTATTCTATACAAGGGCTCTTTAAAACTGTCACCCATGAACTCATTCAATATTATCGTTCATTTTCACATTTTTATGTGAAGGAGATAGGAAACAAACAAACAAACGACTCATTGAATAGTAAGATAATTTATGAATAGAAATACCTACAGCCATATTTTTACGAAATGTTTAGGGCAGTCGGCTTGACAATACATTTTTAACTTAAATAAGTAGTTCTAAAGATAACATTATTTTAGGATGAGTTAAACAAGAATCTGTTCCTTCCTGCTTTAAAACCAAAGTGAGTACTGCGGCAGTCAACAAATCAATAGTTAACGAACTAACGAAAATTGCATAATGTTATGACAAGGAAGAACAATAAACATGCAAAAACTAAATTACTATTGTAAACCATAAATTTCTGGACACCTAGTTATTGTTAAATAAGGCGCATAAGGACAGATATATGATGACAATACTTAGTACGGAAATTCTTCTCCTGCATGCGTTTGCGCAGTAAGATAGGTACTACAATCAGATGAGATAGTGGTCAAATATAATCATCAACCGATCCCCAATGTGTTTTTCAAGCTTGCTGATTGTTTAGTACATGCCACTGGGAAACATCAGAAAGAGAAGCATCCACGAGTGGGCAATATTTATGCAATGTATGCCCACCTTGCTGACTGGCCATAACCTATATATACTATTGCAAGAGCAATTCCTTCTTAGTTCAGTTCTTGTCGATATGAAAGTAGAAGAATCAATTAATGTAGATGCAGAAATACTCTCAGTTTTTTTTTCAAATGTTCTTTGGTGGGTTTCTACGCGCTGTGCAAAGAAAAAACAAAAACTAAAGCTGCCTCGCGTTAGGGTTATCAAACAAATTTTTACAACACTGAGGCTGACGCACTGGCTGTCTGACGCACTTAGCATTTAATAGCCAATGACAATCACATGCCATTACCAGCTGGCCCGTTCTGTTGTGCATAAATTGAAAACGAATGAATTTACTATGTAAATACTTCGCAAAGGGCACTTTTGCACTTCATTTTACTATGATACTAATGTTTTGAGTTGTGTTTTGAATTTTGTAAAAATAACTGGCGAAATGTGGTTGTACTGTCTAACCCTTACTTGTGTTACGTTTAACTTTGTGATGTTTTGAAATTTTCCTTTTAGAATTTATTTTTATTTTCTTTCGTTTGTAGGTCTGTACCAATTTTTTATCCTTAACAGACTATCTATACATGCTGATTGACATCAAAATAAAAGCCTTTAAATACTGGCTAAAATTCCGATACACCATTAAAAGTCCATTGAAGTTCATTTTATCAAAATTCCCAGCAGGGTCTCAACTTTCTACATTATTGTGTTTAAATAATTTGTGAACATTTACAATGTCATCTCTGAGTTGAACTCACGTTCTCGATGTGTAACAAATGTGATTTTTATTTATTAAAATGTATAGTGAACGGTTCAAATGGTCGTTTGTCTGTTTGTAGCCTAGTACTTTTGTCAGTCGAGTTTCGGCAACGAAGATTGATTGGAGCGATTAATACATGTCTATGAGATATACAAGCACTTTCACAGATGTACTACGTGTCGATGCTGAGATCTTTGATTGACTGATGCTAGTTTATAAATATATTTCAGTTCAATTCGTAGGTCATTTTTTTAATCCACGAACACTACTTAACACCTCCTTACTTATCTGCAATACTACTACGATAAAACTAAATCTAAACGTATCGAAACTTCAACTCAGAATTCTGTATTAATTAACAATCTTTATCCGAAACCGAACGTAGTCTCATAAACATACGAGATACGATTGGTTTTTATAATATAAACGAGATTTTATAATAAAAACCGAGAATAAACCGATATACACAACACCTGCTCCATCAAACACGAACGATGATCATTATGTTAATGCTCCTAAAATTCAAAATCAACTTACAAATGCAAAAGAAACCTTAACCGTAATGCAATTTGATCCATACTTGTTTAGACGATGCGCAGTCAAGCTACAGAAAAAATTAACCGTGTCGAAACGAACAAGGTATCAAACAGGCGCCAATTATGCCAAATGAGCGCTTATTCCGTGCACCATAAATCGATATCACGCTATACTCGGAGTAACAGTTACGCCCTTAAAGTATTCGTCTCGATAAACTGTACACCGAATTGTATTTATACAATAAAGGACCTTGTTATGAAAGCTGAAAGTGTCAGAATTACGTAACGGTGGAAGCGTCTGTTACGCCCTGTTAAAACGCCCTTCGCACTAACAAGACGGACAGAGATGAATCGATGTGGTTTTTGTAAGAGCGAGCAGGGTGGAAGATAAACAGAACTCTTGAAAAACACTTGTGAGATAACAAAGGCTGGCTTCCACGAAGACGTCCAATAATTTGTCTTTTTAATTTTACGGCGGACTGCCATAGCTTTTAAATATATATTTTTTTCTTTCTACTCGACCTCGGTCAGGTCCATTAGGTCGAGAGGCTGCGTATTGGGGAACTCATTATGACCACTCTTTCGCTGTGGAAATTCTTTTATGACTTATTGTTTCTATAGCCTTGCTCGAGAACGAACTACATACATATGTGTAATTTAAAAACCTGTAACCTTAGTTTTGTTCCTACGGCTTTGTAAAATTCAGTCGTTACCCCAGTAAGTACCATGGCGTTCTTCTTTTTCGTTCGGCTTGTAATAAAAAACTTAAGAAATACTCTACAAATAAAACAAAACTTTTGAAAAAACGTGTCGTAATATAATAAGTAATATGAAATAAAACCCGAACTAAACACAATAAAAATGAAACGGACGTAAAAGGAATGGAAACCAGTTCTGGCGTACCATCGGTTTAGTTGTAAAAAAGCTCGTTCCATATAATATAACCCATTACAACCCCGAGAATCACTGTTCGGCCAATCGTCGTGAGGAATTCGAAAATGGAACGCAAGTTCAATTTTTAATTGTTTCTGATGAATTTTATGCCATTGCGGCCAGTGTTTTGTAACGAATTAAGCTGGTTTTATGTTCCAATTTGAATATAGAAGAATCCTTTTTTTTTTGCCAAACATGATACTAAAATAGATACATTCAGTATTACTGTATGCGATTTTTTTTACTCCTCATTGTCTTCGAATCATCATAATAAAAATATTGGATCGAACAAAATGATCCCTTGTTTTAGCTGGACAATATATCCTAATATAATTCGAAAGTGAGTTTGTTTGTTACGCCTTCACGCTAAAACAGCTGAATGGATTTGGATGAAATTTGACATACAAATAGACCATGACCTTGTTAAGGATATAGGCTATTTTTCATCCTAGATCGCAGATGATGTCGCGGGCAAAAGCTAGTAATTTTATAAACAATCATCATCATTTTCTATTCTTCATACATGATCGCACATTTCACAGAAACAGTACAGTACTTATACTTAACCCGTAGCAAACCGATGGGAAATAATCTGACATGGGGTATAAGTGGACCCCATTCGGAGCGTGGCCGGAACCTGTTAATGAGCGATTAGTACTGCCAGTTGCGGATAATACCGCACTAATAGTTGGGGCGTGCGCTTGAGGGTTAGAAATATTAGGGATGATTTGGGTATTGATATTTTTTGGGGTTAGGCGCGTGTTGACATCCTTATTAGTGTATTCGTACGTGACGATTTAAAATTAAGGGTAAAAAATGCGGTAAGTACAAAAAAAAATACAAATGTAACGAAAATTCTCAGAACACGAAATCTAAATCTATCCTAAAATTCAAAATTACTCTATAAAATACATAATTTACTACTCAAAATTGTCTCGTGTCATAGTTTACGTCCAATTTAAGGATTTCTTCTCTCCCCTATTGTATGAGGGAATCCCGTGGTTAGTTATCGCTCCCATATAGTAGATTCACTGAAAAGACCACCCACGAACGGGACTACCATCGGAACTCGAAACTCACCATATTATTTACACACCTCCTTACTTTAGTAACGTATAGAGGAAACTCGTGATTTTATACAGATGTGATAAATTATCACTTAAGTGTGGTTGGTGCGATTTTGTGGCCCGTAGTAGGATTGTGGTTAAAATATTTTTAATTTAATATTTAAGTGCTGTGGGTTTCTTTTCTTGTGAGAAATATAAAACTGCAGTTAGAATTGTGGAGTTTCTTGCCCGTTCTTCTCCATAGGTACCTACTACGCTTTGGAATGGGCATCTAGCTTCATCTTTCTGACTGACGGACCCCTTGACAATTCAAAAGTGCCTGTAATTGGTTTATTTGAAATAAATGCTTTGAGTTTGAGTTTGAGTTGAGTTTGAATTTTATTAAATTAATATTTACACACTCGAGATAGAAGAAGAAAAGAAGAATAAATGACAAATTGAAAGAAAAATTGTCATAGCAAGTCAAAAAAAAAATCCGTTGCTTTATTTGCAAACTATGAAAAGTCTACCTACCCTTCTTTTTTTTTTTTTAGAAAATCAAACAAATTACAAGACCCTCATTATAGAGACAGCAAAAAACTGAACTTCTTACAAAGCAAAAAAAACAACAGTACTTGGTACAAATATTTTAAACGTATCTTCATCTTACATTACTCAGTAATTAGTACTAATTAATCGTATTTCTAAGAGGAGGTCTACCATCTAATAACAAGAAACTCCGTACATACAGTCGGGACTAACAAGTCGACTAACATGGAAAATAAAAGCTATGCGTGATGCACACACGGTCGGCGCACGCGCTTGTACCGACAGCAGACGCAGCTTATTAGCTAAGTAAATGTAATCATGTCTTTAGTAATTTATATCGGAGAAATGATTTTGTTGATTGTACCAAGGTGGCATAGACATCGACGCGAAAACTTTTACCATGGATGCAGTACATGATTCTGAACCCCCATGTTTCATAGAAAAGTGCAATACCTACGCGTGCAATACCTACGCGGTCAAAATGTACGGAACAGCAGATTTAAAAAAAAATAACCGACGAAAAATTTCAGAATCATGTACTGAATCCATGGTAAAAGCTTTCGCGTCGATGTCCCTGCCACCCTGTATATTTATTGGAGTACTAGTAAAATGTATGCTGATTTATGATGAAAAGCAGAAGAAAATTTGATACATTAACCTCGTTATCTGGCATCTGTCATCTCTATCAATGACATTACCAACTGCTATAATGTGTTTGCCTGATGATAACAATAATTTATTGGAAAAATATTTCATTTACTTCGGTCATATATTATTAAGTACATACTAGACTGATATTTTTAATGATAAGAAAACTATTAAATTCTTTAATTAATAATCAGTCTCAATTACTTCTTATCCACAAAAATCCATTACCAATATACGAGTATTTCTACGCTGACCCTACCCCAAAAATCCAGAGAAAAGAATATTTGCTCACAGGCGGCGGGTGACGGCGCAAACATGCGTGTGGGCAACACCGGTAGCGTCAGCAAACAACGCTGTTGACTGTACATTGTGGAGGAATTTCCACTGTTTGAGCTGTGTGAGGCACTGGCTACCTGTAATAGATCGGACGATATGGGACGAGGACTCTTTTCCATGATATTTCCGGTCCTACAAGATATTTGGGACTAAAATAATAGTGGATGATTTTGGTGTTGCTTGGAGCAACGATGGTACTGAGTGAAGTCATTAGTCATCGTTACTATGATTTACAATCGTCAGGTTCAATTTTTAATGAAAACAAATTGATTTGGAATCTTCTATTTCATTATCATCTACTGTCTTTTCTTAATCCCCTTGCTGGTTTCTTTTGATTCCGTTCAACTTGAATAACAACATTAGACTTCCCATAGTTCTCATCATCTACGCCAATATCATCAATACATATTAAAAATTTAAGTCGCTATTCATGTCTGTCTGTATGACTACGTGGTTCTTCGGCGGTTCTAATGCGGTTTTCACCATCACAGAATTTATTCCTTAAGGTTTATGTGTATAATACATTAATATTAATCTTACATATAATAAAGAAATCTCGAAGCAGAGCCGCGTCGCTTGTTCACTCATGATCATCATCATCATTCGCTTGCCCAATTTATTTGGGGTTGCTGCAACATATCTTTTTCTTCCATACTTTCACCCCCTTTCTAACCATATCATATTTCAGACAGTCCATCCATTTTTCATTATAGTATAAAAAAAAATCTTCATAAAACATACATCTCAACATAATGATGTCATCGAAGTAATCTAAGCCGCGAGTCCTAATTCACCCATATGTAGCTGTACCATCAACGAGATGAACCGAATTCCTGACACATTAAAGATACAGGTTGGCTATGACTTGCACAACTTATGTATGTATTTACTTATGTTATAATAGTCAGTCATTCCATGGAAGACGATCCATTAATCGAAATGGATGTGGCATTTACTAAAAGCAGGCAGATACAAGACATCCCAATTTTGTTATTGCTGGCTCCAGCAATGCTGAAGAAAGAAAATGGTATAACGGGAATCTGTGTGAAGATGCCATGTTGATTTGGTGATAACCTGAAACAAAGTCAAGATCGTTAGTAAAGGCATCATGAGTAGCCATGATACTCCACTTGGTGAATTTAACCTAAATAAGGCCTTAAGAGCTTTAATGGACTTGAAAATTTTCCAAAATTATTATTTATTTTCAATAGTTGCTCTCAATATTTTGTTTTCTTCTATCATGTTTGTACAATCATCTGTTTCATTTCAATCTCCTCTACCATGTCTTTTTAATTAATTGTTGCCTATTCTTCCTCACGTCCGTCTTTAATGTTTTCCCCCAAAAGCACTTATCTCATCAGTTCCTCAAGTGCCACATCCATCTTCAACTCAGTTCCTTGTCGATGGTATCCGCTCGAGTCATGCACCCTAACGAACAGACAACAGTCCCTCTTTTTATATACATAGCATACGTACCTACATTCATTCTGTTTGTTTTGTCCGCTGGCATCACTGTTTTGGTAGGAATTTATAGGTTTCCCTTTTATTGACAAAGTTTTCCTTACAATAATTGAACAAGGGACGCTTCTATGGTCTTTTCTGTTAATTGTTTTGGCGCGAACTGTTTTGTGTCAAGTTTTATTTTGTTCGTAGAACAACAGTGTGGAGGTGTAAATTCAGCATTTTATTATATGTTTGAATTGTAAGTCTCCTTTGTTTTTATGATTATTACTGCAAAAAGTTATTTCAATGCCTTTGTAAAATTTTCCTTTCAACTTTAAGCTTTCGTATTAAAATATGATTAACATATGTTTAAACTGTTTATAAATTGATTGTTACGATAAAATCCGAGATCATTGACCTCGAAACTATTTAGAAGTGAGTACTTAACTTTAGATCTAGATAAGCTCTACTTACACTAGCTTGATTTTATTGTCAGAATGAAAACGTGTGAACGTGTTTAGCAGTCTTAAGATCTACCCATTTTTTCTTAAAAATATTAAAATTTTATCCTTCTGTATTTAATATAATAATAACCAGCTCCAACAACATAACACCTACAAAGGTCTGCTTATCACATTTAATTAATTTCACATGTTAACATTTATTACCACCATACATGGTTTCAAGTGCATTTCTATCCGTATAAGCACATACCAAAATCGTGTACAATATGCATCCCACATATTTAGTCCTTACATAATATTATAATAAATTCTGAACATGCTTTAATAAATGTTTTTAGGGCGATGGTGGCGCCACCTCGGCGATTGCCGACGCGACGTAATTTCGATGCAACGGACACCGGGAATGCACCACACGAATCATGATGATTGATAATCTATCAGGTTACAGAATAATCGAGTTATGGTGGTCTGAAGACGAAGGCCGAAAGGATAATGGCTGATTATCATGTTTTAGTAGTCCTTGTTTGTATGATAGATATCCCATGGCTTAAGTGCTGGGACACTTGCCGGTGTAGCAATTTGATTCTGCTCTGTTCAATGCTAATTCTGTCTGCTGATTATGTCTCTTCATTTCCGTTTTTTCCCAGTTGTTGCACTGGAATTTGATGATCAATCTTCAAAACAAACTTTCCAAAATGTTTACTGTAGTTAGGATTTACCAAAAATGAATGTCCGGATCGAATCAATTATCACTTTTAGACTTTTAGTATCCACATACAGAATTGCCTCCCATAAAGTGTAGATAGACGACCCTGTAGTTACTATGATCACAGTTCCGAATCATAAAACACATCCAACAGTTCTCCCTCAGACTTATACTTAGATAAATCCATCCAACAACTGCAATGCGACAGAATCAAAAGCTGCAGTTGAAGTTACACTCACTCAGTTCCCAGTTTGTAAATGCAACTCTTTATTTCTTAAGGTTTTTAAAGATTAATTTCCACGTCTTCAAGGGTTAGTTTTTTTGTTCTCTACTCTGAGCAAAACCTCAAGTGGCTTGGAGTGTGCTGTTAGTGAAATTACTGAAACTGCCACTTGAAGCACTCTGCGACTGAGGGCTGGTTCAATACTTGAACATTGTTTTTTATGAGTCGTGACTCTGGATTTATATTCTGAGATATTTTGTTTATGAGGACGGCAAACATTACTTTATGATCCTTACTCAGTTACAAATAGTCTTTCATTTACGATAGCACTTCGTTAAGTACTTAATCCTCATTCCAACTTTGACATATTCTCATTTCTATCATTCTTCCATCTATTTCTTTCTCGTCTCGAATTTCATAATCCAAAAAACCCAAATTATAAGAATATTTCATCTCACCTCAAACCATTCCTTTATCATATTTCCCAAAAACTTTTTGTCCCCATATCTGATGGTTCCCAACTCTTAAGTCAGGATTAAGATAGCGCCAGTGTGCGCCGGCGACAATCTGTGTGCAATAAGCGTTATCTACACGTCTGCCCATCCTGTATCTTTTCAAAAGCATAATATTTGGGCACTTGGGATTTCTGGCGGGTGTTACTGATACGAGGGTTTTGTCAAATGATTATGAAATATTGTTTTGATTTATTTTACCTGCGTTTACGGCTTCGGGTTTTGGCAAGTTTTGTTAAGCTTATTGAAGGGTTGATTGAGTTTGTTGTCTATTTCATTGTTTGAAGGTGGGTTTTTTTAGGAGCTGACTCATGTCTCCGAGTTCTCAAATCCTCGATTTTATTTTCAATTACCATCGTTTCGATTCCTACTTTAGAATCACTAGTATGTAACTACACCTGCTTACAGTTTTACTCAATTCAAAACCGGACCTTAAATTCACATGCACCTTGATAAAATTGTTAGATATAGATCAAAATCTCTTCATCCTTAAAATTTTACGCTTCTTATCGCCCCATCTTCTTTTTTGTGCATTATTTTGTCACAAATAAAGGTAAACAAAACGAAGTGTGGCCATCCGGTGTCTTTGTGGTGTTATTTCACTATTGTGGGCACATCACGGGAAATCTCCTGTTGAGAGTTGGGCATTGATTCTGCTTCTATTGTTGGTATATTTATAAAGACAAGTGGAGGTCATTAGTTTGGGACTGGAATGTCTTTATTTTGGCAAGACTCTTCTGTTTAATTTGTGTCTCTGAAGGATACACCTTTGTCAAAAAAAAAAATTATGGTCAAGTGGTGTGAAATTGTAGACTCATCTTCATTATTTTCGTCTCCAACAGTGACTTGCTTGTATTAAAAGCAGAACATCTTTTAATCTAGTAAATGCAGTTTTACTTAATTAGTTTTTGTCTTAAATATGCTTAGGGACACTCTACTTTTCCTTTCACTGTAGTTCTGGATTCTTTCACATTTTGAAAAAAAAAATCTGCTAACCTTTTCCCAATCATGTTGATTATGTAAGCTTTCAGTTTAACCGTATGCAGTTGAATTCTAGTATCTTACATGTAGCGACTGCCTATCTGACCTCCACAACCCAGTTGCTGGGTAACACGACATCCCTTGGTAAGACTGAGTCAGACATCTTCCAGACTGTAATCTAGATTTTTCATCAGTTTCTAGTTTTTAACAGATACCATCATAATAGCAGAACATTTAAAGGTCAGTAGTCTGGAGAGCAAGCCGCCAGCCTTGTTCATTAAAGATATATTAACAGCCAATTAGCAAGATAATTTACTTAGAACCGTGTGGTCGGCTGAGTCAATAAATCATTTACAAATTGACTAAGTTTCCTGTCCTTCTGTTTTTTGCTATGGCTTTGTCCGGCGTTCGTTTATTTTATTTTTGTTGGTATAAATGGCGTGTCTGTGAAGTATTAAAACTGGTAAGTTAATTCGATCCAGTAAGAGTATAGTTTTCGATTCTGTTCTTTTCTCAAGGGATTTCTGTTGAGAATGTAAAAGGGTCAAGAGTTTCGAATTTGGTTTAGTCTGCATCTGAATTCGCGGTTGGAATTCCGGTGATGTGGTCCAAGATTCGGCCTGTTTATTCCAAAAAAGTTAATATATGGAAACTATTCAGTAGTAACTGACCTCGTCGAACTTCGTAATATTTCTAAAGTGTTCAAGTGAAACTTTCGTCGAATTATTTTTATGGATCTTTAAAATCACGTTTTTTATTCGTATTCGGTTTCAGCAATTTAGGTGTAACCAGAAAAGATTTGGACTCCGAAATTAAACCTCAAAATTACTGCATGCTTATCTCTATTTTTTAAGGCTTTACTGGTCACGGACACGAAGCAAATTCGACCATAATGAGGGGAAACTAACAGTTATCCTAACAAGGTTTTTAATACCGAAACCATGTACCACGTGGTATCGGTTCCCGAACGGTGCACGAGCCAGGCGCCATAAATACAGGCCTCGTCTGCGCGGACGCAGGTACGCCCGCCAAACGAGATCATTCCTTTTTTAAAAAACAACACCTCTACCATTGTATTTTCAACCTAATTTTTAACGCTTTAACGCCGCTTTTTGTGCGTGGGAACTCCGAAGTCATTTTCATAATTCACTTTGGGCTTTCTCGCTTCTGAAATAAAGCTCCTTTTTGGGAGTGTGCGTTCGAAACTATTCCGATATTCTCCGATGCGTTATGGATTCTAACTTGGTAAGAGTAAGGTCGTTTTTTCGTCGGAGGTCTGGGCAAGGTTTTTTCTCGCCATACAAGATTTTGGTTGTTTTACGTTGTTTTTTGTGACAGCGCAAGAGGAACGGGCGCGCTACGGTGGGTGTTTTGCGGGGTCACCGAGGATAATAACTGTAAATTATCGTCTTTTGCTTTATTGAAATTCGTCCGGACGTTTTCTAATGGGAAAAAACGTAGTTGTATTCTGAAGATAATTGGAAAGGGATATTCATTCTTAGAAACTCAGTACTTACAACTTGACCATAAAATCAGACCAGCCCGCGCCTTGCTATATATTCCGTTTATTTTTCTGAAATACCCATGCACATATGTTTGTAATTTTTATGGAGTACATAATAAAGACTATTCTGTCTATCTATCTATACATATATACACTCAAGCCATCTTCTCATAGGCTTAGGCAGACACTACTGAACGCCACCTGTTTATAAATAAATAAGCCTTTTATTTTTCTCATTTTTCCATGCAATTATACAATATTTGTTAGCATGCATCAAAGTTAATATACTCGTATTAATCAATCAATTTTAAAGTTACATAATTTAAATGTTATATATAATTTTTAATACATAATTGTTGATTTGATTAGATGTTTTATTTATTGTTACATTTAATAATATTTAATTTGAATGAGAACCCCTCTGTTGGGTAAAGGCCTCCTCCATTTTTGTCCATTGTTTTCTCGCCACCTGTTACGATCCTTAAATACTCCTTCTGCTTCTGAAATACATTTCCAAAAATGCCTTTTTCCTTTTCAATTTGACTTCGAATCATCAATGTACAACAATTTAAGAAACATTAATGTTAATACGCATACACTACTATACAATGTCGCCCATGGGCATGTCATTGTGACCGCCCGTATTTTTCTGAATATTCATGAAACATTTTGAAAATATTTTTTTTATGTTAAGTATTTATTACATTTTTTATTTTTTGGATAGGGATTACCATACCTCCGATGTTATTTGGCTCGATTTGGATTCTGTTTATAATTTCTAAAAGCCTATGAGTAATTTTATAGGATTAACTGACATTTTTAAATTAAAATTTGTCGACTTTGAAAAAAAAAACGGCGGTAAAGACATTTTTTTCAACAAAAAAAAAACTATATCTATTTAAAAAAAACGTATGTGTATATCCATAAAATCATAGGGGGATTTTGAAAATCAAAATAAATAAAGATAGTGCACCCTTTTAATGTATATTTTAGAAAAAAAACACGCATATTTAGAAAAATACGGGTGGTCACATAAATGGGCGGTATTGTGTATACGTATACATAACAACATAGTGTACCCACACACTGCACACAACAGCAACATTAACTATCCAGTAGTACTGAGGCCAGTAGGGGACCACAAACGCAAGGCCTGACGCCTGACGTCACAGACTAACACCTCAAATTGCAGTCATTAGGATTAGCTACACAAACACTAACAGATATCCGGTAGCTCGTAATGAAATGGTAGCTCAGATCCTGGTATAAACAGCCTGGCTCAAACAGGTATAAGCTTGAAGCGGCCTTGTTGCCAAAGACAGAATGGAGAAAGATGGCGAACATATGTATAATGTTGGTGATGACAATTTGGTAATTAGTGGTTGAGCTCCTCGAATGTCTTGTGTATGAAAATCAAGATCTGAATATTACTAGAGAGGTTAATATTGCTAATACTGATGTAGATCATACTGAAAATAATCTTACTATAGTTGATTATGAATTGTTAGTTACTGCCTCGCTTGTTGGCGAAACTGCCCAGCAAGAGGAGCATGAGGTCCCAGGTCGAGAAAACCGATATTGGGTTTTTCCTTCTGGAATTTCACAGTAGCAGCCCGAAGTTTGAAGTTGTGCCCGGATGGCAATAAGCTCGCCCCCTATTACATGTGACTTAAACATAACTGGCAAAATACGGGTGTACCATCAAAGAAGTTCATATCTAACCACCCCGTAAGGACTATTCTTGCTTGCAACGCTCGGCGGCTATACAACCGGGCCGGTAACAGATGTGGTAATCGTGTTCACGGGATTTTGTTTTCAAATTGGCTAGATATAAACCTCCTTGATGGCTAACCATTCGGGGCTTCAAGGCGTGATGTTATTTAATATTGATAATACTGATTTAGATCATACTAAAAAGTATCATAATATAGTTGATTATGAATAGTTCACAGTTCGGAAGTTTTCGTTCCACATATATGCTTAATATGCTCGTACAGAAAGTTCTTAATGTTGTTGCACGATGGCAGAAAGTTGGTCCTGTGGAGAAAAGCCGGCGAGAAACTCTAAGGATACTCTTTTGAGAGTATATAAATGTTGGTAATTTAAAAGTTTTTGATAAGATGAAGAATCTTGAGGTAATTTGGAAAATGCATGCAATGGAGCTATTGAGAGTACTCGTATGTCCACAATTGATTGGAATCAGGGAGAGCGTAATTTCTAAGCAATTAACCTTATTATGGGAATGATACAGTTTTATGCCAAGGAGCTCGTGACTAAGTTATAACAGCTGCACGGGTCGATCCATCAGGTTAAGCTACACTTGCCGGGGTTGGTGCGGGGATGGGTGACCGTGACCATTTTTACATATCGAGAGTCCTCCGTGCCTCGGAAAGCACTTTAAGCCGTTGGTCCCGGCTGCCATTCGTGGATCTTTGACAGACGTTACGGGTCGTCAGAAGCCCGAAAGTCTTGACAATCAGTCTTACTTAGGGGTATAGTATTACCCAGTTACTGGGTTGTGGAGGTCAGATAGGCAGTCGCTCCATGTAAAATTCCTGACTGAGACTAGAAGCCGACCTCAACATAGTTGGGAAAAGGCTCGGCAGATTGTTGATACAGTTGTATGCCTTCTTTTTATATATCTTTAGAGAACATGGTTGTCATAAGCAGCTTCCTAATGTTAGGGCTTATGAGGAATCAGTTGGTGTTCATGTAGAAAGCTAGGTGCGTTTGCTAGTGAGCGACTAAGCTCCTTGATGGCAAATCCTACCAAGTTTCTGAATACTCGTAAGATAAAGGAGGTGTTAATGTAACGGCATAATATTACAAAGACACTTGCTTGGAGACAATTTTTTAATAATTTGCTAACAAAGGGTTAGTTTATCTAGAAGCTGACCCTAAATTTTGTAAGAAAGCATGGAATACTGAGTAAATTTTATCTGGGAGAAATTTTCTGTTCTATGGTCATGTTGATGTCCGTAAAATGTGTGTTTCTAAACTCAAAGCCAGAAAGATCACCTCAAAATTGTAACGCATTTAGAAAACACGGTTGCCAAAACATATTTTATCATTCAATCTTTGGATTCAGCTATCCATATCAGTCCGAAATGTCCACTTCTAAAATGTCCAGATGTAATTAAATATTTGGCAGTGACACGGTTCGTCATGATATTATCTGTCTGGAGATCCGTGCCAAATTATGACAAGATAAAAAAAATGATGACTCAAAAGTCGGACCTCAGATTTCTACCTGACAACTATTAAAACCACAAGATTTCGCCAAAGACGACGTAAAACCGATATATCTTGCAATTCTCAGAAAGTCCAATACTGAAGTACACAATACGAACCTTTATTAGATACTCGTCTATAGCTAAACGATATATTGGTAGCAAGCCCCAATGGACAAACAGACAGAGTAAACTTTCAACACCAATCGTTTGATAGAAATCCGGAATCAAACGGCAGCTAGACAATCGAGATCCTCAATCAAACGGCTAGAGCGAGACGGAGCAGCTAATGCCATAGGTGTGAGCGAGACAGGTGCCGTTTACTCAGCTCGGCCTCGTACGCCGGTGCTAATGATACGGGAGGGGTTCTAATTGCGTGTGAACAAACAGACGATGTGATAATACCTACTTTGTATTACGTTTTAAAGCTGCTTAAAACTCTTTTAGTGACACTCTTTCAATCAATAACGCTCATTACTCATTTAATAGTGATGGGATTAATAGTTCTAAAAATCAGGTATCTAAAAATGTTTGTTCAGTGACGTCATCATAAATGCTACTTCCACTATTTATCTTTCGAACAGATATTCGTGACCGAAAACGGAGGATGCGATGAGAAAAAAAATAAAAGGCGAACGCCCCATCGTTCCAAGAAGTGGACTTGTTAGTATCACCATTTATTACACCACGGGTACCAATGCAACGATATTAAATGGTACGAAATTGAAAAGTCAATTATTTGGTTTTCATTATAAAAGGTATCTGAATTTGTAATAAGAATATTAATTATTTTACGGCCATAAAACAACCGTTGTTCTGAATTGGATGTCCGCTCGGATGATGTAAAAAATGTCCTTCTGATGTCGCCAATTTATATTTATCATCCATAAAATATTATTGTTATGGCGTAACAGTCTAATATGGTCAAAATTTTGTGGTCTTGTCAATGAAATCCTGGCATCCGGTATCGGAGATACTAAAAATATTGAGCATTCAAAAAGGAAATAAAAAATTGGTCCGATCGGTCAACGTCATTGGTCAATGAATCACCTTTTATTTCAATGAGTGGAGCACGTTATTGTGACAAGTTCTTAAATAATTACTAATTACACAGTACAAGTCAGTGATGACAGGTTGACAGGTGGGTCTCAGTCTCAGCTGAGAAACGCACGTATTTTTGGTATCGGATCACGGACAGTGATTACCGCTGTCTTCATTCGTACATGTAATTAGGTACCGAGAAATTTACCGATACCACATTTCGGTATCCAATTAACATAAGAGATAAACACCACTTGTTCGAAGCATTTTAATTTTATAACGAGCAATAGCTCGTGTTATTTACGTATCGTTTTATTTTTAAATACTTGTTACACGATTTGATATAAAATCGATTTCGTGATCAGATAAATTTGAATCGGAATCATATTCATTTTTATGAGACTTCTCTTATTGACTATCTTTTTTATCTTTGATTTGAATTAAGTCAAATATTTTAGATGTAATGGCCATTGATGATATGCATATGTTTCATTTTAATTTAGCATAACTTTATTATTTATGACTCAAATAGAGTTAGGGTCTGATTATCGACTAAAAACTATTCAATGAATATGGAATAAATAAACTTACGCAACCTATATTGAGTTTTCACGATGCACTAGATTATGACGCCTACATGTTATGATAAGCAAAGTTATCAGTGCCAATGGATTTGTGTTGAGGCATAAACCTAGATAACTCCCTATTTGTTATAGCATCGATCAATGCCGGCCAGGGATTAAGATATTGAGATTTAAAAGATTATTTCAACAATATAACTCAAGAAAATATTAATAAACTCGCTTTTGCCCGCGGGTTTGCCCGCGTGGATGTCGGAAAATATCCCACGGGAACATACTACTGGGCTTAAAAGTACCCTATGTGTTAAACCAGGTTATAATCTGTGCCATATTTTGTCCATACTTTTCAGTCGTTTTTGCGGCAATCCGGTACTTACTTCCAGAAAAACTGAAAACGGACAATAAATAAAATAAAACTACACATGTCGCCCATGGGCATGTGACCGCTCGAATTTTTCAGAATATTTATGCAAAATTATCGAAAATTAACTTTTAATATTTTTCATGGTATTATTTTTTTATTTTTAGTAGCGTTTCCCATAGCTCCGATGTTTTTGGCTCGATTTGGATTCTGTTTATTATTTCTAAAAGCTTATTAGTAATTTTATCGGATTAACTGACTTTTTTTATTAAAATTAGTCCGACTATGAAAAAAAAAAACGGAGACGAAGACATTTTTGTCAAAACAAAAAACAGTATTTAAGTTTTTTAATAAAAAAAATCTGATAATTATACGGTTACATGCCCATGAGCGTCATTGTATATTCGGCATCAGACTCGTTCCCCTCGTAGCGGTTCCTTTTTTTTTCGAAAATTGTCATGGTACAGTTTTGACTTCATTACTATTTTATTACGTGTACTAAAATATCCACATATAATAGATAACCACCTTGCCCCAAGTAGCAGGTATTACCGATTTTGCTCAAAGATTAAAAATGAATTACAAGCAAATGATTTCTATTTTCAATCTGATAACCACATGACATGTTTGATTATGATCGAGAGATCTTAATCGTATTGAAATTCATGTGAAAATCGATATTTTAGAACCTGGTATCGGTATTTGATATCTATTTTTGTCGTTGCCCTTCACTAACAGTAGCAAAGTTGAATATTTTGTGTTTCATTAATGACAAAAACTTGTCGATGATGTGATTTGAATTACGTGTAGCTGACAAAATGTCGCTGATTTATTATATTTATGATTGATAGTTTTTGTTTTGACTCAAATTATTAATATTCTTCTTTTCGTGTGGTTAGTGACTAACCTGGTGTCAGAGTTTTAAAGCCGCCCATGGGCCTCTGACTTGGCTTCACATGCCGTCGAGAAATATCTCTCGACGGCAATATACGGTAATAGACGGGAATATCTGTCGGTTTATATATATATATATATATATAGGCAAAAATCCTCGCGCACATGTGGGAGTTGCGCGAGGAGGCGAAACGCCGGGGTGTAACTCCGCTGCCGCGAGAAATCATGGCACAGCGGACAGAGCTCCGGCGGGATCTCATGGCGGCATGAAGAGTGCGATTGTCGCAACCCAGCGCTGGGCACGCCACAATTGCGGCGGTAAGGCCCCTCTTTGAGGAGTGGCTAGAGAGGCGCCACGGCGTCCTCACCTTCCGCCTGACGCAGGTCCTCACCGGACACGGTTGTTTCGGGAGGTTCCTGTTCAGGATAAAGCGGGAGGAAACGCCCGGGTGTTACCATTGTGTGGATCGCCCGGAGGACACGGTGGAGCATACGGTGGAGGTCTGCCCGGCTTGGGCGGGGCACCGCCGTGTCCTCACGGAGGCGATCGGCAGCGGCGATCTCTCGCGTCCGGCCCTGGTTCAGGCCATGGTCCGGAGCGAGAGTGCATGGGAAGCCGTCACTTCCTACTGCGAAGCAGTAATGCTCGCGAAGGAGGAGGCGGAGCGCGCGAGGGAAATGCAAGATGCGCGCCCCCGCGCCCCTAGTCGCCGCAGGAGACGCCCCGGGCGTCGGGAGTCGCGAGCCGACTTCCGGCCACCGTATGCGCGGGCTTGCGGACGGTGGGCAATGGGTAGGTCGCCGTCCGATTAGGACCAGGCCCGGGTCGACGGCGCGTTGTGTTCCACGCGCGCCTCAAAGAGATGTCAGCACCAACTGACGGGGTCCGTAAGGGCCAATGCCTGCCAGGGTTGCGAGTTTGTCCGAAAGGTATCCCTTTCGGACAAACTCGCAACCCTCGCGGCCCCGGCACACAGGCAACGGAAGGAACACGGGTGGGTTTTAGTCAGTAAAAGTCTGACACTCCCTTTCGCTCCGCCCAGAGCGGGAGGAGTCATTTGATGATTTCCCAACCAAAAAAAAAAAAAAGGCATACCGGTTTACGGTGAGCGATGGGCAGCTCACCGTCCGATAAGGACCAGGCCCGGGTCGACGCTGCGTTGTGTTCCACGCGCGCCTCAAAGGGATGTCAGCACCAACTGACGGGGTCCGGAAGGACCAATGCCTTCTGGGGTTGCGGGTTTGTCTGAAAGGGATATCGCGGCCCCAGCATACAGGCAACGGAAGGAACACGGGTGGGTTTTAGTCAGTAAAAGTCTGACACTCCCTCTCGCTCCGCCCAGAGCTGGAGGAGTCATTTGATGATATCCAAACAAAAAAATGGCATACCGGTTTCCTCACGATGTTTTCCTTCACCGTTTTTTAAGCAAGTGATAATTATACAATACGCACATGAATCCGAAAAGTCAGAGGTGCATGCTTTGGGTTCGAAATCGTGACCTACGAGTATGACTTGGCATCACGACGGTCACAAAGCTAGGTTATTTCTCGTGAGTTTGTGGGATCTTACACAGCTTTCCAGCTCAGCTCTATCCTTTTCAGATCAAGTGTCTTCAAGGTCCTGAGATCCTGATTTGGTTGCAGGTCTTCTGTTCAATTAATTGGGTGTCTAACAAGTTAGATCCAGTCTCTTGATATGGGAGGTCGACAACCTGATTTATTTACAGGAGTCATGATTTATTGGGATTCAAATTGGGCGTTTGCACTGGCGACCCATTCACAACAAAACATGTTGAAATCTCTAGCTCCTGTCAAACACACAGAAAATAGAGATTTCAACATGTTTTATTGTGAATGTTTCGCCAGTGCAAACGCACAGTTACAACCAACTGTTGTATTCTCAAACGAGATAGAACTTTTCTTGTGTTCATTTTCGACATTCTTAAGTTTTTCGTCTTTAACTGCTGTTTGGGATTTCGACCGTAAGACTATTTTATAATTGTATATATCTCAATTTTTATAACTGTGCGCCTGGAGCTGTCAAAGTCGTAGGTTTTTAGTATTGAATTCAACTGCTCGGTTACCTCCTTAAAGCCTCGACGCCTCTTAGTACGGTCTGCACAGTTTTGCCATATTATTCGTTAAAAATAAAGTTAAACGTAAAACACTGTAATATTTTGACATTGACAGACGCACAGTTATAAACATCGGGTTATAATTCCCCATTTACAAGAAGGCTTTACATTTTTATATTAACCCTTTACGAACATACTAACTGGCCCCAAAGGTTGCCCATAAAACATAGTACATACTCACCCCATAGAATATTAAATACCATGAATTGGCGACAAAATCGAAACTGCGACCTTAATAATAATTCAATGTCGACGTACTTACATGTGTAGCATAGGTCCATATTTTTTGCTATTTACACAAATGTCATTTGATATTAGTAATTAAAAATGACTTCTAAAAGCCCTTAATTGCATATTATCTAACATACAGACACGACATTGTCTGAAAAAGTTTAAAAAAGGAACATGTTGACAGTTAAGGTGCTGTCCCACCATGCAAACTTTTTTCTTGTAACTTTTTTTTTAAATTATCATACAGTTTCATTGGCATTATAAATAAAACTCATTACAATTTTGACTTGTGTAGCGACAATTTTTTTTTTAAGAACACCTCGTTGATGTTAACAAGCTACAAAAGTGCGCTTGCACCGTTTTTGCGCCCCATCTATCGACAAAAGCAAGTACAACATTCCGAAAACCGATTTGACGTTGACATATTTGTGAAAATTAATTCTGTCATACCAAAATGGGACTTCTACTTATTAATTAATCAACAGGGAACTTATAAATGAATGTTACTTAAACGAGTAGTATGTCAAACGTAATTAATAAAGGGTAGTTGTGTATTGAGGTTTTTTTTTTTCGAGTCATCGAACCTAACCCTTACGACTGGCAGTATAATACGGTGACCATCAATTACGTGCCTTTAAAGGGCCTTAATTGCTTTTATCATTGGATCTAGATGTCACTCCTGAGACGAATGTCAAATGAACCTGAATCGTTTCGTGTTTTTTTTCTTTTTCTACAAAGTAATGCAAGTAATACTCGTACTTATTGGTATTGTGAAATAGTTTCAATGGGACTAAATTATTCTTTTGTTTTTCGCTGCAAATGGCGATGCTTCTAACGAAGTTGGTGTTGCCAGTAATGGTGGAATTAAGTGTCGTAAAATATAGTGTATAACCTCCGTGGTGATGAGTTTTCTCGGTGCGTGAGCGGAACTCCAAGCATGTTTTATATAAAGTTCTATTAGAAACGAGTTTAGTATTCCATTACGATTTTATTTAATAACGCCAATTGCTTTTTGTTTTAAGTGTTTATAGTTCTTTGATTATGTATTTACGACTGCCTCGTTGGTACCGTGGTCGCAAGCGCTGCTGCTGGTCTTGAGGTCCAGTGTTATTGGGAATTTCTCGGTACCAGCAAGGAGTTAAGATTTGTGCCCGGTTGATGGCAATAGGCTCGCCCCCTATTACATGGGACTTAAACATAAATGGCGAAATGTGGGGGGTACTATAGTTACACCTCTGCCGAACCCTTCAGGGAAACTAGGCGAGATGTTACTTCGACAAGTTATCAACTAAAGACGTGTAAACGAGCCTAAACAAACCACACACCAACAATTTCATATCAATAATTAAACTTGTTTTGACACTTATTTGACATGTTCCAAAAACTGGTTTGTAACAAGAATTTAATCAACACTTTGGGTCTTATAAAAAGTTCGAGCGTCCATCGTCCGAACTAGGGTTGCCAACCCTACGACATATTATAGTATCCTGCTATATTAGAGGCCTTAATACTATATTTCTAAAGTTTAAAAAAAAAAATTAAATATATAAAAAAGTATAAAATATAGTAGGCGAAACTATTAAGTATATTTTTATTTCAATACAAAATGGCGAAATGATCGCAATATGGCCAGTATTAATCTCATAAAACCTGAATTAATGGTATTTTGTAACCTTAATTTAGTTGTAAAAATAAATAAGAGACATTTTAATATAATAATAAAGGTTCATAGTAGAAAAAAATATGCATTTAAAGAATAAAAATGTTTTTGAAATATACCTACAATTTATTAATTTTTTCGTCATCTTCTATAATACTAGATATATCTGATATAAAAAAAGTTACCAACCCTAGTCCGAACTGAAGTCAGGGTTGGCACGCTTAAGTAATTGATATGAGGGAAATTCTTTGTAGGGTCAGGCGTAATTGGTTGCCTCGGGCGAGACGGCCCATTGGACGTTTAAAGTGTAAGGTTGTCAAACACGCGTTAAGGGCTTATACTACCTCAAAGTACTTAGCATGATCCTCCGTTATATCGAAAATACTGCAGCAATAAAAATATGTTAAAGTTGAGGATTAATGTTAAGTACTATGTTTGACGAAAACTTTTTTTTTCAAAGTTTTTTTTTTTTAGAATTCCCTTTATTATTGCCGTAAAAAGCACAACTATTGGCGCCTTGAAGCCGCCCGGACCCCACTCCATCTCGCCCTTGCTCAGTCCGCGAGCAGTATGTTGCGTTGCGAGCAAGATAAAAAGCGAATTTGAGCTGAGGTAGGCTCTTAAGGCTCCCGCAGAAAGGCGCGACGCGACTCCGGTGGAACAATTTCCACAACCTCACAGAAATTTTTCAACCGGTGTCACGTCGCGCCGGTCTGCCTGCCTTTAAAGTTATCTTGTTTATGTTTGTAACAAGATGTAATTGGAGTATTAGGTAGTTCAGGTTTTAAAAATAATGACCTCATTATTTTTGAATATTGAACATTTTTTTTGCTGAAGTTTTCGATATTATCTAGCGTGTGGCATGTTATTATTTTGTCTTAATTGGATACTCTATTAGTTGCAATAATTAATACAGCGCTGATTAGTGTAATTATTAAACTGTCGTTGCATTAATTAGGGACTAAATAAATACAAATTAGAATTTATTGGAAGTAAATAATGACAAAATTAAATAATTTGACAGTGTTAAGCTGTCAAATTATTTAATACTAGTTGCGCCCCGCGGTTTCACCCGCATAAATCTAGATCCCGTGGGAATATCGGGATAAAAAGTATCTTATGTCCTAACTCAGGATATGATCTACCCATATGCCAATTTTCATTCAAATCCGTTCAGCCGTTTTAGCGTGAAAGCGTAACAAACAAATAAATTCACTTTCGCATAAATAATAGGATGAATACAAATACAGAAAAATTGATCACGTAGGTACCCTACAAATCTGTTACTTATTGGGTAATGGTCCATTACCAAATAATTAACCTAATAATTCTTTCCCCAACAATTTTCTTATTTACTCTAAGTTACCTTGGCAAGTGACAACCATAACTATCGCGCCAAGCCTAATCTGCGTACGCAAGTCATTTACCAAACATGTAAACAAACACGAGTTTTAGAAAAAAACAACTGTAATGCCTACATATAAGGTTCACTTTGCGCTACGACTTCATATTTTTTTTTTTTTTTATGACTTTCAACAATACTGGTCGATCTAAAATCAACTTTATTTACACTTTCATAAAGTTGATGTTTGTCTGAGTGGAAAACTCGTGTTTGTTTACATGTTTGGCAAATAAATTGCGCACGCAGATTACCCATCCAGTGTCCATCCTCCGGTGAAATTGGATAACAGTTCAGTGTTGACCAATTTCCAACCTTACCACTAATGGTATAAGGGTGAAAATTGTTCAGTTACCAACGTTTTGCAGTGTCCATAACAGCAATCTTAAGATTCATCGGTTGTCAGTGTTATCTTCACACTTACTGACCTCCATTTCATTAGCACCCTTTATAATATGTTCTTCACTTATTAATTTTGTATACTGGGTCAGTTGTAGGAGTTCGTGGCTAAGTAATAATAGCCGCACGGGTCGATCCATCAGGTTAAGCTACGCTTGCCGGAGTTGGTCCGTGGATGGGTGACCATCTTTACATACCGAGACTCCTCCGTGCCTCGGAAAGCACGTTAAGCCGTTGGTCCTGGCTCTCATTCGTGGCTCTTTGACGGTCGTTACGGGTCGTCAGAAGCCCCCGAAAGTCTGACAACCAGTCTCACCAAGGGGTATCGTATTACCCAGTTACTGGGTTGCGGAGGTCAGATCCGTGGAGTTCCTTGACCGTTCTTCTCCATAGGAACCTACTACGTGTTGGAACGGGCAACTACCTTCCCTTGACAATTCAAAAGTACCTGTAATTGGTTTATTTGAAATAAATGCTTTGAGTTTGATAGTTAGTCGCTCCGTGTAAAATACTAGTATTCAGCTGCATCTGGTAAGACTGAAAGCCGACCCCAACATAGTTGGGAAAAAGGCTAGGCAGATTGATTGGGTCAGCTGAGATTTATAATGTGTACTTTTTTGATAAAACTGTAATTGTGCTTCTGGTGAAGAGCAAGTCCTATTGCAGGATAATGGCTCTTCTCGTATGACGAGGCTCAAGAATTGTCGGACTGTCTTGTTGGTTGAGTGGTCGCAAGCGCTACTGCCAGGCATGATGTCCTGGGTTCGATTGCCAGGTTGGGCAAAGTGTCATTGGATTTTACATCAGTAATTTCCTAACCATCTGTCTGTACCTTCCCAGTACCCCATACAGATCCATATGACACAAAAATATCAAAATAGTTTTATTAAAATGCCTGAACAAAAGCTACGCGCAAGATATTCGCCAAAATATTTTAACTGAGGCATTCCGCGTTATTGCCAGCAATGGCAGACAACCAGTGCCCATTTATTGCCTATAATAATAATGGTACGTGGAAATCATATTGGAAATTTTAATTTTGTGGCTATAAACTTTTTTCAGTCAACAGATTGAGGATTGTTTAAAAAAAAATCTTGCAAATAAACGCATTTTTTCTTTCTTTCTTTTCTTTGTCTTCCAAATGTCAATGAGATGTTGGCTGGAAACACTTTTTTTGTTACTGTCGTACCTACTCACTAGACGCAGGTAGATAAACTGGTTCCCATTCAGTTTAATCTCAGTCTACTTCTAGACTTTGGACTTGTTATTTTGTTGCTAAAATCTAGATAAATCTTTAGCTAAATTAATATATCTTTCCTTGATTGTATTCACCAGCCCAAGCTCTTCCGAAACACAAAAAGTGGGTAATAAGAAAAGCACTTAACAAAAAATCATCCAACTATCAATAAGTATCGTTCCATTCACACATCCCCGTTGACCGAGAACGAATGAAATCAATACCTTCACCCCAAAAGCCCTTCAACATTAAACAATCATTCTCTTACGTCAAACAGACAAATAGTTCAATACAAACATGTGTAATCTCACGTAAAAATTACCGGGGAATTGGGGAAATCTATTACTCTTGATTCGGGGTAAACACGTACGAGTGGGGTAAACTGATTTTGACTTATCCAATTACGACCCTCCGTTAACAGACGAACTTATTGGATGGACGCTATTCTGGTGATCGGGCGATAATTTGGGAGTCCAGTGATTTATTGAAACTAACGAAGAGGTGGGAATTAAAATTGCAGTAGTTGCAATGCACACACAATACGTATATTTTGCATAAGTTGTGCTATAAAACTGAAAAGCATATCGAACGTAAAGGAACCGGAATACGCCAAATTGGCCAAGGCTGATTTGCCTACTGCTTTTGCATCATCAACATCCACATTACCTGGTTTTACACGTGCAGGGCAACCATACTAAATTGTTACTACTACTAAAAGGCGATGCGATACAGAGAAATATCGAAAAAAAAATACAACTGTCTAATAGATCAGATTATGAGTCACGCATATTTCACACCAGAATCTAGAGACATTGATAGACCCTGGTAAAAGCCAAACATAAGAACAATGTCACTCATATCTATCGCTCGACATTTGACCATCTAGCACACCACCAGAATACCCCACCAATAATCCAAGGTGTACTGATTTAAACGGTCTACTGGCTCACAAACGACGGAGAGAGGATATCATAGCATTCCTACTAATGCAAGCGGAAATACCTCCTGTTTTATTGGGAAAACGTGGGATCCGATCAGATGATTGGATCTTTTAAGATATTTTGATTATCTTGTGATAGTTTTGGTACTGAAGGGATTTTTTTGAAAAGATATATTAACACGTTCTTTTAAATAGTATGTAAAGTAGGTTTTAATATAGGAATGTTCTCAGTTTTCAGTTTGTAATACTCATCGTTCTAGTTTCTCTAAAATTACCAGGTTTACATTATATAACTAATACTTAAAGTCCCCGTCACGAAGAGCTAAAAATTTTGTAAATAAAGAACTTCTACTAGGTTACGTAACGACAATTCAATCAACAACAAATAATCCCAAATTTAACGCATCTGAGTTCCAGTGACACAAAACATTAGATGACAGCGCTTTATATCGCTAAAATATAACCCGACCAAGTGAAATTACTCGTTAGTTACGTATTACACGTATGTTGCTTTGAGTTTATTGAATTTGGGATTATTTGTTTCGCTACGTAACTTAGTAGAAGTTCTTTGTTTGCAAAATTTATAGCTTCTCGTGACGTCGACTATACTTGTGAAACGCTATACGGTGACTACTGAAAATCAACGCTGCGCTGTGGGTCCCCCCATAGCACAGCATCATGCTGAGTGGAAGCCTTGTCACAATCATGATGCGACGTGCAGCTGCCGCCTATGTCTGTTTTGTACTCGTGATTATCGCGTTATATGTAGATCTATTTTGTATTTTTTTTCTGATTCCTCTTATATTTTGATATGCACGTGTTTCTGTGACAATTAAACCTACTTTTCTTTCTTACCATCCTTTACTTGAACTTAAATACTCACTAATATAATAACTCAAGGCTGAAAAAATATGGGGGAAACCTTTACCCAGCAGTGGCAATATAAAATACCTACAGGTTAGCAAAAAAAAAAAAAATACAACCTTAGTTTTTGTTTACCCTAAACCTCTTAATTGTACTCATTGTACTCATCATAATGAACAAGTTTCACTATGGGAGCAACGCTGAAATCTTGAAAAAAAAATCTGCTCTACCCTACATTTCTACGAGCTATGCGAACATAAATGTTTCAGTCACATTTCCTATGAAATGTATGGGAAAAGTTTTTTGCGATTTCCGACTTTTCTAGTACTCAAAGCTCAGTTGGTCCAGAAGAGTTTTTGATCCTTATCAGGATCGTTTGGCATCAAAAAAAGTTTTTGTGACAACTGCCCATTTTCTTGCTGACTGTACATTTTTTTCAAAATCTGTAAATGGAGATCGAAATCTATCAAAAAGTTAAGGACAGTCTCATAAGACAGTTTTCCTGTAGCTACAACATTTAAGGTAGCGTCCTTACTGCCCCATCTCAAAAATCCATGCTGTATAATTTATGTCCAGTTTTAGAGTCAGTTTAGTCTTGACACTGGCAGTACAGATTAATACACATTTTATGAATTTATTTGTAAGAGTGGATTCTCTTTTTGGATACGATTTTGAACAATCAGTAATGTGTGTTCTTTAAGGCTGCGACGCAACTCCGCTGGAACAATCCATGATGTTTTCATAGAAATTGTTCCACCAGAGTCTTGCCGCGCCGTCGAGCGTCGCACCTGTCATAATCTCTGCAGTTACTTGTTTTGTATTTACTTAACTGTATTTAAATGGAGTTTAAAAGTGTTATTGTATTGTTTCAGGAGAAGTCCGGCGAGCATTACCCCGGTAAACTATCGGTAAAGTCGGACCTAAGCCCTGTATTTGGTGAGTACCTACAATTATTTATTATCATATTTTTGTCTATAGTATAGGAATATCCAAAGTTATTAGAATTCGCTAGTTTATTCAATTCTTCATTATTCTCAGGGAACTCCGATTTACACAAATTTATCGAATGCTAATAAAAATACGTTACGTAGAAAATGTAAAGCCAAATTCGACGATCCGTACCCGAATTGCGTAATACACGATCAATCAGAATCTGAATCAGATTTAGCAATCTGATTCAGATTCTGATTGATCGTCCATCATCATCCATTGCTAAATAAGTTCGAAAAAAAAAAAACTGCTCAAAAACGTAAATAACGCAATGAATGTTGTTGAACTGTCGAAATGAAACAAATTTGTAGTAATCGTTTACGAAAATGGAATTAGACATCCACCAACCCGCTGGGCCGGGCCGGGAACTGGGCCCGCGTGGTGGATTACGGCCCACTCCCTCTCACAGAGAGGAGGCCAGTGTACCAGCAGTGAACATTATAGATTGATTGTGCATATGATTAGCTATCATCAATGTACTAATCCGCTAACGTCCTCTGCTAAACTTGACCCTCCCCAACAAAACCTACAATAAACAATCATGGGGCAATTATAGCCACGATAAAACTTCAGAGACAAATTAGTAATCTCAGTATGTTGTTATTAACAGACAGTAGGATGTAGGACACTGTTCTCCATCCTCCTCATACCTTTCTAACACCTAAAGGCGGGTCCACACCAGCGCAAGCGCACGAACCGTGCACGCTAGGCGCCTCGCATGGCTACGGTCGCGTCACATTCTGCGCGGGCGCGCGTGGTTCGCTTGCAGTGATCCATACCTGCGCAATTGAAGCTCACGCGCACGAACAGTGAAGTAAAGGTGTCCATACCTGTACTGGTCGTGTCCACGAGGTTGCACGCGGACTACTCGCTAACCGCTCGCGAACATATCCAAAAGGTGTACGTACATACTATGTTGCTAAGATGCACGCGAACCGCACTGTTAGTGCGCGTGCGCAGCTGGGACCCGCCCTATGAATGATTAAATTTCCTGTATAACGCATAAAAAGCATAGATGTATTTATAGAAGGAAAATCTGACACCATATCGACACACAGTAACGTCTGTAACCATATCAAATTGATTACGCCTCTTCACCAGCCCAGTGCCATACCGGTAATCTGTAACAGAATTAATTATAAGTTTTATCACCATACAGTTTTAACGCAATAAATCAGAATATCATTAATATTATTAAATCTTCGTTGACCATGATTTACGATGAGAACTTAGTATTAAAACAAGAGGATTTTTTGTTCACGTTAGTAGTCAAAACACTTTTGGTTTTTGGCAGAACTTGATTTTGCGTCTATTTTTAGCGTTAGCCCAACGGCTAAAATTTAGCATAGAGTGTATAGTCTCGGAAGTTTACATTATGAATTTAGTGTCGAGAATATTTAGCTTCATTAACATCGTGACAAGTAACTGAAATACACGAATGGTAAAGAAAATGAGCACAGTAAGAAAATTGCTAACATACATTGGGGATAATTATGTGGTGATCAATGTTTATTTTTTGAGTAGGCTTTGTACTGCAGTGAAATAATCCATCTGTCAAATTTGACATCTCACTTAAGTCACCGTAACATCAACAGTAGACTCTAGGTGACATTTTCATTGCCAGAAAATGGCATACAATTTAAACACTGCGCTAAAATAGCCCGCGACATTTTTTTTTTTAAACCTTTTTTACAATTTGCAGGTCAGTGGTAGGTTGTATGTTGATCAAAATAAGATTCGCGACCGTAACATAGATGTATTTACAAAATTACAATAATTAAAAACATTAATAAAACTCTTACATTTACTTACTTTTGCCTTAAGATTAACTTAAATTCTGCTAAATTAGCTTCATTATTAAACACTTTTTCCTCTATCATCATACACGATAAATAATCCCATATTACACCAAAAACTCCTCCATGTACACGATAATCGATCTTATCCATAAATCGTTCCGACTAGTGATGTGAAATTGATTTCGTACCAACTATAAGGCCGGTATTACGTGGACTTAATGCTGTATCTCGCCCGCGGCCATTAACTCGGAATTATGTATGTTTTATCGCCAGCTTATAATCATCTGTCACTATCGTTACAATATTTTCGTATAATTTCATCTTGCCCCACCTCTGTAGGGATGGGATTTTGTCGATAATGATCGATTGATTTGGTATAGTGACCTAATGATGGTCATATGGTCTCTGATTTATGTATCTAGCGGGACATTAAAAGTGAATAAACAATTTAACGATCAGTCACTTAAGGTTTAAATTCGAATAGTAAGTTCAGGTTCCAATGAATAACGAGCCCAACATAATTGGCAAAACCTACGCTTTGTACCTGTCTGTAATATCATAACGGTTTAACTAACAATTTAATGACAGCGCCGATGTATGTCTTTCAACTTGTCTACAAAGATTAATACACGCACTTCAGAGGACCACACTTCAATCTAAAACTTGTTAACATCCATTGTAACATAAAACATAAAGATGTCTCAACTACTTGACGTACTATATCTTGGCTCTCATCTCAGATAACGGCACATTACCATCAATCATCTGAGCATAATCTCTCGGCAAACTCAGTTTTATCGATAACTTTTCTCACGTGCATATCGACACCCGTCCATCACTAGCCGTACCTCGTTATTTGTTGTTATTAGTGTTGTTTTTTTCGTTATTTTTTCTTCGAGATGTTTTCGAGAAACCGGTTAGGAGTCCTAATCTGATCAACTCGCCACGACCCTGCCTTCGAAACCAGTAAAAAGAGCATAATGAAATGTCTTACAATAAAAAATGTTGAATTGTTATAGTGTTTTTGAGTTTACTGCCTATTTTGTGGCTTTAGGTTTTAAAGTTTAGTGTTGGGAGCCGGATGAAATGAGATTTCGTTTTTATACTACATAAAATATCTTTCAGAATTACGAAATTATTCACCTGCTTCACGTGTAAAACTACGGGCCAAAGTATTTTCATGCATAACATTCAATTATTTAAACGATAAACCCTCTCAATATTTGCTAACTAGTGCAGAAAGGTTTAGTATCAAATTCTATCTAGGAGCATTTAGCTCACTAGTCTATCCAACTAGTTAGGATTATAAGCTTAAATAATATTTTGTTATACTTACTTCAATTGAAATCAGTAGATTATCTCAATAGTTCATCTGTTAGTAAATCTGCCTAGCCTTTTCCCAACTATCTTGGGGGCGGCTTCAAGTCTAACAGGATGCAGCTGAATACCAGTATTTTACATTGAGCGACTGCCTATCTGAACTCCACAACCCAGTTACTGGGTCACACGATGCATTGGCAAGACTGGTTGTCAGACTTTCAGGCTTCTGACGACCCTGTAACGACTGTCAAAGATACACGATTGACAGCCGAGACCAACGGCTTAACGTGCTTTCCGAAGCACGGAGGGTCTCGGTTTTTAAAGATGGTCACCCATCCACGGACCAACCGCTGCAAGCGTAGCTTAACCTGATCGGGCTGTTATTACTTAACCACAAGTGTACACTGATACTAAAAACTACCTTTTAATAAAAAAAAGTTAAAAAGCCACCTGTTAATAAAACAATTTAAATACAAAGAATATGTTAAAAAAGAGTAATAAATAAGTAAATGCTAAGTTATTATCAGAATCCTATGTTTAAATCAATTTAATTGACCATAACGGTATCAAACACGATGTTATCAAGATTATGCATATTATTAAAACACTACAATATTATGTTAAAAAAGAAAATAATGCTAGATTAAATAATGAAGTTAATGCAGTGATAAATTAGGTTTTGAATTAAAAGATGACTGACCGTTTAGAGATCCGTAAATCACAGAACAAAACTAAGATAAAAAAATAAAAAACATGGAAATAATCATTAGGAATAAACGTGTAGCTATTGACCGAGCCAAAAACCATTGCACTCATCACTTGATAATTATAATAAAACAATAATTTTTGGCTCTCTTAGAAATAATTGGCAATCAAATACTGATGCTGCCAACGAACACTCTTCATCATCTTTTTAGATGCAATTGTTTTAGTTAGCATTTGGAGTTATTTTAATGCAACGAACTACATTTATATATTTGATATCTAGATTTTAAATGGTTCCAAGGTAAAAATTAAGTCGTTTGGTAACTTCCAGAGCATCAAGAAAACGATGATTGATTACCTGGAGCAAATATTGCAATTAACAACAAACTCAATCTAACGCAGTCCTCTTAATTTCGAAAATCCATAGAAATACGTTTAAACCCACAACCGCATACGCACTAATACTAAACACTGTCTCCGCAACACAACACTATCACCAACATAATGTCAAAGTTGAAATAGCAATAGGTAGCCAACTATTACATGGAGAATGAACTGCATACCCGACATCCATACCTCGAATGCTGCACGTTCCCCACGCTCTGGCGCCGATTAAATCATTTTCAGCCTAATGTTCTAGGCTGCCTGCCAGCGTGACATGCTGAAAAGAATTATCGCCTTATTGACTGGTTAACGTTCTGGGTAAGTCGTGATAATAGGCGGGAAAACCGTTACAGTATGTTAAGTAGTTAGCGAGGTTCAAATAAAAAAAAAACCTAAACCAAAATATAACAACATGCAAGGTCCTAGTTCAGCGTAATTGTAATACATTCAAACTGTTATTAAAAAATATTTTAGGCCTCACCGTAAGAATTCATATAAAACCTACGGAATCACATAAAATACAAAAACAATTCGCATTCAACGTCTTCAAAAATATGTTTTCCAAATCTAATTTACGAGTATAGCTCCAATTCTGATCGTAAATTAACCCAAAAATATGCTAGATGTTTAATTAAATGGCAACACCACAGAGGTTTAACTTGCTAGTACTAAATACGTCACATCCGCTCCAATAAACTCGTGTTCCATATTCAAAACAGGTGAAAACAAGTATGTAGTCTTGTTTGTCAGTCTGTCGCCTTGTCTCTCATAAAGTGGTCGGTTTAAAGGGTTTCTGCAAACAGTTTAGTGTAAGCAAATTGTAGGAAATACTTTAATACCTAGTAAAATAGAGGATCTTGGTAGTTTGTATTATGTTATGCTTTTTATGGTCTAACCGTGGCATACTTTGCACTTACGAACTTCTGGGCGTAGCTTATAGCATTTACAACTATTAAGAAACTACATAGTATAGCGACTGAATCTCTCTCTTTGATTGCATAAGTTTTGTGTCTCTCCTAGAGAAATCAGACAAATAAAAATGCAGCACTCACTGAAGCCAAATCTCTAGTGATTTTGATGAAATACATATAACTTAATGGAAATTACCAAGCTAGTCTACTAATTCTACTATCGGTATTGCTTTCCCACAAACGGCAAACGCTTTTACAAAGATCCATCTTAAAGTATTCAAAACCTTATAACCAAGCCAGTTTTTCTACAACTTATCACTACCCTTAATACTTCAACGTTTTTCTCCATCCCTTTCTCTTTCACCCCTCTTTCCCACACTCCATTCCTCTCACACATTTAATTTGCGAGTACCCCGTAAGTCCTCATGTTAGTACCTGTATTTTGTGTCATTATATCCAAGATCTAATTGGAACTTGATATGCGTACACAATTAGAGTCTCGTCGTTTTGGATTAACGAGCTTTTTACACTTGCATCTGGTTTTGGTTTCAGTCAAGAACTGAAGCGGGTGTAACAATTGTAATCTGTGCGAACACAGTAATGAAAAGGAGGAAAATGAAGTTAGGAAGTATGTGATTGATGTAATTCATGTGATTTGTCAACCATATTATCTGATAAAGTATTAAGTATGATGTAAAGGAGGATTTAGGAAAAAATGTTGATGATCGATCGACCGATATCTAGATAACATGCAACTCCAGATTTTCCCTTGGCGGTCGTAAGAAGCGATATCAAGTAGATCAACAACTGCACTTCACTTATAGACATAGATAACAACGCACAACAATAATGAAATCGTCTATATAAATCAGAATATTATCAACACGTGAGTATTACTATGAGGTCGCTATATTCATTCGATAGCTTATAAATCTTGTCATAAAGCTTTATTTAATCCTGTAATTACATGGTACTTATTGCAATAAATAAAAAAGAATAATTATTAGGATGTAGGAGTATCTGATAAAAGCTCGGACCGCTATCTTCTCTACCTTGCACATCAGTGTTGATGATATTAAAACACATTTAGAGTTCCTTAGCTGCGCTACAAAATTATAATTTGTTTCGCTTACACTTCATACTTATTATGACCGTGTTTGTGCTTCGATGTTCAACGTTTTTTTTAATTCTGTATCACATTAACAGTCGCCATTTTTCTTTCTTTTGTAAACAGACTGGAACAAAGTGTAAAGTTTACTCCGTATGATTCGACAATAATACTACAAGCCTATCTAAGAGTTAGTACTACACAATATTTTGACAAAATTTTGATTACCTATATTAACAAGCTTGGCAAGTTGGCACTCAATCAAACTAATTAGATAAAAACAAGGTTGACGCGACCCAATCAACGTAATTTTTGTTTGTTATCGTGGATCAAAATGTTTGTCAGTTTTTCAACAAAATAAAGATTACCATTTGTAATCTCCTCTATGGCGTTTTCCATTTTACGAGCCTCCGCTTTTTCATCGATATTATGTTAACGCCAATAAATGATAAGTCAAAATGGCTTCCATTAACAATCATAATGTATTTACTCATGATTTACTTACCTCCACTGACCTCACTTACCTCGTATTTTTATCAGTACAATATGTCTCGCTCAAAATTATCAACAACAAAAGACAAGATGTCCATATTGGAAACATTACTTAATATCATACCATATTTATACTGAACCCAGGACACATTAACACCTACGTACATTATAAGTAAAACATGTTTTTTCTCCACCCGTTTTTGTCCAACCAATCCGGTAATTGGTTAGTAGGTAAGCGCCTCAGATGTCATCAATCACTCTGAGGAAAAAGTTCGCTTTTGTTTTAAATTATGAATTAAAAAGTGAGATATTAAATTTAGTTTTTTGTGACGTTGTTGATATGGGTCTGGTACTTGTACAACTTAATATGTAACCAATTACGACAGCTGGAGTGAGCTGCTCTACATTTTTGTTAAAATATGGAATTGATCCGATAAAGAACCCGTGAACTAGGAGTTGGTGTATAAATAGCTACATTTATAATCCCTAACGTGCAAAAAGTGTCAACGAACTACTTAAACTTAAAACCGAGCTTATCTAAGCTAATATTTACGAAAGCTTTACCTAATTGCAGATCTTTATTTTATAATAGTAATAATTATGATTCTTCCAAAAAAGTAATATTTGTATTAATCTCTTTTGCTGCCAGCTGAACTGAGAATTAGTGGTATGTATTAAATTAATTTTAAAGCATTATAACAATTAATTTGTTGTAAACGAGCTAATTAATCGCATATTTTATGCAGCTTTTGTGCTTAATCCCGAATGTCGACACCAATTCAACGATTTATATGCAGATTCAGCTGAAATCGATGCAAGCAAACCACTTCGTGACATGTTTTAGTTAAGTGAAGATCTTAAGTCCACAAGCGAAAAGGTAGACAACCAACGACTGATGTAAGATAGGTGGGCTCAGAACACTTAGAGAAAATCCTAAATGAGGACCATATTTCAAGGAGGAAGGACAGTAAAGCTTTTGTCTCCTAAAAACAAAACAGCAATTTCCAGTCTATCTGCTAACTGTTGAGATGATCACTCAAGCATATCAGCATAGGTCTCGAGTTCGAACCCAAGGCACGCACCTCTGACTTTTCGGATTTATGTGCGTATTGTATAATTATCACTTGCTTCAAAAACGGTGAAGGAAAACATCGTGAGGAAACCGGCATGCCTGAGAGATATTTCTTGACGGCATGTGAAGCCAGTCAGAGGCCCATGGGCGGCTTTAAAACTCTGACACCAGGTTAGTTACTAACCACACGAAAAGAAGAAGATCACTGACTGTGAGCAAACTTAGGAAATCTGAAATGAGATCCTTATCTGAAAGGAGGATGGAAAGCAAAGTCCTTGTCTTCTAATAACAACATAACGTTACTAATCCATCTATTAACTGTTTATACATATATAACAGGTCGATATAGTGACAAAAAAAAAGACTATTCAATAGTAGAATCAACCGTCAAAAAGCTTGAAAATTCGCAACAATTATGTGTAAACTTATACACATCCTTGAAACACAGTGATTCATGTGGCCTACATTAAAAATGACCACAATTATAGGTCCCCAGTTATGCAAGTTTATTATATTGTACGTTGGAGGTAAAATAAATACAGCACCTTATAATTTGTGACCGCAGACCCTCTTATAGGTATGGGCAGGTAGCTGAGTTTTTTTACACCTTGTCTAAGTTCGTGAATCATTTTAGTTGGGTGTGTAGTGGGTGATGGATGAATGGATTTATCATAAGGGTCTGCTGAGGTGTAGATTTTTAGATTGAGCCTGGGATTTAAGTGGTCTGGATTTTTGAAGGTATTGTTTGTATAGGTATAATGATGAGCGGTGAAAATTAAGGCAGTGCCCTGTTTTGTAAACTCTTTATTTGTTTATTCAATTTCTTCTAGATTAGTTTCTTCATCAGTATCAACAGAATCAGAAGAAACAATGGAATCCTCCATAGTGTCTGGATCAAAAAGCAACTTAATAGTGTAACTTTCATCTATCCTTGGAAGATAAAGTAGCCATATTATTAAACGGAGAATAGAAATGGAGGAAGCTGCTGGCTATCCTCTTGTCCCTTAAACAATCCACGTAAAAACTAAGAATCTTTGAATATCTGTGCATTAATATTATCTAAAATAATGTAAATAAATCATATCTCTCCAATAAAAGTTTCGTCAAAACTGAAACAACTGACGCAAACTTTGTCATTGACGTTAAATCACCTATGAATAAAATTATAACTGGAGATAAGATTCCACCGATTATTATGAATGGATAAGGCGATAGTTATCATTATTTTCAGAAATCGATTGTTTGATCAGGATTTTATCTGTGCCATTTGCATATACATGGTCCGTATCGTTATCGATATGATCTTTTATGATAAAAAAAAACAAAATTAAATGACATTTTTGGTGGCACTGTTGGTATCTCTTCCCCCTTTTTTCATACCGTTCTCAGCCTCGTTCGGTATTAAATTTTCTAGATCAGGCGATGTGTTTATGCTTGATTAATTGCCGATTCCTATAATTTACGGACCGCTATTGGTTATCATTAAGTGCACTGTTGGATTTTCAAATCTCAGCGCTGAGCCTAGCGTTGAAAATCCAACAGTGCAGTTTTATTTAGTAAGTGTCTTTACCATTAATGAATCAAAGACCTGACAGCTTTGCATAGTAGACCCTCCTTTATGAAAGTAGCTATCACAGGTAGAATTAGGTTACGAATCTATTTATGGGCCCAGTTTGGCAATAAAAATTGCTACCATTGGTAATATATATATAACGATTCGTTAATTTTTTGATGGACCGGGCATCCTCATCATCTGTCTATAAAAACTAAAAGTTTCTTGAAATAACTAGAATTTCAAAACGGCTATTTGACACTTCCCGTGACCCAAGGACCTTGGGCAGAGGCTAAGCATTGCCATACAACGTCAACAACGTCAACGGCAATGCGGCCAGCCTCTTGGGTACATTACCATGCGACAGCGATGCGGATGAATTCTTCGATGCTATATTTTAGTTTTCGAATAGTTTTAGTTAAGTTAGTATATAATTTTGCTATTTTTTATTAATTAATTAGTTATAAGTTGTTATGGACCCACTTGTACATATTACCCTTCAGTTAATAAACAATTATAACCTTTTAAAGTTTATTTGCTTTATAACTATTTTTAACTAACATAATTTTGTAATAGTTTTGGTGAGTCCAAAAAATTATTAAATTGTTGTCAACCTCTTATTTATTATTCTCATCGTTTTGATTCTCAGAACCAAGACCGTAGGATATATTATTATGTTCCGAGAACTGTAGGGCTTTCTCAGCAGATGACTATCAATCAATCTTTTTAGCCTATTGCAGTCCACTACTGAATAAAAACCTTTTCTAATTTGCTCATCATTACACCAGGACTATACGGGACCTGCTGGGGTCGCGGGTTTGTCTGAAAGGAATATCGCGGCCCCAGCACATAGGCAACGGAAGGAACACGGGTGGGTTTTAGTCAGTAAAAGTCTGACACTCCCTCTCGCTCTGCCCAGAGCGGGAGGAGTCATTTGATGATTTCACACCCAAAAAAAAAAAAAAAAGGACTATACGGGAATATCTTCTTAATAATTTAAAAGCAGTTTTGTACCTTTCTTTCCTTGTATCGGTACATACTTTATGAAAATAGTTTCGTGTTAAAATATACGCCCTTCAGGACTGACTGCTTGGTTCATCTTTCTGAATGAGACGGTCATTTCAACGACGGACAATCCAAAAGTGCCTGTAAATGGTTTAAAGAAATATATGCTTTGAGTTTGGCTGCCCAGCACGCGTACCATGACAATCATAGAAACGGGTTCTCTATGAGTTTTGTCGACGGAAGAATAGACAAAATGGCAGAATGTGATTGTTAATCCGTAATTTTTTCTATTCTTCCGTCGACAAAACCCGTTTCTATTGTAGTCATACTACGCATGCTGGGTTGCAGTCTCGACATAGATAGCGATGATCGCTTTACGACCAAATTCAGTCGCAAAGTCCTAATGCGTCCTAAGCGTCCCTAGACGCGCGCGACGTGCTTGACAAGCACGTGATTTTTTCGTGCTTGTTCGTCTAGGGACGCCATTTGGACTTTCTAAATCTCTTTTGACTAGCGTCGTCTCTCATCGACGCTATTTCAAAGTATTCTGTACCCTGAAAATTTACTCACAAAAACTAAAAACCGGCCAAGTGCGTGTCGGACCACGCACAATGAGTAGTTCCGTAGTTGACATGAATTTATATCAAGAACAAACCTAACATTGTAGTTGAAAAACATGTTCTCCCATACATTCCCACTGCAAATGTAAGTTTGCCATGTTATTTTTAAACCATAGACTTCTTATAGGTTTTACTGTAATCTTTAAGCATAAAACATTTTTTTTTTTCAACATTTTAGTTTCAGTATATTTCTGAGATAAGGAGGAGTACATTCATTTTTCATCAAGCTATTTATTTTAAAGTTATAAAAAAAATATGTTTAAGACTTTCAAGCTCTTTCATTTGATATGTCACACGGTACAGTGTGAAAACTCCTTCTTTATTTTCTTATTTGCCCTCCAAAAGTGACCCCCTTATTCAAAATTCATTATTTACGTTACGTCCGTGTTTGGGTCACAGAAATTCCTATGTGTATCAAATTTGAACTCAATCGGTCCATTAGATTCGGAGCAAATTGGCTGTGACAGACAGACAGACACGAGTGATCCTATAAGGGTTCCGTAATTCATTCGGGGACCCTAAAAATTCCCAAAAAACCAGTAGCTTCAAAACCACAATACTTTCACTAACATGAAAACATAAAAAGCATGTGTATTTTGTGTATTGTTGTAGTTACTACACATTACACGCGCATGCATCCGACTGTCAATATTTATATAGGCACTCGGACCCACCGCGGTACCACGGGGTTCTAAGAAACGTGCTTACACACTTTATATATTCAGGATGAGGTTATGGGAGAGGTATTTTGTTTCTCGAATTTCGATAGACTATCGTGTAATTCGAGAAGGTTTTGTGATAGACTAATTGAGGTATAATTTATTACTTTTTTTTTTGTTTTTTCGATTAGTATTTGAGGTGTAGTTTAGGTAAAAATATAGTGGTTTCTTATTGGTAATGGTAATTTGTAAGTCAATCATATTGTACAATATTGGTTATCTTTTTATTCTTATCGCAATCAAAACTGATTTAATTCTACAATTAAATTGGATAACACTTCAAAAAACCCCTGCAATATCATACATAATTTTACAGCCAAATAATTTCCCAAAAGTTATAAATATATTAAATTAACACTTATTTATTACTTAACAGTCAACGATTATCAAATCAAATACCACTGCGTTATTCGTGGAATCCCGAATTCAAAACTCTATGATTATGATTAATTATCATAATTATTATCGGAATGATTAATTATCATAATTATTATCGGAATGTAATAAATACCATATCCGTCATTATCTGCAAGATAACACCTCATTTTAAATAAAAAACGACGCATGTTTAAACTTGATTGACATTTGTTTAATTGGGAAGCCATGTTGGTTTTTTAACCGACTTATAAAAAGGAGTTTCTTGTTTTATAATTAGTTTGTGAGTAATGCACCGGTTCGTAGTAACGGTCACTTTTTGGTTTTTGTTTAAGTTTTAAGGAAAAAGATGATGTTCTGAGATATAATAAGTATAGCAGATAGCTGTATTTATTTATAAGTTTATTCATGGTTGTGGAAACCCCTCCGTGCCTCGGAAAGCACGTTAAGAGCGGGTAGTAACCAAAATTAACCATGAAGTTGATAAGACTTAGGTATATGTATGTATAATAAAAAACTTTTGTTTTTTTTTTTTGTATTTTTCACTTTTTAGTTGTGGTACCTACCCCACACACATTCGAATACCACTACCTGCTATGTAAATAACAGTGACAGGAAGTTATCATCATATCATCCACATAGTTATACTTACTAGCTTACTCAAAAACTATCCAAGCAAAGTTATTAAAATTTATATGGGACCTTTAAGCATACCCTTTCATACAAAAAATAATTTTCAAAATCGGTCCACAATTGACGGAGAAATCGGTGGACATACATAAAAAATAAACACATACGCTACGAACATAGAACCTCTTCCATTTTGGAAGTCGGTTAAAAAATAATACGAGTAACTATATGATATTTCCAAACTTTTTGTGGAACAGATACATAAAATATATTAAAAAAACTCGATAAAAATCCATCACGGATTTGCCTCTAATTTTCCCGTATTTTTGATTAGTACTTAATATGCTAATGACTAATTGGATAAAAATTTGTATTAATACAAAGCGAAAAAAATTGTGCAGACCGTTGGTGGCCGGCTCACATTAGTGGATCTTTGACAGTCGTTAACTCGTTACGGGTAGTCAGAAGCCCGAAAGTCTGATAAAGAAAGAAAGAAAATAAATTTATTTGACTCAGTTAAGGCACACAATATTCACACAAAAACAAAAAAAAAAAACAGAAGAAATAAAAATAACTTAAAAAACCACCACCACCTGCCATCGTGTTACTCAGTAACTGGGTTGTGGAGATCAGATGGGCAGTTGCTCTATGTAAAATACAGCTGCATCCGTTCGACCCCAAGATAGTTGGGAAAAGGCTAGGCAGATTGATTGGTTTATGGTTGCTGAAAAAACAATGAATTACATAGAAATAGTATGTAAACAAGAAGCTTTACGTACAGTAGATAGACGAAATAAATTATCTAAGAAACATCACAATAAACAAATACACAGATTGACACGCAGCTTTTTCATTTATCATTCCTATTGATTTAACTGCCAAATAACAAACAAACAAACAAACTATACATAAACAAATAAATAAAATTGAAGTGTCTGTAATGCAAAATAACAGCTTTTTACTAAATGCATATGAAAGTATATACGGTACCTCGAACAATTTAAAAAAAAAAAAAGTTTGTCTCTGTTTGTTCCGGCTAATCTCCGAAACGGTTGGGCCTATTTTGACGGGATTTTCACAGACAGATGGCTGATGTTATAAGGCGTAACTAAGGCTACTTTTATATTCGTTTTTTTTTTTTTGTCATTATTTCTAGTATATACATCCTATATTTTTCATTCATTCCAAAATTACCCCCCACACGAAAAAAGCCTACAAATTCACTTTCTTCCTACTCTCTCAAAGATGACGTGTAACTTAATCAGTAGAACAAAGTACAAACTATTACTGACGCTAGTAACTATCTCGCACTCGCGCCAGTGCGCCAGTACGCCACTCATCAAAATAATTCCCGTACTAACTAAATTGCCTACAAATTGAAAAGGCGTGGGCTGCCCTTATTCTGTGAACACGGCTTTATTATACACGCATACTCGATGCGTGTGAGTTTATAGTGAAGTGAGATTTATAATAATCATGGTTTGATTAGCGAATTATTTTATGGTGTTTTTTAGTTTGGATCGAATGTTTTTTTTAGGTCTTTAAAAGCCTATTTCAAATTATACATGATTAAGAAAAAAAAAAAAAAAAAACATTTTTGTAGGCAAAAAATTTAAAATTTCTTCTATGTTTCAAGAAATTGGAAATCTAGAGAACAAGCCACATTAGCGTTATTTAATACTCACTCCCGCCAGCGGCCTCGCCCGCGTGATATGTTTATAAATTATAGCCTTTACTCACTGATAAATGATAATATAGCATTCTAATAGTGAAATATTTTTTTAAATCGGTCCAGTCGTTTTTGAGCTTATTCTTTAGAAACAATAATAACAGTATTTTCTCTTTATAATATTAGAGTAGATCTATATGACAAACAACAATTTTATCATTCTAATTACCATCATAACTGCAAAATATTTCCCAATATTATGAAATAGAAAATTAGTTACTTCATAATTTTATAGGTGTTAAATAACTCGACTCCAACTTATGGCAGTTATATTCAAAGATATTATGCTATAAGCTAAATAGTTTAGTGCAATATTTAGCTCAGTTATTAACACTATATCATCGGCCGTACACTATTTAATATGGTGTCTGGCGTCTACTATAGGACTTTATTACACCGGCGATTTGCGAGCGTGTTTTCAGCGACGCTGCGTGTGCGTAGCGAGTACGCCACGAGCACGCAACGTGTACGCCGCGTATGTGGAACTGGTGCGGTCGACGTAAGTGTACGAGTGAGAGCGAGAGAAGTGTGTGTACTTTATATTGTGAAAACGCGGTGAACACGTCTCGAAGTCTCAGCTCGCTTCGCACGCTTCGGAATCACGCTGGCAAATCGTCAGTGTGGTAACGCTCTTACAGGTTCTATAATTAAGACGCAGATATTGCCAGTGATCTTGAGTGGTTAGCTTGCGTGTTCTGTACTGAGCTCACGCAACACGTCGTACGTCCAACCAGTAATAGGACTCGCCCATCCAGGAGCGCTGTCCCAAATTAGACGCATTATTAATTTATTATATATAAAACAAAAGGTATTTTAATAAAACACGTATACTAAAATATCAATAATTAAATTATCTTTAAAATGGTGAAGGTTTCAGAAAAATACGCTAGATGGATTTTGCGAGATTCGCAGTTTTTTATCCGCGTTAGACATAACTTTACAAATTAATTACAAACAAATGTAATATAAACATAATCTAATATATTCCTATATTAAGTTATTAAGAAAATGCTCTAATTTAGCACATATTTTTTCCAAATCATTAACATACTCGTTTAGACGTGATCTTCAGTATAAAAATCATTAAAAGTCGGTTATCGTCACCTTAATGTGTTACACTCTAAGCACACTCCGCTCGGGATGTGGTCGCGTTTATGTTATAATATAAATATTCGAGATTTCAGAGGAAATTGTTGGTGACCATGGTCTTATATTATGTGCGATTCTTTATTATTGGTTAGTTAAAAGATTCGAGCTTGTCTCATGCAGATAAAACCACTCTAATCTGAATAATTTCTTAATAAGAGCTGTCAAATTGAAAATTATCAGAATTTCATCTATAGGTACTGACTTGCCTCTAACTGTCCATCTAGATTCTAAAAGGCAAAGGGCTGGCTGAGAATTTTCTTAAAAGACGAAATAGAATTACCTACGTAGGTATTTCCGAATAAGAATTCCGAAATAAGATTCTTACCCTGACACGGATCTAAAACGAAAGTGATTTTTATTACGGGTTCTAAGCAACCAATAGAATATAATCTTTTATTGTTAAATCCTAAAAAGGTTCACAATTTCACACCTAAAGTGTCAGGTTTCGATATTTATCGGAATACGGACGCGAACAATAAAGTACAGTCAGTGAAAATATTATAGTCACAATAAAAGTAATAAAATTTTGATTGCCCACATAATTGTTTTAGTATAGTGGATTGTAAACAGTGTGGTGTTAGAATCATGCTGGTCGGCCATTATGAAATTCTTTGAATTTTATTTTGTTAACTTGGTCGATAGAAATTCTTTTTGAAATTCCACTTGCACTTCGTAAATGAGACTGTTTCGCACTTCCATGGTCCAAGATAATTTAGGTACCAGTCGTATTTGAAGTGAACATATCGTTTGCGCATTACGAATTAATTTTTACTGGAATAAACTTGTTTCTTTAATGAAGTTATTTACCGTCTTGTTTGCTACAATTTATTTTAAGAAAAACGTATTTGGCTGCCAAATCAAGCCCCTATCGAGTATAGCATCGTCACTAGACGTCTGCGCGCGCAATTACGTTTGTAAATTACATCTCGTCGCGGTGTAATTTGTTCGTCTGCCACGCCCCGAGTGCCGTCTAGCGTCATGTTTTGCTGTCTGACTGTACTTTAGGTTCTTTGGATGAGTTTAAGTTTTTAGGGTTCCGTACCCGAAGGGTGCCAAACGGAACCCTATTACTAAGCCTCCGCTGTCCGTCTGTCTGTCACCAGGCTGTATCTCATGAACCGTAAAAGGTAGACAGTTGAAATTTTCACGGATTTTGTATTTTTATTGCCGCTATAACAATAAAAAAATAAAAGTTGTAAAAACTAAAACCCAACTACGTCAAAAGAGTCAATTATAAAGGTATAAACAAGACATCACCTATAAATCCGGAGTCAAATTATGATCAGTAGTTTAGAAGTTATGAGGTAACAGATAAACATACATACATACCGGTCAAAATCATAACCTCTCTTTTGCTTCGCCGTAGTCGGCTAAAAATGTAATAAATTTAATAATGAGAGAAAGAAACGTATTTTTCGGCGTTCTTTGCTCGGTCTTAAAGGCTTGTGCAGACCAGCGCGACTTGTCGCGCGACGCGACACGAACAATACAATTTCTAAGAAAACTTCACAGTATAACAATAACCGGTGTCGCGTCGCGCGACAAGTCGCGCTGGTCTGCACAAGCCTTAATACGGTACGGAAGGAAACCTTCATGTGCAAATCAGACTCGCACTAGGCCGGCTCTGCCTATCTGACTTCCACAACCCAGTAACTGGGTACTACAATACCCATTGGACTGGTTGTCAGACTTTCGGGCTTCTGACGATCCGTAACGACTGTCAAAGATCCACGAATGACAGCCGGGACTTAACGGCTTAACGTGCTTTCCGAGGCACGGAGTAGTCTCGGTATGTTAAGATGGTCACCCATCCACGGACATATACCTAGCTACAATCTAAAAATAGTGACTACACTTATGACAATATAATCTGGCTTTTTATATGTCATAATTTCTAATTATCTAAGACTAAAGATAAGCACCATCATCGATCTCTTTTTTAATCACTCTAAACAAAAACATAAACTACAAACTCTGTGGTAAAAACACCAAAAACTGTCCACGCAAAAAAAAAAAACAACAGCAAAAAGCCACAGCATTCTTAAAATAAATGCAACAATAACTGGAATTTAATTAAAATAAATCACGTTGATAGCGTCGAATTCAATAAGCACTTTGCATAACACAAAACATTTTAATTTGTGCGTGTTATAATAAAGGTTATCTGTATTAATTAAACGGCATGGGACGGCTCATGTTCAACAATCGCTTTATATCAAAACCACTAGACCGTTTATGGTGTTTCCTGGTACTGCAGTAAACTGAAAAGAAATTGTTTGCTATTTTATGAGAAAGTGATCAAAAGTGCGTGCGTGTGAATGTTTTGTTTGTGTTCTCTGATTTTTATATCAAACTAGCTTCCGCCAGCGGCTTCACCCGCGTGATATCTTTATAAATTATAGCCTATGTTACTCAGTGATAATATAGCATTCTACTGGTGAAAGTTTTTTTTAAATCGGTTCAGTAGTTTTTGAGTTTATTCATTACTAACAAAAATATTTTTTTGTTACTGACATTTATTACATTATGTAGGAAAATTGTATGCAAAGATTTGTTTTAGTTAAGTACTCTTTGAATAATCGCCGTACACTATGGGGCTTATTTATAAACGTTGCTTTAAGTTGATTAATGTTATGCGACTAACCATACATTTTTGACGTTTATACGTCTCTTAACTTTAATCAACGTTTATAAATAAAGGGATATATTTCTACTCCTGCGCTGCTAGGTTAACGAAAGATAGTCATGGGTGATGCGTAGCTTGCTATTGTACTTATATTGAACCAATTAAAAGTAGGCAAATTATAACTTGTCAGTTTTATACAAATAACAGGAAATGCATTCTCTGTATAATACCAATTAAAATAAATTTTTCTCTCTGATCTCTCTGATATTGTCATACTTTATTATATTTATTTGCATTAATTAACGTGTTGTCTCAATAATTCCAGGTAAATTTGAGCCGCATCCTGCTGCCAGCTTCAACATGGGATACCTCATGGCGCCGTATCCCTACCCCAACGGTGGGGCGCATCCCCTGCCCGTCTCAATGGTGAGTTTTTACGATTTCGCATTAACTAAATCGTTTTAGCGGAGTGACGAGAACTGGTGCTCTCACCCCTTGACTTCGTATCGTTGATGCTTTTATGTTTTTTAATTTTTACCGAAGGCTTTTAGGGCTTCAAAATTATTATTGTTGTGTGAATATTTTCAGTTTTGATTTAAAAACTTGTGAAATAGCAATGTAAAATACATGCAAATGGACAACGTATATACAGTAATCTAATCCGCTTAACTGTTCTTAAGGAGTCATAAAGAACCCTGTAAGAAATCGACACGTGTTTCACCTCTCATCGAGGCATCTTCAGGTTGACGATTGACTTGTTGCGAACCCGGACACGGCGTGTTGCTACGTCAAGCGTCGAGCGCAGTGTGAGCCACATCGCCCGACAATCAATAGCAACGTCCCTTTAGTAGTGATGACGATTTTTCCCCCCAGTTCTTAGTTGGCAAAAAAAAGCTTGCCATGTAAAATTAATCCTAAAAGTAATTTAATAGCAATATTTACATATTTTTTCCTTGAAATACTCCCTTAAATTCCATTTAATTTTCTTTAAAAAAAAACAGGAAATTCCTCACAATTTTCTTCAAACTAAACTAGACGAGGTAACAGTAATATAAACTTATCGCAAAGATACTCTACTTATCAACACAGATTGTACCCCACTAGCAAAATAGATCTATCTACAGATAGGTATCGTAAGAATTCGCTTATCGCTCACATTATCGCTTGTCGACGCTTGTGATCGCGCTATAATTTCGCTTGTACCGCTGCTGGTTTTATGTCTAATTATTTTTAAAGTTTTGTAAGAGCTATTTTAAATATGAATAGAGAAACTTATTAAATAGAGCATCTTTCTTGGCGTTTTCATACGCGACTGCTGGGGCGTTTGTTGCGCCACTTCTTCTTCCCAGCTAAAGCACTAGGAAGTGGTGAAGGGTGGGTGTTTTTGGGGGAAGGTCTTATGTAATTTTGACGTTCGAAAAGTGCTGATTTGTCAGCCTAGTTTTAATAAATGACTTTTTTTATTATTCAAGTGACAGAAATAACGTGATTAGTGAAGTTTGATTATAGATCTTTGCCTCATAGACTAGCAAATCTCGGATTACATTGTTTACTAGCAACTGCCCGCGGCTTCACCCGGGTGGACCCTAATTATTTTTCTAAAATAAAAGTAAGTTACTCCTTATAACATCAGCTATCTGCCAGTGAAAGTCCCATCAAAATCGGTCCAGCCGTTTCGGAGTTTAGCCGGAAAAAATAGACAGACAATTTTTTTTTTTTTTTTTTAAATCTGTATACCTATACTTTCATATGCATTTAATGAAAAGCTTTTATTTTGACATTACAAACAGACATTTAAATTTTATTTACTTCTTAAAAATAAAAATTGAAATAAAAACAGTCCAATCACGTCACTAATTAAATTAAAATCTTTACTGACATTCAAAAACCCCATGACACAAAGATAATTAAAAGATGCAATTCGTAATTAAACACCTTAACAGCATCTCATCTACAAATGCACCTTACATAAGCTCAAATAAGATAAACTTAGCATATTTACACAATCTCTTAATAAACAAACATCAAAATGGTCTTCCACATCGTAATATAATCGTCCGTGATACTATTTTTATTGGATTATTTCCTCGTAATAACCGCACCACGTGTTTAGGCCGGGATCGGACCCGGGACGCGCCGGAAACGGTAACACAAACAGTTTTTATTTCTGACTCCATCCTGCTTCAATGTGTACAATCGGAGAAATAACTAAATTTTACATTCATATTTTATCGGTTTCCTTTGTTTGATGAGATTTTAATGCGATTGATTGTCCTTTATGGTACATCTGAGGGGCAATTCCCGTAATTTTTAAGAACGTTCGCATTCGCATCTCATTCGCAATCTGTCAAAAATACAATCAATTTACCAACATTTTTGACAAGTTTGACAGATTGCGACTTGAATGTGAACGTTTTTTAAGTAAGAGAATTGGCCTTCTGATGAATCCATAGAAAGATATTTTTTTTTTATATCTTTCTAATACACGATCTTCCTCAGACTAAATTACAGTAACATCAGTTATTTTGTGAACAGAACGTCAGACACTTGAGAAAAAATCTATACATCAGATAACCATAAAGCTTAAATACAAAATAAAAAAAACATTAAGTAATCCAAAGAATTTATTCGAATGTAGAATGACCGAATGAAAAGCTTTCAAAATCATACGTAGAACGTCGGGCGTCGTACGTCAATATCGTTCAATACCTAAGTCTAGTACGCATGCACGGGCGCGCCATTCAAATCCTTTGGAACGCGGTAAGAAACGAAAAAAGAATCCGCCGCGAAAATATGAAACTCGAAACGCAACAGGTGGACATACAACCGTCTCATTCTTTTCTATGAGATTTTAAGTTTCGTCTCTGTTGTACGGAAGCCGCCCCTACAGTCGCCGCCCCCGCTCTGGGCGGGAAATTTAAATGAAGGAGGGGTAGGGATGGAAATGCTTTTCTTTTTGCTCGCGGGGTGTATTTTAGGGCTTTTGTCTGGGTGAATGCGGCCGGCAATTTCGGGGTCGCTTGCGTTCGTTCCGTCTCGGGATTTGAAAATCGAATATTTTATTTTTTAAATTCAATTTAAGCGTTCCTTTATTGGACGTGTTTGAATGAGGTATTTAGAATAGAATGAAATAATGAATGAATGAGTTTTTCTTCAAAGTTATTTTAAACGGAACTTGAGCAGAATAAATAAAATAAAATGAAGCTATTTTAAATCTGTGCGTCCATCTTCTTCCGTCCTCATATAAAACAAATGCGTTTATTTTAGTATTACTGTCACGTTTCTTACTTGAAGGCATCCTTTGCTGAACATGGGGATCCCAATAGTCTACGGTTAAAGAGATGTTAACCACATTATGCCTTAAGGCGGATTTCACCAACGAAACTGAACATGATCAGCACATCTAAAACTGAGTTCAACACCTGTCACTGTCAATTTTCCACAACAATGATGACACTCAAAAATTATGTAATTTGCCAAGTATGGTAAAGGTTTTGGTACCTTATTGCAGTATGTTGTTATTATCACACAAAAGCATACTTCACATACGGTTATTGGAGTTTCTTGCCCGTTCTTCTCCATAGATACCTACTACGCCTTGGAATTGGTAACTAGCTTCAAATTTCTGACTGACCGACTCGCGACTCCTTGATCATTCAAAAACGCCTGTAAATCGTTTAATTGAAATAAATGCTTTGAATTTGAGTTTAAATTATCCTAAGCCAAATTAACACAAATTGTGGGACAAGATCCAGTCTCTTGACAATTTTGTGTAATGGGATTAACACAATATTAATAGAATAAACTACCAATTTATTAATGGTATTACAATCGTAACAATTGCAATTAATACGGTAATTTTCCGTAGCGATTGAATTGCAGTATGATAACGTTAATTAATGGTTCGTAATTTACCGTGCGTTGTTATTGACTTATTGTCTGTAGTCTGTACGCTGCCTTATCGTGGGCTAAGTTAGTTTGAAAGTTTTGTGGTTTGGTGGAATCACACGGTTTTTTATTTTTGGTTTTTTATGAGTAAGTTATAAAATATCACGCCTGTATTTCTCTAGGGGTTAGTCAGAGGTGTACCCATAGTAGATTCACCCACATTTCACCAGTTATGTTTAAGTATCTAAGTACAGCCCGATTCAAACTTAATGGCCGCTCGAAACATGAGGCGAGTCGCTGCGCAGTAACGAATTCATGTGTCAGCGGGGGTGAGAGGTGCGGTACTGCGCAACGAGTGGCTAACTTCCGAGCCGCCAAATAAATAAATACCAATCTTTCAATTAAGTTTGAATCGAACTATACTTAAATCTAAGAACGTACTTGTAATTTTACTTCTAAGTAGTACTTCAGTATTTTATAGTTCCTTTATACATCATTTATTGGGTTACTGAGTGCAATAGTCCCACAGACTAAGCTAGAGCTGCTTGACTAAAGAATTAGGGTTCGTTTTTGGGTTATGGGTTTTTCTTCAAAAAAGATAAATTTGTATAAATCCTTTAAAACATTTTTTTAAATAAGGAATTCCTGCCTGTGGGCGAGAGCCTTAACTCTTTGTTAAGGCTCTCGCCCCCAGGCGCTCTCGCGCTTGTCTGTGAGAGCCTTTAACCAGCACCAAGTGATTAATAAGACAAGTGTTTGCTGCTATCACAGTTCATACATCATATTTGTATGTGACCCTTGTAAGTATGTAGGTATGTCTGTGTGTGTGTTCGCCGGAAGGGGTGCGGATACTCTATTTTTAGAGGACCACAAGACATGACAATTATAACTTGATCCTCGACTAATAGGATGATGCCTGGGTAAAAAAAAAATGAAATTCTAATTAGTCCGTCAGTCAGATAATAAAAAAATATTAGACACATATTTTTGCTTTAGCATATTCATAAAAAATACTTAGATAAAATGTATTTTGAGTTGGGGGTCGCTACGTCACAAGGCCAGAAAACTTAGTTAAATTGGAGCAGGCCATAAATTAGATAATCAAATGTATCTGATTATCTAATTTATGGCCTGCTCCAATTTTATTATAATATCTCTTCGATTTAATTACAAACTGAAATTTCTCAGCCACTTTTCTGGTATGTTATTTAAAGGCTCGTGCAGACAAGCGCGACACCTGTAATTGTTCTACCGTGAAGTTTTCTTAGAAATTGTTTTGCTAGAGTCGCGTCGCGCCGGTCTGCCGGACGCTTAAGACTATCCAGTAGGTACCCTAATTGCAAAATAGACGATCGATCAGAATCTGAATCGTTTTGAAACAGATTGCTAATCCATTGCTTCATAAGGTCGAAAAAAATCTGCTCGACAACATAAATAACGCAATGAATGTTGTTGAACTAAATGCAGTCTCCAGGTTAACTCCTAAAATCTGGGACCAAAAAAATACCTCAACCAGCACCATAAAACATAAGTAAACATGTTATCAGTATAATATAATAGTCAAACGAGTGTATCTTCACGACGCATCGCGGACACGTCCCGACGCGACGGCGTGAGCAGGCGGTCACCTTTTTTTTTTTTTTTTTTTTTTTTTTTGGGTGGGAAATCATCAAATGACTCCTCCCGCTCTGGGCAGAGCGAGAGGGAGTGTCAGACTTTTACTGACTAAAACCCACCCGTGTTCCTTCCGTTGCCTATGTGCTGGGGCCGCGATATCCCTCTCAGACAAACCCGCAACCCCAGCAGGACCAAGGCAGATTACAATTTGTGCAGTACTTAGTTCAGACAAAGTTTATGTATTAACGGTATGCTGTTCGTGATGGAGAAGGGTCAAGGTTTCTGGTGACTCAGTTCCCGAAACCACGGAACTGTGCTTGTCTATGAGTGGTTTTGATTGCTTACCATCAAGGGCGTCGCCAGCCGATGGCCCGGGGGGGGGGGGGGGGGGGGCAAGTTGATATAGGCAGGAGCAAAGGCAAAGTACGATTTGTAGTCAAGAGCACATGAAGCTTTACACTTGTACTGCGCTGTGCGCACAATGGGGCTAAAATCGACCCTGGTGGACATTTGATTTTTGACAAATCAGGTTCAACTCGGTAGTCCCGATAGGAACTGAAAAAATAATAATTTCCATTTTCAATGTATGGAAACGGACCTTTCGGGTCGTTTTTCCCAAAACTATTTAGAACTGTACAGCTGAAACCTAATATATAGGTATTATGACTGGGCATACCACCAACAAATACATACGAATTATGTCCCCAGACTCCGGGTTAGACCCCGTTTAGGAGACCGGTTTAGAGAACTTTAAAAAATCAAATAACGGTCGTCCAAATAAATAAAATTTGCTTTATAGACATGTAGTGTAGTTTCTTTACATAAAAATGCCTTGTATCAGACTTTTTTATTTTTTTTGGATCTCTAGGGTGGGGCAGCTGCCCCCTTTGCCTTGGCGACGCCCTTGCATCGCGAAGTAGTGGTATCTGTTCCCACTTCCTGTCAAAGGTCGTAGGCTCGAGCTCGAACCCAGGCAGACACTGTGTAATTTTTATTTGAACACTACTGCCTCAAAACGGTGAAGGAAACCATCGTAAGGAAAATCCTAGAACCAAAATTTCGAAGACATGTGACATCCACCAAACCCGCGCTGGACCCGCGTGGAGGATATTGGCCCACTCCCTCTCACAGAGAGGAGGCCTGTGTCCCAGCTGTGGGATTGCGAAATAGCAAATATATGGTGAAATGTAAGTGTACTATAGGTACTATCAAAGAAGTTCATATCTAACCAGTTTGAAAACAAAATCCCGGGAACACGATGACCACATCTGTTACCGGCCCGGATCTATAGACGCCGAGCGCTGCAAGCAAGAATAGTCCATACGGTGTTTAGTTATGAACTTCTTTGATGGTACATCCCTGCCTGGCCCTACGGGCAATACTGGCGTGACGTTATATAAAACACGAAGCCAAGATTTTATCCCTTCTACTGAAAATAGGCTCGCTGGTGAAATACACTATGGGTCCTTCCTGCCTACCTTCGAACTGAAGCGTAATGTTATATTTATGTAATTCATGATCAATTTTAATATATGGACCTAATTCAACACTATCACCAATTGATTTGATTGAATGGCATCAACACCATTCATAAAGGGTTACACCCACTGACTTGGTCGCGTTACGGGGTTAAATGGCACCATTCGATCAATCAATCAGTGTATGTGATGCGATTGATATCGATTGGTAATAACTGATTCATGATACGATATTGTTGTGGCTTTCAATTAATTTATCGACAATGTTGTTAAGGTGATTTACGTTCATATGATTGGTCCCGGCTGTCATTCGTGGATCTTTGACAGTCGATACGGGTCGTCAGGAGCCCCCGAAAGTCTGACAACCAGTCCTACCAAGGTGTATTGTATTACCCAGTTACTGGGTTGTGGATGTCAGACAGGCAGTCGCTCCATGTAAAATACTGGTATTCAGCTGCATCCGGTTAGACTGGAAGCTGAACTCAACATAGTGGGGAAAAGGCTAGGCAGTTTATGAGGGTTGATTTTGGATGCTAGCTTTTAGATTGTTAAGTTGCGTGCAAGAAGTTACTTATTTAAAATGAGAAGATTATATTGAGGAAAAATGTCATTATTTGCAAGAGCCTTTGAGGAAATCATCTGAGCTCATAAACCGTGGTTCCGTCGGATATTCCTTATCAAATGTGCCCATAAGACCATTAAAAAGAACATCCCTGCCGATCCCCAATCCGTCTCCGATACCGTCCATAATTCCGCCCGGGAAAATCATTACACACGCCCCGCTAATTCGGGTTTCGAGAGACCACCCGACCCCCTATCTCCCCTACCCACGCTGCATCTCATTTTCAAATACCATACTAAGGCGCGATTTCTGTACACCCGATCAGCTGCAAGCCGAACGAATATAAACTCTATATCTTACTTCCAAAGTGCATTTTCCTTAGTTAACAACACAAAGTAGTCACGCCAATTGTAACTTTGTTGACTGGGCGCTAGAGTTAGAATTTCTTTGTGTTTTCTTCGGTGCGCGCGTACGGGTTTCGACCCAGATGGCGGGGTGGGATGGGGAACGTTTTCCACTGAATAATAGAGGGGAGATTTCCTCTTATTTTTTCGTGAATTTTTTATTTAAGAAAGGGATAAGATTTTAATGTGGGCGCTCCGCGCTTTTATTACGATTGTGAGATATGTCGCTATTGTTGTGAGTCTTGATGCGTATGGGGTTTCCGCTTAAAGTATTTTGTATGGCTGGAGGACGGAGTTATGTCTTTAATGACGTTTCACTTGATATACTCTAGCAGTTTCTTTATCCTCTGCCATTTTGTGGAGGCTCGCGATTAGGTATTGTGTCCATTGTTCGGCTTTTCTACTTAAAAAGCTTCACATTTTTAAGAAACCATCTTACCGATGAGATAAATAGAATTTTCTACAAGTTTTTCTGCCGAGTGCCGGCCATTGCCGGTCATCCGATTGATTAAACTGTCATTGTCTAATAAGTATGCTGTCCACAGACGTGGTTGGCCGGAAGCTAGGACGAATTCCCCGGCACCGCCTGCCCTTGAACCTAGTTCGATATTTGACAGCTAAGCTTTTAAAGAGTAAGTTTATAGGCTTTTAGCGATTAGAGAATAATAACGAGATAGTTCAAATCAAATAAGTAGTAGTTTCCTGAAAATACTGAAACAAGCAGTATTTTTATAGAACAGATTTTCCTTAAACTCAACAATTTCACTGAAAAAAACCTGGAAAGAGAGGTACCTGTTGTTAAAAAGTACCTTAAGGTATCTAATGAAAAGCCGAGTCTTCTCAACATAATTCCAGTTTTCTTAACACATTATCGATTTGGCGCCCAAGGAACTTTCCATCAATTTTAAAAATTATTTTCTAAAAACCAATTACCTACTACTCTACTACTACTACTATACAAACATGATTTCCTTTCATTTTTCTTTCCTACACAACACACACAAAATCAAAAATATCTTAAGTATCATTATAACATTTATCGGTGCCATCAATGACGCGGTTCTCTTTGCCGATGCCGACGAGATCGTTATCAATTCAATGATGGTTTATTGTTTTTGCTGTTTGATAAGGCGACACCTTGATGAGAATGATTGAATGATTATGGATCTATATAAATTGGTGGCAAGGTTAAGGATGTATTGTATAGACGCGACCTTAGCAAAACAATTTCTAAGAAAACTTCACGGTAGAACAAGTACCGATGTCGCGTCGCGCGGCAAGTCGCGCTAGTCTGCACGAGCCTTTATAATGATTATTTAACGAATATAGTGTTGATTTAATTCCAAATGTTGTGTAGTTCAAATGTCACAGTCGAGATTTTTTACCGGTCAGAAATTCTTGTACTTAGCCTCATAAAACAGTCAAAAATACTATTGACTACATATCATCTGCCTATCCTTTTCCCAACTATGTTGGGGTCGGCTTCCAGTCTAACCGGATGCAGCTGAATACCAGTATTTTACATGGAGCGACTGCCTATCTTACCTACACAAGTTGCTGGTTAATACAACACCGATACTGTTGACGACATATAATCAAAAATACTTTTGTCTGCATAAAACAGACAAAAATACTTTTTACTGCATAAAACAGTCAAAAATACTTTGTCTGCATAATATAGTCAAAAATACTTTTGTCTGCATAAAATAGTTAAAAATACTTTTAGTCTGCATAATGCAGTAAAAAATACTTTTGTCTACATAAAATACTTTTGACCAGTCCGGTAAACTTAGCTAAATTCAAGTATTTATGGAATAGTACCATCAAAAAAGTTTATAACGAAACAGTTTAAAAAAAAAAACCCGTGAACACGATGACCACATCTGTTACCGGCCCGGTTCTATAGCCGCCGAGCACTGCAAGCAAGAATAGTCCTTACGGTGGTTAGATATGAACTTCTTCGATGGTACCTATCGTTTATTTGCGACGAAAACACATAGGTAATGTTCTTAATATATTCTTTTATAAGGTTTCAATTAAAAAGCTATAAGAAACAACCTAAACATTATGTAAAAAGAAAAACGCATAAAATTGGTACCTTTTGGAGTGAAGTTCTGAAACCATGAAAACTTCGTGTTCGTGCGATCAGCATTTCTAAAACGCGTTCAAGAACTGTCACTGTCAAAATTATTACAGAATATTGTACACTGACATTTCTTGAACGCGTTTAGATGTGCTGAACGCGTTCAATTTCATTGGTGAAATCCGCACTAAGTATTGAAAAAACTATTACCCTCGAACGTAGTTAAAGGGAAGTTGAAAATACTAACACGTATTTTGTTTAAAACTGTTAAGAGACGGTCAAATGACTTAGTATAATGTTCGTAAAGTATTGCCAGTTAAATTACTCGGCACTTCAAGTTTATGTTATGGCAACACCTACCCAAACGCATATTGGTTCTCGTTAGATTTAACACTCTCATAGAAAACCACGGACCATAAACTCCATAGTACTTAGAAATCTTTTTAAAACCACAACAAATTCAACGGAGATAGCTTAGGTACCACCCGCCCAAAGGATCACTATGAACTCATACAAACAGTTTCTCATTGTGAATCCTCCCGGTATTTCAATATTCAACTACCCACTATAAAATAATCAAACACTACAAGGGTTGGGGTGTCATCACGCCAACTTGGGGGCAGGGGGGTGGACAGTAATACTTTTAAAAGCGTCATCCCGTCGGCACCCTCTCTCTGAGAGCTTTGTCGGTTATCTCATTGTGCGTACACTCTCACAGAGAAATCGTATCGTACCAACACAGTGCGACGGATGCCTTTTTCCGTGAAAAAAAATGGTGTCCATTTTTACGACGGATTTTTTTTTCCGTTTCGCAAAAAAATAATAGTTCTTTTTATTTATTAGACCACTGTTTATTTCCATTTCAATGTTGTTTCAATGGAAAACTGTTAGCATTGTATTGATATTTCGTTAAACAAATACTGTGAAAGCCATCTGATATGTCGAGCGTTTAATGAAAATGAAACGTAAAATGTTCAATGTTTTAATTTTGTTACTGTATTCTAGGGTCTGAATTAAATTTTGTTATTTTTACGATATTCCGTTGCAATTACGGAGCGAGAATATTTTGACTAGCTCATACGTTTGAATGAATCAGCAAATATAACAGAGGAACATAGCAATTATCTCTTTACTCAAAGCTGGTATAAAGGAGATGCATATAATATATTTTCAGTAAGATCTAGATTCCAGCTATCCGAGTCCCAGTGGATGGTAATTGCCTAGAAAGTCCTATTTCCATCCCCCTTCCTCCCCACCTGTTTCGTTCGCCCCCCTGCACCACCCCCTAGCTCCCAGTCTGGTCTAGATTTTAGATTCGAGACCTAATCTCGTTTCCAATGGAATTGTGAGAAATGTGCACGTTTTCATTATTACTTGCTGATGTTTAGTTTGTTTTTGTTGAGGTTGAATATTGGATTAGAAATGTAGTTTTAGTGCTATGAAACATTACAGAACATCACGGCAGCATACTTCCAAGGGGTAGGAAGAGGAGTATGGTATTCCCAAACTTCACCAGAATGTTTAGGTCTCTGTTAATAATGACCAAGTTTATTGCTTTCTTGACATTTACTTTAATCTGATCATAACATTTAATAATAAGAAGTAGCTACAGTATCCAAGTTATCCCATTTTCTCTAACTCTCGACAACACAGTCAGATTGTCAACGTTTGGATTAGCGCGGAGAGTAAAAAAAAACCACATGGTTAAAAAGCAATTTTTCCACTGTAATTTTTAATAGGGATGGTGAAAAATTATTTTATTCTTTTTTACATAATCAAATGATTACTGCAATAAATTGAGTTAAAACGTGGCATGACGTTACTCTTCGGTAGATTTTATACTGAATTGTGACGTAGCGAGCCCCCACTCCCCAACTTTAATGCGTTATAACATGTTTTTAACCGACTTCCAAAAAGGAGGAGGTTATATTTTCGACGCGTATGTATGTTTTCTCCGTCAATTGTGGACCGATTTTGAAAATTCTTTTTTTGTATGAAAGGGAATTGGTATCATATAAATTTTATTAACTTTGCTTAGATAGTTTTTGAGTAAGCTTCAATAATACGTATTTTTCCCTACTTAGTATATGTGGATGATATGATGATAACTTCGGACTTCCTGTGACTGTTATTTACATAGCAGGTACTGGTATTCGAATTTGTGTGGGGTAGGTACCTACCACAACTAAAAAGTGAAAAATAAAAAAAAATAAACAACCGACTTTCGAAAAATAACTTTAATTTCGGAAGGCGGTGTCTTTGGTTTTGAATTTTCGTTTTTTGCCACCGACTTCCGAAATTATAGTTATTTTTCACTTTGTAGTGTTTTTTTCGGAAGCCGGTTGTTTTTTTTTTTGTAAAAAGTTTTTATTATTAATATTATAAAGCAAAAAATACGTATCTGTCTTTTATTATCTGACTGGCGGACTAGATAGTTTTTTTTTGCCATTTAATAACCCTATTGAACAATTTTTAAACCTCACCTGCCGTCACTAAGGGTTTTATTTATAAAAGTTGCTTAAAGTTAAGTAATGATTAGCGACTGTTTAACCATACATTTTTGACCTCCGAACGTCAATTAACTGAAAGCAACGTTTATACCGCTTTAACAATAAACAGCAATAATTTCCTGACTCTTAACAAATTTGCCCTTTGAAAAGCAAATAAGCCTTCAATAGAAAATCTCATTTTAAAAACCCAGCTAAACCCTTGATAGGTCACTACAACCACCATTCACTATTTGGGTGTATTCGCGTATAAGCTGGTAACCGACGCCGATGTGCCAGCGTTTGTTGGCGATGACAAACGCTGGTCGTCAACGCTAGTCGTAATTTTAATACTTTTTTCCAAATCATCGCGAACCGTCGCCGATAAGAGCCGCAAAGATCGTATAGTCGGTGCCGATTCGCACTGGTCCGCTCTGATTGCGCAAAAAGTATGAAATCAGCCTGCGCCAACCAGCGCTTGTCACCGCCACCAAACGCTGGCACATCGGCGTCGGTTACCAGCTTTCTTCGTAAATACGCCCTTAACAGCACAGCCAACCGATGATAGTTCACTTATAACCACTGGTCACATTACCCACCAGTACCGTTTGCTATTAAATAAGATAAATGACTTTTTAACACCATTTTCATGGGTTATCAGGGTTTGCAAAGTCATGTCCACACATTTGCTTTTAGTACTGCCTTTGTTTCCAGTCTCTCCAGCCCACGTGTCATAAACTTTCATTAGTAATAAACATTAACATAGGAAATATACTGTTGTTTATGTTGGTACTGTGCATCGTGTTAAGGGGCATGCGCTAAGGTAGCCCGCGAAATTCAAATTTTCTTTAGTTTTTTTTCATTTTGCAGGTCAGTGTGAGGTTTTATGTTGATTAAAATATGATTTGCGACCGTAACAAATGTGGCTTTACATAATTATAATGATTACAATCAGCAGTACAACTCCATAAGTAAACACAATCGTCAAATTTCATTATTTCATTAAATAGTCATTCAATGCGATTATATGAGCTTAGAGAGTTGTATTGATCATTTTTATGATTATAATTCTATAAATAAACATTTGATACGGCCGCAAATCATAAAATATTTAGATCAACATACAACATGATACTGACCTGCAAATTGCAAAAAACTTAAGAAATTTTTAATTTCGCGGGCTACCTTGACGCTTTCGCCTTAAGGGCTCGGCGCGTATACGTTGTTCTGGTACTTGATCTACCACAGCCATAGCTTGGTTTTTCTATTGTTGTTTATTTATCCACACTAATAATGTAAAGAGAATAAGTATTTTCGTTTATAATTAATAGACTCAATAACTACTGGACTGAATTTAAAAATTATTTCACCAGTCTATCATAACTAATATTATAAATGCGAAAGTGAGTTTGTTTGTTACGCTTTATTTATTTATTTTTGTGTAGGTACTCCAACGACTTATTCACTAATAACATATTACATATAATAACTTTTATATGTATTAGTATGGTGAATTTGTCACTTAAAGAAGTACACAGCCTAGATTTCACACTTTTTTTTTTTTTTTGGGTGGGAAATCATCAAATGACTCCTCCCGCTCTGGACGGAGCGAGAGGGAGTGTCAGACTTTTACTGACTAAAACCCACCCGTGTTCCTTCCGTTGCCTATGTGCTGGGGCCGCGATATCCCCTTCAGACAAACCCGCGACCCCAGCTGAACGGATTTGGATGAAATTTGGCACATGGGTAGACCTTGACCTGGAGAAGGACATAGGCTACTTTTCATCCTGGATCGCAGATGAAGTCGCGGGCTTTATAAAAATATCACGATGGCGAAGCCGCTGACGGAAGCTAGTGTTCAATAACTGCAAAAAACCCTACGGTATTTAGTGTTACTGTTAGCTTATGACTTTCATGGCAAATATGGACTGTAGGTCGTTTGTTTTGTCCAGCTCGTCCCTCCATCTTCTACGGTATTTATATCTATAAAAGTTTGGCTCTATTTATTAGGCAAAGAATTCAAATATCTTCAATTTAAAATCTATTATTAGTATAGTATCTTTTTGTGTTAAAAATTAAAAATTATAAAAAAAAATAAAAAAAAAATAAGTGTCAATTTATCTGTAATAAGAGAAAACGCAATAAAACTTAGCCCCATTATCAATAACCACTCATGTCGGATTAACCCTATACCAACCCCTAATAACTCTTAAGCGAGCGTCCAATTTCACACCGACTGTTACTAAAGATGTAAATATTAAATCCAATTTACGAACTTACCCTTCACCTAACCCCCTCGATTATCCACAGAAAAAAAAAAACATGAATTATGACTATTATAACCTCTCCAAAACCATTGTGTGGTATTAATCGCCAATTCGTTATAAATACGCACAGTGAGCCACCCCGCCTATTTGCGCAGACAAAAAAAATGTGAATATGATTTTATGGCAGGTTAAATCTATTTAAGGGGGATTAAGTTATGAGTAATATTTATATTTGTAAGGGGTATTTAACGAGCTATTTGACGCCTTTTGGCATCGCGTGCGGTTCGCGGGGCGCCATTCAACGTGAGATAACCCATAATTATCATCCATCTTACCACTACAGTGGTTTTATAAATGTTTGTTTTCATGTCAGGTGAGTTATAATCATTGAAGCGATGATTAAATGATCGCACGCTGTTTGATGCGGCTTTTGATTCCACCATTTTATTCATGCTAGTTATCATAAAATGGTTTCAAGGAATCCCTTTATGTTTACTAACCGATCGGATGTTTTATTTAAATTAAGTTTACACACACACTGTGACATTATTTTCGCTTTAATGTCATTTTTTCACATGAATATTTATGGAGTCTACGGCAGCCCACGGGCCTAGTCGATTTTTTTCTATGTTACATTAAATATGTAGCCTGTGTATGCGACGTATATTAATTTCCATCGAATCCGAAATCAAAGGCTCTCTCGTCCCAGAGGACAGCGCGCTGGTCTAATGTGCCCATTCTCTGGACAAAGCGGATTATTTTTGATGTTGTCATATCTCGAACCTATTATCATAATGTGGTGACGTGATTCCCTTGTTTAGGTTTTTTGTCTTGTTACTTTTTTCTCACTTGTCACACTGTGTGGTCTAATAGATATTATGTTCTGACGTACGTTGTGTCGAGTTTCTGAGAAGGCCCTGCGTCGTTAGCGTGTTGTGGGATTATTTCACGTCATGCGAGATAAAATATGAAGTCATTTTTTCCAACCATATTGAACTGTACCGTACCCTAGTCTAAAGGTTGAAATGGCTGTATCAATAAAACACAACGTTTGGCTAAACGATGCAAACATAGTTTTCCACTTAAAGCGAAATTATTAAACCGATTACCTACGGACTCCCTTCGTTTGCCCACAAAATACTCAATTACGTAAACAAGGCAAAGAAAAATACAAGTAAAAAAAATACTACTGGCAATACTATAAAAGTGAAGGAAAACACAACACACCATTAAGTTGTTCGCAGTTGCTAAACAAGCCAAGTTTTCCCACAAAACGTGGGTTTAGCGTTAATATTTCAAGTGTATTGTTTGAGTAATTGCTCGCCCCGCGAAATAACCTAATGGGCGCACTTTGAGCGCAGTAAAAAAATCGATTCACCCATATTTGTTGTTAATTATAGTCGGTTGAGCCGTCTTTCCGCTTCTGCTGGTTCGAATACGATTTAAGACCCTCCCTGGTCCAATTACAGAGTTCTCAAAAGTCCCCCCTCTTACCCTCCCCCTCTCATTTTTAGATCGAGCCTCGTTTTAATGACCTCTCGAGTTCCCGATGTTCATTTGTCGCGAGGGTTTTTGCGTACGATTATTTCGCTTTTTCTTTTTTGCCCCGTAACGATTGGAGAGTGAAGCACCGTGGTGGAACGCACTCGAGGCCTTAGAAATATTATAATAATATATTTCAGTTTAATTTTCCGTCTTCGTTGGCAGAAAATAATGTTGCCATTTTATGTACGAGAAAACACTGGGAAATTGGAAATATGGTATGCATGAAACAGCTCACTTATGATCGATATTAGCAAGGGCATTATACAGTTATTGAAAGTTGCAAGTGACGTTAGTAAAATCTAAAATAATAACGTAAATTGACAATCACTGCAAGTAAAATATGAATTGTTTCTTCTTATTAATATCCCTAAAAACTTAAAACGTAGTAATCAGCGAATGATTTTTCAAGTAACACGATAAAATCTCCAGCCAAAATTGATAACTCCGTACATTTCACATCTAATTGTTTAAAACTCGCTCCCCAATTCCCCATATTAAAAATTTGTCCCCATTACTATTTCGATAGAAAACGTTCGACTGCACGAGGGACTCCCTTTGTCCTGCATGTTTGGAATCCTGTAATTTTCTATGATTCTGCAGTTTGCCCCAGTTTGCTGTAATTGTATAGGGAAGGATATTAATTCTGAATTACTCCCTTTGCAGCCCTTTGTGAGGATTTTTTAATCTGCGCTAATATAGTCGTTGATTGCACAAATGATTATCGATGGATCAACCGTATTGACTTTGTTTTTATTTGAAATAGGAATTTTTAGTTTTTGTCTGGCTTGATTATTGATTTTGTCCACTGTGCGAAGTTTAAATGCGGTCGGAATATGGAATGGAATTCTTAGAAGAAGATTAATCAGTATGAATTGAAACGTCATATGTATTTTTATATACCTACCATGATTCTTTTTTAGTATTGTTACAACTTCATGTCCGCTAACAAAATAATATAGATGTATTTTTATTAGAATGTTGGTTACAATTTTAACGATACGTTTTATATTTTTAGTAATCAAATCATACGCAGATGGACCTAAAATAAATGTTGATAAAATTGGCACACGTTTTACCAATTCAGTATGTTATTTAGTTAATAAAACAGTTCATCACCAAATTGCTGACAACACAAATATTAAAAAAAAAAAACTATTGATCACCGAGCAAATAAAATTCGCTCTTGACACGAGATGAGTAAACAGACAGACATACAGAATACAAATACTGATCTTCATATACAAACACAATCCACATTGTGAACGGTCCATACTGTACCTTCCCAGGCCCAACAAAATAACGAATGTACCTAAATTATCCAAAAATAAACTCTACCTCCTACAAAATTAGGGTGAATGCAACTGTTATCACCCATGTCGTGCGCTAGTCGGATTTTTAAAACGACATTTTAGAACACGACGACACGACATGTGTCATCACATCATGTCAATGCAGGGATTATGATAACCATCGTACGGATGCCATCTAGCATGGGGAATCGCCCTTTGCGATCTCGACATTACATTCATAGTACGAACTAACCGAAGCGAGCACTACAATCTATTTCCAACTCTAATTAAAGAAAATACAGTTGAAATTTATGTGCGTTGATTATTAAAAATCCACAGGGGTGATCCAGAAAAGACAATTTAACCCTAAAAAATGGCGCATGGACATTAATCCGCATGTAATATCGCAAATTTGTCATCGGTTCGCCGGGCCGGGTTGGGCCCATCTGTCAGTCAATACGCAATTCGATTTGGCGCTATTAGAGACGGAGAGCAGTGTATTGCGCCACTTGATTGGATGAATAAAGACAATATCCCGCTGGAAATATCGTCCACCTGTTTAGATGAAACTCTGTTTTGTTTTTAAAATTGGACTTGGATTCTGGGTGGATGATTTTACCAACTTTACTTTTTTCTCATTTGTTTTACGAGATATTCACATCAGTATATCAAATAAGCCACTCTTTTTCCTTAACCCTTCATACTTCTAATAAACTGTATTAAAATTGATATTCAAAGGATTCATATTCATAAAGTTACCCCTTATCAAGTCAATAATAACACCCTAAATATGAAACGCTTAATAAAATCCGCATATACCATTTCGTTGAAGCGGTAATAAATTGCCCTTTTTGACGTCTTATTCAGAAAACTCAGCGACTCATGTGTCAGTGTCAGACAGGGGGGTAGCGCGGATAATAAAAAGTGTATTCGGATAAATCGGATACTCGATAGCGCCACGCGTTTATCGTCTTCAGGTGACAGCAACTGGGCCTTCCACCCAAATTTTTTGACGTCTGGTATTTTGTTGCATTATTACATTGTATGCCACATTGAGTAATTTAGTTTGACAAGGACATCGTGTAATTTTTGTATTTGTAATAGACTTTTCAGTCATCTGTGGATTTCGTTTCGAAGGCTGAGGGTGGTGAGGCTGGTGGTGGCATGAATATCGATCGAAATCTGACAGCATTAATAATGATTTCGTAGTCTAGAGATGTTATAAATAATATGTATGATAAATGATAAATGATAATGATAAATGATAAATGATAAATGATTTTATTTCTGTAAGTGGGTTTGGACAAAACACTTTTACACGTCAATCATATTTTTTAAACTAGATGAGGTCGGCGTTTCCTATCTGACTACTCCGAGAAGAAAGGCCGAAACAAACTCAGAGGTCACAGTCTCTTTTAAAGTCCAGACATAATCTTGGTCAGATCATGTGAAGATCATGTAGATCGGTGTCTGAGATGGTCTTTTGAGGAAAGAACCACACAGATTGAGAGGACCTGTCCAGTCAGTGCACGCATTTGTCAGTGACCGTGCAGCTCAACTCAGGGTTTAAGGAGCTCAACGATTCGACGAACAATACCAAAGAAAGGACGTTTGGGTAGGCCGCATAAATTACTCAAGCTGCCAGACCGTGATAAAAACTAAATAATAAAATAAAAGGAATGACCCACATAGTCTTCACATTCACAATTATTAAAACAATATAATACTTTAAAAAGTAAATACTCATGTCATTGTACTATGACATATGATATGTGTGTATGATGTTATGAATATTGAACATCTTTTAAGAATAAGTAAAGGTAGAGCTTTAAAAACTTTTGTTTGACAGCCGTGTATTTGTAAAATGATTAGCTCTTATGTACCAACGGAATTACAATAATAAATAATAATAAAACATGACAATATAAAAAATAAAGCCGTTCGCACACCGCGTCGCTCGCAGGCGCGTGCCGCGGACAGACGCGATGGGCGTGAACGCATCGCATCTAATAAGCCTGAGATACGTTTTAGATAGCGAGATATTTTTCGTTTTTTTTTGTTTTGTCATTATTATTTTTTTGGCCAGCTTGTTCCAACATTTTGAGTTTCATTAAGCGATTTTTAAATAAAATAAAATAGGTAAATATCGCTAGTTTTTCGTCAATCGTGTTCATTTTAATAGTTAATGTAATTGAATGAATATTCTAGCCTGAATGTAAATTAATGTTTTGGTTATGTTTATCCAGGGTTGATAAAAATCATGACTTTTATAAAAAAATCAAAATAATCGGATTTATTTGATTTAAATCGGATTAATTTGATTTAAATCGGATTAATTTGATTTAAATCGGATTTTTTTGATTATATCTGTTACACATGTCTCTAAATTTTTTTTTCATTCTCGGTACTAAGCCCATTAATTCCTTCTTACAACGTTTACACACCGCTTTGTTAAACTTGCCGCAAGTGGACTTTTTTTCATCCATATAAACCCAAACAGCATCTTTTTTCATTAATCAACCACGAATGACCGCGCCAAAGACTAGACGCACGGATTCAGTCACGAGTTAAAACGGAGAATCTCCGAACGGTGTAGTTAAACAGCATTGGACACGTGTGTGCGCGCCGTAGTTTATGTCGGGGGAAGTCCCTTGACATATTTTGGCTGATTTGGTCGAAGTAAAACAATTTAGATTTAAATCATTGATTTTTATAAAAAAATCACTTGATTTTAATCGCGATTTAAATCACTGATTTTAATCAAGTGATTTAAATCATATCAACCCTGTGTTTATCTCTTGATAACTTGCTGAATAACGAGTATGACTTAAAGGAATTTAATCATGAGCGCAGTATCGGTCCGGACATCCTGAATTCCGAGTCCGTACTTACGAGACTAGTCGGAAAATCCCGATAGAATACCTACACGTGAATGAATACGATGTAATTACACGCCTTTACATAGAAAATATGAAAGTTATATTTTTCGGTGAAATTCAGTTCGCCTGATGTATGTGTTATAAAATCTATATGCTTAACTGTTTTAAGAAAATCTCGTCCAATACCTGTATTAAATCCAGTGCCTTGTTGGGTAGTCGCGTGCCGCGGACAGTTCGATCAGCGTGTGCGCATTGCTCGTAATGAACGCGCACGACACGCGGTACAACGCACTTGTCGGTTTTGATATGTTGTTCACATTTTAATGTTGGGATTCGCTGTGTATTGGTGACAGTAAAATATAAGTAGGTATGTTTGTAAGTAGGTAATTAGTTGAAAAACCATATTTGAGGCGACAAGGATAAATTGTATTTTTTTTTTAATTTTGGCTTACAGTTTTAGCATAGGTTTGTCAGAAAACAAATAAAGGCATTTCACACTACAGTTTATATACTACCGCGGACAACCATATCTAACCACTTTGAAAACAAAATCCCACATAATTATGTTACCGCTATAATTATAGTAATATTTTGTCGTTTTTGTATTTTTTTGTTACACACACAAACAAGTCTATTTCTTTCCAGTCAGATTTTAAATTGATTTTGATGTTTTTTTATTGGTAATTTTATTTGCATAGTACACATGGCTACAAATCAAGCTATACATTTCCAGTATAAACTGACCTCTCATTGTATGGAAATCCTGTACAATGCAAGATCAGCTTATACTGGAAATGTATAGCTTGATATGTAACCGTGTGTACCTATCACAAGTTTTAATTAGTAATAAAAATAACAAAAAAACAATAAACCCCAGTGTTTTAAATTAAATAAAAAATACTGTAAAAGCTCCAAAAAATGCTCGTCCTTCGTTTACCCGCGTGTCCGAGACAAGTGCGTCGGGCTTGATCGAATCCCTCGCGATACAAAACATGTCAATCAAACAGAAATGGACGCATTTTGTAGTATCCCTTTAGATGGAATATTGGGTACGTCTATTCATCAAAAAGTTTACAAACATAGATGTGCATGGAAGTTATGGCTAATTGACTGCAGTAATATTTGTTTTGACTGGATTTTCTTTGTTGAGAAGAACATTAACACTATTTAGTTTAAAAAAATATTATTAAATTTTATTCTTAGATATGTACTTGTGTTATCGGAAGACAAAAAAATCTGGGATATATTTATATGATATCTAATCTGTCTGATATGGGATATGTTTTTTGATGACCTATTTTGCGTACGTAAATTACTTATACTATTGGATGTTTCATAAAAAAAAATTCATGTGATAAATTTAGCTTAGCAATTAAAATATCAAATTAAACATTAAACTCCCAAACAATAAAACGAATCGATCAGATCGCTTAGATAGCGTGAAGAAATTGTGCTAATCGATTTAAAAACGCAAAACTAAAACCGTATCCACATGATATCTTATCAAATCAAAGGAAGTTTACTTACAAGTTAGTTTAACAGTTCAATTACTACGCAAACAAGTGAAAATATATTTACTCTGTACCGATACATTTTTAAATGTCTACAAATCGATTATCATCAATGCATTAACTGATAAATATGGGTCGATTTCGATAACCAAAATATAACCAGTTCTGTGGCACTTGGTCTATAATTTTGTCTGAAATACAGCTTTACAATAAAATTGATCATCAAGCACGAACACATGCGGCATTTAGCGTTCGCGAGCACATTCTTATGAAGTTGGCAGTTAATGACAACGTTAATGTTATCCCATTGTTTGTTTTAGTTGTTTTAGTATATTCGGGTATTTTTGCTTATATTTATATATAATTAGGTATATATATTTATAGTTTGAAATAGGTATATGTGTATTTTTATTTATATTACTTAAATAAATAAAAATATTCGTCAATTTTTCGTAATTGCGCCTACCACTGTTGTCTCTGCATCACCTAAAGGTTGACTGGTAGAAAATGTCTATGGCATTAAGTCCGCCTCTGTACGTTTCTGTGCTTGAAGTATTAAATAAATCATCTCAAAACTACAGAATACAGATATTATCTTCTAGTAACTTTTCTTAAGGTGGATCCGCAGTTGTAGCCCGCGAAATTCAGATTATCTTACGTTTTTTTGCAATTTATAGGTCATTGTCGGTCATTGTCAAAAATTTTGAAACCATGCGTAGTTTTTTTTTATTGTTTCTTCTTCTCTAGTACACACCCTGCACGAAAGAGGTTTATCAGAATACCTCATGCCATGGTTAAAAATATTAGACAGTCAACAAGATGCTGGAGCCAACTGCCCAGCGCAATTCGGACAGTACCATGGAAGAAGTTCATATCTATACACCGCAAGGACTATTTCTGTTTGCAGCGCTCGGCAGCTATATAACCAGGGCGGTAACAATTGTGATCATCGTGTTCACGGGATTTTGTTTTCAAACAACTTAGATATTAATTTCTTCGATAGTACATTCAAATATCGCCAAAAGACGTTTGTGACGCGACGTTTTGACGTTCAAACGTGCCTTTTATTGCCTATTTGACTTTGCCACTAGAGGCTATTTTAATTCCCCTGCCAACAATTATCTCCATTAAAACACACTTAAACAAAACAGTTAATCCGTAGTTCTGTCTAATCGCATCAGAGGAAGTTTAGTAGGTAGGACAGTGTCTAGGCGGACATACGGACACACATAGTGCAGTCGCGTCCGCTCGGCCAAAACTAGACTTTCGTTGATAGAATATTAAATACTTCCGCCTCACAGTTCGGCACTTATTAATAGATTTTTTTGCTTCAAAGACAGTTTGTGTCGTCGTATCATGCATTTAGTGGCAAGAACTTATGTACTGCAACCATAAAAAACAATCTACCTAGCCTTTTCCCAACTATGTTGGGGTCGGCTTCCAGTCTAACCAGATGCAGCTGAATACCAGTATTTTACATGGAGCGACTGCCTATCCTATGTTACAACCATAAAAAACATCAACAAAAAAAAGAATGAGTAGGCAGAAAAACCTTTTTTTTGACGTTGTCCTACAAACCTAAAAAAGAAAAAGAAAGAAAAATTGTTTATTCTGCACAAACAAAACGCACATATAAAGGCAAAAACACATAAAATACACACTTACAAAAGTAGCCAAAAGCCTCGTGTCTAACCAATAAATAAAAATATAAAAAGTAAAACAATGTTTTTCATTGGTTGCTGTCAAGGTCACCTAACCTAAGTGTTTTCCTGTAAATTAAGTTCGTTTATAGCATGATCTGCCTATAACGTTCCCACTGCTGGTACCCAGGCCTCCTCTCTGTGAGAGGGAGTGGGCCGTAATCCACCACGCGGGCCCAGTGCGGGTTGGTAGATGTCACATGTCTTTGAATTTTTGGTTCTAGGACATGCCGGTTTCCTCACGATGTTTTCCTTCACCATTTTGAGAGCAGTGGTGATGAAATAATTTACACAAAGTAAAGCGCCTGTCAGGGTTCGAACCTGCGCCACCACTGCTCTCGCGTTTATAGACACAAATTAATATAATAATTTAAAAAAATAAAAATATCCATAATTCTCAAGGAAATTACAAAAAAAACATACCAAATGTCGAAGGGAAAAATATAAAACCAGTGGAAAAATATTCCAGTAGTGTTTACTGTTTGTCATTAATAATCTGCGCAGAAATCGCTACTGCTGATAATTAAAATGTTTAGATAATATCAATTAAAAGCAATATCGTGTTAAATTAATTTATCTGTTTATTAATCGATTTGAGATATTATCAAGTACTTAATGCCTACATCAGACACATGGTCGCCAATACCACACCAACTAAAAACCGTTATTAAAATTATCAAAAAAAGTTTTTCTGTTGCTTGTTTTATGTATTTTCGCCATTCACATAAAACTCACAGCCGGATCGGGTTTTACAACTTTACTTTTATATTGAATATTTGCAAATTGCCACCTTTTTATGCATGGCAATTATTCGGATAAAGCCTGTTTCTCACCGGCTGAATTATCACCAACTAAAGCAATTATTTTAGAAAAAATCTTAACAAAGTGTAACGCTGTACCATGAAGTATAAAAACAATTATATTTTATAGCTAAGAAATAAAAAGCTAATTATGAAAAAATGCTCACTTCAACAAAAGCTTTTGACTGGCTGAGCATCTTTTGCTCTCGACATCAAAAAGCATTTTACGTGAAACAAAACCGCGTTCGCGTATCCCCAGTTACCTACATTCGCGTCAAAGAGTCACCTAGTTCTTTTTACCTTGCGACATCCACCCTACATCTAGATTTAAGACTCAGTCTAGACTGACGGCTGAATTTTTGATGCCTACACCGTCGACGGCTTTTAGCGTACGGCTTGGGGATTTAGGAACGAAGCGACACGTGAATTGTGAATAGTGTGGAGGCTGTATCGAGAATTTTTGAGATGGCTTTAATCTCTGTCACAGTTCCGACTTGGAGATTATTTTCTCTCTGCTGTGTTTAACACGACCAGTTAACCTACAAATATTCTAAATTTAGGTAAAAGTTTGGATGTTTCAGAGATTTTGCGTTTGCGTGTTTGACTCAATAACGCTTTAATAACTAAACGGATTGGGATGAAATTTGTAACGGAGGCAAACTATGCTATGACCTAAATTAAAATATAGGATAATTTTTATCATTTTTGAGGAGTTTCTCTAGGATGCGAGTGAAACTGCTGGCAATAGCTGTAATTGTAACCGATTCATGATTAAAATTGTAACGTGTGTGTTCTTAGTAAAAATATTGGCGATGCACGATCCACTAGCGTAACTGAAAATTTATCGCGGATTACAATGAAAAATTAATAAAAAGTTTAACGCTCGATTAGCCAGTGTTATCTCCCCGTTGTGCACCCACCCTTACAACAGAGTTTTGTACCGATCGCAAGTTACTCGTGCGTCAAAAACCGCGTGATTATCGCTATCTTTACATTCAACACATAGCCTTACATTAGCTAACTGCTATAGCGGCTCATTATGCGATAAATAACAACGATTAATATTCACAGGCGGCCATGTTGCGTATCGCGGTAGCATCGCCCCGCCCACTTTTGATATTAGAATTAATTTATTTCGCAAGAAACGACGCCTTAACGGACTCGCGGCACGAACAGCGCCACTTGGTCTCCGTGCTAATGAATTGTAACCTTTATTTTCTAAGCAATAAAACTACACCAAGGTATCAAATTAAAATGGACGCATTGTACGGTAATTGAACATACGACCGATCATCGCCTCTTTAAACGAGTAAATAGAAATTAATAATTGGTAGTTTTTGTACTAAAGTTCTTCTAGTTGTAAATTGCATTTGTCCGCCCCCTCGATACCATAAAAGCTTAGCTAAGCGACGATCTGACATTTAATTCGCAAAAAATACAGACGAATCGAAAAGTGATTATCATTAATTTTATTTATAGGTTTTTCGGGCCAGTTTAGTTGTGTTTGGTCATAAATGTCATAATCGTAAAATTTTACTGTCCAATAAAAGTCATTCTAATCGAAAATCTGTTCCCAAAGTATAATTTAATATTGACATTTGGCCCGTTTCAAACTAGGGTAAGTTACGTAACAGAAACACAAGTAAAAAAGTATCTAGATTTGTTTAAATAAAAAAGCGGCTTGAAGCGAATGCTTTAAAAGTTATTACACCCACGTGTGATAGCATCTTTCACGACGGACCGCGGTATCTGTCCGTTTAAAGCACTTAAGTATGTAATAAAATATTATGTATATAATTATTATGTTAATGTTTGGACTAAAAGAACATTATACGATATTTATCACCTATTTTTCTGTGGTGTTCTGTCAAAAATTTTACTAATAATGCGTTTAAAAAGAAATAATGGATACAGAAGTAATTTTGCATAAGTAATTATATGATTATAATTTCGAGATAAATCAGAGGTTACGTTCATGCCGTTAAAACTAATATTAAAAACGTGTAACGTCTTGAATAAATGTAGAAAAAAATCACTGCTCAAGTATTTTTTTCTTTCTGACCTGTCGAAGCATCTGGAATATTTTATATAATAAATACCAGAACATTTAAAGGCTCTGATAGCAAAAAACCTGGCAAGCCTCTTATCACACGAAAAGCTTTGGAGCTCAGCTTAGTGACACGAGAAAAAACCGAGATTATATCCGAGATAAAACCTCGGATTTTAAAGTCATTGTTGAAAAACAAACGCCATTTATGTAACTCTTGAGTAAGCGAGATAAACAATCTTTGTTTTAAGATGCTCAAGTGAGTTCAAGTTTTGTAGCTTTTTATATTGACTTGGCTGTCTTATCGTGCTTTTGCCTCTGCACTCTTTAAGGCTAGCAATAGTTAAGTTATAATATTTAAGATATCTTTAAATGCTGATTTTTCTCGCGATTTTATCAACGATTTTAGCGTTTTTTTGGGGGTATATGTTTCGTGATCAAACGTTCTCTATCTTTTGTACGGACAGTCGTATCTATATTTTAGCCTATCGTGACATCTGACACGTTTCCGTGACGAAGCGATTTCGCCTGCATTATAAAGCATGTCAGTATACGTACCATTATAAGCTTGGGATCTATTCCAATCCACCATCTTGCTTTGTCCCAGCTTTTAACATAACTTACTAAATGTACGAAATATGAATTCAAGTTTGACAAGAATGTAATGGTGTAAGTTATTATAACAGCATTGGAAATAATCTGACAGATGTAATATATTTTCGTATTAACGTTTCCTGGCAGGAAAAGATGTAATAGGTCCTAATAAGAGGTATCTTGGTGTACGAGCCGTAGTAGAAGCTACGCATAGAAATAATGTATAGAATTAAAGAGATCAGTAGTACACAATTACTAGGAAGCTGTTAGCTTGTCGCCTAAGTAATTTTAATACTAGTTTTCTTCACTTAGGTCTGAAAACTGGTATGCAAAGTTAAGCTCACTTTACTCTTATTTCTTTATCGCAAAAAAACATTGATGAAACAGATTTTCTCATCTTTATAAAACACATTCGGCCAAAATGAGTGGTCGAATGAAACCGTTAATGTTGTGTGCTTAAAATTCCATATTTATTGAAAACCTCCGACTGCATAACAATGAAAGTGAAAGTATATAAACCGCTGAGTGTAAACTATTCAATTTATTCAATAAAGTACGTACTTATCGTATGATATCCTTTCGGTAATTTGTCGTTTAACAGTTTTCACTGTCAAGTCATATCTTACTAGCGGTAACTTTAATTTCATATTTTAATAAACACAGATTACTTGACAAAGTGATAAATAATGTGACAGCGAAATTAATTTAAAGCATACAAAGTATTATGACAGTTTTTTCTCTCTCCGTGTTTGACAGTTAGTGTAACACCTTTTGTATCGACTGTACATTAGGTTGTAATTTTTTCCCTCCTTTCAATTTGTCCTCACGATAATGGTGCCGACTTCAAAATCATGACGTAGAGAGCTACATGTCAATGCGCATTGCTATTTCGGAAACAATATCCTTTTTTTTTGCTAACCATACTTTTGATCGTCCGAAATTCTGGAACGTGTGACAGGTTTTTATGAGTGCATCAAAAATTCAAGAAGCATCTATTGAAACATTGATACTTTTACTTGCTACCTTTATGTATAGTGTAACTAACAAATTGTTTACTATTTGTTTCAGGTACGTATCTGACAAGCAAACAAACATGCAACTTACTTGTTGTAAGTAGTGTGACCACAGGTCCGCGTATAGAGAGCCATGTACCGACTAATGTGTCCGCATTGCGATGCTCCTCGCGTCCACTCGACGTGACGTTTTCTCGCCCACAGAGGGCGTTTGTGTGCAATCTCGGCTATGTAATCAAATTGCTAATGCTGGGCGCAGGTTTTGTAGGCGGTAGAGTTTCTTTCTTATATCTTGTTTTACAGGATATGACATGTTCTAGTGCTATTGAGATGGTCGTTAAAATTTGAGTGTTTTCTGTTTCTTGGCATTTTTGCGCCGCCCACGCACTCGGGGCGTGTTTTACATGCCATTTTCTTGTTTTATAACGTAATTGCTATAAAACTGGTGTTAATAGGTTAGGTTCTCCGTTAGTCAATGGGAAAACCCGTTGGATCGTGTTTTATAGTTACAATACCTAGTTACTTTTGTTGTATTTGCATTTCGCTGTAAGGCAATATTCCTATCTAAAAACATCTCTACATTTTTTTAATTAAAGTCACTTTTTAGGATTTAGATGTGGGATTTCCATTATATACAGGGTGTTAAAGAAATTGCGTGCCATAGCTTCAGAGTGAGTTCAGAGTCGATAAATGAACCCTTAAAAAATAAAAAATAAATACCTTTATAAAAAATAAAAAATAAACCGAAAATTATCATAAGATGAACCTAATGTAGTACCTACTAATTAAATAGACATCGTTTAGAATTGATTAAAAAATTGCTTAAAATTAGTTTAAATGCTAATTAATAATTTCCTAGATTGTACCTGACAACGTGTTCGATAGTAGGTAAGTAATTAAAACATTTAACAAATAAAATTATTTTAATTCTAAACGACTGCTATTTTAAGTTAGTAGGTACTAAATAAGGTTGATCTTGCAATATTTTATTTATGTTTTTTTTTTAATAAATAAATCTCGATGTTTTGTGAAGTCGTACTAAACCGTGCAAAAAAGAGGCCAGTCGCTAGTAGTAAAATAAAGCGTGTTCTAATAAAAACAAAAAAAGGGTCGGAGGTTAACGTCAGACTTGAGGACATCAAAGAAAAACGCGGCTTTGAATAGATTACTAAAATGCAAATTGGTAGATAATGTCATAATGTAGAAACTCATAATACGCCGTTTCACATGACGCGGTCGTCATGATGTTTTATTTATACCGTGAGGGGAAACGGGCACATGACATGACCCTTAGGAATGGAAGGACGTTTTCCAATAACACACGGTGCTATCTTCATCTACACTAATATTAAAAAGATAAATTATTTGTATTTTTTTTTGCAATGAAAACTCAAAAACTACAGGACCGATTTAAAAAAAAAAAACACCAATAGAATGCTATATTATCACTGAGTAACATAGGCTATAATTTATAAAGATATATTGCAGGTGAACCCGCTGGCGAAAGCTAGTTTCAAATATGTTGAGTTGTTAGTACTGGAAACAAGTTGAGAAAAAGTTTCTTTTGCAGTTTTTTGTGGGTAGATCCTATCCTACTATATAATGTTATAAATGTGAAAGTGTGAAAGTTTGTATGCTTGGATGTTTGTTATTCAATCGCGCGAAAACGTATGAATCGATGTGGATGAAATTTTACACACAGTATTTATTTTCAGTTTATAACCTGGATTAACACTTTTATCACAGGTAGTACGTTTCCGTAGGATAATTTCAGACCTCCACGCGGGCGAAGCAATTTATTTCGTGAGTTCTGCGCAGGACCTTCAGATCTCAATGCTCAAACACTGCGACTCCAATATCCAAAGCTTAATAAGTTTATTAAAAAAGCGGTAAATAAGTTGTTGCCTTATTTTTATCATTACATTCAGGAAATACAATATAAGTACAGCTGTATGTTAATGATAGGAATGTAAAGCACTTTTAAAGTATTCAAAACAAAAAAAGCTCCAACAAATTCTGTGCACAACTGTGTCAACAGTGTTTAGTAGAAAAACAGACAAAATATTAGGTGTGCATTAGCATGTCAAAGGGCGCGAATGGCTGGACCGTCCCGAAACCCTCACCCACCTGGACACCCTAGCGTAACACTTTTGTCGCTCAGATTACTTTCCAAATTAAGTTAAAAACCAATTCAGTTTCGTTCAGTAATTTTCCGGCAAAAATGTCCTCCGAAGGATCACGGCTCGCAAATTAAGATGTCTCGAACAGTAGTAATTTCTAAACGTCTATCATTTAACTAGAAAACAAAGCTAAGCGTCGGTTACCCAGCTTTCGCTTACAGACGCCGCCGGCGGCAACTTCAAAGGGATCCCGACCGCACCCCCTCCCCTGTCGCGCGCCCGCCACCCCCCGTGCCCGAGGCGCGCTGTTGACGACCGCGTTTGTTCATTGCGGTGGCACTATGTATTTGGGAAACGGATCAGTGTGTGTTAACCTTAAACCCGAGCGTTGCTTGTGACAATTTACGTAATCACATTTTTTGGCAGGCTTTTTACATTTCTCCTTACGGAGCTATTGCTAGGCGGATTTTTGCTTTATTTTTTATTAATCTCGTGATATTTCGTGTTTCATGTTGTACTTGTATTTCTGGAAAATGTGGAAGCTCGTTCGCAGTTTTCAGTCTAGGTTTTAGTTTTTTTTTTTTATGAAGATAAAAATGGTATCCTATGGATCATGAAGAGACTCAATTATTCAAGTTAAATAAATTAATAAATAATCTTTAAGAACTGACAATAAGAACACGTCCACACGAATGCAAAATCGCTACAAGACTCACGAGATCGCTTCAAAAATAAAGTGTGTGCGACCAAGAGAGAGAAATACTGAACTACCCTCCCCTCAGGCACGTGTCCGTCACAGCTATGAATATTGATATGTCTCATTATACTAAGTTTGCATTCAATGAGGACTTTTAAAAATTAAACAGCAATTTTCTTTTGCTGAATAATTTTGAAGAAATAAAATAAATATTTTGAATTTTGTATGTGTCAGCATCATTTAAGTTTTGTCTCAAAGCTTTTATAAATTTTTAAAGCTCAAACATATATAAGTCCAATTACCACAATGTCTTAGCACACACCACTCAATTAAGCCCCAATCTATGATAATTAATGCGACATATTCAATATCACGCGTTGTCCCATGGTGGGCGCCATAATTGCTGGTTACATCGTAATTGGGCGAACCGGTTAGAAGTATTACGGTAATCGTCGCGTGTGGTCGTCCCTACCGTTAATGAGGTGACTATTCACAATAAAATATATTTAAAATTATTTTGTGAAGATTGGGGGAACTTTTACATTTATTTTGAAAACTATCGCATAAAATAATCGATGAATATAAAACATTTTGTAACTTCTATTTAGTAGATCATCACATTTAATTTTATCAAATCGAAATTAAGTCCTTCCCGAGGCTGAATCCATGGAGACATAAGGCGTATTAAAATGGGAGGGTACGACATAATGACATGAAACCCTTTTAATTATTATAGTGGTTATTCATGGGGTAGAAATGTGACAGTTTAAAATAAATTGCAAAAGTTTTGAAGATTCTCTTATAACATTCAAAATGAGGGTAGACAGAAATCTAACGTTGCATAGATGATGAGTATTGCGGAGTGAATGAAGCGTTGATGGGAGATTGCATGGGACGGGTCCAAAAACCACAACCCCCATAGGATGAAATGCAGACGTAGACATTAATTTTGCATGTCGAATTCATACAATGTGGTTGAAACCTAGAAACCTTTTTTGGAAGTTTTCATATATGTGAGAATATAACAAACGGTAAGCCTGTTCTCATTTCTCAGTTTGCCCTATCGCAAAACTACGGCGCAACAATAATAGCAAAACGACGAAAAATCTATTTGTAAATAAAAATGAGGGTAGTTTGTAGTGCGCAACACTCGTACTTGATGTAGTTAATTAATAAGACCAAATTCAAACAAATCGTGAGTATTATTGATACACTCAATGCTTAGGGACGCGGATTTATGCTAGGGTTGCCAGTTCATATTGTAGTAGAAATAATGCTGCAGAATTATTTTTTGTTGCAATATTACCTAAGTACCTACTTTGCTAACTTTTATAAGTAATCTTTAATGATTACTTATTTAGGTAGGTACATGATTATAAAAATAACTGAATAGTAGATAATACTAACTTATGTGTATCTAACTAGTATAGCTAACGACAGTCATCACAATTTTACAAAAGTGTTGAATTGAATTTTATAGAACCACATTTAAATTCAAAAGTTAAACTCAAACCATGTTTCCAAGCCAAACAAATAAAGGCTTGTGCAGACCAGCGCGACTTGTCGCGCGACGCGACACCGGTTATTGTTATACTGTGAAGTTTTCTTAGAAATTGTATTGTTCGTGTCGCGTCGCGCGACAAGTCGCGCTGGTCTGCCCAAGCCTTAAACCATTTATCCTGTCAGATTCATACACCTCCATAAAAACGTATTCAAATCAACAAAAATATCATTTAATATTCCATTCGTAAAACTAAAAGACAAAGTCAACAACAGAACAAATAAATAAAAATTCAAAATTCCGGTCACGCACAGCCCTGTGGAGTGGAGGGCCTAGGTTCGATCCCCATTGTGTGATTCTCCACTTGTTTTTTAATACGAGGGTAGTTTCCATTATTCCCCATTGTGCCCACTTGGTGTTTTCGTTCCATGACATCCACTTGGCCATTGTGTGATGCATGGGGGATTGCTGGCTCGTGGATGGGACATGGGACATTTCGGTTTATTAATTCGCCATTTTTGAGGGTCAAGTGATTATGATATGGTAGTTTTGTTGTTGGATTTGTTTATGGTTGTTATTATTGTAATGCTTTTTTTTTTTTTTTTTTTTTTTTTTTTTTTTTGGTGGGAAATCATCAAATGACTCCTCCCGCTCTGGGCAGAGCGAGAGGGAGTGTCAGACTTTTACTGACTAAAACCCACCCGTGTTCCTTCCGTTGCCTATGTGCTGGGGCCGCGATATCCCTCTCAGACAAACCCGCAACCCCAGCAGGCATTGGTCCTTCCGGACCCCGTCAGTTGTTGCTGACATCCCTTTGAGGCGCGCGTGGAACACGACGCGCCGTCGACCCGGGCCTGGTCCTTATCGGACGGCGAGCTGCCCATCGCTCACCGTCCGCAGGCCCGCGCCTACGGTGGCCGGAAGTCAGCTTGTGACTCCCGACGCCCGGGGCGTCTCCTGCGGCGACTAGGGGCGCGAGGGCGTGCAGCTTCAATCTCCCTCGCGCGCTCCGCCTCCTCCTTCGCGAGCATAACTGCTTCGCAGAAGGAGGTGACGGCCTCCCATGCACTCTCGCTCCGGACCATGGCCTGAACCAGGGCCGGACGCGAGAGATCGCCGCCGCCGATCGCCTCCGTGAGGACACGGCGGTGCTCCGCCCAAGCCGGGCAGACCTCCACCGTATGCTCCACCGTGTCCTCCGGGCGATCCACACAATGGTGACACCCGGGCGTTTCCTCCCGCTTGATCCTGAACAGGAACCTCCCGAAGCAGCCGTGTCCGGTGAGGACCTGCGTCAGGCGGAAGGTGAGGACGCCGTGGCGCCTCTCCAGCCACTCCTCAAAGAGGGGCCTTACCGCCGCAATTGTGGCGTGCCCAGCGTTGGGTTGCGACAATCGCACACTCCATGCCGCCATGAGATCCCGCCGGAGCTCTGTCCGCTGTGCCGCGATTTGTTGCGGCAGCGGAGTTATACCCCGGCGTTTCGCCTCCTCGCGCAACTCCCACATGTGCGCGAGGACCTTCGCCTCCAGATCCCATGGCGGTAGTCCGGCAAGGAGGCTCGCCGCCTCGCGGGAGACCGTGCGGTATCCCCGGACCAGCCTGATGGCCATGACCCTTTGGGACGCGTTCAACCGCTGGGCCGGTCGCAGCCTCAGTGAACGCGCCCACACCGGTGCCCCGTAAAGGGCCATGGACCGCACGATCCCCGCGTAGAGCCTCCGGCAGGAGGCGTTTGGACCCCCTAGGTTGGGCAGAAGCCGCTTCAAAGCAGCCCCAGCCCTATCCAGTTTGGGAGCCAAACGTCGGAGTGCTCCACGAAGTTCCACCGGGTGTCGAGGACGAGTCCCAGGTACTTCAACGTCGACTCGACACCGATGTGAACCCCTCCTGCCGTTATCTGGGAACCCGACAGTGGCGCGTTCCGAGGACCATAGAAACACATGGCCTCGGACTTGTGCAAGGCCACCTCGAGTCCCAGTTGCCGGATCCTATCGACGATTGTCCCAACCCAACGTGTCGCCAGTTCGGCCGCCGCCTCATGCGACCTCCCCTGCACCAGGACCAGCGTGTCGTCAGCGTAGCAGACTACGCTGACGCCTTCAGGGAGGTCGGCGCGCAGCACCCAGTCGTAGCCGATGTCCCACAGATACGGCCCCAGAACCGATCCCTGTGGGACACCGCACGACATCTCTCGCCGGTTCCACTCTCCGTGGTGACCGGGGTAGATGACGGCCCTGTCCGTCAGATAGGCCTCGACCACTCGACAGAGGTAGGTCGGCATCCGGTGATACCGGAGTGCCTCCCTAATGCAACTCCAGGGCAGGGTATTGAACGCATTGGCGATGTCAAGAGACACCGCCAAGACTACCCCACCCCGGGCAACAGCATCCCCCGTCGTGAGGGCTCGAACGCGCATGATGGCATCCACCGTGGAGCGCCCCTTGCGGAAACCAAACTGGCTGTCCGCCAAATCCGGCCCCACCCGCACCAGCCGCCCGACAAGGCGGTCCGCAATAACTCTTTCGAAGAGCTTGCCCACCTCGTCGAGCAGCACGATGGGCCGGTAAGCGGACGGAGAGTCCGCTGGGCGCCCCGGCTTCTTAATGAGGACCAGTTTCCCCGTCTTCCAACGAAGTGGGAACTGGCCCCTCTCCAAACATGCGCTTAGGAGCCCCCTAAGTCGAGGCCCGAGAGCCTCTAAGGCCAGGACCCAGGCTTTTCCAGGTAAGCCGTCGGGTCCTGGGGCGGTATTTTTGGCACTCAGCCTACGTACCGCCACTCTCAAATCTACCTCGGTCACCTCCGTAGATTCGTCGTCGTCGTCACTGTTGTGGTCCGCATCGGGCACCGCAGGAGGCGGAGCCATGGGCGGGGGAGTATGTTCCCCTCGCGAAGGGAACAGAGCGCTCACCACTTCCTCCACGAGCTGGGGCCGGAGACTCTGCGTCAGCGGGGGAGCCCATGGGCGGAGTTGATCTCTCACCCATTTGTATGGGCGCCCCCACGGGTCTCTGTTCAGAGTCTCCAGCGACTCCTTACGGCCCTCTCCTCTGGCCCGCTCGATCTCCGCTCGGAGGGCGGTCTTCGCCGCTCTGTACCCTTCGTACAGCTCCGCCTCAATGGCTTCCGTATCCGGAGGGCGGATACGAAGCCTGCGGTGCCTGGAGTACCGGTGGCGCGCATCGACGCACGCCGCGCGTAAAGCGCTAAGCTCACGCGACCACCAGTACACCTGGCGCCGAGCACGTCCGGGCTGGACCCGGGGCATAGCCACGTCACAAATTTCGGACATGGCCTCCCGGAACCACTCCGCCTCGTCATTGATGTCGGCAGGCCTGTTCGGTGATGACACCCAGGCCTGCACGATCGAGGCTTCCAGGAGAAGCTCCCGGTCCAGCTGCTTCAGCGCCCACCGCGGACCACTCGGGGTCTGTCTGACCGGCGTGCCCGAGGTCTGGGCGGAGACGTCAAACCGGATATACCGGTGATCGGAAAAGGTCTCCACCCCCTCCATGACGCGCCAGTCGATGACACGCGGCAACAGAGCGGGGCTGGCGAACGAGATGTCCACCACTGATTCACCCCGCATCCGCACACACGTGGGGACAGAACCCCGGTTTAGGACGACCAGGCCCGACTCCAGAGCCCAGTCCTCCACCATCCTGCCCCGTGTGTCCGTGTACCGGGAACCCCAAGCCACGTTCTTGGCATTGAAGTCCCCGAGGACGATCACGGGGAGGGGATGGTACCCGACGACGACGACTCTCAACTCCCCAAGGGAGTTGTGGAACTCGGCGAGAGTTCGGTTCGGGGAGAAGTACGCTCCTACCACGACAATCTCCCCGAACCGTGCTGCCACGCAACCCGGTCCCCTCTTGACGGCCTCGAGGGACGGGGTACCGGCGGCGGCCGACGAAATTATGGTCACTGAGCCGCTCAGGTCCTCCACCCAGTGATCCCTGGGCGGGACAAAGTACGGCTCAGCGACCACGGCGATGTTAATCGACCACTGCGCCATGCTCTGGAGCAACAGATCCTGAGCGGCGGCGCAGTGGTTGATGTTCGCCTGGAGGAGGCGTAATGGGGCCATCAATGACAGTCCATTTGAGCCTCCTCCTGGGCCCCCTTTGATGGCCCTGCCGCGGTGTTAGCGGCGACTACGCCGGTAGAGGCGGCAACGGCGGCGGCAATGGTGGCGGCTGCGGCGGTGACGGCGGTGGCGGAAGGCTTGCCCCTGCCCCTGGATTTGGCAGGTGGAGCGCAGGCCTTGCTCCCAGCCCGGTGATCGGCCGGCTTGCCAGCCGCCGCACATGCGTAACAGTGCGGCGTGGCATTGCACGAGCCGGCCTTGTGACCGGGCCGACCACAGCGGAAGCATTCCTCGCTGCGGTCCACCTCCGAGGTGCACTGTGCTCCCACGTGGTGCCCCACCCGGCAGCGGAAGCACCTCAGTGGTCTGGGTTCCAGCAGTTTCACCTGCGCGGATACCCAGCCCACCCGGAGCCTTTGGCCCTCCCCGGTTATTTTTTGGGCCGCCGACACGGGGCAGCTCACCGTGACGGTTTGCATGCCTGTGGCGTCAGGACGGATGGTGCCCACCCTCACTTGCTCGACAGAGCACCCTCCAGTCCTAGCCACGGCGGCCACCACGTCTTCCGCCGTCACGCAGTCGTCCAGGCCCAGGATGCGCATGTCAGCGCACTTGGTGGGCCTGGAGACTCGGGCTTCCTCCGCGTTGAAGGACGCCCTGAGCCTTTCGGCCAGGGCGTCGGCGGTCGGGCCGCTGGCCGCACCGGGGATCTCCAGCATCCGAGCCCCCGTCGCCGTGACCTTCATTCGGAAGCCATCGGTGACGCCGATCTCCTGCAGGTTTACTGCCGCCCACGCCTTGGCGAGCACCTGACGGTAGGTCACGCCCTTCTTCTCCGCTTCCGGCTGTAGTGTGATCACTACAGCTGCGGACTTCGGGGCGCGGAGCCTAGCCGCGGCGCTACGCTTCTTGCGCTGTTGCCGCCTCTCCTTTTTGTTGGCCGCCCTTTTGGCCTTACCCGCCTCTCTTTTCTCCCCGGCTACTTGCCATTCGGCATCGGCCGGAGAGGAATTAGGAGGTGGGGGCGGGGGCGACCGTTCTGCCGCCATGGCCTTCTGCGCAGCTGCCTTTTTGGGCTTGGCTTTGGACGGCGCCGCTTTCGCCGGAGGTGCCGTTTTCGCCGGTGGTGCCGCTTTCGCTGGAGGCGTTGGCTTGGCCGCTGGCTTGGCTGCAGACTTGGCCGCGGTCTGGGCCGCAAGCTTGGCCGCGGGCTTGGCCGAAGCAGCCACGGTGGCAGCAAAAGTTGCCGGCTTGCTCGCCGCTAGCGGAGGGCGCAGGACAATGCCCTCCAATACAGCAAACCGGCTGTTAAGTGCTGCCATCTGCTGCTGCACCAGGGTCAGAACCCGGTCCTCCGCCTGCAAGGGCAGGCCCTGCCCATGCACCACTCCCCCCTGGGGCACCTCCCGGAGGCCAGCTCCTTGAAGCCGGACTAGGTCCGCTCGGAGCTCCTCGTTCTCCTTTCGGAGAAGCTCCATAGCGGCCGTCAAGCGGCTGACCTCCGCCCGCATCTCGGACAGTGCGTCCGACGGGGGCTTCACCTGATAGGCCCTCGCTGCCGCCATTATGGAGGCCGTGGCTGCGGGCATGGCCTTGTCCCTTGAGGACTGGATCCTCATCATGCCCACAGCCTTGACCGCTGTTGCAACGACCTCCTCGAAGCTGCTGGCCGCTTCCTGCAACTCGGAGCTGCCAGCGACGTCCGGCTCGCCGCCCGAGGACTCAGAGAGGGCCGCGGTGCGGCTGGACTCTCCTAGGCCTCTGTTCGGCTCGCCGTCCTCCGGGGTGGAGAGCCCTCTGGCCACACCCCGATCCCGAACCCCGCCCCGCTTTTTTAGTTTTTTGCGGGTATTGGTCCCGCCGTCAGAGGACGACCCCTGGCCGTCCCCTACTTTGGACCGCTTAAAGAATTCTATTTTCTTTTTGGTTGCGGCCCTCATCTCCACACGCTCTAGGCTCTTAATAGAGCCACTCTCGCCAGATACGGCGTCGGACTCCGACCCCGTATCGCTCACCACCTCTACACTTTTAATTTTCGTTTTGTTTTTCAGTTTTGTCATTGTTGTTCCCACGAGTGTGGGGGATTTAAAAGGTCATTCCTAGGGTTACCCCCTGTCCCTAGGTAAGTGTACATTTTTAACCCAACCAAAGGATTCCACTGGTCCCCGGCTGGGGGTTTAATTAATTAATTAATTATTGTAATGCTGTGGTCTGTTTTGAAGTTGTATGATTAATTTATTGTCGCGTAATAGTTTCATTAGATTTCTGAATGACAAAATTCTATAATTTGATATTCAAGATGCTGATATCATGAATGCATTACTGGAATATCGCCTTATCACCCACGAGTCAATTACCGCGAACTCTGCAAATAATCTATCATAGTGATGCCTGCTTTCTCATAAAATCTAATAAGACACCGACGTCTTGACCCCACACTATCTAAAGAACCAATATCTCGCTCCAACACCTATGTTTTGTATAAACAATCTTACAACACAAACTAAACAAGACCCTAAAACTTGCTTCCTAAAGTATCTTTTTGATTTTCTCAGTTTTCCCCCAGTTTCCTTACTGTATTTACGAAGTGAGGATAGGAAAGGCTCCGAGATCTGACCCCTGGTCGACTTCCGTCAATGTCGCCATTACTCCACCCTCATTTCCGTTCTAAATCCGGAATTTTTGGCCCATTAGGCTTTTTGGGAGAACAACATTATTGGTTCCTTAAATATTTGAACGGATCTCATTGATACGAGTTCGTGTTGACATTTCTCGTTTCAGAGAGAAAAATTGTGAAATATTTTGTTGTAAAATTGCAAGTCATTTAGATTTTCTCCTATTCTTCCCAGTTGTATTTGACCTGATTATTACGAAATTAAAAAACGCACAGCACACGTCCTCCCCGGGCGCATCGCAAGCTTCAAGTGAGACGCATTTTTAATTAAACGCCACCGGATGCCGCCATGTTTCCGCGCATCCGTACCCGCCATCTTGCGGCACCCGTTTGACAAATTGGAACGCCAGAGTGACGCGCAATTTTCCCGCCTATTGTTCGCTTTTTACCGCGCAACAAAATGAAAAGTCGCGTTCCATTTCTATTTTTTTTTTCTTTTTTCGAAAAGTGCAACGGTCCAGCAATGTAGTGCGGTTTATTTTGTATTTCTGCGGGTGTTCGTTTCCCGCTATTGAGTTTTATTTGAATTTTGATAGTGCGTGGCTGGATTGGGTGTGCTGAGAATTACACGTGAAAAGGTTGGACGGACGTGATTTCAAATGGTTGATCAAAAAATGCCAGAGTAAGGGTGTGGCCATCAGAACCGAATAATATCACATTTCTCAATTATGTCGCTTTCGTCTAGTACTGCCACCTAAGGCTTTATATCGGGTTTAGCATAGACGTTCTTTGAAAGTACCAAAAGAACTGTAACAATGCTGTAGAAGGAGGCACTCTGAAATCACAGACGATCGCATAACAGATTAAATTCTCTAACGTTAAACCTTGCAAGCCTTTTAAACAGCAATACGGAACGCACAATAAACAAACAGTTTCGCGGCTACCCATTATCGAACCATAAACAATTTAGTGAGAAAATTTAAAAGAGCACTATGTGAAAAGTTAACAAATCGTTATTCGACTAGCGTTGGACAGTGGGCTAGGAACAATTCTAACTAGTTACCGTTTATATGCCCCGCCTCATTAAAGCCGGCGGCGAGATCAAAGGCGTCCGAAATACGCCAGCCGCAGACCTAATCCTCTCATAGAATCGGAATTTTTCATATATTTTCTTTGATGACAGACATTGCGCGGTGAAAGAATTAATTTGATGAAAATTAAATGTGCTTGCTCAAATACATTAGGATTCGTCTGAATACTTAAATACTTATGTTGGTAATTTGTGGAGTGTGATAATAACTCTAAATTAAAAGATTAACATACAAACATTTAAATGTAACAGTTGAAACATTTACAACAACAAAACTCTTAATAACACCTCTATATTAATCAAACATTTTTGTGTATACAGTTTAAGTAATGACTATGAGAAAACAGCTTTGCAATTTCAACTGAAATGAATAACATATTCTAAATATTTTGGTGTTGCGTCAACAAGCCATAGGAATGACACAAAAATGAAATTGTCCACTGTAAAAACAATGTTATATAAAAATTGGTCCATTTTCATCCTAGTGCTGTGTAACGGAATAGAAAATATGAGTGATAGTCTATCACTTTTTACACTGAAAATGTATTTTGTATATTCATTTGATGATTGCTATTTTCAACGTATGCGATACTTAGTATTTCTTTATTACATGAACTTGACAAATCACAATTCTTGTTCATCGTAAGGACGCAGGTCTTCTTCTCCATACATCTCTATTAACTGTCATCTCAGTATTTACTCCCTTTCTAGCCAAATCACTTGGCAGCTTTAACACAGACACAATTCCTGCTTATGGCTTAAAATTTCGTAGATATTGGCAATGATTTTCGTCAACCATCTCTTCCAATACCAGTCGTATCTATCCGATTCCTAAGTCAAATCCGCCAGAAAACAGTATGGTCGTGAAAGAAGAGATTTATACCGGTGTCGACGCACGCGCAGCTCGTGTTTTATTATCATATCGCCATTTTGGGGAGAGCTGTGTGCTTGGAATTCTATGTATCGATGGACTTTCCATTTCTATTGCAAAAGATTATCGGGAGAGCTTGGATTGATAGTTTGTGATTGCTTCGTGCTAAATTGGGCGGATCGAAGAAGAATTTGGCATCAGCAAAAAGATGCCTGTGTCCAACAGTATCGAAGTGATGATGATGTTGAAATTGGTCAGGATCTATTGCAATCAAAATTCGAAATCAGACATAGAGGAGTAAACGCTACGATACAATCCATTGTTGTAGTTTATCATAAATGTGTAGATTAGGTAGATATCCGCTTTATCTAATGATGTTCCCAAAACCTTATAAAAAATAATCAATCTATTTTCCCATATCTATTAACAGACAAAAATTAATTTCCCTTATCGATGTAATAAAAACATTTTGTATTCGACGAATTTATGACTATCATGTTACTATTAACTTGTACGACCATAAATTGCCGAGTACTGTCATATACGATAATATATTATGCACCGACAATGTTAATGCTATATCAGGGATTGATTGGACCTAATTGGGTCGTTACGTTGAAGAATAATGACCAATTAGTAAATTAAGCGGGCGGTTGAGGTCGAAGCAACAAGGTTACAATGATTTTAATTTATTCGGGAGAGTTGGTGGCTTAGAATGTTGTGGGCTGAGATGTGGTCCTTGAGGAACACCCAAGTTTACTCTGTGTTTGAATAAACTTGTTTTAATGAGAATCTGAACGTACAAAACGCGAGTGTTGTTTGCTTAAAGCTATGTTTTATGGAATATGAAATGGCTGGCATAAATGATAAGTTATATCACTTTTGTTAAAGTCAACACTCTCAAATGAATTCGATGAATCTTTCTGCAACCAAACCATATATACCAATCAAGTGATTATTACTAATAAAAACACTTCAATCTCTTTACTGTGGGCACCATCATCTATAAAATTAATCTTCAGCAGTTACTAAAAGAAGCGGCTGGTTCCCGTTTTTATGATGCGCCTATAAAACGGAGAGGTCGTAATCTTGTCTCGTCTCAAACGAGACTTTGTTCTCCAGAACGATTTTACTTTCAACTTTTGCTAACTGGGTCGAATTGCTCAATTTTTGTAATTTAATACCCATAAATCGATTCTGTTTGGAAAACAACTGATCATTAATTCTATGTACCATATTATTCTCGATTCAAGCTTATTGGTCTCTAGATATCTTGACTGATCTTATCGTTATTTTAATTAGCAGAATTTTAAAGTTTCAATAATTTAAAAAAGATATTATCAAAGCTAGTATTGTCGTCATAAAACTGTTTATCCTCCTCATTTCTTAGTAATTTAGTGGAATGGATCAAAACTAATAACGATGGGTTCTGTTCACACATTTTATTTTTACAAATGGTTTCAGCATCATTTACGTGTATATCATTCGTTGAAACACATTCCATGCCGCGTAGCGGTGGCCCATCAATTTCATAGTTTGACATTTTTATGCATATTTAAAAATTTGCTTTGAAGAGCATCGGTCTAGATGTATGTTAGATATGGGACATAGAGACACAGCGTTCATCCAAATGAATAACTACCACCATTAATTTCATAAATAATATTAGTTTATAAAAAAACAATAAAAGAAAAAGACAAAGTTGGATGTCAACCTCTTTTGACCGATAATTTAATTTTTAAATTAAAAACTGGGAATCGTAAAAAACTTAAGTTCATTACCTACAAGGGGAGTAATAACTCACTCAGTTTCGACGGAAACCAGCTCTTTTTAATTTGTTTCCACTACCTCGACCATGAATTATATTTAAATATTAAACTACATACAATAGGCACTTCAGTTTTATTATATTGCGATGTTTCTTGAATTTTAAGTAGATCTTTGTAAGTTTTGGCCGCCTCATTGCCCTAGTGATAACAGGCACGTCTATAAAATGCTTTTGTGAACTTTGATAGCGATCTTAAACTAGGCAATGGCGTGAATTGGTATTTTATTATGTTCATACAGTTTTCATTTATTGGTTTGTAACCCGTAAATTAAACTGTACTTAACATGTCTTCGATTAATTTTATTTGACGTACGTTTACAAGTATCTAGTGAAACGTGTCGTTCATGTCAAATTATTTTCTATATTTTAATATTAGTCTTCCTGTATCTCTTAAACGTTTTGTTTGATCTCCAAGATGACAGTGTGTCTCAAACGAAGTTCTATATCGCTCAATGATTTAGTATAGACGCGACACAATTTGGCAATGTTGAGTGAATAGCTTATTTTTGCTCTTTCTAATAATCACATTTATTTGAAAGTTATTGTGGGCGGAGCGGTGGAAATTGTGATTTATTCAAATATATTCTCTTTGTGACTTTTTTTCTGTGGCGGCCATTAAAGTTGATACATCACCGGCTATCGGATGGACGAGAATGTGTCTGGCTCGATTGAATGAAATTTAGAATACATGGCTATTTGTCGTCTGTATTTCTTAATGCATTATTAAGCTTTCCAACTCAACAATTAACTTCTAATTACAATTAGGGATGTTAAAAATTATTGCTCTTGGTCTGGGGTTCGTTGTATATTTCTTAATCATTATTATTTCAATTTCTTTAACTTGTAAGATTTTCTTTCTCACTCTCTAAATCAGTATCAAATAAATATTATCAACCGTTAAGTATCTAGTACCAAAGTAAGTACCTAGTTTCTCAAAACACGAAGGGACTGTTATCTCTTCTTTTCTAATTTATACGTTTTGAGGCCCAAACAAATTGATCGGGGTTTATCATAGCGTATAGTCAGGGTTTACACCGTTTAGATTTACAAAGGTTCTATAAGATTTTTGATCTACGATGAGAAATCTCTTTCTAGTTTGAAAAGACGAACTGTGTTCCTGGGATGCTGAATGGCATCTTTGTTATATTCCTGATCTTCAGCAAGCTTCATAAAACAACTTTAAGGAGCAATATTACGATATGAACATGCGATATTAGCTACTCCTGGTCCCAAGATATCTGAGTCAGACAGCTCACCTGACCCTTTGTTCCCTATATGGCGATCAGGGTCTAGTTACAACGCATTTCTCAAAACCATGTTTAACTTAATCATGATAGATTTAAGTGATATACTCAAGTTGGGTGACGCATTAGCTATAAATCTAATTCCTCGTAAACAATATTGGAACAATAGGACATGAATGTACGTCGTATGGATTGAGGCGAAAGCGGGTGACTGAACAAGTCCACGGAATGTTCTAATGTTTCTCCTGTAATAATGATATTACTGATGATGATTGCTGCAATAGAAAACATTGTAAAAGAACATATCGTTGATAATAAAATCTGTCTACACTTCCTACTAACTTTTACTTACCGCACACTAATTGCGTAACACACAATCAATCAGAATCTGTTTAATTTTGACAGTTCAACTACATTGTGTTATTTACGTTGTTGAGCAGAAAAAAAAACCGAATATATGAAGCAATAGATTAGCAATATCCTTCAAAATTATTCAGAATGTCGTGTGTTACATACTTAGGGTGCTGCTCGGCTCTTTTTTTTTCTCTCCTCTATTCTCCTCTGCCATACATCTATCCATCTTTCTAACCTAACTTTTGTTAAATTAAATTCATTGTTGATTTAAGAAGAATTTCCGTTCCTAAAACAAGGAGTAAACACTTATGTTGATATAAACTTTTGTTTTGGTGTGTGTTGGCTGCGTTACCGGGTGTTGCAGCGTATATAGTGAAATGTCTGACAAAGTCCTCAGATTACGAGCGATACTACCATTGGTTCCTGATGAAGTTTTTAAAGAGAATTAAGTTTAACTTGTGAAGGCATCTTTTCTCTTTCTTCAGCTGTCGTCAAAATCTTTCCAAATTCATCTTCTGTGGCTCTTTTCTCAAACAATTCAAAAATGTTGTTCATTACGTCATTGACGGATCATATGCAATATATTTTGAAAAGATCTCTTTCCTTATGTGTGTTCCAAGTTCCAATCAAATATTTTTCTTTTACTTCAACGAATATTGTGCTTCAACAAAGCAAAAAATCACGTCGTTATTTTGACCCAGTCAACCAAGAAATTAGTGCAGACGACGTGTGATATGTGTAGAGGATCCTTATTGAAGTTCTAGGGAATAGGAGTTTTATTGTTCTAGTGAATCTAGTGGGACAACCGTTAGATCTACCCTAGGACTTCTAAAGTCAAATACTTACCTATATCTTCGATTCCGAATCTGACGTTGGAAGGGAAGAATCTTTGAGTCCATTCGACCGGGTCAATTTAAAATTTAGTCAAATAATCTTGGATGATGCCCGAAGAAATTATGCTAATGTTACCCGCAAATGGAAGACAGTCGATAATCAATACGCCATGATAGGAATGGGAAAAGATGTTCCGTTTCAATTTTCAAGTCGAAATTACGTTGAACTCGAATTCGTTATTTATTTTACTAACGAGGAACACTAGTAAGCGAATCGTGTTTACGCTATACAATACGAACGTGACGCAATTTGTAACACCCTGGAGCGGGGGGAGGGGGGAGACTTCAAAGGGCTTGCCGACAAAGCGCTAAATAAGATGAAACAAAAAAAATATACATAGAAACGACAATGGACAGGGAAATCGGGCCTTTAGGAATTTTTCCCGTTTTTCTTTTAGTTTTGGCGAAATTGCGTTTGGTGCAGAGCTTGCGTTTCGATTCTTTTGTCGTTGATTTAACGTTTTTCGGGGAAAAGCCAGGCTTTGTTATTGAACCACGTCATTCGGTAGAGGCTGGCACAGCTTTATGAAAAGAGGTTTTGTTTACAAGATATGTCTTTATGTTTGACATTTAGCTTTATGATATTGGAATATTGTACTATCAAACGTACGGTATAAGCTATATTGGAAAGCTGAGGTTTAGGAATTTTAGAGGAAATATTTTCAACCTTATGGCTATAGTAGCTCTGTTACTTTGAAGTATCAATTATTTTATTATATAGTCCACTATAATAGTATCTCTATTCCTGTAGTCTTCAATAATTACTTAATTATGTACCATACAACTTTTTATCAACGTGATAATGCACGTAATTATTTCATTTAAAAACCTTCTGTTTACAGCATTAGTGTTATCTTTTAATTTCGGTAGTTATCAAAGGTTCGTAATGGAGGAAGCAGAAGTAAATTAAAATTCCATGTTTAGATCATAATCGTGGTATATGTATGATGATTTATCTGATTTTCTTATCGAATCGCTACTAATGAGACGAACATATACATATAAAATTCACACATTACTATAAAAAACTAGGTACTCCAATATAATTTTCATATATTTCTTTCATCTTTCATTTTTCTTTGCTATTTGACAGTTGTGTGATTGTTGTTCTCGCTCTACTTCTTACAAACTTACTTTCTAGCTTCATGTTCTTCTAATCCTCAGTAATCTCCACGCTGTTTTCTATCGAAAATAAAGATTACGTCGATACATTGAGGTAAAATATGCCATGACGTCACGAGTATGTAGATTTTATACTTACTAGTGACGTAGCGACCCCCACTCCTCAACTTAAAATGCGTTTTATCTTAGTATTTTTTTATTAATGTGATAAAGCAAAAAATACGTGTCAAATATATTTTTATTATCTGACTGACGAACTAATTAGAATAACATTTTTTTTTACCCAGGCATCATCCCTATTTCCACTCTTGCACATAAGTACATGGAGAGTATTGTGACTCAACACAATATTATAGACGAACACGTATTCAATAACGTCGATATGCGCGAGAGTGCCACTCCAAGTCACAGCGGGCGGATTACCTGTTATCGCGTGTTATCAGTTAATCCAACGCACCGACAGGCTCATTACACCTGTATTATGTACCTGTGTGGTGCTAATGTGTTGTGATATGTTGGAGGAGCTCGTGGCTAAGTAACAACAGCCGCACTGGTCGATCCATCAGGTTAGCTACGCTTGCCGGAGTTAGTCAGTGGATGGGTGACCATCTTTACATACCGAGTCTCCTCCGTGCCTCGGAGAGCACGTTAAACCGTTGGTCCCGGCTGTCATTCGTGGATCTTTGACAGTCGTTACGAGTCGTCAGAAGCCCGAAAGTCTGACACCAGTCTTACCAAGGGGTATCGTATTACCCAGTTACTGGGTTGTGGAGGTCAGATAGGCAGTCGCTCCATGTAAAATACTGGTATTCAGCTGCATCCGGTTAGACTGGAAGCCGACCCCAACATAGTTGGGAAAAGGCTAGGCAGATTGATTGTGGTGCTAATGTGTTGTGATATGAGGTTGACACCTTTTTGATTTTGAAATTCTCAGTTTTTATTGTCCATTAATTACGTGATGTTTTTTAGCAACTTTTTAACGCCCCCCCCCCCCTCCCGCTTGGTGATACGTGGTAAGGTTTTACACTAACCCCTCCCCCCCTACCCAAAGTCACGTGTACCTTTTTGGAGCAAGGTACCTTAAAAATAAAAAAATGGGGGCCGCTTTTAGGTTAAGAAATGCGCAATAAATACACTAATATCTCACGACACCCGTGTGATATTTCGTGATTTTTCCGAACTCCCTTTCCAACCTCACGTGATTTATAGACGGCATTATAAGTCATAACAGCGTCTATTGAGATTTACATAACATCACACCTGTAATCCTCGATCGGTTAGGCAGAGGTGTACCATCGAAGAAGTTCATATCTAACCACCGTAAGGACTATTTTTGCTTACAACGCTCGGTGACTATAGCACCGGCCCGGTAACAGATGTGGTCATCGTGTTCACGGGATTTTGTTTTGAAACTGGTTAGGTATGAACTTCTTTAATGGTACTTATACAGTGTACTACACCCACATTTCGCCAGTTATGTTTAAGTCCCATGTAATAGGGGGCGAGCCTATTGCCATCAACCGGGTAGAAATCCAGACTCCGGGCTGCTTCTGAGAAATCTCTGAGGGAAAAACCCAATAACACTTTGTCCGACATGTGAATCGAACCCAGGATACTTAGTATTGAGATGTACTGGTACCATACTTTCGGCTTTTGGAAATTGTGGGAATTTTGTAATACGGGATTCAGCGGGATAATTGGGTCACACACATAAAATGAAAGAAATTGATCGCAATGGTTTTCATTTTGACAGTTCACCCACGTTCCTATGAACGTGTATGAATGGAATGAGGTTTGAAAGCCTTCGACACAGTCTCGGTTCCCATACTTCTACGCAGGTTAGAAGACATTGGCGTGAGAGGGGTCCCACTTAAGCTATTTCAGGAATACCTGAGTGAAAGAAGATATGTGGTAAAAATAGGATTGTTCACTAGTTCTGAGGAATTCGTCACATACGGAGTGGGACAAGGTAGTGTGCTAGGCCCAACATTGTTCCTTGTTTATATAAACAGTTTGTGTAATTTGTCTATAGAAGATGCTCATATATTCTCTTACGCCGACGATACAGCAATAGTCTTCTCGGGAGAATCATGGGACAGCGTTGGCCGCACTGCCGAACGTGGCTTGTCTACGATTGCTGCCTGGCTCGATCGCAACCTTTTAACATTGAATGTCTCAAAGACTAATTACATCTGTTTCTCCATCTACAATCGTTTCCAACCATCACAAGACCTCCAGATTAAAATTCATACATGCTCCGACTCCTCCAACAACACCTGTACTTGTCTAAAAATAAACAAGGTCATTAAAACTAAATACCTTGGTGTTATGCTCGACCAACGACTATCTTGGCATTTGCACTTAGATCTAATAATGGGAAGAGTCAGGAAACTAATATGGACCTTTAAGTTACTCCGTCACGTGGCTACTAAGGAACTAATTAGACAAATCTACATCTCCCTAGGCCAATCAATAATAATGTACTGTCTACCAATCTGGGGCGGCGCAACAAAAACAAAATTTTTGGAGTTAGAGAGGGCGCAGAGAGCGCTATTGAAGGTCATGTTCTTCAAACCACTGAGATTTCCCACTGAAAGCCTTTACGAGGCCTCGAATCTTTTGTCAGTTAGGAAACTATATATTCTTCAGATTGCTTTAAAAAAACATAAATCCCTTCCCTTTATCACTTCCAGGGCACAATCTAGGAGGAAGAATAATGTCGCTCCAGAAACCCCAGTCAAAACCACATTTGCCACGAGACAATATACTAAACAATCATCACGCATATACAATATTCTAAATAAAGAACAAAACATTTACTCTATGACATACCACGACTGCAAAAAAACACTCACTCAATGGCTGGCAAACAAAAGTTACGAAGAAATCGAGTCAATCCTACAAACGATCACATAATCCGAGAGATACATTGTCACAAACACAAACAAACAAATAAATAAACAAACACACACACACACACACACACACACACACATAAACACCCTATGCGCACAAAATTATTTTGTTATTATGATCTGAATTTTGATTTGAATTTTAATGTTAATTTTATTTTGATTTTAATTCTTAGATTTTTTTCTAATTGTGATTCTGATATTAATTTGATTTTGATTTAATGTTGTTATAAATTTTGTTTTTGATTTTGATTTAGATTTTAATTTTAATGTAATTTTTAATTCTTGTAAAAAAAGAAAAATGTGATTTTAATTTGATGTTGATATAATTTTGTAATTTATTTTTTCATTGTTTACTGGTAAATTTCTCACTTATGTATTGTTAATATAAACCAGAAGAACGGAAGTACCTAATACAAGCATTTCTTTGCTTAAAAGGTAGTTCCTATCATTATATTGTTGATTGTACATAAGTTTTGGAAATAAAAACCCTTTTTTTTTTTTTTTTTTTTTTTTTTTGAACAATTTGAATTCGAATTTCGAAGACGATTTTTCAAACCTCATTCATTCACGTAGCAGACGAATTTTTTAAACCTACATTCCGTTTATAAACTAACCTTTTTTTCTCGGAATGTCTTTGAAAGTATGTTACTGCAATTTGTGTGCTGGTTAAGATTGCATTTTAGTAATAATAAACTTATTTCCAATTACCTCCTTCTTTCCTTTCTTAGGGTTCCGTACCTCAAAAGGAAAAAACGGAACCCTTATAGGATCATTCGTGTGTCTGTCCGTCTGTCACAGCCAATTTGCTCCGAATCTAATGGACCGATTTAGTTGAAATTTGGTACACATGTATTTCTGTGACCCTTGTTTGTTGGTTTATTTGTATGTAGGGGTAATCTCCGGACTGGTAGAGTCGGATTTGAAAAATTCTTTTTGCATTCGATAACCCAATTCTTACTGGACATTCTTCGGATTCTTCGCGGACGAAGTCGCTGGCGGAAGCTAGTTTCTAATCTTCTTTTCGTGTGGTTAGTGACTAACCTGGTGTCAGAGTTTTAAAGCCGCCCATGGGCCTCTGGCTTCACATGCCGTCGAGAAATATCTCTCAGGCCGGTATCCTCACGATGTTTTCCTTCATCGTTTCTGAAGCAAGTGATAATTATACAATACGCACATGAATTCGAAAAGTCAGAGGTGCGTGCCTTGGGTTCGAACTCGAGACCTATGACTTGGCAGTCCGATGGTGACACCACTAGGCTAACACTGCTAGTTTGTAACGAAAATGGGGCACACACGTGCATACGTACTTGTTTACCTCCTCCACATATATGTAATGATTCTACCTCAACAGATATACCTAACTGTTAGCTTTGATCTGGCAATCGGAAATGAAAAGTTGTGAACGTCAGAAGCATACCTATAGGATTCAGATCAACTTTTCTTGGAATCTCTATACAGAAATATATCAATTGCCGTGCATTAGTCTCGGAAAAACTCGAAAATGGCTCGACCGATTTGAATACCTACATTATGTTTTGCCTTGTTTGCCTGAATCCTGCGATGGTTTAGAAAAAAATAAAATTTGGTAAAACCCAAAGGAACAGCAGAAAAATCGAAATCAAAATTTTTACAGAATAACGTCTGACGGGTCAGCTAGTCGAAAATAAAACATTCTTCCATTTGCTAATTGGCTTCTGGAAAAAACTTATTAAATAAAAATATACCACCCATATTTAAAATTACCATACCAGTTGTCCATATTCCACGTTCACCTCTATCAATAAAACAAATCCAATAAATTATTTGTGTCTATGGTCTGAACTTATACAATCTTAGGGCAAAATTCACAGACCGCATTTAAACTTAGTTTGCGTTAAGTAGAGTAGGTAAGCGTTTCATACGAATGTGAGCCTTATACGTTATCTTATAATGTTCATATTTGTTTAAGCGAATGTGAGCTAGCATTTCATACGAATTTAAACCCATACTACAAAAATATGTTTCATATTCGAATGAGATGCTTATTTTACTTAAAGTGCGGTTTGTGAATCTTGCCTTTATTATTATCTATCATTATTATCTATTCATCAAGTCACTATACGTTTTATTGGTCCACTATGTTAATAATTAGACTTGCGTAAAATATAATTTATTGATTCTTTAGTCTTTTGTTTAACAGGGTGTTCCAATCCTAACCAATATTATAAATGCGAAAGTGAATTTGTTTGATTCGCTTTCACGCTAAAACGGGTGAACAGATTTGGATGAAATTTGGCACATGGATAGATCATGACCTGGATTAGAACATATGATACATTTTATCCGGATTTATCCGGATATTCCCACGGGATCGAGACTTATGCGGGTAAAACCGCGGGGCGCTGCTAGTAAAAAATAAAAATAATCATTCGTCGCGTGTATATTCTATTTCATCATATTTTAATACAAATATCCAGGATGAAAAATGGCCTATGTCCTTCTCCGGGTCCTAATTCCTAGACTATGTCAAAATTTGTAACAATTGGCTCAGTGGCTTCGGCGTGAAAATGAGACAGACAGACAGAATTAGTTTCGCATTTATCATATTAGTACCGATCGATGGCTAAGGTACTTCTTAGGTAGCCTAGGTACAGCTATAGGACCTCTACTTTATGTCATGGCTTAGTATAGGTACTATCTCTTTAGAGTAGATTGCTCAATATGGTCTTTTCCCCGATACGGCAAATACAAAGTGCAGTTCTTACTTATTGTAACTAGGTATAATTTGCAACATGTTTTTGCAATTGTTTCTTCGGTCGTATCATAAATACTAGACACAAAGGCAAGACATTATACAAGCATTTCAATGTTTACATTATACCATTCCATTGCAAAATAAATCACAAACCCAATAATAATAGGTTTCAAAATCAAACAAGACGGCAATTAATAATACCCTAAAAATAGCTTCCATTATTAATTAACTAATACGCAAAACGTCATAGTGATGAAATAACATAAATCTTTGCAATTATCAAATTCCCTGTGCCGTCCTCATCTGCATAAACACACACATAGACGTATCGTCGTACGCACGCGCGTCGGCAAGATCAAAGAGAACGCGACCCCTTTGTAGGTGCCGCGGTCGCGTGCTGTCTTTTTCCCGGGGCCGGTAGGTGGCGCTAGGGTGCACGGGTGCGAGCGAGACAGCTATCAGCTGATTACAACGCTTACTACGTGAATATTTCACCTCGTTATCCAGCCTTGTTTGTGTTAGAAATAGTGTTGGGACTCCTTTTATCGAGATCCTTGTGGTTTATCTCAGTTGCGATTGATTGTTTCTTTAGCAATGATAATGAATGACTAATTTGACGATTTTGTTAGTGATAAAAATTATTTTAAGGCTGTATATTTTTTAATGTAACCTTGTGAATCTAATTATTTGATTTTCTCACATATATTAAATAATTAATATTGGAATATTTTAAATTGACTGATGCTAATCGATGAATCCTCCAAGTGGGATGTTGTCAATCGATGACATTTTTAGCTTGAACGTTAAAATTTTTAGACGCTTTCTGTCACTTAAATGTTCTCGATTATTTAAACGAGTTTACTAGATAAGTATAATAAAAGTCACACATTAATTATGACTGTCTAGTTTTTGTATCTTATCTATGTCAGAAAACTATAATGATCCCTAACTTTATAAAAACGCGTATTCGTTTTCTTAATTTTTAAATTTACCTGAACAATGTTTTTTTTTATCCCATCCCCATTTAAAAATAACAAACATAAAATAACACGTACTTTTCTTTATTCAACAGTTTATCGACAGCGGCATCGACCGTGTCCCATCACTACAGGTACAGCCCAGCTCCCGTGTAGGCAAGACGGGGATCTGCCGATATCGATACTAGTAATTAAAATAGACTTACTGCGTCTCAGATATGTATGCTACGCCATAGTTCAGGATATACATCGCTTATGGGAAACTGACGTGAGAAACATGCCTATGACTCATGGTGGATAGGTACTTTGGTTGCCTAGGTAGTTTATGTGGCTAGGCAGCTGTTGTATTAAAGTAATTTAGGGTAGGTATTTAGATTGGAATGTTAAGTTTTTCCTAGAGTTGATCAGTAAAAAATATAGCAAGGCGTTCCAAGAAGTAGGAAGTTAGAAGTTAGGCTGTCAGTGGGATCTATTTAACTCCGGGAACGTTTGAACTTTTAAGAGGTCAGTTAGTCCGTACTTACTGCGATGTTTCTTGTTAGTAAGCTGCTGGTAGGTTAGCAATAGCTTCCATCTGTTACAAAACTTTAACTGCATGTGTGTTAGTATTTATTGGGGGTGAATTTTATATAAGCAACGTATTATATATAAAAACTGAGGCAATTCGACAAAATTTGGGTTATTCGATATTATTATTTCATATATTTACATTTTTAAATAATTTTATAAAAAATACAAAAAAATTGTAGCCCACCGGTATCGGGAACAGGGTCCAAGCTACCGGTGTTACTGTTCAGGGCTCCTGAGAGAGGAACCTCCTAATGATAGGCGCCGTGTCCAGAAGCACCGCTTTCTGGATCAAGCCCTTATTATTATTATTCCTCTTTATGACATTTGTATATTAATTACATTTTTAAATATTTTTTTAGAAAAAACAAAAAAATATACAAAATAGTGGTCCAAGCTGCCGTGTCTAGGAGTACTGCTTTATTATTTATTTATAATTATTCTTTCAGTAGTCTTGCTTATGCATTGAGCATATGGAAACGTAACAGGGAAAACAAATAAAATTGATCCTATTCTGAAATCAAGAAACTTACAATAACAAGGCACAATATTATCCAACAAATGTCTTTTAAACTAACCAACTCAGTAATTTAATACAAAATGATTAGGGATAGAAAATTTAAAAAATACCAGTGAATCGAAAAATAAAAGGTACTCGTAAAGACGGATAATTCCGTACAATCGTATAGAATAAAGAGAATACCGGTATTAACCAGTATTAACCCTGAAATGACAGGGCGCGGTCCGGGCGACCCCACGTTAATATTTTACAGGGAAATGACATCGTCAACCCGGCTCTGCGCATTACTTTTTCCTTTTGATGTTCGCTCATGTCTGAAGGCAATATAATTTTGTTTATTTCCATTTAAAATGGGCGGTTTTGGTTCGATTTGACGTTTCGCTTGTAATTTACTTTTTTGGTTATTGGTGTTTACTGCGCAAGATAATTTTTCGAATTACGTTAAGTGAGGTTAGATACCATAATACAGTATAATATAAAAAAATATAAAATAATACATAGTATAATTACTTAATAAACTACTTAATTGCGTACTTTCTTATTGATACTTTAATATAGTAAGTATAATTTACAGAATAAACAATTTCATTTCATACTCTTTATTTTAAGTATGGAGTTTTTTTAAATTTAACATAGAAAAAAAAAATGCTTGATTTTAGAGTGGTTATCTATATCTAAAAGTCGAATCATAACATGATTTTTATAACTACCAACGGACTTAGATTACTAAAAGATAGTAAAAATTCTTGCAAATAAAAAAACCTCCACTATATGGAAATAAACAGTGGCATTTAGAAAAAAAACAGAAAATAATGTATTGCTAATTTTAAATTGTACGGTTTACCTGTCATGCTTGATCGGTCTGATCAGGGCGACTGCCTATCAACCTGTCGGTGACCGACGTGGGCTAGCATAATGATAACGTGAACATCACTAACTACCTGACAGGCCATCTACTTATCATGGTTCTTATATTATTTAGCCTTATGAGGGGTTGCTAATCATGATAAAACTTATAGCTATATTTTTGCTTTGAACTTTCGAGTTTTTGAAACGATGACATTTTAATGAGTGTTAGGATACGACTATTCTGGAAAAAAAGCGAATGCTTAATATTTAAGAAGAAAATAAGGCTTTTTCCTAGCTTTTTCATACATCCAGATAAACTTTCGTTTACTATTTTATTATATGTATGGATATCGATCGAACACTCCAATGCCCACAGCATTATGCATGCCACATACCTCGTGACAACGTTTTTACTCGCAGCCATTCCTAGAAAATTGCGTAAAATAGGTATTTTATTGCCCGTCGAAGCTAATACCGTTATGAATTTCCTGAAAAATACTTAAAAGCATTACAACTTATACTCAGGTAAAAATACATTAAATAAACTTCTACTTCAACCCCCACCGTGCCGGTGTAAGGTCTAAAAGACCCCGCGGGTGGATTTTCGCTAAACAATGCATACATTTATATTTCCTTTGAAGTGGCGCCGCGGGGCTCGCGTCATCCGCAGGGTTAACCAGCAAACTGTTTATTACACGTAGAAAATTTAATCCGCGATACCATAACGTTTTTACCATTTATATACTGTTTTTATGGCCACGTCATTAATGTTCTAGTCTGTTTTAAGTCGTCGGCAATGATAGGCTTAGGTTTATTATAGAAAATAATGGTTTCAGTCGTGATTAAAAAGGCAATGAAAGCTTTTCTTCGAAGACCACTGTCTAGTATAGGTACTTAATGACTTATACTTTACTATGCTTATTTAAGATTATGTACCATCGAAGAGATGGTACATAATCTTAAATAAGTAGTTATAATAATTGACTCTTAACAATTAGTTCATAATCTATACACCGTAAGGACTATTTCTGCTTGCAGCGCTCGGCCGCTATAGAACCGGGGCGGTAACAGTTGTGGTCATCGTGTTCACGGGATTTTGTTTTCAAACTGCTTAGATATGAAATCTTCGATAGTACTATCGAAGAATTTCATATCTAAGCAGTTTCTATCTACTATTCAAATGGAAGATCTTTCGTCCAGAGCTTCCGTCAAGCAGTGATAAAACTCTCTCTCTAATAATCTATTCATCTCAATGAGATAAAAAATAAACTCACCCCCTTAAATCATTTTAAGTGCTTTAAGATTTAAGTGACATGATATTTCTCAGTCCTCACTGTTAGTTAAGCTAAGGACCATTGGTTTATTATGGTGCTTGTTGATAAACGTCAACCTGTCTACTCATATATGATTTGGATCTTTGACCTCAACGCATCTTTTGAACGTGACTTTTAGACCCCACTTAGTTCTCCCAGAGAGAAAAATGTGTAGATCTGCTACAAGCAGTCATCATCTTAAGATGTATCTCTCATGCCCGGGATACACGAGGCTAGTTTTTAAAACTAGGATAGCAAGCTAGAACTTCTGTATACTATCCTCGCTTGCTGTCTTGTCCTGGCACAAGCTAACGCTGTATACACGATGCTAATAAATGTTAAGCCAATAACACTGCGGTGACTTAGTCCGTAGAGTAAAATTAACCGATTGGGTACTATATTCGCTGGCCACACGAGGCTAGTACACAAGTCAGGATAGTAAAATCGGTGATGGGGGGCGCTACTAGCTCAAAAATAGAACCCTATCCTATTAAACGATCCTAGCTTAAGACGCTAGCTTACTAGCTTTGTTCTGTATACACGAAGCCTGAGTTGCTTACTAACACTAGCTTCAAAAACTAGCCTCGTGTATCCCGGGGTTTAATGACCTTTACAACTGATCGGAGGGATATCAAAACGATATTGTTTTAATCAACCATTTATGCGGACAGTGCTAATGTTATTGAAATAATTATTAACAATTTACATAGATGGATAAGTAACCTCCAAACTAATAGAGGGGTTGATCAATATTTTGCCTGTTTATTAATTTTCCATGTTTTACTATATTCCACCCCATTCACAAACAAGGAATTTTCTCTTCTCTTTACCAAGAAACTCTTGACTACACCCATACCAGATTGACACATCACAGATGTGCCTCATCATACAAATTACTATATCACAAAATCTATAAAAGCAACACTTAAAAATTCAACCCTCCCTCTGTCGGGCCGAATCGGCCCCCGGTACAAACGAGCCGACAACCCAGTATTAACCCTTTGACGTGTCGTGGGGTTTAATTGCCCCCTTTGCCGTGTTTATTAAACGGTGTCTCGGACAACACTATTTGTCATGTTAGGTTGTTCCCATGGCCTTATTCTGAGTTTCGTAAAGAAAAAACTTGTTTTTTTTTGTTTTGTATTGTTGACTCGGTAAAATATTACAGGTTGTATTGAATTATGATGATATCATGAGTTTTAATTTGGCTTATGAGGTTCAAAGTTTCGTTTAGTTAAAGGTTATGCAAACGTTTATCTTGGTGGAGTAGAATCTAATTTCCGTGTATAAATTACGTTTAAATTAAATACGTCATATAAACAAAAGTGAAGTGTAGTTTTAGCGGTTACAATTTTCGGTATTACACTGCGTGTTTTTCCTTCTACGAATTAAAAAATGAAATGATTTTAAATCTTGTAATATCTATGCCATATCTTATCAAGATTTATTGAAAAAAAAAAAAACATAATTTCCTAGACTAAATATCACCCATATCACCCCTTTCTCCTTAACAATAGAAAAGACCCAGTTAATAACATATTAATATTCTAGTTCCTAACCTATGCCCCATAGCGCTAATTATCCGGTAATTCCGGAATACCGTCAGTTGTCACTAATTTGACGACACTTTTCATAATCATACGTGTTCCGATTAGAGCGGTTAACCCCCCACTGCAACGGTATTAACCACTCTGTTATTATATCTAATAGCCTCTTCAAGGGTTTTGCTGTATTGCTCGAACTTACTGTTATTTATACGTTTTTCAGCCTTTGTTTTATTCAACTAAGGTTTATTTGAAGTTTAATAATTTTTTTTTTTTTTTTTTTTTCTTTGTTTGATTACTTAATTATTTGTTATTAGATTGATAGTAAGTATAGGTGGCTACTTCGTGGAAAAGTTTAATTGATATAAGGGCGTAAAAAAAATTACTGCAGGAATTAAAATGACCGATGAATTGCGATTGTTTCTAAGCCCAATTTCATAAAAATGCACATCGTAGTACTCGTTAAGGTTTTCTTTTTTATAGGAGTCGAGCTCCTATAAAAAAGAAAACCTTGCCTTTAACCCTGCTCGTGGCAAGTAATAACAGGTGCACGGGTCGATCCATCAGGTTAAGCTACGCTTGCAGGGGTTGGTCTGTGGATGGGTGACCATCTTTACATTACCGTTGGTCCCGGCTGTCATTCGTGGATCTTTTTCCGTTCTCTCTGTTGTTACGGGTCGTCAGAAGCCAGGAAGTCTGACAACCAATTTTACCAAGGGGTATCGTTGAGTTACTGGGTTGTGGAGGTCATACTGGTATTCAGCTGCATCCGGTTAGACTGGAAGCCAACTCCAACATAGTTGGGAAAAGGCTAGGTAGATTGATCGTTTTTAGGGTTCCGTAGTAAACAAGGAACCCTTTTAGTTTCGCCATGTCCGTCTGTCTGTCCGTCCATCTGTCTGTCCGTGGCTTAGCTCAGAGACTCTTTGTACTAGAAAGCTGTAATTTGGCATGGGTATACATATTAATCACGCCGTACGACTTTTAGGGTACCTCCCCTATATGTAAAGTGGGGACGTTTTTCTCATACGACTAGATGACAAAAATCTCATCTAGTCTATGTTTTTCTCGTCGTTGGTCGTTCAAAAATATTGTGAGTTGGTGAAAACCATTTTTTATTCAGGGATCCGTTTGCGAAATATTAAGCTTTAAAGTGCTAATTTTTGTCAAGTAGAGTCAAGTGTGCCCCTGCCAGCTAAATGGCTGGTTAAGGATAACTATGTGAAAAAATTCACGGCAGTAGTATATAATATAACGAAATTAAAAGGAAAACTATCACAGCTAAAGTAGGCTCTACAAGTTAACGAGTAACAATCAACCAACTTATATTTGTGCAAAAACATGTTCCCCCATACATTCCCTATGGGAGAACAAGTTTTTCAACTACAAAGTTAAGTTTATTCTTGCGATAAATTCATCCCAACTACGGAATCCTTCATTGTGCGTGGTCCACGCACTTGGCCGGGTTTTTCTTTTAGCCAGTACTAATATAATATTTTAAATATCGATAAAGATCTTTGTCACTTTGTATAAACTATTCTAAATCATGTAGATTAAAATTAAATTACAATTTGTCCATGGCCCATCAATTACTCAATTCCGCACATTTTAAAACAATGCCCTCTAACCCAATTCATTCAAAGATCCGTCTGCACCTCGTCGTTGTGAATAACCCATTATCTTGTTATTCAAGTCATCACAAACAAGGTGTTTATCTCTCAGCGTCCGAAATTCGCGCCCACAACGGAAATACTCGGCATAGCTCGTTATTTAGACAGAGACAAAACATACGCGAATCTTGTAATTGCGACTGAGACAGCGAAAATGTAACCACAATTTTTCCTTCAGATTTTTGAATCGTTCCAGTTTGGTTGCTTTTGATATGGTCGAGTGATTGGCTATCTTGTGAAATTATTGCATAAATTTGCTGATAATTATTAAGTAATTTTGGAGATTCCTGAATAGAATTTGAGGAAAATCGCGGTTGTTAAATAAATAGGTATTAATTTTAATTTTATTTAAATACTCGTAATTTAAACTAGAATAGTTTAAATTACGAGTATTTAAATAAAATTGTTATCAGGCAATATTCTGATAGCCTATAAAACTACAATGAGTTGGCTTAAGAAAGAAAATACATTTGTTTAGCACAGACTAAAGCACACAATATAATACAAAGCAGACAAAAATATAAAAAAAAAAAAAAAAAATATTGTAAAGTGCGATGTAAGCAGAAATTTGATGGGGAGTGTGCCTCAAGGCTGCGCCAAAAAGGCCCAGTTCAGCAAAAATGCCAGACAACTTTATGTGCCTGACGCTGGTTTTCAACTGGACTGGATTAGAAAATTAAAGAAATTATCAAGGATAGGATTAGATTATGCCTCTTATGACTCTTACTTCTATTGAAATCTAAATTACTTCTATCATTTGGAATTTGTATGTAATACTTATTTTTAGACAATTTCACGTTACTAAGACTAATTTTATCTTCAATTCAGCAAGCACACAATACAAAAACCATAACGGGAATAACAAAAAATACGATTACCGTGGAGACAATCCTTGAAGCCGATTTAATTTTAAACCTCTCACCTCCCTTCAATTTTCTACTTTATACCCTTCATATTAAAGTTCATATTTAACTTGAAATCTCGTGTCATCCCTGGATTCTGATGCACGCACAGCGAAATGTTTTACATAGTGAAAGCTTGCAGCAAGAGATAAACAAAATACGAATGTGGCACTGTGACCTGTCACCGACATTATTGCCGTTCCGAACCGTTCCGGATCGTGCAGAACCGTGCCGTGCCGTATAATGTCGTTTTGCAGGACGCGGCGCGCGAGGGTTAGATGAGAATCGTTGGAATATTAGTACTGTAGATTAGATGAGTTTTTAGATAGTATTTAAAAGCTTTGTTTTTAGGAAATTGATGTGTTAAATATAATTGGAATTAATAACCAACAAAAATATATATATTTTTGAAAGGATCGTTCTTACCTTCCGAAACCATTTTTTTGTTAGGCTTTATTTTAAGTTGAGCACTTTCAAGCAGGTTTCCGAAAGGTCAAGTCCCTTCAAGACTAAGGCAAGATTTTAAACATCTCTTACATTATTATTTCCCCCAATATAATTCAAATTTCTTCTTTTTTCCTCTTAGAAAAAAATCTTCAACTTTTCGGGCGAAATCTTATTTTAATTATACCACTGTTTTCCTTACGAATATATTACTGTTACTATGACTCAGTGAACTCAGTAGTACTCAGTGACTCAGTGACTAAGTGTCCGCGCTAGCAGATTGAGATTGATGCGCTCGCGCAGGGCTTTTTGCTCTAAATTAAATTATTCGCGGAATCGGTGACAAAATGGCCACTTAGTTTCTTTAAGCTGTTTTATTTTTGTGATTTTGAATAGCTTTGCGCAGCTTAGTTATTTGAAAAGGACTATTATTAAATATCTTATTCTGCTTGGTGTAGGCTTGTTTTATGTGTGCCCTGCAAACCCACACACGATTCGGAACAGTTTATTTTAGAAATTTAAAAGAAAAAGAAATTTGGTCCTTGGAGACACGAAACTAATTTGGTCCTTGGAGACACGAAACTAATTTCGCAGTTAATAATGAAACGAAAAGCAAGGCATTGATCGTGGGTTTCTGAAGGGCTATCTATGTAGAGAATGATGGAAAACGGGAAAAAAAATCAATTCATACGAAAATATTACTAATATAAAAACGTTTTTTGCCATTGTTAGGTATAACAAAGAGCCGCAGATTTAAAAGCTCCCTTCACAATGTTCAAGGGTATATCCGACACTGTGCGTTGCACATAGGAACCTAACCTACTTACCTATAATTTACATAAAAATTCAAACCGCAAAAAAGAAACATTACAAGATATTATCACCACAGTTTAAAATCGATTACATCTAAAACAAAAGTGTAACTGCCATCCCCCTACATATCAACATCTACATACACCATAGCTACCCCTTGTAAATATTCGCTAGGAAAACAGCGTCTATTCCAATTTCCTATATATATTTCATAAAGACCAAAACCGCAACAAAAAAAAAAAACATTACAAGATATTCTCACCACAGTTCTAATTCTAAAATCGATTACATCTAAAACAAAACTGTAACTCTCATCGTCCCCCATACCAACATCCATATACCATAGCCACCCCTTGTAAATATTCGCTAGGAAAACAGCGGCTATTCCAATTTCCTAGTGAAAGCCTGCCTCTCCTACGTCAAAAACATAATTGGCATGCCCTTCACTGCCGATGAGCAGAACTGTGAAGGCTGGATGCCCTACGTGAGCATGGTTATATAGACAATTTTTTATTAATTTTTTGTGTAGGTGCATTCTCGTTTTTCCTTGCATTTTTAAGAGGGTTTATCCTAAAAGTTGGCAACTTCGCAAATAACTATCAAATATTGACCTGTTTTGATTCATATAGCAATATTACTGAATAGAAATAGGAAATGTGGCTAACTAGCGAACTAGAATATTAATAATGAATTGCAATTCTAACATTGAATTTGATGTTATACCCATTTTAGGTGTAAAAAACGCATTTGGAAACTTTCCAAATAGATTTTTTACATCTAAAACTAAACATTCGGTGTTACGATATTAATGATTGCATGTCATAATCAATATTCTAGTTCGCTAGTTAGCCACATTTTTTATTTCCACACAGTTATATTGCCAAATTAATCAATACAGTGAAATATTTGACATCTATTTGCGACGTTGCCCAGTTTCAGAATAAACGCTCTTAACGAGTGTAAGGCTTTTTCGTTCTTGAGTATGATAACTATTGGAATTTAGGAATAAGGAGCCTTAGAAATTAAAACCTAATTTTGTCTCACATCTACCACCTAATAATGGAGAAGCCATTTTTAGGCTTCATTTTCTCTTGATTGCAATTTAAACCATACTTTAAACAATATATTTCTAAAAATACCTTTACAACAGCTGTACTTAACTTACTTAGAAAATATGTATGATGTTTGTTCATATTGGACATTAACAAGTTTAATTTGATATAATACCAGTTATTACACGTTTCCATAAAATAAGAAGGAAACGAAGGTATTAACTGATATTAAATAATAAGCTCTGTTCATAAACGGCCTATAAAACGTTATAATTTGTAAATATGCAAGTATACATCAAACAGCGAGATAATTGATGTTGTATGCTTAGCAAGTTATAAAACAAATGTCCTTTATGTTATTTCTAAAAATAAACGAACAAATTGCATCATATTATAGCTTTTAATACACACCTTCCTCAATGTCATTTAAATAGAACGGTTTTAGATTAAATGAAGGACAATTTGCATTTCTAATGTATGGTCAACCTTCATCAATTATTTATTTCTTTGAAGTTCAATAGGAATACAATTTTTTATTAGTCTTAGTGCAAATTGTTTTTTTTCTTTGTTATAAATTAAAAGCTTGAGTTTTAGTAACGCTACTTTATTACCTATTATTAATTAGCAACAAACACAGCCGTAAATACTTGTTATATAATACGAATTTATTTATTTTTGTTTCAATATTTTACACTTGCCACATCCAGCAACAATATTTTAATCCACCTATACATAGGTTTGCACAGGCTCTCGGAAAAGGTCAATAACCTCGCTGCCTCCCGAGCTACCCTCCGATACTCAGATTTAAATATTGTGCCACCCTCCAAAATTTTACCATTAGATTTTCTTGAAACGACTCGCCGTGAAAAAGAAATGTATAGAAAAAGTTTTACCGATTATATTTTTGTTAGAAGAATATTATTGTGAAGACTGAAAAGGGAGCTTTGCCGATTATGCTTCTTTAATCATTTGTTTCTTAGAGTATTTTTTATTTTTACATGGTTTCATAAACCCGAAAAGATACTGTACAGATTTTATTTTACGTATTCAAAGTTAATTGTAAATGACGTTATATTTTAATTAGATTTTTGTCATATATTACGTTAGTTAGTAGTAAAAAAACTTTCTAATAAATGTATTAATACGACTTTATCTTTTAAATTTTTCGACCGTGGGAAACTTGTTGTTACAACTTGCGCGTCAATTAGTAATCGAATCTTAGAATAATTCTAGGAATCGAATCTTAAATTATTTTAATAAAAGTACATTACATTAACTTTATAATTTTTGTAACCTCCATTCATTTCGTTTCTGGTTATTCTACGAACATTCTTAATCTACCCTTCAATAATAAAAATACCGTCGATACACTTTTTCCAATACACAATGCAATCATAACCCTACTTTTCTTTAGATAATCTCCTCTTTATCTGAAATTGTATTGAAAAGTAGATAGATATGTAAATACGTGTGTATCGTGCAGCCTCCCTCGTTATATGGATCCGCCGGGATCGCATCCGGCTCGAAGGACCAATGCCGGAAATGGATAAGGAACGACGTCAAATCCGTAAATGTAGTCTCGTTTTCAGCTTACGAAATAATATACATACGCAGAAACTTTATTACCAAGGTTTATACCTAATGTTTTTATTCAAAAGTGGGTAGTTTCATAATTACAGAGCTTTTGTTCTCTAACAATAAAAGCTTAACAATAAAACATCCTGCTTTGTTTTGAATAAAAACATTCTTTAGTCCAACAAAAGTTATTTGCAAAAAGTTAAATATTCGTAGCTGAGATCTAAAACTAGACCAAAACTTCCAAGGTCGGTGCTCGGCGTCGCACGCACACAGAGAGGAGTGCCACCCCTCACCCACACAGCCTCAGGACACGTGTACGAATCACCCCTACACATGGTTGCCATAGCAACACAGCATCCTACTTCCACGCCCACTACCCCGGGGGCGAACTCTCAAGATATTACGCCCTACTTCGTTCGCATTGGTGAACTAAAGGGGTGTAGGAAGACTGCGCTTGTGTGCGTCAGTTAGGTTACCGCTGTGACCTGACGGAATTCGCCAATTCCATTTTAAAACCGTGACATCTGCTTCTTCCGAACAGCTTTTCGATAGAGTACCGAATTAAAAGTTAACTAGCAAAACTCGCGTGTATACCAACTCGGTTACTGAATGCGAACCGAGCACTCAACTTTATTCGCAACATTCACCGTCCGCTCGTTAACAAACCTATTCAAATTTGAAGTATTAGTCGATTGAGGCAACATTTCTCGCGTCCTATCGCCACGAGTTCCAATTAGCGACTGCGGCTTGTCGCTCAAGTGGCGGTGACGTCACGCCGAGCTTTCATGCGGCTTCAATAACTACCCACTCAGCGATTTCTTCAATAGCCGGCCACTCCACCTGGCCTTCATTAGGGACCTTCTCAATGTACACGCAAAGCTGAAAAGATGCCTACTAATTTAAAAAAATGCAAGTTTTAACGAGAAAAGTTGTTTAGCTAATAAACCTGCGCGCCTGACGCTTAGCGTTAAGTATTTAATAGCACTATCTAATTGCGTGATATAATTTTGAATTATTACCGTCTGTCAACGGAACAAAGCGCGCTCAACTCTTTTGTTTCTACCGGTCGCGCCATAGACAAATCTTATTATGGAAATATTTTCAAATTAAGAACGCGCTGCTCCCGCATTATGCGTCTCGACTGTCATCATTGTCTATGGCTTCTTTTTGTTCGTTGCTCGCATGTCGAGGTTTTTCGACCACCGTTTCGGTTATTTTTTTCTTTTTTAAACTGTCCCGAGCGTGAATGGAGGTCTTTGTTTGTTCGTGTTTTATTATTAATTAGTGGGGCTTCTTTGTTCGTGGTAATTATTGTCTTAATAAGCAGTTCCTGCTCTTCGACTATAGACGGGCGGAGGGATTGTCAGTCCTTTTACTTTTAAATTGCTTGGAATTATGATTTTGGAGCACGTTTGTGGTCAGTACTACTTCACTAGCTTTTGAATAAGTATTCGTAATGACGTTTGAAATGTTTTTTGTCACAACGGGCTCTACTGTGGCTGGATTTTTTCATACAAAAATGATATTCTCATGCCAACCACGTTTTCTTGTAAAATATATTGATTCTTAATAATCAGCAGTTTCTGTTTAGTATCTTAGATTTGGAACCCCATAATTGCAGACTAAAGAAATGTAAAAAACAATCTTTCATTCTGTCTTCCTTTTTACAAAACGTCTTACAAAAATACAACTATCAAAACTCCTGAAACAAAAAACTTCAAAATTAAATAACGTCTACGTGTACTGTCGTTTATATCGCATAATAAAGTGGTGAAAAGAATTCCCAGTTTAATTAGAGGTGAGATACTCTGGCTCGGAAGTGCGACGCGCCTCAATGGCCCTCGTTGGGCGCCATTTTGCATAATTGGGCGACGGCGAGGGTAGAACGAAATTTATACGTTCCAGGCGCCAATTTACTTGCTAATGACGCGTCGTCTTCCCATAGAGTAGTTGTCGGGTTTTTGTTGGCTTGGAACTTTGTTTTTTTAGGGTTGTGTGTTTATTTGTTCCTTTCTTTATTTTTTATTTTTATTAAAAAATAATGTTGGATTTTTCGGTTTCTGTAGACACTACGCCGGTACCGTTAGTTTTTGTGTCCACTGGTCTGAAGCCTGAAGGTTTAAAGATGGATATTTTTTGTGTCAGGAGTTTCTTTTTTATTTGATTACCCTCGAAATATTTTAACAGTTTTCCGTAGCTTTTGAAAACTAAGGACTTTAAATTTTCGGAATTTCTTCGACGATTAGATTATCATTATGTTCTCCTGTGGTCACATTTTTTTTCATTCCCATCCACAGCTTGACTAAAGGGTTCTGTTTTATTTTTTTGTTTGTGTATTATGAACATTGTTCTTTACTTGTTTCAGACGGGTAAGATGGGCCTGCCAGCGGGAGGAAGCCTGTCGCTATTCTGTCCCGGTGGTGAACTGGGGCAGCCTCCTCCGGCCCATATGGGCATCCCACCGCCTTATCAGCTCGACTCTAAATTAGGTAAGTTTTTGAACAATCTAAATTGTAGCCCTTTGAACATCTTAAACGCCTTTCATAGCAAATTAAGCTTAGGCAGTGATGATGCTTCTTTAAGATTGTGTCCAAAATGTGAATAATTTGCTATGGTTGTAAGCAGTACAGTGATTAAACATGAGTTTTATTTTTGAATATGACACTATACCTATTTCATTAATCGATTCAAAGCGCCTGAACGTTTGTTGTTTTAAGCTGTTGTTAAGCATCTTCAATTCTTTATTTGAAAATAAATAACGAACAACTGATTTTTCCCAACTCCAAAATCGATACCCATGAGACGGATATTTATGTCCTCCCACAGTCCCACCTAAACAACATGACAACTTAAACTAAGTTCCGTCTAGACACTAACTAGGTACATGTTACAGCGGCCGGGCTGGCGCGGACACCCATGTACCCCTTCCCTGGGGGTACGTACCCCTACCCCATGCTTAGTCCGGAGATGTCACAAGTTGCAGCTTCATGGTGAGTTAACTGTTCTACGTTTACTATGTTTTTTGGCGTTGTCCTTTTTGAAGTACAATATGAAATTTGACCCGTTGGGAGTTTTTTTAATAATGATGGTTTATAAAAAGGAAGATTAAGTAAAAAAACTGAAAATGTGTTAGTGAGTCAACAGACATTACTTCAATATAAAAATGTAAGTAATGTCCTCTCTGGCTCTAGACCGAAAGGACCAGAAATCATGGGAAAAGCTTTTGCTTACTTGATCATACGGTTTTTATAACAAGTTTTTGCAAAAAATCGGTCCTTCAGAGGTATTTTTTCTTGCTCTGCGCTTTTTAAGAAGACTGATGACTTGGATTTGGAAAGTTCAGATACAAAGCATCATGTTTGCGTACTTTTGGCCACCTACTGTGGGCCCAAGTAATTCGACAAGACGTACTATCGATGCGGAAGAAGCAGCCATCAAAAGCAGAAACTTGGGCAAAAGCTACTAGTGAATAAGACGTTATGTTTCCAGGCATACCCCAAGCATGTACCCCATATCGTCAGCGGCGAGCGGATTCAGGAGTCCGTACCCCACGTCGTTGCCAATCTCAAGTTCTAGTCTATCGAGGTATGGTATCCCTAGGTACATACATACTTGCTATATCTTGTACAGGTCTATTATTTAGCTATGGCAAAAAGAACAAGATGGATGGACGCATGAAGTTGTGAAAGCCGCCAAACTTTTGAGTCGCAATTCGGGTTCAAGATTTGAGAATTTTTCTTTTAAAAGTCCTATCATCAAATCATGTATGCTATCGCTAAATAATATGCCTGTACTTTCAAATAATCATAATAGTTACTACTTCAATTTTTATTTTAACGATTTCTCCGTCACGTCTATTTTGCTAGAACTACATATTAAAATTGGTGCTTTTTCTGGAAATTATTGGTGATCACAGTATATTTTTATAAGCATTCAATGAGTATATAGCCGCAATCCACCCTTGTGGGACCGTAATTGGTCACCTTTATGAATAGCTTGGCGACAAATAGGGTGGCCTGATATTTGCCAGGAACTACAAAGCTATGCGCTGGCCTAATCCTTGCATGTAACTACAAAACAGTCGATAGAATCCCTTAATCGCATTACCCTCCATCACGGAAAAAGGGCCACCTCTAAAAATGCTAGGGAAATACTTTAAAGAAGTAGTAACTATATTTCTACAAAGAGTCAATTTCCTCATACCTTCGTTCTTCTCCAGTGAATTATACCGGTTCTCCCCAACGCTGGGCGGAGGCTTGGGGCTCGGGTTAGGGCCTGCGCTCGTGCCCCCTCCCCCCTCCAAGTCAGACCTCGACTCACACCATTCAAGATATGCAAGGTAAGAAAAACTGTTCTTAGACCTGTTCCTAAGGACCACATTACTTGCGAAAGTTCTCCTAGGACCACTTTATTTGCGAAACTGACCCTTCTGTTAAGAATGCCCAGAATTTTGTTAGGTGTAGGGTTACCATTCCGAAATTTTAAAAGTCCTGACAAAATGCCTGACATTTGCAAAAAAAGTCCGAATATTTAACTAAATCTTTTTTTTTTTCAATAATCATTTATAATGTTTAAAGAACATCCCCTTAAATCTAAAAGTCCGGACAAATGAGAAGGCCGGAAATAGTCCGGACGATGGGCCAAAAAGCCGGACATGTCCGGACAAATCCGGACGGATGGTAACCTTACTTTTGAGGGCCCAGATTACTGATTTATTAGGCCCGGAAAATCTCATGGTAGTATCAAAATGACTTAAATTACTAGTAAACTTGTCTTTTTTTTATATTCTGTTTCGAAGGTCCATTATTCTGTTAAGTATCAGAATTTTAAATAATGTGATAGCCATTAAACTCGTAAGTAAAATTGCATCTTTCTATAAACAAAACTAAAGGGTTATCCTAAAATCCGTGTGAAAAGTTGCACCTAATTGTCAATTCACGTTAATATTTATGGCATTTCTGAACAACGCCATGGTTCATAATCATGTATGTTTCATGGCACATCTTCTCCACAAATTGTTTATACAATTTCTCACCGATTTGTCTTATAGTTTATGATCAGTGGTACTGCATACAGATGTTTGATTAGGCCTTAAATTTCGGAGTTATGGACAGGCGTATTACTTCGAAGAATAAATTCTTTCAATATCTTTTGAACAATGTGAATAATATCAATAACCATACGAGTATATTAGGTACATATTCATTTTTATTGTATTAGAAATCTGGAAAATCTTGGGTGGGTTCTTCGACTATTGCCAAATTAGATGACAATAAAGCTTTTATGGCGAAAGCGTCAAGGTAGCCCGCGAAATTCAAATTTTGTTACGTTTTTTTTTGCAATTTGCAGGTCAGTATCATGTTGTAAGTTGATTTAAATATGATTCGCGGCCGTATCAAATGTATATTTATAGAATTGTTATCATAAAAATGATCAATACAACTCTCTAAGTTCATATAATTCCATTGAATGACTATTTCATGAAATCATGACATTTGACTATTGTGCTTACTTAAAGAGTTGAATTCCTGGTTCTAATGATTATAATTATGTAAAACCATATTTGTCGCTTTTACGCGACCGTATCGCGAATCATATTTTAATCAACATAAAACCTGACAATGCAAAAAACTAAAGAAAATTTGAATTTCGCCGGTTACCTTAGCGCATGCCCCTTAAATGGCAGATATCAGCCTGAAACTCTAGTGTATCTCAATTTTTATAACTGTGCGCTTTGGAGCTGTCTAAATCATAGGTTGATGGTATTTAATTCACCCGCCCGGTTACCTCATCAGTGGCCCGACAACTCTTATTACGGTCTACACAACTCGTGTCGTCTCCACAGTTCTGTCATATTATTCGTTAATGTGTTATTGATATTACTTAAACCACCTAAACAGTAAAATTTTGACGTTTGCATGATTAATTGGAATTTGTTTTTCGAATTAAAAACGAATGCTGAAAAACATTAAAACCATTTTCATTCACTTTTACAAACATTTACCATTACCATTCTAATAAATATTTTTCATTCGCACCACGCGCCAAATAATTTATACCGTACACATTGAATTTTTTTAAACAATTATAATAACAATCTAACAAAACGTTTCAATCAGCTGCACGCAAGCAACGCTTTTGTCACAACTCACACCCTTTCTGCTAATCTCTGATGGTATCGTTCCGGCTATTATGCGAGTTATACGACTAAACTGCCCGCCCTCTTGTTCGATAGATTGAAGATAACGCGCGTAGGGGTGGGTTGGACACATGTCTACGTGAAATAAAAAAAAACAATTATTTTATATTTTTTTATTAAAAATTATAAAAGCCAATTATTTTTAAAAGAGTAACCGAGGAGTTTCTTGCCGGCTCTTCTCCATAGGAAACGACCAATTGTAACCGTGCGTGCTTCTGACGTTTCATAAGTGCCCTTGTAGGTTTATATGAAATAAAATTTAGTTTTTTTTTAATTGTTTTTCTAAAAATTGTTTGTATGTCTTAGGCAAAATGTTCGGAAAAGGTATAATGATATTATCATTTAACTCGATAAGAGATGAACACAACACGTTAATACAATTAGGTACTCAAATAATTATTTAATTACTAACAGCGCCCCGCGGTGTCACCCGCATAAGTCTCGATCCCGTTAGAATACTGGGATAAAAAATATGGTCTACCCATGTGCAAAATTTCATTAAAATCCGTACAGCCGTTTTAGCGTGAAAGCGTAACAGTCAAACTCACTTTCGCATTTATAATATTATTATACGTATAATATTGTATATAAGATAGTTAGGATATTGTAATAAATGTATCATTGTAATTTAATAGTACTCATTTAATAGTTTTTAATAATATTAATAATTTATATGTCACTATTGGCAAAACATAGCACACTGGCTAATTACCTATGTTTCACAAATAAATTATTCTTCTCGTATTTATTTTCATACTACTTAATTAAAAATAATTAAAATTATAAAAATCATTAAGAATTGATTATAATTATTCTTATTCATAACATATGATGGATGTATAACTATGTAAATAATTAAGTCGAGATCAGAAAGTAAACAAAACTGATCTCAGTGTTAATTAGGATCATAAGTTAATTATAGCCCATCCAGCTTATCACAGAGTCACTCTCATTATCTATAATTCACGATCTAGTCCTATGTCTTCTCCATTTAAAACATACACATATAAAATTACGCTTGTAATAGGGGCCAGGCAGAGGTAAACTTATGGCTCACCAATACTTCGTCAGTTATAACAGAGCAGAGCTCGATCGCCCAGCTACTATAGAAAATAGAGAATGCTCATTTAATAGTATTATAGTTCATACTAATTCCATGTCTACCTACTTATTAATTATATGCTGCCATGATAGTAGATACTTACTAATTCCATGCGGCCATGTCTGTCATTTTTTTTTAATGTCAAATGTCATTTATTCTAAGGTAGCCATCTTTTTATAAACTTTGGGCGACAGAGCTCGAGAAAACGAATTTTCCCAGATATAAGACCTAGCTAGATCGACTTTTCGCCTCCGTAAACACCTATATTGCAACTTTCATTTCCGTTTCGGAGAACGTGATTACAATTATTTGTATATATTTATACAAATATTGCTCGTTTAATAATATAGGATATTTGACAGTGTAGTCCGGGTTACCCACATATTTAAAACTTTGCATTTTTTTTAGTCCTTGTAGGTAATAAGACTACCAAAAAAGCTCGGCAATTAATTATGCTACCGTATAAAATATGTAGGTTTTAAATAAATTGTCAACAGTATTGACTGATCAGGTAACAAGAAAGCTGATGCCTTACGACAAGTTACCAGCTTCAATACAAACTGCATCAGTCGAAATGCGTAATCTAAGTTATGAAGTCTCACTGTTGGCGATAAGCAGAACCATAGGAGGCCTTAGGAATATTTTTGAGATCTTGTTTGATCTTCAAACTATATGAGATCAGTCAGAAATGTTTCGGAACGAAGGACCAATTTTGAGAAAATTTCAAAAGTATAAGTATGTGGGTCTACTAGAGATACACCTCTGCCCAACCCTTCGGGGAATACAGGCGTGAGGTTATGTTATATTATGCAAAAGTAAAATTAGGAAATAATGTAGTAAAGTTTAGTTTGGAAGGTAAATCTAAACAAATCCTAAAACGCGTCCCATTTAGTCCGTTGAGATGCTGAAACTTAATAATTATGACTCTTATTTTCCCTTAACGACATCGATATTTTCATCGATATTGAGTATGTGAGAAAAAGAATCCTCTGACTACAATAAAAAAAAACAATATATTTCTTGACGGCATGTGAAGCCAAGTCAGAGGCCCATGGGCGGTTTTAAAACTCTGACACCAGGTTAGTCACTAAACACACACAAAGAAAAAAAAAACATTTCAGCAACATTAGTACTGTCCATTAATAGAATATTATATTCACATTTAAAAATAACCAAATAAGGAATCACCATTTTTCTCGTTTACTCAACAATATCTGATTATAATTTCCTGCAACCATCGCTTCTCGCTCACAATGCTACCTCATAACCACATACATAAAAGTCCAGGTACAATCATGTAAATAAGTCCCTGGAGGAGAAATTTAATTAAGATGATATATGAGCAGCTTGGCTAACGGGCCGCGTCACTTGGTACAGTCGCCGAAACAAATGTTCGAGATTTTTGGAAAAGATTATACTTTAGGCCGACGCTAAAAAAGAATAAAGAATTTATTCTCTAGAACTCAAACAGTTCACCTAAAATATGAGATATACAAATAAATCATGCAGTTTTATGGTGACATAATGACTCCGTGAGTCGATAAAAAGAAAACAGAATATTTAAAAGTAAGCTTTAGAGATTTAAAGTTCTTAAAAAATATTGTTTTGTTGCTTTAAACTATTGTCGCCTATAGGTCGGCCTGGAAACTAAGATGGCTATTAACTCTTGAAGGTACATATTATGTACTAGGAAGACGCATCTCAAACACATTAAGACCTGATCTGTTAGCTTAACAGTTGACTTTTAATACCTTTTCCAAAGAATTTATCTTATAAATCTCTTAGAATATGATTCTCTCAATGAGCCAATCGATCAAAGAGAAAATTGATATTATTATCACTGCGCAGGGAAAAAAGATTGATGATTGCAGTTGATTTCCATCCCCTTGACACAAACCTGCAAAAAAAAGGGGAATGGTGACAGATAGATAAACATTTACACCTTTAAAATAACTTGTAAATAAAAAGACAATAATTGTATGCAGTGAGCCAGTGACAATTATTAACATATTACAACAAAAAAAAAAACAGGTTCGTTAAGTCCATAATCTACATTTTTATCGTATAATTCTAAAAGTAATTTACATGTGATATCTAAGTATTTATACTTAATAGTTATTTTATTACTAAGTCACATTTGTCGACCGCTTGGTATTCAATCTACAACATCTTGTTTAATTAATATATTTTATGTACTTCCGTTTTTTGTCATGTAATTATTTTTTAATGGTACTTCTTGAGTAGGTAACGATTATTTAGAAAACAAAAAATATTTGTTACCTGTGTTTTTGCAGTTGTAAAAAAGGTGAAGAAGGGAATAGATAGATAAATGGTCCTATGGTCAAATGGTCCTATAAAATTATATAACAAAATCTAATGTTGAAATCTATTGTTTGTATGTGCATACCTTACTGTTTATAAAAGTTACAACTTGCCAAACAAACCAAAGCTCAAACTATTTGGCAAAAGTAAGTTTGACATGAGATTAACTTGTCCTACTGACTGTACATAACACATAATTAATGCGCGCACGCCGAATACCTCATTTGAGAGCGCACACGCATTGTGCCCGGATTTTCTTTCTCTTTTTATATCTTTCCCCATTTTTAAACCGTCCATAGGAAGTCGTATATCCCAAGCTAGTTTGGTTATATTCAGAACTAATTTGGTGCATAAAACTTTTATATTGGACGTATTAAACCAACAGTTATATGTCACTGACAATGTATTTTATTATCTCTATTTATACAGTTTTAGAATTTCGAAGTCAGGAAGTCGTTTTTTACTGGTTTTGCTTTTCTTTTTCGATTAACGGCTTTAGGGCTATTACAGACTGTGCTTTAAACGGTCTATTTGATTTAGGCAATCCGGAAATCTGCTCTTCGTCTGTCTGCTCTGGTCTCTTATAACTTAGGGTCGTTGCAATATTTGTTTCTTTTGCATCACCCCTATCAGCCGTCAGGCCATCATTAACGCCTTTTTTCCCGCTAAATGAAATCTGCTCAAGGATTTTTTTTGGTGTAGCCTGTACTGTCCCTCTGCTGGGCACAGGCCTTCTCCAAGTTCTACGAACTCTTTTCACGCGCCACCTTGAACCGGCCCTCGCGCTACGCGTCCTCATCATCTAGCCACGTTTTTCTGGGATAGTTTAATAAAAAAATCTAGCTCACCAAAATCTAGAATATCCCATATTTGACTCTTTCCAACTTAGTCGGATGTGAAGTTACAGAGCTACAGTTACATCTTTTATCAGTTGACTCATCAGTTTAAGAGCTATCTCCTAAATTACGTGTCTATTTTTGGAAAATCACGAGAAAGGTCGTGAGTACCGTTGGAGTGACTTGCGGTGACATTGTGACTAATTTGTTTGTTTAAACTTGGCTTAGGATAATTTGTTTTAGATTAAGATCTGCTAATGTGACTATTTAAACAGTTTGTTGAAAGAATTCTTCTCTTGAACGTGCAGGATTAGATTGATATCTTTAAGTTAATGAATGAAATCAAAATTGATTACCAATCTTGGTTCGTAGCCTGGTTTTAGATTGTCCTCTGCCTGCAGTCTCATCGTCTTCTTAAATAGCTGATAGTGGCTATAATACTAGAACTGAACTAGAGCCGAAATTAGTAGGTCAAAAGAAAATAATGAATTATTATTCTCAGTTCCGTTCCAGGTATCTGAAGCTCGCTGTGCGTTTAATTCATTAGAAACTTCTCTCACGTCAGCGATATCTAATGCCTAGGTACTGCTCCTGTCCAACTATGCTCGACATTCTTCTCTTGGTCGACTTTTGGGAGATATTGTCATCTGGTCATACCCTGACCTTGTCACCTTCTGCAATCCTATAATTTCGAATTCCCAGATTTTGGTCCTTCCAGTCGAACCACCTTCGTCCAAGTTTCTCTATCTTAACTCTACCAACAAATTGCCACCCACTTCATCTTTTACTTCAAACACACCCATATCTCAACAAACACTTTTTAAATCAGTATGCTCGCCATAATTACGAAGCTTCTCGGCCACGTTCGTGTATGATCGGCTGCGCCCGCGCCGGAAACACCGCGTCTATTTCCAACCGGACGCACACTGTTTATTGTCGTCTGTCTGGACGGGTGTCGTTAACACCTAAACTAGTTATTAACATATTGATCCCACTACAACTGTTGGTGAATGTGGATGGGTTAAGTATGGTTGGTAAAATCAATGGTGGTCACTGATCTCGGTTTTTTGGGGATGTCAATTTGGGCTGCCATTATTCTAACGTGTGTGATTTAAGATTTTTTCCTTGGTGGGATACTTCCAAACATTTGCGGGATCCCAGATGACCAAAAACAAGATAATGTAAATGTAAAGAGTGAATTCATGCAAAATATGTGTATGATTTATAACCTGGTAAAGTTAAGAAAGATGCAATTTTATTCATACCACGTGCATATTGAAGAACGTCTTTATCTGTGTTATGATATGAGATGTAACTTATATTTTGATATAAATAGACAATTCTTATGATAAAATCATAAAACGTGACAGAATCTCAAAATACCCACTTGAGATATCTTCACAATATTCTCAATAAAATTGAAGTAGATATTTGTAAATAAATTACCAATTAAATCGATTTAAGGTAGGTAGGTATGCTATCAAAATGGCCCATGTATCCCTCTGAATTTTAGCAGTATAACCACCGCTTTCTTTAGCTAAACAATTACGCTGTATTTTCCAGGTCGCTAGAGAAAGGCAGCAGCGGCTCCTCAAGTGATAAGCCTTCAGACAACTCAGCCAACTCGAACAACAAAGAGCAGAACAAGAAACCACATATAAAGAAACCTCTAAACGCTTTCATGCTGTACATGAAAGAAATGAGGGCGAAAGTTGTGGCTGAATGCACCCTCAAGGAATCGGCAGCCATTAATCAAATACTTGGCAGACGGGTGAGTTTAAATTTCGAACAACCATTTTATTATTAACTGTCAATATTAAAATTCGAATCATTTAATTTCAAAATTCCAAATTACACCGTTACATTCTAAGTCGATTTTTAATAACATTCTAGAACATTCAAAATTCAAAAATTTATAAAATTAATTTTGATTTTTTATTTACTTTTTAATATAGTGTGTTGTGATAGGTTTTTGTTGACGTTACTTCAGTCCCGATGTAGTATACTGTCGGATGAGGTTTAATATCCGTTTTACGGAATTTACTGTGCCACATTTTATGACCAAGTTATGGAAAGTTATTCCTACTGTACAAGTTTATATTTCACATATAAACATTTTGCAAATAGTCTTTAAATACCAGAATACTTATCAGTAAAAGATCTTAGACCAGTCCTTTAAGAATCAAATCAGAATCGACATCAATACTAAAGCTACTGTATAAAGATTTATTCACCAGTGCTAAGCATCTTGCATCATATTGACTGTCAATCAATCCGGTCTTAAGTCGTTAATTAATCAATTAATTATGTATTTAACCGTCACTTGTAACCACACTATTCAGCAGTAGAATACATCGGGATTGTATAAGATTGCTTACATGACGTCATCTAATCGCAATTGACGAAGGTTTCACTAATCAGAGGTTAAATGGATGTCTTCAACCTCAGTTTAGCGACAGACCAAGTTAGCTAATGTAATGTAAGCAATTATTTCGATTGTGTCCGCATTTAATATTAATATTTCTCTCAACATATTGGATTGAGCCTTTGTTAATCTTGTTAGGAATACGATTCGTCACCACACGTCCAGCTTAGCTTGCATTACACAAACAATGCGGCCGCCCTATCTGCCATCTAATAGATGTATTGAATAATAAATAGCTGACCGTAAGGCTACCGAGAAACGAGCCCGTTTACCCGTTCCCGGAACGCGATCTCATTCCTAACAAGAGTAACAATGTCTTTATACAAAAAATGTGTCGAGGCACATGTCGACTGGTAACCCAATATCCTGGTGTCATAATATGCAGTGGCACTCGTTGAGCCGCGAGGAACAAGCAAAGTACTATGAGAAAGCGAGACAAGAGAGACAGCTCCATATGCAGCTGTACCCCGGGTGGAGCGCGAGAGACAACTACGGTTACGGATCCAAAAAGAAAAAGCGGAAAAAGGACCGCAGTCCCGCAGAATTGGGAGGTATTGGAGCTAGCAGCGTCGTGGGGACTGTCACTGGACGCTTGACACCGCTTACCCTCCCTGACGAGATCCCGCACCCCCACTAACACAGGAGACTTGCTTGTTGTCCGGTGCCCACGTGTTAACCGAGCGGCTTGAACCCACACTAACGTCAGCATCCGTTACCTGCCCCGTCCCGTGTGTGTGTGTGTATGTGAGCGGTAGTGTGTCGCGAGGTGATGTTGCCTGTGCTAGAAAAGCGGCTGGGCTCGCTGGGGCGACCGGGGCCCGCGCCGGCCCTGGCCGCCCCTTACGTGTTTCGTGTTCTGTGTACTGTAGTCGTCCAGTGAACGTAAACTGTACACCCTACACCCTCCGGAAACTATATTGGTTTGTTATATGTCTAGTCGAGACGCGTGAACCGACCGCAGAATAGGTTCTGGGAGGAACATCACAATTGGCCATTCTCATTCTGTAGGGGACAAAATTTTGTGATTAGTTATCGCGCCGCTCGCTGCGGCTGTTTTTCTAGCACGCGTTAGGTCGCGGACGTACGGTCGCAGGTCGAGTCCACCGTCCAAGTGCATTTCTCTGTTTTGTTTCCATATTCGGCGCGTTCACGATACAGTGGCATGCGCTCGGCCGCGAGGAGCAAGCCAAGTATTACGAGCTGGCGCGCCGCGAGCGGCAGCTGCACATGCAACTCTATCCCGATTGGTCGTCTAGGGCTAATACGCAAAGGGGCAAGAAGAGGAAACGAAAACAGGAGACAACCGATGGAGGTACTGCCTTTCACTCCGTCGACGAGCGTCCCCGCCCCCTCCCGCCCCCTCCCGTCCCTCGTCGTGGCCATCGGCTGAGCAGGCTCGGCGACAGCACAGTGTCGTAAGTCGGTCACGAAGCGAACACATGTCCCGGAGCGGCCGACGTCCCGTCGTTTGAATGCGATACTCGCATCGGCTCATTAAAAAAATGAGGTCAATTAACGAAGGATTAAGCCCGGAGACGTTGGTAGCTCCGCTCCTCCCCCGCGCATATCGCTGCCCCCCACTCCCCAGTCCCGCGGGAGTTCAATTGCTTTGAACTCCGCTCCGAACGGACCGAGCGACATAGTAATATTGTCTTGGTTGAAGGGGTACGAGGTTGTAGACATACATACATATAATATACAAGTATTTTTGTTTATTTAATATTTATCGCATTTATTTATTTGATTTTAAACGCTATATTATGAGAGAGACCCTCACGCAAGTCCTTCGAAGGTTGTCCCGGTTTTATGCTTTCCGTTTTGCTCCTGCGTGCGAGAGGGAGCGTGCATGTTAAAGCAAGTCAATATTTGAATACTTGAGTAATTGCTTTGCAGGGAGAGTAGTTTGATGTCGGAAAAGGCTGGGACAGCCTTCTCTCGGTACATTATGGAGTAGTCTGGACCAGAGCAGCCATGCGAACACCGCCGAGGACTAGATATACACAGCTGCTGATGCTTATGTGTCTGCGGTGCAATGATACTGGCCAAATAAAGTCAAATATTTATTTTGATTCCGGAGAACCTATTCTGCTTCAATTTGCTTATAGACGTCATGTTTATTTGTTATTTTTTCCGACAATAGTGTAGTTTTAGCATTTATTTTGTTCAAAGTTTATGCGTGTAGTATGTTATTTTTTAAAACCAATGTTTTTTCCGTTGTTCCCATTCATTTATCCCATCCCACCCTGCATGAACTAACATATGGGGGATTGCATGCGATGCTTTGTAGTACATAGTGTTAGCTGACATGTTTTGACATGCTTTAAATATGATTTCCGGTAAATTATCTATAATTTACGCATCACATAATTAAGCTGCATTCCTTTTCATTTGACTGACAAAAAAGAGTTTATCAATTTACTCGACATCATATTTTTTTGAGAATAATTTGCAATTTTTAACGTAGTACTTATTTTGCATACATTTTGTATCAGTTCAATGTCAGAGTGAATATTTAGTGGAATTGAAGGATGTGTACTAAAACATGTTATGTAATACTTTCAGGAAATAATTTGAAGAAGTGTCGAGCGCGATATGGTCTCGACCAACAGAACCAATGGTGCAAGCCTTGCAGGTGGGTTTCTAACTTTATATATATATTTTTTCGCTTGTGCAAAATTGGTTCTTGGTTAGCGGATAGTATATTAAATACTATCTGTTAATATATTATTGTTTCTATGTGGAAAGACTTGGCTGTCTTATCTGGCACACCAAGAGTAGCCCGGTCGTTATTTACTTTGGCATTTTATAATTTTAGAAAATCTATACAAAAACTCTGATGTAGTTGTTGTTTATTTTATGTTTTATATTACAATACATATAGTAAATTAAGGATATATTTACGGCGAAGCAGCTAATTCAGAAAATGTGTCTTTTCACAAAGAAATCAATGTTTAGATCACAAGGAATAGATTTTTTTGAAAGTAGCCGAGGTTTTGAAGTAGAAACATAGGGGGTTAGTTTTGGCGGCAAGAGAGGGAGAGAGAAAGGGCAATCATATGTCGAAAGCTTTCAAAAAAATCTGGACACATTTTCTGAATTGGCTCGCTTGGTTGTTGTTACTGGTTGTCAAGGTTCATGTTTACTTATACAAATGTTTTTTCCACTCATGATTGCCGCTTCTCATGGACCCTGGATCTGCTGGCACTATTGGTGACTCGTTCTGATCATTTTTACGTTCTTTTTTATTATTATTTTCGATCTGTTTTTGCCACACGCCACTTGACTCGTTGTTTTCTTTACTTTTTTACTTATTTATGTACTTATTGCTATTTTCATTATTGTTCATCCTTTTATTTTACACTATTTATTTGTAATACAAACACCGTATTTTTTATCTGTTCTGTATCTTAATAAAACATTCATTGTATGTAACAATTTCATAAACACCACATAATTTTTCTCACCTCAATCATTACCACCTTATCATTCCTCTGTCCACTATCATTTTTCTGTCAACCATCACTCTTCTGCCAAACATCATTTCCTTGACAACTATCATTCCTATTTCTGCCTTCATTCATAATGTCCATTATCATTCCTCTGTCCCTGTACGCTCTCAATCCATCTTCCACTATCATTACCCTGTTACCTTAATTCCTCTGTCCACCATCATTCCTCTGTCCTCCTCCATCATTCCTCTATCCTCCATCATTCCTCTGTCCCCCATCGTTCCTCTGCCTCCTAATAACCCTGTCATTACCGGGCACAGCCCCGAGTCAAGTAGCGTGATGGTGTCCGGAGGCCTGGGCCTCCTCCGGCCGGAGCCGACGACCTCGCTCCCGGCCTCCAGCCTCGTGAGCCCGCAGGAACCTACCTACGTTAACCTCTAGTGCCGGCGCCGCCCCGTCGACGGCCACGCAACGGTTGGTGATGAGTTGACAGTTGACAGACGGGAATGTCCTGTGTGTTGTAGTAGAGAACCTTAGATTGTTTTTGACTTTTATTTTCGATTTTATTGGCTCTGAAATTTAAAGAAATTTTAAGTACTGTCTTTTCTATTTATTATTCAATACAAAAAAAAGTCAGATTACTGATAATTCAATTGTTTTTTTTGGTTAATAGATAGATTGCATAATACAGAATTTATTTAATTTTAAAGATGAAGCCTGAATGTTTTTGTACAAAATGGAATGGCGTTTATATGTTGTCGTAGGTAGTCGTTTGCTTATTTTTCGTTCGATTTTATAACGTTTTTAACAGAATTGTTTTCAGCATGAGTGTTCGATGTTCTTCGCGTGTTTTCAGTTTATTTAACAAGTTTTCAGCATGTTACTGTTAACATTATGAATTATGTGTTACGTGTAATGTAGGATAGATTAGCTTTTATTGTGTGAAGGACTGTTTTGTAACTTTTCTAAAATAATAAGTCACTTTTTTCATATTTTTTTGTCATAAGCGGACGTCAGATAGTTGCTCTATTTAAAATCCTGATATTTAGCTGCATTCGGTTAGACTGGAAGCTGACATCAAATGCCCCAGATGAGGTGACGAACGTAGTCTTTAGTGTCCTTACTTTTCGATGAAATTAGTTCATAAAAGTTACGAAACGGTCCTCAAATCTAACTTTGCCGAATCTTTACTAAATTCCATCTCTTTCTAGGCGGAAGAAGAAGTGCGTCCGCTACATGGAAGCGCTCGCGGCCGCGTCGGGGACCGTGCCGATGCCGATGGCGACGCCGCAGTCGCCCTGCTCTGAAGAGGACGTCAAGCTCGAGGAGATGTCGGACGCGTCCAGCGACGGCGACGCCGACACGCCGCTCAACTCGGCGTCCAGCCCCGGCGGGCTCAGCGCGCTGTCGTCGCTGGCGTCGCCGGCCTCCGACCCGCCGCCCGCGCCGCCGCGCAACCCCGTGGGCACCAACCCGCGCGACGCCAACAACCCGCTGTCGGTGGGCCAGCTGACGTCACAGTCGTGGCCGCGCGCGCCGCCCCGCCCCGGCCACGAGGTCATCTCGGTCTCGTAGTGGCGCCCCACGACCCCGCGACCCGACACACACGCCACGCGAGCGCGCTCTGTCGACATTCTGACTCGATGGACGTTCCGCGAGTATACCGAGGTAAAATGTCTACAGAGCCGCGTCGTGATACGAACTGTGCAATGTCAACTATTCGTTCTTTTCCCCGCTCGAGGCTCTTGAAAAACGAACTTTTAACCCAGCGGAGGGTAGAGCGACTAGTTTTCGTGAGACGTGTGTCGCCATCTGTCGGACAGTGAGTGAACGTTCACCGGCGCCATCTAGCGGCCGCGGCGAGAAACGAGTCGTGTCGGTTGTGATATGAACTAAGGATAAGTACCGATTGTTACTGCCGTTCTCAAAAATGTTCGAACGAAACCGTAGTGACAAACCTACCTCTATTCGGCTTTTTGACGAGTATTGAGTTTTAGGAATACCGGCACTTTTGTGAACTAATGTAATTTCGCTGATTGTATAGCGAGGTAAGAATATATTCATAAACCTAAAAGATACCGTTTTTTCATGTAATAAAGTAAAAGGGCCTAATGTTTAACTAATAATTATTATCCGCACCAAGTGCTCGGTATTTCTATAATTCGACGTCGTTCAACTTGAGAGTGGCTACTACAATTCCAGCCTAAATCTACAGTAACGATACTATATGTAGTCCATTCTTCAGTCGAAGTGATCTCAAAATTGTGAGCCCGAATCGAGTCATTTATAGTGCATTTTTTATAACAAGCCCAGACTTTTAGTGACCAGATATTTTCAACGTTCTGTTATACTAGTCGCATATTAATGTGCCATGTTTCATTATGAATATCTTATTGTAAACATCGTTCTTTCGCAATTTTTATAGTCCAGAAGCTTGTCAATTTACACCTCTTTAATCTGCTACGTAAAGTTCTCGATAACCCGAATAAATGACCAAAAGTAAGAAATTAAATACATATCGAATCATGTCATCAGTCAATACAATTCAGTCATTAATTATTTATTTTTCGATTCGTATTTAATTTTCTACTTTTTGACTAACAACAATTTCTTACAACTTATTTTTTGGGCTTCGATTTGACAAGACTATGTTTTAAAATCTTTAAAGAATAATATTTGGTAAATAAAAGTGTGGGTTCTTTTACCATCTGTACCTTGAGTAGTCAACGATATTTTAAGCCATTTTATTATAAAACCATTGATTTCAATCAATTAAAGAAATTCATGGTAGCAACTTTAAAAAATTCACCGCTGTTAAAAAATATTTGACAATCTTTAACTAATGTTACATCGAAACAAAAATGCATGCACGATATTTTCATCAGTTTTAATTTCTTAATATTGTGACGAACAATTTTCACCTCTATTGCTCTCTTGATACGGACGATTTTGTTTATAACAGGCCTCTCTTGCTTGACGATTGCGCATTCGCCTAAAACGTGACGATATGACTGGTTGTTTTCTGGTTGGACCTAATTTTAAATTGAATTGCAGAAACATACCTCGCACACGCCATTTATACTACACTTTGAATTGAGGGACATTTTCTGGAGTTTCATACGACTTAATGTCAGACAGTGTTTATCAATACGAAGAGTACCTACTACTTACTAACAGTATCATTAAATTAGACCCTTGCGCTGAGCTAAGGTATGTTTCTGCATCAAGATAATACCCAATGTGATTGTTAAATGCTTTCTCGTCACACGCGACAAAGGCCTGGTGTTCTTAAAACTTCCTACCTACGGCCTGCACCAGATGAAGGTTCCATGTAGCGTTATAGATTTTGAATTTAGTTATTAAAATGTTTTCCCTTCGCGGTATGCTTGTGTATAAAGTTATTGTTAAGGCGAACGGAGGGAAAAATGTTTTTCCGTTGTACGGAACTTGTTAGACTGTCGTAGATTAGACTAGGCACGTTGTATGAGTGAAGTATATCTAAGGTGTTGTGCCGAATGCCCTTTGCAGCATAATGTTATAAAAATCTTTAAAAAAAATAGTTGAGTCGACAAGACGTCATTGGTTTCAAGATTCAACGGATACTAAATGTCTGTTATTAAAATTGGTATTTATTTTATTGTTTAATAATGAAATAATGTATCTTTATAATAGTAAAGATAACATTTTGAATGTATTGATATAATTTTGCTTTGATGAGTTTATTTTTGACTAAACAAAAACCACTTTTGCTATAAACATGACATTTCATAGTACAATTTAAAACAACGCCATCTATCTTCATGTGCATGCAATTTACATATCTATAGTTCTAGTAATTTCCGCAAGATGGCCGACTAGTGTAAGCCTGTCGAATGGCATTTCGGGACAACACCGCACTGTATATGTGTAAGTACATACATGATGTAAAAATATAGCTATAATCTAACTGTGTCATATTAGTATATAAGTGTACTATGCTACTTACATATGTATACATTATTATTATATGAAGAAAAGAGGTTTAAAAGAAAAATATTAGTTAAATACTGACTCGAAACTGAAAATGTTTGGTACATACGAAGACACAAGATATTTTATAATTGGCAACCCCCAATAGGAGTCAAATTTGTAAATAAATTTGTAATTCACGAATATATAGGACATTTTGGTATAAAAATATTGCATTTATATTATTATTAAAAAGCGATTAGTGCCCTCGGAATGTTCTCGGATGGTTTGTTTTGTCCAGCAAATGATTTTTGTTAATTACTTTTTATTGTTATTATTAAGAATTTTAACGTTGTTACTTGAAATACCAACCCCACATTGATTTATAAATTACTCTCGGTGATTGAAAATTGAATTTTAATTGGTTATACTAGACAAAAAGAAATGCTACTTACATATATTAACTGACAAAAATATCAACATCAGTTTGTTTACAACTTGACCGTTATGAACGTTGAAATTATAATATTGATCATTCGTACGATTTTGCATGAAAGCCGACTTTGTGCAATACTAAATAAATATGGGTACTGTATAGTTTTCTAAATATTAAATTAGATTTTCTTAAAATTAATTAGTAAGTTCTATTTTTGAGTTTTATAGAGAATGATGGATTTGATTTTTTATTTCGAAAAGGAAGTTTTTATTTTAATAATGATTTTTATCCCGTGCCAAAACCATCTAGAACTACAGATTGCCAGGGAATTTCGACCAGTTATGACGATAATATATCATAATGTCTGTGCCAAATTTATGTATGAAACCGCAGGTATTGAGAAAATACCTTTACTTGTCTTTATGTTGATAGATTTTATAGGTTGTTTTTTATTGTTAAGAGGGTAAAGACACACGGCTCTTACGTTGGGCCAGTTATTTTTTTTGTAGAGGAAATTGACAAATTAGTAAACTCAATTATTAGGTCTGGTCCCATGTCTTGTGTTCAGTTGAACGAATATTATTTTAATAAACAACTTAAAAATTGTATTTGTGCTGTTTTATTTATTATACCCGCCTGTAATGGATGTGATAAACGTTCCGAGTATGAACGTGGGTTTTTTTTAAGAGTAATGAATATGTTAAAAAATAATTACAAAAATAACTTGGGTAGCATTTAGGTAATACAATAGCGTGAACAGCATAATTTTAACTTTCGAGTATTATATCGAAAAATTTATTATTGTAGCAAGTACTCTGCCTATCGTGCCATCGTGATAACAGGGTTTTGTACAGTAGATAGGTAACCTAAGGCGCGCATAAAATAACATGAGAATATTATACCTGCACCGCTCGGTACCGAACCGTACGGGTTTGTCTATGCCGGAAACCTGTTTATGATAGCACCCTAAGATCCGAAGAAAAACCCAACATACCACTTTAAAACATCTAGTTTAAAGAATTATCCGGTTTGATCTCCACAACTACAATTGAAGAGTTTGAAGTGCCTCTAAGTGTTCCAGTAGGAAGAGAATACCCTACCTGACTGGTAGTGGCCTCCAAGGACGATGGTATGGTATGTGGTATGGTGAGAATTCTCAATAATTAATTAATTTATTTATATATTTAATACTTTAAGCACACAAATGAGGTGGACTTTATGCCACAGGCATTTTCTACCACCTTTGTTTGGGTGGTGCAGAGACAAACAGTGCTAGGTGCAATATCAAAAATTGTAAGTAGGTACCTATCTATATACCTATTAAAACTATATATATAATATAATAATTCCTAATTATATATAAATATAAGTACAAATAAATACATACAAGGTGGCAGGAACGCTGCGTTAAAAATTTTATTTAAAAAAAATACAGCTGTTTTATAGGAAACTGCAATACCTACGCGATCTAAATGTATGGAACAGCAGATTTTTTTAAATAGCTGATGAATAATTTCAACGCAGGTGGTTTCAGAATCATGTACTGAATCAATGGTAAAAGTTTTCGCGTAGATGTGCCTGCCACCCTGTATAATATTAAATAAATGGGAAAACATTACCGTTGTGATGATACTACCAGCTTCTTACGAACGTGCTCGCTAACTTTAACTCTAAAGGATAATCGCTGGCTTGCCATCCTGATTTTTTGGGGGAGCGCATTCCACAGAGAGATGGACTGAACGAAGAAGGAAGAGCGAATGAAGTCAGTGCGGCGAGTGTGAGAGTGTGACATTGTAGAAGACGATTGTGTGATGAACGTAGAGTTCTATTGTGGTTTGCGCAAATGTACTGAAAGTGGAGATAACTGGGAGAAGAGGGAGAGTCAAGAAATGAAAACAAGGTGGTCAGCAGAGGCGGCTCTAGTCCATGCAGCGCCCGAGTGCAATCAATACCCTGGCGCCCTCTAGTCAGTGACGGACTAAGCCTGTCGGGGGCCCGGGGTGGAAAACTAAATGAGGTCATCGGGGAACGTCGAAATATACATACATATAATAAGGTTAGGTTTTGTTTTGGCCATTGATACAGAAATAGGAAATACTTTGTCGACAACAATAAAGCTAAAGCATTAGACGAAGAAAGGATGACAATTTTTGCACCTCGCATATTAAACTGTTCTTTGAACAGAAATAGGTATTACTTTGTCAACCTATATAGAAAAGTTAGAAAATGTAGGATGCAAGAGCGAGCGAACCGAGCTCGAAAAAGCACCCCACCCCGGATAGGTAGTTTTCTTTTGACTGTTCATACATATAAAGCAGTTATTTTGTCGACTTACGCAGAGAAGTTTGAGAAAAAAGAGAATGTAAAATGGAAGAGCGGGCGAAGCGAGCTCGAACATTTTAGCACCCTACGTTTATAGTTAGCATGCGTAGGGGGCCCAGCTACAGACTCCATTTTACTTACTGAACATATTTTTGTCTTTTATGGGATTTTACACACGTAGCCAGACGAGTTTCGACTGCGCTGTTCGTTGCACGTTTATTTTTGTAGTGAGATAAACGGCCACATCCCGCTGATCATACGTCCACATCCCGCTTATCATACGGCCACATCCCGCTGATCATACGGCCATATCCCGCTGATCATACGGTCACATACCGCTGATTATCCGCGAGTACGCGATCGTCGCTCTCGTTTATACGAGTATGAATATGACGTACCCGCGCAATCAATAAAGTTACGTGTGTATGTCATAATTCAAAAGTAATCGCGTATTCTTGTGACAACTCATACGCTTCTAAACTGACAATACCTCTCCGTGAGATTGTCTTTTGCTGAAATTTCGATATTCTCTCCCGTACGCAAAATATGCGCTTTGACATGGAGATGCGGACATGAGCCCGTATTAGGTAACTATTACCTATTATTATTCTTTCGACATTCATGTGCTCTTATTTATTTATTTATTTATTTATAACAATCTTACCTACACTATCATTACAGATCTATGATCCAATGCGACAGAGTGGTCTTACTAACTAAATCCTAAATATACACCTTATACCTAGTTAAAAAATATCTTAATCTACATAACTTATTACATACAGTGTAACTTTTGCGAATTCACTCAAGTTGCACCACAATACATCAACCCTCCCGTGAACCTCATTCACCACGCGTATGGCTCTAGTGAGAGGAGTTCTCGCCAGTAGGTTGGTCCTGGCTGGAGGTACAGCGAGCAGGGGCGGGCGTTGCCGCCTCCACACGTACCGGTCGGGCACGTACAGCTGTAGGTGTCGCAGCACTCCCGGGTTATGCGCCACACCTCGTAGTAGTTTCACTACACACGCTACGAGCGAAAACTCCCGTCGTACTCTTAGAGTGTTATACCCTACCATACCCAGAACAAATAGTGTAGGGTACATCAATGGGTATAATGGATATACCCCATACAACTTGTAATACAAGTGTCGCGTGAACTTATTTTGGATACGTTCCAACATAACACTATATTTCGCCTCATGAGGAGCCCAAATGAATGCGCTATGTTCGAGGTGACTTCTGACTAATGCGTCATATAGTACCCTTAGTGTCGTGATGTTGGTGAATCCTTGGGACTGCCTGAGTACGAAACCTAGGTTTCTGTATGCCTTCTTACATATTTTGTTGATATGCTCACGGAAAGTTAGTTCCTGAGAGAAGACTACCCCTAAGTCTCGTACCTGAGACACTCGTTGCATCGGCACATCCTCAACCTTGTACTGATAACTCAAGGGAGTTCGCGCGCGAGTGAACGACATCACCGAACATTTAGCAACATTAAAATGCAGTTCGTTGTCATTGCTCCATTCGACCACTCTGTCAATGTCTGCCTGTAGGCGTTCACAATCCGAGTGATCCCGAACCTCGAGCAGCAATTTCAGGTCATCCGCAAACAATAAACAAGTCCCATGTCTGACGACTTCCGGCAAGTCATTTATCATTACAATAAACTCGAGAGGCCCTACATTGCTGCCCTGGCTCACGCCCGATCTCGTGTAATACGGTTGAGACACACAGCCATTGTAGTCGACATATTGCTGGCGATCCTTCATATAGCTAGCGAAGAACTGTAGCAGAGGTAGTGTACATCCAATTTTCGCGAGCTTCCTTAACAAGATGTCATTATCCACCGTATCGAACGCCTTTTTAAAATCGAAGTACGCAGCATCTACCTGTACCCCCGAGTCTACAACCGGCACCACCTGTACCATAAAGTTAATAAGGTTTGTAGCAGTGCTGCGTCCAGGTCGGAACCCATGTTGCGCATCTGACAGACGCGCACGCATTTGTTCCTGAACGGAGCGCTGAATAGCCGACTCGAGTACTTTAGCAGGCGTGGAGAGTACAGCCACCGGTCTATAATTACAGGTATCTGAACTTGGTTTTCCTTTAGGGACCGGAACAACGCGCGTGATCTTCCACCTTTGAGGGAACGTGGCTTGATGTAAACATGCATTAAAAATGTGAAGTAATGGCTCCGCCAGTACCCTCTCGCAGTCTCGGAACAGAAGCGCTGGTATCCCGTCTGGGCCAGACGAACGTTTTGGCTTGAGACTCCCCAGCGCCTGCCGAACTTCCGCTAGACTCAGCGTCTCAATGTGTACCCGTGCACTGGTCGCGCCGACCTCCGCCGCCGCCGCGCACGCGTCCAGTTTGGGTGGCTCCTTGCTGTACACAGACTCAAAAAAGTCAGCGAACTGCACAGCACACTCATCATCTGTCAGATGTTGACCTTCTTTTATGATACTCTGCTTATTTAGTGTTTTTCTTTTCGACCTTATATACTGCCAAAACGATTTCGGATCCTTTACCAATTGGTACTGAATTTTATTTTTATGTTGTTTATGCGCAGTTTCTATTAACTTTTTTATACGAGTTCTACATTCCGCAAATTTGTGATAATCATTATCCAACTTAGTTTTTTTGAATTTTTTGTGAAGTCTGGCTTTAATTTGTATATTTGTTATTATAACTCTCGTGTACCATACTGGGTATACATACCGCGAATTTCCACTACTAAGCTTTTTTCGGGGTACGCACCCATTAATAGTACAATTAATATTATCATAAAAGAAGTTCAACATTTCTTCTAAATCATGCATTCCGTACATCATACTCCAGTCAATGGAAAGAATCCTAGAATATAACAGTTGAAAATCAGCTCTATTCCAATTCCACTGTGGTCTAAGACTGACTCTTGACTCTTGGCTTTTGACTGTACCTAGCCACAGATACTAAGTGCAGATTTCACCAATGAAATTGAACGCGTTCAGCACATCTAAACGCGTTCAAGAGCTGTCAGTGTCCAATATTCCTTAACAATTTTGACACTGACAGCTCTTGAACGCGTTTTAGAAATGCTGATCGCGTCCAGTTTCGTTGGTGTAATCAAGGCTTAATCTACAATGAGGTGTTATCTTTGCAAATTAACTTTAACAGATTTTAACAATCGAACTCAAATCGCCGCACACGCAGCTATTTTGCTTCGCACATGTGGCGATCTTGCTACGCGCACGTGGTGTACTAATTAGACATTATTATTGTGACAGCACTCTAGTTACCTACATTATTCCGCTACAATAGTGTACCATCGAAGAAGTTCATATCTATATACCGTAAGGACTATTTCTATTTGCTTGCAGCGCATGGCAGCTATAGAACTGGGGCGGTAACAGTTGTGGTAATTGTGTTCACGATAGTATAGTTCTTCGATAGTACCTTACCGTAGTACCGAGTTCCTTAAAACCACTAACAAACTTATCAGTATCAAAATATACTAAGTTGTCGCTATGGCAATAAAAATTCGAGAAAGTTGATAAGAACTGAGATTTCAAGACCGATTCGTTGTTCTAATGGTCGCAAGCGGTCCTGGGTCTGATTCCCAGGTCGGGCAAAGTATCTACTCATCAATAAGTAGATACCGCTTGCGACCATTAGGGCCGAGTCACACCGGAATGGCAGTGGCCGGCAGCGGCTGCCAGCGTCCGCCAGCGTCGCCGCTGGCGGCCTCCCACGACCTTCGGTTACCAAGTGCCTAGTCTCCTCTTGACTAGTTTAGTTCCTACATTACATACGCGCGGCTGCCCGCGGTTCCGCGAGCGGCCTCGGGTCGTCGCTGGTAGAACCACCGACAAGATGCGCGTGGCACGCGGCCGCTCGCGTGTGTCATTGACTCTGGCAGGGCCACCAATAGGGATTTTAATTTTGATTACACAAAAAATTTGTCGCTAATTTGTCGCCAAATATCAGAATTTGTCGGTCACTGGTTCAAAAGATATTAGGGTTTATAGGTGGCCGATCTGGATAGAGTCTCCCCAGCAGGGCCACATTTACATCTCAAAAACTAAGGCACCTAGCGAAGATCTGTTTTCTCCCATATTTTGTCGTTAATTTGTCGCCAAATATCAGAATTTGTCGGGTCTTAGTTTAGGAGATACAATGAGTTCAATTAGTAAGGTATAGTCCAAGAGCTAGATCGAAGAGTTCACGAAAAATTGGCAAGAAAAAATATTTCTATTAATATGTGTAATATACTTCTAGTTTTATCGGTCTACAGTCCTTAGAAATGTCCGAGAGACATAAATTCTCAATTAAATACATGTTTTTATGTTTTAAATACTAGGTTAGAGTGGCTTAAACTTGTTTGAAAACATTAAACCTTGCACTTGGTCTATTTGGTGTCAAGATGTACAGTCGCATGCAACTGTTTTATGAGTGTGTTTTTTTGTGTGATGTTGTTATGTACCTATGTTAATTTCACTACATAGGTAAAATTTCAGATATAATCTTAAAATTCAATAGATACCTATTAATAAGGTACCTACTAAATGGTTCGTCCTAAATGAGCATATCCTCGCGAGGCATATACAACATGTAACTGGAATAATGCACACCCTGCCCGATACACCCCAATTAGAAAATTAGGTTACAGTCATAATTTATGCACTGAAGCACCTAAGTAGTGTTTTTTAGGGTTCCGTACCCAAAGGGTAAAACGAGACCCTATTACTAAGACTCCGCTGTCTGTCTGTCTGTCACCAGGCTATATCTCATGAACCGTGATAGTCAGACATTTGAAATTTTCACAGATGATGTATTTCTGTTGCCGCTGTAACAACAAATACTTACTAAAAAAACAGAATAAAATAAATATTTAAGGGGGCTCCCATACAACAAACGTGATTTTTTTGCTTGATATTGATAACGGCAACAGGTAGACGCTTGAAATATTAACAGAATATTTAGTTATATATTCACTTTAAAAATAAATAATTAAATTAAAATAAAACAAATTTTTAAGGGGGGCTGCCATACAACAAACCTTTTTTTTTTTTGCCGTTTTTATAGATAATGGTACGGAACCCTTCGTGCGCGAGTCAGACTCGCGCTTGGCCGGTTTAAAAAAAATTAGCTATGCTAATTGTAGCCAAATAATATATGGACATCGACGGACTACATTGGTAGGTAGCGCCTCGGTATTTGTATCTAAAGGCATACACACAAACACGCTATTGACGTGAAAAATCAAGGGGGTACATATTAATCTGCAATCATACGGCGCGGCGGCGTCCTCTTTTCAAAACACTCAAATTGTCCACCACCTTGTTCAATACACTTAAATGCCCGCATTCGTAATTGTTCTTTAAATTTTTTACACAAACAAACCTCGTTGTACTCCCGGTGGAGGAATAAAGAAAAAATCCTTTAGAGCAAGTTTGTTTATTTACCTATTCTTTTTTAAGTACTTTGAGCGGCGCGAACGCCGAAGCGCCGCGCCGGTGACGTGCAGCAGGGGAAACCCTCGTTCTATCTCGCACTTTTCCCCGTTTTTGTATTTGCGGAATACCTATAATAGAGATAACAACACTCGAGTTCGTAACTATTCATAATAAATTCCACTTTAATAAACTGGCTGACTTTAACTTACGTGACGGGCAACTCGTTATAAGTAGCTCGTCTGTACACGCGCATCTATATTTTTCTTACTTACCGTAAATGAAACGGAGCGCAGCGATCTATCTGCCAGCGACTAAGTGGTAAATGCACATTCAATCTGCCTAGCCTTTTCCCAACTAAGTTGGGGTCGGCTTCCAGTCTAACCGGATGCAGCTGAATACCAGTATTTTACATGGAGCGACTGCCTATCTGACCTCCACAACCCAACCCCACACCTATTTAATATCTTTTTAATTACACACCGACAAAATCTGTAACCAGGCGACAAATTTCGACAAAATATTGGAGAAAACAGATCTTCGCTAGGTACCCTAGTTTTTGAGATATAAATGTGGCCCTGCTGGGGAGACTCTCTAGATCGGCCACCTATAAACCCTTATATCTTTTGAACCAGTGACCGACAATTTTTTTTTTTTTTTTTTTACGTTGCCTCACACTAAGAATTTCTTCTTGTATCGTGGGCGCGTTTACAAACATAGAAATTAACATAAACTAACACCCAGACCCGAAACAACTACTTGCAGATCATACAAATATTTGTTCCGTGCGGGGATCGAACCCGCGACACGTTGCGCAGCAGTCGATCGCTCAGCCACAGCGCCAACCGTGTCGTCAAATTCTGGTATTTGGCGACAAATTAACGACAAAATAGGGGAGAAAACAGATCTTCGCTAGGTGCCTTAGTTTTTGAGATATAAATCTGGCCGGGAGACTCTCCAGTTCGGCCACCTATAAACCCTTTTAAGCGACAAATTTTTTGTGTAATCAAAATTAAAATCCCTGTTGGTGGCCTTGCTAGAGTCAATGACACCGCTCGCGTCACCACGGGCGGCCTCGAGACCTTTCAAGCTTTTCAAGCGATACTGGTCTTTTAAGTATGTAGATAAAGTTTAAAATTATTTCACACTGAAAGTGCTCGCCGCGTCACTGCCGGCCGCTTCCATTCGGGTCTGACCCGACGCTTAGACCAACGAATCAGTCTTGAAATCTCAGTTCTTACCAACTTCGAATTTTGACAAATCGAAGAGGAATATGTTTTGAAAAGGTCTATGGCTAAGAAACGCATGTGACTAAAAGAGTGATGAATATAAATGTAAATGGATGGAGAGGGAGAGGAAGACCAAGGAAAAGATGGAAGGATTGTATGAGGAATGATATGAAACAGGAGGGAGTGAATGAGAGTGTGACGATTGACAGGAGAGAGTGGAAAAAGAAAACGTGTGCGCCAACCCCAAGTAACATGAGACAAGGGCAGGAAGTTGATGGTGATGGTTAAGAAATAAAACAAAAGACATGAGATTACATTGTTTATTCGTGACAATGCATAATAGAGAATATACATTTAGAAATTATGTAAAACGCTATAAAAATTGTGACGCCGTTGCAAGACTAGTACTAAACGGAGATAAAAAGAATTATTTTAAGGTTTTTGTACTGCGATCTTATGATATTTTGGCCCCTATACTGACCAATTGCATCCCAGTTTTATGAAGCCTGAAGTATTGAAGTCGAAAATTATTTGAACAGCAATAATTATTTGATTTATTTCAATTCAGATTGGCAATTGAAATCATTTTATTACATAGTCCAACATAAGGTTTTTTATGCATAAGTACCTATACCATACGAAAAATATAATAATCAAATTACGCCAGTGTTCCCCGAAGGCTTATGCAGACGTGGACGTATAAGTACACCCACTTTTCAGATTTATATGACTTCAAATGGACTGCAATAGATATGACGAACATAATTAAATAATTTAATAAAAAATCCAAAAGATTTTCGACTTCAATACTAAATAAAACCTAGTTGACAGTACACAGGTGACAGAATCGTTACAAAAGTGTTTATAAAACAATCAGACCTAACACTAACTTATGAACTTACGATTCTTGTTAGGCTACGTTCACACGGCGCTGTACTGTACAGGGATCATACGGCCACATCCGGCTAATCATACGGCCACATCCCGCTGATCATACGGCCATATCCCGCTGATCATACGTCCACATACCACTTATCATACGCCACATCCCGCTGATCATACGGTCACATCCCGCTGATTATCCGCGAGTACGCGATCGTCGCGCTCGCTTATATGAATATGACGTACCCACCCAATCAATGAAGTTACGTGTGTATGTCATAATTCAAAAGGAATCGCGTATTCTTGTGACAACTCATACGCTTCTAAACTGCCCGGTGGTTGCCACCTACAGGGCAAAGTACTTCGGTAACCGTGAGATTGTCAGTAATACCAAGGCGTTGCTGGCCTTCCTTGAGGAGCTGGGGTGGATCGAATATTCGATTTTCCCACCCGTACGCAAAATATGCGCTTTGACGTGGAGTTGCGGACACCAGCCCGTATTAGGTAACTATTACCTATTATTATTCTTGCGACAATCGTTAAACGTTTCTTGCAATGCCGCGTCATTTTACTGTAAAATATCGTACAGTACAGCGCCGTGTGTAGCCTTATGAATTTTATGATACACAGTACGACATCACGAAAGCACAACATACAGCTTGCGATTCATTCGCTCTTCATCTACTTATATAAATGATGGTTATGTTTATGACTTATGTTATGACAGCAATTTTAATGTTTAAAAATTCTTAATTATTACAAATTATTGTTTGATGGGTATGCAGTGAAAATTGTTAATACGAGACGAATTATATATTCAGGATTATTTAAATAATTCTGGCAAGCTCCTAGATATTAATTTATTAACATGGAAACACTAAAGATTTTAAATATTTCGCTATTTTGATTAATTTGGTAATACTAATTAATGTATTACTGTATGGAAATACGGCTAAGTAGTGAACTAAATATTGATAATGAAATGCAATAATTTAATATCGTAACACCGAATATTTACTTTTAGATGTAAAAAAAGTATGTGGAAACTTTCCAAATGCCGTTTTTACACGTAAATCGGTTACGACATAAAATTGTGTTATAATTGCAATTCAATATGATTTTTTTTTTCCGAAAGTAGCAAACCTAAATATGTTAGTTTAATGATAACAAAATCATACCTTGGAGATTGCCAGTATTTTTTTAAATATCATGGATATTTCAAACCATTTTGTATGTTTTAATTCTAAGAATATAATAAGTGAAATTGAGAATCTTAATAGTTGTATTGAAATCCATTCAATACACTATAAGATAAGGAAATACAGAACAATTTTAATGCAAATGAATTAACAGATTAAAATATAAATGCAATTAATTAAAAACAATATTTTTGGCCCATTTTAGCAACAGGGATTTGGAAGTCTTTAAATTGGTTAGGTACTAAAATTAACCATTTAAGTGGTTTAAACGTCAATGTAAAACCTATTAATAATAATAATTATAACCAGTTAACATTGAAAATTTAAACAAATAATCAATATAAGATAATTATTAACCTGAATAAACAAGATACTAGGTAATTACGTACCTATTTCTAATTTGTAGCCAATTTCTACAATTTTAAATAGTTTTAATTACTCGTAATTAGTTGTCCTTTCAAATTAACTAGCGTGCCGTGCTTTGTGCCAAAATTATTTTGAAAAAGAACTGCATAATGTTCAATAAGAAATCTTTTTTTTTTATGCAACTCCTTTTCACAAATCTCTCCGTAGTTTAAATATTTTCTTACAATCGTGGCCTTAAACTATTCTAGCGATTTCAGCTTATATTTCAATATTAAAAACACGCACAAGTGGAAAAAAATCCTTCTAATTTTATAGTCAAAAGTTTTGCGTAACACAACATCAAAGCAGAAACCGCTAGCTCATCTAAAGCCCATTCCTTATAGCTACATATTCAGGAAAACATAAATTTCAAAATTGTAATACAAGCATAATCAATTAATAGTAAGTTAACAGCGTAATCGTCTACAAAATGTTATAATTGTTATAAAATTCACTAAACAATACGCATGTCCGTCAGTCTACTTATGGCAACCCGCAAATGAACCAATCACGACAGCAGCAGTATACAACATGTAAAAATCCAGATCCGATCCGTGAGGGTGTTTTAGATATCGTACCGAGTCTATATATGTGGTAAAATTTAGGAAAAAAAGAAAAAATAATGGTCATATATTTTTTTCAATGTGGTATTTTACTGGGATATTACATGGGGCGTCGTTTTGCGGGTGTCTACAAGTACATAACTTATGACCCCTGTTCAAAATATGCAAATTTTTTATGGATTTTTGTACAAAAAATGTTTAAATAGCAATAACTTTTTTATTTTCAATAATAATAATATTTTTAATTACTTTTTGGTAAAGTTATTGTAGTAACTACCCTTTCGAATCGGACAGTTTTTTTTTTCCATAATGTATTTTCCATTACTTGACCTATTTGGCAAGCGAACGTTATGAAAACCCTGAGTTTTCATAACAATCACATACATAAGGTAGATATTAATGCCTTGATCTTTGTAAGTAACGTATACAGTTTGAATTACATCAAAAACTGTACCTATTTAATTATGAGTGATGTAATGTGTCCCATAGCTGGTACACTGGCCTCCTCTCTGTGAGAGGGAGTGGGCCGTAATCCACCACGCGGGCCCAGTGCGGGTTGGTAGATGTCACATGTCTTCGAATTTTTGGTTCTAGGACATGCCGGTTTCGTTACGATGTTTTCCTTCACCGTTTTGAAATAATTTACACAAAGTAAACTGCATTCATGATTGTGTTTGAAACCTAAGCCATGGCCCACGTAACTGCTCTTCAAAATGTATCAAAAGTGTTGAAAAGTTGCTATCGATGGCTGTCGCGTTTCACCCATATGCGAGTGCCCTAACTGATTAAATAACATAATTTTATAACTGTTTTATCATGTCATGCCCTAAATAACAGTCTAACATATAGGTAATATACTAATGCTTAAGCTTTGGGTTATAAACGAGTAGCTTCCAAATTGGTTCTTAGCTGCCTCAAGCCCATGTGAACACTCCTACTTGTGGAAAGTTAACGAAAGTAACGTAAAAATAATATTTAAGTTTGTTATATACCTAATTTTAGGTAAAATAAAAATAAAATCTAAGTTCTCTCAATTTGGAACTTGACATCCTAGACAGTTTCTTTTGTAACGTCAATTCTAAAGATAATTAACGAACGAAGTTATTTATCGTCGCCCGGTCATAAAAACAATCACATTCAAATTGGCTTGCGAATCCAATTTTCAATAAAAAAATCGAACCTCTCATTTGACAAAACCAATGATAATTTTCCAGAAAAAATAATAAAGTCAAATAATCACAACTGTTCACAAGTATCAGTATCGTGTCAATGCCGCTAGCTCGCCGGTACCGGTGTCGGTCTCGGTCTCGGTATCAGAACCGGTTTACCACAGGCCCGAGGACTTGCCGCCAGGGGGGTTCCTCACGCGGACTGAAGTCTTGGTTTCCGCACCCCCGATCTCTTCTGTAAATGGAAATTATTTGTTAAAAAATGTATGTAAGTAAATGTTGATATTAAAGACTTCGCATATTTATATTTTACTCTTTTTGTTCTCACACACTATTGTCTACATTTCTTTCTCATTTCTCCTTTCGCAGGTCTGCTGGAAGAAATTTCTTAAGAAATAAGCAGTACCTTTGTACTCATAATTATGTTTATGTCGTATCTGTATCAATTTTACTGTGTATACATAAATAATAAAATAAATAAATATTTATTTCCATCACTCAAAATCTGATTGATGATTATTACTGCTAGCGCGATGCAGGATTTTGAGTGACGTTAGTGTGATGCGTAGTTCGCATGTGGCGTTGTAGATGCCGCCACAATACGATGAAATTAAAGTGCATCAACTTACGGCTGATAGAGAACGTAGAAGTCTGCAGATTCCTCGTTCCCGGCTCCCGCATCTTCCTTTGAGTCGGAGTGCTACATCCAGACACCGACGACACACTAGTCTCAAAAGTGTTGTCCATGTTACCTAGGTCGGCAAGAGAGGGGGAGGGGGGTTAGGTCGACAGTTACATGTCTAGATGGTCTAGGAAGCAATGTATAGCTTGCCAACTCTGAAAGTACGCGCCCTACTAGTTACCCCATTATCAATAAATGCGGTGGGGCGCGTCATTTCAGAGTGGACAAGCTATACACGTTTTCGTTTCATTATTCCAACGATGTAAGCAAATGTGATGATTTGTGATTAGTTACTCAATCACAGTTTAACGGATGATCAGATTGGGTTAAAATACCGGCCAAGTGCGTGTCGGACCACGCACAATGAAGGGTTCCGTAGTTGGGATGAATTTATCTCAAGAACGAACTTAATATTGTAGTTGAAGAACATGTTCCCCCATACATTCCAACTGCAAATGTAAGTATTACGCACAATATTGAGTGATTTACTGTTATTTGAATGCCATAGACTTCTTATAGGTTTTCCTGTAATCTATAAGTATAGAACTATTCTCTGTATTTTTTTCAAAATTTTTGGCTCAACAGTTTCGGAGATAATGGGGAATGGTAAATTTTCATCAACTGAATTTTAAAAAATATAGAAAATATGTCATCCGGTACAGTTTGCATTTTTTTTTTTATGTTTACATTTATCCCCTTAAAGTGAACTCCATAATCAAAATCCATTTATTTACGTTGCACATTCGTGTTGGGTCATAGAAATTAATATATGTACCAAATTTCAACTTAATCGATCCAGTAGATCCGGAGCAAATCGGCTGTGACAGACGGACAGACAGACACACGAATGATCCTATAAGGGTTCCGTACCGAAATATTGATATTATTAGTGGCTTTTCGAGCACCGTAGGTCCAGGAGACTTTACCCCTTTTACACTGTGGCTGGCTGGGTCTAGAGAATAGGGATGATGCCTGGGTAAAAAAAATTAAATTCTAATTAGTCCGTCAGTCAGATAATAAAAAAATATTAGACACGTATTTTTTGCTTTATCATATTAATAAAAAATTACTTAGATAAAACGCATTTTAAGTTGGGGAGTGGTGGTCGCTACGTCACTAGTACGTATAAAATCTACATACTCGTGACGTCATTGCACATTTTATCTCAATGTATCGCCGTAATCTTTAGATTACGTAAAAAAAGAAAAAATACGTGTTCAATATTTTATTATAACCTCAGAGACGGACTAAAAAAAATTTTTTGTCGTCATCCCTATTACGCAATTATTTTTGGCTGAGCCTATGATAGTTTTATTGCCGCTTGCTTTGCTCATTCGGTTCACTTTAGCGGCCTAGGCAGTCGGCAGCTTTTCTTTTCACCAGAGACACAGAACAGTACAGAAGGCGCACTACACATTTTAGGTATGACGCTACAAGTACGCGGCGGGCTCGTCTTGTCTGTCAGAAGAATAAGAGTTACGCTATAGAAAGAGAGGCAACTTCTAGGTGAATATAACTGTAGGTAATTAGCGCTGTGCGACCTGAATTGCACTCTATTATGTCGAAGCAGGAGTCGCTTTTTATTTAAATGATTTTGCGGAGTGAACCTTCTGTACTCTGAGTATGAAATATTCTGTGTGTGACTCTTGTTTACATAATTGGAAGTAAAGAAAAGTGTAGTGTACGACAGCAGACCTTGTGGCCCTGTTGGTTCCCAGGTCGGGCAGCAAGTAAACATGACATTTTCTGTAAGAGAAATATTTCGTTAGATAGGAATCATGCCTGAATGTGGCAATAAGCTTGTAGCTCGGATTCCAATGTAGCTTTAAATAGCGACAAGCTAGCTTACTTTTTTATAGATTTTTCAAAAAGGTATCCCCATGTAAATTACTGGTATTCAACTGCATCCGGTTAGACTGGAAGCCGACCCCAGCTCATCCTAGTTTGGCTTCTAAGCGATTATTATTTCTCTGTCGAGAAACAACGAACATACCGTAATTCTAAGTTGAAGTATAAAAGCGTACAATTCTTAACATATACAGGCTGGCGATTTAATGACATCACTCATTATAACAGCATCGCTCCAACACAGTAAATAACTTGTCATTTAAGTTAGGATTTTAAATCAAATGTTTTAAAGTCTACTTTACGTGTGACGGCTCGCGAGCAGTGAGTATGTACTATTAATGCATTTGATTTAAAATGTTTTAATGAGCGATGCCCTTTAGTGACCTGCATCCGTCAAGGGGGTGATTCTACCGGTCATACTATAAAACTTTCGCTATGAAACACATAAAATAATATACTATTCGAAAAAATAAAAGCGTTCATGCATGAATCGAAATAGTCTGTCTACTGAGTTGTATAGGAATTTGTTTTTTTTGTCACGAATCAGATAGTTTCATGGTGAAAGTTGTTTAGTATGACAGGTAGAATCACCCCCTTGACGGACGCAGGTTTCTAAATTGCCATGTGCCACGCGGCGATGTCCCTGCCACCCTGTAACAGGTTGGCAGGGACATCGCCGCGTAAACTGTTACCATGGATCCAGTTTTTTTTTAATAACAGACGAAAAATTTAAACCCTGGGAGTTCAGACTCATATACTGAATCCATGGTAACAGTTTTCGTGTCGATGTCCCTGCCACCCTGTATATTATCTTATTAAGTTTTCGTTATGAAGATGTTCATGCTTTCAATAACTTACAATTATTCACATGTGATTAGGTAATTAATGTTAGACCAATGTCAAAATTTTGCTGCCCGGCCCTAACCACGAATATTTTTCACAATAATCTAGCCTAGCTTAGCTTAGAAATTGTGTGCTAATGTTGAAGCTGGCGAGCGTGTTCTTGCTGCTAATCGTTCGTAAGTCAGCATCATAAATAAGTATGAATTTCAGAAATCTTTGTTCTATTTCACAAGTTAACACATATAGCATAATTCCCACTGCCTCAGATGAATACAGATGACACACTCCGCAGTTCAGGTATGAAGCCACAAGTACGCGGCGGGCCCGTCTTGTCGGGCCAATTCAGTGAGTGTAACGTAGTCTAAGAGAAGATGAAGATCTAAGAGTCACGCGATAGAAAGAGAGGCAACTTCTAGGGGAATATAACTGTAGGTGATTAGCGCTGTGCGACCTGAATTGCACTTTATTGTGTCGTGGCAAGAGTCGCTTTTTATTTAAATGATTTTGGGGAGTGTCCCCTGTATTATTCTGTGCCACTGCTGGGACACGGGCCTCCTCCCTGTGAGAGGGAGTGGGCCGTAATCCTCCACATACTTTTAAAAACATCGCAAAATAGATTATCAATAGCGTAAGTTGCACTTAATCTGTATTTCTCTGTAGTATTTCTGTTGCCGTTGCAAGTAAATTGGCTAAAATACTAGAACTGGGAGTGGCTTCACGTAAATACTCATATGAATTCGAAAAGATCTTTCACGTTACAATCTGTCCTAACACTATCGCCACTTTAGATTCTGAATAATAAAATACTTAAGATGCCAACTTTTGACGACATAAAGCCATTTACAGCCAACTGTCAAATTAAGGGGGATACGCTAAGGTAACCCGCGAAATAAAAAAAATCGTTTAGTTTTTTGCAATTTGCAGGTCAGTGTCAAGTTGTATCTTGATTAAAATATGATTCGCGACCGTAACAAATATGGCTTTACAGAATTATAATCATTAGAATCAGCAATACAACTCCTTAAGTTAGCATAATCCTCAAAGATCACGATTTCATGAAATAGTCATTCAATAGGATTACATGAACTAAGAGAGTTGCATAGATGATTTCTATGATTATATTTCTATAAATAAACATTTGTTACGGCCGCAAATCATAAGATCAACATACAACCTGATAACTGACCTGCAAATTGCAAAAAACGTAAGAAAATTTGAATTTCGCGGGTTGCCCTGACGCTTTCGCCTTAAACAGAGATTTAGAGACAAGACTGCAAGCATGCGTGCCAGCTCCGCTTATAGCTTGTGTGCCACACCCACACCTGTGGGTGTATACCAACATGTTGATTAACCAACATACCAGCGGCAGCGGTTCCGTTGGCGTGGTGAACCGGTTCCGTGTGGAGGTACTCTGGTCTGTGTGGCGCTTGTTCATGGTCGTGTTCCACGTTGTACACGAAGCCCGAGTCCACTGGAGTCTTCAGGAATTTGCCGAAACCTGAGGGTGAAAGAAAATGTTTAAATTAAATAACCGCCCATTGTAGTAACCATACCTTACTCTGCTGCCTAGTAACGTTGCTGTGTTTCAGCTTGAAGGGTATAAGGTCATCATAAATAAAAAATCAGTAAGTATTTCTTACTGATTTTATTAGCAGAGACGATGCACAGCATCTGTGAGAGGGCGTTGTAAACTTCCCGTTAGCTGTCAGCCAATCACAGCTCTCGTGACGTCACATCCTCGACCAATCAGCGCCGAGTTCCGGTAGTCACGTGGTACCAGGTGGCATGTTCGCTAATGACGGACCTTTACCTCATAGAAGTCTCTCACCAGGAGGCCTTGAATGATGCTCTCTTCGGCCGTCCAAAGGTTAGAACTACAGATTTATGCAACAATATGGTAGAATAAGCGAATCTCTGTTCAATGAATAAGAATGCTAGAAATTTTGTCAAACTAATATTATTGGGACAATTGACTTCAACTAAATGAAACGAAATTTAAATCTTATATTAAACGCACACTATGCAGCCAAGCATATTATAAGTTGGGAGATTATATCGCTGATAAAAATGCTTGGCTCAACACTGGTCTTGCTCCACAAGGGCGCATAAACGAATAGATTAGCATTTGAAAATACTGTTGGAGCTGCTGAAGATTTAAAAAACTATCTTTGCATTGTATAAATTCAATCTCATAACATTGTATAATTGCATAGCACATGTTGAGTACTATGTACCGACTATAAAGCTACCATTTAGGTACTGGATATGTCTTTCATTGACTTGAATGTGCCTTGGCGGCTGAGAGTATGTCATGCTCACTCTAATGTCTCGCTGACGGTGGCGCGTGTGTTGGATCATTTAGCTCCCTTCAAAATGGTTGAGCTGAATGGTGCTAATCCATGCGTCATGTTCGTGAACGGGCGCCGTCAGTAGGGACTGGTCATCTCTTAGCTACCACGGCTTATTTTAATTTAATTTAATTTAATTTTTGAATTTTTTTCTTTGCTACGGACGCTTTTAACGTTTTGCATCGTTCTCACATGTATAACTTCAACATGAATGATGTAACCAATTTTTTGTAACCATATTATGGTTTAAAAGAGTGTCCGTGGAGATTCTTGCCCGTTCTTCTTCTCCATAGGTACCTACTATGCTTTGGAATGGGCATCTAGCTTCATCTTTCTGACTGACGGACCCCTTGACAATTCAAAAGTGCCTGTAATTGGTTTATTTGAAATAAATGCTTTGAGTTGAGTTGAGTTGAAGTCAAAATTGTTATGTTTACACCATTTGACCCACCGAGACCATGCCGGTCGGTAGGTTCTTAGTGTGGACTCCCTCCAACTAGATCGGAGCAGGGACCTTTCAGCTTCAGACCAATTACTAGTTATCTCGCCCCACCCGTTATCTTCCAAACATAGAGCTCCATGTCTTGAACTCGAGCAGGTGGAAGGCCCGTGCTCCGATCTACTAGAACTTTGGCTAGGTTGGCGATTCTCAAGGGTCTGCAGAGTGCTCGAGTGGTCGTTTTTTTATTTAATATTCAGGTGCGAAATACGTCCATCGGCGTTTTGTTTTACTTGCTTATATCTTGGCAAAAACAAGTCACAAAAAATTATACTTGCAATATATGCACATTTTTTTTTTAAATACAACAAGGTACTTGCTCGCCGTTTACGAAATTTTTACTTTTTGGAAAATTGCGAATTTCATCCTAGGTGTGGAAGAAGCCTAACGGCGTTTTCCAGGATTTAACAACCTTTGATTCTAAATAAATACCTTATGTTTTTTTGCAATATTTCCTAAATATATGTACTTAGTTGATATTATTTTTCTATAATACGAGTAGAGGTATTTATTATTACGTCTTAAGATAACTAAAATTCACTAACGCCCGGTTCCTCGCGAAACGATTCGAACTGTTCACGGATGGTAGAATTATCTCCGAGACGTAGCTGAAATGTGTTCCTTTAAAAAACGTTTCGTAAGGGAAGTTACCGTTGGCTTGTTACCTACGGATAGGAGGGTTACGAATAACGGATAGTAAGGTAAATGTATAGAGATGACAGCTTGTAATGTTTCTATAAAATTATTGAACCTTTAACCAGCTGTCAAAGTTACTAGGCGTATGTGATTTCTTTACCGCCCGAAATTGGTCGGTTGAGTACTAAAGTTTTACGTGTTTTCGATAATAATGTTAAAATAAATTAAAATGTGTCATTCAGATAGTGAATTGAGTGATCTAGAAATGTTATCCGACTGGAATAGCTCAGATGTAAATATATGTATATATATATATATATATATATATATATATATATATATATATATATACGAGTATATATATATTTATTTTCTCAATATCCCACGATGTAAATTTATTTATTTATTTATTTATTTAAACTTCTTACACACAATAATGTACAAAGGCGGACTTAATGCCTTAGGCATTCTCTACCAGTCAACCAAGGGTGGCGAAGAGATAAGATGGCAGGTGCTCCGAATTACAGGAGAAAATAATAATAATAAAAAATATTAAAAAGACAACAATGAATTATAAATAAAATAGGTACACACGTACATAATATGTAGTTTATAGACTTATGATACACGTACATACATATTTGCAATAATATATACCTACATCATATACATATATATATATATATAAGGATACAAATTCAAAGGAAATGAGGTAGTTGAGATGACTCTATACTATTTGTTTTGAAAATAACTCTGCAATTTCCGCTTAAATGCATACCGACTAGTGGCCGTCTTGATATCAAGAGGAAGCGCATTCCAGAGAAGAATGGACTGAATATGAAAGGAAGAATGAACAAAGTCAGAAGTATGAGAAGGACAGAGTAGAAGAAGATTGTTGGAAGAACGCAGATTCTTAGCGTGTGAAGAACATAGATATTGGAAGTGAGACATAAGATAAGATGGAGGGGTGGGTGAGTTCAGAAGGGAGAAAAGAGTGGTCAAAGCGCGTAAACTTCTTCTTTGGCGAATAGACATCCATTTGAGCTCGGACCTGTAACTCGACACATGGTCATATTTCCTTAAATTAAATACGAACCGGATACCATAGTTGAGCAGTCTATCGAGCTTATCAAGCAAAACCGCATTCAAGTCAAAGTAGCACACGTCACCATAGTCGATGATAGGGAAAATCAAAGTCTGCACAAGCATAGTTTTGGTCTTAGCGGGCAAAAAGTTTCTCAGACGATACAGGGATCGCAAAGTACCGTACCGTACCGTACCTTTGACTAACACTAGATACCTGGCGTTGCCAGCCCAGTGTCGAGTCAAAACCGCAAATCAAAGCGTAAATCGTGGTGTGAATCGAAGGAATTACCAAACGATAGTTGATGTTTTTTGGTTTTAGTGTTTTCAATTTATTTACTAGATAAGGAATAATTGTAAAGATTTAGGATAGTTTTTTTCGTTCTTTGGGAAAGAGTGCAGTTTGGTGTTGTCATTCATTTTCATCGCCACAGTTGCCTTTTGTTCACTTCGGCAGTAATGGCTAACATCATTTTTTTAATGATACCAAATTACTTCTTTAGCAAAATCAGATCAAATTATCAAAAAAATATTTATTTTACAAATCAAATAATCGTGAATACTTAAAATAAGCACAACTTTCATTTATTTTAATTTTAATTAAAAAAAGTTTACAACACTTACAAAAGCTTTGATACAACGAAACGCATGAACGGACAGATGTCGTCGGCGGGCTTCGGTCAGCGGGTAACCAACATTTGTGTTTTTCGCAGTTAGAGGTCGAAAAAACTTTTACTCTGGGTTTTCAATTCATTTACCAAACAAGAGTTTTCCACTTAGACAAAAATCTAATTTATGCATGTGGAAATAAAGTTGATTTTAGACCGACAAGTTTTGTTGAAAAAGTTATAAAAAATATGAAATTGTAGCGCAAACAGAACGTTATGTGTAGGCATTACAGTTGTTTTTTCAAAAACTCGTGTTTGTTTACATGTTTGGCAAATGGATTGCGAACGCAGAGTAGGAACGTCTTTAGCGGCTCGTTACTCATGACTCAAAAACGATTGGTTACTGATGTACAATAATGATTCGTAAAATAGAGGACCGGGGCATAAAAGTGCACGAATACTCAATAACAACACTAGTCTTATCGATGTGGAATGCGGTTCCTATTGTTCTCTCGGCTAAGCTCGAACCGGTCGCTATACAAACCGACAGGTTCAAGTTGAACCGTCTTCGGACTTATAGTTTTAACATTAAGGTTAACTTTAGTTTAAAAGGAAACCACAGTTTGCACTTAATGACGGTTAATAATTTTCTCACCGCCAACACTTCTGTTTTGCTTTCATGGTGATCCCCTAAAACTGAAAACACGCCTTCTTCGCCCGAACTCATTATACTCGTAGTATTGTGTTGAAATGTTTTGTATGTGTGTTGTTTTTGAAAACATCAAATAAAAACCGGCCAAGTGCGTGTCGGACCCCGCACAATGACGGGTTCCGTAGTTGGGATGAATTTATCCCAAGAACAAACTTAACTAACGAAAACTATCACTTAAATTCCTTACCTTTGGCTATGACATTAGAGCTATTCTGCAAAAAAAAGCTCACTGTATTTAAAAATAATTTTGACACAAAATCGAATTTTAAAAATCGCGAATGCACGTGGTACTTGTTTGCCCTACCCCATGATTTTTTTTTAGAGCCGGAAACGCGCAAGGTGGACTGCCTCGACGTGTTTTTTTAAGGATTTTTTCACTTTTTGTATGGAAAATATGCAAAATTATTACCTACATGTCGAGTTATATGGGTTTACGGGTCCTATAAAGGGGGTCGAAATTTTCATTAATTTTGCGATAGGACGCACCATTTTCGAGATATAAGCAAAAGAAAAAATAAATACAGTACTGTTGTTGCACGTGAAGTCGAGATGTTGGTGTGAATTTTAGTTCATGACAACTTATTTTACCCCACACCTTTTTAATCGCGATTAAAAATTCTCAGGTATAGTCTGGTTTGGTTTTTTACAATCAAAATTTTTGTTTTTCTAAGATTTTATCGTAAGAATGATCAATTTCTTTAAACAATGCTGAAAACGCCGATCGGCGTTCCATATTATCTTAATGCGGTGCGGAGGACGCCCATCCGCGTTCGCGACGAGAACCGTCCCGCACTTGGCTATTAAGCGTAATTTTTATCGCCGCCGAAGCGACGTACTAACGACGCTTGAATTTAAACGCGGAACTCCACTCTATATGTATATTATTGGTAGCCGCTGGCGGGCGGTTCAAATTACAATCTAAAATCTAAAAAGGCGACGTCCTGCGTGAGCGATCTAGACGCGAACGCGAAGCGGCGCGGCGCGGCGCGAAAACAACAAACAGTCGAAACCTATTGAAGTGGCCTACGTGACCAAACGCGGTGCGGAGCGGCGCGAAATGAAGCGAACGCGATCAGTTGGCTTGATATTTTCGCGCGAACTGGATGCGGTGCCGTCGTGTTTATGTTTGGTTATAATGACGGAAATATAAATTTTAATTAATGCTATCCAAGAACGTACTATAATATGGGATAAAAGGAATAAAAAATATCACAACCGGTTATTATCGTACAAATTGTGAAATTCCTCATAAATATGCCTTTCTAAGTATACAATATTAGTCCCACTTCTTCGCCGTACATACTTCTTGAGTATTTGATATTTAAGAAATTAATTTTCCAATAATATTTGCTTCCGTCCGTCCATTACAAATGCACAGTGCCCACTGAACGGCGGCGGTGGCGGCTATGCGAGACGATTCGCGTGCACGTAGTCGTAATAGCCGCCGCGTCGCACCGCATCGCATTGAATTCGCGGGTCACCGCTTCATAATCGCGTTCGCTTTGAACCGCCTACCTAGGACGTAGCGTTAAGGTATCGCGGCGCGCGCGGCGCGGTGCGGCGGTCCAGAGTTGTTCAGACATCTGTGCCACTGTAGAGTTATTCGAAGTCGAAAAGGATGCACCCACATTTTGCATTAACAGGTTAGTTAGCACAGATATAAGATTTGAAATATCTGATGACTCACCGCATATCCGCCGTTTTACCTCAGTATCCGAAGAATCAGATTGCGAAGAGCTCGAATTGCTTCGTGGTAGCTGCCGTTTACGGGTCGACGGTGAAATCGAGTCATCGCCTACCTGCTCTTCTTGATCCGAATCACAATTATTCACAATTGCACTTTTTATTTGTTTTTTACTCATCGTAACTATTAATTTTAAATCACTTGTACTATAATAAGATTCAAAATATTAAAAAGTAGCGGCAAACTCTAAAAGAGATGTTACTTATTCGGAAGTAAACGCTATGAGGTAAAGGTCCGCCATTAGCGTACGCGCCACCTGGTACCACGTGACTACCGGAACACGGCGCTGATTGGTCGAGGATGTGACGTCACGAGAGCTGTGATTGGCTGACAGCTAACGGGAAGTATACAACGCCCTCTGACAGATGCTGTGCATAATAATAATATACTTGTGTTAGGAAGTTCCGCTCTTCCACTAGTTACAACTCACAGTATAAGCCATTGAATAGACACTCCATTTTAGTAGGTATTAGGAAAAGAGTGATATACTCGTAAAACAAAAATATAAAGAAAAATAAAAACAAAGTAATCATTAATTATAAATGCGCTGTCGTGTGGAGGTGTGTATTAGTGATGTAACGAATGTCATATTTTGGACATTGCGAATATCTGCTGCCAACATTCGCGAATGCGAATGCGAATATTCAGTTTTTGTTTAAATTTGGCGCCATTTGTCTATGGCTTGGTGACTTTAGCGGCAGTCCCGTTCGAACGAAGTGCGTTCCGTCTGTTTTTGTTCCGAGAATAGCCGAGTTAATACGAAGGCATCCGATTGAAGTGTCATTCCGCTCGCGCATTTCGCATTAAAAAACATAAGAAATTAATGGAATTGGATTTTCTAATATTAACCAACTATTATTACCTACTTAAAAAAATTATACACGCAAAAACATTCGCAATAATTTCGCGAATGCGAATATGCAAAAATATGTGAATATTCGCGAATGTGAATGCGAATATTCGTTACATCACTAGTGTGTATGAGTTATTTACCTGTGTTTGTTTTTTGGCATGAGGTAAACAAAGCAAAGCAAAAATTTCGGTTATTTTAATTTAATCCTTGTTAATATAAATGTTGATTAAATTTAAAATAATACCAAGAGGAAAAAATTATGCATTTAAAATATTTTGTTTTAGTGATTTTGAACTTCTATAAAGTACGTAGTAAGTAGGTGTCGTGATGGCCCAGTGGTTAAGGCCTCGCCTCTCATGCACGAGGTTGTGGGTTCAAATCCGGGCAAGTACCAATGTGACTTTTTCAATTCATATGTACTTTCTGAGTTTATCTTGGACATTACTGACATCGGTGAAGGAAAACATCGTGAGGAAACCTGGACATATAGTTAATATAATTCTGAAATCACCAACCCGTCTTGAGCAAGCGTGGTGATCAATGCTCGTGCCTTCTCTGTATGAGAAGAGGCCTTTGCCCTGCAGTGGGTCATTAACAGGCTGGTATTATTATAAAGTACGAGTACATACCTTCAACAACTCGTAGTTGTCCGTCATCAAAGCAGACGCGGCCGTTCACGATCACATATTGAGGACTACCCACAACGTTCTGGCCCTGTATCACAAAAAAAAAAAGATTAATTAAAAACAGTTTATTAGTTATACGGGGACAATGGGACATAATCTGAGTTCGCAATTCATTTGCCAAACATGTAAACAAACACGAGTTTTAGGTAAAACAACTGTAATGCCAACACATAAGGTTCAGTTTGCGCTACAACTTCATATTTTTTATGACTTTTTCAACAGTACTAGTCGGTCTAAAATCAACTTTATTTACACTTCCATAAAGTTGATGTTTGTTTAAGTGGAAAATTCGTGTTTGTTTACATGTTTGGCAAATTAAATTGCGAATGCAGAGTACATATACTTGCTCTTGTAATACAGGAACTCCTAGTACACACGACTACACATCAAGATATACATTTCCAGTATAAAATGACCTCGCATTGTACGTAAATCCCATACAATGCGAGATCAGCATAAACTGGAAATGTATAGCTTGATGTGTAGGCGCGTGTACAAGAGCTACATAGATGTTTGTAGAAGTTGAAGTGTAAAATAACAAAGGAAATTATATACATGGCAAAGTTTTCTTTTAAATAACGGTAACTGTGAGCTCAATGAAATATTTTCACTGCAAAAACAATAATAAAAATAAATATCACTGACTGGCTCTTTGTTTTTGAGTCCGCAGCAAAAAAGCAGAAATCAGAAGTGTTGTTTATGTTTAATGTCGTGATGACCCAGTGGTTAAGGCCTCACCTCTCATTCACGAAGTCGTGGGTTCAAATCCGGGCAAGTACCAATGTGACTTTTTCAATTCATTTGTACTTTCTGAGTTTATCTTGGACATTACTGACATCGGTGAAGGAAAACACCGTGAGGAAACCCGGACTTGTAGTTAATATAAGTCTGAAAACGCCAACCCGTCTTAAGCAAGCGTGGTGATCAATGCTCGTGCCTTCTCTGTATGAGAAGAGGCCTTTGCCCTGCAGTGGGACAGTAACAGGCTGGTATTATTATTATTTATTATATTTAGAAAGACTTGAATAATCAGTGTATAACGATTCCACCGCTGGTACCCAGGCCTCCTCTCTGTGAGAGGGAGTGGGCCGTAATCCACCACGCGGGCCCAGTGCGGGTTGGTAGATGTCACATGTCTTCGAATTTTTGGTTCTAGGACATGCGTGTTTCCTCACGATGTTTTCCTTCACCGTTTTGAGAGCAGTGGTGATTAAATAAATTCCAGAAAGTAAAGTGGGTTAATTGGGATAAGGTAAGTTGGGACCGAAACCACGACCTGGAACTCGTAAGTCGCGACCGTTACTACTTTGCTGACTTGGCAATATTAAAACAGGAGACAAAAACATGATTATTTACCTCAAAAATATTAAAATTAACCGCCTGATTATGAGTGGCAGCAGAGATGGTCCTCTCAAGCTTGGGGTCCCAGACGACGATGTCAGCATCACTGTTGATGGCCACGCGGCCCTTCTGCGGCCAGATGTTGAAGATCTTGGCCGCATTTGTACTTGTCACGGCCACGAAACGGCATGGGTCCATTATACCTGGAATAAGAGTTTTTTTTTTTACCCCTCCGTGCCTCGGAAAGCACGTTAAGCCATTGGTCCCGGTTGTCATTTGAAGGTCTTTGACAGTCGTTACGGGACCGGATTCAGAACCCCGAAAGTCTGACAACAAGTTACTAAGGGATACAATAGACGACGTATATTTACTAACCTAATCCGCTTAACTGTTCTTAAAGAGTCATAAAGAATCCTGTAAGAAATGACCACGTGTTTCGGGTCTCAACGAGGCGTCCTCAGGATGACGATTGGCTTTTTACGAACTCGGACACGACGTGTTGCCACGTCATTAGGTTACCAAATATACGTCGTCTATTGTATTTTATCATGGATTTCCGCAGTCACTCCATATTACCCAGTAACTGGGTCGTGGAGGTCAAAAAGGCAGTCGCTCCATGTAAAATACTGGTATTCAGCTGCATCCGGTTAGACTGGAAGCTGACCCCAACATAGTTGGGAAAACGTTAGGCAGCTGAATTTTAAAAAGGCAAATAATTTTAATTCTTGAGTTATTGACCAGCCGCGCGATTAACGAAATCACTGGAAAAAAAGTAGTTTACCTAGAGTTGTAAAATAACACATACCAGTATTAACAGCCTTCTGCCACAGGATAGCCATGCGGTCTTCAACTCCATTGACTCCATTAGGAATCTTGGAGAAGTTGTCCTTGCCTAGCTCCTTGTCTTGCTCGTGGAACGTGCAGTTGTCACTGCCGATCAGCTGGAGATGGTCACTGGAACAAGATGGATTTCATAATATTGCCCTTCTAATAACTACTAAAGAATGGTCAAGAAAAAAACGAGCGAATCTTACAGTAGTCGGATATCATGTGTAACATCAGAAGGCCAATTCTCGTACATAAAAAACGTTCACATTCAAGTCGCAATCTGTCAAACTTGTCAAAAATGTTGAAAAATTGATTGTATTTTTGACAGATTGCGAATGAGATGCGAATGCGAACGTTCTTAAAAATCACGGGAATTGACCCTCTGATATCTTGGTTCACGTGTACATAAACACATTAGTAACACAGTGGACATCATTAGTATTGATCGCTATTTTAATATAAATGATTGTTTTAAATGAATAGTATTGTATGTACCTATTTAATTTTAATTTTATTAATTGCAATGTAATGTAAATTTAAATTATGGAATTATTTATTATAAGTACCTATTATTTTTTATGTTATTGCTAATTACTAAATGTGTACCTACTGCATGCTAAAAGTATAACCAAGATGTAAAATCTGAATATTTACACGGCTGAAATGACGAATATAGTGAAACCCATAGATCTTAAGAACTTATGTTAGCTACCAATATTCTTGCAAATAAATATATTCATTCATTCATTCATTCATTCATTCAACAACATCATCATTGTTTACAACCTCTCGGAAAATGGGTTGGTACCATCTGACGGCCAACTGTAGCACTTTCCCAGCTTCCTGTTACACATTTCCGTCCCTTTTCACGAAATCACTCTCAAAGATTGAAGGTGTCGTCAAATATTTACACTTTTTAACAGGATTTTATTAGCTTCACTTGTTACTAACAATGTCATAAAATCTTGGAAGTCAATTTTAACCTACTTCTAATAGGGATGATGCCTGGGTAAAAAAAAAAAAAACTAATACGTCAGTCAGATAATAAAAAAATTTAAGACACTTATTTTTTGCTTTATCAAATTAATAAAAAAATACTTAGATAAAACGCATTTTAAGTTGGGGAGTGGGGGGTCGATACGTCACTAGTACGTATAAAATCTACATACTCGTAACGTCATGGCACGTTTTACTTCAATGTATCGCCTTAATCTTTAGATTACGTAAAAAAAGAAAAAATACGTGTCCAATATTTTTTTATAATCTCAAAGACGGACTAAAAAAAATGTTTAGTCATCATCCCTATTGTTACTATGTAACTTAAAAGTTCCAGCCCAACCAATCACAAACTAGTAAATAACGCGTTAGTAAGTCGCATCGTGTACGGCCCGCCATTAAAATACTAGTGCTGTGAGTGCTGTGACATTCTGGCTACTCATTAGTGATTGAGTTTTTAACGCGTTACTTTTGAGTAGCGTGTTGGCCGTCTGGAGGTCTTATTATATGTGACACTCATATATGTCATATAACACTCTCATCATATTAACTTTGACTTGAGCCGGTGTTTAGTCGTTTCAGTGTACAACAAAATACTGCGGTGGCATCTACATAGCCATACACAAAATCCTGCATCGCGCAAGCAGGGTTTACCGCGCGACTAGCATACATACAACGTTCCAACATCAATCGTCGGGCAGTAGCCCACCAGATACAACACCCATCTGGTCGGAGTATCCTCGCTTTGAGGATGAGTGAACTTTACAGCCTGTTCCTCATACCTCTATACGGTTCGTTTTTGACATAATCCCTTCGCCTTTTTGAACGGGCTATTGTATAAAGTATGGTATACTCACTCGGCCAGCGCCTCGCACATGGCCTGCGGCGTGGACGGGTCGGGGCGCAGGGGCGGCGACAGCACGTGCGCGGCCGCGTGCCGGTAGCACGAGTTGCGGTAGTGAGAGCCTGCAAAGGACGAAATATTGAGTTAGATTGTAATAGAAAGAAAAAGTATTTATTGTGACTCGCACAGGAAATCACACATAACTAAAAACACATTAAACATAAGTCCAAGTCCAGTACGAGGCCAAAAGGCTCCTATCTCAGCATGATGCCACGACATTCAAAAATAAATACAAATGTCGCAGCGCTGGTATTCTGATAGGGCCCGCAGTGATGTCACGGATAGATAAACCAAAAAATAACACACAAAACACACAAAAAATGACAGACAAATAAAATAAAAAGGTAAGGTAATGATTTCAACTTTTAGTGTTATAATAGATGCTAGGCTGCCAGGGTCTCAGCGATGAGCGCTAGTTGATGCCGGGTGCGAGCCAGCTGAAGAGAACTGCACTCTAATTTATGTGAGATAAGGTCTGGAATAACTTACCATCAGTCCCGACAGTGGCTGCCAGGGTCTCTCCAATGATTGTCTGTCGCTGCCTGGTGCGAGCCAACTGAAGAGCACGAACAGCACTCTTGGACATCATGTGGACGATGTAGAGGGGCGATTTAGCCTGGAAAGGAAGATGAAATGGCGTTAGATGAAATAGCGTTGATAGAATAAATGTAAAATTGACAGCATACGAGTATTGTGTATTTGAATTCAGAATGTGAGATAATAAACAAGTTCTGGGACAAATAACTCAATGTCGTAAATATCAAAGTTCAAATTCCATTGTTGCTACAGATTTTTATTTAAGAACTTTTTAGTACAAACCGACAGAATTGTACATGATTTGAGATTGTGTATTCTAGTTGAGATATGTGAATGAATAATTGTATAATATTAAGAATTTATGATGCAAGTGAGTAAAGTTTGTCATTGTAGGCCAGGCGAGCGTGCAGCCAGAGCCGCAGGCGAGGGCGTAATGGAGCCGAGAGTTTAAGGGGCATGCGCTAAGGTAGTGCACGAAATTCAAATTTTCTTTAGTTTTTTACATTTTGCAGGTCAGTGTGAGGTTTTATGTTGATTAAAATATGATTTGCGACCGTAACAAATATGGCTTTACATAAATATAATCATTACAATCAGCAATACAACTCCATAAGAAAGCACAATCGTCAAATGTCATGATTTCATGAAATAGTCATTCAATGCGATTATATGAACTTAGAGAGTTGTAATGATAATTTTTATGATTATTATTCTATAAATAAACATTTGATACGGCCGCAAATCTTATTTAGATCAACATACAACATGATACTGCCCTGCAACTTGCAAAAAACGTAAGAAAATTTGAATTTCGCGGGCTACCTTGAAGCTTTCGCCTTAATGACAAATGCTCACGCGTTTCATATCTGTGGCGTACTTTGCAACTAAGTAAATAAGCACGTATTTTAAATACACTGAAATAAGAACCTAAAAGCGGTGTTAATGTTATTTGCGTACGAAATTAAATGTTATTATGTAAATGATTTGTTATTATGAAAAACAATAGCAGTCTTACCACAAAAAATAAATAAAAAAACGTTTAAACACGTCTTTAGTTAAACAGTGTCTAAGGGATAAACACTGCTTAAACAAGTGTTTAAAAATTCGTTACCACAAATACATGTTTAACATCTATTTAGCAAAACCATGTTTAAAATTACTTATCAAACTCAAACCATTTATTTCAAATAAACCAATTACAGGCACTTTTGAATTGTCAAGGGGTCGGTCAGTCAGAAAGATGAAGCTAGTTGCCCATTCCAAAGCGTAGTAGGTACCTATGGAGAAGAACGGGCAAGAAACTCCACGGACACTCTTTTAAATCATAATATGGTTACAAAATATTGGTTACATCATTCATGTTGAAGTTATACATGTGAGAACGATGCAAAACGTTAAATCCTTGTTTTAACTTGGCAACCTTAAGAAACGTTCCGTTTGAAGCAGATTGCATTTGTTGAGCTTTTCTCTTTCCTATAGAAATTTATTTGTTTCAGTTGTTTTTACGGAATACCTAAATTGTTTTTTTTTAAATAAGTACTATTTAATTTAACGCCATTGATCACCATACGGCTGGTGTAGGCCATAAATGTTAAAAGTTTTTTGTACGTTAACAACGGAATGGAACGTAACCAAAAATGCAAAAGGGCACACAGCTGTACAATGAAAACAGGTAATGACGACAAAAACTAAAGACGATAACGAAAGGGCGCTTACCTGATCTCTGGCCTACTACCGTAAGGCATAAGCAACTTGTATTTGAGGATCTAAGCACCAACCACGAGAATCATTTGGAATATCATTTTATAATAGGTCAACAATTTTTTTTCCACTAGCTTTGCTGAACCTGTACCGTTTTTTGAAGTGATATTAATTGTACTGTTTGAAATGATTCACTCGCACTCGGTACATTTGATCACGACAAAATTCTATGTCGTTCAAATCAATAAAATCAGCATAATCGAAGATATCAATTGCAATTTATGTACTGAGAGAAAGCAATATGGCGACTGGCGAGGGTTAAACATGTGTTAAACAGGGGTTTGTTGGTGTTTAAATTTAAACAACGTCTAAAGCAAGTCTAACTCTAAACAACGACTAAACATGGTTTTGTGGTATCACTTTTGCTAAACAACTGCTAAACACGTGTCTAAGGCGCGTCTATATTTTTTGTGGTAAGACAGTACTTTAAACATAAAGCGGTGCTATAAGAGCCACTTTACGAGCTATTGAAACATAATGTAAAATTGAAAGTCTTATTATCTCAATAAGACGATCCCACCGCCTTAATTTTCACACAAAGCGTAGCTTAGCCGTGGGCTACTGTGGAGCAGTCTTTAGAGCAATTATATGCCCTTTTAGCATCATAAAGAATGACCACTGGAATCTGCGGAAGATTCACAGCATGGTGGGAACTGACCTGGTTGGCGATGACACAGGCTCTGTTCACAGCCTCAGCTTCCACCTCCTCATCTCGAGACAGCTGATGAGCCTCAGGACCGGTGATCCCCTTAGCGAGGAGTTTCTCAGTGTTGCGGGCGATTATGTGCCCGTTTTCGGCGTGCACCTGGAATTAAAGAAGAATTGACATTTCAGAACAATCGAGTTTTTCAAAAAGTTCATCTTGCTGTTAATAACAACACTACAGCAAAATACTGAATTATCGTACTAAAGATTCCCATTCCATCATCATTTCAGCCGAAAGACGTCCACTGTTGAACATAGGCCTCCCCCAAGCACCGCCACTTCGACCGGTTCTGTGCTTCCCGCATCCAACGGATTCCTGCGAGCTTCACAAGGTCATCGGTCCATCTTGTGGGAGGCCTTCCAACGCTACGTCTTCCGGTACGCGGTCGCCACTCCAGAATCTTTCGGCCCCATCAGCCATCTGTTCTGCGAGCCATGTGCCCTGCCCATTGCCAATTAAGTTTGGCAATTCTTTGGGCCCATTCCACGTTTGTACTAAATTGATTTTCTTGCTATTTCTTCAGCTATAGAATACTTACTACCTATTGCACGCGTAGCATGATCGCCATAGAAACGGGTTTTCGACGGAAGAATAGATAAAATGACACAATCACAATCTGTGATCTTGTCTATCTTTGTTGAAGACAAGGAAGTTTGGCAATAATACTTTCTGCACATGTGGCTTCCCTGGTACATTAACGACATATTAACTAAGAGTCTATTAACTGCTCCCAAATTACTATGTTTTTTTTACATTCTTCCTTAACAATCATCTTAATATTTGACATTATATACCTACAATTTAATTTCAACACTTTATCACAAATAAAGTGTTGAAATTAAATTGTAGGTATGTCATGTATGTCATTTTTATTAATTTATTTACTTATACATATTTTATATAGGTTTTTTACTATTTTGTAAATGTTAGAACACTGTAGGCTTAGTGGACTGTAGATTCATTCACCATCTTCTATTTTGTTAAGTACCTGGTAAAAAGATTGAAATTATTAATTGGTTGAAAGACCTACACTGTCCTCCCATACCTATTAATACTGTTATTTACAAATATTGTAAAGCCCAATTATTTTTAAAAGAGTAACTGTGGAGTTTCTTGCCAGCTCTTCTCCATAAGAAACGACCAATTGGAACCGTGCACCTAGCTTCTGACGTTTCATATGTGCTTATGTAGGTTTATGTGAAATAAAATATTTTGAATTTTAATTTTGAATTTTTGAATTGAAAACCTTCCGTCTACAAAACCCATTTCTATTGTGGTTATGCTACGTGTGCTGGTGGGTCTCATAATGTATGACCACTTTTGCGAATACCGTATAGTTCAACCTCATCCATAGCCATTTTGTTGGCAAACACTAACCAATATAATTCAAAACAAATGTATTCTTCAATAATACAAATGAACAACGTCATACATCCAAATACGGCCTCATATAAATCACATAAAAACATCTTGCTCACAAGACAGGCGTGTCAGACCAAAATATTATGGTCGCCTATTGTACTGTAGTTTAGTATGCCATGCGAGAGATGTGATGCTCACCGGTGCTCTAAACCGATTAACACTTTGGTCGACCTAGGCTCCGAATCAGGCTACCCATTCTCAGCACTTACTAGACCAATGTAGACATGGAAATGCCAACGTGGGTACCTCCCCCTGCCTACCCATTCGTGGAATACAGGCTTGATGTAATGTTCAGTTAATTTTGGCACAGTATAAATAAGTAACAGTATTACGTATTCATAGAAAATGGCCGAAACGACGTGCTTCGAAATCTCAGTGTATACCAGTAATTATTTCAAGGTCACTGCCGAGACGTAATACTGTTATTTTATTATACTATGCCTTGGTATTGTTTAGTGTGGCATACAAATACAACAGATGCGGTCAACAATAATGTTATTGTAAAAGATAAACCTACGACTAATTATGACTCATATTTATGTTATCTATCTACTGTTTACAATGCACTGCAAATGTTGAGGAAGGCGGTCCTTGAGGTTTTAGGGGTATGAGGAACAGGGTGTAAAGTTCACTAAGCCCCCATAGAAAAGGGAGGATCCTCCGACCAGACGGGTGTGATGTCTGGCGGGCAACTGCCCAGAGGTTTGAAGTTGGAAGATTCTATATATGTTTATCGCGCGGTAAACTCTAATTGCGCGATGCAGGATTTTGTGTGACGTCAGGATGTTATGTGACGTCAGGTCTTTGATGCGTAGTTCGCATGTAGCGATGTAGATGCCGCTACAAGGTCATGCACCTGTGATATCATCTTTGTAGGACATGGTTCTCATAACACACATGGTTCATACTGTACATGTACATAATGTTAGTGACTAGACTTTTTGCAAGTTTACGTGTGGACTTAACGACGCATCAATTTATTTTCATAATGATTAAAGGCTTCTTCAAATAGAACGCGTACTTAGCGCGCGTTAGAGCGCTAGCCTGACTCCGGGCTATAGCGACGAATTACGTTGTACGTTTATCGTCAAACAGGAGGAGCTTGTGGCTAAGTAACAACAGCCGCATTGGTCGATCCATCAGGTTAAGCTACGCTTGCCGGGGTTGGTCAGTGGATGGGTGACCATCTTTACATACCGAGAGTCTTCCTGGCTGTCATTCGTGGATCTTTGACAGTCGTTACGAGTCGTCAGAAGCCCGAAAGTCTGACACCAGTCTTACCAAGGGGTATCGTATTACCCAGTTACTGGGTTGTGGAGGTCAGATAGGCAGTCGCTCCATGTAAAATACTGGTATACAGCTGCATCCGGTTAGACTGGAAGCCGACCTCAACATAGTTGGGAAAAGGCTAGGCAGATTGATTGTTTATGGTCAAACAGAGCGCCAGCGTTAGTAGTGCGTTACGCAAGTTAACTACCACTTATGGTGACACTATCGACTAACCACTTATGGTGAATTAGGGATCAACCATAGTCATCCCTTTCTATGGTTCAGAAACATCCCAACTTTTTTACGATAATCTACGCAAGATAGGAAAGCCTTAGGCCTAGCCCGGATTGCGATAAAAAATCGCGAGAGAGTCAATCAATCAATCATTTATTTTGTCAAAGTTTATCGCAATTCTGTAACACTTCTGTATGGTATCTTATATCTACACGCACAAGCGATTTAAAATTCGCGCTCGTTGCAATTCCGTACATTGAATATAAACCGATATGTCACTTTTTGTTTGGTGAAACTGAACGCCTGATCGCGCTGACAGAGGACATTTTCCGGTACATTTTTACAAAAAATACAGCAGCCTAGAGCTGGTCATAGTTCGACCTTTATAAAAAAAACTGCACGTGGCGTTATATGCCAGGTGGAAACAGGTGATGAGCCCCTAGGTTTGCTAACTGCTGCACAAGGACTAGGATTTATAAAAAAAGAACCATAAGTCTGTGAGCAGACCTCGTCAAATATACCCCCGGATCAGCACTATAGTTTGACCTCACTCTGTTTTTTTTTATATTTCTACGACCTCACTGCTGTACCGTGCCTTAGAAATGCGCGGAGAGGCGGGGGGTGCGGGGGGCCATGAGCGGCCTGCACTGAGTCCCCGTGAGCCGCGCGCATAGCTTAGGCACGGTAAAGCGGTTTGGATCAAAATATAATACTATAACAACTCACCTGAGGCAAAGCCCTTAGTTCAGCACAGGTCTCCATAGCACAAGACAGATCATAGTCGTCCAGCATCCAAGCATCCTTGTATGCCATGAACATCTTGAAGGAGTTGACTCCATACTGCTCTGACGTCAGTTGATGCATCTCCTTCTTTACTGACGGCGACCACCAGGTGACGCCGACGTGGAGGGCGTAGTCGCAGCACACCTGAGAAAGAATAATATTGTTTAAGAGGGTTTATCCTAAAAGTTTTTATTATTCACTTTTTAGTTGTGGTACCTACCCCACACAAATTCGAATACCACTACCTGCTTTGTAAATAACAGTGACAGGAAGTTATCATCATATCATCCACATATACTAAGTGGGAAAATTACGTATTATTGAATGAAGCTTACTCAAAAACTATCCAAGCAAAGTTATTAAAATTTATATGGGACCATACCCTTTCATACAAAAAAAGAATTTTCAATATCGGTCCACAATTTACGGAGAAATCGGCGGATACCTATACATTAAAAAAAAAAACATACGCGACGAACATAATAACCTCCTCCTTTTTGGAAGTCTGTTAAAAAAATAAAAAATACGTGTCCAATATTTTTTAATATTCTACATGACGGACAAAGAAAACATTTTTGTCAACATGTCTATTCGGTTTTTCGTCAGGATTATCTCAGTCTAGATTTGTGCCAGGTTGATAGCTATAGGCTTGTCCAATATAAATATTACTGGCGAAATATGTATCTCTGACCCTGCTTAACCCTCGGAGATCACAGCCGTGATGTTATATCACACTGGTCAACAAATATTTAAGAAGATTATGTGACTCGTACCTTACTATCAGCTTTTTCCCTCCAGTTATTGTAGGCTTCCACCAAGGACTGTCCCTTCTGCGGCAACACGAAATCAACTGGAAGGTAGAAATAATACATTTTAATTAAATTGGTTTATAATTAGTTCAAGTCAATTTGTGTATTATCTCAGATGAATACAGCTCCCTATTTTTGGTATGTAGTTACAGCTACGCGGCGGGCCCGTCTTGTCGGGCCAATTCAGTGAGTGTAACGTAGTCAGAAGATCTAAGAGTTACGTGATAGGAAGAGAGGCAACTTCTATGGGAATATAACTGTAGGTAATTTGAATTGCACTTTATTAAGTCGTAGCAAGAGTCGTTTTTTATTATTTATATGGAGTGAACAATTTGTTATTGTTAAAAATGTTAACTTTCAGATGAATCATATTGACGAAAATACTTAAGGGGCATGCGCTAAGGTAGCCAGCGATTTTTTTTTTTTTGGTTTTTTACGTTTTGCAGGTCAGTGTGAGGTTTTATGTTGATTAAAATATGATTTGCGACCGTAACAAATATGGCTTTACATAATTATAATCATTACAATCAGCAATACAACTCCTTATTGTAAGCACAATCGTCAAATGACATGATTTCATGAAATAGTCATTCAATGCGATTATATGAACTTAGAGAGTTGTATTGATCATTTTTATGATTATTATTCTATAAATAAACATTTGATACGGCCGCAAATCATATTTAGATCAACATACAACATGATACTGACCTGCAAATTGCAAAAAAACGTAAGAACATTTGAATTTCGCGGGCTACCTTGACGCTTTTGCCTTAAACAATTTCAATGATAGTAAAATATGATGCTTAGATATTATTATCATCAATACTCGTAAACAAAGATTAGGATATTGCCACGTCACTTTAACTCTCGAGAGTCGATAACGCAATTTTGCCATCCTTCTGTTTCATTTCTATTTGAGAAATGAAACAGAAGGATGGCAAAATTGCATACATTTGGCAGATAAACATGAATACTGGCTTGGACCTATACTACATTTGAAATAAGATTAGACTTTTAACTAAAACTTTTTTACAGTCCGTTCAACGGATTTTGACTTCTATTGCGTTGGTGGTATGACAAATGGCAGCTGCAGTAAACAGTTGGTATTGTAACCACATTTTTGCTTTTAATGCCAGCCTTATACATACGGTATAGGAGTCAGAATCGAATGAACGGACTGCAAAAAAGGTTTGATTAAATGTCTAATCTTATTTCAAATGGAGTATAGACAGCCTGAAGCTTGCGATACCTAAACTTCTGTAAAAAGGCCTTTAACCCAGCTTAGTCTTCGCAATACTTACTGACACAAGTAGTTCCTCCAGCGATTGCAGCCCTGGTACCCTTGTAGAAGTCATCAGCGGACCTGGCAGACATCATCTCGAGCTCGAAGTGGGTGTGAGGGTCGATACCTCCTGGCATGACCAGCTTGCCGGTGGCATCGATGGTCCTGGTGCCTCCAGGGATGATAAGATTGCGGCCCAGTTGTCTGGAAAGAAGAAAAGGAGTTAATGAGTATTTATCAGAAAACCTTCGATAATTTAAAATGGTCTATGGAGTAAACAGTCCTTCTTTAGGATTGTGCATCTTCACTGTAGCCACAGATTTAATAAAGATGGGACACTCCGCAAAATCATTTAAATAAAAAGCAACTTTTGCTACGATAGAGTAAAGTGCAATTCTGGTCGCACAGCGCTAATCACCTACAGTTATATTCACCTATAGAAGTGGCCTCTCTTTCTATCGCGTGACTCTTAGATCTTCTGACTACGTTACACTCACTGAATTGGCCCAGCAAGACGGGCCCGCTGCGTCATTGTACTTCGTATCTAAACTGCGGAGTGTCCCATTAATTTTTGCTATAGGTCTACTTTCAGATAGAAAATTATTGGGCCTTTTTAAAACAAATTTGCCTTTTTACGGTAAAATCAAAATCAAAATATTTTATTTCACATAAACCTACAAGGGCACTTATGAAACGTCAGAAGCTAGGTGCACGGTTCCAATTGGTCGTTTCCTATGGAGAAGAGCCGGCAAGAAACTCCACTTAACGTAACGTAACTTTAGTAATGTTACTACATTTTTAATTGGGTTGCGAAACCCAGCCGTAAGATGGCAGCTGAGGTGTGCATAATTATTGGTACACGGAGGCAACCGTGAACTTCTTAACAGGTAGCCGCCATCCGCCATTTTTTACCATGGAACCAAAATCGCCAAATATAGGAAATCAACAAAAGAATCGATTAGAAAACCATCAAGCTGACTCATTCAACATACCGATTTAACCATTTAAATCTTATTGGTAGCACAAAGCAATCTAATTTAAGCATTTAACTATATTGCGTTAGATAAGGTTAAGAATCTATTGACCTGATGTCTTCAATTGATGCGGGAACCGTTTGGTATTCAGTCTGTTTATTAATTTTGATCTACTTAATGAAAGTATTAGGGCGTGTGATTTATGGTGAGAAAGTAAGATCATTTAACAATGCATTTAGATATGGGCTGTTTTTAACGATGTTCATTTTATTACTTGAAAAATAACTGCTATGTGAACTGCCTACTGTGTGCTGTGTGGTTCCTATTTATCCTATCCTATACCATTAAATGAGTAATATTTGTAAATAAAATATATATTTACATTCATTTCTAATTTACTATAACTTACTAACTATTTACACTAGGTACTAAATACAATAACTAACTACACAAATAGATACAAAAAACAAAAGGACACTTAGGCGTCGAAGTATTCGTCCGCATCGCTGTCATCCAGAAACGTGCCCAGAAGACTGGCAGCATTGCCACGTTGAATGGCAATGCTAATTCTTTGGCCAAAGAACGAGCCAGCCCTCTGGTCGCGTGAAGTGTCGACCAGTCGGCGAGAAATTTCCTTGAAAAGGAGACGCGCACTCGGACCCCACGACCCGAGCGTTTCGACCCCAAACGGCTTAAAACTGTAGTTACCCATAAGGTTACAGTATTTGCGCCGCTTGAGAGTCTCAGCAGCCGCTGCAGCGGCGCCAGCACAACCCGCAAATTTTGTAAATATATATTTTTGATATCACGTTCTCGTAAACGGCTCTAATGATTTCGATGAAAGTTGCAATATAGGGGTTTACGGGGGCGAAAAACAGATCTAGCTAGGTCTCATATCTGGGCTAATTCGTTTTCTCCGTATTTTCACGAGCAAAGCTCGGTCGCCCAGAGTTTAGAACAAGATGGCTACCTTAGACTAATGATATATATACTATTAAATGAGCATTCTCTATTTTTACCAGAGCAGAGCTCGGCCGCCCAGGTACTGAAGGTAAATAGGCCATTTCTCCACTCATGGGTGCCGTTAAATACGCCTGAGATAAATGGCTACATTGGGTAGCAGTTTCTTCCTATTTACTAATACTAACGTCATGATGTTATGAGTAAATATGATTATTCCGACTGAATAATATGTATTGGAAGGCAGGAAGGGTTTTAGCAGCGGGGCTTCCACATTCTACGGGCTCTTGATGACATCGTATGAGTTGAAATGGCGAGGGGAGTCAAGTGACTCCCCTTATCATTTTGTGACAAAATATTAGATTTGTATATTAGGTAATCATTGTTGAGATTTCCAGTAACAATATAGTTGGATCCATAGATATATTTCTATGGTTGGATCGGTCTCAGAATTAAAAGTTGTTCCTTTCTTCTCTTTTCTCCTGGCTATTATCCCAGTTTATTTGAGTTCAGCCCTTCTAGTACTTCTGCGCCACACCGTACGGTTGTGGGTTGTCTCTTTTATTGTGTTGCTCGTCATCATATCGTTTTTTATTGTTCGTAGCCAAGCCATTGGTGGTCGTCCACGGCCTCTCTTTCAATCTTCTATATTCATGACTCTTTTAGTCATATGGACATCATCTCGCCTAATCACAGTTATGTCTGTACCATTTGATTGTAAGCGGTTCTCACTAAGTTTCTCGTGTATCTTGGCGGCTTTAAAAGTAGCACCGATCTCGTTTCTAATTATTAACCGACTTCCAAAAAGGAGGAGGTTATATGTTCGACGCGTAAGTTTTTTTTTTTAATGTATGTTCGCCGATTTCTCCGTTAATTGTGGACCGATTTAAAAATTTTTTTTTTTGTATGGAACGGTATGCTCCCGGATTGGTCCCATATAAATTTTATTAACTTTGCTTGGATAGTTTTTGAGTAAGTTTCAATAATACGTATTTTTCCCACTTAGTGTATATGGACGATAAGGTGATAACTTCCTGTGACTGTTATTTACATAGCAGGTACTGTATTCGAATTTGTGTGGGGTAGGTACCACAACTAAAAAGTGAAAAAGTAAAACTTTTTTACAAAAAAAAAAAACAACCGAATTCAGAAAAAAACACTACAAAGTGAAAAATCTTTTTTACAAAAAAAAAACCGACTTCCAAAAAAACACTGCATAGTGAAAAATAACTTAAATTTCTGAAGTCGGTGTCTTTGGTTATGAATTTTCATTATTTGCCACCGACTTCAGAAATTTAAGTTATTTTTCATTAAGCAGTGTTTTTTTGGAAGTCGGTTTTTTTTTTTGTAAAAAAGTTTTTATTTTTCGCTTTTTAGTGGGTCAGTTTGTAATTTATCTAAGTTACAATTGCCTTATGTTGACTACTCATCACCTTTTACAAAATATTGCTTTTCCCGAAGCAGGGACGTTAATCGTTGAGGAGTTCTCCTGGTTCTTCACCATCAGCTCCACTTGTCCATATATATTGTGACGAGCATAAATTGCTTGGTATTCATATTAATGTAATCGAATGCAACCCGTGAAATACTTATTATCGAGTAGTTCTGGTGGCCATCTGTGGTCTTCATCATCAGTTCCAGTTCACCAAATGGTGCTTTTCAAGAGCAACTGCACGTGTTCTTATAAAAAATATTGAAATCACTATAGGTGTGCCTATAATATTTGAAGAGTTCCCTCGATTTCTCCAGGAATTCATCATCAGATCCTGACCTAATGACAATGGGACCATCTCGGAAGTATACCCTTTCAAACAAAAAAAGAATTTTGCAAATCCGTCTATAAATGACGGAGTTATGCCCGAACAAACATAAAAAAAAAAATATACAAAGTTGATACGACAGAGGGGCTTTCCTTTAAACTGCCTATACTAGGTACCATTTTCAAGCTCTGTACCAAAAATCAATTAAATAGGAGCAGTAGTTTAGTCGCAAATGATTTTTTTAGTTTTTGCCCCGTTTGAACACGATGTATCTTTCCTAACAGCTGATTATGTCTATACGCATAGGTCATGCACCTTAAAACGATTAATCTGAGTATAACCTATGCGTGGTTGCCGCTGTGACGCAAATCACAAGTACAACCAAATATTCTCGCTAAAAAGATGACAATGCAAACAAGGAAGCAATAAATACACACACACTTGCATTTTCATTACGAGTGTGAAAATCATAGCAAACGCCCCGTGGGTAAAAGAAATAGAAATAGGTCAGTGTGTTGCTATTGCATCCTAGCGACGAGGGGCAGGGGTTGCGATCGGTAAGTGAGTGGGGCTTCTAAAAACTGTTTTTTACAGTGCGGCGACGCAGTTCTTTCGGAACGTACTTATGTTACGTAACACGGAAGTACCTGCGCCGCCTTCGTATTGTCGAACTCGCGCGCTGACAATTGGGATTTAGTTTTATTATTGTGATAGGACACTAAACAAGTTTAAGACAGTATTTCTTTTTTTATTGTGACAGGACACGTAACTTGGGATTATTATTATTTAGTGTTAGTGTTTTTTTTTGTGATCGACTGCTTTTATTGTGATACGACACGTAATTAAACTTTGGTTTTGTGTGTGTGTGTGTGTGTGTAATTAAAGTGTTCAACAATGCCTCGTGTAACTTACACGGCGTTAGAATACACTGACATGATTTTTAATTAGAAAAATAAGTAACAATATTCTCCGTCGGTATAATTTGTGCATTCATGTGAATGAAGGACACATCGAGAATTTAAAATTTTAGTGTTTTTGTTGTTGCGCGCGTACTTCAAAACCATACCTAAAAGCCGCGAGTGAAGGCCTAAGCCGCCGCCCGCGCCACCGCCGCCGGCCGCCCGCTTTGAAATGAGATACACGCCGCGCGGCGCGGGCGCGACGTTGCCACTGTTACCTAGGTATCTTCTAAGGTCAGTTAAATTTATTTACAAAGGGTGGTTGCGTTTTACTCTGATTCATAAGCTATTTAGTTTGTTTGAAAAAAAAAAAAAAACTCATTTTTGGTGCTTTTTATTTTTATACCGTATCGAATTAATACTAAACACGTATAGTATACGTAGTGTAATTTAATGCCCCTCTGTCATATCAACTCTGTATATACAGAGTTGATATGACAGAGGGGCATTAAATAAAAAATAAAAATATAAAAATAAAAAGCACCAAAAATGAGTTTTTTTTTTTTTTTCAAACAAACTAAATAGCTTATGAATCAAAGTAAAACGCAACCACCCTTTGTAAATAAATTTAACTGACCTTAGAAGATACCTAGGTAACAGTGGCAACGCCGCGCGCGCGCCGCGCGGCGTGTTTTATCTTATCTCATTTCAAAGCGGGCGGCCAGCGCGCGGCGGCGGTGGCGCGGGCGGCGGCTTAGGCCTTCGCTCGCGGCTTTTGTTAGGTATGGTTTTGAAGTACGCGCACAACAACAAAAACACTAAAATTTTAAATTCTCGATGAGTCCTTCATTCACATTAATGCAAAAATTATACCGACGGAGAATATTGTTACTTATTTTTCTAATTAAAAATCATGTCAGTGTATTCTAACGCCGTGTAAGTTACACGAGGCATTGTTGAACACTTTAATTACACACACACACACAAAACCTAAGTTTAATTACGTGTCGTATATCACAATAAAAGCAGTCGATCACAAAAAAAAACACTAACACTAAATAATAATAATCCCAAGTTACGTGTCCTGTCACAATAAAAAAAGAAATACCGTCTTAAACTTGTTTAGTGTCCTATCACAATAACAAAACTAAATCCCAATTGTCAGCGCGCGAGTTCGACAATACGGAGGCGGCGCAGGTACTTCCGTGTTACGTAACATAAGTACGTTCCGAAAGAATAGCGTCGGCGCACTGAAAAAGACAGTTTTTAGAAGCCCCACTCACTTACCGATCGCAACCCCTGCCCCTCGTCGCTAGGATGCAATAGCAAACACTGACCTATTTCTATTTCTTTTACCCGCGGGGGTTTTGCTATGAGCGCCACTCTCGTAATGAAAATGCAAGTGTGTGTGTATTTATTGCTTCCTTGTTTGCATTGTCATCTTTTCAGCGAGAATATTTGGTTGTACTTGTGACTTGCGTCACAGCGGCAACAACGCATAGGTTATACTCAGATTTATCGTTTTAAGGTGCATGACCTATGCGTATAGACATAATCAGCTGTTAGGAAAGATACATCGTGTTCAAACGGGGCAAAAACTTAAAAAATCATTTGCGACTAAACTACTGCTCCTATTTAATTGATTTTTGGTACAGAGCTTGAAAATGGTACCTAGTATAGGCAGTTTAAAGGAAAGCCCCTCTGTCGTATCAACTTTGTATAAACAATCGAATTGATAACCTCCTCCTTTTGGAAGTCGGTGGCAAAAAACGAAAATTCAAAACCAAAGACACCGACTTCCGAAATTAAAGTAATTTTTCACTTTGTAGTGTTTTTTTTCGGAAGTCAGTTGTTTTTTTTTTGTAAAAAGATTTTTATTTTATTAAAAGTTGTTCCTTTAATAACAGAAAATCCATTAGACCGTTTCTTCCACATATCTATAGTTATTTATATCTGGATTGACATACAAAAAATTCCAATCAAAGCTTCTTGTGTGGCCTCGACTATATGAATAGAGCGATTCATCATTTACTATGGGTGCAGTAATGGCTGGTCCATCGTGCTATTCTCGTCAATGGCAATTGATGTGTGAGCCACATAGGCGTTTCATGCATTATTGTGTCAAAATAATAAATTAAAACAACATTTGGCTTGGATCATTTTGTTTATAGAAAAGATGGAAAGAAAAATTGGTTTATTATCTCGCCAAAAAGTATATGATCCACTGCAGTAAATAAAATCAGAAAAATATGTGATATTCTTCAGGATATATCCTAGTAAGATAGTGTGTTAAAAACGTAATACAACTAATTTGATACGATAGAAAAAAATCAGGAAGATACCTCAAAAAAAATCTTTTGACGATTAAAATTAATATACATGCAATCATTCAGATTTTTTGTCAGATTATTCTACAAGCAACATATTACCGTAATAGTGTTTAATTTTTTTTGTCCAATCAATAGATTTTTTGTAAATAGATAATTACTTCATATTTTGCAATAAATTACCTGCGCAGTGTCATCGCGCTTCTCTTTCTTTTTAATGCAATCCGACAGTGACCGCGCTTTAGCAGTTGTAAGCCCCCTAACGACTCTACTGATTTACCGTTCAGCAATAGGGAAACTACAAAGATATAAATATTTCTAAATAAAAAATAGCGTCCATCTGTTGGCCGCTAAATGCACGCACACTAGAAAAGCACAATGACAGCACAACGACGCAGACGTGGCGCGAGTGTAAGACGTAGCTGTCACACCAGCATAACAAAGTTGGCTTGTTTAATTTAGTTCTTTTGCAGCGCCACATTACGAGTATATCTAGACATATAAATAGTTAAATACCAACCAATGCCGAGACTGTATATGGTTGTGCACAGTAGCCATTGTGAATTTGCCTTCAGCAAACGGTGATCAGGTAACATCATACCAATCTTTGAACACCAATGTTTAGAAGTAGATGTCCATAATGGAAGACATGAATGAAATACCAAATGATTCTTAAGTCTAACATAATAAATCAGTCAACATAACCTTGCCACGACCTGTCACAAAATATACTTTAAAAAAAAAACTATTTAAAATTCTGCACGCAGCCGAAGCGTCACCAGCATTATCATATCTACAAAGTAAATAAATCATTCATGTATGTAAATATAGTTTGTTATGTAACAAATTAAGATAGTACCTCGGTAGGTACTTTGCCACCCAATATGGTGGTGTCGCGGATGTCGGCTCGTTACCGCATTAGTGACTTCCTGAGTGCGCGCACGCATTTGAATGTAGCCAACGGAACGCGTCTGCGTTCGCAATTCAAATGTTCGAATTTGATGCTTCCCTAACGGCTTTCAACTGTTTTTGTTGCGGCGGTAGTTGGTGGTTCCATATTTGAATGGTTGTTGTTGGCATGTTAACATTGTTTATTTATTTTAATTCAAAATGTTTACTTCTTTTCACTGCTTTAGACCTCTTAACAACATTTGATCTAGATATATACTTAAAAGCAATTTTTTTAATTGTATTCTTCGGTCAAAATATTGGTTTAAAAATGAATCTTTTTCTATTAATGACTAAATTATCAAATGAACCAAAGATGAAAAACTAGCTACCTGTCAGTATCGCTATGGCCTACACGATAAATTATTCTACTAAACCAAATTCAATTTCACGGATCATTAGTGGCGATCTTCTTTGAACCAGCTTCAGATTTAGATAAATATTTTGATGCAAGAAAAAATATGGTTAATGTAGCTTGCATTTTTCTCTCGAAAGCGTATGGTTCAGTAATCGAGGTATTATAGAGGTATACATACGACGATACGAAGGATTATAGAGGAAGTATTTTTTTGTTTTTGTTATTTGTACCTAGGTACCACCTACTTCGATGTATGACTTAAAGAGCGTTTATCCTAAAAGTTGGCAACGTCGCAAATAGATGTCAAATATTTCGCTGTTTTGATTAATTTCGTGTGAACATTAATAGGCTGATTATTTTTATAGGTAAAAAAAAAAACATGTGGTTTTCAAGGGTTTCTGAGGAAGTATTCTTTCGGTGTCATAATTTGGCATGAGCAAAGGCGTAACAAGCCCGAATAAACAACCTGTTTTTGCTGCTCAATGAACAAGAATCCTGTGAAATGACCTCGAAAACAGCGTTGAACTAAAAAGGTTTCGAAGGAGACATTCGGTTAAGAACAGGTCTTATTTAAAATAAAATTGCCTATTCCGTTGCGTGTTCGGACAAGAAAAGGGAGTATAATAAGAGGACAGTCAGCTCTGAAGTATCCTTCTGAGCCTGGATAAAATCATACTGCGATCACTAATGAACATATCTGTTTACAACGTTTGCCAAATATAGTGAATATGTAAACGTTCCAGACTGAATTGTGGGTTTCATTTTCAGTAGTTAAGTTTATGGAGAAAAGTTAATAGCTTATGATGGCAAGATTGGCTAAGGTGTATGTTTACCGGCAGTTACTTTTACTGTGTTTAGTAAAGTAAAATTTTTATACAACACCAATTTTCTGCACACAATGGGGCGCCTCATTAATGAGGTTTGAAAAGAAAAATTACTTTTACCTCCCAAACTATAATACACCTTTTTGTTGTAATAAAAATTTAATATACTTCTCACGGGAATGTTGTTGTAGTTTTTATTCCATAGTAATTAAAACACTTTCATTCCTATTGTTATGATGACACGTAATGGTGCATCATTGAGAAAGTCACAATTTTCAAACTTATATCCTAAAGAATAAGGTGTAGAATCGAGTGGTGTGCTAAATATAGTGTGTAAAGAAAATAATGGCCTGAAAATGCACAAAGATACGATCGCTGGCGAGATGAAATAGCTGGAAGGCATTTTGTTTGAGATAACGTAACCGCTCTGGCACAGTTTCATATTTACAAACATTGCAGTCAGCGACGTAATGAAGATTTGTGAAGTGTTGATGTGTCATCTTTTTGAAGGAGAAATTGACGTTTATAAATAGTACCCGGTCGACCGAGCTCTGCTCGAATGAAGAATATTTCCATGTATAGTACTTATTAATGCCATGCTGCCATGTTAATAGGTACTTACTAATTCCAGGCTGCAATGTCATTGGTCATGTCATCTTGTTCTAAAATTTGGGCGACCGAGCTCTGCTCGGTTGAAAAAACGGGGTAAACGAATTTTCGCAGTTATGAGACCTAGCTAGATTGATGTTTATTCCCCGTAAACCCATATATTGCAAATTTCATCGAAATTTTTAGAGCCGAGAACGTGATTACAAATATATATATACAAATATTGCTCGTTATATAGTAAGTATAGCCTAGGATATTGTTTGAAATATTGAGGAAATACGATCTTCCTCTTTCTTTTGTGTCCAAATTACTGCAGTGTTTGACTAGCTTCCAGTTTCTATTACGATTTTGTTTGGAGATTTTAGCATGCCTTTTTTAACTGCAGATTGATGGTTTTCTTAAGCCTTTACCAATTACCTGTCCATTCCAAGGTTGCCTGAAAGCGATAAGGCCGCCCATTGTATATTTTGTAGTGTTTGATTTTTTCATTCTGACGTTAATTTGTTTTTTGTTTTGTATTTTTTTTGTAGTGTATCCTAACTAAAATTAGAAATACGAAAGTGAGTTAGTTTGTTTATTTGTTACGCTTTCACGTTAAAACGGCTGAAAGGATTTGGATAAAATTTGGCACGTGGGTAGACCAGGGCCTGGAGAAGGTCATATGATACCGTTTATCCCGATATTCCCACGGGATCGAGACTTACGCGGGTAAAACCGTGGAGCATAACTAGTAATAAATAAATGTCTACGGAATCATTTGATGGATGCCTGTAACGTTGTACTGCCCATTCGGAAGAACCCCTACTCAGCTCAAAATCAGGCCTAAATGTGTGCTCATGGAAAATATTCCAGTTTCATAGGCTATTTCAAATTCAAATAATTTATTTTCTCTTTAGAAACAATGACATGATAAATTATTTAAAAAAAGCTTAAAAATTACGTGACAAAGTTTGTGAGAGACTGGTGTCTGCACTAGGAATACCTGTATAGCAAATCACCAGGGTCCCACCACGCGGAATGTAAACATTATTAGTTATACAGTAAATGTGAAGGAGCTGAGCATAAAATATACTTAAATTAAATAAATCAATGATAAAAACCAACCATAAAAAAAAAACAATAAAGAAGTGGAAAAATGCGTGAATTAAGATGCTGCTATTTATCAAGCTAATATCTGCCTACTTTGAAGTCGTCGTTAAAAAGAAGTCCATACTTTTTCTGCGTGCAGGACACTGTCATTGTTTATGCATTTCCCTTGAACTGATATCCCATATATATATATATATCTTCTGTCAGTGGCTACAGTTCGCCGGATAAGAGCAATTCAACCAATGAATTTTATTTAAACTACGTTGGGAGTCCCTGTAAACACTTCTATAGCATATCGTTTGAGTTCAACACACCGGTTTACTATGACGGGATGCTGCTGTCCAGTGTCCATCCTTTTCTTCATAATTCTCCTGCCCTAATCCCAATTTATTTGGGGTCGGCGCCGGCGCAACTTATCTTTTTATTCCATACTTCTCTATTAGTCATCTCTGTAGTTCTTGGTAGTTCACTCCCTTTCTAGCTATATCATCTTTTACATCTTTCTGGTGGGTCTGGAGTTTGTCGCGCCACTTCTTCTTCCCAGCTAAAGCACTAGGAAGTGGTGAAGGGTGGGCGTTTTGGGGGACTGTCTTATGTAATTTTGACGTTTGAAAATTGATGATTCTCAGCTTGGTTTGATAAATGACTTGTGATTTGATTTGATTCACACAGTCCATCCATCGTTTATTTGGTCTTCCTTTACTCTTATAGCCATCAACATTCATAGTCTTGCGTAAACTCTCGAGAGTTGGTTAGCATATACAACGTGTCATAAAATTCAAATTTTGGGACACGTTGTATAGTTGCTGGGGAGTATGTTGCGCCACTTCTTCTTCCCAGCTAACGCACTAGGAAGTGGTGAAGGGTGGGCGTTTTAGGGGACTGTCTTATGTAATTTTGACGTTCGAAAAGTGCGGATTCTCAGCCTAGTTTGAATAAATGGCTTTTGAATTTGAATTAGTAGCCAATGTCTTCCTATACACTATTAGCTGTATCTTCTTGACAGTCTTCTTCTTCTTCTTCTTTTCGTATGGTTGCCTCTGACTTGGCTTCCGTCGAGAAATATCCCTCAGGCATGCCGGTTTCCTCATGATGTTTTTCTTCACCGTTTTTGAAGCAAGTCATAATTATACAATACACACATGAATCCGAAAAGTCAGAGCGTGCCTTGGGTTCCAGACCAATGACTTGGCAGTCTGACGGTCACACCACTAGGCTATCACTGCTTACTTGACAGTAAAATACTGGTGCAATGGCCAAGTTAAAAGTTTATAAACCTACAGGCAGCCTTTAATGTTGCTTAAAGACTCCCGTTTGGTCTTCAGATTCGAAGTCCTAACACCCTTTGTACACGGCTCGGTTTCATTACGGTACGGCTTATAAATCGCGCCGTAGAAAAAACGTGTCCGTCAACAAGCTTCCATTGTGATCCATACAACACTGACGACCGTGCCTTCACACGGCAAATAAACCGTAGTCTTTCATGGCAAGAAAAACGTGTGCATAAGATGGGCCTGAGGCCTTTAGCATTTGGTATCTTTTGCATAAAAAAAAGAAAAGAAAATTTGTTTATTCTGCACAAACAAAACGCACATATAAAGACAAAAACACATAAAATACACACATACAAAAGTAGCCAAAAGCCTCGTGTCCAACCGATAAAAAAAAAAACAATGTTTTTCATTGGTTCAAAACTAAGTTCCGTTCCAGTTATGGCACTTGAGGAGGCGGTTTTTATTATCAGATCGATTCGATTCTTAAATATATTCTTTTATATTTATTTAAACGTTATGCAAAGGTACATAGGCGGACTAAATCATAGGCTGATGAAGAGATAACGTGGTAAGTGCATTACGTTTGCATTCTTCTTTGACTCTCAGCCCTTTTTATGCCAATACAAGTGCCTATGTTTTTGTTTTATTGCCAAGTTGGAGTTACAGATCAAGCAATGCCAAGTATGCAGTGGCGTAACTACAGGGTGGCAAGTCGGCAAAATGCCACGGGCCCCCAGCCGGAAGGGGCCCCCGGTCAGAGGAGAATCCCAACTCCCAACATTTATTATTTATTATGCATTTTTAGTAAAAAAAAGTTTTGTCTATGATTTATTTTTGTTACCTACTTAGTTGCATACACAAGTAAAAAAATGTATTAAAAATTCAAAGTATTTGTAAAAAAAAAAGTTGTAACCCAGTTTTAGAACGTATCCGATAGATAATAACATGCTCGCTACGCGTGTTGGTATTACTGCGGATGTTCGGCGAATTCCCGCTGTAAGTTTCGGTCAACAGCGCTTAAAAATTTGCGTATACTTATCTACTCGTCCCGCTAATTTGACGCTCACGGGGAATCCCCGATTCAAGTTTGTATGTAAGAAAGACTCCACTATTCTATTATTACGCAAGCACTCAAGCACTTAGCAGTTTATTGTTGTAAAAATTGGGTGTTTGTTGCAAGTGAGGATATATTTAATTAGTCAATTGTAAAAATAGGTTGACAATTTCTACTCGGTAAGAATTTTATTCTAATATTTAAAATAATTTATAAGATAACATAAATCACTATGACATTTCGTAACCACCAAAACTATTTACCTATGTTCATCGTTCTTTCAATAATTATAAAATTGCACGCTTGAATTAAGCATTGAACAAATTGGTGGACTTTCGTTACATACATTTTTACGGCCGCTTTTTTGGAATTTCTTAGCAATCAGATTTTTCATTTAATAAAAACTATAGTATTATTACAAACTTTTTACGGTGTTGTTCTAGAAAGTATCAGAATGGAAGCGAAAAACGAAAGCGAAAGAAGGAGTCTCAAGAACAAAATAAAAAGTTACCTAAAATAAGTCAGTACTTTAAGAATCAAGATAGTATAGAAGAAGAATCAAATGAACCGCGCGTCGGAAGGGCAGAAAATGATGTCGTCATAAGTGGCAATATCGTAGAGCCCGATAACAGAGAATATTTAGATTCAGAGCAACCACAAACCGGTACGAGTAAATCTTCAAACGAATCATTTTTGGATATAGAAAAATTAAAATCTTTACCGTAGGTTACTGATAAAGGTAACTTCAAAGAACTCAATGATCAAGTAAAGCGGTTTGTGATCGAAAACGGACCCTGTAAACCAAAAGGCCCCTTTTTAAGGGATAGTAACAAGAGATCTTTCTTGGATAGATATTATTACAGTATTTCTAAATCTGGCGTAAAGTTAGAACGTACGTAGCTGTGCTATTCCCTATTGCTTCAAAAAGCATATTGTGAACCATGTTGGTTATTCACAAATAGGGCATCTAAAAATATACAAAATATTTGGATGGAAGGCTATGATGATTGGAAACATATTGTGGAAGCCATAGAAAGACATGAGACATCGAAAGAACATTTGCATTCATGCTTTGTATATCGACAGTGGCAGTTACATGGAACATTAGATGAAGAGCAAGAGTCCATTATCAAGAGAGAAAAAAAAATTTGGGGCCAGGTACTCACTAGACTCCTTGATGTTACTCTAACACTTTCAAGTTGTAATTTAGCTTTTGCCATAGAGAAACGGTATATGGCAACGATTCAGGTCCAAAAGGTTTTTTTTTTATTGAGTTATTAGCCAAATATGATCCTATTTTACAAGAGTTGCTAAGCAAACATAAGGGCCAGATTAAATACTTAAGTCCAAAAATACAAAATGAGCTCATTGCTGTTCTGGTTCAAAAAGTGGAAAATGCTCTGGTAAATGAAATAGTAACCGCACCATTCTATTCCATTTTATTTGATACTACTCAAGATATTTCCAAAACAGATCAATTGTGTGAACTTTACCGTTACTGTGTAATCGAGAAAGATGAAAATGGAACTCCAAAGACTCTCGTAATTAAAGAATCATTTTTAGGATTTCATGAGGTAAAGGATCAAACTGCCTTAGCAATGTCCAAGCAGATAATAAAATCTATAAATGACAAAAGTATTTATCTCAATAAGTGCTGTGGACAAGGGTACGATGGAGCTAATACCATGAAAGGCACTTATGGCGGAGTTCAAAAACTCATAAGAGATATAGAGCCAAATGCGGTTTATGTCCATTGTGCTGCTAATAATTTAAATTTGGTAGTAAATGATGCAGTAAAAGGTTATAGAAATGCAAACATTATTCGAAACTGTGCAACAAATTTATAATTTTTTTGGCCATAGTATTAGACGATGGAATATATTATCTAGTTTTATATCTGACAATAAAGGAGAGACTGAGGTATCAGCAAATTCAGTAACATTAAAAACAATTAATCCAACTAGATGGGCAGGACGCTTTGATGCCATGTTTGCTTTAAAAGTTCGGTTTGTTGATGTTCAAAAAGCGCTTACAAAAACTATTTTATTAAGTTCCAAAACAGATGAGAGAAATGAAGCTATCTTGCTGAAGAAGAAGATAGAAAACTACAATTTTATTATGTTGTTGGTTTTCCATTGCAAAGTCTTACAAACTATAGACGCGGCTTCTAAAGCACTTCAGTCTAAAGCAATCGATCTTTCAAATGCTTCAAAGCGTTTGCAAGTCTGCCTAGAACAACTTGAAAAGTATCGACATGAATTTGAAGATTTAAAAACGGAAGCAAATAGTATTGCAGTGAAATGGTCTATAAACCCTGAATTTCCTAAAACTCGTCAGAGAAAAGTGAAACGTCATTTTGATGAAATTTAAGAGGATGAACGTCTCCAAGATCCTGAAAGCTTGTTTAAAGTGAACGTAATCTATCGTGTATTAGACATAATAATTAATCAACTGAGATCGCGTTTCCTTGGAATGAATGAAATTGTTTCCAATTTCAGTGTATTGCAACCTGCCACTTTGCAAAATTTGAACGATACTGATTTATTGGAAAAGGCTTTAGCATTTGTCCATCTATATAAAGAAGATATATCCATTTCGTTTTCCAAGGAAATTCTCAGTTTTTGATCCTCTTTTAGACATGAAATAGAAACATCATCTTCTATAAGAGAATTTGCTGACTTATTAATAATAAAAAATCATTTTATATCTTCGAGCTTTCCTGAAGTGTGCACTGCATTTCTATTATTTCTCACCATTCCTGTGACTACGGCTAGTGCCGAGCGATCATTTTCAAAACTGAAATTGATAAAAACTTATTTTAAGAAATTCCATGGGACAAGACAGGTTAAGCAACTTGGCTATTCTATCCATCGAAAATTCTATGACCCGAAATTTGAACTTTGATGATGTCATTACCACTTTTGCTGAACAGAAAGTCCGAAGGAAGGAATTTTAATAATTAAAATTTTATACTTAAACTACAATTTTATTGTGATTTCAGACTGAAATTTTCAGTTCAATATGTACAGTCAGCATCTAATTGATATAGGCACATAGAGTAGTCAAAATGATGTGAAAAAGAAAAAGCAATTTGATATACGCAGTCCGAATCATCATATTGTTGTAAGCACACAAGGTGTTCAAAATATCTTCCCAAGTGATTGTTTCATATTTATCATCAATTAGATGCTGACTGTACTTTAAATTAGGTACTTTTAATTTAAAGTGAATTATTAGAAAATCAAGTACCTAAGTATAATTATAAAGTTTGTATGTACCTACTTAACGTAGTGATTTATTATTGTACTCTTACAAGTAAAAGTGTATAAATAAGCATTATAAAATAAAATAAATATTATTATTGTTGTTTCAGCTTCTTTATATTGGGGGGAGGGGGCCCATCCGATGAATTTGCCACGGGCCTCGAACGATATAGTTACGCCACTGCAAGTATGCAAATGCCAAGGGCAAGGATATTAGTATTCAATGCATCTTATTAATGATCGGGTTCAGACAATGGTGGTACTTATTCATCATTATGTATGGTAGATATTTCTTCAGTTAACTGTTTTATGTATAAGCTTAAAGTTTTTACCACCATGTTATTGGTGGGTTCGCCTAAGGTGGGGCTGGATAACAATATTTTTCAGTGTGTTAGATTCAAAATTCAAAAGTCATTTATTCCAACTAGGCTGAGAATCAGCACCTTTCGTCTTCTTTTCACTTTTCTGTGTGCCAAATTTCATCCAAATCCGTTCAGTAGTTTTTACGTGAAAGAGTAACAAATATCCATCAGCGTTTATAATATTAGTGGGATACTTTTTCAGTTCAGACATCTCTTGTAATGGCTGTGTGGCAGTAAAAATGCATCAAATAGCCTTATTCCCTTTTCCCCAGCTTTTAGCTTGATTGGGCGCGGCCGAATGTAAATATTTAACGAATTTGCTACCCTATCGTCTCTATCTGACCTGCGCAACTGAACAATTGGAAACTCGAGTCATTTCGGCCAATCAATTTAATTGGCAGTTCTCCACCCATTTGCAAACAGACAAGTGGGTCCATCAACTATTATATTTATTACTCATTATTTTAAATATGAACTAATTGACAATTGTGATGTTTCTTTTGTGTATGAAATATATAAACATTTATGGTAACTCAGGATACGGAAAATCTCCCGTATGCGAATATTCTGAGTTACCATATTTTTTTTGTGGCATTTTTTTGTGTTCATACACAAAAGAAATGTCACTAAATTGTCAATTAGTTCATATTTAAAATAATGTGTCGGGGACAGCAGTGTGGGTAAAATAGTTGATTGATCCTCGTATCTACCTGCATATATGACAATTGTGAGATTTATTTTGTGTATGAAATATATAAACATTTATAGTAACTCAGGATACGAAAAATCTTCCGTATGCGAATATTCTGAGTTACCATATTTTTTTTGTGGCGGTTTTTTGTGTTTATACACAAAAGAAATGTCACTATTGTCAATTAGTTCATATTTAAAATAATGTGTCGGAGACAGCAGTTGGAGTAAAATAGTTGATTGATCCAAGTTCCTACCTGCTTATATGACCTATTAGTCATTTCGAAATAGACATTAGACATGAAACTCACACGACCCGACCTAATTAGAAGTAATGTAATTAGTGAAATTAAATTGAACACGGTTCTAGGAGTGGTGACGGTATGTCAAGTCTGGCTGTCAACTAATAAAAGGTCATAAATATATGAAGGTTTTTAGGTAAGGTAATTTTGGATTTTATATTTGCATTAAAATAGCCTGGGGCACCCTGTGAACTGGAATTGAATTGGGTCGTAATGTATATCGACCTGAATTTAGGTTAGGCCTAGCCTTTAGCACTAACCTTTAGCACTTGCCTTTAGCGCTAGCTTTTAGCGGTAGGTAGCCTTTAGTGTTGATAATACAGCACTGGACTCCTGAACTAGACTCCTGAACTAGACTCCTGAACCGGACTCCTGAACTAGACTCTTGAACCGGGCTCTTGAACCGGTTTCCTGGACCGGTTTTCTGAACCGGGCCCTTGAACCGGGCTCTTGAAACGGACTCTTGAACCGGACTCTTGAACCAGACTCCTGAACTGGCCTCCAACACTGGCTTTTAATCTAGGGCTTGATTTGCCTATATTAACCTGCTCGTAACAATATGTCATTCATCCATTTTCCGCTTGGCTTGTTGTAGGTCGGAAGCTCCTTCGCGCTGAATATCGGCGCAACCGACATCAAGACGTATCCCTTATGTCGTTGTGACATCATCAAACGTGTCAGTTCGTTGGTAACGTTAATACATGTCTTTTCACACCCTTTTAGATGTTTTTTCCTATAACAAAAGCTACTCAAAACGACGCAATTTCTTGAAAATGAGTTAGTTTACGATTTCCGCCATATTTAGAAACAAGATGTATCTCCAAAAAGCAATGAAAGTAAACATGTAAGAAACTGTCACACAGTTTTTGACATTTCTTGTCCGTTCTTCTCCATAGGAATCTACTACGCTTTGGAATGGGCAACTAGCTTCATCTTTCTGACTGACTGACTGACTACCTTGACAATGCCTATAAATGGTTTAATTTATACAAATGCTTTGAGTAAAACATGCTTTGCTTATGAGGAAAACATCGCGAGGAAACTGGTATGCCTGAGCTTTATTTTTCGACGGCATGTGAAGCCAAGTCAGAGGCCCATGGGCGAATACCCACACCAATAAGAAGAATGCTTTGAGTTTGAGTTTCATGCATAAACTGACCGGGACAAGTGTAGCTTAACCTCATAGGAGAATCTATATGCTTGCTTATTATTTGACCACGAGCTTCGTATATATGTAGGTAGTTACTATAAAAAAAACACAATTTACGATCATTTGACCGTTCGTCCCCTATCGCCGTTCTTCGACTGGCGCCGATACTTGTTATAGCGTTACGTTTGTTTGATGTTGAAACTTGGAACTAAAGAGAGAAATATTTGTTACGCTGTCACCCTAAAATGGATGAATGAATTAAGATGAAATTTAGCACATGGGTAGACCATGACCTAGGTTAGAACATAGGATAGTTTTATCCCGATAGTACGTTCCCGTGGGATAATTTCGACCTCCACGCGGGCGACGCCGCGGGCAAAAGCTATTCTACTATAAGAGATGAGTCGGTACTAAGGTCATTCAAGCCAAATGAAGGGAGAAATATACGAAGTTCATGTGGCGTTTCGCCAGACACTGAAACACCCCATAATAAATGTAACCCCATTGCCATGGGGCTTCAGATGACGTCACCACGCAGACGGTTGAAAATATTCACCCTACTGAATTAGTCATCTTTTTATTTTTAAAGGGAGCCCCGAAAATAGGATTTCGTTTGCAACTTGCTGACCAATGCAAATATTACTTGGTTTCAGACAAAACATTTTACGGAACTCGACCACGTGTTTGGCGCCATCACTAGCGTCCTGTCCTGTGTTCCTGTAACAACTGACAGGACACGCAGGACACGACATTAAGTGTCCCATCTTTTGTGGAACAGCACCACATTACACTACACGGTGGAGTCGTCTATGAATCTCCACATTAACATATTTTCCTTGATCCGGCCAACCTGGGTCCAGTCTGTTTAAAGACTTCCAGGCAACTCATGTCCAGGAGGTTTTCAGCAGGTGGAACGAATGGTTTGGGTAAGGAAGCACTGTCTCGTCACAGCTTCAGTCTCTCTTTTGGTCGTTCGCCAGTGAGTCGGACACACTTTAAAAAACTTTTGAAAGCCTTTGTGGCACAAGGATGTTGTCGTGCAAAGTGTGTCGTGTGTCGGAGATCATTTTGTCTCTTTCTCTGGAGCCTGCCACCGCTCTGCGAACTACTGGTCGAGCTATTCCTGCTAGTGGATACAGCATTTGAGCCAGGGTCGGTATTAGGCAACCAGTGATGATCACGGCACGTTTCATTCAAAGCTGTATCCACTAACTTTGCATGGGCAGAACGACTCCACAAGGGGCACGCGAATTCACACACAGAAAAAAATAAAGCCAGCCCAGACACCCTGAGAGACACGTAAACGGTTTATACAGTTATCTGAGCTTTTAGCCTATCCACAGATACGTCGCTACTGATGTTAGCCCGCACCGCCATGATATCTTGGCTTGACAGCCGGTGATTCTGAAATGCTGGTGCGGTCATCTAAAGATATTTACCCAAAATTACAATAGAAGCTGTCTAATGCTTAGTCCAAGTCACGAATTTCAAGCATTCATAATTTCCATTTCAGATTTAAGCGTCACTTGCCTTTTGTAGTGAGAAATACATATAACAAAGACCACACAACGGTCTCTAAAAGAGCTTTCACATTGTTTATATGCAGCCAGGAAAACTCACTGCGATATGAATATGAGTGAAACTTCAGTACCTATCAGAAGACAATGGAAATTGACTTCGAGTCGGTTGTTATTAAGTTTTGTTGAGACCTACATTTTGGCACAAAAGGAACATTTTATATGGAAAGCCCTCTTTTCTCAGTTATCCAAAGACTATTTTCTCGGAAGCTGTTGGACAGAGCTTCTGCAATACAGAAGTATAGCAGGGGCAATCCAGAGAAATTCCAGTTGCATGCTGCTCAGCAGTAGAAATAAGTATGCAGGTAGTATTTCCCCTGCCGAGATTTTAGAAGTATCAACTTAATGCCGGATAGAGATTGGTGAAATGTAACACAAGTTAGCCGTCTTAGTTTATGCAATGTAACATAGGTAATAACCAGGTGAATTTGTTCCAACGTGTGTTACATGCTAGGATCGCATGACCGCACGGATCGATCCATCAGGTAAACCGACAATAACCGACTTTTATGATTTTATACTGAAGATCATGTCTAAACGAGTATTATTAATTATTTGGAAAAAATACATGTTAAATTAGAGCATTTTTTTAAATAAATCAGTCTTTTTATTAACGCAGATAAAAAACTGAGAATAACTTAAAATCTATCAAGCGTATTTTTCTGAAACCTTCACCATTTTAAAGATAATTTAATTATTTATGTTTTAGTATACGCGTTCTATTAAAATACCATTTGTTTTATGTATAATAAGTTAAAATAGCGTCTTACTTGGAAACAGCGCTTTTTCATGGGCGAGTCCTATTACTGGCTGGACGTACAACGCGTTATGTGAGCTCAGCACAGAAGACGCAAGCTCAAGGCCACTGGCATTTAGTGGCGTCTTAAGCTACGCTTGCCGGGGTTGGTCCGTGGATGGGTGACCATCTTTACATACCGAGACTCCTCCGTGCCTCGGAAAGCACGTTAAGCTGTTGGTCCCGGCTGTCTTTCGTGGATCTTCGACAGTCTTTACAGGTCGTCAGAAGCCCGAAAGTCTCACAACCAGTTTTACCAAGGGATATCGTATTAGCCAGTTACTGGGTTGTGGAGGTCAGGTAAGCAGTCGCTCCATGTATAATACTGGTATTCAGCTGCATCCGTTAGACTGGAAGCTGCCCCCAACATAGTTGGGAAAAGGGTAGGCAGATTGTGTGTTACATTTCATGTTTCGTTTAGCAAATTTGTACCGGGCATGATACTCTTCCATCAAACCTGGAATACATCATCTTCAATTATGCTCAATTTCGTTGACAAATGACGCATCATCAACAAACAGTCAAGCCCCTTAAGGCGTTGATAAATGACGTCACCATAATATTTTCGTTGATAGATGCGCACCCGCATATGTCCTGCCGATCTATTATCAAGTTCAATAGCTGGCGTTCAATTGATGGAGCACGTTCGTCTTAGTCAGACTAATATAGTGGTGATGGAAGTGCTTAAGACAAAATTTTAACAGAAGGTTATGGACCTCGTTAATGCCTTGGACATTTTGTCTATTTTTGGCGTATAACAAGACTATGAGGCTTGAAAGCATTATATTTTATAGGTTCTATTAAACGGGAAAATACTAAGAGAAGTTTTATGGTAACGCTTATTTTCGTATACCTTCTCTGGCTCTACTGAGGTGGTATCAATCGAATATATGTATATTCAAACTAGCTTTTTCCTGCAGCTTCGCTTGCGTGAAAGTCGGAAATTATCCCACGAAAACGTACTGCCTGCCGGGATAAAATTGTCTTAGTTGTTCTATGTTATGGGGTTTGGTTTCCGCACTTAGTCCTTCAGTGGGCCATTGTGCGTGGGCCATAGCGGCCGTTAGTGGTTATTCCAACCAGCCCACCTCCCTCCAGAAGTTAATTAAATCTCCTGGTCTGTTCAGAACACCTGTGAAAGATCTGGGTGTCCCGAGGGTCTGTGTCTTAGGTGTTAATGCAGGATATAAACTATCTGTCTGTCTCATCCAAATCCTAGGAGTGGCATAACATAATGATCATACTATCGTGAATTCATGCAAGCCTAGTACTTTTTGTTGGGTTACTGCTCAGAAATTGTGCACAACATCTAATGATTGAAATACTATAATCGTGAATTCATGCAAGCCTAGTACTTTTTGTGCCAAGATTTAAGTTTATTAACTCAAGGAATAACAAAATTTCACGTTGGTAGTCCCAGTAGTTTCGGCTGTGCGTTGATATGTCAGTCAGTCAGTCAGTTTTTCCTGAAGATCTTGATGATTAATAAGAAAGTTCTTAAGACTATTAGTTCTGTATATATCCTATTACACATCAGCTCAGTATAATATCCTCTCAGATGTCTTCAACGTATATAGTCATCTCCTGTATCCTGTTTACCTTAGCTACATCCTTCGCAGCCCATGTCCTCCTAGTACTTTGTTTTTAATTACCACCAGCTGATGCACTCTAATCTTTTAGTTAACCTCTCCACCATGGATCAGCGGCACATAATTCACTATTACGGCCCCTTGATTGCCTATCAACGTGTCAGGCTATATTGTAGCCGTTTTATATCTGCGTAGATTACAGGAGTCATTAAAATCGTTAATTAATCCGGTGTAGTACATAGTTATATTTGTTTGCTGCCAACGATGAATCGTACTTCCATCAGAAGAATCACTAGCAACAGCAACGAAATAGTCCATCACATAAACGCACAAATAAATGATACACACTAGAGTAGAATTTAGATTGTCGTCGACACGTGAAAAGATGAGCAATGACCAAGCTTCGAAAAATTCGTAACATAAAAACTGTGGTTTTGCAAAAGCTGCAGGCATTTTTACGTTTCGCCAAAACAAACTTGACACATTCATTACAAAGTTTACTCATTTCAGACAGACATTACCACATAGCAACTATTTATTACGTCTGTAGACGTCTACGGCTGAACTTTCTCTACAGACTGCAAAAATGGGGGAAACTACAGTGGGACTGCAGGATATGCTGCAGTGGCTATCCATCTTTCTATCAAAGACAAAGCAGATCCAAACCTGGAAGACAACGAACAGCTTAACCAAACATATGAATATAAAACATGTTTTGGGAAATGCGGCCGAATTCACAAATAAAATTGCCGTTGCGTCAAACTCAAAAGCACTTATTTCAAATAAATCAATTACAGACACTTTTGAATTGTCAAGGGGTCGGTCAGTCAGACAGATGAAGCTAGTTGCCCATTCCAAAGCGTAGGTTCCTATCGAGAAGAACGGGCAAGAAACTCCACGTACAACCTTTTCATTCAAAATATTGGTTACATCAGTATCTCTGTGTCAGAGGGAGTCTCATGCTCTCACTATAAGAGTATAAAAAGACTTAAAATGTCTTCAAGTTAAAGAGTCGCTTGGTGTATGTTCCCTTGAGAGTGAAGAGATGCACTAAGGTTTTTAGAAAATGCAGTTACCTTGAGCATACGGGAACTTTGCATGGAATAGAAGTCGAAGGCTACAGCTACTCTGCTCTACGCAAAAAAATGCTGCAAGCCAAGGACCACGCTATTGCCAGTTAACAGGATTTGTCAATGTAATGAGTATTTACTTTAATAATGCACCAAAAATACTGCATTCTGACTTTATATATTCTGCAGGACCAATGCAGGTATAAACATTAAATCTTTGGGGGTTTAGCACTATAAATCACTAAAATTTTGCACCTAAAGTGCTAATACAATTCACAAATTCACAGAATGTGCAACTTGGCATTGCCAATTTTTTGTCAGTAGCTCCAGCCGAATTAGAGGATATTGAACTCAAGCTAAAATTAGGCGCATAGTATTTTTGTCTTAATTTTTCCAAGAATTGAAACTTTCTCGATACACGAGGTGTGAACTGTATGTACTTTTGATTAGAATACCAATGTAAATTAGGTCTTAGAATCTTTCGACGTACCTCTCAAGAACCATATGAGAATAGTTCATTTATCACCATCAGCTGCCTAGCTTATTCCCAACTATGTTGGGGTCGGCTTCCAGGCTTACCGAATGCAGCTGAATACCAGTATTTTACATGGAGCGACTGCCTATCTGACCTCCACAACCCAGTTACTGGGTAACACAATACCCCTTGGCAATAGTTTATCTATCAATCTATATTTAGTCTGCGATGTTCCATAGCTGGGCAAAGGAGTCTCTCTCCCTTTTCCACACACTGTAGTTCATGTCTGACTGACCAGGAATAAGAATAAAAATCATACCGAGAATGTGAGTACAGAGGACATAATTAAGTTGACAAATATAACATATATACATACATAATTGTTAGGTCAGAGTGCACCGTACGATATTTTATGTTGACAAATCTAATCTCATGGTCGTTGCTATTTCCAACAACAGATAACCTAAAATTTGACATTAGTCAAACTGATCTGAGACTGGATCAGCCTTTAAGAAACCGAGTGTACCTAAGTATAGCCCATGAAGGCAATTTTTACGCCGTTTTTACATTTCTGTCATGTTTACATCCGAGAAAGAAGCAGACAGATTACTCCCGTTTGACGTAATCAGAATCAATCGATGCCCATTACAAAACAAACAAATGTAAATGCAGCGTAAACAAGCTATAAATAAATGTATGACACACGGCTACTATGACTGCATTTAGGCTAATTTACACGAGGAGAGTTTCTTTACCGTTGCGAGCTGAGAATGTCCAAGCAAGATTTGTCAACGAGAAACGAGACTCGCCCGACAATTTTACAGAAATGTGATTTAACGTCATTACTTATTTAGATTTTAGAGTAAAATTTACATAATGATTTTTATTTACACGACCTGAGTTCGAAACTGTTCCACCGAACCGCACTTATAAAAAATTTGTTTCAGTGCGGTTAGTGAAAGTGCTTAGGTGCTGTTGGAATCAGTACTCCTAGTGGAATATCTCGATTTTCTGGTCGTGCAGTGTTGTTGGGTTTCTCCATCAGGAATTTTGCAGCAGTAGCCCGGCGTGTAGATTTGTGCCCAGCGACTACGGTTAAAGGCAATGGCTCGCCCCCTATGTTACGGGACTTAAAATAACAGACAAAATGTGGATTTACTATACGGTTGACGGTTGACAGGGGAGAATGGAAGATGTAAACGTGTTGCGTCAACCCATGGTATAATAATATACTTCGTCAGGTATGGCATTCCGAAACACAGTGGTCACGTGGGCAACACAAGTTACCAGAAGTTTGTAATAATAACTCCCCAACCACCCTTATTACCTGTGCGAATCCGATAAAATAATGAGGTTTTAATTAACAATTACGTTGGTTTATGTTTAAATTTAATTGTTTCGTTTAATTAGAACACACGAAACGAAAATATAAAAGCTTTGTACATATTTTTTAACAGAATGGTTTCTGAAAATCTTGTTTTGTTTTGTTGCAATAGAGTGGCAACTAGATAGTGACGTAAGCATGTGTTAGTCCCGGAATGCCAGACCTTGTTTTATTAGACCATGCGTCAACCCAAGAAGTAAGCATGGGACAATAGCAGGAAGATGTTGATGACACTTCGTCTAACTTTTCGGGGAATATAGGCGTGATGAAACTATTATGTTCACACAAACGCTATAACTTTTGATTGGCAAGACGTTTTCCACATTTCAATCGACTTGCAAGCATCTTAGGTGCGGTTTACACGAGTCATCATTTTTATCTCCCTACAATAAAATCGAGGGACGTATTTGAGGCATGAAAGTCTCTTCGTGTAAGTGACCCTTTACGGAACAGTCTTTGATTTTTAATGGGTTTACTGCCAGTTCGCCCACATGGGTTTATTTCATGCCAATGCATGTTTCCTGTTTTAATGAAATTATTATATTCTGCTACGGAACATAAAAGTTTTGTGTATATTCTACGTATCGTTAAGGTTTATGTTATTATGCAGAACTGAGAAAGCTTCCTAGGAAGGCTATTTTTAGTGATTTTGCTCTGCACTGTTTTATCTACGTTTCTTACTGTTTTGAGATGGGAGATAATCAATTAGAAGTCAATTACTGCTAAACTGAATCTTGGAAACCACGTCCATGACAAGAAGCCTTGATGCTACCTTAAGAGAGCCTGTTTCATCGATAGCCTTGAGAAGTCTGGCCCTCATTTTACATATAGTGGAGCGCCTGGGGGTTTTACCTCGGATTTTTGTTAAAGTGAATGAATTTTTAAGATCGAGGTGCGATTTTGTTTTTTATACAAAAAATTGCAATGTTAACATTCAAAATGCTTTTTCGATTGCTTCAGTAGGGTGCCCATTTTCAAGGAAACTGCGGCCGAGGTCGCACTTTTCTTGAAAACGAGGACGCTAGCTAGAAATATTTGTTTCAATACTCTACCTATCATTCAAATAAATGAAGTCGAAGAAAATATTTGATATAGACAACGAGGTAAATTATTAAAATGAACAAATATTAATTTGTTAATCTTTTTCTTCTTTATTTAATTTTCCTTAATTTACTTGTTTTTCGCGGATAACGTAATTTTGATATAGAAAAATATTCTACAGCCGAAAATCTTTTCTTTATTCTTTTTTCAAATCAAAATATCAATTTTTAGTAGGTAAACTTTTCACTCCATTTTTAATTTTTACATTTAATTCACTGTAACAGAATTCAGAAGTTTTCAAGATTTTAACGCTCCAGGCACGGGTTTTTAGGGACTATCTTCATCTTCTTTGTCAAGAATTACTAGCATTGCTGCAGTGGAGAAAGATGGAAGCTGCCCACACAGACAAGACTGGAAATACCAGGCTATTATTGTCCTACTGCAGAGAGAAGATTTAAAATGAGCACTATAAAAAAGTAAGCTCTGTGAATGTCTGAGATAATCCGCGCGAATGATGCGTTAGCGCAACCGTAGGTAATCCCTGTGATTGAAGCTAACGACATAATAAAAGTAAATGGACTCGTACCCTAATACTCAATACTTACTATGGTTTAAATGATACAATGACATCTTTTTATTATATGCAAACCTGTTATTTTCGGCAATTTTGACCAATATTTGTACACTTAGTTTAGAGGTGCTCGTGGCTAAGTAATAACAGCCGCACGGGTCGATTCATCGGTTTAAGCTACGCTTGCCGGGGTTGGTCCGTGGATGGGTGGCCATCTTTACATGCCGAGACTCATCCGTGCCTCGGAAAGCACGTTAAGCCGTTGGTCCCGGCTGTCATTCGTTTTACCGTGACAGCGTAACAAACAAACAAACAAACTCACTTTCGCATTTATAATATTTAAACTTTTCGCACTAAAAAAGGTACAAAGGCGGACTTAATGTCCTAAGCCTCCTGTAGACAGCCGCGAGGCGACGGAACGGTACAACAATTTCCATTAAGTTTTCAAGAGCCGTGACGTGCGTGTCTGCTGAAGCCTTTCGGCACAGGTTTGGGTTTTTGCATTAAGAGTTTCTTTAGTAGCAGCCCGGAGTCTAGATTTGTTCCCGGTTGATGGCAATAGGCTCCCACCGCACCCTTTTACATAAGACTCGTAAATAACTGGCGAAATGCGACATGTGCGTGTAGGTACACACCTCATTCCCCATCAGGGGTAACATACGTCATGTTTTGTTATTTAATAATGAAAAAAAAACTACTGCTGCTTGTCTAAAATAAAAATACGTAGCCTAGGTTACTCTTAATAACATCAGCCATCTGCCAGTGAAAGTTCCGTCAAAATCAGTCCAGCCGTTTCGGAGATTAACCGGAACAAACATTTTAAAATAGTTTTTTTGATACAAGTAACGTCTATAGTTCATAATAAATTTTATAACTTTAAAAATAAAAATAGATTTAATAACTTTAATATTTAATAATAAATGTACGTGATCAGCTTGAATTTAATGACTAAACTACGAGTACTTTAACTGCTTAATGAATTGACAAGCTGTTGTAAATAATATACCTCAAATAAATAATAGGTAGTTTTAATATACAAGCTATAAACTCGAGGGCTCAATCAGTACCGCAATTTAATCTTAGTAATATGTACGTATATAACTTTATTTTTATTATAGGTACTTAAAAGCAAACAAAAACTGACTAAAATAATTTATTTCACAGCTTATCATTATTGTTAAAGTAATCTTAACACTATTACCTATAAGTAAATACAATGATCGTATCACAACACTATTACACATTGGTATTATACTCGTAATGATTATTTTTCGGCATTTGCAAAGCAAGTTGGTATCAATATACATAGATTTCTTGTAAATAGTAAAAAATCACACAAAAGCCAAAACTTTTTTCAAAGACTGGATTCGATTATCCGGTATTCAGTAGGTAATCCGAATAACCGAGTTACAAATAAATCATGAGAAACGTGACACAAATGAATGCGAATAATATTCCTCGTCTCAATAAAAAAAATGGGTTACCGTCGACTAGTGATGGGATGACACAGTACAAAACTTTATCGATGATTTTCAAATTTTACCGAAGAAAATATGTACGATCAGTCTAATGCTGGTTTTCAATGATCATGTAGCAGCCTGTTAGGTAACTATCTGGGTAATTAAACGATCTGCAATATAAGTCAAACAATCCACAATAAATCAATCGCTAAAGTTATGACCAATTATTGTATTGAAAGTCCATTAAAATAGCTTAAAGTAAATGCCACGTCTGTCGAAAAATTACTGCGTTTTACTTAAGCTTATCGGGTTCCATTTTCGAGGTACCGTAAACCTTCAAGTTTCTTCCACGGAAAGTCTTTTCCGTCTATAGCATGTCCATCACTCTGTGCGTGCGCATATTTTCTCAAATTGACGTAATAATAATAAGTAGCAAATGTCACGCAACGTTTGGTCACGAAAGCTTCGTGACGAGATTGACATGCTCCTAAAAACGATCAAACTACTACGTTTATACGTTATTGAGGAAATCGGTTATTTATACTTTTATGAGCAAGCGGGTTTGAGAATGTAGGCCATTGTGGTTCTTGGTAAAAATGGAAAGTACGTGGGATGTACCTATGAAAGATTGTGTACTTACTAGCTGCTCATCTAAGCGAGACTAACAAACAGAATTAGCTCAATTTTCCGCTTCAGTAGTCATAATGAGCTATTCATTATGTAATCTTTATCATAATGTATCTACTGCTTCATCTATTGCTATACACATCTGAAAGGACGTCGGCTTCCCGTGTGGTTACGCCCATGAATATATTTCTTCATTTATTCAAACAAACAAGTTGACAAATAAGGGAAAAACATCGACTCATAATAAAAGGTCAAATTCCAACACTAGATATGGTCATTATGATAAAAATAAATAAAAAAACAAACAAAGATTTGAAAAGAGAATAATATGAACACACAATTATTAAAGATCCAAATGTCAAATTCCATCCAACGACCGACGGACGTAACAAAAAAAAACATTCAAAAACAGAATCATAACAATAAAATTAAATTAAAAAGAGAACAATGCAAAATAACGGCCCCTCAAAACTCGCTTTCAATGCAGAGCGGCTTTGCACTGGCTGGCATAAAGACCTCAGTAACCTTACTAATTGGAGCGCTCAGGTGTTTGACCCAACACTATTGTATGCAGTTTGCCGTCAGTGAGAATATTGCGAATGCAATGACAGACAATACGTGCATTTTCTAACGCACAAAAACATCACGCGACCATTTATGTAATTACTGGTTTATTAGTTGTTGCATTCATTGTCACGATTTTTCTTTCTATTTTTTTATTTGGTGGAATAGATCGGCATCGTTCTCATTATTGTTTTGCGTAAGAGTTTTTCGCACGCTCTTCGATGACATTTTATTCGTTAAGTTGTCATTTTCTTTAGCTATACTAAGTTTGGATACCTATTGCAGCCTTCCTGCACATGGACTGTCCTTTATCGATAATACGAGTATCTTTTTTAGCAAAACTGCCTTTTGTAACCTTGTAAAGCTTCTTAATTCTAAGTATATTTCTGCAGACGAAATCTAGGCCAGCCCTGCATTTTCTGCACTATGCAGATGATCTCAGTGACTTCGATAGCGCTCGTGCTAATACCACTTAACCCACAAAGAACCGTGCTCAAGTGTTTAAGAAATAAGAGCTAGTTTAATTTAAAAACTAGGTCCCCTCTGATCATATAACTGGTTCTAATAACCAAGTCAGGAGACTGTTCCAACGCAAACACACCCCTAGTGTGTTGTCTGAATCATAGATTCCTTTGCAGACAAGGCACTGACATAAGCAAAGGATTTTTTGTAGATTTACGTCTATCATTTGCCTAGCCTTTTCCCAACTATGTTGGGGTCGGCTTCCAGTCTAACCGGATGCAGCTGAATACCAGTAATTTACATGGAGCGATTGCCTATGTGACCTCCACAACCCAGTTACTGGGTAATACGATACCCCTTGGTAACACCCGTTGTCAGAGTTTAGGGCCTTTAGACGACCCGTAACGACGAATGACACCTGGGACCCACGGCTTAAAACGTGATTTCCGAAGCACGGAATGGTCTTGCATATGCATATGGTCACACATCTACGGCCAACCCCGACAAGCGTAGCTTAAGCTGATCGATTGACACGTGCGGCTGTTATTACTTAGCCAGAAGCCCCTCCTCTCTTGTAGATCTAGGTGTTATACATATCATATCCTATACTATAAAAAAGCAATATTTGTATATACAATTTGTAATCAAGTTCTCGAAAACGGTTCTAACGATTTCGGTGAAAGTTGCAATATAGGGGTTTACGGTGGCGAAAAATCGATCTTGGTAGGTGTCTTATCTGGGAAAATCCGTTTTCTCCATATTTTCACCCAAAGTTTAGAACAAGATGGCTACCTTAGAATAATGACTTGGCAGCATGTAATTATTAAGTACCTACTATCATGGCAGCATGGAATTAGTATTTACAGTGGGCTCCAGAGAAACCTCACCCCCTAGCAATGTAAAAAACAATGCAAAGGGGTGAGGTTTTTCTGGAGCCCACTTCTTGTGTCTTCACCACTTTCTCTGGAGCATTCTTTATTTTTCACCAGACCAGAGCTCGGTCGCCCAGGTACTAAGTTGTTATGTAAACAACCCAATTTCTTGATAAGTCCGGTACTTTGTGAGATTTAACTTTTTGGTGGATTGCCTCACAACGACTTGCAAGACGGTTAGATAAGTCTAATCCGATCGCAGTGTGTTGTTATGAGCAAGAGGATAGTACTGCCAACATATCAATTCGTTTAAGACACATTTTTCTTGTACGAAACCCAATGAGGAACAGTGGAAATGGATCGATTCTTTCCTAGGAACATACTGTTGTTTTATTTCCATGGCTTCATCCTCTTTCCTATTGGTTATTACTACAGGAATTCTAAGAAATTATTTTCTTGTGCCTGTTTTTCTCCACACAGGAACCCTGCTCATAAGTGGTCCACTTCCCGCTGCGCATGCGTCGTGGAAATGCATTGTTTAACCATAACTAATGTGTAAGTGGCAAGCTGTATAACTGTCGCTGACCCGGTTTGTACGTCGACTATATTTTATGATGTGGGTGGCATCACTGGTAACTGTGGCTAGTAGTATACGATGTGTGAAGTTGTGGACTACCCACGTATGTCTAGTTCTCGTGTGGCTTTCTATTACTTACTAGCAACCCGCTCTGGCTTCGCACGGGTACCAGAGCATATATGCCTACATATTTTTTGTCGTATTGCCGTATCAGCCTGTTGCGTCAAGCATGTGGGTTAGATTAAAATGTAACTGATGTTCCTTCTATTTTTAATTTATTTTATTTCCAATCTTGCAAATATTTGAAAAAGTAAAGAATGTAATTATTTCGTTTTCATATAACTCTACTGGTTTACGCGGAACACGCCAGTAAAGCCAGGTCGGCGTGATTTTTTTCGACATCGTCAACAATCATCGTCATATTTTCAGCCAATTTTCACAATACCTTAATTAATTATACACCTAAACCTTCCTCATGAACCACCCTGTCCATTGGTGAAAACTGTATGAACATCCGTGCGGTAGTTTTTGAGATTATCGCGTTCAGACAGACAGACAGACGCGGCGAGGCAATTTTGTTTTATAATATGTAGTGATTGGGAAAGGAGAAAATGCTTCTATGCAGTATTTACAGAAACACTGTTTTATGTCGCTTTCCAAATCCCAAGGTCACTTTCAATCCTGGAGGTCAGTTTTGAACATGGATATTCTTCTTAGAAGGAAGGAAGATGCAGCGTGGTTAGAACCAAACATTGGACTAAAGACCTGAAGAAGGTCGCGGGAATACGCTGTAAAGCCCAGGAGCAGTCATTGTGGCGATGGTTGAGAGAGAGCTTTGACCAGCAGTGGACGCGTCACAGCTACGTGATGCTGAAAAATCTTATTAAGCGGTAGGTATCCCATAAAAAAAATAGTAACTATGAAAGTTATAGAAACCACCATAAACCAACAAATCTTGGAGATGGCAATCAACGAAGCACGTTGCAAGGACATTGATGGACCATCCATAAGTTCTTATTCGCAATAAAAGTCGATTGTGTATGTCGATCGAGTTCCACTCACACGCACGCTGGGAAACCTCAGGGTGGGCTATTCTCAAAGCGGTTCCCTTTGAGCTTGTGCGTGCAATAACAGAGTATAAATAAATAACCAATGCAAGATAAAAACATTGGCGTAATGACAGGTTACCATCCCATCGCTTAGGAGCTGCGCTCGCGCGTAACGACCATAACAGTCGATGCACGTACGATCTGCTGGGGTTGCGGGTCTGTCCGAAAGGGATATCGCGGCCCCAGCACATAGGCAACGGAAGGAACACGGATGGGTTTTAGTCAGTAAAAGTCTGACACTCCCTCTCGCTCTGCCCAGAGCGGGAGGAGTCATTTGATGATTTCCCACCCAAAAAAAAAAAAAAAAAAAAAAAAAAAAAAAAAAAAAAAAAAAAAAAAAAAAAAAAAAAAAATGCACGTACGATCGTATTATCGTGAGTGAGTGCAAGTACCTTGCGTAGTGGCTTGAAGTGGGTAGGTACAGATAAGATAATTTCCGAGGATACCCCTTCTTTGATCCTTTTTGTGAAGGGGATAGTGTATGCATCAGTCTCAAATGTCGCCCCAGTATTCTGAAATGTTATCCTTCGTTCATCCCTTGCATTTGATAGCTGTGATGACAGAAATATGGGGTTATATGTAAGCTATCTAAATTGCCAAGCAATAAATTTTACTGTAGAGATGACTATACATTGAAGTCTAACAAAAGAGAACCACGATCGTCTCTTAAGAGCGTTTATCCTAAAAGTTGGCAACGTCGCAATAGCTGTCAAATATTTACCTGTTTTGATTAATTTGTCAATATGAATCTGTATTATCATCTGTGTGGAAGTATGAAACTAATGTGGCTATCTAGCCGACTAAAATATTGATTATGAAATGCAATAACTATTATCGTAAACCGAATATTTCGTTTTAGCTGTAAAAAATAGTATTTGAAAACTTTCCAAATGCTTTTATTAAACCTAAAACGGTTACAGCATCAAATTCAGAGTTATAATTGCAATTCATCGTTAATATTCTAGTTCGCCAGTTATCCACATTTCATATTTTAATTCAGTAATATTTCCAAATTAATCAAAACAGCGAAATATTTGACATCTATTTGCGACGTTGCCAACTTTCAGAATATTTTCATATAGCGTTAATCTAAGACTGTCTTTGGTGAAAGCAAGTATTGGAGTGTATTGAAGAAACCATGTCCAGGTTTACAGAAGAAGTATCTGCTCTGCAATAGGAAAAGAACAAGCTGCTACCATCATCAACCAGTTGAACAACAACAACAACAAACACCTTCACTAATCGTTACATTTCAAAAATACCTGCTAATGATCCTATTTATATTCAAGCCCAAATCACTACAAAGTTCACAGGGTCTATTTATAAAGTCTAACCGATATAAAATGAGGTTATCGTGAATAATAAAAAGGATAATTATCTTTATCGAGCATATGCCCTTGACCGTGTATCGCTGTGATACTACGTTCAAGGCTTCTCGGGATTCTTGATCGTGTTAACGACCTGTATCACATTTGGCATCACACCCCGGGCATGAAGTATTAATAGTTTTTTTTATTTAGTTCTATGGGTCAACACTTTACAAACATATACTCTCGTAGATAAAATGGAGCAAGACATTCGAAGAATTTCGTTCTGGCACCCTAATTTCGAAATGAACTCGTAATCACAATCAGCTTCCTTACTTACGTCTATTATGTCTAGCAGACGATTTATAGTAATCGAATGTGTAATTAATTAGGATGCAGAATGAAATATTTTTTTGAGAAAATAGTATAACAGAGAGACGCACCATGGAGGCTTCGTAATTATCGTCAATGTGCGACTTTGGAAGCATTTCCATCTGCAATTATGCATACACGACATACACTTTACAATAATTACTGTCTAAACAAGCGTCGAAAAGGGGTTCTCCGATGAGCCACGATGTCACTATAAATCGGACCTGAACGATGAAAAACACATGTGCCAATGCGGCTGAGTCGAAGCTAATGTAAGTAAACCATGGAATCATCGACACGATGAAGAAGCAGAAGTCTTTAAAGCCAAAGGTGGAAGCAATAAACAGACGTCTACTTCCCTACCACATTCGAAGACCAAAGACAAAAGATCTCTTCAAATAAAAACATCCGCGGAACCTACAATCTTCAACACACGATATTACACAACCAAACTAAAACAATAAATAAACACTTTTTCAAGAATCTAATCAACTTTTGATCGACACAGAACAACACGTTTGCGTGTAGCGTAAACAAGTTCCATGTCGATATATAAAAGTAACGAAAGTGAAAAATTATCTGATCGTGATTACTTACGCCACTTTTGCTTAGACACGTCGCATGTTTCGTTCAGCATTTGCATGAGTAATTACCATTAAAGAAGGTTTTATCGACCGTGATTTTGAGGTCTGTTTACCTTGGCAGCTGATGTAAGAATGTTAGCTAATGATATTTTAACAGCTGGCGATAAAGGCCTATAAGTGTTTCAGGAACGCCCTAAGGCTTCTAAATCTGAACCTAAATCTAATAAATCCTAGACTTTCAATGCTAAAGTTGAGGCCTATTCAAATATAAGAGATATCGCTGGATAATACTACTGAATCTAATAATACAATATCGTTCGATAAAGCAGAAAAAGCCAAACTGTGAAGCCGTAAAGGGCTATCTGCAGTGTCGCCCGGAAAAAGGTCGACATCGTCCGCAGTTCCGACCCATCAATGTCGTTTAGAGGTAAGTACATTACATACACATAATAAAGTACATTCAGGGTTGAAACGCTCCGATTAGGACCAGGCCCGGGTCGACGGCGCGTTGTGTTCCACGCGCGCCTCAAAGAGATGTCAGCACCAACTGACGGGGTCCGTAAGGGCCAATGCCTGCCAGGGTTGCGAGTTTGTCCGAAAGGGATATCGCGGCCCCAGGCAACGGAAGGAACACGGGTGGGTTTTAGTCAGTAAAAGTCTGACACTCCCTCTCGCTCCGCCCAGAGCGGGAGGAAGGGTTGAAACGCTATTGGGAATAGATGTTTATTTCGTTAATATAGATTTCAGACTCGTCTTATGTTCATAATTATATTGAAGTGACCAATATAATTAACCAGTTTAAATTCCTCATAGTTTCTCTTTTAGCCTGGCAATCTTGTTTTTAAAATGTTATCCCTTGAATTCCTAACCTATTTAACAAAATATAATATACCTTTATGAATAAAATGATTTCTAAGAGTTTGTTTATGTAAATAATTTATCAATTTTAATATTGAATAAATATTTATTATTATCTCGTTTATTTATTTTTATACTTATTAAATACATTTTTAAATATTTTTAATAAATAATATATTATTTCTTTTATTTAATTATTTACATATAAATTATATTTTTAAATATTAGAATAAAAAAATACAAAAACATTAAAAAATAAGATTATTTATTATTATAGCTTTCTTTTCAAACCATAGATTTTCAATACTATCAATATTGTCAAAGCAACCGCCTGTTGATACTTACCGCTTCCATCCTGCGTAGACGGTAAAAGACGCTATACATATAGGTAAGTACATGCATCCGTCGCCGTCTGCCAAGATGGGACAGCCCGCTAGATCAATACGCAACGTCTTGGGGGAATGGGAGACCCAACTAATCCCGTTTGGCACTCGGATTCAATTTAAAAGTTATACGATAGATTTATTTTAAGTCTAGCAATCCGCATTGGTTTAGCACAGGTGCCGTTTATTTAATTTCATGAAATATAAAATGTTTTATAATTAGTATACGTTTCTTGAAATATTCTCAGCTATTAAGATAGCTTATCCTAAAAGTTTGCAACGTCGCCGTTGCAAATAGCTGTCTAATATTTATCTGTTTTGATTAATTTGGCAATAATACTGTATGGAAATAGGAAATGTGGCTAACTAGTGAACTAAAATATTGATTATGAAATGCAATATTTCATATCATAACACCGAATATTTTGTATTAGATGTAAAAAGAAAGTATTTGGAAATTTTCCAAATGACTTTTTTACCCCTGAAACGGTTGCAATATCAAGTTCAGTCTGTGTTCTAATTGCAATTAATTTCAAATCACATTTCATATTTCCATACAGTTGCATATTGGCAAATTAATCAAAATAGCGAAATATTTGACATGTATTTGCGACGTTGCCTACTTTCAAAATCGCATCTAAATCAAGTACTAAGCGGACACACAGAAAAATAACTTGGTTTATTCTATTTAGAAAACAGACGAAGCACTTGTTACTTTAGGTTCGAGTCAAATGTCAAAAAGACCCAGGATTTAACAAATCTTTCTTCTGTTTAAAACTTTGTTAATTAACGGGAAAACGTCGGAGAAATTGAGTCTCATCAGAGTAAGTTCACATTGAAGATAATAGAAAAGCTAAATTGGTAAATAGGTTACCCAACGATGTGCGTAAGCTAGGCCTGCAACCTGTCAATTTTAACAGGGCTAACATGTTCAAACTCATAATGTATTTCGATGATGTCCATCTTATTTGTTTTGAAGGCAAAGCGGATGCTCATATTGCTCATTCATTCTTTATCATTTGATGAGAAAACGATGAAATCATCGAAGTATGTCTACGTTTTGGCAATGAAGAGTGCGTGACAAGCCAAGTCATCTGAAAACGTGTAGTAACGTGTTATTGTAATTAAGTATCCAGTAGACATGATTTCTAGGAAGAGATGCCAAGAAACTTTGCAAGACGCATCCACTGCAGATTTTAGGGTAAATTGTAGATATTTTTGCTTATCCACGCCCACGAGTAGTGATTCTTAGGGCAACAAAGCCAATACACCTGATTACAGAAATATCTTCTATCATTAAAACCCTTTGAGATAAAGATGGCAACTACTTACTTGATAATGCCATCTTCAATGTAGACGTCTAAGTCTTCAATGCCGTCATCGTTGACGATACGGCCATTTTTGATCAGCAGGCGGTTTTGGGAGCTCTGAAAAGAAATATTAAACGTTAACATACAATCATATTTCCGTATGGAGTTGGCAGCATTTCATTAGATCCTGAACTAGTAAATCAGTTCATCAATATTGATATATAAAACGCATTGAATGACAGTTCGGAACAAAAGCTGCCTGTTTCATTTCGTAACCCTCCATTTCTGACTATAAATCATCTTCAAACCGATCATTACTTATTCATACAGATAGGAACCCTAAGAATGTTACTATTAGTGTCATAAATCCATGTTGTGTCTCGCATGACAGGATGACAGCTCATACCCTATTCGAAGCTCAATAGAAGTTCTATACAAAGGGACGATCTACAATAGGCCATGATTAGAAAAGTCTAGGAGGGTAGAAACCCTTTCAATGCAGAAACCCTTACAGTTCAAAAACTACAGCTAAGTACGCGGAACCTATAGTTTTTTGCATCGCTTATGATAAAACAATTGAACAAAATGTTTTATTGGTATAATAACTGTAACTATGTACTTCTAGACCTACATTATGTTATCTTGTTCAAATATTACTAATCCGTGTTAAGGTTCTGACGAGGTGTATGCTGTATCTCGTTCTAAGTATTTACTAAAGCTTGTAAGTACCTCTTAAAGCAAGAAATTAAATAAAGAAAATGCGAAGTACCCAGCATTACAGGCGAGACGAGACATAATAAAAAGAACCTAAGTTTCTTCAGCAACAAGATTCCAAAGTTAGTCATGTTCTAAAGTCTAAACAAAGGAAAATGAAAACACCAAGAAATGTTAGGCCTCATTTATACATGGACAAATAACGGCATAATATGCACTGTCATACAAAAGGAAGTTCATTGCGAATTCTAGTCAGAATAACTTAACGTCCTATGAATATCACAGTGCGGCAGTCAAGCAGTACTTAAAATATATCCCGAACAACGATGTGCGCAAATTCTTAAACAGAGACAAAAACGGAACTCACTTTAATATTGATCCCAGAAACCGACGTAGGAGTAGAATCAACCGTCATTATTCAAACTTGGAATAAAAATCTGACCAATAAGCAAGCAGAAACGGTAATAATTCGCGTTAAATGTTACACCGAGAATGGCGACCGGCGCACCGTACGCGGGATCGACTGAAACTGAAAATGTGATACCGAAAATAGAAGGTGCTCGTCCCCTCGCTTTACGTTGCGTTATAACTATGTTTTTACATCAAATAGAAAGCGATAAAAGATGTGCAGATAATATAACGGACAGTAATGAAGAAGTTGACACGATAGACTGAAATAATCGCGACCAATGAACTGACGTCTGTCATTTGCTTGAAATACTACGATAGTTTACTAGTGTTTCCAAAACATTTTTGTTTGTTGGATTTATGAGTTCGTTTGTAGTCTAAACAAGGACGGATATAAGGATAATTGGCTTCACGACGGGAAGTATTTCTAAATCGAGTTCTTTCTAGTAATTAAGGGCAGAACGATGATTAGTCTGATTGCGGTCCTGAGTCATGAGACGCTATTTCATTTAATGATAACACTTCCAAGGAAAATTGCTTCGCGCAGAACAATAAAGGAGAGTTTAGTGAAATCAGACATAGAAACGTATATCGAATGGGGATCTAAGCATTGACAGTTTAGAAAATTAAGTGCTACCAAATGAAAAAGAAAAAATCTTTGTAATTTATCACTCCTGTGTGACTTTGAAAGAGAGAATGGACACTTTAAATGATCCATTATCGATTTAAAAACAATACGATCGTAAAAAAAACTATTTCCCATTACTAGAACAGCATAAGAGCCAGAAAAACCGGGTTGCGGGAAAAGCGCGCGAAACTGAGTCGGCCATCTTGAATTAACTTTCCCAGTCAATAAAACAGTTTCTTTCTATTTAAAATGACATTGAACTGTTACAGTTATTACAATGATCATTGTAATTGCTAATTAAGTAATTAGTAATTTAATTACATAATGATCATTATCTTTTTGTTCAGTATATCGCTGTATTTGCTTGCATATGAGTTTTTGTAGCAGTAACTTAAACATGCCATACACAGATGGCAACGTCTATAAGTAGATGTACCCACATACAATGAGTTTCATGGTCATGTGTAAGATCATAATTGATTATTTTCGTTGAAATATAATGAATGGTTCAAGGAAACGCCTATTGACAGATCTGTAAATTATGCTGATACTACATTTTACTTGAGGTTGTGTTGTGTGGCTAACTTCCTTTAAGTGGAGTAATTATTTGAAGTATAAGTAAAAAATTCACATAAAATTTTCACCTTCAAGTTAAAATTTTATGTGCGATCTCTTCTTCCTACCATATCTACTACAGTCCGGCCGCCAAGAGGATGCTTTCTTGACACCTGTCAGTTTCATACGAATATGTGTTTTGCGAATTTGATCCTTATTACCACTAGAAATAGTCCAACTAACAATTGCCGGACTGTACCTACTTTATGTTACCACTCAACCCCAAACCCCGGATACCTTTTTCATCATCAGTTTATTTGGGGCTGTTTCTCAACGGCCATTCGGTAAATTTTCTTGTTTTTTTTTTACACGTGTAGCCAATAGCCTATTTTCTTGTAACCTAATCAGCAGCTGTCGTGTTCCGCTCAGTTTCTGTTCGAGAAGGTACTTTTTCTATAAAAACTATATATAATTTGTAGATACATCGGTCATAGCCGAGTGACAAGAACTCTTGGAAACGCCCAACAGTGCTACCCATGAGCCGTGAAACGATATAGTTATTTGCAGTAGGTACCTACCTATAGAACATCCTAGAAAGTTTACGCTGCAAAGCTGAGCGGTAAAACGTGGCATCGCGCGTGTAGTTCCGCTCCAGTTTAGCATTTATATAGCAAGTTAACGGGCGTCGGGAGTCACAAGCTGACTTCCGGCCACCGTAGGCGCGGGCCTGCGGACGGTGAGCGATGGGCAGCTCGCCGTCCGATAAGGACCAGGCCCGGGTCGACGGCGCGTCGTGTTCCACGCGCGCCTCAAAGGGATGTCAGCAACAACTGACGGGGTCCGGAAGGACCAATGCCTGCTGGGGTTGCGGGTTTGTCTGAGAGGGATATCGCGGCCCCAGCACATAGGCAACGGAAGGAACACGGGTGGGTTTTAGTCAGTAAAAGTCTGACACTCCCTCTCGCTCTGCCCAGAGCGGGAGGAGTCATTTGATGATTTCCCACCCAAAAAAAAAAAAAAAAAAAAAAGGTAGGACATTCACGATCGACGTAAAACAATTAGTAAGTCATTGAAATGTAACTGGTATCTCGTTAAGGTAAGGTATACATTAGAATGGTTTTACGTCATTCACATTTGATCGTGAATGGGCTGCCTAAAATGTCTCGAAAATTTTACTTCTGCACGCGAAGCATGACAACCATAGAAAGGGGTTTTTACGGGTTTTGTCGACAAAAGAATAGATAAAGTGCACATTTGTCATTTTGTCTATTCTTCCGTCGACAAAACCCGTTTCTATTTTGGTCATGCTTAACGTGCTGGGCCACAGTAAATGGCAAACGGGCGTCTGTGAAGATGCCACAATCACTGGATTTACGTATTTTCTTTCAGATTTTTGCTAGTCTAACTTTTACTATCGTTTTGTTTTTTATTCTCCCCATCCCCCATCTGGCGTCATCCGCTAGACTTAAAACGAAAAGCTCGTTTAAACCCGGAGCCCCGCCAACTTTTAGCAGCTTTGCGGCCATCCCATCCTCGCCCGCATTTTAATTAGCAAAAAAGTCTGTCTACCAACGCCCTCAGCCATTTAATAAACATACAAATGTTCGCCCATTTAATCAACTTTTCTTTCATTGTACGCATAAATATTTCCCTACATTGCAAACAGCGATATTGTTACCGTTACTATGGGTGGAAAAACTGTTTTCAAAGCCGGTGGCGTGACGTAACATGATGACGTCAGCAGTAAAAAAAGTAATTAATTAGAGGCACATGTGAAACCTGGGCTCTTAATGCTCACGGAACTTTGAAAGGTGTTATAACTCTATTTAGCATTAGCTTGGCGTTTTGAAAGCTAGGTGGAGCTCTTTCCATGATAGGCATTATGTTGAATTGTGTCAGGGGGTTCAATTAACTAAACAATTTTGAATTAATGTCGAAGACTTTATACTTACTTCATCATCGTAATCCAGATTTTTTTCTTTCATACATCAGCGGTCATCCGAGAGGAGCTCGTGGCTAAGTAACAACAGCCGCACTGGTCGATCCATCAGGTTAAGCTACGCTTGCCGGGGTTGGTCAGTGGATGGGTGACCATCTTTACATACCGAGAATCCTCCGTGCCTCGGAAAGCACGTTAAGCCGTTGGTCCCGGTCGTCAGTCGTTACGAGACGTCAGAAGCCCGAAAGTCTGACACCAGTCTTACCATGGGGTATCGTATTACCCAGTTACTGGGTTGTGGAGGTCAGATAGGCAGTCGCTCCATGTAAAATACTGGTATTGAGCTGCATCCGGTTAGACTGGAAGCCGATCCCAACATAGTTGGGAAAAGGCTAGGCAGATTGACACCAGCCGTCACACAGCTTTCACCTCCTTTCTGGCTATATCATCTTTCATATTTTCTTATTTTTATTATCCCGCAAAGTGTCTGTTTGTTCGATAGTTCCATGTGGTTTTTCATTAAAATCGAAGATTTACTCTCTTGTTAGATTTTAGTTCATTTTAGTCTACGTTACCGAAGGCACAGCTATGATACTTCAGCGATTACATTTCTGTAAAGTAGGTTTGTACAAACGCTTTTATTATTTATTTTTTATTTATTTATTGGTAAGGCACCTCAACGACTTACTCACTAAACATACACATACAAAATCACATAAAGTTTTAGGTATTGTGAATTCGTCACTTACAGAAGTGCACAGCACTAGCAGGTGCTTAATGATTAAAGGACGTTTTAGTCATCGTTAGTTGATTAAGTTACAAATTGAAAAGAAAAAGACTATCTGAGTACTCTGAGAAGAAAAGCCGAAACAAACTCAGAAGTCACAGTCCCTTTTAAAAGTCCAGACATAATCTTGTCAGATCATGTGAAGACCATGTACCTAGATTGATGTCTGAAATGATCTTTTGAGGAAATAACCACACAGATAAGAGTGGGCCTGTCCAGTTAGTGCACGCATTTGTCAATAATCGTACAGCTCAACTAGCTAGTAAGTTTAATGAACGATATAATTTCCACTTTCGATCTTTTAAATTGTAAATATTGTTGTATCCCTAGCTACACGCGACGATAAGTACTAGATAGAGGGACAAGAAAAGATAATAACTTATAGCTAGCCAATTAGTCAGTTTTATTACGTAGTTATAACTCAAATCTGCTAGCTAGATAGAGGTTATCTTTTAGTTAAACATAACATAAGTGTGTGTGGTTATCAGGAATCGTATGAGTATTATACTTTTTTACGACAAAAATATCAGTCATATGAATTGTACCTAAGGTCCTAAGTTCAAGAGCAAACCTGGCATATAAACATACATAATTCGGAAGGCCAGTAGGTAAACACGAAAACTCAAGGGAGCTGAGCTATATCATTGGAGGAAACCCACCTCTAAAGTCATCCCAAAATCAAAAACATTTACGTCCAAATTCAGTAGAGGATCAGTACTCTTCGATTGAAAAAAATGATAAAGCTTTGAAGGAATCTGAGACACGATTGACAAGACATTTTTTAAGGAAACCTGGACTAACAGTTTGTTGTATACGTAGTGAATAAGCGTGGTGAACTGGTGAGCAATGCTCTATGAGGAGTAGCCTTCGTCCTGGATAATCATTAGGTATAGGTGGAAATTATTTTACCATATAATTATGAGAATGTAAGTAAGATTTAATTATTCATCGTTACGACCACTACTTGAACGTTTTTCTCATGATTGTAATCGCACTTTTGAGATCATGCTCATTTAAGTATAAAAACTACTAATGATATCCGCTAGAAACGGAAATCGGTTATATGGTGTTTGAGATAACATTCGAATGTAATAGTTACAACGAACGTTATAATTAAACAATTTAGATTCCTACGTTTGTTTAGAAATTGATAACTGATAAAATTATTATTTTTTGTTTTATGAGCATTCAAAGCCATTATGGCTTGGCTCCTACTGAAAGGACACTTCCTGAAGTTGAGCTCTTTAAGTTCTCGAGTTGAGCTACACGATTACTGACAAATGCTTGCCCTGACTGGACAGGTTCACTTAAATCTGTGTGAATCTTTTCTCAAAAGACCATTTCAGATACTAATTTATGCGGCCCTAATATTATGATCTGACCAAGATCGGAGGTCAGTCTCTTTTAAAGTCTAGGCATATCTAGACTTTAAAAGAGACTGTGACCTGCGAGTTTGTTTCGGTTTTTCTTATCAGAGTTAGGACTACATAAATTAATTTTGACGTGTAGTGTTTTTTTATACCTGATATCATTTATTTATCAATATCGATAAAATAACACTTGTTATTCTTAAGTGAATGCCACACCAACACTATAATTATAACTATACTCATCTGAGCGTCTCGTGACGCAATGTTTACTTAACTAAAAGGAAAACCCGGAGAATATCGTGTTACTGAGTTTATTGATCGCTTTCACCGCGAGTACTACATATAGGATTCGGTCGACCGCACATTGGATGCGTTTTCGCACGAATATTCACGACAGCCTACGAAATATCTCGAAATATCCTTCAAGTACCTACGATACGAGTTCGCACGAATGCTTCCATACGCGTATAGTTCCCAGTTTTGTGTCGACGTGCAGAATCAACCCGAATTTATCAGGATATTTGTGTTTTCATAATAAAATACAATAGACGATGTATATTTAGTAACCTAATCTGCTTAACTGTTCTTAAAGAGTCATAAAGAACCCTGTAAGAAATCGACGTGTTACTGTCATTGTCATCGACATCGTCATCCTGAGGATGCCTCGTAGAGAGGTCAACGAGGCATCCTTAGGATGACCATTGACTTGTTGCGGACCCGGACACGACGTGTTGTCACGTCAAGCGCCGAACGCACTGTGAGCCACACCGCCCGACAACCCCACTTCTTTAGGATTACTTCTCGGTCCACCTCGGCTAGGATCGTCGTCTATTGTATTTTATCATGGATTTCCGCAAAGGCACGCCTGAGTCAATTAATTATCTTTTCATAATATTTAATATAAAATGGATATCATTATTTATTTATTAAAAACGTTCCAAATCTAATCGACTCCAAAGCTGTTTGGAAATAGTTTTTCATGGTATGGGCATGTGATAAAGGAAGAAAGAAGGAAAGTTTTGAGTATGAATGTGGAGGGCTATACGAGTAGGGGAAGACCAAAGAAACGATGGATGGACTGTGTGGAAGATGATATGGATAGAAAAGGAGTGACTGCCGAGATGACAACTGATAGAGAAGTATGGAAGAAAATACATGTTGTGCCGACCCCAAATAAATTGGAATAAGGGCAGGAGAGTAACTGCGAAAGTGCTTTAAAATACGGGAAGTGCCCTGTGATCATCATTCATTATTTTGACGGACAAAAATCTAGCCAGCATGCACCATCGTATATTACGTTTACGCAGGCAATAAGGTAAGGCAAAGCAATAAAAAAAAACAATGTACGGCTGGCCTTATGGTTAAAATATGTAGTTGGACATGCCTGCCATGTTAGTCTGGATGGAAAAGGCTGCGGAATTCAGGAATCAGTTTTAAATCATCTCGCTATTTGGAAAAACTGGTAGAAGAAATGTTAAGAATCCATTATTGGAGAGGCTAGCTAGTGAAGGTAGTCTAACAACTAAATTGGCAGTTGTAACAACTGAAACGTGTTTTTTTTTTGTGTTACATATTAAAATTCCATCCAAGAATAATATATATGAGCTATAAATTTGCAAAGGTCACAAAACTCAGTCTAATGGAATGTATGTTTTGATATTTCATTCATATTTCTTTGTATTAATTAGGTAAAGATGTTGGAAAAGGACTGGATTTACCAAAACAGCTTACACAGTTAGCAAGCAGAAGTGGCAGTGGGTCAGCCATTTTTGTTGAAAGACCAATGACTGTTGGAGCAGACGAGTCCTTGAGTGTAAATTACGAATATAAAACGTAGCGTTGGACGCTGCACAGATAGATGGACCGAAGACCTCAAAAAAGGAGTTGGGTGTATGAAGCAGGTTGGAAACCAGGTGCTCTGAGTTTGGAAGAGACTTATCTATATCCAGCAGTGGATTGCGATAGGCTGAGTTGATTGATTAAAGATGTCAATGAAAGTCAAGAATGGAAATCAATCACATCATGTAAATGTCAAAGCAACGAGTATACCCATGACTAATGAAGAGAAAAGATTTACCGCACTCAATGTTAATGACCATGGCAGAGACAAGAGCCGCTTTCTGTCTATACATGTCTGATAGTAGATAACAGGTCTTCTTTAGCGTCTCCATTTTGCGCCACACCTGCTGCATCACTTCTCTTCAAAGTACCTATTTATCCGTTTGAGATATATCTGGCATATTGGATATCTTGTCCATTAGCCATCTTCAGTTCCTCGTCGTTGCTTTTAACACAATATAAGTACCTACATCACCAGTCACTATTATCAATTCACTGTCCGAAAGCACAAACCATTTCGACCTATATTTCAGAAACCAAAGTTATTATAAACAAGGGAAACGCCACCCGTTGTAAACATTTTGTGAAACTTGACATTTTGACATCTTTACAAACAAAACATTCTCTTAAACCAGGCTATCAAAATACCAAGAAGGTACACCAATTTCTTCATTCATGTATTGATTTTTACAAGCGGAAGCAAAGCCGCCTGCTTATACAATACGTATACATATACAAACAATTATCTATACGTATAAAGTTACGAGGTTACTCAGGTTACAGAAAAAATGGAATTACAAATGCAAATGGACACAAGGGAAATCGTAATGATTCAGCGTAACCTGCATAACTGAAATACTGAAAACATTCAAGTTTAAAAACCTCCGTGAAAGGAAATGAGTTCTTTTGGTATAGCGAATTCAACGTCGTATGCCATGCAAAATAGTAGTTAGGAAGGCCATGTCGCCACAATGCAGGTCAGCTGTATTATGCTGGACTATAGTTGAGTGGTACAAAGGTACAATAGGATAGTTTATACGACTGTTGTATGATTAAAATGTTTGTTGCGCAGTTAGGATAATCCTTGGGAGTTCTACTCATACCATGTCTGCTGGGTATATACGTAGTGTGCTTCTCAGGACTAAGGATGAAGCCGCTTATGAAAGGAGGATAATGTTGGTATGAGACGATAAGCCAAAACGTAAACAAGGTGAATGGTATACAGACTTATCTTGGCAAAGATCTGGTTTCTCTGAATTTCCTTATCGATGAACTAACAATTTTTTATGTCGTTTATGTAGAAACTGGTACACTTGGTAATACGAATAAGCATCTTATTATTATTTTAATTAACAGAGAAGCTGGCAATGCGCCAGAAAATGCTAACAAAGAAGATAACGACATCACAAAAATATCTACGAAATCATACAACTTTAATAATCATATTACTGTTTAAGGTTATCTAAAAGAAATCTCAGAAGTCATATAGATTGGACTGCAGCAATCGTAAAAAGATCATAGATACTAAACCGATACCGTGCATTTGACATCGAAGTTAATGCAAAAAGCAAATGGCTGGAAACGTAACAATTTTAATTGAAATCTACTAGGCTTTCATTGATACTTAGTTTTCGATTAGCTACTGAGTATTGGAAAGGCACTTAACACCCAAGAATGAATGAGAAGAGTATTTTCATTTCATGCGATCGTTACGGATCATCACAGAAATAACACACACACATTGTATAAATAAATCAATATTATTATCACGTTTGAATTTGTATTTGAGTAAACATGGCTGCTTTTGCAGATCTTTCATTACTTCTTCAATTTTCTTGGTAGTTCTAATTAAAAGAATATCTTTATGAAACCGTACAACTATAATAAAATCTTTTATACTCGTCTGGATGCCAAAACGTGTGGCACATCACAGCTCGACACAAAGTAGCGGCATAGTCAGTTTTCCTTCACTCACAAATCCAGCGTGGGCGCATTAAATATTCACAGAAATTATTTCAAAATAACTCACCATTTCTGTGTTCCGTATCATAGCAACAACACGAGTTGACTGAACATAGCTATAAAGATATTTTTGCGATAATAATATTATCGTTTTTTTGTGTGTATAATTCAGTATGTAGTTGTAAAGATGAAGAATTGTTTTGTTTTTGAAGGAAAAACAATTGATGACCATGAGGATGGACCTTCGGTTGGTGAAGTTGAATTTTAAAGCAATTTTATGACAGATAAAGGTACTACTCGTCTCGCTGAATATTAAAACAGATGTATTGAAGATTTCACTAGTCACAATTGTTCTAAATCAAACATCGTTAGCGATGTATTCAATAGTCATATACTCCACAATAACGTTAACTGGATTACGTTTGATCTTGAATAGGTTTGTATACTTATGTACGTGTGCTATGTTCACGTAACAATTGGTGTCATGGTCATAGACCAGAAGTTAAAGTCTTTTTCACTAAGAACTAAGTATTCAGCTGCCCCTTAAAAAAACATGAAATAGACCCATATTATTTCGAAATTCTTGACAATCATGAACGGCTTATTAATGAGTACTAACTATTTTCATGTTAATGATGTGAGAGCATGAGCAATAGCAATCAGTGGACGATCTTCACTTAACACCATTTTAATTTTGCTTTACTCATAATAATTATAAGCAAATAAACGTCTGCATCTGTTGAATAGAATTTGACATCATCACCAATCTCTAGATCAATAATGACAACTACACAACGAATGACGTAAACTCCATTCAAGCACCTAATCCCACACTTCTGTAGAATCAATTAACATCGTCCAATGTAAACAGTTACGAAGGCATGACCAAAGAATAGTAAAGTACAGAAGATCGGCTCCACACAACGGGCGAAGACAGTCGCATGCACACATAGACGTATACGTACGGCGATCTCAAACAAATGACAGTCGGCGCTTGCACTCGCTGTACGTGAAGCGTGTGTATATGTGCGTGCGTTTTCACTCGCTGTATGGTCCCGACCGCGCGACCTTCTGTATTATTCTGTGATATAATTGCATAATCGTCACACCGAGTGTCTAAAGATACACCAAACATTGTGTCACCTAACCGAGTGACCTATTTCTCATCACATTCAGATAATCATAACGTTGGTTTTAGATAAGATTTATCTTCGTGCTGTTATTTTGCTGGTCGGTTTAAGTGGTCGTTAGTTTGTCTGTTAGTTGTTTGTGTGTTAACTTGACGGAGTGGAAATCCTGTTGCTTGGCCATTTGACCATTTCCTGTTTATATTAGGACAAACACTTTGATATGATCTCTAGAAACTAATTATATTTGAATATTTGAATTGTATCTTTTGAATATTTGAATTGTAACTATGACATCAGGATTAACAAGAGATTGCAGAGTTAGGTCCAAAGTATTCAAGATAGGTGTTTTACGAATGAAAACATTGTAGAGGCAGGGCAAATTGTAGATAATCTTTATCACAGACCTTTTTGGCCTAGATAAGATGCTAGATAAACTCCTGCGAATAGAGTTCGATAACGTTAAATTAGATAATGCATTCAAAGGCGTGGTCCAAGATCGTCTCATAATCGTTTGCCTCAAAGAATGAAATGGCACCAGTTTGCAAAATGCAGGCTCAGTTAACAGATTACATTCTTAGGAGCACTATTGGAAATTCTCAGACAGATACTTCAAGTATTGATCTAAAAGATTAGTGTCGTAGAGATATTGATGGCATCCAGAATGTCTAGATCAAGTTTCTATTAATTTCTATTTGCTTGTGCGATATAGTTTCTTTCTTAAACGTTTATGGATTGCTGAATGAAAACGAGATTGAATTATACACCATGGATCTTAATTAAATAAGGAAAGTTTTATGTTAGAGTCTGAATACATTTTACGGTCTTTGCTTCGTGCTTCTGGCGTTAATAATAAAGTGAAATCTATGCATATTTATTTTTTATTTTTTTGCATCAATGAGCCTAAGGAACAGTTATCATAATCAGCCTGGCCTTTTTGTTGGGGACAGCCTATGGAAACGTATTTTTTTAATTCTTTATATAATTACAATCTAGCCAATTAAACTAATAATAATCAATGTTATTCTAGCATAATTTATGTGATCATTATTTTAAAACGTAGAATAGTGTCGATTTGTGCTTGTAAGTCCGTTCCATTTTCTTAAAGTCTATAGTTGTCTATGAAACTTTGTTAATATTGTGTTGTATAGAACAGTATGAGCTCAATAGTTATTTATTTATTTTATTTTATTTTATTTTATTTGGGACAAAAAACAGTTATACATTACAGCATTTACAAAAAGTAGTTAAAATACAGTATTAGAAGAGAGAGAGTATAGAGAGAGAGTAGAGTATTAGAGTTTTTGGATTAGTTAGTATTCGGTGTTATGTATGGCTTTCACATCCTTTCCATCATTCACATCTCTCATTAATTCTCTCCACATTCAATCTGAAATCTTTCATTGAATTTCAGCAAAGCCATCTATTTGATCCCCCTTTTCCTGAGTCATAACGAGCTGCCTAGCCCCAATCTTAATAGAAGGGGACACGCAAACCACTTTATATTAAGAGTTCGCTAAGGAAGCCATGGAATTCAGTCTGCAGTGTATAAAAGCGCAGTTTAATAGTGAACATTTCAGTCTGGCTGGCTGGAATGATAAGCGAGTTTATGTTTTTTATTTTCTGAAGTTGTGGTTATTTCGTTAGCATACCAATTTGTTTGGGTACTTTGTTCTTTATCAGGCTTATGTCCACGTCAACATTTTGTAGAGGGACGAATACCTAATGGTTTTAGCAGCGTATGGGAATACCTACATTATCAGTATCTGACGTTTCCGTTATTGTCATTATTCCGTTTCATTGTCCATTTAAATTACACAGAAGGGGTATTATGCCATGAGCTTTTCGGGAATTGTTATGGGTTTTTTCGAGTTATTCGTGCGCGGTGCGTGTTTAAAAGCTTTAAGGAGTGAATTGGGGGAATCAGTAATATATGAGTATGTGGTGTAGTGTTAGAAATAAAATGAGACTAAAATAAATAATAGTGCAGATCGAAAATGAAGAAACAATGGAAAGTAGTGGATGATTTACGAGGAGAGGCTCGGAATTGCGAATCGGCAAATTGTTATGTAAACAACATTTTCAGTTTACACGTCAATAACCTGCCAAGTAATAAGTGATCTAATGAACGTTGCATTTACACAAACAATTAACATTATCTCAAACACACAAATAACGACGTTTCTTTAGCAAGAAAATGTCGAAGAATGCTTTTGAAAACTATGATACTTATCAAAAGCATTTTTCGACATTTTCTTCTTTGTTAATTCATAAAACTTTATAATCAGACATTTGCTAAAGCTAGCGATCTATGCTAATGCTCCTGAATGACCTGAATTTACATAATGGCTAGACTGAACCTCAACAGTGGTTTCATCGTTCTTTACAATGGGTGCTACCTACTATACAGGGTGGATTTTTGAGATTGGGCAGTAAGGACAGCTACCTTAAACGTTGTAGCTACAGGAAAACGGTCTTAAGAGACTGACCTTAACTTTTTGAAAGATTTCGATCTGCATTCACAGATTTTGATAAAAATGTACAGTCAGGAAGAAAGTGGGCAGTTCTACAAGCAAGCTGCTGGCAAGCTGTGCGACCTGAATTGCACTTTATTGTGTGGAAGCAGGAGTCGCTTTTTATTTAAATGATTTTTCGGAGTGAAGCATTTTGTATTCATCGGTTCTAGTAGTGTTATTAACTAACAGTGAAAATGAAATATAATGTATTCCAATAAATTTGAATTTATCTTTTTTTATCCGTATTGAATCGAATTGAAATCTTGTAACTAATTTTTGTATACTAGTTAATGGTGAAACAGGTAAACTCATAAATGTATGAAAAACGTATATTTTCTGGCAAATAAATTATTCTCACTTTGATTCTAGTTTTTTGCAAAGTGAAATCAATTTAATTTTTACACCGTGGGTGATTCAGACTTTAAATATAACTGCTATCAGTACCTAAATTAACGTCCTAATGGATGGCAGACACAGCCTGAGCCTAATCAAGTCCAGTGCAAACCACTCAACGTTTATCAAGTCACGGTGATGGGTTTACGTCAGCTGCCCATCAAAATTACACCGCACTTACTTTTGTCGTATGAGTAAATAATACAACAGAGACTAAACTTGAAGTCATTAGTGCTGTTTCTCCAGCAATACTACATGGCATAGCCTTAAAGCTGTCTCAGAGACGTACGAAATTGTCCATCGTCCAGGCCAAATTGGTGTCGAATTAAAGGGCCAATGAGACGCACATTATCTGTATAGTTATCGTATCTCGCTGCGAAAACACGACAAAAGTGAGAAGATTATTTCAAATAATAATCGAGACTGCAGGTCACCTAGATGTTAACCTGTCCACAGCCTCACTCACGGATTTTGTTGTCATCTCATGATAAACCGACATTGGTAATTGTGTAACTATTGTGTCTGGGGGCCTACTCCCTAAGCGAAATCCGTAGTTTCGGCCGTCGTTACGGGCGCTTCGTTCTCCGTCTCACTTATATAGACTTACCGTAAGCGAGAAGGAGAGAAGCGAAGCGCCCGTAACGACGGCGGAAACTACGGATTTCGCTTAGGGAGTAGGCCCCCTGGTTTGCGTACAGTGAACATGTAAAAAAAAAACTTTTTACAAAAAAAAACATTTCCAAAAAAAAAACAACCGACTTCCGAAAAAAAAACACTACAAAGTGAAAAATAACTTTAATTTCGGAAGTCGGTGTCTTGTGATTTGAATTTTCGTTTATTGCCACCGACTTCCGAAATTAAAGTTTTTTTTCACTTTGTAGTGTTTTTTTCCGGAATTCGGTTGTTTTTTTTTTTTGTAAAAAGTTTTTATTTTTCACTTTTTAGTTGTGGTACCTACCCCACACAAATTCGAATACCAGTACCTGCTGTGTAAATAACAGTCACAGGAAGTTATCATCATATCATTTACATTACTAAGTGGGAAAAATACGTATTCTAAAGAAAGAAAGAAAGAAAGAAAGAAAAATATTTTATTTGGGACACGCACAGGAAATACAAACAGTAAATAATTATAAAAAAAAAAATGAAAATACAAACATACGTATATTATTGAAGCTTACTCAAAAACTATCCGAACAAAGTTAATAAAATTTATATGGGACCAATCCGGGAGCATGAACCTTTCAAACAAAAAAAGAATTTTCAAAATCGGTCCACAATTGACGGAGAAATCGAAACATACATACGCGTCGAACATATAACCTCCTCCTTTTTGGAAGTCGGTTAAAAATCCTCGCAATACAAGAGAATGTACAGCACAAGAGTAGCCGCATAAACGCTCAGCCGATCATCATACAGCCATACACTCTTTTGCAAGTTCTCATAATAATATCATGTGTGATCGGGTGGGATTCACTTGCCAGTTTGACCTCTGTATTATATTTACTCATGCCCCCATTGTATCTGACGCACAGATATAGTTGCATCCGTTAATGTATTGATTTTTGTTGGAAGTACATCTGTGTTAACTTGTTTATGTAGTACATTGATTGAGTGTCTCTCTGTATGTAAGTATGTAGGTATTTTATGTATGTACTGGGAAATCCCGTGAGGTGTGTTTACAAAGTAAACTGTCCCGTAATTTCCCGTGTGTATCGTGAAAAGTCTAGTACCTAGCCTACCCAGTATTTAAGTAATTCTGGCAGGGTTTGTTTTTTCATCAGTTTTGAAGTGAACATTGTTTGTAACAGAATCTTAGATGAATGGGTGTGCACTTAAGAGCGTTTATTCTGAAAGTGGGCAACATCGCAAATAGATGTCAAATATTTCACTGTTTTGATAAATTTGGCAATATTACTGTGTGGAAATAAAAAATGTGGCTAACTAGCGAACTAGAATATTGAAAATGAAATGCAATAATTAATATCGTAGCACCGAATGCTTAGTTTTAGATGTAAAAAATCTATTTGGAAAGTTTCCAAATGCATATTTTACACCTAAAATGGGTACAACATCAAATTCAATGTTATAATTGCAATTCATTATTAATATTCTAGTTCGCTAGTTAGCCACATTTCTTATTTCTATTCAGTAATATTGCTTTAAGAATCAAAACAGGTCAATATTTGACAGTTATTTGCGACATTGCCAACTTTTAGGATCAACCCTCTTAAATGATTTTTTTTTTTACAGCCTTTCAACCTTTCAGTAATCCCCTCAAGAAATCGTAGAAAGCAATAAATTGATAAAATCCATGGACAGAAACAAAGACGAAAGAAGATAATGTCATAGACGTCTTTATTCTATTGTAATGGTTAATCTTTCTACAGATACGAATCAAGTAGAAAACACAACTCAATTACTATTACAAAAAGTAAATAGAAAACCAGCTAATCAATTTGCATACTACAACTTCGTCTAAAACTAGAAATCATCTACTTGAACATAAACCAATAGTATGAATAAGTAAAACGTTTCGGACATTCAGGTTTGAATTATACAGGCCTGCAGCAGACATGGTGGCGCCATTTTGAATGGGAAATACTTGAACCGAAACGCTATGAGTACATTAATAATAGGGTTGCCAACCCTAATTTACAGGGTGGCATACATCGGCGCGAAAACTGTTACCATGGATTCAGTACATGATTTTGAACCTAACGATTTTGAAATTTTTCGTCGGTTATTAAAACAAAACCTGTAGGTAGTATCAGTTTTCGCATCGATGTCCCTGACTGATAAAACATAGTATCCTGCTATGCTGATAAATAGTGGTCCAACGTTAAGGGGTCGACACTCGATATAATTATGCAGCTATCACATACCACAATTTTTTTTTTTTACCATAGGTCTCAGAATATTTTTTTTATTTTTTATTAACACCTATCGTTATTAATTATTTAGCTCTAATTTCAACAAAAAACATTATTTTTCTATTTTGTTTTTTATTTGTAACTGCTGAATACACATGTGCTATCATATGCAAATATTTTTTTTTAATGTAAACTTAAAGAGATTAAAGAAAAAATATGTTTATTTCAAATTTTATCTATAATCTTTAGAGAATCATGAGATTTTGGGCGCGAATGGTGTAAAAGAAATGTACTACACTGTCGGTGCCCATTACTGAAAAAATTGTTCATTAAATGCAGATTCTAATCTGGTATAATAATAACTGATACAATAATTTTATAAAAAGTTATTAGCATTTACCTTGAAAAGGACCTTAATTTAAAAAAGTACACTTTTAAATTTAATTACGTTACAGGTATTGCAAAATGTTTTGGACCTAATTACAAGTAATATTTAACTTAACTATTAACCAAGTGTTATTTAAGTTAAGTACAAGGGTAAAAAAAGGGTCAATACTATTCCTAGAAATCGGTACCTGGCCGGATAACAAAAGACTCATTGAAACGTCACCGTGCACGGCGCATGCGTAGTGACAAAGAAGAATTACTTTTTTATTGATATTCCTTTAAAGAATGAACGAGACAGACTATGTCAAGAAGTAATACAATAAAAATTAGCCAACAATTTTGACGAAAATGCTTCAGTGCGATGCAAACCCGTACGTCGCATGCGCTTCTAGATTTTGTGTTTATCTCCGCCGTTGAATTGCTCGTTTTTCTTCCTGGACTCTCGATTTGCTTCTGTTTGGACTTGTTGTTTTTTGTGATCCTACGAAATTGGCTACGTTATTTGGACTTCGACTTGATCAACGATTGCACAAACGTGCAGTGCAGTGACGATTTTACGATGTCTCAGTACACACCGCGCGAATATGCCGCGGCCGACATGCATTTTATTTATGGCGAATGCATCGATAGTGAAGCAGCCCGACTTTATCGGGAAAGATATCCAGATCGAAGACATCCAGATCATCGTGTATCTGGTAGAGTGCATACGCAGTACATTTCTTTTACACCATTCGCGCCCAAAGTCTCATGATTCTCTGAAGATTATAGTTAACATTTGAAATAAACACATTTTTTCTTTAATATCTTTAAGTTTACAGTAAAAAAAAAAATATATAGCTTAAGATAACACATGTATTCAGCAGTTATAACCAAAACACAAAATAGGAAAATAATGTTTTTTTTTTAAATTAGAGCCAAATTAGTAACGCGAGGTATAATTTTCCAAAAAAAAAAAAAAAAAAAAATATTCTGAGACCTATGGCAAAATTGTTCAAATTGTGTGATAGCTGAATATATCGCGTGTCGACCCCTTAACGTTGGACCACTATTTACGCCCCACCCTGTTTAAATTAGGCGAAACTATTATATTTTCATTCTAATACAAAATGACGAAATGAGCACAATAGTAGTATTTTCTAACCTAATAAGAGTTAGGAGACATTAAAAAAAAAAAACATGAACAAGTAGCAAAAACTCATCATCTGCCTAGCTTTTTCCCAGCTATGTTGGGGTTGGCTTCCAGTCTAACCTTTTGCAGCTAAATACCAGTATTTGACATGGAGCGACTGCCTATCTGACCTCCACAACCCAGTTACTGGCTAATACGATACCCCTTGGTAAGACTAGTTGTCTGACTTTCGGGTTTCTGACGACCCGTAACGACAAAATACATGCATATAAAAAATAATTTTTTATTTGAAATATACGAACTAAATTTTTTTTTGCCGTCTATATTTTACAGGCATTGGTTTCGATAATACTATATTTGATATAAAAAAGTTAGCAACCCCACCTAATTAGTACAAACGCTACAAGCTTAAAGCTTTGGAAATAACGCCACCATCTTGTTTTATCAATATTTCTGTACTTATCAATTTTGACAAATGTTTACCAACAATGCCCAATACGATACCCCTTGGTAAGACTAGTTGTCTGACTTTCGGGCTTCTGACGACCCATAACGACAAAATACCTGCATTTAAAAAAGACATTTTTATTTGAAATATACTTACTACTTTTTTTTATTTGAAATATACTTACTACTTTTTTTTATTTGAAATATACTTACTACTTTTTTTTATTTGAAATATACTTACTACTTTTTTTTATTTGAAATATTCTTACTATTTTTTTGAAATATACTTACAAGTTTTTTTTATTTTAAATATACTTACCTACTACTTTTTTTTTTGCCGTCTATAATTTACAGGCATTGGTTTCGATAATACTCGTACTACATATATACGTACTTATTTGATATAAAAAAAAGTTAGCAACCTTACCTAATTCGTACTTGACAAACGTTACAAGCTTATTTTGGCCCGTGTCCAAAATTGGAAATAACGCCGCCATCTTGTTTTATCAATATTTCTATACTTACCAGTTTTCAAAAATGTTTACCAACAATGCCCCCTGTCAATATCATTCAAGCGCCAAAATAACCTTGTACCAGGCCAGGCGCACTCGCATTTTAGGTATGAAACTACAAGTAAGTACGAGGCGGCACAGAATAAATAATATGGAGGTGAGATCGACTCCTCGGGCCAATTCAGCACGCCACAATTGCGGCGGTAAGTCCCCTCTTTGAGGAGTGGCTGGAGAGGCGCCACGGCGTCCTCACCTTCCGCCTGACGCAGGTCCTCACCGGACACGGTTGCTTCGGGAGGTTCCTGTTCAGGATCAAGCGGGAGGAAACGCCCGGGTGTCACCATTGTGTGGATCGCCCGGAGGACACGGTGGAGCATACGGTGGAGGTCTGCCCGGCTTGGGCGGAGCACCGCCGTGTCCTCACGGAGGCGATCGGCGGCGGCGATCTCTCGCGTCCGGCCCTGGTTCAGGCCATGGTCCGGAGCGAGAGTGCATGGGAGGCCGTCACCTCCTTCTGCGAAGCAGTTATGCTCGCGAAGGAGGAGGCGGAGCGCGCGAGGGAGATTGAAGCTGCACGCCCTCGCGCCCCTAGTCACCGCAGGAGACGCCCCGGGCGTCGGGAGTCACAAGCTGACTTCCGGCCACCGTAGGCGCGGGCCTGCGGACGGTGAGCGATGGGCAGCTCGCCGTCCGATAAGGACCAGGCCCGGGTCGACGGCGCGTTGTGTTCCACGCGCGCCTCAAAGGGATGTCAGCACCAACTGACGGGGTCCGGAAGGACCAATGCCTGCTGGGGTTGCGGGTCTGTCCGAAAGGGATATCGCGGCCCCAGCACATAGGCAACGGAAGGAACACGGGTGGGTTTTAGTCAGTAAAAGTCTGACACTCCCTCTCGCTCTGCCCAGAGCGGGAGGAGTCATTTGATGATTATGATGATTTGATGATGATACATTTCCAGTTTATGCTGATCTCGCATTGTATAGGATTTCCGTACAATGCCAGTTCAGCTTATACTGGATAAGTATAGCTTGATGTGTAGCCGTGTGTACAATTCGTGCCATTAAAGATAAGACTTGACACACCACGTGGTTCGACTTGCGCAGTAAACGATTTATACGTGGCGTTTTCGTTTTTACGTTACGTGGTACGTATTGTAAGTTAACGTAGGTAGTCAGATGATATAAGAATTATTCCATAAAAAGAGAGGTGAATATAACTGTAGGATATTAGCGCTGTATGACCTGAATAGCACTTTGTTGTGCCGTAGCGTATGGTTTTGCGGAGTGAATCTGCTGTACTTGTACTATTATGTACTCTGTGCTTGTACGTAGTTGGTACGTTCGAAGCACAAATCCGAGGTGGTGGTGGCAGAAAAAAAGAAAAGAAAAAGAAAGTGACTCTTTTGTTTTTTTTTTCTGTTAAATTTGGTGAGCCTGCTGTCGCAGGTCACGATGAATTTACCCTAGGAAACGCTTGTGTGATAACGAAAAAGATTAATTGGAGAGGAATTGGCCGGAGGAGGCAGCAACAAGGACTATGGAGGAGACCTTTACCTTTGCCCAACTGTGGGATATAGCAGAATATTTTGATGTACCCATAGGAATTCTTTCTTTAGAAATAATTTGCATTTTTAACCGACTTCCAAAAAGGAGGAGGTTATATGTTCGACGCGTATGTATGTTTTAATTTTTTTAATGTAGGTATGTCCGCCGATTTCTCCGTCAATTGTGGACCGATTTTGAAAATTATTTTTTTGTATGAAAGGGTATGCTCCCGGATTGGTCCCATATAAATTTTATTAACTTTGCTTGGATAGTTTTTGAGTAAGCTTCAATAATACGTATTTTTCCCACTTAGTATGTGTGAATGATATGATGATAACTTCCTAGGTGACTGTTATTTACATAGCAGGAATTTGTGTGGGGTAGGTACCACAACTAAAAAGTGATAAATAAATACTTTTTTTACAAAAAAAAAAACAACCGTCTTCGGAAAAAAAAACACTACAAAGTGAAAAATAACTTTAATTTCGGAAGTCAGTATTTTTTGTTGTTGTAAAGTTATTATTTTTCACTATTTAGTTCCTACCCCACACAAATTCCTGCTATGTAAATAACAGTCACAGGAAGTTATGATAAGTAAGCTTCGATCAATAAGTAAGTATGTAAAAAGTTTTTCTAAGACCCGTTTGCTTTTAATAAGATTTTTTTATTGCTACCCATCAATAAATAGGGTGAATAATTTATTCTTCTCATAAATCTTTTCATGTGAACGTATTAAAATAACTATTCATATCGTAACCACATGAGAAGCTATTCATGTGGTTTTCCATCGGAAGTGAATCTCCCTTCACAGAACTAATAGATCAGTATAATCTGTTCTTGACATTGGTTATTTTGGTTCTCAGGAAATGGAGTCACTAAACTCTAAAACAAACAATCGTAATACAAATCCCTCGTATAACGATACGCGCGACAAGCTTTTATGATTATTGTTTATAAGTTGATAGTTAAAATTTTAAAAGAAAATTTTATTTCTTCTTTTTAGAGCTTTAAATAAAAGCTTTTTTTTTTTTTAAGTTTTTTATTTTTCAGTTTTTTTTTTTACTTTTTAGTTATTGCTGGCTAGGTTTATTTATTTATTTAATTCTACCTCATGAATAATCGAGGTTTCTACACAAAATTTCAGGTGGATTAGAGCAACGGAGCTTATAATCACCATTTTTTTTAACCTGCGTTTTTATTCGCAGCGAACCCTTTCATTTAATACCCATACTATAGGAAAGCATAAAAAACTTCAAAAGTCCGCCATATTGGATTAAGAGTGATGTCAGAATATTTTTCTAATTATTCTCGGCAAGCCCTTTCATTTGATACCCATATTGCAGAAGTGCATAAAAAATAAGTATTCCGCCATATTGGATTTAGAATGACGTCACATTATTTTTCGAGTTACTCGCAACAAGCCCTTCCATTTGATACCCATATTGTAGAAATGCATTAAAAATAACTATTACGCCTTCTTGGATGGGCCGCCATATTGAATTTTGAATGACGTCACACAGCTTATCGTGTATTGTCATCCAAACAAAACGTGTATACAAAATTTCAGCTCAATCGGTTGAAGATATCTGCTTCAAAATTGCGTAGCAAGATTCCATCAGAACAAACATACATACATACATTGCAAGTTAAAGCTTAGCTTTTAACAAGTTAAATAAAAGCTTTTAAAAACGATCAAATTAACATAATAATCACAAACACGTAATACTAGTTATAGTTAGTTAGTATGTATTAACTAATAATCTAATCTGTGAAGAGACTTTTCTGTATTTTTTGTAATCAATCTACGTAATTATGTATGTACTCGGATGTACTGATACACCCAGTACCTTCCGTACGTTCAGAATTGCGAATTCCGATTTTCGTTCTTAGATCATGTACCTTACCTAAAAGTATATTTAAATATGTGGAAGTCCCCAAAATTATTGCGAGGAATTACCTCGTTTCGACAAGTGTCGAAGTACATATAGACATATCTAGGTAGGATGGACTAAATTCAAATAAGGGGAATCCCCAAAATAGTTGCTGGGAATTACTTCATTTCGACCGGCGACAAAGTTTATAAAACTATCTTAGCTTTTTAATTTATTTTCAAGGCTTGAAAAGAAATAAATAAGCTTGAAATTCAAGCTATTACAAGTCCTAAAAATGTATAACTTTCCATTTATTTCCATTCATTCGCGATTTAAAACTATGTCTTTTTTTCTTAATGTTTAAAACATTATTTTGAACTTGTATATACTGTGATTTTAAACACTTAATAAAAAATATTGTTTTATTTCAAACACACATGTTTTAAACACTTTAAAATACGTGTTTTAAAACAACTTGTTTTTTTATGCCAAAACCCTGGTGATACGATACCTAATCAGTAGGCGATACCGAAGCAGTACGCCAATATCGCAGTCGCGGTCGGTAGGCGATATCGCCTGACGCACCGGTATCGCGTACCGAATTGGTGTCGCAACCGAACGCGACAGCGATATCGCTTATATCCTGAACCCTGAGGCCTTAAATTGGGATAAAGGAGGATGATTGTAATATTTTTTTAAATATTATGAAAAGCTCTTTTTCTTTGTATTTCTCACAGCATCTGCTTAACGACTCGTGCAAACCAGCCCTGAATTTAACAACCGGCCACCGCGACCTGCAATAACGTCAGCGTCATTAACAGCAGTCCACAGTTCTACTCTTAACACACTTGAAATTACCGTTTGCCATACATTTCCTGATTAAGCATCAGGAAATGTATGGAAAACAGTAATGTCAACTGTGTTACTTAAAGTGAAAACGACTGGTTGACGAGTATGCGCAAACGCATTGTTCGATATTGTAGCTGGTTGCTAGAAAACTAGTTAACAGTTTAAGTTTTACTTCAACGAGTACTGGAAACTTTAGTGTTATGGATTTGTTCTTGTTATGTTTTGAAGCAGGATGCAATGCAGGCAGGAAAGGGATTAGCAATAAAATGTTTATAGGTTACTAGCAGCGCCCCGCGGTTTCCTCATATAAGTCTCGATTCCGTGGGAATATCGGGTTGAAAAGTATCCTATATCCTAACCCACGTCATGGTCTACCCATGTGCCAAATTTCATCTAATTCTGTTCAGCCGTTTTACTGTGAAAGCGAAACAAACAAACTCACTTCCGCATAAATTAGGATGGTAGGAGATTTTATAAATGCTTGAAAGAAAATTGTAGAAGCGGCAAATGCATGTTAATTGGATGATTTAAAAGTTGATAAACAATTAAACAAGCTTGCATAAACAGCATTATTAAAAGGAACTAGCTGAATAAACACAACACTGTATGTTTGTCAGCGCGTCTTTAAGGATAGTCTATTGTAATAGACATAATGGTGAAATACAATGATGTCATTAATTAAATTACAGACCAAAACAAAAGGCAGTTTAATCACAATTTAGCACACTACAATTACCAGGTTTCTATACAAAAATCCTTGACAATTACCAACCGAAAGCAAAGCAATACAGGCCTAATGAAAGAAATCGAATCAAATTGCCAAATTGACTCAGATTGGATCATTTGGTTACTTTGCATGCTACAGAGTCGTTAATTGTGTTGTCGGCGACCTTATAGGCCTAGGAATGATTCGGTTATGTAACACAATTGTTTTATAAATGTATGACATAAGACGTGCATTATTAAATACAGTGCAACTAATCGATGAAGTGGAAGGTGAGACACGACTCTTTAAATTTTTAACGAGTGACAAAACTGCCATTGAAACGAATCGATTGGGCTGGGTATTTAAATAAGTTGCAGTTAGTATTGTAGACGATGAAACCATACAATTTACCCTCACAATTTGATTGAATCAGGTATGTAAATTAAAAGTATTCAAGAAATGAACAAGGGTTTCGTACGACCGTATCGTAAAGGCTAAGATTGTATCGAGGTTTGCCCCAAAATTACGTCATGTTTATATTTGTCGTTGGACCGCAATAATGAAACTCTTGACAGGGGTTATTTATTTACAAAATCAAACCAAGGGCAAGGTTACCCAATAAAAACTAACAGCATAGTCAAAAACACGAAACACGAAAGAAAATTCTTCAAATCCCTGATGTTTACACATAAATACTTAAAATTTCTCCGCGTTAAAGCATGCTATATTTTCCATACTAACTATAATTCGTTTTACAATTTCAGCGAACTATTTTACGGGTTTTCTTTGAAAGACTGTACGCCCCGCCATGTTTTAACCGCTCGTTTTAAAATGGTACTAAGTTTAACTGTTTAACGCATGCGTAAATCATTGTTTATGGGCCTTTGTATGGGAATAAGGGGAGGATCCCCTATACCATGGCAAGAATAGCTTCTACATGATGGCAAGAACCCATGGGTAGCCTAAAAGGGGATTTTAACCTTACGATTGAGACGGTAAAGTTGAAAGTTCCAAAAGAGGAGGTATCGGAAACTGTCTTGCTATAGAAAATGAGTGTACCGGACGTTGACGCCGTTAATTTTGCTAACTGTACTGTACTAGTTGGCTTTCGGTTTGAATATTTACATGTTAATGAGGTAACCGACAGCAGCCGTGCAGTGCACAGGCACTGGACAGGAATAAACCTGGTACGTGTCGGAAGTGCAATGCAATACACTGTCGTCGTTAATGTCAAGGTAAAATGTGCAGACGATTTCTCTGTTTTGCAAATCGGTTTAAATGTTGGTTTAATTACTGTAATTTACCGTCCTTGAACTAACCTGGAAAGGAAAGAAAAAAAATCGGCCAAGTGCGTGTCAGACCACGCACAATGAATTGTTCCGTTCCGTAGTTAGGATGAATTTATCTAAAAAAAAAACTTAACATTGTAGTTGAAATACAAGTTCTCCCATACATCGATAAACGCCACGGTCGATTCTCCAACTGCAAATGTAAGTTTGTAATAGCATATTTACAAATTTACGATTTTTGGACATTTTCCTTCACTTGTGCTGCGAGACTTTGTTTCTTGCCAAACATGACGAAAAAGATTAATGCAGTTTCCATTTCCATACTAAAGAAAATCACAGACCTAGCTATGATATATATATATATAAATCATAGCTGCACATATTACGATATTTTTCCACAGTAATCTTCGGGCAACCTCAGATAGATTACGTCACCAAAATATGTGAATGGATACAGCAAGACATATTATACATATATTATGGTATATTAAACCGCAGACCAAATGAAGGCAAATAAATATAGTAATAGTATAGCTACCGTGTTTAATATCGCACATTATAATATATAGCACAGTATATTAATATAGGCTCAGAAGTCCAAACTCAAGGTTTGCCAAAGAGCAATGGAGCGTAGCATTTTAAAAATCAAACTCACCGACAAAATTCGCAACACCATAATACGCTCCAAGACAGGTATCGCCGATGTTGGCGATAAGTCTACGAGGCTCAAATGGGACTGGGCAGGTCACACCTATAGGATGCACCAAGACAGATGGGCCATCATAGCTACACAGTGGGTGCCTGTTGACGGACGTCGCCACCGGGGCAGGCCTAAAAAGCGCTGGCGCGATGATTTGGACTCGTTCCTGACCAATTGGCCGGAGAAGGCACAACACAAAGAAGTCTGGAAAGATATGGGGGAGACCTTTGCCCAGCAGTGGGACTATATAGGTTAGCAAAAAAAAATAATTTTAATATATATTATAGCTACGTCTGCTGTTGAACTTATATTATCTGTGATGTAAGCTTATGTAGGTAAACAGTACCAATTTCTGGCTAACAAAGTGAGTCAAACATATTATCGCAAAATTTTGTGTTAATGTTACCTCAATAAAAGAGGCATTATGATTAATGATAACGAATGCATATTGGCGAATGGCAATTCATACCATTGTTCCACATCAGAATGTAATAAACAATAATATTTATGCTTTGATTAACGTATATCAGCTCTCCAGTGTTAACAAAGATGGCGGATATCTTGGTAAGATTACAGTTTATATGGCTGTTATTATTGATACAAGAATGATATCTGACTGATAAGCCGGGGTCTCCCTGGCACACAGTCAATAGGTGAAGAAAGTTAGTGGCGTCAAACTAATATTTATTCTTCTTTATTTTTTTGTTCATAAATTACTTTGACGTTGAGTCGCTGAGCCAAGGAGCCTTTAAGTCCGTCAAAGAAGATCAAGCCCTTCCGAAGTACCTACTTCAAAACTTCGGAGTGAACCCTACACACAATTAATTTACTGTTTTGGCGGGCAAAAACACAACATCGGGAGTACGGACAATTGTCAAAATCGTGGTGTCATCATTCATTCTTAGATCGGGCCCCAAACTGATCAAAAGCCCGTAACTTTGGACGTCCAGATGTAAGAAACACTGAGGAGTTGATTTGGATGCTTCCAATAAGGGTTTATATGGGGGATACCTTTACGAAGTTGTAAGGCAATATAAATATGGACCTACTTCTGTAACAAATACTAAAGAAACGATAGATGGATTGTGTGAAAGGTGATATGGCCAAAAAAAGAGGTGACTATACGATACCTAGATAGATAGACCTGCTATTTAAGGCGGAGATTTCTTGAAAACGGTAAAAAAGGTGGTTTTTTAAAGCCCTGCCATAATGCCCCCTTTATGATCCCTCATCATAAAGGGGGCATTATGGGTGCGCGGTGCATTCTCAGCGGTAACGCCCATTTGAGTAAGGTAAACGATATTATACTAAACTTTAATTACGTAACACATTTACGTAAATCTGATTCATTTTGACAGTTCAACAACATTCATTGCGTTATTTACGTTGTTGAGCAGATTTTGTTTTTCGAATATATAATATGAAGCAATGGATTAGCAATATCCTTCAAAATTATTCAGAATATGATTGATACGATTGTTACGCAGTTAGGGTGCTGAATGACAGCCGATAGAGATTTTAGGTAAGAAACAAAGTCGGCCTTCTAAAAAAATGGGATGATGATACTTTTAAAACAACTTTTTCTATATTACACTCGTAATGGTAGTATTAGTATTTACGCCGTGTGGTGGTCGACTAAGAATAGACAACGGGCCAGCCACGGTATGGCACAGATTGACAGGAGACTGTCAATCTTTCAAGAGCTTCAAAGGGATTGTATTAGGCAGTTTACTACGCAGCTTAGCTCCCAGCTGCGAAAGCTTCAATCTTTCCTTATGGGGTGCGTTAAATCTGGGCAAATCGAAGACGGGTTATTCCACTAATCCCCATTGACAATCCCCATCAATGGGGATTTGTGATTTTTTTACTACAGATCCCCATTGACAATTCCCATTGATGGGGATTAGTAAAATAACCCTCGAAGACATGTGACATCTACCAACCCGCACTAGGCCTGCGTGGTAGATTACAGCCCACTCCCTCTCACACAGAAGAGGCCTGCGTCCAGCAGTGGGAACATTATCGGCTGTTTATGTATAGAAATAAAGAAAGAAAATACATTTATTTAGCACAGACTCAATCTGCCTAGCCTTTTCCCAACTACGTTGGGGTCGGCTTCCAGTCTAACCGGATGCAGCTGAATACCAGTATTTTCCATGGAGCGACTGCCTATCTGACCTCCACAACCCAGTAACTGGGTAATACGATACCCCTTGGTAAGACTGGTGTCAGACTTTCGGGCTTCTGACGACTCGTAACGACTGTCAAAGATCCACGAATGACAGCCGGGACCAACGGCTTAACGTGCTCTCCGAGGCACGGAGGACTCTCGGCATGTAAAGATGGTCACCCATCCACTGACCAACCCCGGCAAGCGTAGCTTAACCTGATGGATCGACCAGTGCGGCTGTTGTTACTTAGCCACGAGCTCCTCTGTTGTTGCTTTCCTCTGCTGTTGTTACTTATTTAGCACAGACTAAACACAAAATATAATTAACACAGCAGATTTAAAAAAAAAACAAATAAAAAGTGTAAAGTGCGATGTAAGCAGAAATTTGATGGGGAGTGTGTATAGGGCCAAAGCAATACTGCTAGGGAGTTTGTTGCGCCACTTCTTCTTCCCAGCTAACGCACTAGGAAGTGGTGAAGGGTGGGCGTTTTGGGGGACTGTCTTATGTAATTTTGACGTTCGAAAAGTGCTGATTCTCAGCCTAGTTTGAATAAATGACTTATGAATTCTGAATTTTTGAATAGGTCGAGTTAACGTTACAGACTAACGTTAACGGACGGATAGCTAACGGATAAAGTTTTAACAGATGTGGTAGGTAGATACTAGATTGGATTAGTCATTCCACTACTTGGCCAGCGCTGAATACGTAATGAAGTAATTATAAAACGCCTTCTGTAAGTAATAAAATATGAAGTAACTTGTAGATGTTTAGTTCATATGACTTCCCACGGCTTCTATCACGCCAGTAACCAAAGTACGGGTACTTTAGATTCTGTTGCGCTCTATAACAGAGAAACACCAAGTTCATTTTCAGATAGCGTACAAAATGGCGTCCTTCTGAGCGTAATAGCGTTTGTAAAAACATAGGATACTATGGCGGTCGGAAATGAGGGACTAGTAAAGGCTTGTGCAGACCAGCGCGACTTGTCGCGCGACGGGACACGAACAATACAATTTCTAAGAAAACTTCACAGTATAACAATAACCGGTGTCGCGTCGCGCGACAAGTCGCGCTGGTCTGCACAAGCCTTAAATCTATTATAATACAGGGTGTTCGGCAGAAGGTTGAACATACGAAAATGGCGGATCCGTGGGGCCGTCTACTACGTGTTTAGGTCCAATAACAAGACCCAGGCCATAAGGATTTTTTTTAAATTGAAAGAAAATCCGTGGTTGCTCAAATTTCAAACGTAAATAATTTCATTTAAAATAACAAAACTGGTTATTTTTATTTCTAGAATATTTGTATAATCTAATATGTAAAAAAAAATATTGATTCGTATATTAATTAATTTCACTTTTCGCAAATTTCCTTCGCAATCCTTTCGGTGAAAAAAGTCCCAGGCAGTTAAAATTGGCGAATTGTTCTAGTTGTTTTAAAAGAAATTGTGCATATTGCATACCTTTATGTTTTCCTAAAATTAGAACTGCTCTATCACTATTAGTATTTTTTTGAACACAGTTCAAAGTCGGGCTTTCGGTATTTATTTTTGATTTGTTTGTAGTTTAAGGGCTCGTATTTACTTTTCTAGCAATCATCTGCGTCAAATATTAATTTTAAAAGATTCTAGTTACTTTAGACGAAAATAAAAATAAAATGTTGCCAGTTTTGTTGTTTTTAAATGAAATTATTGACGTTTGAAGTTTTGGTACCGACAAATTCTGAAAAAATAATTTAAAAAAAAAATTAAAAAAATCCTTGTGGCCTGGGTCTTGTTATTGGGCCTAAAAACGTAGTAGACGGCCCCACGAATCCGCCATTTTCGTATGTTCAACCTTCTGCCGAACAGCCTGTATAATAAAGCTGAAGAGTTTGTTTATTTGAACGCGCTTACCTCTGAAACTACCAGTCGGATTTGAAATATCTTTTTGCATTTGTTAGTCCAAATCTTGAGGAAAGTTATAAGCTATTTAACATCACGCTACGACCTTTAGGAGCTGAGGAAACAGAAAAAAAGTCAAAACGAAGAAATAGCGCGGGCAGGCGATGCAATACGATGCGGTGAGTCTAATCTAAGTAAGTTTCTAGTCACAGTCCACGGATGCTACTGGCTACACATCAATCAAATACATTACTTCTTTATGACGGTCTGTTAATTCCGATAGTACTTATAATACTGTAAAAATATCTTCATTAGTAATCTGGTTGGGACTACTGGTTCAACGCTCTACACTAAGTAAGTAAGTGAATCAATTTACAGCTAGTTAGATGTCGTACTTGTACAGTATACTACGAGTATACGTAAGTATAGTATAGTAACAGTAGTATTTTGTGAATCAAGATGTTTTTGCTTGTCACATTATTGCTTGTCTTTTCTTGTTTCTTTGCTGCTTGTGTCTTTGCTTGTCACCCTAGATTTCATGAGCCAAACCACTAGGTTATTGCGTAACACACACTTAAAAGCAGCAATGGCTTTCATTTTGACAGTTCAACAAGATTCATTGTGTTATCTACGTTGTTGAGCAGACAAATTTTTCGAACATAATGAAGCAATACCTATCCTTCAGTACCGTAATTGCGTAATACACGATCAAACAGAATCTGAATCGTTTTGAAACAGATTACTAATGCATTGCTTCTTATGTTCGAAAAAAAAATCTGCAACAACGTAAATAACGCAATCCATACATGTTGTTGAACTGTCAAAATGGAACAGATTACTCGTAGTTTTCATCGTTTAGGAAAATATGTTACGTAGGTAATTAAATAGCTGATTGTGTTTGAAATTGGAACAATTAATCAATTAGGGTGATGGGTTTTTGAAGATGAGCACAGACCGAGTTGCCTCAACCGCAATGCCGCGTAGGTCGTCTTTCTGGCTGGCATAATTTACTTTGCACAAGAAAGATTCCTCCGAATTAGTTCAAACCTTAATCAGCGTAGAATACTCTAATATTCAAGGCTTTATGAGGAAAAATGCGACTATTTTCACTGTTCTTTTGAGCAAAGAATACAACGCAAATGCCTCTTTGGAGTCGTTAAAACTGACTAAGGGATAAGATCGATTTTCAAGAAAATAAGCAGTAGTGTCAACATTTTTATGAGATTCTGTGACCAACAAGCACCAGACAGGAACAGTGCTTCTATCTGCCCTGCCACCAAACAATCTTAAAACTTCTGCGATACTCTTGATTATGATGACTTGCAGTCATCTTAGAAATGTCTGACTAATATTATGTCCAACGAGCTAAATGATGGATGAGATTTCCTTCATTATGGCCGGCCATATATTTACGGAATTAAAAAAAATATCGATTCGGAATTTCAAAGGCAGCAAATCCATATAAAAGGCCGGCCACATATGGCATTCCGTTTCGAAATTTCGAATCGGAGAATATTTCGAACCGAGAACTACTACTGTACGTGTGTGATACCCATAGATATATTTATATTTCTATGGTGATACCTATACCTAGATACTTGATTTTGTATGGACTTGCTACCTTCGAAATTCCGGATCGTTATTTCGAAACGGAATTCCGTATGGGCCGGGCGGCCTAAAGCTGGAAACAAATAAAAATAAAAACAAGTAGCGACCACAAATAGCATCATTATCTCCATTCATAGAAAAGAGACGAAAATAATTAACACGACTATTAATTTATTAGTGGGCTTGGTAGACCGGTTTTTTTATACTGTGACCGCTTGAAAACAGAGGTGCTTGAGAATTAAAGACGTTAACGAAATTAACCTTGAATTTAAATAGTAACGATGTTACGCTATTACGCCTTTTGTGTGTTTCTTCAATTGAAGCAGGCATACCTATGTATGAATAATTAGAATTGTTAAGTGAAAATGGAGCTGATTTCGGGAGAAAAAATACAGTTTTTCGGCACAATGATTATTGGCTTAAGGAAACCCTACGACAATGCCTACCCTTCACCCTTGACTGCCCTGTCGTAGGAAAAATAGGGCTCCCAGATAGGGTTACCATCTGACAGGCATTTGCCGCATTTGACAGGCATTTTACGGTTAAGACAGGCGTGCGGCCGGCGCTAAACTGAGACAGGCATTTTTGGATTTCCCTAATAAATCCACAGTTGAGTAAAGAAAGGAATCGAAACCATAGAGTCGGTAAAAGTGTTATTAGTAACCCAAGAAATTTTTAAAAACGTTTCGTGTGATGATTTAATTATTTATAATTTAGAAAAAAAGAAAGTAAGAAAAAAAATGTCTTCGGAAAAAAATTATATCACCTAGTAAGTTCGTTTTTCTTAATTGGTTTAGTGGTCATAAATTGTTCATACTTTTTATTTTAAATAAATGCCAGTCTTTAAAATCTGTAGCACATCATTTATTTTAACACTTACAGTTTTTTTTACGGATTTTTTACGGACAGGCATTTTTCAAAAAAATCAGGCATTTTGTACATCCCTTACATAGACGGTAACCCTACTCCCAGATTGTATAAAAGCATCCAAAATCTGTATAATTTGGCCGTCTTATGTTGGTATCCTTGTTTGTTATACACTAATAGGAATTAATAATAGAAACTCATCTCTCTAAGTTAGATTTTTCATAAGAGATTTGTTTTTATGGAACAAATCTATCCTATGGGTACCTATATAAAAGAGATTGATTAATTATTCTAATTCTGTAAATACATATTTGTTAAAGTCGCGAATCATATTTTTATCAAGATACAACCTGAAAGCCTGACACTGACCTGCAAATTGCAAAAAACGTAAGACATTTTTAATTTCGCTTTCGAATTTCTATTGTTGTATTTTTAATTGTTTTTTTTATTATTGGTCCTACTGGCAGCCTTCGCCGGTAAAAATAAGTCAAAGAATAATACATATAACATGCATCGGTTAGCTTTGATCACAGCCACAGTCTAACAAAATGCAGTTCAACAAGATAATGCTCCAATTTTGCTAATCTGTCGTTGTCTCAGGTCGTTGTCAATGGTAAACTTCTTTTTCCTTTCTAGCGTTTTCCCGGATTGCCAGTATCCGTTTTGATTGAAGAAACAAGTGCCGTCCGCTTATTTGGATGATGAAATTGCAAATTTCTTGTGAGTAGGTAGGTAGGTTAGGTAACCTACTCAGATTCCTCAAAACGTAAATCTTATTCAATCAAAGCTCCGTCACTTTTCGGTCAAAAGCATGGGCTGATTAGCCCACAATGTTCCCACAGCTGGGACTCAGGCCTCCTCTCCGTAAGAGGGAGTGGGCCGTAATCCACCACGCGGGCCCAGTGCGGTTTGGTAGATCGATGTCACATGATGTGAACGCACCGGGGCCCGCGTGGTTTTTTGTCCTTTACATCTGCGACATGTGAGTCACAATGTCATGTAAAGGACGAAAAATTAGGAATAACAAATTGTCGGCCTACTTTTAAGCGTGTGATTGCAGATAGTGTAGATAACGAAAAAGCTGGCTGCCTGTTGGGACAGCTTTCAGATAGTACACAGAAAGACATAATAAATTAAGACGAATTTAAATGAATTATGATAATTAAAATAAGACTGTGTGCTAACTATTGCCGCTAAATAAAGACCGCAGTTCCTGATAGGAAAACCTATTTCACTATTGTAAATCGTGTAGGAACGAGACTAAAATTTTACCGGAAAGTTGGCAATTCGCACTTAGGGGTTGTTGACTTGGGGCGTAATAACGTAGGTAGGTACCTAATCTGTTCTTCACTATGGTGAACATCTACAATCATTCAACCCAGTCTGTCCCAATATGCATGCACCACAAATAAACTATTCAAATTCGTCTATTGTGAACCCTTTTTCAACAACAACAAAAGTAACAATTTACAATAGTTCCTCCTAGCAACAAAAAAATATCCGCATTCCGAGATTCGCACGTTTCGTCATGATCTCAAATGCCCTTACCCACTGCGCATGTCACGTTGGTCCTGCCAACCGAACGGCAAAGGTCCCTAGAAACTTGAAGCTCGAAGGGCTCCATAAATGGGGTCATTCACCGGGACCAAGGCTATAACATTACAATTTACTGCCAATTTTTTTTAGATTGCGTGTCTTGGGTATGGGAATTTATTACGTTAATAATATTATCTGTATGCGGAGACTGGCCCGAATTAATTTAAAGTTCCTTAAAATACGAAACTAAGGAATTGTCGCAGACAAAAACAAAACAATGGATGTAGGTATTACATTATCGTAAATATGTACTTAACCATTCTGCTGGTAGGTACGTCGTAAATAAATTTCAGTTAATAAATTCAAGTATTTAATAACTAGTTAATTAACTAGTAGGTATGCCAAACGTAGGTATAAAACTACAGAGAACGATAAAATTGCATAACATTCGATAGTGTTATCGCGACAAAATTCTTTTTTTATCCGAAATGTTGTTAAAAGATTTTTCTTCTATCTCACGATCTTTTTCATTTTACTCATTGTGTACAAAATATTACGTCAAATTGTAATTCACGAATATATCCCTTCTGTCGATAACTTTAGTCTAACTGAATACGTTTTCGCAAATCACCGGCAACCTAATTCTGAATGAAAATCAGGTCAGACTATTCCTAGGCATAGATTTTGGCAAAAGAAGAAACGTGACAATATTGTAATGTTTTTGAAGAAGCTAGAACATACCACAAGACGATTTCTATACGAAAAACTGCTTAAATTATTTCTCTATCGCGATTTTTAGCGAAAACAACAGGTGTGAGTTAAAATTTCTTACCTGCAAGTGTATGGGGACTTTTTTTACTGGTCCGTTCGGCATTTTCGACAAAATCCAGTCACTATGCACTAACACAATGTATATTTATAAACCGGGTGTAGGCGTTACCGCGATTATAAATTTTCGCAAATGTTAAGAACGTACGACCCGACGCAACGGATAAACACTATCGACAAAAGTCTACTGATTATTTTCATTGAGTGAGTTTACTATGCTCCCCTCCATTGCGCACGCGTAAAATGCGCCCTTCGTTTTGGTTGGTTGAAATTAGTTTGGTGAAGCCATGGTGAAGCCGTTCGTCGTAGTATCCTTGAGAAATCAAAGATGGCGTTACCATAAGCTAACGACTGGTTCAACTTTTTGTTTGAGATTTGCAATACTACACTATAATACTTAAAAAAATATCTAATAATACAGAAACGGTAGTTTTAAAACTAATTATTTATGTTCCTTAGTTACATAAAGATAAATGACTAAAAATAAATTAATGGGTAACACAGTCTATTCATATTTTGAACAGAGCTTTGGAGTACCACAACAGATGTCACTGTTACCAAGAAAAGAATCCCGATCATTACATTGTTGGACGTCGTGAACGTGAACCCGTCTCTCAAACCAAAACATTCAATCGAACCATGAGTCGGGCGCCAGTAATATTTCGCGCCCGAAATATTTGCGGTTATTAGAAAAAATACAAATAATTTTCATAAACAGTAAATGTGGTGTGCAGTGATTTTATAAGTGGTATTATTTGGACCCATGCCCTCACTACACCTGAAGCCCGGAATCACGGTAAATATTTTTATGATATGCCCCCGAAAATTACGATATATTTTAAAGCTTTGCTGTATTAATAGCCGTGAATGGGAGTTTAGTTAAAAATATACTACGTGAGAGGTTGTTATTCATTGCCATGCCATAGATTTATGACACCATAAATCTTTTTGAAACTCAAAGCTCGTAAATATTTTCACTCTTCGTTAGAAATCCGCAACTAAGGTCGATAAAATATTTAGGGTCGTAGAATCTTTTAAAACCTTAGGGGTTTCAATAATTTTGGAACATTATTATACGTAAAGTTAACAATAAATAAAATCTGGATAGGTACTTTATAAGTAAAAGTATCAAGAAAGTAAAAAATAAAATCTCGCTGATTTGGAGTGCTTCAAGCAAATTCACAAGTGCTGGTCTCATATAATATTTTACGCTAAAAACATAAGAGTCCTTGAAAGTATAATTTTATGGGTGGTAGCAAGAAGTCTTTTGTTTCAAAACATTATTCAGCGTTTTCATGGAATTTAAGTTGACCATCCCGGGTTTTGTCGAAAGATCTTGAGTTGAAAACCTTTTTCATGTACCGGCGGGGGCATATGTGCTTAGGTAGGTACTTACTTACTTGAAGAATTAACTACTTACCTTTTACTTACAACATTTTAAAAGAGTAACGATGGAGTTTCTTGTCCATTCTTCTTCATTGAATACGAAACTAGAATACCTTTTGGAAGGGGCTAGAATCAATTCAATTTTTTTATAAACGTTGACGTCCAAAAGTGCCTTTTATGTGCCTATTCGAAATAAATTCTTTGACTTTGACCTATACCTACTTTAAGTTTTGAGAGAGTTAAGGTTCGTGCAGACTAGCGCGACGCGACGGCCGCGTAACGACGCGACAGCAGTAATTGTTCCACCGTGAATTTTTCTTAGAAATTGTTTTGTGAGAGTCGCGTCGCACTGTCGCGTCGTGCCAGTTTGCACGAGGCTTTACAATTATCGTCAGTCAGTAGGTTCCTTCGAGTCCAACGTTTTTACTTTCTACTAATATTATGGTTATTTGCTATCTACCTACTTAAATATTTATGACGAATTATCGTATATCAGGCGACGTATTTCAAGTCATATCATTAATGATACGACATAAAATACGTCGCCTAAGTGATAAGTCATAAAATACGCATAATCAGTCATACTTTGCATCAATTAAGTAATTAGATAGTGCCAAACAGTGGCTATGAATAAATTATATACCTACGTAGTTACTATACCTACAGCAACATTGTTGTTATGCGTAGGTAACAGTTTGATTCAAACTTAATGGCGCCTCGAAAGTGCGCTACTCGCTGCGCAGTACCGCACCCCTCACCCCCGCTGACCCATGAATTCGTTACTGCGCAGCGACTCGCCTCATGTTCCGCGCCGCCATTAAGTTTGAATCAGGGTGTACCATAGAAATATAAATAACACTTCTTTCTTTTAACTATGGGGTGTACGCATGACAACTCAACAAATAAAAAAATACACATGAGTATTTTTTTAACATAAAATGTAAATAAGAGACAGTCTGCATCTAATAAAAATACAAAGTAGGTGAATATAACTATGTAAGTAGGTAAATTCAGGCAAGTTAATTGTTTATCAAGTTGATTGCCAACTTAGATTGTCCGTTTAATCAAATCACAAATGGGTAGCTGCTGTCATTCTTTGACAGTTGTAAGAAATGGCTTTAACATGGCAACTTGACGTAGTGTAACGTGTCAATTTGATAATCAATTATTTTCCCTGACCGTACACCTGTACCTACGTGTACTTAACTGAAACCTATCGAATGTGTTAGTCGCTGATAATGTAGGGTTCAATAGGTGAAAGATTTTTGTTAAATAGTATATTTTGAGTTAAGCCATTACAAACAAACATACAAAAAAATATTATCTTTTCTCTTTATTATAAGTACCTGGGCGACCGAGCTCTGCTCTAGTGGAAAATAGAGAATGCTCATTTCATGCTGCCATGATAGTAGGTACTTACTAATTCCATACTGCCATGATAGTAGGTACTTACTAATTCCATGCTGCCATGATAGTAGGTACTTACTAATTCCATGCTGCCATGATAGTAGGTACTTACTAATTCCATGCTGCCATGTCATTATTCTTAGTTAGCCATCTTGTTCTAAACTTTGGGCGACTGAGCTCTGCTCGGGTGAATACCTAGAGACTTAGCTAGATCGATTTTTCGCACCTACCGGGTGCGAAATGTCGATCTAGCTAAGTCTCTCTTTACAATTATTATAGAAAAAAACAAAAAAATTTTTTTTGCCGGTTTTGTTATTTTGAAATGAAATTATTGACGTTTGAAGTTTGAGCAACGACGAATTTCCTTTAAATTTAAAAAAAATTTGGCCTTGAAAAATTGAGCCTAAACACGTAGCAGACAGCCCCACGGATCCGCCATTTTCGTTCAACCGTCTGCCTGTATATTGTCATTTGTCATACAATGCCGCCCATGCTCATGTGACCACCCGTATTTTCCTGAATATTCATGAAAATTTATTGAAAAATATTTTTTTTGTTTTTCATATTTTCTTTTAATTTTTTTATTTTTTTTTTCAAAATCCCCCTATGATTTTACACTTGGTTTTTAAATAAATACAGTTTTTTTTAGAAAAAAATAAATATTTTCTCTTCCGTTTTTTTTATAGTCGACAAATTTTTATAAATAATGTTAGTTAATCCGATAAAATAACCTATAAGTTTTTTGAAATAATAAACAGAATCCAAATCGAGCCAATAACATCGGAGATATGGCAAACGATACAAAAAAAAAAAAAAAAAAAATAACATGACAAATATTTAAGATCTAGCCCCTTTTAAAGTTAATTTTCGATGGGCATGGGGCCCATGGGCGACATTGTACGAGTATATATACAAATACTGCTCGATTAATAATATAGGATTTTACTTTAGAAAAAGCTCTGAATAAAGTTCAAGATTTGAGTTTACTTACCTCAGTCTGCGGCATAGTAGAACCGATAACGTATCTGATCCATCCGAGAACTTAGGTAGGTATATTGGGTGAGATGAAGATTATGAGTTTGCCTTTCTCACTCTGTAAAGGTACAGCGAAGGAAACGAAGGTTAAGGAAAACGACACCCTACGTCAATTTGCCGTGTTAAACCCATTTCAAACAACTGTCCAAGAATGACAGTTGTGATTTGATTAAACTGACAATTTAAGTTGGTAGTTTGACGCTCGCAGAATAGTCGACATCGACTCAGCTGCCAAAGAAGGAAAAAAACGTTTTTAGTTATTTTTATTTCCTTGAACCAAAAGACCCAAAGTTAACTCTGTAACTAATTCTGTGTGTAGAATAAATAATTTTAAGACAACCGTAGACCGGCGCGACGCGACACTGGTGGAACAATTTCTATGAAAACTTTTCGGAAATTGTTCTATCGCTAACGCGTCGCGCCTGTTCGCGTGAGCCTTATTACTGATGAATCCTTACTGATGAGATCCGCAGTAAGTAACATAAGTAAGGTACGAGTTTGAATAATCCCATTGGATCCTAGCAATCGCAAATCGCAATAACGCTAAGAATAAGCTGCATTCTTGTAAATCAAAACCGAAGTGGGACAGATTATTGGCTCAGACATGTAGTCTTTATTTATTCTAATATAGAAAGCTTATTAAACATACTCTGGGATCTAGATTATTAATCTATAAATATAGCAGGATGGACTTTAGAACAACGATCATTAACTGTAGATATGTATTGATGTTGCCCAACAGATATTGAAAAGTGATCAAGACCACTGACGATCTAAGCTCATGATACCTTCAATAAGTGACAGAATCTGTGTAGATCGTCAATTGAGTCTTAAAAGAGGTTAGTTAATCGACTCAGGCGTGAATTTGCGGAAATCTATTATAAAATACCCGGACACGACGTGTTGCCACGTTGTTTACGGTTGGTGTGGCAGACACTGCGTTTGGCACTTGACGTGTCAACACGTTGTATCCGGGTTCGCAACAAGTTAATCGTCATCCTGAGGATGCCTCGTTGAGAGGTGAAACACGTGTCGATGTCGACAGACCTGTGGGCTAACAAAACAAACAAATTATTAAGGTCACCAGATAACTTGAAACTTAAAATGCCAATGCATTCCACAACTTTCCTTGACAAATCCTTTACTGTCCAGGCTGCTCGTTTATGGAATGCATTACCAGTTCCAATAAAGTGCGCGCGATCGTTGCTTGTGTTTAAAAGACTCGTGAAAGAACATTACTTGTCGTTTGCTCCACAACCACAACTATTTGATTAACATTTGAAAACACTGTTGGAGCTGCTGAAGAGTTTAAGACCATCTTTGCATTGTATAAAATCAATTTCCTTTGTATTATATAATTTCAGAGCACAGGTGTGAGTACTATGTACTAAAGAGCTAACATTTACCGGGTAATACGTATTTTATTGACTTGAATGTGCCCTGGCGGCTGTGAGTATGTCATGCTCACTCAGATGTCTCGCTGATGGTGGCGCGTGTGTTGGATCATTTAGCTCCCTTCAACATAGTTGAGCTGAATGGTGCTAATCCATGCGTCATGTTCGTGAACGGGCGCCGTCAGTTGGGACAGGTCAACTCTTAGCTGCCTTGGCTGATTTAAATTTTTGAATTGTTCTTTGTTTTATATTTTTATTACGGACGCTTCTAACGTGCACGTCTTTCTACATTTTTCTCACATGTTTAATTTAAACATGAATTGATGTAACAAATACTTTGTAACAATTTATTTAAAAGAGTGTCCGTGGAGTTTCTTGCCCGTTCTTCTCCATAGGTACCTACCTACTACGCTTTGGAATGGGCAACTAGCTTCATATTTCTGACTGACCGATTCCTTGACAATTCAAAAGTGCCTGTAAATGGTTTAATTGAAATAAATGCTTTGAGTTTGAGTTATGATTTTGTTCTTATCGTTAGTTGTAATAATATTCGTCATTTATTTTCGTAGTAGGTATGTATGTATCTATTATATAGCATTGATCCGTGTATTTTACCTTTTATTTGCACCAAAGACAGCCCCATTTTATGTCCTGTCCATTCCAAGGTTGCCTGGAAGAGATCGCAGTAAGGGTTAAGGCCCCCCATTGTATATTTTGTAGTGTATTACTTTTTCTTTATGTAATGTATAATCTGGTGTACAATAAAGTACATATATAAATAAATAAAATAGTCCTAACGTGCTTCTACACGGGAAATCCTGTTAAAAAACTCAGTTGTTTAGATTGTGATATTATCTGAAAGGATCTTTTTCAGAGGTGTTCCTTCAAAGCCAATAAATTGCCCGTCATAATCTCCCCACCGAGCAATTAGTTGCTACACATGGGTCCATTGCTCTTGCTATCTTCGATATTACGGGATTTTCCATGCAGGAATTTCATTCGCTTTAAAAACAATAATAATAAGATACGAATTCTCGTAGGTACATACTCGTATTAAGGCCGGCCGAGTCAACGCTAACGTATAAATATTATTCAAAAAACTTTTTTCCAAAAAAATCAACCGACTTCCAAAAATAACAGTACAAAGTGATAAATAACTTTAATTTCGGACGTCGCGTCGGTGTCTGTATTTTAGTTTTTTTGCCACCGATGTCCTAACTCAAAAACTGCCAAAGCAAACTTAATTAAATTTATATGTGACCACCGCGCAAGCTTCCTAGATATAGAAAATAAATAAAATATTACGACAAATATCGATGAACATACATAAAAAAAAATACATAAAGAACCTCCTCCTTTTTTGAAGTCGCTTTGAACTCGACAATCGAGCAATAAGAGAATCAATATCCATTTGTAAACCACAGACAAACACTTTATTTTTATTTCTCGAGAAAGTGGTCTTTAAACTTGGGAGCATCGAACAATAAGTATGTTAATCTTACACATTGAAATTCTGCTCATGTGGCGTAAAGAAAATCTTCTCTGTAAAGAAAACATACAACCCCTAGACGATTGAAAAGGATGAAAAGTCTAAAAAGGGGGTGAATACTGAGATGAAAGCTGCTAGAGATGTAGAAGATCCGGGCCCGAAATTAAATGGGCAGAAAAATTATCATCATTGTGTTAGGAACTTATTCATTACCTGACCAAATAGAATATTAAACTTCTACATCATTTAAGCACACTTTCAATACTGAAAATGTACCAGATAGAACGAGAATATTCAAGCAGAAAACCTTTATAATTCCGTTCGATCGTTTATCACGATTAATCTCGAATAGAAGTCAAGATTCCGATCGAAGATTTGTTTTTGTCGCTCCCGATTGGGTCTAGTAAGTCCCCGGCTTATGGGGGATCTAAATGCGGTTTCTAAGTATCCGTCTAAAGCTGCTTGTACATTGGACTGAACCGAGTAAACTGGAAGGAGCGTTTGTGTACCTTGGAGCTGGGTAGCGAAGTATCCCTGTTTACTGAAACACCGGCCTACTCCCTAAGCGAAATCCGTAGTTTCAGCCGTCGTTACTTGCGCTTCGCTCTCCTTCTCACTTACGGTATGTCCGCCGGCCGAAACTACGGATTTCGCTTAGGGATTAGGCCCCCTGATGCAGCGGTCGAAGCGAAGAAAGAGAACGGACACAGCTCTGCATACATTATCATCATCTGCCCATATCCTGCTCGACATAGGCCTACCCAATTCCACGCCATTTAGCTCGATTCTTGGCCACTCTCATCCAGGTGCCAACGACGATCTCTGCAGTGGCTAAGCTAAGCAAAGATCGTCGCCCCCAACCTGAGAACCTCTTGCCCTACGTTTACCACCACTCTTCACATATTGTCACCACTCTAGAACACGTCAACCCCAACGGTTATCGGGTCATGTGTGTCATCAGGTCAACTAATCTCTGCTCCGCTGTAGCCGCTGCTATGTGCGAAGAATTGGAGAGAAGACGTGAGTTAGGTGGTGAATTCTATTAGTTAAAGTTTTCCTAGCACTACACATCTCCGCTCAAAATGGCCACGAAGACTTTTCCATGTTATAATTAAATATGGCGACTACAACAAACACTATAAAGTCAACAACCTTGATTGTTTTAAGAATCTTGAACCTCGCTGATAAAGTTATCTATTATTTGCATTACAATCTATTTTGATATGCACAGCTTCTTGTTTTATCAAATGCTGCTCTTATCTTGGGTGAAAATAAAGGTTTTTAGTTTCTATAGCATTTTGGATATATACCTTATTAAAAGGCATATAGAGATAACGTTAGATTTTGCTGGAACAACCGTCTGCCTAAGATGTATATATAGCGAGTCACCTAAGAATGTAAATCATGATCTTTTAAAAGGGATTCCATGTCATGGTTATTGCCTGTGGGACAGGCCTGGGTAGACCTTGCCTCGCCCGGAGAGAGATGGTCTACTGCTTATCATCAGTCTAAGATTACTGTCAATTTTACTTTGTTTTATTTTGTGTTTCACGAACTGTGTCCAAATAAACGTTTCTTTCTTTCTTTCTTTCTTTCTTTCTTTCTTTCTTTCAGTCTCGGACTTTTACCTGATTTATCAGTGTTGATCCACTCACCTGTCATTTTCATTCATTCATTCATTTCGGCAGAAGACATTCACTGCTGGACATAGGCATCCCCAAGCACAGCCAATTCGACCGATTCTGTGCTCCCCGCAACCAGTGGTTTCTTGCGGCCTTCATAAGGTCAATCGGGCGTTCTTGCGGGAGGCCTTCCAACGCTACGTCTTGCGGTACGCGATCACCACTCCAGAACCTTTCGGCCCCATCGGCCATCTGTTCTACGAGCAATGCGCCCCTGCCCATTGCCACATAAGTTTGGCAATTCTTCGGGTTATGTCGGTTATCTTGGTTCTCCTGCGGATCTCTTCATTTCTGATTCGATCACGTAGGGAAACTCCAAGGATAGCCCTCTCCATTAACCTTTGGATGAATTTTTGTCCTCTGATAAGGCCCATTGTGAGCGACCACGTGTCAGTGCCATAAGTCATTACTGGCAACACGCACTGGTCAATGACTTTCAACTCACCTGTCATGATCCATTAATTCAAGTCTTTCCTACCTGTGTACCTGCTAAATAGAAATTAGAGTACAAATCGAAAACTCAATTTTGAATATAGTATCCTAACCATGGTTACACACAGCAAATTAATTAAAGCTTTCATACCAACAAACATGGCTATATTTATTCAGCAAAACAAATCTAATTATAGCCCTACCACAGATGAATTCAGATGGGTCACTCCGCATTTTAAGTATGAAGCTACAAGTAGGTACGCGGCGGGCTCGACTTGTCGAATTCAGTGGGCGTAACGTAGGCAGACGCGATAGAAAGAGAGGCAACTTCTAGGTGTATATAACAGAAGGTAATTAGCGCTGTGCGACCTGAATTGCACTTTATTGTGTCGTAGCAAGAGTCGCTTTTTATTTAAATGATTTTAAGGAGTGACCCATCTGTACTTATCTGTGGCCCTACGCAGAAAGCTACACTCATACCTACCCAACAACAAGGGTGTGCCTGTTTATTTTCATGTCGATGCAACGAACATTATTGATGAGAAAGCCATTGAACCTCACCTTGAAATAAAGTCAAAGGAAATCAATATACTATACACGTAGTCTTTTGAAGTCGGTAGTTGTAATGATAGGGGTGTTAGTAGAGTAGGCTCAATAAAATACAGCAAAAACTAGTAGAAGTTGTTAGAATGTTGAACAGGGAAAAGTTGTCAGTTTTGCTTTGAACACAGAACAAATAGTTGGGCTGGAGCGGCAGTTGCGAATGACTGTTGGTAAAGTAGAGGCTATGCACTACCACAGTGTACTGTGATAGGCTGGGGCTCATTGATTATACAGATATAGAAGTAGTGGAGTTCAACGATAAAGCGATCGTGGGGCGATGAACTTCCTATTCTGGGGCAGAAGTCAATGCGACTGCCAATGATGGTAATGATGACATAGGCCGTAATAGACTTTCATAGCATAATCGACGTAAAATGTTCCCACTCCTGGGACACCGGGCTCCTCTATGTGACGAGCGGGCTGTAAGTCACCTCGTGGCAGTGCGGACTTCGAATTTAACAGACTTAAATGAGCTGCTTCATCCAACGAATTTATTGAATCATCAGTTCAGTATTAGATTAACTCAAATCCCACAAGTATTGACCAGTGTCCATCGAATAACAAAACAGTTATTTTAATGATTGCAATGAAACAATGTGAAATTAAAGCGCCAGTGCGTCAGCGATTGGAATTAAAAATTACTGTAATTATTCACGCAGTGAATTCAAGCAAAATGTTTGCCTAATTAATTAAACTCATTGTTTAAATGTTATAAGTTCGTTCACCGCATCGAGTGCTGTGCAAAATAATTCGTCTGATCTAAAGCAGGTTAATTTCGATCTCAACTTCTTTTGTTTTGACTTCGTCATCTCATCTTCCTGCTCCGATCCCAATTTATTTGTGGTCGGCGTTGCATGTTTACATACCAACATCTCTATCCGCCTTTATTTTATTAGCCATCCTCTGTCAAGCTATATCATCTTTAACACAATCCATCCATTGTTAGTTTAATCTTCTCTTTCTCATATTCATAATTTTCCGATTTGACATAATATCTATTTTGATCATTTAGTGAGTATCTTAAATCAGGGTTTGGAATACACTTACCTACCAGTGGATCCTAGATTGCTGGTAAGTAAGAAAGAAATAAAGAAAATACATATATTTAGCACAAACACAAAACGAACGGCACGCAAGTAAGTATACCTATCTGCTATGTGGTCTGTGTGGACGGTGGTGCAGTCGTTACAATTCAATTTCAATTCAATTTCAATTTATTTATTCACAAACAATTTACATTGTGTTTGAAATTTTCTATATGATAAAAAAAAAACAAGTAAGTAAACACATTAATAACAAAAAAAAAATAACATTCATAGTACAAGAAACACATTTAAAAATTAATAACAAAAATCACATCATCATCAAAATTAACATCAAAATAAAAATTACCTACATTAAAAAATAAAAAATAAAAATCCATGTCAACTCATTAACAATATATGATAAGGAATAGAAAATCAAAAAAAATATGTCAAATTAAATAGTTCAATGTCAACTTAAATAATTAATAGGATTAATAATACATATGTCATTCAAAATAATGTCCTTAACATACATAAAACAATAACTTCTGTCTGCTCTGTAACATACATATTTAAGTTGACAGGAAGAAACGCATGGTCATAATATTATTACATTTCGTCAACGGAGTAGAGACATTTATCTAGTAGGAATGCTTGAAGCTTTGTTTTAAATGCAGATGTATAAATCAAGCTTTTTAATTGCAAAGGTAACTTATTGAAAAATTGCACCGCTTGATATTGTGAACTATGCTTCACAATGGTGAAGTGAGGACTTATCTTATTTCTCAATTCCTTCCTACGTGTGCTCTCTCTAACCAGCCTTTCCTCATCCGTCTCATATTCATGTATGTACTTTTTAAGATTAGTCAGAAGGACTAGAACATAGAGACTGGGTACTGTAAGGATGTTTAAATCTAAGAAATGAGAACGACAACTTTCTCTTTGTGAAATACGGACAATGGTACGTATAGCTCTTTTCTGAAGAACAAAAGCTCTTTGGCAGTTATAATTATAGCTGTTCCCCCAAAATTGTATGCTATATCTTAATTTTGACTCAATAAGTGCGTAGTATACGATTTTTAAATGTTTAATGTCAATTTCGTCGCGAAGGGTTCTTAACGCATAACACGCAGATGATATAGATGCATCAATGGCGGATAGCTCCTTTTTCCAATTTAATGAGTCGTCTATGTGTACTCCCAAGAATTTTGCTTCTCTCACGAGTTCAATTTTGTCCTCATTTAGTATGATTTCCATAGATTCTTTATTACGAGCAGTTGTTTTGAATAACATTATCTTGGTCTTTGTACTATTAATTTTCAACTTATTTACAGTAAACCATGAATATAGATAACTTATAGCTGCATTAACCTTTTCCGTAAGTTCTTTTGTGTCATTTGCCCCAATAATGGCATTTGTGTCATCCGCAAAAACAACAAGTTGTATGTCTGGTAGAATCTTATTTATATAATTTATTAAGTCATTGGTAAACAAAATGAACAATATGGGCCCTAGTATCGATCCTTGCGGAACACCAGCATGAATATTAAAAAGAGGTGATTTATAACTTTGTCTATGCCCATCTTGAATATCACTGATTTCTACAAACATTTTTCTGTTTTCTAGGTAGGATAAGAAAAGTTGGGAGGCTTTGCCTCTCACTCCGTAATGATTTAGTTTAGCTACAAGTAAATTGTGATCAACCGTGTCAAATGCTGAACTCAAATCTAAAAATACACCAGCTACTCTCAATTTATTATTTATGCTATTGATTACATCATTAACAAGGGAATATATAGCGTCTCCTGTGCCAACATTTTTTTGATATCCGAATTGTCTTCTATGTAAGACTTTGTTTAAGTTAATATGAAGTACAAGCCGAGATTTGATAATTTTTTCGAATATCTTTGAAAGCGTTGGCAGCAATGAGATTGGCCTGTAATTTTTAGGATCAGTCTTTGTGCCTTTTTTGTGAATAGGTATGATCTTAGCTATTTTTAGTTGTTCTGGAAATATTCCTTCATTAATACACTTATTAAAGAAGTAAGAAAGCGGTTCTGCAAGTATATTTATATTATCTTTAATAACAGATATAGGAATTTCATCATATCCAGAAGAACGTTTATTATTCATCTTCCTGACAATATTAAAAATTTCATCTGGAGTGGTAAGAGTAAAACAAAGTTCGTTTTCGACCCGTTTTGTACTCTGCTGAAGTATTAAAGTCGCTTCCTCATTTTCATTTCTACTGGTAAGACATTTGTTGTCAAAAAGTTTTACTAGTGTGTTAGCTACTTCTTCGGGATCATCAACTAGTTTGCCGTCAATTTTAAGTAGTAGATGTTCCGAATGCATAACTTTTGATCTGTTTGTGCAATTGTTAACAATTTGCCAGATTTCTTTGCTAGAGTTTGTTGAATTATTTATTTTTTCCCTAACAGTTATTTTTTTAGCTTTCGTGATAATCCTTCTATAAATTCTAATGTATTTATTTTTGTAATTTAGAACACTAGTTTCAAGATTATTACCATTACCAGCGCATAAAATCCGTTTCATTTTACTAGAGATTTTCACACCTTTGGTGACCCATTTTAGTTTAGTACTCTTTATAAGATTAATTTTACGTTTCTTTTTTTTGTAACTATTTTTAAAAACCTCAGAGAACTTCTTTATAAATGTATTAATTCCCATATTACCCCAGTTATGTCTCAAAATTCCCTGCTTAAAATATGTATCGTTATTAGAACTGAAAATTCTCTTATTTATAACGATATGCTGTTTGTTGTTACTTGCCTTGTTTGTCAGAGTTTCCAACCAAAATTTCCCTAAAAGACCTCCATGTCCATCAGCCAGACCATTATGGTCTACCTCGGATTCCTTTACATAATATTCAGTCATATTTGTTAGGATATTATCGATGCACGAATATGAGTCATTTCGAATAAAAGTTGCCGTATTAATAAGATGCCTAAAATTGTAACATGTTAATAAGCTGACAAATTCAGTTCGTTTTTTACTATCCAAAAGCAAATCTATATTAAAGTCTCCGCAAATAATACATTTCCTATTAAATAAATGTTCCAGCAATTTTTCCATGCGTGTCATGAATAGTTCAAGATTCTTGTCATAAGGACTACGATAAACACAACATATGTATAGACCAGTATCGATATCTTTAATACAACATATTTCAAAGCTGTCCCTCTTATAAAGTTTATTAATGACATCTATATTCTCTACTTTTCTATCTACATGTCCCAGAATCAAACTACCACCTCTAGTTTTTTTACTTCTGGTGTTGTATGAAATCAGGTTGTAGTTATCTAAAGAAAAGGAAAGTACGGACTTGTCGTTCAAAAAATGTTCACTAATGCATATGTAGTCTACCCTAATTTCAAGAGATTGTATATAAACATCCAATTCATTCTTCTTATTACTAATACCACACAAATTTTGGTGAAATATGTTTATATTTTGTAATCTAGGTGAGATTATTTCATTCCGATTACAGCTACTACTACTAGCTTTATGTAAACTAGAGTCCTCCATTTTATTACACACGAAAAAAATCATCAGCTTGCCGTGTTGCATGGGCACAAGTTTGAGTACATGAAAGTTCTGAAATTAAATTTGGCATTGATTTAGGAACTGATTTGAAGTAATATTGTATAGTGCCTTTTTGTGGGATATTTTTAATACTACTAGTAAGGTTACACTTTTCAGTCTTCCAAGAAATTATGTTTTTGCGCACTATGTTGTTACAGTATTTCGTATAGTTGGTTCGATACTGAATTCGTAAAATATCTCTTAAAAATAGTCGTGACTTGATTATTGTATTTTGTTTATGTCCACTGTCAATGAATTCTACATGCTTCAAGTTATCGCATATAAGACTAAGAATAGAATTAATTTTTGACGTGTTGATGTATCTTGCGTTGTGTACATTTCCAACTAGTACATTTGTATGCGAGATTTTATATAAATTATAATGTAAAAAGGATTGCATAGTAAACGGATTGTCATCGTTTGTGCCTGTCAATATTATTACAAAGTCCCTTTCGTCAAAATTTTTACATAAAGAAATACATGAGTTAACTATTTCATCCGTGGGTGCCTTCGGTTTTATTATAGACAGTACCTCATAGTCCGCTCCTAAGTCACGCCGTAGCAAACCACCTATATCGCTTTCCTGTTCATCAGCAAGAATTAGCACGTTGTACTTTCTAGATTTGATGTTGTTTTCCTGTATTTTAGTTGATTCTGGGTAATCTGCACACTTTTTATGTCCGATAAAAGATGTTCTCTGTAACGTAGCCGGTTCAGGTTCAGAATTTCTTACAGATGTTGCGCTTGTAGAGGATTGCTCAGTTATGGATTCAGTTTCTGGCATGGTGGTTACAGATTTTCCTTCTTCGGCGTTTGTAACGTCGTTAAGTTTCAGAGGAGAAGCACAGAAACTGTTTGTCAGCCGACGTCGCGCACTCCTTTTAGAACTTGATGACATGTTATGATTGAAGGCAGTCAACGGGCTTCTACACAATTGTTTAAGTACGCTGAGCTCCTGATTCATATTCAATACTTGTTTTTTTAAGTCTAAGTTTTCAAGAACAATGTTTTCCATTTCATTTTGTGTACTTTCTAGTTGAGATTTTAATTCCTTTATTTCTGCCTTTAGTTCCAGCATGTATGTGGAACAAATATTTGAGGATAGATCTAAGCTTCTGCCTAGTATTTCATCACAAGACATTAGACTTGTGTCAATTAAGCTGCGTTCAAGAGACTCCATTGATCGTGATTTACTTTTAATAATTGGTTGCTGTTTTCTTGTGGTGATATTATTCACTTGCTCCATATTGAAATTAATACAAAAAGTCTCCTCTCGTTCGGTGAGGATCGAACATGCGCCACTTAAATCGTCAGTCCGGGCTCGATCTTTACGAGCCACGGGGACTTGTAGTATTGTATCTCAAAAAGGTCTTTACTTCCTCAAGTCAGCTGATTGACAGTAACGGTAATTTTTTTATGTTTTTGAGAAGTAGGGTAGGTGATTATGTTCGGTTAGAATGTTTTTTGCACTTTTTAAAATAGTTTTGTGTAATTATTGCACTGCTTGTAAGCAAAACACTATGTACTCACTGCGTGTTTCTGAATTGGAGCTATGTTTACAGTTTCACTGGGTAGATTGGGTAGATTTTTGTTTTACTGTCAGTTGTTGATGAACTTATTTAAGATGTTATTGTTTACACTCAGCTTCTTTGGCACTGATAACACTTGTAGACCTTAATTGAGACACATTTGATCGATAACTTCTATTACAAGACCGGATAACTATGTTTTAATAATTTTATCTAATTAATATTGAAGAGCCGAACTAGCTTCGATGACAGCAACTGTCAACGAATAATGAGCAGTCGTGGGCGTTACGGAAAGTAAGAACCTGAAAGTCTGACAACCAGTCTTACAAACGGGTATCGTGTAACCTAGTAATCGGGTTGGGGAGGTCAGATGGCAGTCTCCCCATGTAAAACATACTGGTATTCAGTTGCATCCGGATAGACTGGAAACTGACACAACATGGTAAAAGGCTAGGTAGATGATGACTTACCTGGATAATGACTTACTACGGCCTGAAACGACAAAATTACTGTCCGATCAATGTACAATCCACAAATGCTATACACATGTTTTTAAAGTGGATGGAAAAAAAGTAACAACGTTTCGTGATAATGAAAACGTAATTTATAATGTTCCACTACCGCCATTTCACAAACGAAAATAATAACCAAATCAAGTCAATACAGTTACAAGTTCCGCTCATACTCTTCAGCAAAATACCGTAGAAATTAATAATATGGAGAGAATATGGTTCTGTTAGTATGAATCATTTTGTTTATAAGTTCGGTATCGATCGCTGTTATCACATCCTTATCTCTATCGGGAAAAGCTTTCAATGCCAATTGCTTTCGCGTCCGGTTTGATTATTTACTCTTACGTGGTATATTTTGTTCGTCTATATTCGTATGTGTGACCAGACTGATCAGTGTGATGTTCTGACTGAAAGTGTTAAACAAAAGGATGAAGTTAAGATGAATGGAGTTATTTGTGTAAGTGATAAGTTCATTGTTGATAGTAATGAAAACATTTATCGACTTCTTCATAGTCTTATTAATATTATTAAGGTTGAGACTGGGCTTCTCGAAAAGTTAAGCGAATGAGATCTAAATGATTTTGAACTTCAATATAAATAAAACCATAATCTTAATAGTTTTGACGGTAATCTTATTGATTTTGATTTATTTGGGTACTTCTGAGGAACCCATTGGCAGGTATTGGTAGAACTGCACTTCTTACGTGTGGATTATTATGTTACTTTTAAAATAGGGCCCAAATTATTAATCGGAGGGTTTATCTAGCAATCTCAACCCTTTTTTTTTTGGGCGGGAAAGTATCAAATAACGTCTCCCGCTCTGCGCGGAGCGGGAGGGCGTGTCAGACTTTTGCTGACTAAAATCCACCCGTGTTCCTTCCGTTGCCTGTGTGCCGGGGCCACGCTATCCCTTTCGGACAAACTCGCAACCCTGGCAGGCATTGGCCCTAACGGACCCCGTCAGTTGGTGCTAACATCTCTTTGAGGCGCGCGTGGAACACAGCGCGCCGTCGCTCGACCCGGGCCTGGTTCTTATCGGACGGCGAGCTACAGCAATCTCAACCCTAGATTCACCTTAATAAATTTATGAAGTGATAGAAAACACCGATGATTTCAAAGTGGACATTGACCTAAATACTACTAAAGAGTAAGAAAGAAGAAAATGAAATGAAACTCAGGTGGGTATGGGTACTGACCGGTGTTATGGGGTGTAATGTAACATGTTAGAAAGCAAGCATTCGTGCAAACAGTACGTGGAAACGAGAACGAACACGCGAGCAGCAAGCCGTTCGTTGCTCGTTTCGAGTGCTCCGCACGCTCTCGGTATTTTGGCGAATCCCTTTGAGTGTTACGCGGTTCAGTCAGTACGCCCGCAACAAGTCGTCACGAGCGCACGTGCCTCACGCGACGATTCTTGGCTATTGTGTTTAGTTAGAATCTGGAGCGCGGGCGAGCAAAGAGTTCGAAACGAGCATGTTACACGGATTTTAGGACACGGCGTAACGCAACATCCTCGCTGCGAAGCACCGGTTAGTGCCCACCTTAAAAGTTAAACGAGTAAAAGCTCTCTATCTATAAAATATCTTGAAAGCATATTTTCAAGGTACGCCATTGACATAGTAAACTTGTATCAAAGTCAAGGGGAATCAATATTCCGATGGACATCTATTAATAAACAACATGTTTGTACACACCCGTTTTTCTTGCCGTAAAAAGCTACGGTTTTACGCCGTAGGTCGTCCGTGCTGTACGGGTCACTATGGAAGCTTATTGACAGACACGTTTTTTTCTACGGCGCGGTTTATACGCCGTAAAGAAACGGTGCCGTGTACAAAGAGCTTATAAAACCTATACAAATATACTTAATTCAGATTCAAATAAGTACGCATACTTTACTTTAGACTTTCTTGAAAGTATTACCATTTTGAAAAATAGATAACTACCTATCTAATCTGCGTTCGCAATTCATTAATTGCCAAACATGTAAACAAACACGAGTTTTTCACTTAGACAAACATCAACTTTATGAAAGTGTAAATAAAGTTGATTTTACACTGACTAGTACTGTTGAAAAAGTCATAAAAATATGAAGTTGTAGCGCAAATTGAACCTTATATGTATGCATTACAGTTGTTTTTCCTAAAACTAATGTTTGTTGTTTACCAGTTTGGCAAATGAATTGCGAACGCTGATTACATAGATAAGTTGTGTTTTTTAAAGTCTTTGTCTCTGTGGTCGCAAACGAAACTGTTGAGCGTGTGATCCTGAAGTGGCTCTCCCGGGTCAGGCAGAGGAATCCAATCCAATAGGAATTTCTGAGAATGGGTTGGATTTGTGCCCGGTCGATGGCAATATTATTTTCGCATGGGACTGAAACGGTTAAATAAAAATACTATATTTGTATCGTAAGCTAAAAGTAAAGCTTAGCTCATTTTTTTAAAGCTTAAAGCTAACAAAATGCGACGTTTCATTTTCTTTTTATGAACAAAAGTAGTCTGACTTAAATGTTTTTGTTTTATGTTTTATCTTAAGGGTTTTTTACATAAATGATCGTGACTTTGTCAAATTACTTGGAATGAAAAATGAAAAATATAATAATATTAATAGACATGCCAGTTGATTCTTTAATATGGTCTCATTATGTTGAGTTATGGGATATACAAAAACACCTTGAATAGTAATTCCATGCAGTATATTTATGTGTAATAAATAAATAACATATTTGCCGGTATTAGCGGAAAAACATGACGCTTTAAACCATAGGTACCTCGTTTGTTCAAATACCACTAGTAATTTAGGTGTTATGAGGAAACAGGTGAACATACATACATAGCCTGTTAAAATCATAACCCTTCTTTGACTTTGCTATAGTCGGGTAGAACTCACCTTATTTCAATTGTGAAATAAGGTGAGTTCTACCCGACTCGCATCGCGTTGGTCGCCTTTGAATTGTCAAAGGCGACTCCATTCCGTTTCTGTGCTCTATCAATCGTAGTGACAGTACTTGACATATTGATGTATTATTGACTTATTTCAAACCTCAAAACTAATCATATAACGACTAGCTTTTAGCGATAAGACCGCCCATTGTGTCACCCTATGTAACATTTCTAAATTTATTTCTGTAATCTGTATGGTGTGCATAATAAAGAATATTCTATCTATCTATCTATCATATATTTCTTTAGATAAATTATGATTATAAGTTGTAGGTATAAAAACAGACGTTCTTAGAAAATATAATGCTTTATCCTTAGAATAATAACGCATAGAAGCCGCGTCTAGAACAAAACACGAGCGATATCGTGTGTCCACTTCATTTTCTTTGTGTGCGTGAGCCGTATGTGTCTACGTTCCTCAAACGCACACAAATATAGCTTTCAGCAATGATATTTACGTCATTGGCTTTCAGTGATATCATTACCAGGCCGTTACCCACAAAAATATGGGAAAACGGACTACTAAGCTGCTGGATCAAATCAAGACAAGTATTTTATGTTATCAGGAACTGGATAAGATGAAGATGATTTTTCATGTACTATGACATATGAACCATTAATCGCATGAAGAATAGCATATCGTACAATGCGCTATGAATGTTTGATGCGTGATGTCAGTTATAATAATATTATAGGCATGTTTATTTGCAGACATGTATAAAAATCGGGTTTGATATCAATTAATAGTAAGTGTTAAATAAGAAAGTATGATTAGGTACATCAAAAACAATTTTTTTTTTGCTAAACAAAAATATGAGCAAAATTGAAAGCAATGTGGGTATTTTTTCCTCACAAATAGCAACACTGTATTGTGATAAGTTAGGTTATTAGAATTCTTGTATAATGACCGATTTACGTAAAAAATATGTATAAAATGTAAGTACTTATTTGTGAAATGTAATTTAATCACATTTTTTTTTTGTTTTCCTGAAGTGCTATGACATCGCTTCACGCTACAAACTGTCATTTTCAATTATTTAAATTATTTACTCGCGAGCTGTGTTCGACGGAACGTGACCTTGAGTACTAACGGCTCGCCACTATGGCCACAGATTACCAGATGATGCACTCCATACAAAATTGTCGATACCTACTGCTATATTAGCCTACACCTTCGACCCGTTAGACGCTGCAAACGAAAATGTACCTAACCGTACAAGCGTAAAGTGAGTTGCTTTGTAGCTGCGCGTGGCTTTGCGCCGCCGCGTGGTTATTGTGAATTGCCAGGGCTGCCTCTTTCGATAAAGATGTCAGTAGGTATTTTTAAATACATTTTATGAAATAAAATAAAATGCTTTTTAATGTTTTAGCATTTTTAATTGATAGTGTAGTTGTGGTTTATATTTAAATACAGAATAAAAACACGAGAACACACAAAATGCGATCTTTTTTCCGTTTCTGGTATTGCTAACTCCGGTTTGTCAATTAATTCTATCCAAGTTCTGCGACTGAAAAGAAAAAATTAAGAAAATATAAGTACAATATTGAAAAGGTGTTATTTATCTAAATTGTTAAATATTTTTGCTAAACCTAATGTTTAAATGACATTTTTCAAATGGTCAGGTCAAGGTCATTGACCTTTCTATTCTTATCTCAGATGCATAGTAGAAGCACATAATATTACGTGGTAGAAGTAATTACGTACCTACCAATAAAATACAAAACACAAAACATGCAAGTTTAAACAATTTACCTATTTAAAAAACGATAGTAAAACATTTCAAACAACTCACATTTCTGTATCTGTTGATACAGAAATGTGAGTTGTTTGAAATGTTTTACTATCGTTTTTTAAATATGCTGAAAAAAGATAAGTCTTTATCTCTTCTCTTGCTGGATCTACATCCATCAACTGCACATAAAGGCTTGTGCAGACCAGCGCGACTTGTCGCGCGACGCGACACGAACAATACAATTTCTAAGAAAACTTCACAGTACAACAATAACCGGTGTCGCGTGGTCTGCACAAGCCTAGTACACCAGAATCAGTCATATTCTAAGAATGTGAAACTAAGTACGTCAGGTCGACCGAAATATTATGCGTACGTACGCGCCTCGCGGCTGTCGGCAACCCACTGAGAAATAGGTCCGTTGCGACCCGGCGGCCGGTAGGTAGTTAGCGCGCGTAAGTACTCGTACATGGAGTAACTTTTTTTTTTTTGGGTGGGATATCATCAAATGACTCCTCCCGCTCTGGGCAGAGCGAGAGGGAGTGTCAGACTTTTACTGACTAAAACCCACCCGTGTTCCTTCCGTTGCCTATGTGCTGGGGCCGCGATATCCCTTTCGGACAGACCCGCAACCCCAGCAGGCATTGGTCCTTCCGGACCCCGTCAGTTGGTGCTGACATCCCTTTGAGGCGCGCGTGGAACACAACGCGCCGTCGACCCGGGCCTGGTCCTTATCGGACGGCGAGCTGCCCATCGCTCACCGTCCGCAGGCCCGCGCCTACGGTGGCCGGAAGTCAGCTTGTGACTCCCGACGCCCGGGGCGTCTCCTGCGGTGACTAGGGGCGCGAGGGCGTGCAGCTTCAATCTCCCTCGCGCGCTCCGCCTCCTCCTTCGCGAGCATAACTGCTTCGCAGAAGGAGGTGACGGCCTCCCATGCACTCTCGCTCCGGACCATGGCCTGAACCAGGTCCGGACGCGAGAGATCGCCGCCGCCGATCGCCTCCGTGAGGACACGGTGGTGCTCCGCCCAAGCCGGGCAGACCTCCACCGTATGCTCCACCGTGTCCTCCGGGCGATCCTCACAATGGTGACACCCGGGCGTTTCCTCCCGCTTGATCCTGAACAGGAACCTCCCGAAGCAACCGTGTCCGTTGAGGACCTGCGTCAGGCGGAAGGTGAGGACGCCGTGGCGCCTCTCCAGCCACTCCTCAAAGAGGGGACTTACCGCCGCAATTGTGGCGTACCCAGTACATGGAGTGCCTCATCTGGTAATCTGTGCTATGGCTAAGTTTTAGTTGCCTCACTTTTTGCACTCGTACTAGGTTTCTATGCGTTATTATTCTAAGGCTTTATCCAATATTACTTTGCAAGGCGAGAATGTTGTAGGTAATGGTGGTTGTTGAAAGGTGGTGAATTCGACTCACTATTATCATCTTATTCATTGAATGCCCTGGCAAATATTAGAGTATCTATCTAGCAACCTTCCATCCTAGCGGCCGCTATATACCAGCCGCTACATAACGGCCGCTAAATATCGATCGCTAAATAACGGCCGTCATATAACGGCCGCTAAATAACGGCCGCCACATAACAGCCGGCCGCAGTGACGGCCGTCATGAAAATGATGGCAGCGGGGTTTGTGTCGCTAAACGCGCTCAAGGAAAATACACACTTCATTTCATACATAACGTCTCAGTGACGTCATTCGCTGGTAAACTGTAGATGCTATGGGCCGGCCACCGCTCTTTTAGGAAATAGTAGCTTCTTCTTCTTCTTAATTTTCGTTACCTGGTGCCATATAACGGCCGCTAAATAACTACCACCATATAATGGCCACCACATAACGGCCGCTACATAACGGCCACCATATAACGGCCGCCACATAATGGCCGGTAAATAACGGCCGCCATATAACGGCCGTCATATAACGGCCGCTACATAACGGCCGCTAAATAACTACCACCATATAATGGCCACCACAAAACGGCCGCTAAATAACGGCCGCTACATAACGGCCGCCACATAATGGCCGCTAAATAACGGCCGCCACATAATGGCCGCTAAGTAACGGCCGCTACATAACGGCCGCCACATAACGGCCGCTACACAACGGCCGCTAAATAACGGCCGCTATATAGCGGCCACCACATAACGGCCGCTAAATAACGGCCGCCATATAACGGCCAATATGTAACGGCCGCCATATAACGGCCGCCATAGAACGGCCGCTGTGTAACGGCCGCCATATAACGGCCGCTATGTAACGGCCGCCATATAATGGCCGCTAAATAACGGCCGCCACATAATGGCCGCTAAATAACGGCCGCCACATAATGGCCGCTACATAACGGCCGCCACATAACGGCCGCCATATAGCGGCCGCTATGTAACGGCCGCCATATAACGGCCGCTACATAACGGCCGCCACATAACGGCCGCTTCATAACGGCCGCCACATAACGGCCGCTACATAACGGCCGCTACATAACGGCTGCCATATAACGGCCGCTATGTAACGGCCGCTACATAACGGCCGCTACACAACGGCTGCCACATAACGGCCGCTAAATAACTGCCGCCATATAACGGCCGGCCGCAGTGACGGCCGTCATGAAAATGATGGCAGCGGGGTTTATTGTGTCGCTAAACGCTAGCTATGTGGCGGCCACCGCTCTTCTAGGTAAAACGCTTCTTATTCTTCATTTTCGTGTGGTTAGTGACTAACCTGGTGTAAATAACGGCCGCCTTATAGCGGCCGCTATATAACGGCCGCCACATAATGGCCGCTAAATAACGGCCATCATATGATGGCCGTTATTTAGCGGCAAAAAAAAAATTTGCGCACTGGTTAAAAACTTTTCCTGTATAGCGTATATACGCTATACAGGAAAAGTTTTTAACCAGTGCGCAAATTTTTTTTGGTGGTTCAAAATCAGTAACGGGCGGCACTGAAAATTTCGGGAATCAAGGACAACACAACATTACTATTTAAAAATTTAATTTATTGCTTTTCGAAGTATTCTCCGCAAAATTTGACACATTTTTCCTTACGATGGAACTAATCATTGAAGCAACCATTCCATTCGGAAGTTGGGGTCTCCAAAATGGCCGTTTTGTAGGCGTCCACAGCTTCTTCAGGTGAGGAAAATGAAAAAAAGTCCACGCAATTTATTCTTTATTTTAGGGAAAGTATAGAAATCATTAGGGGTTAGGTCGGGGCTGTACGGCGGATGGTCTAATAATTCTATGTTTTCTTGCTCTAAAAACTCTTTTGTTCTGTGCGCGGTGTGAGAACTCGCATTGTCGTGATGGAGGATGATGCGGCGGTTGCAGTTCTCTTTACGGAGTTCAGAAACGACCTGTGGCAAACAAATGCTAGCATACCATTCTGCATTAACCGTTCTTTGTCCCTCAAGAGGAATAGTCGTAACATGGCCGGTTTTGGAGACAAACGTGGCCACCATTTTTTTTGCAACACTCCGTTAACGAACAATTTTTGTTGGCTTTAACTCATTTTCGAACACCCAAACTCGTGACTGGTTTTTTGTTTCGGGTTCGTACGCGTATATCCAGGATTCGTCACCTGATACGATGTTGTATACAGCATTTGACGATCCTGCGTGGAATCTTTCGAGAGTTCTGACGCACCAAGTAACGCGAGCCGCTTTTTGCTCTTCACAGAGCGAATGCGGTATCCATCGGGAAAACAACTTTTTTACACCTAATTGTTCATGCAAGATTATTTGTATTTGACTCATGCCAATGTCTAAAGTTGCCTGAATTTCGCGGTATGTCACATATCGATCTTCCTCAATCAGCTTACGCACAGCATCAACGTTTTCTTGGGTGACTGCAGTTTTTGGACGACCTTGACGGGGGTCATCACTGAGCTTGACACGTCCACGTTGAAATTCAGCAAACCAGCGATAAATTGTGGTTTTGGATGGGGCTTCATCACCAAATGCAGAAATCACCTGGTCAACACACTGTTTTTGTGTTAAACCACTTCGAAAGTCATAATAAATCATCGCTCTTGAATTTTCTCGAGTCAATTCCATTTTCTCAACGACCAAACAAGTTTGACAAAACCTTGTGACAAGACCGAGAATCTTTTTTTAAATAAATAAATGGTATTCGATTTTTAAAACCAAGGAGTTTTCAATTAAAAAGATTTTAATATGACAGGAACAGTGGAAATATTCCATTCCCGATACTTTTAGTGCAGCCCTCGTAGAACACATTTCCATTATTTATTCAATATTTTTTTTATCCTACTGTAAATCAGCAAAATATGGACACAATCTATTCGTAATAATATCAATGGGCGCGCGCGGCGGCAGGCCCAAGCGGCGGTGTTGCACGGGGGTGAAACCTCCCCTCCCGCCCGCGCGCCCGGACGCTGTGACCCTGACCGACAGTTCGCTCATCGCACGCGCTGTCGTGTGACGTCGCGTCTAATCGCTTTCCCGCGCTGCACGTGTGTCGTACTTGTACAGACCTACCGGTCACGATGTCAGACTTCACTAACCGCGAGTTTTATGAGATGGTGCGAGTGTATGTACTGAGTGGTGAAAGTTTGCGAGCAGCTCACAGAGCATACCTCGAATGCGAGCCCATGGAATCCTTAACCCCGTGAAAGGAAAAGACCATTTTAGCGGCATAAGGTATTAAGTAATGTAAATTTAATTGATAATAATGCTTTATTTTCTGTATTTTGATGGTCCTAAGCCCATTAAAGTATGAAGGAAAAATTTGAATTACTCTTCAAATAACTTCAGGTCACGGCCTAAACATAAAAAAGTCTAGTTCGAATCTGATAAAATTAGCGATCAATACATTGTAAGGTATTGTAACCCACGTAAATACCTACGCCGGCGAATCGAGCGATCACCGCCGATCATTCGCCGCGCGCCGCCGGGTAGCCATACAACCACTTTTAAAGTAAACATCTTTCGTTAACGAAAACTTTTTTTTTTTTGTACTATAACGTATCAAAATAAAAAAAGTATGTTCAATAAAACTCGTTTAAGTTTAATTTGTCAAAATTTGCGCAGTGGATAAAAACTTTTTCTGTATAACTGCCGCTACATAACGGCCGCCACATAACGGACGCTAAATAACGGCCACCATATAACGGCTGCGAAATGACGGCCGCCACATAATGGTTAGTGACTACTGACTAACCTGGTGTCAGAGTTTTTATGCCGCCCCTGTGCCTCTGACTTTTCTTCACATGCCGTCGAGAAATATCTCTCAGGCATGCTGGTTTCCTCACGATGTTTTCCTTCACCGTTTTTCAAGCAGGTGATAATTATACAATAGGGAGATGAATCAGAAAAGTCAGAGGTCCGACGGTCACACAAGTAGGCTATCATTACTGTACTAACTATTATACTGCTAGCTTTAAAACGTGGACTTTCAAGCGACAGAACGTGAGCGTAACTCTACGTACTTACTTTCGACCCACTCTTAACACAAACATAAATAAGCATACCTTCTTGGAGAAACCAATAATGAAGAAATGCAAGTCTACCTAAAAAATGTGGTAAAAAAAAAGATTAACTCGTCCAATTTTTTTCAATATATCACCTTATCGGATAACGAAAGGTTTTAATAAAGTTTCCATACGGTCTTTAATGTCTTGTAATGTAATAATTTATGTGTAACGATAAAAAGCAACGCACAATAATAATATTTCCGCAAGATCATTACAAAGTACCATACATGACGAGTATGTGATTTGTGTTAATATTTAAATTTAATAGTAGTCCTCTCGTATATTAGTCCTCGGCAGAGAGAAATCTCAGACCAAATAAAAAACCAAGACAGCGCTGTCTGTCACAGTGATGTGAAGTCGGTTCCGTAAATATGTGTGCACTTAGTATGTAGTTTGTAAATGTGTGCGTGTGAGCGTGTATGCACAGAGCGGAGGTGTAGTTTTGGCATGCTTTGTCACTGTATTGTTCGCAGCGCTCTGTCTTGGTATTTATTTGGTCTGAGAGAGAAATATAGGTACCTACTAAAGATTCTGATTCTGATTTCATTCAGATTCAGTGTACTGAATGAAAATTCAAACACAGCATCGAAATCAAACGTACCTACGAAGTTTCAGTCATTCAAAATTCAGTTACATAGAGCGAGCTAACTCTTGAATGCTGGCCGTCTGGTCCAAGTCTGTGGACTTGGTAAATTCAATATTGAAGATAAACTTACTTTGGAATTCTATACAATTGAAACCTTCGATCAACATGGCATTTAGTCGTAGGTAGCGTAGTGCGGAAGGCAGTATTTTTTACTTACTTATCTTTTAGGGGTGTCAAACGGAACCTTATTTCAAAGCCTCCGCTGTCCGTGTGTCTGTCAGCGGGGTGTATCTCGTAAACCCTAATAGGTAGACAGTTCAAATTTTCAGAGATTGTGTTTTTCTATTGCCGCTATGCCAACAAATAATAATAAAGAAAATTCTTCAAAATTAAAGGCCATACAAGAAACGTGTTTTTTTTCGGCATTTAATGCTTAAATATTGTACGGTGGTACGACCGTGCGATTTTTTTATGCACGAGACAAATAAATAAACCTATTTTTCTTTTATTTTCTTTATTGTTTTATGTTTTTGGGTGGCTATCAAACTGTTGATCAAGTTGATACCGTTGCCTATGGACATCTGAGAGCCATCGTAGTGCTTCATGCCAGCCCAGAGACAAATCTAAAATATGCCTTGAAGGTTTCATGAAAATTTACGCCACCAGATGGCGCCACTTTATAACATAAATGATGAATTTCATAATTCGTTTCATTCATTCGTTCATCATTCAGTCACGAGTAAAGAAAATATTAGTTTAGTCAACAAGTGCTTTTTTGTTCAACTTTTTTCAGCTGTCTCGGAAAAATATGAACTATGTAGGCTCTGACACTTTAGACAGGTGCCCGGACCTGACGTCTCAGTACGGCTTATTGGTGATTCGCCCGAGTTTACTCCCCCGTAACGGACGAAACGACACTTAAGGCGATGATAACCGACTTTTAATGATTTTATAATACTTAAGGCTCACGTCTAAACGAGTAGTGTTAATAATTTGGAAAAAATATGTTAAATTGGAGCATTTTCTTAATAACTTAATATAGGAATATTTTAGATTATGTTTGTGTTACATAGTGAATTTAATTTGTAAACTAACATTCTACCTTTCATTCTAACTTTTAGTTGTATGTCTAACGCGGATAAAAAAGTGAGGATCACGCAAAATCTATCAAGCGTATTTTTTTTAAACCTTCACTATTTTAAAGAGTTTTTAATTATTGATCTTTTAGTATACGTGTTTTATTAAAGTACCTTTTGTTTTACGTATAATAAATTAATAATGCGTCTAGTTTAGGACAGCGTTCCTTGATGGGCGCGTCCTATTAATGGCTGGACATACGACGCATTGCATGAGCTCAGTACACAACATGCAAGCTAACCATTCAAGGTCACTGGCATATATCTGCGTCTTAAATAAAATAAAATCTTGAGTCGCCTTAAGAAAAATAATATTATTTAAAAGTGTCGATTCACCCGTTTCGGACGAGTAAATTTGTGACCACCAATAACCCCTCAGTGCTGCCACCTAGTGGACATAATTTCAGAAAACCCTCGAATCGGAACATAGCGACACTGTTTGATGGCAAATATTGGTAGAATAATTCATTTCCCCTTTTATGAGCCCCAGTAAACGTTGTGTCATAAACCACAATTATCGTAGATCGTTCTCATAGATCATAGATACTTGCGGCTTGCGTGGTTAGCTATCATCAAAAGAATATAACCAACTTACAAAGTAAATAAATCGAAATAAGTTTAACAATCAGGTCTATGAGGAAGTTAAACTGTACCCTCATTGTCTAGGTGCACGATAACTACATTATGGCGTTTCAGTTAGGATCCGCATTGCAGGTTCAGAAGTAGAATGGCGTTGGAAGTTTTGCAACTGGATTAAAACAAATATGATTATGAAATGGCCGTCGGCGTCGCAGAAACAACTCTACAACAACTTAGCTGAAAGTGACAAAATATTTACAGTGACAGCGGATAGAATAGAATAGAATAGTTCTTTATTTGCACAGAAACTACGTACAAGTTACAGATGTTAAGTTTAAAATGATCCTTATAATAACTACCTTAACTAAGGCATGCAAACAGTTCAGCTATAAAGACTCACTCAATATAATTATGTACAATGCCGACCATGTGCATGTGACTGCCCGTATTTTTCTGAATATTCATGTTTTTTTTTTCGATAATTTACCTTAAAATATCATAATTAATAGAGGGATTTAAAAAAATATACTTACTTATAAAAAAAATATGTTATTTTTTATCTCTGTTATTTTATGACATAAAATAATAGAGGGATTAAAAAAAAATATAAAAAAGATTTAAAAAAAATAAAATTACATAGACCCCCACTGGTCTATATTTTTTTTTTATCCTATTATTTTATGTTGTGTTACACTTGTGTTTTTTTAATAAATACAGTTTTTTTTTTAAATAGTGTTCACTTCCCGTTTTTTTCATAGTGGAATCGTTTTTATACATAATGTTAGTTAATCCGATAAAATAATTCATAAGCTTTTAGAAATAATAAACAGAATCCAAATCATACACTAAAGTTTCATTTTGATTGTATGCGAGACTGTTTACGAATATTAATGCAAATTAACATACAATTTCGGGAGCCTCCTCTTAAATGTGTAATGACGGTCATTATTTCATTGTTATAACAATATGAATACATAGCCAGTAGTGTCAGCACCTGATAATATACATACTTTAAAATAATATTAAAAAGCTTATCACGAGCACCGTAACTCGCAGCACAATCTCTTGAAACCTCTTCTAAAAAGCCTAACTCAGGCTTTGATGTCGCAGAATCATTAAGTAGATCTTAAAAGATGCTTCAGTTTCAAGGACCCTCTACTATCGGTTTTGCCATGAGCACGATATTGAACAGCTGGCAAATTCCGATGTCTTCAATTTGCAATTTTTCTTGAACGGTCGATAGATTTTTTTAGATACGTTCCGTAGGATAGATTCTTGAAGTTAACAAATTGAAGTTTGTTCTACTAGCTAGAAACATGTTCTTTGAATAATTATTTTACAAGATACTAGTAAATTGTGTCTGTTGGGAAAACCTAAATTTACTTAACAGTTTATGTACACACATATAAACAGACAAGAAGAAAGGAACAGAAAAATACGCACAAAGGTGATGCTTATTTCTAAAGAAATCTCTTCCAGCATACCTGCGATAGGAAAGCAGTTAAAGAGATGTAGACAACGTGTGCAAGATTAGAAGAGAAAATAAAATACATAAAATAGAAACACTTACTTACTCACTAATTTAACTATAAACATACAGTATGAGAATAAACTTACATACATACTTCTAAAATAAATATCACTAAAATATATAATTATACTTAATTATAATGTAGTATAAAATAATAAATACAAAATATGCAACTATGACGAAGTGGAAAGATAGTGTTATTTCACTCTTCTTTCAAAAACTGCAACAGTTTGGCACTCCCTAATGTAAGGCGGAAGTGAAATTTCTGACATAGGATAAATTATATCGAAAACGATCGAAATTTTCACAAAACAATTTCGTTCATTGACTACATTGAGGTGAAAAGGTTATTGTGGATGGGTTATGGGGATTATTGTGAATTTAACAGTATCAAGTATTATTATGGAATATTGTGTCTGGGTTTCGTTATAGAATAAATAAGCTTTTATTGCCTCGTTGATATTATATTAGTGGCAATAACGAATACTGAGCTTGCTTAGGTTCGATTTGTAGGTCGGAGCAAGTGTCACTTGGTTTCTTTGAATGAGGAAGCAGTTTTCCTGAATGATGATGTCTGAGTTTCATCATAATCATTTCAGACAAAAGACGTCCCCTGCTGGATATAGGCCTCCTTTGCGTCCGATTAGTGGCAATAAGCTCACCCTCTATTTCTTATAAATGATAAATGATTTTATTTCTGTAAGTGGGTTTGGACAAAACACTTTTACACGTCAATCATATTTTTTAAACTAGATGAGGTCGGCGTTTCCTATCTGACTACTCCGAGAAGAAAGGCCGAAACAAACTCAGAGGTCACAGTCTCTTTTAAAGTCCAGACATAATCTTGGTCAGATCATGTGAAGATCATGTAGATTTGTGTCTGAGATGGTCTTTTGAGGAAAGAACCACACAGATTGAGAGGACCTGTCCAGTCAGTGCACGCATTTGTCAGTGACCGTGCAGCTCAACTCAGGGTTTAAGGAGCTCAACGATTCGACGAACAATACCAAAGAAAGGACGTTTGGGTAGGCCGCATAAATTACTCAAGCTGCCAGACCGTGATAAAAACTAAATAATAAAATAAAAAGGAATGACCCACATAGTCTTCACATTCACAATGATTAAAACAATATAATACTTTAAAAAGTAAATATTCATGTCAATGTATATATAAAATTCATTAATGTCAATGTGTATATACTCGTAAAACCCAGAAATAATCTTGGTCAGATCATTTAAGGACCATGTAGATTTGTGTCTCGAATGGTCTTTTGAGGAAAGAATTATACAGATTTGAGTGGACCTGTCCAGTCAGTGCACGCATTTGTCAGTAATCGTGTAGCTCAACTCAGAACTTAAGGAGTTCATCGACTCGACGAACAATACCAAAGAAAGGACATTTGGATAGGCCATATAAAGTACTCAAACTGCCAGATTATCATTAACAATAACTAAGAAAAAAAATAAAAAACTATATGATCCGCATAGTCCTCACGTTCACAATAATATAAAAAAATATGTATATATTATTACTTCACAAAGTAAATATTCATATAGTGGTACAAATGATTGAAAAAAAAATTAAAAACCAAATTTCTGACTGTAAAAAAAAATATTATAAATTAGAGCAGCTTAATTCGCAGGCCTTTTTGTCCTCAACGTAATCTTTAATGGTATAAAACGCTTTCTGGCACAACTTACGTTTAATGAATGATTTGAATTTATTAAGGCTTAGATCTTGTACGTGGCTTGGAAGTTTATTGTAGAAGCGTATACATTGACATCTGAACGAGCTACCTATTTTCTTGAGCCTTGTTGTAGGTACTACAAATTTGTGTTTGTTCCTAGTGTTTATCTTATGGATATCACTGTATTTTTTATAAAAATTTATATTTTTATGGGTATATATAAAAGCTTTTCAAAAATATACTGAGAAGGCACAGTCATTACATTAATTTCCTTAAATTTCTCTCTGAGAGAGTGTCTCGGGCTTTATTTATAAATTGATCGAACGGCTCTTTTCTGCAAAACAAAGATAGTTTGAATGTCGGCGGCATTTCCCCACAACAAAATACCGTACGACATTACACTATGAAAATAGCTAAAGTACACTAAACGGGCTGTCTCTATGTCAGTTAAATTACGATTTTTTCTAACAGCATAAGCTGCGGAGCTTAGCTTTTTTGACAATTAATTAAGACTTAAACATGAATGGTGAAATGTTAATATAAGGTTACAAATAAGCCCAATTTCCGATGTGAAATATTGATATAGGTTACAACTCAGCCCTATTTTCCGTCGGGGAATGCAGTCGTGATGTTATGTTCTATAAAACTAGCTTTAGTCACCACATTTCTATTCGGTTTCATATCGAACATAGATTTTGGCAGACCAACTTTAATAAATTGATGTTGTTACTAGTTCCAAAACGACAAATTCAAATCAAACTGTCGTTTTTCCGCGCTGTTTCATATTTGTAGCGTCCATAGTTCAGTTGGTTATCAGATAATTGAATCTTGCATGCCTTGGTTGATTTCAGTTAGTTATGTGAACCTTATTGTCGTCCATACAATACGGCCGATATAACTTGGCAGGTCTGAACATAGGCTCTGCGAACTTTCGCGCATGTTCTCTCACTCACACTCGCCTCATGTCACCATTTGGTTCCAAAAAAATTTTATTGCGCAGCCTTCAGCGCGAAGTTTGGAACTGCCAAGTTATATCGCATCGGTCGTATTGTACAATTACTGTTAATTTATGGGACTGTTTCATTGCCAAGTTCGAGGTTAACACTTCAATGGCTTCGGGTTTATGTGGAGTAAAACTGTCGATATATTAGAGAAGAATTTACTGGTGACAGAGATAACGTTACTGATGATGTTTTTAGTAATCCTCTACTATTAAATAAGCAATATTTACACACATATGTATTTGTAATTACGTTCTCGAAAACGGCTTTAACGATTTCGATGAAAGTTGCTATAAAGGGGTTTACGGGGGCGAAAAATCGATCTAGCTATGTCTCATTTCTAGAAAAAATCATTTTCTCTAGTTTTACCCGAGCAGAGCTCGCTCACCTACCAGGTACTTTTGTAATTAAGTAAAAAAGAAAGAGAACATACAGAAGGAGAGGGAAAGAGGAAGATAGAAGATAAAAGAGGAAAGGAGATAAAGAGAAGAGGATTTTGATTATGGTCTAGCTAGGACCTACACCAGTTCTAGTGCTAGGCTGTGTTTTACCTAGAGTCTAGGTAAAACATGGCCTGGCACCTGGAGTAGGCCCGAGAAGAGATGATGCTATTCTACTTAGCAAGAACGAAGGGAAAAAATCAACATAATCCTATCATAAAAAGATTAAAGATTTTTGAAACGTAGAAAACTATTCCGATAGTTCTTTGCAAGTTGACTGTTTGTAGTATTTATCGATCGTATTTTATCGCGGTGTCGCTAGGCTTGTGCTTAATTCAAGGCTGTATTTCAATTAGTATGAAATTGACAGAATAAATGCTACTACGAGATTTATAGAATCTGCCGCTCTTTTTACTCGACTGCGGCAAAGCCAAAAAAGGAAGGTTATGTGTTTGACCTGTATGTATGTGTCTCTATGTTCCCTCGTAACTACTAAACGGGTAAACTGATTTTGACGAATGATAATATGTCGTTAGATTCATAAAAGAAACAAAATGGCAGGTTATTGACGCTAAAATGTATGTTTAAAAAAAATTACTGCCCTACCCTATTGAGTGGGATATCGAAATGAAGGGGTTTGAAAGGTGATTACAAAAATATACACAAATTATATGTTTAAATGTAATTTGGAATGAGAAATGATAAAAAACTAAAAAACTGAAAAAAAAAGTTATTCATAAAAAACTAAATAACCCGACTGCAAAAACACATAACTGAAAAGAGAATAAAACAAGATGTTATAATTATAATCAATAGAATGTTGGTATCGCAGGCAACAAACAGAAGTTACACCGTATTTCAGATTATTGATTTGTCCTGCAATACCAAAATTCTATAGATTATACTTATCTTGTTTTTATTCTCTTTTCCGATGTGTTTGGTTTTTAATTCATTAAATAGTGCAGTTCGCTTATATGCTGGTTAATTAAGTATAGGATGAGTAACCAGAGTAACCACTGTTCACTGTTATCCTTCACATCATCTCTCTCTATAAATACAAACACATGATAGCCTTGTGTTTCTTTTATAATGTACTGATAAGCATCTCACTCAGTGTCATAATCAGACATCAATTTGCACTGAATGTTATCATGACAACACAATATTATTGTATTGCATGCAGGTTGCATCTTTTATAAAGCTCTATGCCGCATTATAATTTAGTACCTGGGCGACCGCGCTCTGTTCTGGTGAAAATAGAGAATGCTCATTTAATATTTTATGAAAGTTCATACTAATTCTAAGATAGTAGGTACTTACTAATTCCATGATGCCATAATAGTAGGTACCTACTTACTAATTCCATGATGCCGTGATAGTAACTAGTCGTAGTAGTAGTTTCTAACTGAACAGACAGCTGTGGGGAGTTTGTTGCGCCACTTCTTCTTCCCAGCAAATGTACTAGGAAGTGGTGAAGGGTGGGCGTTTTCGGGGACTGTCTTATGTAATTTTGACGTTCGAAAAGTGCTGATTCTCAGCCTAGTTTGAATAAATGACTTTTGAATTTTGAAGTAGGTACTTACTAATTCCATGCTGCCATGGCATTATTCTAAGGTGGCCATCTTGTTTTAAACTTTGGGTGACCGAGCTTTAGGAAAATTTGTTTTTGTTAAAAAAACAAATTTTCCTAGAAATGAGACCTAGCTAGATCGATTTTTCGCTTCCGTAAAACTTTATATTGCAACTTTCATAGAAATCCTTAGAGCCGTTTTCAAGAACGTGATTACAAATACGAGTATATATACATATATATATATATGTATACAAATATTGATAATTTAATAGTATAGGATATTGTTTTACTTGTAATCATTATTGTTACTGAAGCCCATAAATGGAAGGGCCTGACCATGAGCCTACTCATAGATAGGCCATAATTACTAGGAATTAATCCCATAATCAACACTTGGCTACAGGATTTGCGATCGCAACAGTATGCTTACGATAGCAGAATTATGATAGACTATAAAAATATACGTCAATATTGGCTACGTCTATAAAACGGAGGTTTTTCTTATTGTCGGCAACATAAGATCCGGAAAAAATACTACTACTGACCCGTTTTTGGCCATTACCAATAATGCATAAGATTCACGTTACCAAATGTTAGAAGTAGTGAATATCAATAGGGAGACACTAGAATTCGTCGATAAAACGGTTTTCCTGGGGATCACGCTTGACTCAAAACTACAGTGGGGTCCTCACTTAACATCACTTGCAGGGCGGCTAAGTTGACTGGTCTATTTTAGTTACTTTCATAGCATCATGTCTTACGGTACTTTGCTGTGGGGACGGGCTGCAGATATTAATTCTATCTTTATTCTGCAAAAGAGGGCTGTCAGAGCCATATATAACCTCCGCAGACGCGAATCTCTAAGGGAACTGTTTAAGAAAATTAACATCATGACGGTACCTTGTCAGTATATATATGAAAACATTATGTATGTTCGGAAAAATCTACATCTTTTTAGTAAGATAAGTGACAGGTATAATTTTAACACTAGAAATAGGAACAAATTAGATCAACCACGTTTCAGATTGTCTAAAGTGCACACTACTTTTATGAGGTACTGCGTAACATGTTATAATAAAATACCACTCGATATTCTTCAACTGAATGAGACGAAATTTAAAACATGCATTAAACGCACACTATGTAGACAAGCATATTATAAGTTGGATGACTATATCATAGATAAAAATGCTTGGCTTAATGCTGGTCCTGCTCCACAGCCACTTGGGCTCACTAGCTAAAAAAAATATATGTTTGGAAGAGTTGCTTCCCCTTTTTATTTTTTCTGACATTACAAACTTAATGTAAATTTTTTATTTAAAACAAGTTTTAATTGTTGAATACTCCAATGGATAATGATTTTCTTTCTTTTTGGTAGTAACATTCTATTAATCTCTCAAATACATTGCAAATTAGTTTTGTATAATTTAGAAGCATTTTTTCAATTTTTGTAAATGTGAGTACCATGGAGCCGTTTTGATGTTATTAAGATGTATGTTGACTTGAAAGAGCATGGCAGTTGAGAGTATGTCATGCTCACTTAAATGTCTCGCTGATGGTGGCGAGTGTGTTAGATCATTCGGTTCCCTACAAAATGGTTGAGCTGGATGGTGCTGATCCACGCGTCATGTTCGTGAACGGGCGCCGTCAGTTGTGACTGGTCATCTCTTATCTGCCATGGCTTATTTTGAATTGTTTTGATTATTTTTTGTACATTGTTCTCACATATAGAAGCAACAAGAATAATGTACCCAGGATTTTGTAATTTTCTATATTTAAAAGGGTGTCCTTGGAGTTTCTTGCCCGTTCTTCTCCATAAAGATCTACGTTTTGGAATGGGCAACTAGCTTCAACTTTCTGACTAACTGACGCGACTATTTGACAATTTAAAAGTGCCTGTAAATGGTTTAATTGAAATAAATGCTTTGAGTTTGAGTTTGGACCACCTTTTTTTGAGGTTGGGAAATCATCAAATGACTTCTCCCGCTCTGGGCGGAGCGAGCGGTCGTGTCAGACTTTTACTGACTACACCCACCCGTGTTCCTTCCGTTTCCTGTGTGCCGGGGCCGCGATATCCCTTTCGGACAAACCCGCAACCCCAGCAGAATAAGGACCCCCTTAAGCCTTGTTCAATATCATACATTACCATTGCCTTTATGAAACCTTGAGGGTTACGAGCAAATGCCATAGACCTATCTCCATTATCGAGCCCAATACTAAATTGTTATTAATAAAGTCAGACCGATATCATTTTTCTTCACTCTGGAATCCATAAATCCCCCTTTCTCGTCTCCCGAAAGTCAATAACAACATCAATAATCAGAAAAAGGATAGAATTACTAAGAACTATATTCCAAACGATGGTCTCCAAGGAACGAAAGTTACATAGCTCAAGAAGAGGAATCGCCGAGCAATAATGTTGCCCAACCATTGGGAGTTTCAACTTCGGCCGTGTCTAGGCAAGTGTAATGGATGTGTCTCGAAGATAGAACGCCTATTTGTTTTAACAGGCAGAGTTTGAACACGGAAAATGAAAGATCTTGTGAAATTGAGTAATGGATGAAGCTGTGGCTTTTGGTATACGCAATTTTTCATGCTCAATGCTTTGATGAAATGTTTATTGTTTGTGACGTGATGGATTATAAAAAGCTCACCATAATATACAGTAAAAAATTCCGAGCCATTTTCACGCAAAGCATTAAAAATTTAATGATACTGGCATGGCGTTAGTTAACACTATGTGTATGTAGTCAAACCAAACATCTGAGTCGCAACGTTTTTACATGCAACAATTACCAATACTGTGTCAGCTGTTTCATATTCAGCGTTCGTTTTTGTTTTATCCTCATTCTTTTCAATTTCACTGTCGTCATGCAACAAATTCTATCCAGCAACGTTTTCAATTCCACCATCTATTACTAATTCAATATCGCCTTCCCAAATATTTCTCTCGGATACAGTATTTTCCACTCCGTTTCATTCTCTGGCTGTAATCGCTTTAACCCGGGCTTTATCTTAGGCTCAAGGCCAGGCCTTGTATCCAGTGTATTGTATAATTTTATTGTGGTGTCTGAAGGTCGGCCGGCTACTCTTATGGTATAATACCTCTACTGTCGGAAAGTAAAACATTTTCTGGAGTTTTTAGTGTTGTCCTGGGAGGAATTGGGGAGATTTATGTAAGCTGATGGGGCGTTTTAGCGGTGAAATGGATGAACATACTTGTTTTTTTGTGGGTGATTTTGCTGAACAACGTTTCATTGGAGGTTGTGTTTTAATCAACATTTTCAACTGATAGTATAATAGTTTCAAATTTTCGAAAAGATACAACTGATAATATTAGCGGGTTCCGTGTTATAAAGTTACTGGGTTGTGGAGGTCAGATAGGCAGTCGCTCCATGTAAAAAACTAGTATGTAGTTACTAGTATGTACATCCGGTTAGACTGGAAGCCGACCCCAACGTAGTTGTGAAAAGGCTAGGCAGGCTGACAACTGATAATATTATTGTACATAGAAATTACTTAGAGGTCTAGTTGTATTCCTTAATGGACATTTCGATTGCTAAGTGTTTCAACATTATTTGAAAATTCCTGGACATGGACCGTTATTTTGTATGAGAGCTAGGAGCTCTGTATCTCTCTACCCTAGATTTATCTTGCAAAAGTAGAGTAGGTCATTAGGAGAAAAATTTCATACAAATTCAATTTCTTTGAGTCCGACCCTGATTTTCTTGACATTTTGCAGAATTATGCACCAGAACTAGGTCGACATTAATATCCGTTTCTCTACGGAAACTGAATCGATGAAGCAGTGTCATCTCACGGAGATTTGAAGGAAACTGGATAAAAGTTGGATCAACGGGACTTTTCTTCATCGTTTTCCTACTAAGAACTATCTTGACGAGTCTACGGAGTACTTAGTTGGTACGAGTACCTACTATTATTCTGTGACTCTGAAGAACGTTTTTAAGGCCCGTCTTTTTTAGGGTTCCTTAGTCAACAAGGAACCCTTATAGTTTCGCCAAGTCCGTCTGCCTGTCTGTCTGTCTGTCAGCGGGTTAGTTCTCTTAGTACTAGAAAGCTGTAATTTGGCATGGGTATACATATCAATCAAGCCGACAAAGTGGCAAAATAAAATCATGAAAAAAAATTTTTTTAGCGTACCTCCCCTACACGTAAAGTGATGATGTTTTTTTTCCTCGTATATCTCATGGTGTGGAGTGTCGTTGAAAAGGTATTTCAAATATTGTGAGTGTTTGAAAAACATTTTTGAATTCAGGCATCCGTTTGCGAAATATTAAGCCAAATAGTTGGTTTTGGATATACTCGTAATGTGAAAAAATTCACGGCAGTGGTATATAATTATAACGAAATTTAAATGAAAACTGTCACAGCTAAGTATACTCTACAAGTTAACGAGTAATAATGGACCAACTTACATTTGCAGCTGCAAAAATATGTTCTTCCACACATTCCTGGGAAAACAATAATTCTTAATAAAAAAGAACATTAAAACTAACATAGTAGGCCATAAAGACTCATCTCAGCATGAATCTACGATATTTGAAAAAAAAAAAACATGTGTGCAATTCACACGTGGTAGAAATGAAACCTTCAAACATTTTGGCCCGAGCAAACTCCCACTATGTAAACTCCCACACGTAAACACGAGTGGAGGGAGAGGGTACGAAGCAGAGCACAAACAGAACCACGGATATAAGAAACACTGTATAATGCTTCCTATCTCATTTCCCCCACGTTAAATCTTATGAATTTATGTGTCTGTCTCTTTTTACTGTCGCTTTTTCGTTCCATCGACTTTCAAATCATAACGATGCTAAAGTAGTTTTCACTTCAAAAATCAAATTCAGATAGGGCCTGCTGTGATCCACGGTCACACTTACGGACATCGTTCGTGGTGAAGACTGTCGTTCATATTTAATTTTACATAATTATTCTTCCACACTGATAATTTAATTTGCTCAGCTATCAGTTTGTGGATTTCCGAAATACCGGCGTTATTATCTCTGAACATACATTTAACATGATTTATGCAGTTGGAACTGTTAGTAGTTACTATTAATAGTTAACAGAATCTCATCTCAATCATATAGCTTCTCTATTTTATGGCTTTTCTCGTGCCAAACGGAGATAAAACCTCGTACCAAATTATAATCATTAGTATTTATGATGATATCTGAGGCTCACTCAAGGATTCAGTGAGTGTACGAGAACGAGACTCCTGAACAAGGTCAAATGAACAATTTCGTGATAACCTGTGGTACATTTTTGATGAAGGTACAATCTTTTCTAGTGCTTCAGATGAAAGCTGGAAAAGTTCGGTATGAGAAAAAATAAATGGGTTTTCAGATCGCCTATTCTTAAACATAGTATACTGTGGCGGCATCTACATCGCCACATGTGAACTACGCATCAAAGACCTGACGTTACACAATATCCTGACGTCACACAAATCCTGCATCGCGCAATTAGGCTAAGCGTATGCTGAGACGCAGGTGACGCCGGTCCACGCTGCGCAGGGCAGAGCAGTTTATTAACCGACTTTTTGAGTAAGCTTCAATAATACGTATTTTTCCCACTTAGTATATGTGGATGATATGATGATAACTTCATGTCACTGTTATTTACATAGCAGGTACTGGTATTCGAATTTGGGTGTGCTAGGTACCTCAACTAAGTTAAAAAAAAAAACAACTGACTTCCGAAAAAAAACACTACAAAGTGAAAAATTACTTTAATTTCGGAAGTCGGTGTCTTTGAATTTTCGTTTTTTGCCACCGACTTCTGAAATTAAAGTAATTTTTCACTTTGTAGTGTTTTTTTTCGGAAGTCGGGTGTTTTTTTTTTGTAAAAAGTTTTTCTTTTTCTCGTAATGCATGAACGTACTGACAGCTGCGTACGCTGCGGCGGCGTAGGCACGTGCGACGCAGTCATGTGTCTGTTCTGCTCTGCGTCTTGTTGTAGAGCCGGCACAGATTTCTGCACGACGCGTGCAGGTCTTCACTTGTTTTTTTGCTGAGACGCAGGTAACGCTGCACAGCCGTTTATTGTTTGTACTAGCTAGGACGCGAATGTGTCTGTGTAGCTGCGTCGCAGCATGCGCTCACAGCCTATGTCTGCCTTGCCTGCCGTAACCTGCAAAATCTGTACTGTGCTGTGCTGCGTCACCTGCGTTTCAGCATGCGCTTAGCCTAAGAGTTTACCACGAACGACAATATAAGACTATCCGACATCAATCTTTGGGCAGTTGCCCGCCAGACACGACACCCGCCTGGTCGGAGGATCCTCCCTTTTCTATAGAAGATGAGTGAACTTTACACCCTGTTCCTCATACCTCGAAAATACTATGTATAAGAAAAGGCGATCTGGACACCTTGGGTAGGCCCCAAGGTGTGAAAGCGAAGGTGGGAAGGTGGAGGCCGTGGAGGGTATGATTTTTTTGTCCAAATATTTGAAACTTGAAAAAGCAAATGTTTGTCTATCGTATCAAAACTCAAGATCAGCCCAGCCTTATTTAGTCATTTCAGCCGAAGACGTCCACTGCTGGACATAGGCCTCCCCCAAATGGGGGGGTTTACCATAATCGCCACGCTTGGCAGGCGGGTTGGCGATCGCAGTATGGTGTTAAAATGCATAGAGAACGCTGCTGCCCATTCTCTAGTGAGTCCCTTAGTCGCCTTCTACGACACCCACGAGAGGAAATGTGTTGGTACTATTCTTTACGTCCAACACCACACGGACATATTATTGGCCTTATTTAGTAAAGTCCTCAAACTGCAATAATAATCGTTAAAAGGCTCAAACGCTTTGTGGACGTGAGATATTGTCTGAGGGGCAATTTCCGTCTTACCAGAAATAATGGCTGACTTACATTTGCTTTAGTTTTATTTAGCGAGTTTAATTCAAGTCGTTGAAAAGTGACAGTTTTTCATTCGTGTCACGTACTTATAGACATCAAGGAACTCGTAGTAACAGCTAATGCAAATGTAAAATCAGCCTTAAGGTCAAGAAAGAGAGAGATACATAAATGTTTTTAATAAAAATGCAAAAACTTTGTCTGACTCAAGTCACCCAGTTTTGGTCCTCAACTTTTGTTACTTTGGCTGTGAACAATAGCACTAATTGTACTTAAAACAATAAAGTCCATATAAGTGGAAGTTAATGTGAAATAAGTAGAGGTCAGCTCAAGATGTAGACTAGAATATTTTATTGTAACAAGACACATTTTCTACATATATCTATGTCTAAATCAATGTTTCTCAAAGTGGGCGATAACGCCCCCTTGCGGGCGCTGGAGGCCAAGAGGGTAAGAGGTAAGGCCCAGAAAAAATTGGGGCGTGTTGAAGTAGTTTAGGGGGGCGAATTTAGCGGATAGCCCATGAGCAATCACGGTTCAACAAGTTTCTGTTAAATAACGCGATTTGTGCAATCCTGTATCAATCGGCTGGTTCATCGATACTTGTTCTTACTTGCTCAGTACGATTGAGCGTACAATGAGATAAACGAGTTTGCGTTCTAATTGATCTCACATGTAAAAAAGTCTCGTTTAGAATGTAAGTTTAAACTCCCGACCAGACTAATATAGCACACTGCAATTAAATTAATTAAAGTAATGAATGTCATTGCGGTTTTTAAGCTGTGGTGAAGTAAAAAAAAATTGGGGGGCGCTGAAAAATTAATGATTTTCAAAGTGGGCGGTAGATGAAATAAGTTTGGGGCCTCTGCTCTAAATAAACATTGCTAAAGAAAGTTCATCACTCATGTTGGTATCCTAACTAATATTAAAAATGCGAAAGTGTATTTGTTTGTTTGTTACGCTTTCACGGTACAACGGCTGCACGGATTTGGATGAAATTTGGCACATGGCTAGACCATGACCTGGTTTAGGACATAGGATACTTTTATACTGATATTTCCTCGAGACTAGTTAGAAATATTTGAATATCTAATATGGCTTCATGGTAAAAAATATTAGCCAATCGGCAGGTGGTATCGGGTCTGACTGCTATCTCCCGGGCCCACGACTTATGGTAGTGGAATAAACCATGTGGAAAACCACATGGTTTATTCCACAAAAAAAAAAAAAAAAAAAAAAACACCCTTCCTACCGACCTTTTTAGTCGGTAGGACTCCGACATAACCCTCCATTTTTCCCTGAAGTTGGGTACCTACCTATCCAAGGGGATTTCCCCAAAGTAAAAAAACCGGCCAAGTGCTGATCACGCAAAATGAAGGGTTCCGTAGTTGGGGTGAATTTATCCCAAGAACAAACTTAACATTTTAGTTGAATAATATGTTCTCCGATACGAGGAGCTCATGGCTAAGTAACAACAGCCGCACTGGTCGATCCATCAGGTTAAGCTACGCTTGCCGGGGTTGGTCAGTGGATGGGTGACCATCTTTACATACCGAGAATCGTCCGTGCCTCGGAAAGCACGTTAAGCTGTTGGTCCCGGCTGTCATTCGTGGATCTTTGACAGTCGTTACGAGTCGTCAGAAGCCCGAAAGTCTGACACCAGTCTTACCAAGGGGTATCGTATTACCCAGTTACTGGGTTGTGGAGGTCAGATAGGCAGTCGCTCCATGTAAAATACTGGTATTCAGCTGCATCCGGTTAGACTGGAAGCCGACCCCAACATAGTTGGGAACGGTTAGGCAGATTGAATATGTTCTCCGATACATTCTAACTGCAGATGTAAGTTTGTACGCACAATATTCAGAGATTTACCCAGTTATTTTAAGACCATAGACTTCTTATAGGTTTTCCTGTAATCTATGAGTAAAGAACCATTCTCTGTATTATAAAAAAAAAAATCTGCTCAGTAGTTTCGGAGATAAGGGTGGCTCTGAATGGTCAATTTTCATCTATTTTCTTAAATATCTTTAAATGTATTTATTTTAAACTTATAAAAAAAAAAGTTTGAGATCATCGCAAGAAACCCTTTCATTTGATATGTCACACGGTACAGTAAGCAAAACTTTTTTTTTCAATAATTCTTGTTTGCCCCAAATTGGCTGTGACAGACGGACAGACAGACAGACACACGAGTGATCCTATAAGGGTTCTGTTTTATTTTGCTTTTGAGGTACGCAACCCTAAAATCCTAAAACCTTCGTGTAGTTAGACGTACATTTCAGTCGGTCTATTCTGTAAGAATCTGACCGTGAAAACTTAGGAGAAGAGACCTTGAAGTGAGCTGTCATTCCACCTGATACTAGGGATAGACACTGAAAAAAAAAGTATGGCAAACTGTTTATTCTGCACAACCAAGACGCACATTCCAAAAAAAATAGATACCTACACACTTTACGGTGAGATCTTTGCAGAATAGATTACTAAACTATTTGTACCTACTTATTGCCACTCAATCAATCAATAAATCTGCCTAGCCTTTTCCCAACTATGTTGGGGTCGGCTTCCAGTCTAACCGTATGCAGCTGAATACCAGTATTTTACATGGAGCGACTGCCTATCTGACCTCCACAACCCAGTAACTGGGTAATACGATACCCCTTGGTAAGACTGGTGTCAGACTGTCGGGCTTCTGACGACTCGTAACGACTGTCAAAGATCTACGAATGACAGCCGGGACCATCGGCGAGGCACGGAGGATTCTTGGATTCTACTTATTGCCACTCGTGGATGCCAAAATAACGTTAAGAGGGTTTATCCTAAAAGTTGGCAATGTCGCAAATAACTGTCAAATATTTACCTGTTTTGATTCATATAGCATTATTACTGAATAGAAATAAGAAATGTGGCTAACTAGCGAACTAGAATAGTAATAATGTATTGCAATTATAACATTGAATTAGATGTTGTAGGTACCCATTTTAGGTGTAAAAAAAAACGCATTTGGACTTTCCAAATGCGTTTTTTTTTTCCAAATAGTTTTTTTACATCTAAAACTAAATATTCGGTGTTACGATATTAATTATTGCATGTCATAATCAATATTCTAGTTCGCTAGTTAGCCCCATTTTTTATTTCCACACATTAAAGGCTTGTGCAGACCAGCGCGACTTGTCGCGCGACGCGACACGAACAATACAATTTCTAAGAAAACTTCACAGTATAACAATAACCGGTGTCGCGTCGCGCGACATGTCGCGCTGGTCTGCACAACCCTTAATATTGCCAAATGAATCAAAACAGTGAAATATTTGACATCTATTTGCGACGTTGCCCACCTTCAGAATAAACGCTCTTAATGTTCATAGATATCTGCTTTTCATTGTTAGCAGAAACAGTATTTCATGTTTCCAACTTTGTATTTGATAGCTTTTGGCGTGAGATATTCTGACGTTTTAATGCATATTTACATTTTATTGCTCTAGACACGATCTTATTAACAATGTTTCGTCTTCATTGTGATTTTGAAGCACAGTAAACACGAATTAAATTTTATACGAAACAGCGGTGTTTAGTGCCTTCTCAGTTTAGTTGCAGAAGAATATTGTATACTAATAGTGGGTTTTCTCTATTTAGGCAACTATGAAGAAAAATGTTCGAAGCTTCTGACAAATTTCTGAATATTCCTTATTCAAAACAGTCCACAGAAACCCTCCAAAGGACTGGTTTTGCCATACTTATTGTTTGTATGTACGTAGTATGAGGCATGAGGTTTTTAATTCATTATTAGATTATTTTTAAATTTATTATGTATCTGCTCTGTTGGATATATGTTTATAAATGATATTGTTTTTTTGTAATAGATTTTCCACTAAACACAAATTAACGTATCGCCATAAACTAGCAGGAACAACAAATCAATTTGCTACAAGTTGTTTACGGCGTGTACCAACTCCGTTTACATTACCGTCCAACTGAGCTTTTGAGACCGTTTGATCTTAGTTCCATCGTGAATGAGATGACGCTAAGATGCAACCATATGGAGGACTTTATAATGTACCTACTTGATGTAGGTATGTTATCGTAATTTGTAAGTACTTATTAAATAAAGAAGTCAAACTTTTTTGATATTGCACAACATGGTCCAGTCCAGGATCAATCAGCCTAGCCTTTTCGGCTTTTAGTCTAACCGGATGCAGCTGAATACCAGTATTTTAAATGGAGCTACTTACTGCCTATCTGACCTCCACAACACAGTTACTATGGGCAACACGATACCCCTTGGTAGGTTGTCAGACTTTTTGGCTTCTGACTACGTCTCAATGATCTACAAATTACAGCTAGGACCAATGGCTTAACGTGTTTCCCGAGGCACGGAGGGGTCTCGTTATGTCATGGATGGTCACCCATCCACGAATTGACCGCGGCAAGTGTAGCTTAACCTTCGATTGACCCGTGCAGTGGCATCTACATCGCCACATGCGAACTACGCATCACACTGACGCCACGCAAAATCCTGCATCGCGCAAGCAGCGTTTAGCGAGTAGCATAATATATAACGTCGTAAGGTCCCGATATTAATCGTCGGGCAGTAGCCCACCAGACACGAAGCCAGTTTGGTCGGAAAATCCTCACTTTTCTACGGAGGTGAGTGAATTTTACACATACCTCTATACCAATGCGACGAACCCCTCAACATGGTTCAGAATGGTTCGGCAATATCAGTAACGGATAGACTGCTACGCTAGGCGTGTTTATTTTCTGCAGTGGAAGAAAACCCAGGTCAGCCATCGAGTGTTTTTAGGCCGATAAACAACACTATTCACCTTACAGACACTCCATTGGAAATAAGATTAAACATTTAAATAAATCTTTTTACAGTTCGTTCAACCGATTTTGACTTCTATACTGTAGGCATACATACGGATGGTATTCAAAGCAAAAAAGTGGTTACAATACCAATTGTTTACTGCGGCTGCCATTTGTCATGTCACTAACGCAATAGAAGTCAAAATCGGTTGAAGGGACTGTAAAAAAGGTTTATTTAAATGTCTAATCTAATTTCCAATGGAGTATTGATATTATATTGAGGTGGTATATTATTCAATCGCGCAAAACGCTGGAGTGACGAGCTGGAAATTACAGGAGGAAAATTATGGACTCGATTAGAAATAGATGGACAAAAATGGAAGGAAAATAGAATTATTTTAATTTAATTTTAAACTTTTTGTTTACAACTTGTTAATAATTTTATTTTAGTAGCATAAGTTTTAAATAGTCTGAATAATTAATGGTTTTTATCCTTTATTACACGTATTAAATGAGCAATATTTTACCATGGATTCAGTACATGATTCTGATTCTGCTGTTTCATAGAAAAATGTAATACCGACGCGGTCATAATGCATGTATGGTACAACAGATTTTTTTTTAAATAATAGAAAAATTTCAACTCAGGGGGGTTCAGTATCATGTACTGAATCCATGGTAACAGATTTCACGTCGATGCCCGGCCACCCTGTATATATTTGTAATCACGTTCGTTCTCGAAAACGGCTCTAATGATTTCGATTAAAGTTTCAATATAGGGGTTTACTGGTGTGAAAAATCGGTCTAGCTAGGTCTCATTTCTAGGAAAATTTGTTTTCTTTATTTCCCCCGAGCAGAGCTCGGTCGACCAGGTACTTTCTTTTTTTTTTTTTTCTTTTTTTTTTTAAAACGTTGCCCCACACTAAGAATTTCTTCTTGTATTGTGGGTGCGTTTACAAACATAGAAACTCACATACACTACCACCCAGACCCGAAACAACTACTTGCAGATCATACAAATATTTGTTCCGTGCGGGGATTGAACCCGCGACACGTTGCGCAGCAGTCGATCGCTCAGCCACTGCGCCAACCGTGCCGTCATAACCATACGTGATACTTACTATAATACTACTACCAGCGCCCCGCGGTTTCACCCGCATAAGTCTCGATCCCGTGGGAATATCGGGATAAAAAGTATCCTATGTCCAAACCCAGGTCATGGTGTACCTATGTGCCAAATATCATCTAAATCTGTTCAGCCGTTTTAGCGTGAAAGCATAACAAACAAACAAACTCACTTTCGCGTTTATAATTTTAGTAAGGATACAATCCAGGATTAAAAGTATAATGATGAAGAATTCACACATTTCAGAGATAAGTGAAACGCAATCTAAAAAGGGAGACACAAAAGAAAATAAATCACAAATACGACTTCGAAATGAGGTTCAGGATACGTATAGCATAAAACATTTACTGTGGCTGTTCAGAATGCTAATGCGAACACGGCAATTTTCTTCAGACACAGACAATCTTGCAAATAGGCCAGGAAAACGCTATTTTATTTATTTATTTATTCAGTATTCGGTCAACAATATGGTTCAATTTGTTAGTAAAATATTCAAAAGTAATTTATTCAAACTTGGTTGAGAATCGGCACTTTTCGAACGTCAAAATTACATAAGACAGTCCCCCAAAACGCCCACCCTTCACCACTTCCTAGTGCATTAGCTGGGAAGAAAAAGTGGCGCAACAAACTCCCCAGCAGCACAGCTGTCTGTTCAGTTAGAAGAAAAAAAAAAGATTCTATATAATAGTAGGTATTCAAAATAATCATCAATCGCAACACAAAACATAATTTAAATTATTAACCATAATTATGTTAGCTAGCACACGCCAATAAACCAAACAAAATCATCGAGAACTAACACAGGCAGAAATAAAAACTAAACGTAAACAGAACTTAACATCTAAATAAAAAGCCTCCAGGCATATAGGGCGTGCCCGCTTACATATAGTTGTAACTGGAAGTTATAAATGATAAACTAGGACCATCGAGGTAAAATAAATAAAACAAACAGTTAATTACTAATAACAATAAATAATATGATCAAACAAATAATCATATGATCATCAAATATCTTATCACTAGTCTTAGTAGTACTCAAAACAAGGATAAGAATAGAGCTGGTGGCTGCGGCAGGATGTGCAGAGAACGATAAAGCAAGGAATATGCTACCTGACCATTCTCCCCACATAGTGCCTCAGAAAAGGGGAGTAGGGACTCTCTACCACTGTTTTCAGGATGCTATTGTCACTGGCCCGCGGTCTACGCATCAGTGATGCGATTTTAAATACTAAGTTCTACGTTAGGTCTCTTCCCTACCAGGAGAAGGACTTAGGCTTCACATCATCCTGCCAGGGTTGCGAGTTTCTCCGAAAGGGATATCGCGGCCCCGGCACACAGGCAACGGAAGGAACACATGTGGGTTTTAGTCAGTAAAAGTCTGACACGCCCTCCCGCTCCACCCAGAGTGGAAGAAGTTAATTGATAATTTCCCACGTTCAAAAAAAATAAAAAAAAAGGTATCTTCATTCAAAATCAAAATCAAAATATTTTATTTCACATAAACCTACATGGGCACTTATGAAACGTCAGAAGCTAGGTGCACGGTTCCAATTGGTCGTTTCCTATGGAGAAGAGCCGGCAAGAAACTCCACGGTTACTCTTTTAAAAATAATTGTTTTTTACAATATTTTTAAATAACAGTAGGTATTAGTAGGTATGGGAGGACAGTGTAGGTCTTTCAACAAGTACCAGGTACTTAACAAGATAGAAGATGGTCAATAAATCTACAGTCCACTAAACCTACAGTGTTCTCACATTCACAAAATAGAAAAAAATAATCTAAGTATATAAAATATGAATAAATTAATAAAAATAAAAACCTATTTTAAACGAAATGACATGATTGGTATTACAACTGTAACAAATCTGAATAATTATCATGTACACAAAAGCTACTAATAAAGTGTTGAAATTAAATGGTAGGTATATAATGTCAAATATTAGGATGATTATGTCAAGGAAGAATGTAAAAAAAAAAAAAGATGAAGATGTTAATTTGGGAGCAGTTAATAGACTCTTACATAATGTGCCGTTAATGATGTACCAGGGAAGCCACATGTGCAGAAGGAATTATTGCCAAACTTCCTTGTCTTCAACGTTTACATTACTTTCTTATCCATGTTTTTAAACATATAGGATAACATAACATCACGACTTGTTACTCCAAAGGGTTAGGCAAAGATGTAGGTACCTATAGTACACATTTATATTTAAGTCCCATGTGATGTGCCTATGCCACCAACCGGGCTCAGGGCTGCTACTGAGAAGTTCCAGATGAAAAAACCCAATAACACTTTGGCTGACCGGGAATCGAACTCAGAACCTCTTGCTCAGGAATAGCGCTTGCAATCACGAGACCATCGAGGCAGTTTTAATTACCTATAAAGGATATATGTTATATCTTAACTACCAACAGGTTATAAAGGGGGTGTTAGTTGTTAGCCCGGGTACGCACGGGCGATATTCTGCCGCGGCGATATTTTATCGCACGTTTGATTTTCAACGCTCTGCTTAGCGCCAAGAGTTGAAAATCCAACAGTGTGTTTTTTTGACGCGCTGGAATGTACTCTGTTAGATTCTCAACACCGAGAGTTGAAAATCCAGTGCGCGATAAAATCCAGCTGCGATATTTTTACGTCCGTGCGAACGTAGGCTTACTGAGATGACAACTGATTGTAGATAATATTTCTATGCAACTGATAGAGACGTATGGAAGAGTACATGCCAGGCATCGCCAACCCAAAAAATAAAGTCAGGGTTAAGGCTCGCGCACACAGGCGCGATGCGACGGTGCGTCATGACTCCGGTTGAACAATTTCCATGAAGTTTTCATACAAATTGTTCCACCAGAGTTACATCGCGCCATCCCGTCGTACCAATAAATTTGCTAAACAGTCAATTTCCCTGACCGTGTATTGGGAAAAGAGCTGCAGGAGGGCAAATCTTATATAACCTTCGTTTTTGTTTATACTAAACCTCTTAAGGGGTCATTGTACTCATCATTATGAACAACTTTCACTATGGGACCAATGCTAAAATCGCGAAAAAAAAATCAGCTGCATTTATGTTCGCATATCTCGTCGAAATGTAGGGAACAGCAGATTTTTTTTTCGCGATTTCAGCGTTGGTCCAATAGTGAAAGTTGTTCATAATTATGAGTACAATGACCCCTTAAGCGGTTTAGTATAAACAGAAACTAAGGTTGTATATGTATAAAGAAAAATGAATTTACATTTACTATTCAACACAAATTTTCAGGCCTATAAAAATGTCCTGCATATTTTAGAAGCCCTTTGTCGTCATAACTAATTGAGAATTTCCGTTGAAAAAATGAGCTGAATAGGCTCATCCGTTGTGCTTACAAATAATTATCACTGTTTAAAAGTGGGGTCCGAGTGCTCATCGAGTATTTCGGGACATCGCCAAGCGGTTGGACAACTCTTCACGTGGCCTGGCCAATTTTTAGGTCAAAGAATCGGCATTGCCATCCAACGTGGCAACCCCGCCTTTTGGGCCTCTTTCCCGGAAGAGATTTTTGATGCCCTATGAGCTCTTCCCTTAATTTTTTAAGTTATTTTTTTTTACTTTATATACGTATACTTGTACATAATATTTATCTATCTATACATATAAAATGCTTTGTCCTGAATGACTGACTGACGGATCAACGCACAGCCTAAACCGCTGATCGTAGAGACCTGAAACTTAGAGGGTGTGTTCTTTGTCTGGCGTAGGCATCCGATAAGAAATGATTTTCCGAAATTCTACCCCTAAGGGGGTGAAAAAGGGATACAAAGTTTGTATGGGACAACGTGATTCCTTGGTCCAATCTACTTCAAATTTTGCATAAACATTCTAACAGAATTGATGGAAGACGTGTTTCGTATTTTATTGAAATTCATCCCCTAACGGTGTTAAATAGGGGTAGAAAGTTATTTTGGGAGAGATTTGCTTCGAAGTTGATATCAATACTCCTTAGTGCTTTTGATTTAAATTACATTTTATTTTGACACATGTTTGAAAACTCAATCCGATTTTATTCAAAAAAGGTTGAACTCACATAAAAGCTTGGTGCAATGTATTACTCTGAGGTGCAATGCAAATACTCTTTAAAATTGGAATGTCTCGAAAGACCGTACTATATTAGTACCGCATTTGAAGGTTTCTAAGCTTCACAGAGGTTTGTATTTATTCCTAGGATTCCCTTAACACCATCAAATTACCCCTTCGAATTCAAGAGAGTGCAGTTTCCCATCAGAGTCTACTTCGCAATTACCATAAACAAAGCTCAAGGTCAAACTCTTAAGGTAGCGGGAGTAGACTTGAGGGAAAGCTGCTTCTCCCACGGCCAGCAGTATGTGGCACGCTCCATAGTAAGCGCACAGAGTAGCCTGGTGATTCTAGCACCCGAAGGAAAAACAAAAAATATTGTTTACAAGGAAATGCTGTGGGAGGTGTAGTATTTCGATTTCGTTGTAAAAAGATAATACCCCCGTGTAATTTTCACCAGATCGAAGGCCGAGCTTCGTGTTCATAAAATACAGGGTGTTCGGCAGAAGGTTGAACATATGAAAATGGCGGATCCGTGGGGCCGTCTACTACGTGTTTAGGTCCAATAACAAGACTCAGGATTACAGACCCACAAGGATTTTTTTTAAATGTTGTTACGAGTATATTTTATAAGTATTCAAACATTTTAACATAATAATTTATATGTTATAACAAAATTAATAACGTAAAAAACCAATAAAACCTCCTGTTAGAACCATTTTCGACTTCTACGCGGACGAAGTCGCGAGCAAAAGCTAGTATAATATATATACATTGTCGCCCATGGGCACGTGCCCGTCCGTATTTTTCTGAATATTCATGAAAAATCATCGAAGATTAACTTTAGGGACCTTTTAAAGTTAATCTATCTATAATATTTTTCATTGTAATATTTTTCGTTTGCCATATCTCCTATTTTATTGGCTCGATTTGGATTCTGTTTGTTAGTCAAGTTATTTTATCGGATTAACTAACATTTTTTTATAAAATTTATTGCCTATGAAAAAAAAACGGAGAACACATTTTTATCTAAAAAAAAACAGTTAGTATTTATTTAAAAAACACAAGTGTCCATAAAATCATCGGCTGATAAATGAATAAAAATAAAAATAATAAATTAAGAAAAATTAAAGAGAGAACCACCCCTTTTAAAGTTAATTTGGCCCATAGGTGACATTGTATATTTTAGTGTTAGATTGTATATTGTACTCGTATAATTAAAGTAATAATTTAAGATTTGTCAAGTGTATCTAATACAGGGTTGTTATGGATAAACGGGGATGTAGGAGAAGTCATTTGCAACCAAATGACTCCTGATGATCTCTATGCCACCATTTTCGAGTAATTTGACATTTTATATTTTAAAATGATTTAAATAAAAAATATAATAGTTAAAAAAAAAAAGTCTAATGACTCGAAAATTCTTTGCATTTGCAAATGTCAAAAAAAATTGAGTCATTTGACATTTTATATTTTTACCTAATCCATTTTAAAATTTTAAAGTATTTTTTTTTTGTAAATGGCTTCGATCAATTGATCGAAGGTAAATGGCCTCTCATTCATCCCCTTAATGGATTGCCGACATATAACCAATAACCCTGTATACTCATATTCCATACAAATGTTTAAGTAGTTATTCTACCTTCACGGTCATTCCCGTAAGTAAAAAAACTCTACTTATGGCACTTGTTCACCATGACAGGACAACATTCCAATCTAGCCCAGAAAATCCCTACTTACCTCTTTAAAATGCTTTTGAATCAAATAAGACAACAACATTAATTTAACTTCGGTGGACTTGCGTAAAACTTTTCGGTATTAAGTAATGTTTTTGGGTAAAAGTTTCGCCATAAAAGACCACGTCCCCAGAATTTGTGAGTGTTTTAGAAAAACACTGCTTTTTAAAAGCGTAACATTTATGAAAGATATAAAAACAAGTGAGTACATCACGTTACGTAACTTTTTAACATAAACGACATACAATGAGAGTTTTCTGAAATGATCACTAGGTAGCAGCACTGAGACGTCAGGTCCAGACACCTGTCAAAAGTGTCAAAGTGCCTATATTTTCTTTAGTCGTGACTGAATGATGATCGTCATCATAAACTTTTTATTCATTGTCGAAATGGACGACCTCTTGTCAAAGTGGCGCCAACTGTAGACTTGAATTTTCATGCAAACCCTCAAATGGATCCCCTGAAAACCCTAGCTAGGCGGTATCCAGCTAGGATTACCCACCTATGTATTCGTTAGGAAAATGAAGGGCGGTAGACCTGTAGACATCGAATCTGTCAATTTCTCCCCGTGAAAACGTAGGTGAAATGACCTGTCAATAGTGTCAATCCCTAGCAGCTAGTGAGCTGTCAATTTGAGCATCAAGTGTGAATGACAGCTCACTTTCCTTAAGACCCAGATATATGCCAGTGACCTTGAGTGGTTAGCTTGCGTGTTCTGTACTGAGCTCACGCAACGCGTCGTACGTCCAGCCAGTAATAGACTCGCCAATCAAGGAGCGCTGTCCCAAATTAGACGCATTATTAAATTATTCTACATAAAACAAAAGGTATTTCAATAAAACACGTATACTAAAAGATCAATAATTAAATTTTCTTTAAAATGGTGAAGGTTTCAGAAAAATACGCTTGATAGATTTTCGAGATTCTCAGTTTTTTTATCCGCGTTAGACATAACTTTACAAATTAATTTCACTATGTAATGTAAACATAATCTAAAATAATCCTGTATTAAGTTTTAAGAAAATGCTCTTATATAACATAGGTATATTTTTTCCAAATCATTAACACTACTTGTTTAGACGTGATCGTCAGTATAAAGTTATTAAAAGACGGTTATCGTCGCCTTAAGTTTTCGCGGTAAGTTTTTTTTCAAAATAGACCAGCTGCAATTAGAACAAAACACGAATGATCGTTTCCACATTGGACGATAACGACACGATATCGTCGGACTGCTAGTTTCATACAATTACTACAAAACGCTTTCACACTGTGTCGGTGTAGTCAACGGTATCGTCGCCGACATTGATTGTCGTGCCGATATCGGCAGACACAGTGCACTTGTTCACGGCTGCCATTAATACCTCGAATACACTATGACACTTTTGAAATCGCGCTGCGATGTAAGCTTTTACTGGCGCAGCGTGACTATTCGAGACTGCTGTGGCATACTGAAGGCTGTTGGTTACATCATGTCACATACCGATATCGTGCAGATATCGTCGCAGTGTGAAAACGGCCATCAGGGTTGGGTTTATGCTGTAATTTTGTCTTCCTTGTCGAGAAAACGGTAAACTTCAATCAATCGAAACTAATAACGCCGGTCGGTCGTATCGGAGTTTCTTCGAAAACTACCTTGATACTGTAAATGTGGTGCTGCTACACAAACAATGGGATAATTAATATCGTGTCTATCGTGTAGGAACTAATTGGCCGCTACAGAAGGTGCCAAACTATTACCCAACTCTATCTAGATTGCCATCGAGTATCGACATGCTAAGAATGCCTTGACAGTGTCAACACCATTATGGTTATTTTCTACATTACCCTGATCAATGATGGGGCAAAAGTTTGAGTTAATCTGCGTTCGCAATTTAGTCATGCTCACTCTAATGTCTCGCTGACGGTGGCGCGTGTGTTGGATCATTTAGCTCTCTTCAAAACGGTTGAGCTGAATGGTGCTAATCCATGCGTCATGTTCGTGATCGGGCGCCGTCAGTGGGGACTGGTCATCTCTTAGCTACCACGGCTTATTTTAATTTTTGAATTGTTAATTTTTATTATTTTTGTTACGGACGCTTTTAACGTTTTGCATCGTTCTCACATGTATAACTTCAACTTGAATGATGTAAACAATATTTTTTAACCCTATCATGATTTAAAAGAGTGTCCGTGGAGTTTCTTGCCCGTTCTTCTCCATAGGTACCTACTACGCTTTCGAATGGGCAACTAGCTTCATCTTTCTGACAGACCCCTTGACAATTCAAAAGTGCCTGTAATTGGTTTATTTGAAATAAATGCTTTGAGTTTGAGTTGCCAAACATGTAAAAAAACACGAGTTTTAGGCAAAACAACTGTGAGTTCAGTTTGCGCTACAACTTCATATTTATTTTTATTTTTTATGACTTTTCCAACAGTACTAGTCAGTCTAAAATCAACTTTATTTACAAGTACATAAAGTTGATGTTTGTTTAAGTGGAATTAACATCAATTGGAAACAAGGATTTGAATAGACACTTCATCTTTTCCTTGTTACAGATGGCACGTTACAAGAAGACGGGTTTCATGGACGACGACGCGGGCAGCGTGAGCTCCATACAGCTGAACGAAGGCGTCAGGTCCGGGGGTACCCATATAAGGTACCATATGGTGAGTACCATTACATTAACCTCTATTTTGGTCTTTCTTTCGGGTCGAAAACTCGAAACTCGAAACCGCGAGTCAATGCAATGAGCGTAGTCAAAGTCACTCGATGCTTGTACACACGGCTACACATCAAGCTATACATTTCCAGTTTATGCTGATCTCGCATTGTATAGGAATCCGTACAAATGTGAGGTCAGCTTATACTGGAAATGTATAGCTTGATGTGTAGCCGTGCGTACGTCAGTTTCTAACTTTTGACGCGGTGCGAATTTGCATCCCGTCGCATGAGTGTCAGGAACTCAGGATGGTCTATCTTGGTTCTTGAAACTATTCTATTCTATTTTTTGTTATGGCAAGCAAAGCCGATGTCGACCATTCTGCCAATGTCTAAAGTGAATTTGGAAAAGCAAGTGTGTATTGTTAAAAATAAATAAATATAAAAAATAGTAAAAATCTTCGATGATACAGTTGAGCAACTTGTGGGGTTAGTACTGGACTGAAACAAACCAAATAAATAAACTATACCTACAGCAACGCAATTGCCAAATTGTCGAAATGCGGCTAGTCCGTCTCTCTCTTATCTCATAATGACTAGTTTTGGTTGAGAGTTGCTTTGCTCATCGAAACGTCGAGTTAGAGCTATGCCTAGGCATGTTATCTGACTGCAGCCTCCACGCATGGCTGGATGCTTTGTTCTGAAGCTCTGCACATGAATTAGCAATCGCAGTATTTTGTTTTTATAATAAACGAGCTTTTGCCCGCGGTTTTGCCCGCGGTTTTGCTCGCGGTTTAGCTCGCGTGGATGTCGGAAAATATCCCACGGGTACGTACTACCGGGATTAGTTAGATACCTAATATCCGAGGAAAAGTCATTGATTCCTACCGCTGCGCCCGCGTTGTCGGCAACTATAATTATTTTGTCACGTGTAATTTTGAATCTGTGATATCTTTTAAAGTATTCATTTTAATGATATAATGTCAAGGCATATTTTAATCTAAATTAAATGCCCAATTTAAATAACATATTTTATTGGATAAGGATAAATAAAATACCGGTCAAAATAGCTTCGGAAATAACAATGAAATTTTTATCAAATTCTGAAAGATAAAAATGGTTACTGTAGGTCATTCTTCGAAGATAGACATATGCTATCGCAGATTTTATTTTTGAACTTTTTAAGATCTACAATTCTGTAAAACATAAATTTGATGTATCTCTTACGGCTTACGCGGCGCACGCGTAAAGCTCCCAGTTGGCATGATTTTTTCCGACATCTTCGACAATATTTTACACAAAACCTTAATGTATGCACAAAAACTTTCCGCATGAATCATTCTATATATTTTAAAAAAACCGCATCAAAATCCGTTGCGTAGTTTTAAAGATCTAAGCATACATAGGGACAGACAGCGCGAAGCGACTTTGTTTTATACTGTGTATAGATATAGAAAACTGAAATACTGGATACCCTTGATAGGATCATTCTTATCAAGAGTACTTTAATAGGATTTTATCTTTCTATTTGTTAAGGCTATCAGAGTCCACACTGTTAGATATAAAAGCTTTGGTTTTTCCAATCAAATATTATCAAATTGTATTTAGTACTAACAATAGAATAGTCTTTAAAGTAACCCATTTGCAGATGCTATCACCAGGCTTGCTCAATGCACTGGTTTCTCTCGTATCGACTCGAACTTTATCTTGGTAAAAACATTACCCTGTCAACAAACAGGTAGCAGATCTGACTGCCCAGCGTGTCCTGGATGCGAATAATCAAAAATCTAAATCTTTTTTTTTTTTTTTTTAACTTTGCCCCACACTAAGAATTACTTCTTGTATCGTGGGTGCGTTTACACACATAGAAACTCACATACACTAACACCCAGACCCGAAACAACTACTTGCAGATCATACAAATATTTGTTCCGTGCGGGGATCGAACCCGCGACACGTTGCGCAGCAGTCGATCGCTCAGCCACTGCGCCAACCGTGTCGTCGAAATCTAAATATTTTATTTCACATAAACCTACATGAGCAGTTATGAAACGTCAGAAGCTAGGTGCACGATTCCAATTGGTCGTTTCCTATGGAGAAGGGCCGGCAAGAAACTCCACGGTTCTCGTTTAAAAATGATTGGCTTTTACAATATTTTCAAATAACAGTGTTATTTATTTAAATAAAGCTAGTCATGGATGACACGTTTCACCAGAGGACCTGAACACGTAGCATGATCACAATAGAAACAGGTTTTGTCGACGGAAGAATAGACAAAATGACTGATTCACAATCACAATCTGTCATTTTGTTTATTCTATCCTCGACAAAACCCGTAGAAAACCCTATGGTTCTCGCGTTCTGCACGCGTAGCATGACCACAATACAAACAGAATTTGTCGACGGACGAATAGACAAAATGACTGATTCACAATGTCATTTTGTCTATTCTTCCGTCGACAAAACCCGTTTCTATTGTGGTTATGCAACGCGAGCAGGATTTACATAAGTTTTCGGTAGCTTATATTTTAAATTCAAATTCAAAAATCATTTATTTCAGCCCATAGGCCATAACGCTAGACAAAATTATAATCAATATAAAGATATATAAAAAAAATTGTTAATTAATTCAGTACATTATATAAATAAAATTAGCATGTCAAAATTTAAATTAAAATAATTAATAAAACGCCTGCCTCTGAGTCATTTGGTTGTTTGTCATTACATTAATCATATAACAATGATTAATGTACTGACAATCAAACCTGTTCGCAAATACGCTCAGGATGGTGTTGGAGGTGGTCCGGAGCCTGCGCCCCAGAGAACAGAACTAACTACTACTTTTAGGCAGGGCTCGGATAACGGTATATTTTTCGAAACGGTTTCGTCTTAAAAACCTAAGAAACGATTTGTTTTGGTTACGATCGAACGGAACGTTATAAAAACGTTTTTGAAGGAGCACAAAATTTAAATCGTTCTCGGTTAATAAAACGTTTTAAACCGTTTTTTTCCCTTTTTTGGGTTGATCGATAAGAAACTCGCAACACAACCCTTACAGCATGCTCATTGGTATCAAAGATGTAATAAAATGAAGATAAAGTACAATTTAACTAAACAAGTTCATGCTGGTCGGCGCACGGCCCGTCCGCGGCTGCGTCTTGCGGAATAAACCGGTTTTTGTTTTGCGGAATAAACGTTCTCATTTCGTTTTTGTTCCGAACATAATGTTGTTCAAAGAACTGTTAGAAACGTTTTAAAAACGTTATTTAAAATAACGTTTCCGAGCCCTGCTTTTAGGTAGCTAGATTTTCGGTGTCATTCCCATACATTTTAGACTTTGCCATCATTGTAATCGCTGATAGAATCTCACTTTGCATTCTTCCCTCTACTATCCTCGCTACACCTTTCTGTACGAGGTCACCACACCAGAACTTTTCAGTCGAACGGCCATCCGTTCTAAGTTTACCAATTTTTTGGGCTATAACTTGGTTTATCTTGGTTCTCTTGCGAATCTGTCCATTTCGATCGCGTAGAAACGGGTATTTTATTAATTTTAGCAATTTCAGTTCAGAGTTGAATTTAATTATGCGTCAACCGACAACCAATCTGTTTGCGACACAAGTGTGCGTATGCGTATATTGGCTGTAATGAAGTTAATTACTGGGCATTGGAGTTTCAAGTGGTCTCGATTGATATTGTGTCGCTAAAAGCCATTGTTGGACCATGAGACTAAAAGCTTTCAATCATTTACCATGAGTGCAAGGTTTACCTCTTTGTTATCTATAGGTATTACACAAGTTTTTATTACTTGCACAAGCGGACCGCTTTATCATAAATATTGAAATCACTATTGGAGTCCTAGAGAAAACATAGCCTGGAATTAATTATATTTTTTCTCACATTTCTGATTATAGATTGTAGTGATTGAGTTGATTGATGGAGTCCCTTTCAGTCCCTAGGGTTTCTTAAAGTTCTTTTAAACGGTGGAGAATATTGATAGCAAGTGTTTAGTGTGCAAAAATCATACGACAGATTCTACTTTGTCAGTAGGTTAATAGAAGTTTCTTACTTATGAGAAACCAGATTTCAATCACTGTGTTGTGCAGCTTAGGTAACAATCTGAACCCTAATTGCGTAATACACGATAAATCACAAACTGAATCATTTTGAAAGAGATTGCTAATCCATTGCTTCTTAAGTTCGAAAAACAAATCTGGTCAACAACGTAAATAATGCAATGAATGTTGTTGAACTGTCAAAATGAAACAGATTTGTCGTAATCGTTTACCGAAAACGCAAGATTAAGATAGCTAACCTTCGATCAATATTGATCGAAGTAGCTAACACAGGTCACCAAAGTCACTAGAAGAAAGACCACCCTATTCATCAAAAGTTGTCGCCTTTTATGAACGAGGTCCTCTCCTGCCTGCCCCGTGTTATTATATCTGCCATATTGTTAATTTAACTACTGCTGTTATTTCATTGCTTTTTAGAACTTTTCTTTTCGACGTGTGTTACTCGTAAATCCGAGGAGCTCGTGGCTAAGTAATACTCGTAAGCAGCCGCTCGGGTCGATCCATCAGGTTAATTCGGGTCGGCTTCCGTCTAACCGCATGGACCTGAATACCAATATTTTACATGGAGCGATTGCCTATCTGACCTCCACAACCCAGTTACTGGGTAATACGATACCCCTTACTAAGACTGGTTGCCAGACTTTCGGGCTTTAGACTACCCGCAACGACTGTAAGATCTAAAAACTTTATAACAAAAAAAAAAACAACTGCTTTCCGAAAACAAAACTTAATTTCGGAAGTCGGTGTCTTTGGTTTAGAATTTTCGTTTTTTGCCACCGACTTCCGAAATTAAAGTAATTTTTCACTTTGTAGTGTTTTTTTTTCGGAAGTCTTCTTTTTTTTTTGTAAAAAGTTTATATTTTTCACTTTTTAGTTGTGGTACCTAGCCCACACAAATTCGAATACCACTACCTGCTATGTAAATAACAGTCACAGGAAGTTATCATCATATCATCCACACACGTATACTAAGTGGGAAAAAATCGTATTATTGAAGCTTACTCAAAAACTATCCAAGCAAAGTTAATAAAATTTATATGGGACCAATTCGTTAGCATACCCTTTCATACAAAAAAAAGAATTTTCAAAATCGGTCCACAATTGGCGGTTCAAATCGGCGGACATACATAAGAAAACAAAACATACATACGCGCCGAACATATAACCTCCTTTTTGGAAGTCGGTTAAAAATGACAGCCGGGTCCAACGGTTTACATTTTATAATGATTAAGTAATTATCAAACAATACATTGAAATAATTACCAAGCCTTTATCGTACACTACAATAGTTGTATTATAATGACGCCCGCGTTTACGTACAAATGAAGCTATTTGAAAGGAGGGCACAGAATTATTATTGAGCCAAGTTTTAGGGTTGCCAGTGCGTGTTGCTTGATAAGAGAGGTCGTTATCCTAAATATCCTATTCTATTGTAACAAATATTATAAATGCGAAAGTGAGTTTGGTTGTTTGTGACGCTGTATTTGGCAAACAGATAGACCATGACCTGACTTCCCGGTTCCCGGTAGTTTATACTCGTATTTTCCCATGGCATAAGACTTTAGTTTCCATGCAAAAGAAGAAAAGAAGTTATACGTACCGAAGGAGGAGAACCAGCAGTATACGTTTAGATAAAGTGCCTTCTATCAGCAATAACGTAGATGGTAAAGGAAAATAATATAGCATTGACATAAACTACCGAAAAGCTTATTCTTTTCTTTTTAGTGAAAAAGTTAAAACTCGGACACCAGGTTAGTGACTAACCTGGTGTCAGAGTTATAAAGCCAAGGGCCTCTGTCTCGGCTTCACATGCCGTCGAGAAATATCTCTCGCATGGCCGGTTGCCTCACGATGCTGCGAAAGCTGACTCTGTTGAAAGTTGTTGAAGAAATAGGGAACGATTTGAAACGATTGCCAATTGTTTGACTGACTCTTGAAAGCTGTTTCCTCAAAATATCGAGTTACGGTTTCCATCCAAAGCATACTCGTAGGATATGTTTTTGGAGGTAGGTTCTTATTAGAAACTTGTATTCAATACATCTATGTGAGATTCTTACTAATTAATCTGTATTGTAGTAATTACAGGCTCTAACTTACGAATTTCAATGGCTATACGTCGGAGAAAACAATTAAAATGATTTGAAAAGCTTCGCACATAAACGTTTACTGGCGTGTATATGACGTGCTACCGCCATCATTGTTTCAGTGCTAGAGAGAGATGGAGCTATACACCATCTCTTTTTCACTGTAATAAAGGGCTGTCAATGTCAGGTTCGACGGGTTTTGAACGTGTCCAATTATAAACGGTAAATTCACTTTGAGCACAATCGTGTTTTATGGTGACATGTTTATGGCAATAATTTTATTAAATATAGGGTGTAAAAAGACTTATTACTAAGCAGTCATCTACGCATTCTGCAAATAAAACTAAGTAACTTTGTGCAAAAGTAGTTGCAGGGAAACGTCTTTTATTTTTTGGTGTAAAAATCTGCTGTTTACGGTAATACGCAATGAAACTCACGCAAAACATTGTGCATATGGATGCATGCAACGGTACAGGGGTCGTGGATTTTAGAAAAAAAGAACAAAGAAAGAAAAATAAGGTTATTTATCACAGAAACACGTGTCTAAAAAAAAGATAATTAACTCGAATAGAGCAATAAAATAAAACATAGTAGATTTAAATATAATCATGAGCACAAAACAGAAATAGTCGGCAGCTGCTGGCACGTCATGACTGTGACAAGAAGGCTTCCACTCAGCATGATTTAAAAATTGTTTTCGTAAAAAAACGTAAAAAAAATGTTGGAACTCTGACCTTCAATATCTCCGTAACCTGATGGTTGCCAAGTAGTACAAAAAATTTCATAATAACGGGCAGAACAAGTGACTGTCGATTTAGATTTTTTACAAATTAAAAAAAAAACTTTTTGACCTAAATAACGGATGTAAAAAAGTTTTATTTTATTTAAGGAAACAAATGATGCTTTTCTCCCGCTTTTAAAAGGTAAAGCTAACTTACTATTTTCACAGCATTACTTTGAAAGGGGAAAGTTAAGTTTTGCATATTGCATTCTTAGTCGTGACAAGCAACAAAGTGCGGCTGTCAAGCAATGTTTAAAACCGTAATTAGTTTTAACTAAAATATTGCACGAGTTTAGAGATAGTTAAAAACAACAAGTTAAGGGTGCACTAGTCGACGGCTCGAACTCGTTGGTGGGCGTGACTAATATGCATGCTAATTACTCTAATTATTTATTTCGTTTTATTTATTTAGTATTTATTAATCTAGTTTTTATTTATATATTTATTTAGTGAAATAGACGACGATTTATAACGAAAACGAGCGCGTAAAATGTCATGAATAGACCTTTGGGCGTATACTCGTAGATATTATGGAAAAAATACTGGACTCAAAATAAAATTATTTGAACTGCACAAGTTCAAATAATTTAAATTATATATCCCTCTACGGTTTTTATTTTGTTTCTATTTTTTTATTTTTTGACTACATAAGTTATTTATTTTGCCCAAAGACGAGCTAACAAACCAATTTTTTTCCCAATTCTGGTTCCAAACAGGGCTAGATAATGATAAGACAAATTGATATCATTTTTATTTTTAACGTAAACCGTCAAACAGACGAGTAATCAAATCACCATGCTACGTTTGTATGGAAGAATGACCGACTCGCGTATCCTTAAGCACACTGGAAACTGGTCGAATAATAATGGACTTTGTGACTGTTAGGGTAGAAAGTTTTAAGCAGTCCATGGATTTTGACGATGTAGCATATTAAAAGCATATCATCAATTGTCTTTAATAATATGTAAAGTGTTATTATTTAAAAAAAAAAACAGCTATATCGTAATATTCAACATGTATTTTTTTTTTTTATTATTTAAGTTTAAGTTTTAGCTTCAAAATATTCATAAGCTTGAAGAATTGTGAAATAAACTCCTAAGATGATTGCAATAAAACATTACCCTCCTTCTGGGGCAGTTAGGTAAAAAGACCTTGGGTTATTTGAGAATTATAATTTTCTTAAAAACTTTGGGTTAATGCTGTGTATGTGTTTACTTGGTAAGCCTTTATACATATATGTATACGTATATAAATAAATAAATGAATATCTGAGTATTTTATAGGAACAATAAAAAACTTAAATTTATAACATATTTTAACTTTAGGACCAACCACAATAACTGAAGGCCAATTCTCGTACTTATAAAACGTTCACATTCAAGACGCAATCTGTCAAACTTGTTAAAAATGTTGGTAAATTGATTGTATTTCTGACAGATTGCGAATGAAATTATAATGCGAACGTTCTTAAAAATTACGGGAATTGGGATCTGGACACTTACTTTTTCAAGTCAGAGTAGGTTCTCATGACGCTGTTCTAGGAGCTCGTGGCTAAGTAACAACAGCCGCACGGGTCGATCTATCAGGTTAAGCTACGGTTGCCGGAGTTGGTCTGTGGATGGGTTATGTACCGAGACTCCTCCGTGCCTCGAAGCCGTTGGTCCCGGCTGTCATTCGTGGATCTTTGACAGTCGTTACGGGTCGTCAGATGCCCGAAAGTCTGACAACCTGTCTTACCAAGGGGTATCGTATTACTCAGTTACTCGGTTGTGGAGGTCAGATAGGCAGTCGCTCAATGTAAAATACTGGTATTCAGCTGCATCCGGATAGACTGGAAGCCGACCCCAATATAGTTGGAAAAAGGCTAGGCAGATTGGAGTAGGTTCTTATGAATATGAAGGGACCAAATCGAAAATATGAATAAATAAAAATCTGCTGATCTGGCTAGTTACTATCGAAGAACTTGTTTTTTTTTAAAACGTTGCCCCACACTAAGAATTTATTTCTGTATCGTGGGTGCGTTTACAAACATAGAAACTCACATACACTAACACCCGAACCGGAACAACTACTTGCAAATCATACAAATATTTGTTCCGTGCGGGGATCGAACCCGCGACACGTTGCGCAGCAGTCGATCACTCAGCCACTGCGCCAACCGTGTTGTTAACAAAAAAAGCAAAAACAAAATCCGTCAGAGCAAAAACAAAGTCAGTTTGAAAACAAAATCCCGTGAACACGATGACCACATCTGTTACCGCCCCGGGTCTATAGCCGCCGAGCGCTACAAGCATAAATAGTCCTTACAATGTATAGATATGAAGTTCTACGATACTTACCTATAAAAGTTTGACGGAAGGTTAAAGAAGTGGCAACCGCTTTTATAGCGTTTCTTGTTTCTGCAACGACTTTCAGCAGGTTTTACATAAGCTTTTCAGTAACTTATGTCACCGCAAACACATTTTAAAATTTTCCACCATCGCTGATAAAATGTCACTTTGTCCCTTCAGCCCTTCAGGTATTTTGTTCAGACCTTATATTTGTACAATATCTGTTATTCTTTCTTTCAGAGAAAATTAACTAAATAAATATGTAGTACCTGGTCGACCGTGCTCTGCTCGGGTGAAAATAAATAAACCACGTATACCAACGTTGTATCACATTCCCGACGCTGTGAAAATTGAGAAAACGAATTTTCCCAGATATGAGAAGTAGCTAGATTGAATTTTCGCCCACGTGTAAACCCCTATATTGCAACTTTCATCGAAATCGTTAAACCCGTTTTCGAGAACGTGATTACAAATACGACAGGGTGGCATCGACACACATCGACGCGAAAACGGTTACCATGGATTCAGTACGTGATTCTGAACGCCCCTGCGTTGGTTATTAAAAAAATCATCTGCTGTTCCCATACATTTTCATCGCGTAGGTACTGCACTTTACTATGAAACAGCAGATTTTTTTTTATAACCTGCGAAAAATTGCAATGCAAGCGGGTTCAGAATCATGTACTGAATCCATGGTAAAAGTTTTAGCGTCGTTGTCCCTGCAATGTCGCCTATAAGAATGTGACCTCCCGTATTTTTCTGAATATTTATGAAAACTGATCGAAAATTAACTTTAATATATTTCATGTTACTTAATTATTTTTTTTTGATTAACGTTTGTCATATCTCCTATGTTATTGGCTCGATTTGGATTCTGTTTATTATTTCTAAAAGCTTATGAGTTATTTTACGAGTATCGGATTAACTAACGTTTTTTATTAAAATGTTTCGCCTTTGAAAAAAATACGGAGGTGAAATAGGCAACGTTTTTCTAAAAAACACAAGTTTAAGTCCAAAAAGTCATAGAAGGATTTTGAAAAAAAAAAAAAAAAAACCCTTTTAAGGTTTATTTTAGATAGGTAGTTTTTCATGAATATTCAGAAAAATTCGGGTGGTCACATGCCCATGGTCGGCATTGTATACAAATATTGCTCATTTAATAGTATATGATATGCAAAACAATCAAATCTATTTTCATTTCCAAACAAAGCGTATTGTTTGGAAATGAAAATAGATTTGATTGTTTTGCTCTTCCATATTGAACACAATAATTGAGTTATTTGAACATACAATAGTGTCCGGACAGACAAATGGAACCATTTGCAAAGCCGATCACATAACGATTACTAGACCGTATCAGGGCTGTCAGAACCACACAAACGTTACTCAATAGACTAACATCAAGATATTATTACGCTTTTATTCACCGAAAGGGGTAAGTAGCAGATTAAAACCATTGTATAAATAAGTAACAGTATTATGTTTTCATAGAAAACGGCTGAAACGGCGCGCTTCGATATCTCGTTGTATACCAGTAGGTACGCAACAGTCTCGAGTGCGCGGCAGTTACGCACGGACGCGGAAGGTTAAAAGGCCGTAGGTAATTATTTAAAGGTCACTGCCGAGACATAATACTGCTACTTTATTATACTATGGTAAAAATTTACACTCTAATTTCGCTAGTTATGTGAAATTAAGTCCCATGTAATAAAGCTGATTATTATCATTTGCCGGATACAAATTCAGGTTCCGGGCTGCTATTGCAAAGCATATTCAGGCTATAATATTTCACTGCTGGAACTCAGGCCTTCTCTCTGTGAGAGGAAGTGGGCTGTAATCCACCACGCGGGCCCAGTGCGGGTTGAGAGATGTCACATGTCTTCGAATACGTGGTCTAGGACATGCCGGTTCCCTCACGATGTTTTCCTTCACCGTTTTGAGAGCAGTGGTGATAAAGTAATTTAAACACAGTAAAGCGCCTGTCAGGGTTTGAACCTACGACCTATAAATTGTGGTACTGAGCTCACGCAACACGTCGTACGTCCAGCCAGTAATAGGATTCGTCCATCAAAGAGCGCTGTCCCAAATTAGACGCATTATTCATTTATTAATATTATACATAAAACAAAAGGTATTTTAATAAAACACGTACCTATACCTACTAAAAAATCAATAATTAAATTATCTTTAAAACAGTGAAGGTTTCCGAAAAATACGCTTGATAGATTTTGCGTGATTCTGATTTTTATCCGCGTTAGACATAACTTTACAAATTAATTTCACTATGTAATATAAACATAATCTAAAATATTCCTTCAACATTAATACTTCCTGCTTTAGACGTGATCTTCAGTATAAAATCATTAAAAGTCGGTTATCGTCGCCTTGAAGCACGAATTTTACGCAGTTCTCACACAACCCCACTACCCGAAACCACCCAGCTCATTTATTACTGATAAATTAGTTCCTAAATTGCGTGACTGAACCTCACGTTACCTTCCGACTGGAAAGTTACCACGATTTAAAGCTTCTGTAGGTAATAAAACTCTAGTAACGCCTTCAGTAAGTTTCCATTTTATCTTCAAGCACTTTCGTGAGCAGTGAACGAATGGACGTGAATGTGCAGTGAGATGCGAACACCATTTTTTGAAACATTAATTTTTATGGATTTAGCTTGAATTGCTTTAAATGGGTCGTGACTGTAAGAGGGTGAAACTTGAAAGGAAATGTGAACAAGAGTGAACAGGCATCTTCTGGGCTTGATCGTTCCATCACCGGCCTCATCCATCGCTTTCCGCCAGACTAGATCGAGGTCAAGAGCTGGTCCTTTTGACAAAAAAGAGCGAGCCTTACAGTAGATGTGTCACATCTGACATGTCAGCTTGGTAATAAGCAACGTTAAAGGGGCGGGGCCTGGTCAAGGACATTTCTGAAGGTCAACTCTAGCACCACGCGCGCTTTCCCGGCTTCCGGTGACACGCTTCCGTCCCTTTTCAAGAATTCACTTCCACAGATTTGATTATTTAGATTTTCATTTTGATTTTAATTGCAGGAAAGCGTGAATAACCACACATCAAAAAAAAATAATGTACTTAGTAGTTAAATTGAAACTGATCGTCATACATTTCTAATAATTGGCGACTTCATCATCATAATCCTGCTGCCATTATCGTAATAGGCATGATGACTAAAAAAATTCTTAGTCCGTCATGGATGGATTATCAACAAATATTGAACACTTTTTTTTTCTTTTTTGACGTCATCTAAGGATTACGGCGATACATTGAGTTAAAATGTGCCATGACGTCACGAGTATGTAGATTGTATACTTACTTGTGAGGTAGCGACCCCACTCCCTAACTTAAAATGCGTTTTATCTAAGTAATTTTTTATTAATATGTTAAAGCAAAAGTTACGTGTCTAATATTTTTTTATTATCTGACTGACGGACTAATTAGACTTTCTTTTTTTTTACCCAGGCATCATCCCTATTTATTTGGAATTGTCACAGCATGACTTCTATAAATGTCTTTCAATACTGGAATGAGTTTGAATCCCTTTCCAGCCATAATCATCTTTCGTACAGTCCATCTATCGTTTTTCTTAAATATTCTTTTACTTTTATGGCCATATAATATCCACATTCATACTAGCAACTAAATAATCTATTCTATAAATACTAATACAATTTATTTTTTTGTCTGTCTGTCTGTTTGTTCCGGCTAATCTCCGAAACGGCAGGACCGATTTTGACGGGACTTTCACTGGCAGATAGCTGATGTTATGAGGAATAACTTAGGCTTTTTATCGTAGAAAAAGAAGAATATTTAGGGTCCACGCGGACTATACCGCGGGCAGTAGCTAGTCTACGTCTGCGTTCACTCTTTGAATAGAGTGAACGCAGACATAAGCTCATTCAAGTCCACTAAATTCTCACTAAAGAGATACTGACATATCGTAACATGGCCGAAAATTGGGCCGAGCTCCAATTTGCACCGACACGATATATGGGACAGCCCTATTACGAGTAACATCGGAAACAATATGAGCGCCTGGACTGCGATGATAGGCAATATGTCGCGTTTATGTTATAAGCGCTCTTTCATTTAACTCAGGCGTTTGTGTGAGTTATGATGATTGTTACGAAATGTTTTGATGCTGGTGTTAATAACATGGGCTTATAAATGTGTAGGTTTTATGTTTGTGATGGGTTTAATAAGTTGTATTGTAACTAGGCGAGAAATAAGTGGCATTATAGATTATTATTTATCCGTGGAGTTTCTTGCCGGCTCTTCTCCACAGGAAACGACCAATAGGGATGATGCCTGGGTAAAAAAAATGAAATTGTAATTAGTCCGTCAGTCAGATAATATAAAAATATTAGACACGTATTTTTTGCTTTATCATATTAATAAAAAATTACTTAGATAAAACGCATTTTAAGTTGGGGAGTGGGGGTCGCTACGTCACTAGTATGTATAAAATCTACATACTCTTGACGTCATGGCACATTTTACCTCAATGTACGGCTTTAGATCTTTAGAGAACCGTGCACCTAGCTCCTGACGTTTCATAAGTGCTCATGTAGGCATATGTGTATTTTTTAATTTTTATATACCTTCAGATAGGTACAAGATAACTAACCTACACCTTTTAAGTTATTAAATACGTAACTAATCTATGTATATTTCACTAGAAGAAGTTTTGTGAATTAAATTAAACTCTGCATATTGGCGATCGCCCAACCCTCGATCGCCTTCGTAACTACCTACCCTAATTAAAACATTATTTATCGGGTCCTAAATATTTAAGAACTGATTTAGATACACACAACATCACGCCTTGTTTTCCCGAAGGGTTAGGCAGAGGCGTACTGTAGGTACACCTACATTTCCCTTTTTTTTTTTTTTTTGGGTGGGAAATCATCAAATGACTCCTCCCGCTCTGGGCAGAGCGAGAGGGAGTGTCAGACTTTTACTGACTAAAACCCACCCGTGTTCCTTCCGTTGCCTATGTGCTGGGGCCGCGATATCCCTTTCGGACAGACCCGCAACCCCAGCAGGCATTGGTCCTTCCGGACCCCTAGTTATGGTCTGTTTGTATTGGAACATTTTCAAAAATAAGTTTCATTTCAAAATACCTACTCCACGGTATGAGTATCTATGTTTTGGCGTTCTATAATTAAGGCGACAATAACCGAATTTTAATGATTTTATACTGAAGATCACGTCTAAACGAGTAGTGTTAATGATTTGGAAAAAATATATGTTAAATTAGAGCATTTTCTTAATAATTCAATCTGTGAATAATTTTGATTATGATTATATTACATAGTGAAATTAATTTGTAAAGTTATGTCTAACGCGGATAAAAAACTGAGAATCACGCAAAAACTATTAAGCGTATTTTTCTGAAACCTTCACCGTTTCAAAGATAATTTAGTTATTTATCTTTTAGTATACGTGTTTTATTAAAATACCTTTTGAATTATGTATAATAAACTGATAATGCGTCTAATTTGGGACAGCGCTCCTTGATGGGCGAGTCCTATTACTGGCTGGACGTACGACGCGTTGCGTGAGCTCAGTTCAGAACACGCAAGCTAACCACTCATGGCCACTGGCATATATCGGCGTCTTAAGTACCTAATTAAAGAAATGCGAAACAACCCACATCGCCCTACATTATACCATTCCCTCATTAAAAACTCAACTTGTACCGAAGGACCAGAAGTTTCTTAAAGAATTTCGCAGGCGACTCTTTCCCAATAATTTATGCCCAGTATCTTCAAAGTTCAGCCGTTTCATAACAAGTTTCTTACCTTAAGAAATTCCATTTAATAAGAGGAGTTGACGACGCCAAGTGACTTACATAACACGAGGGATACTTTCTGAAGGAATCCTTATATAGTAGCCAAGTTATTGGTTGGAGACTTGAAATTGTTTAAGTTTTGAAGGTCGGTAGGTAATCGAAAACTCTAAAGGTGTTGAAACGCCAGTCTCTTAACAAACCGATAGAACGGTAGCATAGTTGTAATTGTAGCCAACAATAGGGATGTTGCCTAAACATTTTGTACGTCAGATAGATTATTTAAAATATTGGACATGTATATTTTCTTTTTTACGTATTTAAAAAATTACGGCAATACATTTCGTTAAATGAATCCCTAAATAAAAGTGCACTGTTAGATCACACTCTCAACACAAACCTCAGCGCTGAGAATTGAAAATCCAACAGTGTACTTTTAACACAGACTTTTAATAAGGGATTCATTTAAGTGTCACTAATGTTTGCCTGTCATGGTTTAGGTTTTACGTTGTCTTGTCTGCCAGTGAGTGAATTTAAGATTTTTATTTTATTGACAATGTCATCGAATTCTGTTTCCTACAACTTCCTGGTGAGAACACACCAATAGCCATTATTTTACTACCGGGATAACACACAATAAGATTGTTTACATACAAAATAATAAATTCACATGCAAATGTTGACGGTACTTATGTAGAAGTGAACAGACTGGCGGATTCGCAACTGTCTTATTAGCGAGGTCTGTTTAGTTAACATTTTAGTACAGGTACGAAACGTATTGTTTCTGTGGTACATTTCCATCCAGTTTAATTAGATAGCTTAGGTTGGATATGTGGAAATAGGAACGAGAAGCGTTGCATTATGTTACTATTGAAGTACGGTTTTTGCACGACTCATAATGCGAAGCATTACTGAGTGCTTTGCGATCGAAAACATTTGTTTTGCCTCATTTCTGGAACTGTTTTTATTGTTGCACTCCTGCTAGTACACAAAACCTACTTAATTTATATAATGTACCATTGTATAGATAATTTAATGGAGATTAATTCTGTACTTTAAAAAAATGTAATTAATGCAGCAGATACGAAAAAAACATCAAAATAGTTTTTATTTTTTTCCCGTCAATCAAATATGAAACCTGAAAACATTGTAGTTTTTTTTTTATATATTCGTTTCAGTCATAGGAGGAACCCTATTGAAAATGGCTCTTTTATTCAAAGTAGTTTAATTATAATTAATAAAAAACTAACTTATATTATATCTATGTATATTTCCAACTTCGACCCTCTTCCGTTGCCTAGCAACCAACAAAGCAAACCTAAATAATAGTCTTTGACAGTATCTACGTAAAGTTTGCAAAGTGAGAAATTTTACCCATATTGATGGGTAACATTTTTGAATGAGCGATATGAGGCGTGCACTTTTGGATTTTCGAAATATTTTTGATGTTGTATTCAAGATTTTTAAATCTCCTGCCCTTATCTTCATTTAATAGGGATGATGCTTGGGTAACAAAAATTGAATTCTAATTAGTCCGTCAGTCAGATAATAAAAAAATATTAGCCACGTATTTTTTGCTTCATCATACTAATAAATAAAAAATTACTTAGATAAAACGCATTTTAAGTTGGGGAGTGGGGGTCGCTACGTCACTAGGATGTACAAAATCTACATACTCGTGACGTCATGGCGCCGTAATCTTTAGATTACGTAAAACAAGAGAAAATACGTGTCCAATATTTTTTTGTAATCTCAAAGACAGACTAAAAAATTTTTTTTTTGTTTCATCCCTATTGGGGAAGGGACGAACAGAACGTCTTTTTTTTCTCCTAACATCTCAAGTAATCTCTATTAGCCGTAATTTCAGAGTTAACTTTTTTGAAGCCATACGGCTAGGAAGGAAGTGAAAGGAGGAAAAAAAGCTGCCAAGTGCGAGTCGGATTCTCACATGAAGTATTTCGTACCACCGTACAATATTTAACACAATTTTTTTTTAAACACGTTTTTTTTATGGAGATCCCCTTTAATTTTTTATTTTATGACTTTTTTATTATTTGTTATTATAGCGGCAGTAGAAATGCATAATCTGTGAAATTTTCAACTATCTACCTATTACGGCTCATGAGATACAGCTAGCTGACTAAAATACAGACGGACAGCGGAGGCTTAAGCGCCTTATTCAGCATCTTGCTGTACGTCCCACCAAGGCCGCGGTGCTGGACCGAAGCATACACACTATCCTGCGCACATCCAGCGTGCTGTACGTCCGCTCAAGGGCGCGGTTAATGTTGCCAGATTGGGGTATTTTTTCGCGATTTTACCCTCAATAACTTCTCTGTCAACTCCTGTGTTTGGCTCTCCCCGCGATGTCTAAGAGAGGCGTGTGGAACATTACGCGTCACCACCTCGGGTCTTGTTATGATAGTGGTCGGTGGATGTATAGAATCATCCACCGCGATCACATTAGTCGATCCACCGAGAACGTAATTAATTTGTGGATGATACGACCACAGCTCAAGTTTTATTCGTTATTGAGCTGATATATAAAATTTTACTTAGATACACAAAAATAAATCAATCTGCCTAGCCTTTTCCCAACTATGTTGGGGTCGGCTTCCAGTCTAACCGGATGCAGCTGAATACCAGTATTTTACATGGAGCGACTGCCTATCTGACCTCCACAAGCCCGTTACTGGGTTACACGATACCTCTTGGTAAGACTGGAGTTATATTTAAACTACCCGAATTTTTATTCTTTGCTACCGCTAAAGAAGTTTTAAAGTGATAACTGCTGGCGTTAGTATTGATTCTGATCAAGAGTAAAAATCGTGAACCAACGAATATTAATGCTAATTTTATTACGTGGTAACTGGTATTTAAACTCGTAATAAACAAAACAATCATGGTAGAATTTGCAATGGATGTATTTTGGGTTTTCCTGTTCTTATTTAGACCATGTTATTAGTTACTAGTATTTAGTAGTAAGTCTTGGAGTAGAGACCGAAAATCGGCGAGCGTAGTGTGGGACGCCCACCAGCTATATTTACCTACGTCCTTAAAAAGGTGGCTGCGATAGAATGGATGCGGAAGGCGGGAGACAGGGTGTTGTAACGCAGCCTGGGAGAGGCCTATCCCCAGCAGTGGACTGCGATAGGCTGAGTTGATTGGTTGATTCAATAGTAGTAATACTCTTTGGTGAAAAACCTCGGTCAGGGAAGTACTGCCACCTGTTCCTGACATACCTGTACATCGTGAAGAAATCGGCATGTTTCAGAACCAAATTCGAAGACATGTGACATCCACCAACCCGCACTGGGCCCGCGTGGTGGATTTCAGCCCTCTCCCTCTCACAGAGAGGAGGCCTGTGTCCAGTGGGAACATTAAATGCCGATTGATTATGCCTCAGACACTGGACAGCAGTTTATTTTGTGTCATTGCGTATATGACCACCTTGAAATAACGCCTTTGATATTTTACAAATGGTTCACTCCGCAAAAAACATTTAAATAAAAAGCGACTCTTACTTAGACACAATAAAGTGCAATTCAGGTCGCACAGCGCTCCTACAGTTATATTTCCCTAGAAGTTGTCTCTCTTTCTATCACGTAACTCTTAGATCTTCTGACTTCTTCTTTTCTCTCGGTACTCTTTTTCGTTGTTGTTTTTGTATTATACGGGCCCAGTAATTGGCCACGTTGGTGCAGGCGAATGGGTGTGAATCTTCTGACTACGTTACACTCACTGAATTGGCCCGACAAGTCTGGCCCGCCGCGTACTTGTAGCTTCATATTAAAAATGCGGTGTGAACCATTTGTATTCATCATCTATGATATTTTACTCTGAAACTAGACACTCAAGTGAGTCTACTCTCTTGCCAACTAAATTGCCTCCATTATTCCCTGAGGATCGTCCGTCTGGCCTTGTGCATAAGAGTTCTTATTACAGTAGAATTTCGAAATGTAATTCCATATTTTCATTAAAAAACGATCGTATATTTATTAGGTTAGGGACACCTTATACATATTTCATACGTGAAAAGTGGTAGATAGTATTTTTTATATATTTTCTAAGGATCAAGGTCAAGGTCAAGGATATCGCGCCCTTATTTTCTTCTAACGGTTTTGTTTAAATCATCGTGGTCAAAAAGATAATCAAAGTTATCCATTTTCTCTAGTTAAAATTATTTTATCTGGTCTTAAAATCTCCCTCCATAATCTTGTCAAGTGATCGACCTTTGTAAGTATAAAATGAGGTAGATAGGTACAAAAATAAAAGGAGTTACTTAGTATTTGAAATGGCAACTCCGAACATGAGGGCTAAGGAAATGAAAGCATTGCATTGTTATATTGATAGCACAAACTGTGGTTGGTTTTGAGCTCTTGCATCTAAAAAGACTTATCTATACCTAATACCTGCCTTTGGAAGTAGGTAATTTGTTACCTAAATATTAGAGAGTGGCTGGCTTATTAATGAATTTTAAAAGCATTCATCCACAAACGAGACTTAATACAATATTTTGTAAACTTACACCAAATTTTTGTCACAACCGTTCGATACAATAGGGATGGTGCCTAGGTAAAAAAAATGAACTCTAATTAGTCCGATAATAAAAAAATATTACACACGTATTTTTTGCTTTATTTATTTATTTATTTTTAGGCTCTTCAACAATGAGTACACTATTACTTTATAATTAGTACATTATCATATTAATAAAAAAATACTGAGATAAAACGCATTTTAGGTTGGAGAGTGGGGGTCGCTACGTACGTCACTAGTAGGTATGTATAAAATCTACATACTCGTGACGTCATGGCACATTTTACCTCAATGTATCACCGTAATCTTTAAATTACGTAAAAAAAGAAAAAATACGTATCTTATATTTATTTATAAGCTAAAAGGCAGACTAAAAAAAATTATTGTCATCATCCCTATTCCGTACCAAATCGAACATATCAAAAGAGTCCTTTAAAGGCTGTTCACAAATCCAAAACCAGAAAATATTATCAGTTTAAATCAAATAAACGACTGCCATTCTTCCGACAGCTATTTGCTGTGGGGGCAAGCAAGGCAAATTAGTAATTGAAAATGTGTCATTTTCGATTCGACAACCTGTCGAATGATTGAATGCAGCACCCTAATTGCGTAACACACTTTCAATCGCAATCTGAATGATTTTGAAGGATATTGCTAATCCACTGTTTCTTAAGGCGACGATAACAGACTTTTAATGATTTTATACTGAAGATCACGTCTAACCGAGCGATTTGAAAAATAAAAATGTTAAATAAGAGCATATTTTAAATAAGTTAATATATGAATATTTTAGATTATGTACATATTACATAGTGAAATTAATTTGTAAAGTTATGTCTGACTCGGATAAAAAACGGAGAATCACGCAAAAACTATTATGCATATTTTTCTGAAACCATTTAAACGTTTTAAAGATAATTTAATTAATGATCTTTTAGTATACATGTTTACTAAAATACCTTTTGTTTTATGTATAATAAATTAAGGTGAATAGTAGGCTCACTGACCTTGCGCATGTGGGCGGAGCTAAACGCCCTACCCCTGGAATACGAAAAATGCGCGCGGTGGCGCGCTACACTAAAACGACGGTCAAAGAATATGCAGGGGCGCAGACATGCGCACGTTGGTCGGTATTTTTACCTACGATTAAGGGAATGGTACATGCAAGGCTGATATTTGTATTGATAGATCAGGACGTGAAACCCGTTTTGGAATACCGGTTAATATTGTTCATAAACCGTTATAATACCGTTCATTGATTAACCAGTTAATTACAAAAACGGTTTTGACTTAACCTAAATAATTTTCAAGTCAAGTGTCGCCCCCCCCCCCCTGCCAGCTAAATAGTTGTACTTTGATATGTGAAAAAATTCACAGCAGTAGTATATATAACGAAGTTAAAAGGAAAACTATCACAGCTAAGTAGGCTTTACAGGTTAACGAGTAATAGTCAACCAATATAAATTTGCAGTTTGAAAATCATGATCTCCCATACATTCCGTATGAGAGAACATGTTTTTCAACTAAGTACAATGTTAAGTTTGTTCTTAGGATAAATTCATCCCAACTACGGAACCCTTCATTGCGTGGTCCGACACGCACTTGGCCAGTTTTTGATGTGTAGCATCTTTCCGCTCGGTTTCCTGCAATTTAAATCTAAATCTAAATAATCAAATCTGTGGGAGTGATTTCGTGAAAAGGGACAGAAGTGTGTAACAGGAAGCCGGGGAAGCGCGAGCTATTTGATTTGACCAATGATCGCGCGCGGTGCTAGAGTTAGTAGTCAGAAACGATTTTGACGAGGCGGGGCACCCCTTTAATGATGCTTATTACCAAGGTGAGATGTCAGATGTTACATATCATAGGTAACTACTGTAAGGCTTGTTTTTGTTTACCCAATTGTTAGATCGTATGAAAAATGCTACAAGCGCGGAAATCATTTTACGCACGTGTATCATACGTTTTATTACGCATTGTGCGAGGAAAAAAAAAACGAGCGAAAGGGCCGGGCGAGCGCGACTCGCACTTCAAATCGAGATGTGTGCAAAATTCGTTTGGAATATTGCTATCTCTGTTTGACAAAACAATGCGGGCGCTTCAGTGTGTGTGGATAGATACTATAGCTTATAGTAGCTGTAAGTACTTGCCATTCATTCATAACGAGTCGACAGCATTTATATTTATTATTAGAAATTAGGTATGTTCATTATTTGCTTTATTTTTGTTGATTATTATGGGGAATCGTTAGTGAATGTACAGATTAGTAATGCGTTTTTTGGAAATTTCTTTACCATGCCGAGATCTCAACATATTAGCATATTTCGACTAATCTCGAGATTTAGGCCTTGTAGAGAAAAACTATACTCCATAGGTTTAGGTAGTTAAATAAAGGTAAACAAATCGTAACAAGGGTTTTTGTGGATGACACTTTCTTGTTTAAATATACGATAAACCAAACTAAATTCATTTTATATTTTTACAATAATTTCCTCTTTTATTAATGTATGTTAAACTTTATCATTTATTCATAAACTACTCTCCGTACATGTATCTGCTTGAGCACAATTTTTTTTGTTAGATTCATAATAATAATATACGTATTTTGTAATCTGTCTATTGTAAAGAGCCCAGAATCTAAACGTCAACGAATTATAACGTTGCTAAATTGAAGAGTACAACTGTGCCGTAGCATGACAACTAAAGTGACAGGTATTACGTTTAGTCGGTTACTTGACAGGTGTCTCGTCACGTGGTTTTTTTGTTTACCTTTATTTAACTACCTAAACCTATGGAGTATAGCTAGTAGATAATTCATACAAATACGGGCAGGTACCCATACATTGTTGTCGAGGATGGCCGTCCGCCTTGGGGGAAATTCGGCTGACGCGTAAATATAAATTATTGGGATATTTATTATTATTGTCTTTATTTATTTTAAGCCTATTTAAGTTTATTTATTTCGTTTAGGGTGGTCTCAACTTTAAAAAAATAATGCTTTTTCTGTATTATTTATTATTATTCAAATACTGTTATTACTATGTAATGAATACAATCAAATAATAAAAGTGTTAGCGCACGTTAGCAAGGACGTGAAAATATCGAAGCGATTTTTTTTGTGTACTGGATTTTCTACGCGCTGGGACGAGAGTGCGTCCAACACGTTGCATCCTCAACGCTCGGCTAAACACCGAAAGTTGAAAGTCCAGTGCGCGATAAAATCCCACCGTGATATTATTACGTCCGTGCGAATGTGGGCTTATGAAAAGTCCCAATTAGTAAATGACAAATATTCCTATAATTTATATTTACGCGATGTCCGTAAATTCAGATAAATAACATCTTTCCGAGCTAAGAATAATAAAAAACAAGGATTTTGATTATCCATTTATTAATTATGTTCTTACTTCAGAGATATTGATAAAGGTGTGTCATTAAAAAAATATGAGTCGAAACGTCATAAAGTCGTCTAGGGTGACCATAATATTCGACCTCGTTCAAATTACAAAAAAATACTATTATTTATGGTAATCAGAATACATAGTGTCAAAGATCTAGAGATGGGTCGTACTTGCAAAATCGAGTACCAGGGCTTCCAAGTACGTCCACCTTTAGACACCAGCGCCAAAAACCAGGGCTCGAAATACTTTCAAGTATTTTCTTTCTGCATGGAAAATAGATCCGTAAATTCATACTAATAAGGAGTACAATCGCGTATGCAAAAAAAGATACTTCCAACCAAGCCTTGGTGGAAGAAAAATACTTTCATAGAACATTGATCCATATTGCGATATAAATAAATAGCACAATCACGTTTACAAAAAAAACTTCCACAACCTTAAAAGTAAAAATACTTGCATAGGATCCAAACCTTGTTGGAAGAAAAAAACTTGCATAGAACATTGTAATCCAACATACATTCGTAACTTTATAGAAATAAAGAGCATAATCGCGTTTACAAAAAAATACTTCCAAACATAAAAAGTAAAATATACTTTCATAGGACATTGTTCTGTAACTGAATATAAATAAGGAGCAGAATCGCGTCGAGCGTAGACGTACCAATAAGGATCGTCGCTGTCGCTGTCGCGTCGACGGAGCGAGTAGCCGAGTAAAATACTTTGATAAAGTTCCCAAGCCTTGTTGGAAGAAAAAATACTTGCATAGAACATTGATTCGTAATCTAATATAAATAAGGAGCAGAACCGTTTCTACAGAAAAAAAAACTTCCAAACCTTTAAAGTAAAAATACTTGCATAGAACATTGATCGGTAACTGAATATAAATAAGGAGCAGAATCGCGTCGAGCGTAGACGGAGCAAAATACTTTGAAGTCTTGCGAGTATTTCTCTGGTCGGCACTTGGTCGGCGTACTTGCAAGTAAATACCTAGTATAAAAACCTGGTTGCGTAAATACGCACCTTCCCTACAAAGATCCACACTAAACACGCTGATTAAAAAAAAAAAAAATTCGTGGGTTGAGTTAAAAGTATGTAAACAATTAGTAGCTAAGAAGGTAAATAGGTACCTAACTTACAAAATTGGGTAACTTGTTGTGAGATACATCCCCAACGTTCGGAGTCCATGAAAACGATACACACGACGAAAAATTTGAAAATTTTCGCAGCCGATATCTTGGATTTACATTTTGACCTCACTATCGGCTTTATCATCCGAGAAAACTATGAAAACGACACCCATGACGAAAATATTTGAAATTTCCTCAGCCGCCATCTTGGATTTACATTTTGACCTCACTATCGGGTTTAGCATCCGAAAAAACTATGAAAACGATACTCATGACGAAAATATTTGAAAATGTTCGCAGCCGCCATCTTGGATTTACATTTTGACATCACTATCGACTTCCGCACCTGCGAAAACCAAGAAAACGATACCCATGAGGAAAAATTAGAAAATTTTCCAATAAAAATAATAAGTGTCAGAATAGTTATTTATGCTTTATGTGCGGAAGGTAGGTGATTTCTCTTCCGCACGTGTCTATCTTACGCACGTGTATCATACAACGTTTTACTATGCATTGTGCGAGGAAATTAAAAAAAACTTGAGAGGTGTCAAGGGACACCCGGATGGAACGAAGTTCCTCTTTCTATGAGAGAGAGACAGATAGACAGAGAAACACGCGCACGCCGCACGGCTTACAGCTATAGCAAAAAGTATCGTTACAACTTTTGGTCTTAATTTTTTCTAAACTCTAAGGTCTCTAGACTTTGACTCCGACTCCAACTGACTCCGACTCCGACTGACTCCGACTCCGAATGACTCCGACTCCGACCGACTTCGACTGACTCCGACTGACTCCGACCGACTCCGACCGACTCCGACCGACTCCGACTGACTCCGACCGACTCCGACTCCGACTCCGACTGACTCCGACTAACTCGGACCGACTCCGACTGACTCCGACCGACTCCGACCAACTCCGACCGACTCCGACTGACTCCGACCGACTCCGACCGACTCCGACCGACTCCGACCGAGTCCGACTGACTCCGACCGACTCCGACTAACTCCGACCGACTCCGACCGACTCCGACCGACTCCGACCGACTCTGACCCTGACTCCGGCCCCGACTCCGACTCCGACTTCGACTCCGACTCCAACTGACTCCGACTGACTCCGACTCACTCCGACTCCGACTAACTCGGACCGACTCCGACTGACTCCGACTGACTCCGACCGACTCCGACCGACTCCGACAGACTCCGACCGACTCCGACCGACTCCGACCGACTCCGACCGACTCCGACCGACTCCGACTGACTCCGACCGACTCCGACCGACACCGACTAACTCCGACCGACTCCGACCGACTCCGACCAACTCCGACCGACTCCGACCGACTCCGACTCCGACTCCGACTGACTCCGACCGACTCCGACCAACTCCGACCGACGCCGACTGACTCCGACCGACTCTGACCCTGACTCCGGCCCCGACTCCGACTCCGACTTCGACTCCGACTCCAACTGACTCCGACCGACTCCGACTGACTCCGACCGACTCCGACCGACGCCGACTCCGACTCAGACTCCGACTTCGACTGTGACTACGACTTCGACTCCGACTTTGACTTTGACTTTGACTTCGACTTCGACTCCGACACAGCTTACAACTATAGCAAAAAGTGTCGTTACAACTTTTGGTCTCGAAGTATAAGTATAAGTATATAAGTCTCTTGACTCGTGTCGACTTATACACTCGCTCGACTTCAACTTTGACTTCGACTTCGACTCCGACTCCGACTCCGACTTCGACTCCGACTTCGACTTCGACTCCGACTCCAACTTCGAGTTCGACTCCGACTTTGACTTCGACTCCGACTTCGACTTCGACTCCGACTTCGACTCCGACTCCAACTTCGACTTCGACTCCGACTCCGAATTCGACTCCGACTTCGACTCCGACTTCGACTTCGACTCCGACTCCGACTTCGACTCCGACTTCGACTCCAACTTCGACTTCGACTTCGACTTCGACTCCGACTTCGACTTTGACTTTGAGAGAGAGACAGACAGAGAAACACGCGCACGCCGCTCGGCTTACAACTATAGCAAAAGTGTTGTTAAAACTTTTGGTCCTAATTTTTTCCGTTCCGTTTTGTTCGATTCCCGGGTCAGGCAAAGTGATATAAATTGCATTTTTTCTAAAATTGCTCAATAGCAGCCGAGTCCGAATTTGTCCCTGGTTGATGGTAATGGGCTCACCCCCTATAACATGGAACTTCTAAACATAACTGGCGAAATGTGGGTGATCTATAGGTACACCTCTGCCTAACCCTTCGGGGAATACAGGCGTGATGTTATGTTGTTATATTTTATATATACATTTATTTGTTTTTATTGTAAATTGTCAATGAAAATTAAAAGAAGTATTAATAATTGCACATAAAAAAATAGTCAACAATAAACCGCCTACGCGCACAATCGGTTTGGACTCTCTGCAGCGAGCTAGTCTATAAACGCACACTAATACAATAAGTTCGTAAACATTAGCACTAACACATATGTATGCGCATAGTCGGTCGATAGCCGGAGCGGAGCAACGAGCGACACAGCCGTCCCGTCTCAGTGCTAACGCACGACTGCCGCCCGCGCCCGCACAGAGCCCCTCTGAACCTCTATCTCTAGATGGGGATATTTTCTTAGTAAATATTGATTGATTTACAAAAAAAAATGACAAATCTGTAGTAACTCTAACCTTCAATTTTTCAGTGTAAAAATATTTCCAAATATCAAAGCAGTTTAGAAGTAGTTAGGGATATTAGCCAAAAATTGCGTTTTGGTAAATATTTTTTTAAGGCAAACGTATTAACCTTACGAAAAAATCCCGATAATATAAATGTTGTTCATGAATCTATAGCAAACATATATTTTTTTCAAACCTTTTAACCAAGCCGTTAATGAGAAGATAGCTTTTTAAAGTGACCGTTTTACTGTACTAAACGAGAGTAAGGCCCTTAACAATGCGTCTAATTTGGGACAGCGCTCCTGGATGGGCGAGACCTATTACTGGCTGGACGTACGACGCGTTGCGTGAGCTCAGTACAGTACATGAAAACTAACCACTGAAGGTTACTGGCATATCTGCGTCTTAAGTTCGAAAAATTTGTCTGCTCAAAAAAAAAAGGAAAAAACGCAATAAATGTTGTTGAACTGTCAAAAAAGTGTGTTAGTTGTTACGCAATTACCTCGCTGGTCTTGCGTTTCTCATAATTATTTCGGATAACCCGAAAAAAATGGTCTATAAACTTCCAAGTTACCATAACTTGATTCGTTTTAGTTCCTTCGCTTACCAGCAATAAAGTTTTACGGGGAACAGCTGTTACCTCTTGTTTTTCTTTTACTCTTAGATCATTTTGTAGGGATTATGTAAGACTGACTGCGCCCCGCGGTTTCAACCGCATAAGTCTCGATCCCGTGGGAATATCGAAATAAAAAGAATTCTATGTCCTAATCAAGGTCATGTTCTACCCATGTGCCAATTTCATCCAAATCTGTCCAGCCGTTTTAGCGTGAAAGCGTTACAAATAAACAAACAAACTCACTTTCGTTTAAAAAATATTAAAGAAAGAAAGAAAGAAAATACATTTATTTAGCACAGACTAAAACACACGCAATATAATTTACACAGCAGATAAAAATAAAAAAAACAAATAAAAAATGTAAAGTGCGATGTAAGCAGAAATTTGATGGGGAGTGTGCCTCAGGGCTGCGCCAAAAAGGCCCAGTTCAGCAAAAATGCCAGACAACTTTATGTGCCTGACGCTGGTTTTCAACTGGACCTGGACCTGTTTACCAGGTCCTGGTCAACAGTCAGGTCCTGGTCCTGGTAGGTTTGTTTTGTGGACCTGTTTTAGACTGGACTTTATTAGTTTTTGATAAAGTAGGAAGACAATCCCTCTTTCTGCAAAATAATATGATACTCGTGGTACATAAAAAGGCGACATTTTAAGAAGTTTGTAGCGAAATAAGTAATGTCCTCTTGCAAGTTTTATTGCACAACTAATTTGCTGTTTCAAAGTTTTCGGAACTAGCACTAGTCGATATTTTTTCCATACAAACGGAGGGGGTATTACTCCACTGTTTGACATTGTACATCCAAAGCTGAACACGATATAGTTTTATTAATTTTGTCTGTACGGAAACAGAGTAGTATAATAAAAAGCCATTAAAAAGTTAGTAGTCAACAAAAATTCCTCATTCTTGCATATTTTTACGCAACTGTGGGCGTAAATAAGTAATAAAAGAAATGTAAAATCTCCAAAACAAAGTCGGCACCGACAAAGCTCAATTATCGAAGAGTTCAATAAACTTTATTTGTATTTGATTTATGCAGTGGTTTTTTTCATAAAACTCGATTTTCCAAAGGAGTTTTCGTAATTTATTACGCGCTCGATTTAATAAAATAGTTCGGAACGGTGTTTGTGTGCGTGCGAACTAGACGTTGTGCATGTAGACCAGTGTCTAACTGCTCATCACTGATAATATCTCTATTGGCCACGCGCTCCAGCGAGTTTGAGCCCGCGACTAGTTCAACCTTAAGCTGATTTGCTGTGAGTGTTTGCACAGTACAAGTTGCTTGCAGACTCCAACATTAATGGTTTAATCTTACCTATTGAGTGGCAAACCACTTGGCTGTCCACTTGATGAAAGTGGAGGAAAGTGGTCACTGCCACCACTTTTTTGTCATGCGATCAATAGGTACTAGAGCAGGGTTTCTTAACCTTTTCATTGTCATGGACCACTTGCATTATTTAAACAATCTGCCGCACCCCTTACAAACTTAAATGTACCTGTACTCCATTTGAAATAAGATAAATAAAGGCTTGTGCAGACCAGCGCGACTTGTCGCGCGACGCGACACGAACAATACAATTTCTAAGAAAACTTCACAGTATAACAATAACCGGTGTCGCGCTGGTCTGTACAAGCCTTCAACCTTTTTTACAGTCCGTTCAACCATTTTTGACTTCTATTACATTGGTGGCACATGGCATGACAAATGGCAACTGCAGTAAACAGTTGGTATTGTAACCACGTTTTTTGCTTTTAATGCCATCCTTATGCCTACGGTATAGAAGTCAAAATCAGTTGAACGGACGATAAAAAAGGTTTATTTAAATGTCTAATCTTATTTCAAATGGAGTATTGGGAAAGAGATTAAGATATTTAGAAATACACTTTTATTTATTTCCACAGCATAATTAATGCGACGGTTGCTGCTATTTCTTTTCGATAAGTAGGTATACGTTAAATTATGGCATTGTCTTAGACAACGGAAGACGCATATATATCATATTTCGCGTGGTTATTCGGTTCTCATTTTTAGTTTTTATTGCACCTAATGTTGAGAATCCCGACTCATAAAGATATGTAGTAGCAAATGGCACTAACAACGACATAGCTCTTTTCACTAGTAGAGGGTAAGCCTCTTCTAAATCTTAATCAAAATTTGCTAATATCTTTAGCGTTAAATTCCGCTCTCAATACTGCTTTCGTTCTTAATAATGATATGTATTAGTAGCAAATGGCACTAACAACGACATAGCTCTTTTCACTAGTAGAGGGTAAGCCTCTTCTAAATCTTAATCAAAATTTGCTAATATCTTTAGCGTTAAATTCCGCTCTCAATACTGCTTTCGTTCTTAATAATGATATGTATTAGTAGCAAATGGCACTAACAACGACTTAGCTCTTTTCACTAGTAGAGGGTAAGCCTGTTCTAAATCTTAATCAAAATTTGCTAATATCTTTAGCGTTAAATTCCGCTCTCAATACTGCTTTCGTTCTTAATAATGATATGATTTAGTAGCAAATGGCACTAACAACGACATAGCTCTTTTCACTAGTAGAGGGTAAGCCTCTTCTAAATATTAATCAAAATTTGCTAATATCTTTAGCGTTAAATTCCGCTCTCAATACTGCTTTCGTTCTTAATAAAGATATGTATTAGTAGCAAATGGCACTAACAACGACATAGCTCTTTTCACTAGTAGAGGGTAAGCCTGTTCTAAATCTTAATCAAAATTTGCTAATATCTTTAGCGTTAAATTCCGCTCTCAATACTGCTTTCGTTCTTAATAATGATATGTATTAGTAGCAAATGGCACTAACAACGACATAGCTCTTTTCACTAGTAGAGGGTAAGCCTCTTCTAAATCTTAATCAAAATTTGCTAATATCTTTAGCGTTAAATTCCGCTCTCAATACTGTTTTCGTTCTTAAATCATTCAAGAGTCATCTTTGATAAGATCTTCGTCATTTATGACTGATGAATTTTTTTTTAATGATCACGTGTAGTATTTTTTGACGTTTTCATGGACCCCCAGTTTCTAATCCCCGAACCCGGACGCGGACCCCAGGTTAAGAACCCCTGTACTCGAAGCATCGCAGATGAGTTGCTATTTGCTATCCTAATGACTGAGCTGAGTGTCTCATGCGCCTGCGATTACAAGGGCATCCATACGTTTAAAGGCTCGTGCAGACCAGCGCGACGCGACTTGAACAATATCATTTCTAAGAAAATTTCACGGTGTAACATGTCGCGTCGCGCTAGTCTGCACGAAGCTTAAAATCGAAACCAGCAAGTTCTCTGTTTTGTGTAGTGATGACGGAGCGCCGAAACATAAAAAAGATCTTTACCTTTTGACTCCTTTTTAGGGTTCCGTAGTAAATTTTCGAAGTAAGTAATAATATTTTTTTTTTCTGACAGTATTTTCCAAATAAACGTATGAAGCAATATATTATCAATATCCTTCACAATGATACAAATAGTGATTGAACGTGTGTTATAGAGTGCTGATCATATTGAATCCAGTCTCGTTATCATTCGGTGTTGTTTTATTCACAATCCCAGACGATTTGAATTGACGTAAGATGTTTTGTATTTTTATTGCTTCGATCACAGTTAACAAAGTTATGGGCATAATTTTTACAATCGCATTGTGATGCAGAATATCTCTGGTTCTGTTTTTAATGCGTATTAATTGTAACTTGGCAAGGGTATCTATAAATATTAATCGCACCGACAAAGTGGAAAAAAAAAAAAAAAATTGTGTGTTGGGGATTTTTTTTTTCTCGTCTATCCTTTTTTTGAGGGTGGGAAATTATCAAATAACTTCTCCCGCTCTGAGCGGAGCGGGAGGGCGTGTCAGATTTTTACTGACTAAAACCCACACGTGTTCCTTCCGTTGCCTGTGTGCCGGGGCCACGATATCCCTTTCGGACAACTCGCAACCCCGGCAGGCATTGGCCCTAAAGGACCCCGTCAGTTGGTGCTAACATCACTTTGAGGCGCGCGTGGACCACAACGCGCCGTCGACCCGGGCCAGGTCCTAATCGGACGGCGAGCTAGCCATCGCTCACCGTCCGCAAGCCCGCGCCTACGGTGGCCGGAAACCGGCTTACGACTCCCGAAGTCCCGATGCCCGGGGCGTCTCCTGCGGTAACTAGGGGCGCGAGGGCGTGAACCTTGCCTCTCCCTCACGCGTTCCGCCTCCTCCTTCGCAGAAGGAAGTGACGGCCTCCCACCCATGCACTCTCGCTCTGAACCATGGCCTGAACCAGGGCCGGATTCTCGTCTATCCTTTTTTTTTTTTTTGAGGTTGGGAAATTATCAAATAACTTCTCCCGCTCTGGGCAGAGCGGGAGGGCGTGTCAAACTTTTGCTGACTAAAACCCACCCGTGTTCCTTCAGTTGCCTGTACGTTGCCAGGGGCCACGGTATCCCTTTCGGACTTTCCCGCGACCCCGGCAGGCATCGGTCTTAGCGGAGTCCGTCAGTTTCATCTATCCTATGGTGCCATTTTTCAATCTAGGGATCCGTTTGCGAAATATTAAGCTTTAAAGAATTTTTGTTAGAGTATAGTGTCCCCCCGCTGCCAGCTAAATGGTTGTACTTGGATTTATGAAAAAAAAAAACAGCGGTACTATATAATTATAACCAAGTTAAAAGGAAAACTATCATAGCTAAGTAGGCTTTACAGGTTAACGAGTAATAATCGAAAACAATCGAATCCAACTTAAATTTACAGTTTGAAAAACATTTTCTCCCATAAAATATATTCCTTAAGGGAGAACATGTTTTTCAACAACAATGTTAAGTTTGTTCTTGGGATAAATTCATCCCAACTACAGAACCTTTCATTGTGCGTGGTCCGACTCGCACTTGGCCGGTTTTTTTATTGTGATATTAAATTGCTAGTGGTAATCGTGCCAACGTCATAAAACCCGGAACTGCGTCATGTACCATCATGACCATGGTTTTTTATCACTATTTGTTTATATTACGTGGAAATTAATAACAGATCCAAATATGGAAACCGTGGTCCTTCCGCTTCATATGCGATTTTCCGGCCAATAACCAAGTGGCCGTCAAATTGTTTGTGCTGTAGTTAGGAAGCAATATGGCGCGTCTATAGTTTACTGCTGAGTAATTGCAGACTGACAGACGTAAAAATCGTGTAGAAGGTGGTTTTCCATGCGATGGAAAAATCTTCAACAGTCGGTGGCAAAAAACGAAAATCAAAGTTATTTTTCTCTTTGTAGTGTTTTTTTTTTAAGTCGGTTGTTTTTTTTTTAACGGTTTTTATTTTTCACTTTTTAGTTGCTGTACCTACCCCACACAAATTCGAATTACAATAACCGCTCTGCTATATAAATAACAGTGTCAGGAAATTATTATAACACCATCCATTTAGACTAAGTGCGAAAAATACGTATTATTGAAGCTAACTCAAAAACTACCCATGCAAAGTTAATTAAATTTGTACGGGACTACCGCGCAAGGTTCCTCTAACAAATGAAAAAAGAATTTTCAAAATCGGTCAACAATTGACAAAAATGTCTATGAACATACATAAAAATAAGAATAAATAAAAACATAGAAGTTTTTAACCGACTTCCAAAAAGGAGCAGGTCCTTTTTGGAAGTCGGTTAAAAAGTAGTGAATGGTTGGTTTAGCGACAAACATAAAATAGATATAAAGGGCAGGTATATAAAGACGCTTTTTGCTAAAGCGTTGCAAATCTTGGAGACACGTTCAAATGACTCAGTCTTCCTGTAGCACCAGGAGCACCCCGAGCAACACATTTTTTATCACAATCCGAAGTATTTTGAAGAAAATTCCTAATCCATTACTTCATAATATGTTTGAAAAATTCGTCTGCTCGAAAACAAAAATAACGCAACGAATGTTGTTGAACTGTCAAAATTAATAGTATTGCCATCATCCAGGTGTTTAAGCTGCAGCTTGCTCGCAGGTGGCTGCTATGGGTACGATGTTAGCACTTCCTTAGAAGACCTATTTCATAAGCAGTTATATAAGCTTACTTTTAGCATTTTGCTGAACTGATTCTCTGTCATTTTGTCTATTCTTCCGTCGACAAACCGCGTTTCTATGATGGTCATGCTGAGATGTCAGCACTACTGACGGGGTTTGCTAGGACCGATGTTTGCCGGGGTCGCGGGAAAGTCCGAAAGGGATACCGTGGCCCCTGGCAACGTACAGGCAACAGAAGGAACACGGGTGGGTTTTAGTCAGTAAGAGTCTGACACGCCCTCCCGCTCCGGCCAGAGCGGGAGAAGTTATTTGATAATTTCCCACCCAAAAAAAAATGCTACGCGTGCAGGACGTTACTGCTGTATTGTGTGATGTCGTCACCATTATATCAGTAGGCTCTTCCACATTAGATGCATCATGTCTTACGGTATCTACAAAGTAGACTATAAATGTTGAGATAATACTTGATGATGATGAGTGTATATTACACAATGTATTAGATAACCACTACACGTACAATATCAATAAGTTTATAAACATAATCGTTACAAGATGATTAAATTGTAATAATGCTGTCAGTGTCTGTATGTCATAATTTTGTTTGGTTATTTACTTTCTGGGTTTTGTTGTGTAACGTCTGATTCAATTGAAGTGATATAATGTCTGCCTTCAATTCTTCTCTAGTAGAATCTGCCTAGCCTTTTTCTATGTTGGAGTCGGCTTCCAGTCTAACCGGAACCTGCAGCTGAATACCTGTACACTTAGCATGACCACTATAGAAACGGGTTTTGTCTACGGAAGAATAGACAAAATGACAGATAAACAATCACAATCGGCCATTTTGTCTATTCTTCCGTCGACAAAACTCGTAGAAAGCCCGTTTCTACGGTTGTTATGCTACGCGTGCAGTATGTTACATGGACCGACTGCTTATCTGACCTCCACAACCCAGTTACTGGTTAATTCCCCTTGGTAGACCGGTTGTCAGACTTTTGGGCTTCTGACTGAGGACTGTCTAAGATCTACGAATGACAGCCGGCCAACGGCTTAAAGTACTTTCCGAGGCACGGAGGGGTTTCGATATGTAATGTACGGTCACCCATCCGCGAACCGACCGCGGCAAGAGTAGCTTAACCTTCAATCGAGTCGTGCAGCTTATTATTTAGCCACGAGCTCCAATTCTTCTCTAGATTTTGATTATTGAAGATTTTAAATTCTTCTTACATTAGAAATAGCACCAACGAACATTGCTTTTCCCTTTCCTGAAAAAAATCGGGAACATCTGTGGATACGGAGCGCCAGATTCAATACTCAATATCTTTATTGCTTCACCATAATGTGGGGTAACTATATAATTTAGATCATTATGGACCCTGTAGGGCACAGCAAAACGGTAGGAGAGAGGAAGCCCTGATTTAGGAGATCATGAAGTTGTTATTGTGGGAATAAGTTTTAACTTACATGTAATACTCGTAATTAAAGTCGCCGATCGTTCGTGATTAGCTGAGCCTATATAGCCTTTTCGCTTGAGTATAAATTTCAATGTTTTTGTTGGTATATTGGCGTGTGCTAACTGACATAAAGCAAATAATTTAATTTAATGTTTCGTGTTGCGTAATGTGAATTGTTTTGCATGTACTATTGTATAGAATCAAGTTTTTCTAACTGAACAGACAGCTGTGCTGCTGGGGAGATTTTTGAGCCATTTTTTGTTCCCAGCTAAAGCACTAAGAAGTGGTGAAGGGCGGACGTTTTTAGGAGACTGTCTTGTGTAATTTGGACGTTCTAAAAGTGCTGATTCTCTGCGTAGTTTGCATAAAATACTTTTGAATTTTATTACAGCCAAGCCAATACTATCTTACATTAAACTACGTTTCCTTATATCCTCCGACATAAATGCACAATTATTATTTGAATTATTAGTTCTCAGTAGCAGTCCGGAGTTGCCCGGATTTGTGCTCGGTTGATGGCAGGCTCACCCCCTATTAAATGGGACTTAAACATAACTGGCGAAATGTTGGTGTATTATAGGTACATCTCTGCCTAACCCTTCGGGGAATAGCGTGGTGTTATTTTATTATTTTAAACCTAAATGCGACCAACGTATTTGTGGAGGCCAACGTATGACGTCACGATAGTACAACAACCAAAATGTCGCGTGCGTAGTAAAGGACCAGTAAATAACTCATAAACACGTAATACGCCAGTTAATCTAAAGATCTGGACTAGATAAGACGTGGAATGTGTACGCAGCTTATCATGCTAAGCAGAATATGAATTAAGTAAAGTACGTTTGGTATGGAATGTCAATGAAGATTATCATAATATACCATGCCTGAACTGATTTTGTTTAGCAAGACCAAACGGCGGTCCCGTTTAGTGCTATTCAGTGGCGGATTTACACATTTCCTAGGAACGTTTACGCACGAGAGGTTGGCAGCCGTTTGATGGCGGTTAAGTGCGTACAATCATAAGTGGTCGCATATATATAAAAAAACGAAAAAGTGGCTAGCTGATCGGTTAGCTGCCCCTGCGGTTAACCGCTAGTGCGTATGAGGGCTAAGTACCTACAGGCTGTTATTTTCTTAACACCTTTACCTCTACAGTTCCTAGATAATTTTTACAATCCTTTGATTGAAATTGCACAAGAAATCGTTTTTCGGAATATTTATGAGCTAATACGAGTACCGTTGAATGTACAATGAAAGGGATGAGGAAAAAGTCATCGGAAAGATGTCTTGTAGACTACATTATTTATGACATCAGAAATTTGTTGCAAAAAAAAAAAGAAATGCTCCAAAGCCGTCCCTCAAATGTGCCGCCTTGAGCTCATGCCTTCTCAGCCTGCTGGTACCTACATCCGCCAATGAAGATATTCTTTAAAGTTCACTTGGAACCTCACTCAAGTGACCGCTTGCAAATCAAAAGCGAACTCATTTGTTTTTGTAAAAGTAAGGTTGCTAAGTAAATCATCGAGAATTTCCTGGCCCTGACATTAGGCAATGGACAGTCAAACTTTTAAATATTGAATACGAGGCTGTTGGCTTATTTGCAAATGAGTATTTTATGTAATTTTTTTTGTCCGTTTAGTTTATGCAGAATAAATTTTCTTTGGTCTTTTTTGGAATTTGGAACGAGACACCACACTTCGAATTCCGATCGTTGTCGATCGAATTTCGAAATGATGTATGGAGAATGAATAACCGTACTGATCCCAATTTGTGCAGTCGCCATCAAATGGAAAGTTGAAGTCAGAAGCTCATAGAAAACTGGCTGGCTGTTACCTTACATACCTATATATCTTAATATATTTCCATAGATTTTTCTGAAAATATAATAAAATTCGTTTTGTAACGCTGTCGAATGGATTATAAAATGCAATAAACTGCTAATCCGATTCTCATGAAGCCTTTCCCACATGAAGGTTTCGGATAATCGGTTTATATTTCAACCCTGATCGTAATTTATTTCAATCAAATTTGGTTTTCATCGATTTAGGTACCTACTGTGGCACTGAACAGTTACATTCCCTTACGATTTGGCTCCTAGGTATCATTAAAAAGCGCCTGAGGATTTTTCTGCTAATTACAAGAAACTGTGATTATCATTACCTATCCAATAAAGCAAAAAAAGTCGTTGTTTTCTTTGTTATTTTTCTTATTTGTAGTACCTACCAAGAGCTCGTGGCAAAGTAATAACAGCCGCACGGGTCCACCAGGCTAAGCTACGCTTGCCGGGGTTGGTCTGTGGATGGGTACCCATCTTTACATACCGAGACTCCTCCGTGCCTCGTAAAGCACGTTAAGCCGTTGGTCCCGGCTGTCATTCGTGGATCTTTGACAGTCGTTACGGGTCGTCAGAAGCCCGAAAGTCTGACAACCAGTCTTACCAAGGGGTATCGTATTACCAAGTTACTGGTTTGTGGAGGTCAGATAGGCAGTCGCTCCATGTAAAATACTGGTATTCAGCTGCATCCGGTTAGACTGTAAGCCGACCCCAATATAGTTGGGAAAAGGCTAGGCAGATTGATTTGTAGTACCTACCCCACACAAATTCGAATACCTGCTGTGTAAATAACAGTGACAGGAAGTTATAATTACATCACCGACATAGAGTAAGTGGGAAAAATACGTATTATTGAAGAAAAATACGTAGAATTAACTTAAAAACTACCACCTAACCAAGCAAAGATAATAAAGTGTATATGGGACCACCCCGCAAACCTACACTATCAAATGAAAAAAGAATTTTCAAAATCGGTTCACAATTGACGAAAATATCGATAAACATAAGACGAACTCCTTTTTTGAGAGTCGGTTAAAAATAAATGAAACCGTATTTTATATGGCCCATGTTCTTTTTGATACAGTAAGTAGACTCAAAAGACCAGTTTTAAAACCTATTTGTGAAGTTTGTTGCGCATATTTTATTAAAAGAAAGTCTTAATTTACATAATCAACATGATGTCAAAGTGTCTTTAACTCCATTTGTGTAAAACAGTGTAGACGTGTTAAGAATTCTCAGAAGTATTAAAATGGAACCTCTTAGTTATACCGACACAAAGGAGTGTCTATTATCACCAAGCTAAGAATGAACTGAGACAACAGTAATTAAAGTTCAATTTACAGTAAAATTATGTAATCTACTAATTGTCGGCGCCACCGCCGCGCCGCGTCGTGACTAGGGTCACCATGACAAAATTTTAAAAGTCATGACGTAAAGTCGTATAAACATAGGCAGCCAAAATGTCTGAACACACATATTAGGTAGAAACACATTTTTTTTATGGTAAGGACCATATTTTTTTTTTTATAGATAAAAGAAAGAAGTTATTTATATTTGTTGTAATTTATATTTCTGTGGTCCTTTTAATTGAAATGTTTATTTATTTTATTATTTATGTACACACAGTAAAATAGATACATATACGACATAATAATTACATCATAATTATGAGTACAAAGGTTTACAGAGGAGGTAGAGGTTCAGATAATTGAAAAGGCCTGGAACATTCTGGCCGATCATAATATACAGGGTTTAAAAAGACCCATCACGAAGCCATCGTCGTACATCAAACTAAGTAACACTGTATATAATTGCTGGGCTTTTATTTTTAGTGTAAAAATCGCTGTTGAAATAGTGTGCTATAGGTGCACGCAAAGATAAGCTACAATATTTAAACGTAAAAAAACGTTAGAACTTTGACCATCAATATCTCCCTATCTAGAACGTTCCAGAACAAAACAAATATCACAAGAACAAGTGACATCCGGACAAATCCAGATAGATGGTTAACCTATTCGCGACCGCAACGCTTTGTCATCTTCAAACGTACAGCTTTGCAAAAAAGAGTTCAATAAAAAAGAGGGCGCCACTTTCGCACTTAAGTTACTTCAAATGGCTAATAAATTGTTAAAATAAATGTGCAACAAAAAAACGCTGCTTGTGGGGAGTCAAACCTACTAGTATTTGTCGCCAAAGTAGTGCCATCATCATAGGTCTGCATTAAGACGCAGATATATGCTAGTGACCTTGAGTGGTTAGCTTGCGTGTTCTGTAGGTACTGAGCTCACGCAACGCGTCGTAAAAATCGTAAAAATGACAGGACAACATTCCAATCTAGCCCAGAAAATCCCTACTTACCTCTTTAAAATGCTTTTGAAGCAAATAAGACAACAACATTAATTTAACTTCGGTGGACTTGCGTAAAACTTTTCGGTATTATGTAATGTTTTGGGTAAAAGTTTCGCCATTTGTGAGTGTTTTAGAAAAACACTGCTTTTTAAAAACGTAACATTTATGAAAGATATAAAAACAAGTGAGTACATCACGTTACGTAACTAACATAAACGACATACAATGAGAGTTTTCTGAAATGATCACTAGGTGGCAGCACTGAGACGTCAGGTCCAGACACCTGTCAAAAGTGTCAAAGCGCCTATATTTTCTTTAGTCGTGACTGAATGATGGACGTCATCTTATGTTTGACATTCATTGTCGAAATGAAAGACCTCTTGTCGAAGTGGCGCCAACTGTAGACTTGAATTTTCATGCAAACCCTCAAATGGAGCCCCTGAAAACCTAGCTAGGCGGTATCCAGCTAGGATTACCCACCTATGTATTCGTTAGGAAAATGAAGGGCGGTAGACCTGTAGACATCGAATCTGTCAATTTCTCCTCGTGAAAACGTAGGTGAAATGACCTGTCAATAGTGTCAATCCCTAGCAGGTAGTGAGCTGTCAATTTGAGCATCAAGTGGGAATGACAGCTCACTTTCCTTAAGACCCAGATATATGCCAGTGACCTTGAGTGGTTAGCTTGCGTGTTCTGTACTGAGCTCACGCAACGCGTCGTACGTCCAGCCAGTAATGGACTCGCCAATCAAGGAGCGCTGTCCCAAATTGGACGCATTATTAAATTATTCTACATAAAACAAAAGGTATTTTAATAAAACACGTATACTAAAAGAAAGATCAATAATTAAATTATCTTTAAAATGGTGAAGGTTTTAGAAAAATTATAGATTTTGCGTGATGCTTAGTTTTTTGTCCGCGTTAGACATAAATTAATTTCACTATGTAATATAAACATATTCTAAAATATTCATATATTAAGTTATTAAGAAAATTCTCTTAGTTAACATATATTTTTTCCAAATCATTAACACTACTTTATTAAACGTGATGTTCAGTATAAAATAATTAAAAGTCGGTTATCGTCGCCTTAAGTAAAATATTCAGTCCCAAATGTCACCACGTCACTCTTTTATGTCGACCTGTGTAGGGACTAGGGAGATATAAAAAATTCAAGATGATTTAGTATGTACTAAATTTCCGTCTTCATTGTTTAATGGGCGTAACTTTTCTTGTTACCGGAAAATGTAGTCATTATAACAATATTATTTTACCCACACGATCTGAAGTGGACTGTGTGAAAAACGATATGGCAAGAACGGGGGTGACTACTGAGATGACGACTCGGCATAGGCCTCCCCCAAGCACCGCCACTTCGACTGGTTCTGTGCTTCCCGCATCCAGCGGATTCCTGCGGCCTTCACAAGGTCATCAGTCGATCTTGTGGGAGGCGTTCCAAAGCTACGTCATTCGGTATGCGGTCTGCATCTGTTCTCCACGCGATGTACCCTGCCGACTGCCCCTTAAGTTTGGCAATGCTATGTCGGTTACCTTGGTTCTCCTGTGGATATCTTAATTTCTGAATCGAGATGTCGACTGTTAGTACAGTATGGAAGAAACAGACACGTTGCACAGACCCCAAATAGATTGGAATAGGGGCAAGAGACCGATGATGATGTGATGAATGTCCTTTGTGACCTTTCAGATAGGTTTGTGAACTGAAAGGTCTCAAAGGACCTTAGTTTGGTTTAGCAGAGGAGTCGATGTTTTTGACCTATTCCTTGATGCATCGTCATTATCGGTACAGCTTACCATTGGGGACCGAATATACTCAGTGGCCAAAACCTTTGGATTCGTTCGGGGAGGAGGGCACTCCTTCGTGAATCTAAGGGTAATATTAATATACCGCACTTAGAATTTACTAAGTAAAGCCAACGTTTTGATACGATATTTTTTTTTCTTATGCGTACGTGGTGGTAGGGACATCGACGCGCCATCCGTTACCATGGATTCAGTACATGATTCTGGACCCCTGCGTTGAATTTTTTCGTTGGTAATAAAAAATATGCTGTTCCATAAATTTCGAACGCGTAGGTATTGCACTTTTGTAGGAAACAGTTGTTTTTTTTTTATAACCGACGAAAAATTTCAACGTCGTTTCGTACGACTACTAACATTAATGGCATATGAATTAAGTTGACATTCGTATGATAAGACGATTACTTTACTTGGCAAAGTAAAGTCGAAGTGCGATCTGTGAATCTTGTCTTTAGAATGCGCCATTACGTTTTCCGGATGACGAAAATTATAAAGACATAAATAGATAATATAATATATTTTTAAATTTATTAGTAACAACTTAAAAATCGACTGATGTCTTTTGCTGCCAAGAATGCGTCATATAAATGAGTGCGTAGTAATTCGTTCGTAATAAATGTCTTTGAAAGTACTACTTATAAACGACGAAAAACATTCATGAGAAAATTTTCATGAAACATTAATTAATTTTCATACCTGGAGCTGTTGTCTTGGAGACAAGAAATACCAAGGGCCTTGAAGCCAGTTAATTATATTACAAAGTCGTGGAATGAAGGACCAAATTCATATTACTTAAGGGGCCGGCGAACATAGCTCGCAACTGCAAATCGAGATGTGTTCAAAATTCGTTTGGAATATTGCTATCTCTGTTTGACAAGGCGAGGTCAGACACGCGTGTGTGTGTGAGCGGATAGATACTGTGCGACCACGCACACATTGACAATATTATTTCTTGACGCGATAGCACTACTAGGTATCGAAAATTTATGATAAATTGGATGTGTTCCGTAATACCAAAAATGATGAATTAAAACGTTGAAGACAAGGAAGTTTGGCAATAATTCCTTCTGCATATGTGACTTCCCTGGTACATCATTAACGGCACATTATGTAAGAGTCTATTAACTGCTCCCAAATTACCATCTTTATTTTTTTACATTCTTCCTTGACATAATCATCCTAATATTTGACATTATATACCTACCATTTAATTTCAACACTTTATGAGTGGCTTTTGTGTACATGATAATTATTCAGATTTGTTACAGTTGTAATACCAATCATGTCATTTCGTTTAAAATAGGTTTTTATTTTTATTAATTTATTCATATTTAATGGACTGTAGATTTATTGACCATCTTCTATCTTGTTAAGTACCTGGTACTTGTTGAAAGACCTACACTGTCCTCCCATACCTATTAATACCTACTGTTATTTATAAATATTGTAAAAAACTATTATTTTTAAAAGAGTAACCGTGGAGTTTCTTGCCGGCTCTTCTCCATAGGAAACGACCAATTGGAACCGTGCACCTAGCTTCTGACGTTTCATAAGTGCCCATGTAGGTTTATGTGAAATAAAATATTTTGATTTTGATTTTTGAAAACTAAATGTTTTTCCATTTTTTTTTCGATAATTTGTAACTTGATAATATAAGCTATGCTGCTGCGGAAACAATATTACAAATATTGTTGTTTATATATATATACAGAAAAAACAATATGAAAACATGTAATTTACGCTGTAAAAATGTATGAAATTCAATTTGCTTTAATTTCATTTCAGGTAAGTTTTTTGGATAAAAAAAGACGTACAGGACTAGATAAATACTGTCTCAATCCGAATATCAACATAATATGGTGGAAATATGCTCAAATTGCAAATGATTTTGGTATTACGTTTGTATGGACAATTCATCCGTCGCCGCATTCTTAATATTAAGGCTTGTGCAGACCAGCGCGACTTGTCGCGCGACGCGACACCGGTTATTGTTATACTGTGAAGTTTTCTTAGAAATTGTATTGTTCGTGTCGCGTCGCGCGACAAGTCGCGCTGGTCTGCACAAGCCTTTATCCTAACTATACAATGTCGTCCATGGGCATGTGCCCGCCCGTATTTTTCTGAATATTCATGACAAATTATCGAAAATGAACATAAAAAGGTCTATCTTTATTATTATATTTTTTTTTAGACGAAAAAATCCAACGCAGGGGTTTCAGAACCGTGTACTGAATCCATGGTAACAGTTTTCGCGCCGATATCCCATGCCACCCTGTATATTAACATCAAAATTTTAGAAATGAGATATGTATCATAACTGCTATGTCCCTCAAATGGACTTGTTCAAGAGTCAGGGTTTGGGACCCTGACTCTTGTTGACAACACTCGTGGAGGAACGGAAGTCGCAATGCAATTGAGTAAATTTCGTCAATTGCGGAAGCAGCAACTCAAATGGTGGGAAAGAATTTTGATTCTTACTGTTAATTTCATTCATTCAGCCGAAAGACGTCCATTGCTGGAGGCCACACCTAAACACCGCCACTTCGACCGGTTCTGTGCTTCCCGCATCCAGCGGATTCCTGCGGCCTTCACAAGGTCCTCGGTCCACCTTGTGGGAGGCCTTCCAGCGCACCCCGTGCGGCAGCGGTCTTCCGGTACGCGGTCCGGCGACCGCATTCCAGAACCTTTCGGCCCCATCGGCCATCCGTTCTGCGAGTAATGTACCCTGCCCATTGCCACTTAAGTTTGGCAATTCTTCGGGCTTTGTCGGCCTTGGTTCTCCTGCGGATCTCTTCATTTCTGACTCGATCAGATCAGGATCGGAAAGCACGTTCAGCCGTTGGTCCCGGCTGTCATTCGTGGTTCTCTGACAGTCGTTACGGGTCGTCAGAAGCCCGAAAGCCTGACAAACAGTCTTACCAAGGGGTATCGTGTTACCCAGTAACTGGGTTGTGGAGGTCAGATAGGCAGTCGCGCCATGTAAAATACTGGTATTCAGCTGCATCCGGTTAGACTGGAAGCCGACCCCAACATAGTTGGGAAAAGGCTAGGCAGATTGATTGAGATAACCGATGACCTATGCAGAGACCAAAAAGCCTATCTCAGCACAAAATACAATAGTAAAATCATTCTAGAGCTAAGTTATGAAATATTTACAATTTTACTCATAAGATTACCACTAAGAAACAAAAATAAACTTATCCTTCTTCAGTTATCTTTCAGCTGCACGACTATCAACAGGAAAACAACAGCTGAACCATTTCACCTTCAAAACGCCATTAAAAGCTTCAAGTTCAATGTTAGGCTGTAAACATTTCAAAATAATGGACGTCATACACTGAAAATATTTACACGGCCTTTATAATGATTTAATACACGTAGGTACAAAAAGAACTGAAAACTATAGTTCGGAAATCAAATGGTATTAACAAAACGATCTTGTAAACACCCTAGTTCGCTGCGCCGGGGCCGATTAAAATACTACGTATTCTATTACAGTCGCGCGCTGGGCCCTAACGAATACAGACGTGCTCATTGATAAAATAGCTAAATTCTAAATTTATCCGCTGCAAAACGTTGTACATGTATAGATAATTGATTTCGCGCTCTATAATGCCCGGTTTAAGAATTCGCGTAAAAATTCTTGGCAAATAGCCTAGTAAAGTGAAGTGCAATGTGCTAGAATAATTTTGTTTATTATGTGTTAAATGTTACGCTAATTTAGTCAAAATTTCGTGAGTCAAAACAGTAGTATATCTAATCAAAACATTTAAAAAATTCCGGCAGAAGCTGCCAAAGTAAAAGTGTTGATTCTATACAAAATAAAAACAATTAACAAGCAATGGCGTCTACACCAGATACGCCAACCCCGAGTGGTACCCCTGAGGACACGCCCACAACCTCGCCAGCTCCTCAAGATGTAAATAAATTCAACTGGCTGAAGAGAGCCCAGGCTGCAAGGAACAATCCCTTCGTGAAAGCAAGACCTTCGTTAAACCGAGAGAGCTCCACAGCAGAGCTGTTCTCCAGGGAGAATTCCAGTCCAGACTTATTCCAGAGCTCCAGATTAAATCTTTTTGATACTGACAGAACACCGAAACCTGAAGTTAATGCTAATGGATTTAAAAAGGTAATTTTAAAAACACTTAAAATATAAATATCTTATGGTGTGTTATGGTAGGTAATCGGTTTGTTTGAGTAAAAGCGAGTGTATCAAGGATTACCAGATAATAATCTAAAGAATGTAATAATTATAAAATAAACAGCCTCTGTTTACAGCTCTCTATTGTAATCTAGATAATATTTTGCAGCTCTTCACATAATATATAGGTACCTACGTGAATTTCAGTTTCACACTCAAAAATTTAATCACCAGAATGTTTGACGAAATGATTAGCTCTGCTTCAGTAAATGTAATAAACAAATATTAAACTTCTATAACGTTAGTAGCCAATCTTTTCGGGCATTTAGACTGAAACATCTAAGTTTTGAGTCAATTCACACCATAGTGTTGAGTATTGCTTCAAAATTGAGGAATAACAATCAAATTAGAGTGCGGATCGAAGCGAACGAGAAAAAGTGCCAAGTTGTATACAACATATAAAAAAATACGGGTGTTGTTAGGTGCCGTACTGAGAGTCTGTTTATGTGGTAATTTTCAGAAAAAAAAAGAATTCGCCTCTTTTTTTTTCAACTCTGAATTTTACCGGGATATTATTGCATGGGGTGCGGGCGGGTCGTATAGCGGGTGTCTACAACTCATAACCCCTGTTGTTAATTTTCAATTTTTTTATGGATTTGGTGTCATTTTGGTACTACAAATGTTAATTTCAAATAGGAATAACTTTTTTATTTTTATTTTTAATCGACTTCCAAAAAGGAGGAGGTTTTATGCTCGACGCGTATGTATGTTTTTTTTTATGTATGTCTAGTTTTTGAGTAAACTTCAATAATACGTATTGTTCCCACTTAGTATATTATGTGGATGATATGATGATAACTTCCTGTGACTGTTATTTACATAGCAGGTAGTGGTATTCAAATTTGTGTGGGGTAGGTACCACAACTAAAAATTGAAAAAAAAAAAACAACAACTGACTTCCGAAAAAAAACACTACAAAGTGAAAAATAATTTTAATTTCGGAAGTCTGTGGCAAAAAACGAAAATTCAAAAGACACCGACTTCCGAAATTAAAGTTATTTTTCACTTTGTAGTGTTTTTTTTTCGGAAGTCGGTTGTTTTTTTTTTTTGTAAAACGTTTTTTTATATTACCTTTTGGTAATGTCTTTACAGTACCTATACGTCCCTTTCGGATTGGACTGGTTTTTTACATTTATGATAGACGTGTGAAAAAAGTCAGGCCAGAACGCTCCTGTTTGACCTGAACAGTCCGTACCCGTTTACTGTAGAATTAGGCCTGCCAATGATTACTTCAATGAGCGATAACGGGCGATATACCAATCGAATTGGTCCTTTCAACAAAGTCACCTTATAATAAAAGGGGTTGATACTTTGCTGAAGCTGAAGAACAATCGAATAAGCAATATTATACCACATACCTGCTGTGTCGTCTCTCATGTCTGCCTTAAATACATCCAAAGGTCGCTTTGAGCGATAAGACCGCCCATCGTGTAATGAGTATGTAATGTTTCTACATTTATATCTTTAATGTGTATAAGGAGCTCGTGACTAAGTAATAACAGTCGCACGAGTCGATCCATTAGGTTAAGCTACACTTGCCGTGGTTGGTCCGTGGATGGGTGACCATCCTTACATACCGAGACTCCTCAGTGCTTCGGAAAGCACGTTAAGCCGTTGGTCCCGGCTCTCATTCGTGGATCTTTGACAGTCGTTACGGGTCGTCAGAAGCCCGAAAGTCTGACAAACAGTCTTACCAAGGGTTATCGTATTACCCAGTTACTGGGTTGTGGAGGTCAGATAGGCAGTCACTCCATGTAAAATACTGGTATTCAGCTGCATCCGGTTAGACTGGAAGCCGACCCCAACATAGTTGGGAAAAGGCCCCAACTAGGAAAAGGCTAGGCAGATTGATTTATTTTTGTGTATGGTGTAGGTATATAATAAAGAGTATCTATAATATCTATCTATCTAGGTAAAACGTTATATATCAGCTTAAGGGGGCGCCCAATGGTCCACTAGCACTCCTTTAAAAAAAAATTATCTCGTGACTGAGAAGGAATTGTGAATAACGGCTAGTAAGGACCCTCAGTAAGTGTGTCTAGAATTTTTTAATACCTTTTATAAAGTTTCATATTGAGACACGAAGCAACAAAACACGATGTAGAGGAATGTGGCCGCTTTTCTTTAGATCGAATTTTGTTGCTTCGTGTCTCAATATGAAACTTTATAAAAGGTATTAGAAAATTCTAGACACACTAACTGAGGGTCCTTACTAGCCGTTATTCATAATTCCTTCTCAGTCACGAGATAATATTTTTTTAAAGGAGTGGCGCTAGTGGACCATTGGGCGCCCTCTTAATAATGAATAAAACATTCGCTGTGGTCGTTTGATGCACAAATTAATTACGTTCTCGTTGATGATGCATAATATTATGTAACTGAAGCCCGGTGAAACAAAATCAGGCAAGTTTAAGGCCAACCGTTCTAATCCTACTTATCTAACATATTAAATTAGTCTCAACAAACCCTATTCTGCCACAACGCGCCTCGGAAGACCCATTTCCATCATTTTAAACCGATTCAGATCAGACTTCCGAATAGTCTGAGTTTCAAACACGACGATTTAGTTTAATTGGCTGATTTGAATGTTCTTGAGTTGGGCCGACAATCTGACGACTGATAGTCGTAATGTGCGGCTGAACAAGACCCCTTTTAGAACATATTTGATGATGATGAAGATGGATGAACGTACTCACTTCTGCAGTGAAGATCGCAGCTGGTCCAAACTGGTTATAGAAGTCGAACCAAGTTTTTTATGACATACTAGTAACGCCCCACGGTTTCACCCGTCGATCTCGTGGGAATATCGGGATAAAAAGTATTCTACGTGTTAATCCAGGTTATAAGCTATCTGTGTGCCAAATTTCATCCAAATCCGTTTAGTATTTTTTGCGTGAAAGAGTAACAAACATCCATCCATCCTCAGAAACTTTCGCGTTTATGATATTATATATAGTAGGCTGGATGGCCGTGATCACTGGACGCGAAAATCAAGGAGGTTGTAAGCCTAGTCTAGTCCAGGCGGCGCTGACGTCCTGCACCTATAGGTTCCAGATATCTGCAATACTCACCTAGCAGCTATGTACTAGATTCTTGAAAAAAAACGGGATTTTGACGGGGGAATATTGCACAACACCATTGCACTGATGAATCTTCATAAGTATTCAGGAAGAAAAGTTCCATGTCGATGACTACAATTCCTAAAAATGGTTCGTGAGCATAGCTACAACGCACCTTTACCCTACAGAGAGCCGTGAATCGCTTCCCGTTCCAAAGTTTAATTTGTTTCTAAATACGCTATGTTTACATTTGTACTATGACTAAACACCCATATAAATAGCTATATGGCATGTTACATAACACTAGATTAGTAATAAATTAACCTATCCACTAAGGCTTTCATAACAATCGTATATGCTAACGCATAACTAACTATTTCAGTATAACTGGGATTAAATTTATTAATTGAATATTAAACTGTTTGCAAGTAACACAAAGTAAGCTGAAACTGGTCTGTTGCCCTAGAGAAATCTAGTATTTTAATTTTCTTTTCTAGATTATTCGCCCGTGACGAGCGTCTGAATACAGGTTCTTTAGCGTTTATTTTACAAAACTACGAAGGAAACTTTTATATCTACTTAACATACAAAATCTATTAAGTAGGTTTCCTAAAAGATGAGATTTCTACAAGTTGAGTCCGGGGCTAGGTCCTCGGTCTAGGTGACCTGAATACAATAAAAAAAACGTGTGCGGTCGGGGGACTGAAATCAGGAACGAAATTCCTTAAGGGGCATGCGCTAAGGTAGCTCGCGAAATTCGAATTTTCTTTAGTTTTTTACATTTTGCAGGTCAGTGTGAGGTTTTATGTTGATTAAAATATGATTTGCGACCGTAACAAATAAAAATATGAATTTCGCGGGCTACCTTGACGCTTAAAACAATAACAAATGTTTTGTCACCGCCATCTTGGATTTTAATTTTGACCAAATTCACACTAACACTTGCTCACTCTCTCCGGCATGCAGTGTACTCGGGCCGATGTGTACAATTTTATCCCACGACACTATATTCACTTTACTCTTTTCTTTTGTTTTTTCTGCCAGCGTTCTCTCTCTCTCTCTTTCTTTCTCTTTGAATAAGAAGAAGATAGTCGCAAGTATTAACACTTTTTAGCGTGACGATTTCTGAAAGTTTACAAGCCGCGTTATAGAACTTAGTTCCAAAAATATTAAATCAATCCAAAAAAAATAATTATACTTCATGACTTTTATCAAAAAAAATATTTTGAATGCAATGTGTTTCTAACTAATAGGTATTAGTTTATTAGTATTATCTATGAACCTAGGTTAAAATACAACGATTCTAAACAATTTGTATTGTTTAGTTTCGCATTATTACGAAAAAATACTTATCCTATAAGAAGCTAAGTTAACATACAGATTTTATACATTTAAAAAAATGTTTGGTGACACATCGTCGCGAACGTTATGAGCGTTAATTCAGAAATTAGGGCAACGTTGCAAATAATCGCTATTTTGATTAATTTGGCAATATTACTGTATGGAAATAAGAAATATGGCTAACTAGTGAACTAAAATAATGAATATGAAATGCAATCATTAATATCGTAACACCGAATATTTAGTTTTAGATGTAAATAAAAGCCTTTTTTACACCTAAAACGGTTACAACATCAAAGTCAGTGTTAAAATTGCAATTGATTATTAATATTATAGTTCACTAGTAAACGATATTTCGTATTTCCATACAGTAATTGTATTGCCAAATTAATCAAAACAGGTATGTATTGGACAGCTATTTGCGACGTTGCCAACTTTTTGAATAAACGCTCATAACTGTTGCTCGCGAGTTTGTCTGCGTGTATTTTGTATTTTTCAAGTTCAATTTAATTTTCAATTTATTTTTCATTAACAATCTACATTGTGTTCGAAATTATACACATATATTACAAAATAACGATATACAAAAATTATAATAAAAAAAAAAAAAAACATGCAACACGACATATTATTTAGATAAATAAATAAAAATAAAACACAACATAGTAAAATACCATGCAAACATAAATTATAAAACAATATGTCATACAAAAAATAAAAAGTCAAGCAAAATAAACGCAAACAATAAACAAAAAGAAAGAAAAAAAATTCAACACAATAAAACCCATAGAAAAATAATGACACAAGATAATAGGACTATAAATCATAAATCATCTAATGTATATAGGCATTTTTCCAACAGGAATGCCTTGAGCCTTGCCTTGAATGAGCCTGTGTACAGTATACTTTTTAACTCAAGAGGCAATTTATTAAATATTTTAACTGCCTGATACCGTGAACTATGTTTAACTATTCCAAAAGCGGGGATGTTTTTTTTTTTCCATACATATATCCATGATGTGAAGCCTAAGTCCTTCTCCAGGTCTAGGCTACCTGTCTGTCTATTTTTTTTATTTGAAGCAGTCATGTAACAAGACTGCTTTAAATTTAAATTTTACTTCGTTTTTTACTGTTTTTTCTTTTTTATTTATGTTTAGTGTGTTTTTGGTTTATATTGTGATTTCCTGTGCGAGTCTCAATAAATACTTTTTCTTTCTTTCTTTCTTTCATTCAAAATTCATGTTCTATTCAAAACTATTTACTTTAATAAACATCAGTATACTCGTAAAACTCCGAAGCGTGCCAAGCACTTCAAAGCCTTGTTTGTTTACCTCGTAGTAAATATTTTTAGAAGTTAGGGATATTATATCTGCAAGGCTGAGTAATTATAATAACTGCGTTGCACCTGATTGTGGTGCTTTGGGTTTTTTTGCCGCCACATGGGATTGGCGTGGTTTGGTAAATTTACAGCTTTAAGGCGGCGATAACCGACTTTTAATGACGACTTTTATACTGAAGATCACGTCTAAACGAGTAGTGTTAATGATTTGGAAATAATATATGTTAAATTAGAGTATTTTCTTAATAACTTAATATATGAATATTAAATCTGTAAATATTTTTAATTATGTTTATATTACATAGTGTAATTAATTTGTAAAGTTATGTCTAACGTGCATAAAAAACTAAGAATCACGCAAAAACTATCTAGCGTAATTTGCTGAAACCTAAACCATTTTAAAGATATTTTAATTATGTATGAGTTTTTATTAAAATATGTTCATCACATCTTTTGTTTTATGTATAATAAATTAATAATGCGTCTAATTTTGGGCCAGTGCTCCTTGATGTGCGAGTCCTATTACTGGCTGGAGGTACGACGCGTTGCGTGAGCTCAGCACAGAACACGCAAGCTAACCACTCAAAGCCATTGGTATAAATCTTCGTCTTAACATAACTGGCTAGTGTACATTGGTACATCTCTGCGTAATCCCGAGGAATGCAGGCGTGATGTTATATTACGTTTACTTTTGTAATTTATTAAGGAAAGAATGGTAACACAATGCTGGGTTAATCCCAGACAAAACCTCGATCTTTTCACCTGGTAAGTGAAGTACCTAATCAGTACAGATAATAAATAAAAAAGAGAGATAAGTTAAATATATAGCTCAGTTTACAATTAATATAGAAACTACACAAACGGCACAGTATAAATAAGTAAGTAACAGTATTATGTCTCGGCAGTGACCTTGAAATAATTACCTCGGGCCGCTCGGTAGGGAAACCTTCCACGTCCGTGCGTAACTGCCGCGCATTCGATACTGTTGCTTATTTATTTATTTATTATTATACAACCCTTAAATCTATCTTTACAGGTTGCCCTAATGCGATAGTTAAGTACAATTATAAAATAAATTCACAATGGAATAAAGAAACATAACACCAAAATTAAACAAAAGTATAAAATCGATAAAAGTCAGTTATCCTCGCCTTAAGTCCGATGTAATAGGGGGCGAGCCTATTGCCATCAACCGGGCACAAATCCAGCCTCCGGGCTGCTACTGAGACATTTCTGATGGAATAACAATTTCCCAATAACAATTTGTCCGACCTGGAAATCGAACTAGGACCTCATGCGTTTGACACTACTAGACCGATTCTGTCCAAAAACTCTGGTCCCGTTTTCTAATAGACAATCTGACAATTTTTTTTTTAGTCCGTCACTCAGATAATAAAAAATATTGGGCACGTATTTTTTCTTTTTTTACGTAGTCTAAAGATTACGGCGATACATTCAGTTCAAATGTGCCATGACGTCACGAGTATGTAGATTTATAAGTACTACTTGTGACGTAGCGACCCCTTCTCCCGAACTTAAAATGCGTTTTATCTAAGTAATTTTTTATTAATATGCTAAAGCAAAAAATACGTGTCTAATATTTTTTTATTATCTAAATGACGGACTAACTAGAATTTCTTTTTTCTTTACCCAGGCATCATCCCTATTGCGAAACACATTTTCGTAAACGATCTGTTCCATTTTGACAGTTCAACAACATTTACGTTGTTGAGCAGTATTTTTTTTTCGATATTTTGAAGCGATTGATTTGCAATCTGTTTCAGATTGTGATTGATCGTGTATCACGCAATTAGAGTGTTGATAAATATGTAAACTAGCATCTGCATTGGTCTTCTAGTAATTTTGCAGCGCCAAAGTTCAATTGTGACGGATTATACGATTGATCCATGCCAAACACTTCTACGCTTTGTTAGTGGAACTCATAAAGACTATTTTTAGACTAAACCTAGGCACGTGGTCCAGTTTTAAGCTCGGTTGTACTCACAGGAAGCCGGGGAAGCGCGCGCTATTTGATTTGGCCAATGAGCGCGCGCGGCGCTACAGTTGGCCGTCAGAAACGACCTTGACGACCCTTTAATGTTGCTTATTACCTGGGTGAGATGTCAGATGTTATACCTACATCATAGCGACTGCTGTAAGGCTCGTAATTTATTTTTTCTCTCAAATCAGTTTTAAATAGATGTTATCGTATATTTCCCGGATAACGTTGTCCGACCACATGTGTTTCTATTGTTAGTTGTACCTATTTAATTAAAACTGTGTATATGTATATATCTTTTGATTTTCCCCAGTTATAATAAACAAGTACGATAGTGTAAATGTTTATTTTTGTGGGCTTGATATTAAATGACTAGAAACATACAACTGATAAGTCCGTCAGTCAGATAATAAAAAAATATTAGACGTATTTTTTTTGCTTTATTATATTAATAAAAAATGGGTTAGATAAAACGCATTAAAGTTGGGGAGTGGGGGCTCGCTACGTCACAAGTCAGTATAAAATCTACCGGCCAGTGACGTCATGCCACATTTCAACGCATAGCCTACTCAATGTATTGCCGTAATCTTTTGACTACGTAAAAAAAGAAAAAATACTTGTCCAATATTTTTTAATAATTTACCTGACAGACAAAAACAATTTTTGTCAACACTCCATCAATCACAATCTAAATGATTTTGAAGGATATTGCTAATCCATTGCTTCATATGTTCGAAAAATTTGTTTGCGCAACAACGTAAATAACGCAATGAATGTTGTTGAAATGTCATAATGAAACCCATAGCTACTGATAGCGTGTTACTCAATTAGCCTACAGGTTAGGACGGCTACCCATCGTATCTTCTTAAACTAATCCCTAGGTCGGCTTTTACAGCTTTAAAAGATTTATTTATTTATTTATTTATTTATCACAAACACAACTATCATTACAGGCAATAATCCTAATGCGGTAGCGTGGTCTTTAGTTACATTCTAAATTACAATTAAAGCTACTAGCTATATATTAGCATAACATAATACAAACAATGCTACCTTTGTGAATTCATTTAGAGAGCAATTAAATAAATCTATCCTATCAGCAGTGTCATTCAGTGTATGCAAGGCTCGCGTCAGAGGCGCTTTACTGAGCAGGTTCGTTCGCGCGCGTGGCACTGCTAACAACCGTGGCCGTCGGCGTCGCAATGCGTACTTATCAGGCACATTCAGACATATCTCCTTCAAAACACCACCATTAAACACCTTACCGCGCAACAGCTTAAAAATATACGTGGTAAAAGCCAGGTCTCTTCTTGTCTCCAGTTTTTTGTACCCAACCATGCCAATAGATAACTTATCTTTGTTTAAAACTAATACTATACTGAAAGGTCAAGTGTAATTAATGTAATACTAATTGGCTTTCTTGATAAGTAAGATTTATTTAGTCATGTTTTCTAGTTTACAGTACGACCCAATTTAGATGTAGCATCGACAAAATTCGTAAAACCGATCACATCCGAACTGAGTGCGCCTTCAAAATCACCAATCTTTATTACTGCTTTAGGCGAAAATGATCTGTACGCAAACGCAATAACTTGTAAAGTCATATAACCAAATACATTAGTAATAGTGATGTGTAAATTTTGTCGATGCTACATCTAAGATGTATCATACTAGCTTATTAAAAAGTTAGCGCATCCGAATTATTTTTAGAGTTAGATCTCGGTTTCTGGACCTTCGCGTCGAACTCTTAAAGCTAAGTTAAGCTAAGCTTAAGTTATATTGATCGCGTCTATTATTCTGACCATAGCATTGGAAAGATCGATGGACTAGGTAAGTAGGTACTTATACATTTTAATTCTTCTATCTCATTTCCGCTTTAATAATACGTATCCTGTATCATCCTCTCTCCGACTACTAATGAATCGTAAACACGGTGCCATAATATACTATAGTAACAACAAACACAAAGAATGAATGAATTAATGAAATGCACCGACCCCAGCGTGGTTTAACCACACTCGATAAATCGATCCCCAATTGCACTAGCCCCTGAAGCTTCATGCTTCATGGGGCTACAGAGGCCATTGCATATCAAGGAGTAGACCGGGGGGCGCGGTAATGGTAAGGAAGACGTGCCCTTAGGATAAGGAAGGATTAGCGAGCCATACCGGATATGTAGGCAATGGAATAGTGGAGAGACGAGTGATTTAGAAGAGAAGAAAATATTTTTCTGGAAATAAGTATCACCTTTATCCGTATTTGTACCCGACTGTCCCAGAAGGAGAGTAATGTTTTTCGAGAGTATGTAGGTATGTCTATTTCTTTGGCACGCTCTGAAACCTAAACGGCTTGATGGATTTTAATATACGAGGTGTCGTTACTTTCTTAATTTTGGGAGTGACATTATAGGTTAAACTCGTACCACCTCTACGTTGAAATATTTCGACGGTTATTTAAAAAAAAATCTGCTGTTCCAAACATTTTGACCGTGTAGGTATTGCACTTTTCTATAAAACAGTAGTTTTTTTTTAAATAACTGACGAAAAATTTCGACCCAGGTGTGTTCAGAATCATGTACTAAATCCATGGTATCAGTTTTCGCGTCTATGTCACTGTCACCCTATATATTATTTATATAATGAATCTGCAAATACAAAAAAGGAGGAGAATAAAACCTAGTAATGAGTCAATTCCAAATATATTAAAACTTAAAAGCTTGAAATAAAGAAATATATATAAAAAAAAAAAAAACGACTGTCAAAACACAAAACTGAAAAGCAGCAATAAAATATAATTTTGGTATCGCAGGCATGCTGTACTTTAAAATGTATGTCCCCAAAAAAAATTCACCATTTTTCAGGTTATTAATTTGTCGGGGAACTGCAATACCTAAATTTTATATGCTTGTTATTCTCTTTTCAGTTATGTGTTTTTACAGTCGGGTTTTTTGTTTTTTTTTTCTGTTTTTTTCTTCTTGTCTATCAAACAGATAATTATAATAAACGTACAAGAAAAATTGGCCAAGTGCGAGTCGGACTCGCATACGAAGGATTCCGTACCACAGTACAATATTTAACACTACATATATTCTTTGGGATTAGAGCTCCTAGAGTCGTTTTTTTATGTATCTAGTTAGAAGACATGTCCATTATTAAAAACGACTAAAAGCCAAAAAATAAAGGATTTTTAAAAATTATCTTTAAAATGTAATATCTCCATACTGATTAAGTTTCGGACATTTTATTTCAGAATCAAATTCATCAGAAATGACATGAATAATAACATCCTTTAATATTCAGTACGACTTACCCTGTAACCCTGTATAACGAAATTGAAAGGAAAAGTATTCATATATCTAAAACCAACCATTTAGCTGGCGGGGGGGAGGACACTTAACTCTAACGAAAATTGGCACTTTAAAGCTTAATATTTCGCAAACGGATCCCTTAATCCAAAAATGGTTTTCACACACTCACAATATTGTTGGACGACCTTTCTTACGACACATCATAGCATGGGATAGTCCCGAAAAGAAAAAAAAGTACCCATTTTTTTTTTTCATAATTTTATTTATCACTTAGCTTGATTAATATGTGACCTATGCGAAATAACAACTTTATAGTACTAAGAGCCGCGAAGCTAAACCGCGGCCAGAAAGACAGACATACGGACATGGCGAAACTAAAAGGGTTCCTCGTTGACTATGGAACTCTAAAAAGGGACAGAAAAGGTAGGTGTAGGTACATAAACTGTTAAACAAATAAACACAAATAAATAAACCATCATCCATCCTCATTATGCACAACACAAGAACAATGGCGGCGTAACGACAATCGAGTATCGATCTACGCAAATAGTGCTTACATCTGTTGAATGTTCGATAGATACAGTTTCTAACATATTGACGTGGATTGCGACTAGCGGAAAGTCTCCCAAGTTATGTATGTATGTCGAATTCGTTCAGAATGTCCTAAATCATATGGAGCGTTCATTCTAAAAGTTTGCAACGTCGCAAATAGCTGTCAAATATTTAACTGCTCTGATTAATTTGGCAATATTACCGTATGGAAATATGAAATATGGCTAACTAGTGAACTAGAATATTAATAATGAATTGCAATAATTATAACACTGAATTTGATGTTGTAACCGTTTTAGGTGTAAAAAAGGCATTTGGAAAGTTTCCAAATACTTTTTTTACATCTAAAACTTAACATTCGGTGTCACGATTGTTGCATTTCATTATCAATATTTTAGTTCACGAATTAGCTATATTTTATATTTCCATATAATAATAACCAGTAATAATGCAAAATTAATAAAAAAAACAGGTAAATATTTGACAGCTATTTGCGACGTTGCCAACTTTTAGAATGAGCTCGAATCTAAAGATGTTTGACGAATACAATAACAGACGATATCAATCATCTACTACATCTATATTTATTTATATTTTATGAATAAAAGTCACTTTTCGAGTCTGTCTGTGGAACGTTGTTTTTCTAAATTACGCAACTGATTTTGATGCGGGTTTCATTTAGAAAATTTATTCCGGAAGGTACCTAAATGTGAATTGTATATTAATATTAACACATGCAATAAGAATCTCGATATTTTGTCAAGTCGTAAAAACCGTTGGAAGCAGGGGCGGGACGCTAGTAATGTATAAAAGATAAGTACTTATCTTTCTCTCGAAGTCGATGCCAGTCTATAGTCAGTGACTCAGCGCGCGACTGGTAGTCACCGCCTGAGGTATGTGAGCAGTGAGACAGTGCCATTGACAAAATTGGCAGACGGAGTTAGCTTGGCCTTTGTCTACCGGCGTCTCCGGCGGTGACTAACAGTCGCGCGTGGTATACACCCATCAGCATCACCAAGTCACCCGGTGCAACTTTGCGAAACTCTGCCGTTTCTAGCTCCAGATGGATCTTGTTAAACTCTACTTGGCAAACAAATAAACGATACGTTAGTTGGATAATTTACTCAACAACTATAATATATTATTATGCTTCCTATTCAAAGTGTCTTTCCGTCATCGCTTACGAATAATAATCTGAAGAAATGCATAGGATTGTCATGTTAATGTTGTACACCAGTACATGCTAATGTCTTCATTAGAATTCCTATTTGTTACCGATTGCAGGAAACTACTTTGCCTATCATATATACAATGTTTAACGAGAAGTGTGACTCCTAGGACCAATCAACTTAGCCTATCGCAGTTCACTGGTGGACATAGTCCTGTCCCAGGCTGCGCAGCTGTTCGATGCCTTCCGCATTTAGTCTGCACCAGCCACCTCAAGTAAGGTCGTCGGTCTTTTTAACTGGGGAGTGTCCCACACCACGCTTGCCTCCGACCGATGGCCGGTGGACTCGTCTCCTCCACCGGCCATCGGTCCTTCTACAAACATGGAGCAATGAAGTTTGAAGTTGTGGCGGCATCTATATCGCCACATACGAATCGATCAGCATTTATCTAACTTCTCGACATCAATCGTCGGGGAGTTGCCTACCAGACACGACACCCGTCTGGTCGGGGGATGAGTGAACTTTACACCTCGTTCCTTGTGAGGAACGGGGTGTAAAGTTCACTTATCCTCAAAAATTTGGAAATTACTTTATAGGTGTGCCTCTATAAAGTAATTTCGAAATTTTCTAATGCTGAGACTGCTGCTAACGAAACAATGTTGACACCATCATTGAGAATCGTTTAGTATTTGACATTCGTTGTGTTTTGTTGTGTACGACCATTTATTTACTTTTGTGTAGATTGAAGCACCTAATCGTCATCGACATCATCATCGTTATCATTGGCAGCTTTGTTCCGCTCACTGCTATAGGTTTCCTCTCTTTTGTAGCATGTTTCCCTGGTATGAGCGAGGAGAGAATTAAAATATGTTTCCTACAGCTACAAATTACAATCAACCTATTAACATCGCCAACCTAACCTTCTGAAGACTAAACAATAATTTTATTAATTAAATTGTTTATGACGTTATATATCTATAGATAAGGCTTTGACTACACTGACGCGGCTCGCGTGGCTATCGTTATAAACTCACGTGTTCGTTTGATTTAAGTCAACCGTCCACTGCTACGTTGGATGTCCACGGAGAGGTTTTACACGTATTTAATTTGTATTTTCATTGATATTTTCGTCAATTGTGGACCGATTCTGAAAATTATTTTTTCATTTGATAGAGAAAACTTGCGCGGTGGTCCCATATAAATTGTATTAACTTTGCTTGGGTAGTTTATGAGATAGCTTCGATAATATGTATTTAATCCACTTTGTTTATCTTGATGATGTTATAATACTTACTGTTGTTTACATGGTAGTGGTATACGAATTAATGTGGGATAGGTAACATAACTAAAAAGTGAAAAATAACTTTAATTTCGGAAGTCGGTGGCAATAAACTAAAATACACATCTAAAGACACCGACTTCCGAAATCAAAGTTTTTTTTCACGTTGTAGTGTTTTTATTGGAAGTCGGTTGTTTTTTATTTATACAAAGCGAAGTACACGTTCGTAGCCTGGTCGAGTGTCGTAGTGGACGATCCCGCCGTAATTTTCATATAAAGTGGTGCTGAGTACACGTGCGTAGCTTAGCTGTGGGCCGTTGCCGTTGTGGAGCGATGCTTTGTCGTCGCGAGTGTTTCTGATTACCATCTTTCACATACGTGTTTATTTATCTATGCTCGCTGGGAATGACAGGAGGGCCTTGTTAGTTGTGAACCAGCAGAATAAAGGGAAATAAGGTTATATTTATCGTGGTAGAATTTACAGTTTTAGATATGATCTGATTCGTGAATAACCTATTCACGAATCAGGTCATATCTAAAGCTAAAGGCTGAGGAAAGTCTTCTACAATCTCTGGACGTCGAATAGACAGAGAATCATGACCAATTTTTCTAGGTGCTTACAGATAGATTGTTGATCACATTGATAAATATTTCATATTGCCGTGTAAAAGCCATTTCATACGGCAAAGTAAGGACGACAGTTGCGATTTGAATTATCAGTCAAATCAAATTAGCTACTAGGGTATCAATCGAATTCCCTGACATATATTCTAGAAAACGTTGCAATAAATCGGGGGATCCCTGACCAAATACAACATTGTATCTGGAGAGGCGGATATATTCAGAATGTAAGATGACTCTTGGTATCAGAGTATTATTCCATTTATTTAAATGAATAAATAACGTCTCGATTAATATCTAGTTCTTCAATCTAAACATAGAACAGTGACATCAAACTGAACAGATAAAGGGTTATAAACATGTGTTTGTCGAAGTACATGTAACTAGGCGCCTGCCAGATGTTTCGAACAGGCTTATGGCTGGAATTACGCGACAATTGACGTCCTTTACTCGTATGTCAATTGGTACAATAATAATTATCATTTACCTTATTAAATAGATTATTTATGAGAGCTTCTTATATTACCTTCTTTACTTTATAGTAACCATTTGTATCATTTTAGTTTCCAATTATTATTATACACTTCATTTGAACATGCCAGAACGATGTAGCTGTACCTTTTTTTTGAACTTCTCCTATTGTGTGATGATCATCATAAATTTCTTACTGCTGAGGTATACCATCTACCAACTCACACTGGGCCCGCGTGGTAGATTATGACCCCCTGGCCTGTGTTCCAGCAGTGGAAATATTATGCTAATTATGCTTATGGGGCCTAGGCTTTTTTCTGTGAGAGGGAGTGGTCCGTAGTCTTCCACGCGGGCCCAGCGCCGATTGGTGTATCGTTGGTTTATCATGTCAATGAGAGATAATTACTACTGATCTTACCAATATCTTAGTTTAGTTCCCTAGTTAGCTATATTACATATTTACATACAGTATTATTGCCAAATTAATCAAAACAGCGAAATATTTGATATTTATTTGCGACGTTGCCCACTTTCAGAACGCACGCTTTTAAGCATCTTTTTACACCCGTTATATTTCATTACACAGACATCAATGACGTATTTCAATTATTTCATACCCGTTTGTCATGAAGATTAGATCATTTATATGTGCGGTCATTAGAAAATTATTGTTACGCAGATCATGCAATTGTTATGCTTAATCAACCTCCACAAGGTCGCCGAGTACGCTTAGTCAGGAAGTATTAGCCGTAAATACAACCATTAGTGCATCTATTATCTTATTTAGATCGAAATCTTCAGCGTAGACTTCCGAGTAGGGTTGTCAGTTACATGTCCGTCCTTTTACAATCGTCCCTGTCCGGCTTTTGTTAGGTTGTTTGTCAACCCCGTCCAATCAAAAGATCCCGAACGAAAGCGCGCGAGCGACTCACGCAGCCACGCATGACTCGCGATTATAAGAAAATGTGATTCTTAATAACATATAATTAAGAGAAGAGTAAGTCTCAAATCAATTACAGTAATAAATACACAAATAAAAGTATCAAATATCGTTATTCTTTTAAAAAACTAGTCTGTCAGGCTTTTAGTGAAAAATGTCCGGCTAAATATGAATTTTCTATTTTTGGGCCTGGCAACCCTACTTGTGTGTGGACTAGGTTAGATAAGTTATGAGAAATAATGGACTTTTAGGTACCTATAGTGCCAAGTTCTGTCGTTCCGAAAAACTTGAAGTCGGGAGGATGGCGATTTCTGATACGTACGAGTATCCGTACTTAGGTACGGGCAGAAAGTGCAGAACCATTTCTATATATTTAAACGAATCCCCCAATCTCTTATCATAATGGAATGAGCTGCAAAGGAGATTTGTTACAGCTCGGGTGACAACTAGTTTACGATGAGAGCACTTGTAATTTAGTTCAGCCGATTTTGCTTACCACAATAAGATCAAGATGAAGATCAAGTGAGTGTGAGCATGAGCTGTTAAGTTCTTTACTGAAACCGCATCAGTAGTTTAAATTCTTAAGAGACGTTATTATTTCACCAGACATCTGCACCAAGATGCGTGCTGAAAACCAGCATCAGCTAACAAGAATATCAACAGCTCTCAATCAATACGTTTTCACGATACAATTCAACTATATATACTTTTCACGACACATCCGATGCGACTGGCTGTCAATCCAAAACTACATAGTTTCGATAAGACTTCTTCTACTACGGTCGTAGTAGCAACGTAGTTCAGAAACGTGACGTATATACTCGTATATGGCGTAGCCATAAGGGAAGCCATAAACTTAACGTTATTGATTCCGATCATCAACAATCATCATCAATCTAGTCCATAATGGTACACGTGGCCCTTGACTTGGATTGTCTATGAGTAGATATAATGACGTCACAAAGGAAAGAGATTTAAATAGAGATGTGAATGAACTGTATAATCCTAATAACTGCATAATAATAATTATGAACAAAGGACCAGAACTAAGGATCCCTTTTTCTCTTCTCTTGCCTAGGGACTAGACTAAAACAGCAGAGCTTTGACGAATATTCAATGATACCAACATAACAATGATATTCTTAAGAAAGCTTACAGTCTAATATATATTTACTAAGTACAATAGCGCTTACGATTGTCATCTAAAAGCTTCCACAAATAAAAAAAAATAAAGAAAAGAAACATACAACAATAAAAATAAAATCTTTTCATATAATTATATTCCTTCTATTGTTTGAAAGCAGAAGTTTTGTTCGATGGGATCAGAAACCATCGTGTGGAATGCTGCCGATGAAGATCACTTTTTAGAACATGGGTATCATGATCATCTCGAAGTCTTTTGGTGTACGGACGCTGACCGCACTGCCCAGCCAATAAATTGACTATACTCGTACTAAACGTAAAACCCGTAGTTGATTTAGTCTCATCTCAATTGATTTACGGATGAAGTGACTGGTACTCACAGGCTACTATTATATCGTTGGTTATTGTGGTACAATGTACTAGTCATTGTCCATTTGATGAGCAGGACCAGTATTAGTTTGTTTGTGGCAGTAGCGTGAAGTGGACGATGGCAAATCAAGTAAGTTTTTTTATTTGTATCTTCCTCAATTTTCTTCCAATGATTGGACTCTCGGGAGAGGAGCTCGTGGCTAAGTAAAAACAGCCGCACTGGTCGATCCATCAGGTTAAGCTACGCTTGCCGGGGTTGGTCAGTGGATGGGTGACCATCTTTACATACCGAGAATCCGCCGTGCCTCGGAAAGCACGTTAAGCCGTTGGTCCCGGCCGTCATTCGTGGATCTTTGACGGTCGTTACGAGTCGTCAGAAGCCCGAAAGTCTGACACCAGTCTTACCAAGGGGTATCGTATTACCCAGTTACTGGGTTGTGGAGGTCAGATAGGCAGTCGCTCCATGTAAAATACTGGTATTTCAGCTGCATCCGGTGAGACTCGAAGCCGACCCCAACATAGTTGGGAAAAGGCTAGGCAGATTGATTGATTGGACTCTCGGGAGAATCTTAGTGATAGCATTGCTTCTGGTTTTATTTCTTCAAATAGTCTTTTAAGTACTCCAACTTTGATATTGATTATTTTAGGAAACGGTTTACTAGTTATGGGATTGTTTACATAATTTTAATCAGTGTCTTGATCGTCTTTTAATAAAAAACTTTGTAAAGTAGTATTTTCCTCTCAAGTGCAGAAGCTTTTGTCAGTTACTGGTTTGGGCTAGTTACTGTATGTGTATTATTTTGTTATTCTTCTTAACTAAATATTATCTTTCTTATTAATAAACGCGGAGTAACGGTACAACCAGCATTACCTTTAGATTAACATTCTTCGAGGTTTAAGTTTGCCATACCTCGTATTTTTTGTACATTTGGCTGACATTATTAATTATCATATCATACCTTAATATCGTTAACATTTAATCCGACCACGACTAAACATATTTCCAGATTCTCTGATCCAATATAACCAACATGGAATATTGATACGTGATAACCCTTAGCATTTACCTACATTCAACCCTATTATATCACATCTACATATATTTATACGACTTTATTGCATTTCTCACGAGATATCTGACACATTGGAGCGTTCATCTGTATCCAATTCGAAATCGACTGGTCCACATGTTAGACATATAAAGCAATACATTTCCAGTACATGCGGACCTCTCAACGTTTTCAAAAACTTTACAATGCGAGGTCTATATATTCTGGAAATCGTCATATCACAATCTTGTTACGCGTTGCAAGGGATTGCTATTTCGGGTCGAGAGGGATCGGCCCTTGCGAAAAAGAAAATATTTCGAATGCGTACTACATTACTAATGCGACTATTTCAGTGGAGAGGATTTTTTTGGAATGTTTGTTTATTTTTGGACTGATACTGAAATGGGTCAACAGTTTATTTCGTGTCTGGTTTTAACTTTGAGAAACATAAATTGTTGAGAGTCGTTAGTGAGGATGGGAGCAGTCCGATCCACAGGTATTGGCTCGAAGTCCATCGGAGTGCCAACCGACGATAAAGATTGTGGTATTTATATTTTTTTAAGTGATAATGTAATGTAATGTAATGAAATTTAATTTTAATGACTACTCAGTTTTAATGTAATTTAGTTTGTGTCTGTATGGAATTTTGAATTTGAATTTTAATGTGCATATTTAATTTTAAATGATCGATTGCATTGTAATGTACTTATTTTATTTTAATGATATAATGAATTGAATGAATAATATGTATTTGTGATTAGTATATTGGGACTTGGTGCCTTAGTAAATAAATAAATAAATGGTGTTGGATGAAAATATTTTGTCTTTAGTAGTGTTTACTGTTTATTTTTCGATACAAGCGTTTCTTCAAGTAGATCGGTCAGAGAGAACAAAGACTGTGTGTACAAGTAATATAGTTCTTTTCCAAATACACCTACTATATCCTTATAGTTTTTACGAAAAATAGTTGTTGTAGTAGTTGCAAAACTATTTATGAATCTTACAGTTTTCTGAATCTTTCTCTTATTTCATCGTTTTCTTTTTCATCACTACTTATTCATCGTTACAAGTCTAACAGCTTTTCAATACAACCCAAACGGTTTGAATTTGTAATCATACAATTTTGGCAGTGTTGTCTTCGAAAAGATCCATAGAATAAACCGAGCGAGCCTTACTGTAGTCGCATAAGATGTGTAACATCTGACATCTTCGCTTGCTTGATTTCGGAAAATGGGTTGGTACCACCTGATGGCCAAGTCTAGCACCGCGCGCGCTCATTGGTCAAATCAAATAGCGCGCGCTTTCCCGGCTTCCTGTTACACACTTCCGTCCCTTTTCATGAAATCGCTCCCACAGATTGTAGGAAAGATGTTGCATATCAAAAAGTTATTTATTAAAATAGTGCTCACCTGTGGCGAGACCTCAATGTACGTCTCGTGCTCCTTGTGCAGTCAGCTCCGCTACCATTAGCTTGCTTGTTGCTTACTAATTATCTGGCTCGGCATGAACTATCATAATTTTCTTAGTCTTTTCAAAATTTATTTGTGTTTCGTGTAACATATCGTTTTCTTCCATACTTCTCTGTAAGTCGTCTTCGCAGTAGTCACCCCCTTCCACACAGTCCATCCATAGTTTCTTTGGTCTTCCCCTACTCATAAAGCCATCCACATTCATACTCAATACTTTCCTCACGACATTTTCCTCATTCTCCCGCATCACTATACTGTTAATTATATATCTACCTATTGCCAATACTAGATTACAGTTCTTTATGCTTGTGTGCTTATCTAAAACTGTCTCCCAAACTTTATCTCCACATTGTACACACATTGTCGACGATCGTAAGTCGTAAACTGTGTAGGTACGTTAACTAAATAATCGGGTATCCGGAATAGGTCCGTGCCATTGGCCGGCCGGTCATCACTCGCTATTGGGTCAGAGGTTACGACTTCGGGTGTTCCGATTACTTTGCACATTGCCAAAATTGTCAACAAGACAGACCCTCTTTAGGTTCGATGAAGTGTTACTTTATGTTTAGTTTAGAGAGATATTCTAGAGAGATTATTTGGTGCTCAACATCCTAACTTATCCTAACTATTATTATAATTGCGAAAGTGAGTTTGTTTGTTTGTTACTCTTTCACGCTAAAACGGCTAAACAGATTTGGATAAAATTTGGCACATGTGTAGACCTTAAGCGCGACATGTCGCGCGACGCGACACGAACAATACAATTTCTAAGAAAACTTCACAGTATAACAATAACCGGTGTCGCGTCGCGCGACAAGTCGCGCTGGTCTGCACAAGCCTTAACCTGGGTTAGGACATAGGATAGTTTTTATCCCAATATTCCCACGGGATCGAGACTAACGTGAGTAAAACCACGGGGCGCAGCTAGTAAGCTATATATCGACTATATTTACGAAAACGAAGTTTCTTTTAAGGGCTGTATCACTATATTTTATGGAACACGTATTAGGTGCATCTTGATGTTGCTTAACGAAAGACAATGGGGATGTTAGATATGTGTTTATTTGTTGGCGAATTGACAACTGCTTATACATTCAACTTATTATTCTTTCGTCAACTAATTCAGTTGGAAATTTGAAACTACCCAATGTACTAACCCATTTTAATCGAATTTTCATTTCACCTATAAGGTTGACCCCACAGTTCATCGTTGACGATAGGAACTGCGATAATCCATCAACCTGTAAACATCTACGTATACTAATATCACCTACTGAAAATTATAATTTTCGTGATCATGGTACAGTTTTTACTTTTATTAAGGCGCTTCCCTGAACAAATAACCTTGAGCATTCGATCCTTCTTTGCCGCACCACACCACGCGCATGAATTGCAGTAGTGCATACGCACAAATTTTTAAATAATTTCTTCATTAAAAAAAATTTTGGTCTTTTGAAAAAATGTAATCGTGGAAAATGTTCATAATTATATTGTCTTTCCATTAGTGTCAGTCGCAAAATTAAAATGTTAGTGCTTACTTCATGAGGAGATGCATTTTACTTGTATCAATCATTATTTCTCGTTTCTGTGGTTTTGTTGTAAGAAGATTGACACGTTCAGTGCCGGGAGCCCTCCTGGAGGGCTCATTTTAAATGTAGGCTTTTCTTAGCGTATTCGGCATTATAAACTGTGAAAATAAAATCAGTTGTTATATTTTAACAAGATTTCAAACCTAGTGCCGGTGACACTCCTCGAGGGTTAACTTTAGCGCTAACGTAACGCCGGTAACCCTCTTGGAGTCAACTTGCAATAATATGTATGGCGGCATGACGTATGGTCTATAAAAAATGGGTGGAGTCGAAAGCGTGTTTTATGTTCTGTGACCAATAAGCTTATAGTTCTTTCTTTCTTTCCTTTAAAAAAAATGGAATCAGCCATTATGGAATCAAGATTAGGTAGAAATTGAATGTATTTTTTATTAGTTGATATTTCTTTTAAATAAAAATAGGCTAGATAAATAGCTAAGCTATACAGGCCGGCAGGGACATCGACGCGAAAACTGTTACCATGGATTCAGTACGTGAGTCTGACTCCCCCTTTTTTAAATAACCGACGAAAAATTTCAACGCAGGGGTGTTCAGAATCATGTACTGGAGCCATGGTAACAGTTTTCTAAACTGCACAACAAATTGCTCGGAACGCGCCTTAAGGACAGCTTCTAAGACAATAAAAGTTATTGACATTTAGACACGCATTATGTCCCATTGTAGAATCGCGAACTGTATAGCTACTGAACTGAACTTTTTTTTTTTTTTTTTTTTTATGTAGGGCATCTCGTAGCTGACCACTAAGGTCATGACTACTCAACCGGTCAATCCTGTGGCTGCCTTAAGCTTCTACACTCAAAGCCTTCAGCCAGGGGGGAACTGAACACACATTTAATTTGTCTTTATAGCCTGCCAACCTTTGATTTTCATTAAAAAAATAACAATAACATTTATATAGCTCTCTTTACGACCTATAAAAGTCGTAATGACCTGAAATTCCTTTTATGTGTGAAATGTGAACTTCAATCAGTTCAAACGAGTAGTTGCGAGCTCGAAAGCTGACCCCAATAATTGGCTCCTGAGGGTTTTTCCATCACTTTTGACATTGTTAGCACCTAACTATGTACCTAGCCCAATTTGGATAATATCGTTGCTATTCGAATAACAATAGTCTTTTTGTTCAATGTGTAGGTATTTTAAAATTTGCTTATAAAAGGACATTATTTCGTGCATCAATTAATTGACTGTCCGTTTGGTTGTTGCTGTTTTTGGGTCAACATTTGTCCTGTTATCAGCAAAACGGATCTGATATAATATGACTAGATCTTCCTTATCAGATCCGTTTGACGTGGTTGAATAGAGGACATTAACAAAACGGATCCGATGTGAAAAACTAAATCTTCCATACCAGATCCGTTTAAAAATAACTAAAACTAATCTTATGTCTAGAAACGAAACTCCCGTTTTGAACGCGTCTAAAATTGCGCCATTACAGTTTTCGGTTGTATGATATAGTATGATGCAATGGTGACCAGTTCAGCTTATCTTACGCAGAACTAAACACCGCGGAATTAGCCTGCAGCTTTGCGGCGTATGATACGTACGTCCAGCGCAGCGCCCCACACTTTCCATCACATCTGAAGGATTTTGAAGGAAATTCATAATCCATTACTTCATAAATGTTTGTAAAAATCATCTGCTCGACATCGAAAATAACGCAATGAATATTGATGAATTATCAAAAAGAATGGCAATGGAAGTGTGAGTGTGTTACCCCGCAGTTTTGTTTCCATACAATGTTTCTTTATGTTCTATACCACTATCCAGTACCTATGCCACCATATTAAGACGCAGATATATGCCCGTGACCTTGAGTGTTGCTTGTGGTTTCTGTGCTGACGCAACACAACGCGTCGCACGTCCAGCCAATAATAGGACTCGCCCATCCAGGAGCGCTGTCCTAAATTAGACGCATTATTAATTTATTATACATAAAACAAAAGGTATTTTAATAAAACACGTATACTAAAATATCAATAATTAAATGATCTTTAAAATTGTGGTTTAAAAAAAATACGCTTTATAGATTTTGCGTGATTTTCAGTTTTTTATCCGCGTCAGACATAACTTTACAAATTAATTGCACTATGTAATATAAACATAATCTAAAATATTCATATATTAAGTTATTAAGAAAGTGCTCTAATTTAACATATATTTTTTCCAAATCAATAACACTACTCGTTTAGAACTATCTTCAGTATAAAATCATTAAAAGTCGGTTATCGTCGCCTTAATAGGAAAATATTTACCGCACACGTTCGCCCCTCCGATAATCTCATAGAAGGCATCGCTGTCTTGTGGGGATATTATCATAATCACATTACCCCGATACGGAAGGGGAGTTAAGACCCCTTACCTAACTAGGTAAGCGGACTGGAAACGCGATTAAGCTGGTTTTAATCGATTAAGTACGTTGGAATGGAATTAATTATGCAAAATGTAAAAGTGAAGAGCTACCCGTGTTGGGGATTAAACGGACAATCATATTACAACTGCCTCGTTGGCTTAGTAGGCGTAAGCGTTACTGCTGAGCTTTAGGTTCAGGGTTCGATTCCCGGGTCGGGCAAAATGTTATTGGGTTTTTCCAACTGGAATGTCTCAGTAGCATTCCGGAGTCTGGATTTGTGCACGGTTGATGGCAATAGGCTCGCCCCCTATTACATGGGACTGTTTAAGTCCCATGTAATGGGGGGCGTTAATGATAACCTGGCGAAATGTGGGTGCACTATAGGTACACCTCTGCCTATAACCCGTCAGGGAATACAGGCGTGATGTTATGTTATGATATTATGTGATATTAAAATGGATACGAAACTATTTTCAAGTCGCGACTCTAAAGACCGTAGGTACTAAAGAGAAGAAAGACCTTGTTTTTAATTATCAAATCAATTTGAGTTCTCAAATAGGACTAATTTTCAAAGCATATTTTGCGGATAAACTTGACGCGAAAAAAATACGCTCGTTGTCCGCGTTTTTCTGCTTACATTAGGTAAATTGTGCGCAAGCGCAGATGGGAAATGGGAGACATAACTACACGTGACCCTTCAGAAAAAATGTCATTTACTTTATTATGTAGAATAATAACAAAGAAATTAACACAACACGAGTGTAATGAAATAATCGTAAAAACAATGATTACAGAGAAAATTAAATTTCATCTATTTTGATATGCGTAGTAAGTAAGTGGTAAACAAGCTAATCATTTTGAAAATAATTACAAATTGCAACACTTTTTAAAAAAGACAGTAATAGTAAGAATTAATCAATTTTACTACAACTCAATTAGCAGCAATAAAGTCAACTTTTCCTTAGGAATTTAAATAAAATTAATTATAGTTAGTTTTAATAGTTCAGTTTTACGAAGAAAACAAGAATCGTGTAACTAATTTGTTTATAGTTTTCCATTTTAATTTATGTTAACGTAAATAAAAGTCGTTCTGAGAAAATGTCTGGAAAACTGTGAAAGACTTAACATCTGGGATGTGTCTGGATACTTTTTTTTAGTAATTGATTGTACTATTTAAATTAAATAAGATTACTATTTATATTTTTAATGGCTTTCATGAAATAACTGATTTGACTTTGACTTTTACTATTACTGCTTCTTGATCGTAATCGTTCGTTGTAGAATATCTCAAATATTTTCTTATCTCTTTCGTCATGTTTATAAATTATGCTATAATTATAATAATCTCTGATCTCGAGTACCTACTTAGCCAAGGCATCAGGTATACAAGAGACTTTAGATAAGATATCAATTACTCTATAAATAACAAACATACTAATCGGAGATAGCACGTGTTCTGTTAAGTAAATCTTTAACCAAAAAAAAAACTTTACGTTTTTCTTGTTGTTGGATGGCAAACTTACCGCCCACTGCCATGGCACTTTTTAGCCATTATCATTTTGAAATAAATTTGTTTGCTAACTAGTGCTATAAATACCTGTCCTATCTATGAATTTAGGTTTATACAACGATTCTAAACAATGGCTATTGTTTAGTTTCGCATTATTGGGAACAAATACTTGTCCTATGAAGCTAAGATTTTATACATTTAACAAATGTTATTGTGACGCATCGTCGCGAACACAATCTTACGGTGACACATGTTTATATAGAGTTATAAAGGCTGTCCATAAGTATCCATGCACTAAAAATAATCGTTAACTCGTCGATCTCTAAATATACTTCAAGACTCATCCTTTAAACTAGGTTTCCAATTGGGGAAATACGTTCTGCGTGCGTAGCCTTTACCCAACAAACCCATAATGCGGGTAATGTGGAAGAGCCTACTGAAATATGGTGATGGCATCACAGAATATAGCAGTAACGTCCTGCACGCGTAGCAAGACCACCATAGAAAGGGGTTTTGTCGACGGAAGAATAGAAAAAATTACAGATGAACAAGCACAATCAATCTACCTAGCTTTTTCCCAACTATGTTGGGGTCAGCTTCCAGTCTAACCGGATGCAGCTGAATACCAGTATTTGACATGGAGCGATTGCCCATCAGACCTCCAAAACCAAACCTACTGGGTAATAGGTACGATACCCTTTGGTAAGACTGGTAGTCAGAGCTTCAGGCTTCTGGCAACCCGTAACGACTGTCAAAGATCCACGAATGACAGCCGGGACTAACAGCCACGGAGGAGTCTCGGTATGTAAAGATAATCACCCATCCACGGACCAACCCCGGCAAGTGTAGCTTAACCTGATGCGTCGATCCGTGCGGCTAAAATACGAGTACATTAGAATAGAATCACGTTTTAAATTCGGTAAATGTACATCAGCACAACCGTAACCACTAGGTATAGCTTCAGATTCGATCAGGTAATGCTGAGCTCGCGTCTCACGACATTTCCGAAAGGAAATGAAATAACCTGTTTCAGGACCATCTGGAACACGACCAATATATAAAATATCCTGTAATACAAACAGATAACGGTAATGCCAGCATGTAATCTCACTCATAAATTTTACATCGGTGGAAATAGTACGCGAATTAGATTTATTTTAAACCAGCTTCTGCCAGCGGTTTCGCCCGCGTCGCTCTTTCTAAAATAAATTAGCCTAAGTTACTCCCTATAACATCAGCTACCTGTCAGTGAAAGACCGGTCCATCCGGAGATTAGCTGGAACAAACAAACAGACAGACAGACAAAAATATATTATATAATAGTCTACAACTACTTTCCTATCGCAAGTATGCTGGAAGTGATTTCTTTAGAAATATGCATCACCTTTTCACGTATTTTTCTGTTCCTTTCTTCTTGTCTGTTTATATGTGTGTACATTAATTGTTAAACTAAAAAAAATAAAAAATAATATAAAGGTTGCTTGGAAGAGATCGCAGTTTAGGGGTACGAGGAACAGGGTATAAAGTTCACTCATCCCCCATAGAAAAGGGAGGATCCTCCAACCAGACGGGTGTGATGTCTGGCGGGCAACTGCCCAGAGGTTTGAAGTTGGGAGATTCTATATATGTTTATCGCGCGGTAAACTCTAATTGCGCGATGCAAGATTTGTGTGACGTCAGGATGTTATGTGACGTCAGGTCTTTGATGCGTAGTTCGCATGTAGCGTTGTAGATGCCGCTACAGCAGTAAGGGTTAAGGCCGCCCATTAAATATTTTGTAGTGTATTACTTTTTCTTTATGTAATGTTTATTCTGGTGTACAATAAAGTATATATAAATATAAATAAATAAATACATTAACAAAAAAAAAATTGTTATAATTATTATGTATAAACTTTGATATAGCTTTTGTAAAAAGCTGTTATTTTGACATAAAAAAGACAATTCAACCATTTTATTTATTGTACAGATTGTGTAGACTAGTAACGCTCCGCATGTTTTCCTACAGGAACCGCGTATTTTCGGGGATAAACAGTAACTAAGTACCTATCTTATGTCACTCGGTAAGAATGTAGCTTTTCATCAATGTAATCCTATTATATACTAATAACTATCATGACAATATAATATTATTTAATATTATAAACGCGAAACCTCGTAAAACCTCACAAATGGATGCATGTTTGTTACTCTTTCACGCAAAAACTACAAAACGGATTTGGATGAAATTTGGCACACAGATAGTTTAAAACCTGGATAAACACATAGGATGCTTTTAATCCCGATATTCCCACGGGCTCGAGACTTATGCGGGTGAAGCTGCGAGGTGCTGCTAATATTTTTATAATCGTATCAATTTTTCCAGAGCCTTTTCCTTTTTTTATGGTCGCAGTCTAGACCTTGATCATATCACGTTTGGTGGAATGCAATGAATAAAATCTATGCTGTAACAAGTACCCAGAAAATGCCTGTTCACTCTTGCTTTGAGACAGATTATTCGCCGATAACCAAATTATTTTGGGTCACGAAACCCACGTACCATCGTGTTTACCTATCGACGTGACTAGGTTCTGGCGCAGATCTGATTACGTACACATCATTTGATGCATTCCCTCCTTTGCCTTCGTATTTGACCCAGAAAATATTACGAGGCAAATAGATGTTTGTTGTAGATAAACATGTAGGTACAAAAAGAGTGCCGATGCTCGTTAAACCCGTTCGTCGCCGCCCGCTCGTGCTGGTTATAGGTATATAGGGTACATAAAGCTGGATCCAAAGATATAAATAAATATGTCTTGATAGACAGTCAAAAGCTGTGAACACGTCAAAAAAAATATAGCCGTTAAATGCACGCACACTAGAACAACAAGATGACAGCACAATGACGTGGCGCGAGTGTAAGGCTACGCGCACTTTGGATGCGTTTTCGTACGAATTTCATTCGTGCGTACACGTACGAACACGCACGGACGGTCCTGACCGTTCAAGTACAAAGGGAGCGCAGACTGGGTGCGACTTAGTCGTACGTATACGCAGTAGGTACGTACGTATAGTTCCGACGTCCGAAAGCAATCCGAACTTGTTGAGGTTAGTTCTATTTGACGGAGAAAACGTATCCAGTCCACTCAATTCGTACGACCGTAGTCGTACGTGTAAGCACGGGTGAAAATCGTACGAAAACGAATCCAAAATGCGCGCGGCCTAAAACTTAGCTGTCACGCACACCAGCATAAACAAGTTTGCCTGTTTGTTTTAGTTATTTTGCAGCGCGACACTCTATCTAGGTATCTACATTTAACTATAATTATCTCCGAGAAAAAACATCAAATCTAATGTGTCTTTTATAGCCGAGACATAATTGTGGTACATAATTTTGTAGTGCTAGCAATAAATGCAAAACATGTTGAATGTGCCTTTTGAGGAAAAACCATAGCTAATGCTAGATCCATCTTACGATGGAAAAATAAAACTATGTAATTTTAGAGGAATGAGGTTTGAGACGTAAAGTTCACTCATCCTCTTAAGAAAAGGGAGGATCCTCCGATCGGACGGGTGTCGTGTCTGGCGGGCAACTGCTCAATGATTCATGTCGAGAAGTTAAATAAATGTTGATCGCGCGGTAAACTGTGCTTGCGCGATGCAGGATTTGTGTGACGTTAGGTCTTTGATGCGTAGTTCGCATGTGGCGATATAGATGCCGCCACACAATCATGGTCTATTACTCTGACCTATTCCAACCGACAACGGTCAAAGAGATTCGGGCAAAATATCCTTCCGTATATCTTTCACCCGTATATTTTATAATTTCGTATATTTCCTGTCCAGGAAAAGAAATAGGTCGGTAATCAAGGGATTTCATCTCATCTTTGTTTGAGAATGGCGTTAGGGACGATTAAGGGATTTGTCAGTGTTATCAAAGGATGGATGAGTGGAGGCATCCTCTCGTGCAAAAGGACCAACTCAAACGAAACATCCGTTAAACTTTTTAATCCACAAACATGACGATAAAACTGTCTATTAGGTACGAGTAGGAGAGATGTAATAAAAAGTAAAGTAAATAGGAGTAAAGAAAGAAAGAAAAGAAAGAAAAATTGTTTATAAAAACGTAGAGTTATATAGAGTTATTAGAGGATCAGAAATATTTCCCACAATTAATTATGGGAAATATTTCTGATCCTCTAATAACTTATTAGCCTTCTGATACAAGTAAACTTCTATGGTTCTGTACGTCCGAATGAAAACGGAACCCTTATAGGATTACTCGTGTATGTCTGTCCGTCTGTCACAGCCAATTTGCTCCGAATCTAATGGACCGATCGAGTTGAAACTTGGTACACATATGAATTTCTGTGACCCAAACACGGACGTGTAACTTTTTAATTAAAAAAGAGTTTTACAAACTGTATCGTGTGACATCACAAAAAGAGGCGCAATAATTTTATTAGAGAGTTCAAAAACTTTTTTTTTTTTTCAAATACACGCTATGTATTATTATCATAATGGTCTTCTCCAAGGAAGGTTTATTTTAGAATTAATTAAAAGCAGTTAGGTACCTACCTATACCTTTTCAGATTCAATTCAACATAGCCTGCATAGACTTAACATTTCCCTTTCTTCTTCATTACGTCTTCAAGATTATGGGAACGGTGTTTATCTCTTACAAAATGGCGGTCCTCATTAGGAGAGTCCGTTAGACGTCCCGGATGACGTCAAACGGGCTCGGCCATAATTCTGATAGTTGATAAGAAAAGCAGTGTTTTTAAAACAAAATGCTGGTTTTAGAAACATTGTTACGAAAGGCTACACTTGACAGACTTTGAATATTTAAAAAAAACTTTTTCAAATTCTTAGAGAACATGAAAAAGTTTCCCCCGAATATATTTCGTCAGGATTGTTTTTAACATGTTCTAAATCAATTGTTTTTGATTCCACTTCTTTTTTAATTGTACATATATAAGACGAAAACTGTGTCCTGCTAGGCTAGCGATCAGTCTCCAAATTAATGAAAGCTCAAAATAGAGAAACTAGGAACTAGCTTTGGGAGTAGGGTTACGCACACTGGGTAATCAGCTCCATCACTAGGTATTCTTACGAACACGTGCCATAGAAGAATATCACATTTGAGAAAAGTAAGTAAGTAGTATTCAAAAACAAGAAATTAGGATACTTATCATATTTCTGACAGAACGCTTGGTGATCGCAGTTTATTGTACTTAAACATTTATGTAGCATATCCGACGCTCATTGCAATGAATGCTAATTAGTTTACTACCGCGACACTTTATCTTAATTAGGTAATTAGCTTCCCACGCCTAACGTTCTCAAGATCACCACACGTATGAATGAGTAACAGCTAAGTGACATACGTACATGAATCACTTGATTGAGATTGATATTAAGCCAATTAATATATTCGCTGGAAATTTTACGATAACCTTTTGATTAAGTCGGTTGGCCCATTGACTAACCGTTTAGTGATGGAAGACCTCTCTTCCGGACAATAGGTAGTGTAGAATCTTGTTGATCCCATATTTAAGCTGATTATAGCACTACACTATTGCTCTTCACCACACCACCTCTCGTGCAGGCAGCAGGCACGCTTCACTTTCAACTGTTTCCCCGCCATTCGTGGTGAACTGACAGTTGACATTAGTGACAGTTACTTTACTTTTATTTTTGTTTTTTTTATTTAAATTTAAAATATCGAATGAAATGCAATAAATAATATCGTAACACCGAATAAGTAGTTTTAGATGTAAACAAAATATTTGGGAACTTTTCAAATGCCTTTTTTACACCTAAAACGGTTACAATTCATTATTATTAGTATTCTATTTGTAACAATTTATTTAAAAGAGTGTCCGTGGAGTTTCTTGCCCGTTCTTTTCCATAGGTACCTACCTACTACGCTTTGGAATGGGCAACTAGCTTCATATTTCTGACTGACGGATTCCTTGACAATTCAAAAGTGCCTGTAAATGGTTTAATTGAAATAAATGCTTTGAGTTTGAGTTTGAGACTAGTTCGCTACTACTGGGGAGTTTGTTGCGCCACTTCTTCTTCCCAGCTACTGCACTGCAATGCACCGGAAGTGGTGAAGGGTGGGCGTTTTGGGGGACTGTCTTATGTAATTTTGACGTTCGAAAAGTGCTGATTCTCAGCCTAGTTTGAATAAATGACTTTTGAATTTTGAATTTTTTGCTAGTTAGCCACATTTCATATTTCCATACAGTAATATTGCCAAATTAACCAAAACAGCGAAATATTTGTCAGCTATTTGCGACGTTGCCCACTTTCAGAATAAACGCTCTTAAAACTTAAGTACTTAAAAATAATCTCCCTTTCAACATCTATATTCAATAGGCTTCTTTAAAAAGATCGGTAATTTACCAAAACCTTTTCTCTTCCAGGGTGTCTCCTTCATCGGCTGGCATCAGCGGACCCGCCTGGAGCGGGTGCTGATGGTGGCAGCTGCCGTGCTGTTCGTGGCAGTGCTCCTGACCATCACCCTGCTGCTGACGATGCGAGGACCTACATACCTGCCCGTGCCACCGTGCTATCAGCCTGAGACCAAAGGTAACTTGACTTCCACTATCTCTTCAAATCATATCGCTCAGCCCCAAAATCTCAACATTCACGAGTGGACCAGAGTCACGAGTGGTGCTGACTTGTTCCACCTTGCAAAGGACAAGGTGAGATATTCAAAATAAAAGTTATAAAACTAAAAAATACAATAGACGACGTATATTTAGTAAGCTAATCTGCTTAACTGTTCTTAAAGAGTAAATATATAAATATAAAGAACCCTGTAAGAAATCGACACATGTTTCACCTCTCAACGAGGCATCCTCAGGATGATGATTGACTTATTGCAAACCCGGAGCCGACGTGTTGACACGTCAAGCGTCGAGAGCAGTGTGAGACACTTCGCCCGACAACCCCACTTAAATAGTTATTGGAGAGGTAGACGAAGAAGAAGAACAGTGTCGTCTTCTTTGCCATATCTCGAAGCGTGTGAAGATACCTAATATCGGGATAGAAATCTGACAAACACGTGAATCGTCAAATTCGTGGGAAACCTGTTCAAGGGAAACTCATGAAACCGTGAAAGAGGCCCAGCAGTAGGAGATTCAGCAGATGACGATTAAACTGGTAAAAGTATAAGCCAGGTTGGTTGCTGGCCTGACTGTCCAGGATGCGCCTGATGTACCATCAAATAAGTTCATAATTAACCACCGTAAGGACTATTCTTGCTTGCAGTGCTCGGCGGCTATAGAACCGGGCCGGTACCAGATGTGGTCATCGTGTTCACGTGATTTTGTTTTCAAACTGGTTAGATATGAACTTCTTAAATGCTACATTGTATCGTATCGCCACTGGTAAGGTAGTGGAGACTTTTTTAATGCACGCCAGAACTCAAAATGCTGCGGCTGCATTGCGTCTATCGTGACAAAGAAATGCGTGCCGAAGTTTCGTATGTTTTTCTCGCTAAAAAGTTATCGCGCTAATACGGTGGTCACGCTAGCGGCTTCGCCACGTTTATTATGTACCGCCACCCGGGTAATAAGTGCTACGCAGCCCGAACTATCGCGACGATAACCGATAATGGTTGGTCACATCCGCGTGTATCGTATCACTGTGCGAAGCTGTGTCACTATAGACGCCGCTGCGGCCGCAGCATAATGAAAGTCAACAATATTAGCAAAATTAGCCAAATATACAAACAAAGGAGTGCCTTGATGGCTTGATAGTTATTGTCTGGAACATAACTAGTATTTATTTATGACGTCATAAAATTGATTATTTCTATCCGTAACGCTACTTTGTTGTCTGTAATAAAACTACACGTGCCAATTAGGGTTATGGCTTTGATAGTCAAATACCTATTTATAGGGGACCAATCAGCCCTGTTACCATTTTGCTGACTGCCTGATATGAGTTAATAATAAAAAAAAGCACTGACAGACAACGCACGCGCATAGCCTAAGCCGCTGGGACTGGAAGCATGAGCTACTTATTTATTGTAGAGTGACCCGTCAAACGACGTCCAATGAAAATTTCAAAGGCCTCTCTCCAACGGCTTCCTGAAACAACCCCATGTTAGCTAGACGGTTTTAAATATTATTTGGGATATTCTTACTTGACTTTAGACTTTTTAATTTTTTCTTTTGATGTCTTAAAATGTCTAAAACTTAGCTCAAAGGGAAGATTTTTGCTCGACAAGATTCATTCTAGAAATTCAGCCTTAAAAAAAAGAAAGGTGGCAATGACCCGTGAAACGAGTGGAATTTTCCTTTGCATCTCGTTACATGGGCCGCCATGTATTACTAAGGAAGAATTTTTTAATTTATCCGTCTCAAAAAGGGGCTGAAACTTTGTGGGCACACGACTTGTTATATTTTATAATTTACCTCGGCGTAAGATACATTCGTAGACGACTGCTGGAGTACTCATCATCTCCTCTTCAATCGGTCCCTCATTACTGAGGATCGTGGTCACTGCACCCCTTTAAACGGACAATCTGCCTCCATCGACTCCGGTCCAAAGTTGCTAGCACCACCTGCTTGAGGACATAGCTTCTTTTACTTGGTTGGACCATCGTGTGGGCGACCGGCCTCGTGCTCTCTTTCCTTCGGTATTGCCTACAATGACCAGCTTTTCAGGGCTGCTATCTCCCTTCGCTTTATGTGGCCGAAATAGGTCAAAATACGCTGCAGGCAAACTGTAGACAATCGGGTTTTGGTGTCGAGTTGGGAAAGGATAGACACATTTGTGGGTTTGGCTGTCCATGGAATTCGGAGCATCCGCCTCCAGCACCACATTGAATGCGTCTATCCTCTGACTTTCTCTTGCTCGGATTGCCCACGTCTCAACTCATCATCATCATTATCATTTTAGCCGTAAACGTCCACTGCTGGACATAGGCCTCCCCCAAATGGGGGGGTTTGCCATAATCGCTACGCTTGGCAGGCGGATTGGTGATCGCAGTTTGGTCTTAAAACGCATAGAGGACGCTGCTGCCCATTCTCTAGTAAGTCCCTTAGTCGCCTGTTACGACACCCACGGGAAGAAATGGGATGGTACTATTCTTTACATCCGGCACCAAACGTCTCAACTCCATAGAGGAAAATCGGGAAAACTAGTGCTCTGACCAATCGGGCATAATTACTAAGGGTACTCTATAAGTACTAAGTAAAATATTAAAAGAAATAACCAAGTCAAAAATAGCTGTTTCCAGTTAGTCACTAACAACTACCTTCTCTTTCAGATCAAGTTGTGTGCCTAAAAGGATCCTGCATATACACAGCAAGTGAAGTCATAAGGGCACTGGATGAGACACAGGACCCTTGTGACGACTTCTACGAGTTCGCATGCGGGGGCTGGATCAAGAACAATCCCATTCCTGAGGGTAAATCCAGCTGGGGCATCTTCAGCAAGATCGAACTGCAGAACCAGTTGATAATCAGATATGCTCTTGGTAAGTCATCTTGAATTTCAATTAGTTGTTCGGGATTACGGCTAGGTAAAATGGTCTTCAGTATAAATGGAGACATGTATGCCTTGTCCCCTTGGCCACGACATCACCGGTCGCGCGACGTGCATCTTGCATCTGCGACCGCGACGAGAACAAAATGTTAGAAGTTATTTAGAGCGTGCCATGAGTAGCTGGGGTACGACTTGCGGAGAGGCGTACGGCGCGGGAACATTCGAGCGCCGCCCGCGCCGCAAGACGCACCGCCCTATATCGTGGCCCTAGCCTTAAATAACTCGTTAAGCCTCATGTAGACTAGCGCGACGCGACGGCGCGACGCGGCTCGAACAATACAATTTCTAAGAAAACTTCACGGTATAACAATAACCGGTGTCGCGTCGCGCTAGTATGCACGAAGCTTTAAGCGAATTTGCGGTCGTAGTTCGCCAATAAAATGTAAAACGTTTCGGCTGGTCTCTAGACCAAAGTCAGAAAACGTAACAGCTAATTTGAATTAATTGAATTTGCTCAGTAAGAGCGCTTTTACACTGAGTCCTACCCAAATTCGATGAATACGGTTCAAGAAAATTTTAATAGAATGGAATCTTTGATCACAAATGGGAAATCAGATCAACGCAATGCACATCCACTATACCAATACTATTACGGCTGCTACTGAGAATCGGTTCGTATTTTCTTGGAGTTGGATCGGAGAACTGTAAAGGTGCTCCGGGAACATTCGCCCGTAAGTAACAGTTCAGATTCGAGCATTACATCAGAGAGTGAGGAGAACCGAGCATTAAGGCGACAATAACCGACTTTTAATGATTTTATACTGAAGATTACGTCTAAACCAGTAGTCTTAATGATTTGGATTAAAATATATAATGTTAAATAAGAGCATTTTCTTAATAACTTAGTATATGAATATTTAAGATTATGTTTATACATAGTGAAATTTATTTGTAAAGTCATGTCTAACGCGGATAAAAACTGAGAATCACGCAAAATCTATCAAGCGTATTTTCCATTTTAAAGATAATTTAATTATTCGTCTTTTTATATACGTGTTTTATTAAAATGCCTTTTGTTTTATGTATAATAAATTAATAATGCGTCTAATTTGGGACAGCGCTCCTAGATGGGCGAGTCCTATTACTGGCTGGACGTACGACGCGTTGCGTGAGCTCAGTACAGAACACGCAAGCTAACCACTTAAGGTCACTGGCATATATGCGCAACCTATAATAATACAATTTGAAACATTACATTCACCGGGACCATTCACCTGTAATGTAACATTGGTGAGATCCCGTGATACAATTTGTAACATGAATGCCAATCTTATCGAATCTTGGATTATTACATTACAGACGAATGCTCGTCAGTTAGTGAGGCAGTATTGTAACGAAATGCTCAAAATCGAATCTTGAATTGTTACATAGGTTACAGGCGGGTGATCCGGTGAAGAAGCGCTCAAACTGGGTTACGATAGCCTACTCAAATGACAATCGTTCCCATGGAGAGGGGTTTTCTTCCGAAATATGATGTATTTGTCGTTTCTCGTATCCATGGAAGATTTGATGAAGATTTAAAAGAAAGTTATGGCGGCTTCATAAAATATATCAAGAGACAAGTAAAAAAGAGCATACGTCATTATTTTGGTACAAATTCTCATAAAATTCATACCTATCAGCTAAACGCTAATAAACAATTCTCATAAAATTCATACCTATCAGCTAAACGCTAATAAACAATAATTTCTTGCTTGGTTACACAACCACGGCCGTAAAGATGTCGCTTGCGATATTTGCTATGACGGGGTTATGACATCAAGATAATTTTCATTGTTGTCATACAATAGGTTTATTTTATTACTATACTACTTGCGTCATCGTAGAACAAAATGCAGGAAAATGCCTACGCGTCGTGAAAAACAGTCGTGGAACTGTCACGAACGTAGTTTTGTAGATAGAGCCGTTTAAAGATGTGTTGAGTGTACAACATATTATTATTTGTACAAAATGTTAAAAAAAAAACTATCTGATCCGTAAGGGTGTTGTTGGGTTACAAAAACAAAAAGAAAAAAAAAAATGAAAAAAACAAAAAGAAAATTCGCCACGTTAATTTTTTCAATGGGGTATTTTACCGGATTATAACATTTTGCGCGGGCGGCCGTCGTTTACCGGGTGTCTAAACATTTTTTTTTTTTTCTTTTCCTTTTTTTTATTACGTTTTGGTAATGTAATTGCAGTACCTATATACCCCTATACGCTCCTTTCGGATCGGACTGAGTTTATTTTTACATATCGTATTGATAGCGAGATTAGCTGGACTCCTCTCGCAATCGCAGTAGACCGGGAAAAGTGGACACGAGGGAAGGAAGGCCTATGCCCTGCAGTGCGACACCACAGGCTTATCCTAACTTACTACCAAACTAAAATTAATAATGCGAAAGTGAATTTGTTTGTTTGTTACGCTTTCACGCTAAAACGGCTGAACAGATTTGAATGAAATTTGGTGCATGGGTAGACCATAACCTGAAGGACATAGGATATTATTTATCCCGATATTCCCACGGGATCTAGAGTTATGCGGGTAAAACCGCGGAGCGCAGTAGGTATATAATAATAATATATTTGTTTTTTATTTAGTTAGCTAAAAGTTGGAGATTATAAATTTTAAAATAAACAAATCTACATTACAAGTTTATACGTTTTTACTCAAAGTCAAGTCATAACTAACAAAAATGTTGTTTTGAATTCTGTTAATTAATTATGTACGTAACACATTTTCTTAAATAATTATGACTTATCAGTTTCATTTTGACAGTTCAACAACATTCATTGCGTTATTTACGTTGTTGAGCCGATTTGTTTTCAGTGGCGGATACATATGGGGGGCGCGGAGGGCGCGCGCGCCCCCCCCCATGCAGCCCAGCAATGTGCGGTTCACGGCAAGGGGAGGGCACGCCAAAAAATAATGTTTTAAAAACAAATAGATGACTTACATGATTATAACACAGTATATTATTATAACACCCATAGCTCAAGATGTCTTTTATCGCCCCCTCCTTGATTTTTTTGTGTCCGCTACTGTTTGTTTTCGAACTTATGAAGCAATGGATTAGCAATATGTTTCATATTATGATTGATCGTGTATTACGCAATTAGGGTGCAAATTAATGTTTATAATTTCCTCATGATCCGTCGTGCAGAAAGTGTTCATAGATTTGGTTTTAAAATACCTACCTAATTTATATAAATGTCAATGTTCAGCAATGTCTGAAAGGAGGATGATTTCATCGTTTGTTTTCGTTTTAAACTTTAACGTTTATGGTAACACTGCAAATTGAATGCGGTTTAACACATAAACTACAATTTTATGTAGCAACTTCTAATGAATATGTACCAAAACAGTACCCATCTAAAGTAAAGAAAACCAATAATACAGCGTGTTTCAGAAAGGTGTGGTAATATATTTTTATTGTTATCTCCTTTCCATCAGAGTACCTGGCATCTTATCTCTTCACCACCCTTGGTTGACTGGTAGAGAATGCCTGAGGCCTAAGTCATCCATCCGCCTTTGTAGTTCATTGTGTGCGAGAAGTTTAAATTAACAAATATTAAGAGTCTATAATAGGTTCCTCAAATTGCTTAGCATGATCCTTTGTTATATCGAAAATACTGCAGCATTCATTTTGAAATAAATATGGTAAATTGATGATTAATGTTAAGTACTATGTTTGACGAAAACACGATTTCACAAAATTTTCTCGACAGAAAAAAACACACAGTTACCTCCAAACCGAACAATAAACCACTAGTTATAAATAAATACTTCAAATTAGACTTATTTTACTTTGTATAATAACTGAACTAAATGTAAAGCAGATCATACTAACTTTTTTTCCATTATTTTCACCATAAAAAGAAATCACCTAAACTATCGGCGCCTTAGAGCCTTCTCCCCACAGCCCAGCCTCGCTCTCACTCAGCCCGCGAGAGCAGTAGTGTGCAAGCGAGATAAAGAGTGAATTTGAGCTGAGGTATTAAAGGGTGTGGTACAAGACAGAGCATAAACTGAAAAACTTTCTCCACTTCTATAATTATATTTCATAATCAATATTTTAGTTCACTAGTTAGCTATATTCCTTATTTCCATACAGATATATCGCCAAATTAATCAAAACTGCGAAATATTTGACAGGTATTTGTGACGTTGCCAACTTTCTGTATACACGCTATTAAAAATATGACAGCACCTTTATGAAACACGATGTATACAAAGTTTCGGAACTTTGTTTCATATATATTCACAACATATTAGTAAACTATTGTAAATTATACTTAATCGAGTTGTATCGTTTATCGCTTTATACTAGGTACTTACCTATATGTATGAAAAATTAGATCTCATACATTTTTACTTTGTTCTGACATTACAAAACAGATAACAGAAGTATTACTTCGATCAGAGGTGCAAGATTTACAGAATTGGTTAGTTAGATAGTTGCTTAGGTATAATATTTGTCTTTATCTAATGTACGAGTATTTGGCTTCTTCTTAGCGTTTCGGGATGGGAATTTAATGGACTCGGCCCAGAATTCGGCCACGTGTTTGGCGCCATAACTAGCATCCATCAGTTTCTGTAACGTGCAGCTGACAGGACACGCCTGACAGTGTCCCATCGTTTGTGTCAGAGATTTTAGATCGCCCATCGGTCTCTGACTCTGGCATGGCCGGTTTACTCACGATGTTTTCCTTCACAGTTTTTGAAGCAAGTGATAATAAATTATACAATACGCACATGAATCCGAAAAGATGGAGGTGGTACCTTGGGTTCAAAAACGCTGACTTGGCAGTCCGACGGTCACCCACTAGGCTATAACTACAATGCGTGAAATGAGTTGACGCAGATTGGAAAAAGTTTGAAATTTAAGTGGCACCATAGATGACACTTTCTTGGTTAAAAAAAATACGATAAAACCAAATAAATTTATTTTAGATTTTACAATAGTTTTCTCTTTTATTATTAGTATTTTAAACTTTATCATTTATTCTTAAACCTTCGAGAGATTAGATCTAACTGCTTGATCACAATTTTTTTGTAATATTTATAATAATCATATAATATTTTGTAATCTGTCTATTGTAAAGAGCCCAAGCTCTAAACCTCAACGAATGATAATGTTGCTAAATTGAAGAGTACAACTGTGACGTAACATGACAACTGTAGTGACCGGTATTACGTTTAGTCGGTTACTTGACAGCTGTCTCGTCATGTGGTTTTTTTGTTTATCTTTATTTAATTACCTAAACCTATGGAGTATATGTATTTTCGACCTCAACGCAGGCGAAGCCGCGGGCAAAAGCTAAATACAGAACTGACAGGGAAAAAAAACGGGGTCGTGTTGCCATTGGTTTTCTGCACGTTATTGTATTTATCTACCATCTAATATCTCATCTCTATTAGCAACGCAAACTTCACCGAAAAGGCTTCACGTACAAAATTTAAGTGTGAATATTTGTATAGTTTGTTATATTGTTATTATGTGCCTTCATGGGTTTTTGACGTGTTTTCATACGTAATAATGTTATATGGTTATTTAAATAAGAAGTACGATTGTAGCATTGTTCTCGTGAACAAATATGGGTATAATGTTGTACGTGAAGTTTAAAAATCGTTTGTCTGTAGATTTAAATATTTGTATAAATACACCTAGAATATTTCCTGGTTTGTGGAAATATTCTAGGTCTATTTACTTATTGATAAACGAAAACGCAATGTAATGTAAGGAAAATCAATGATGATAAAGGGAGAATAAGCCTCGATTTGAAGATAGATCTTTAAATATTTCAAGGCTTTGTTCATACAGAGGCATGAGGAACAGTGTGTAAAGTTCACTCATCCTCCATAGAAAAGGGAGGATCCTCCGACCAGACGGGTGTTGTGTCTGATAGGCAACTGCCCTACGATTGATGTCGGGACGTTGTATATATCCTAGTCACGCGGATACCGCCACACTCTTATCTTCAGACTGTGCAATTCATATTGAGACTTGTAACTGTCGAAATAATAATAGTAATAATTTTTTGTTCAAAAAAAAAGTTTGAGTTATTTTTCCACCAGTTAGGTATCAATAAGCAAAAACTGTGCAATACTTAGTATAATATAGCATAGAAATGAAATTCAGTTTAGTGGAAAATATCACCTGTATTATCCTGTAATATTTGAAAACTGTGTCACAGAAGTCTGGGCGGCCTTACCATTTCGCCCTCCACTTGAGAAAACTAACACGTAATGTAATTATTATGATACTCAATAAATCCTTCTTATTTTTTCCAGAAAAAGTAAACATCTCAAACACAGCCGACGCGGAGGCAAAAGCTCGTATCTACTACGACGCCTGCATAGACACTAATGAGACGATTGAGAAGCTGGGCGAGAAGCCCCTAGTAGCTGTGATCAAGCAGCTGGGTGGCTGGCACATACTGCCCTCCACCATGACCAAGCAGAAGTGGGACCTGCAGAAGTTGGTGCAGGATGTGCAGAACACGTAAGTTTAATTAATTATTTAATAAGTACACCAACGGCATACAACTTGGACAAAGTCAAAGTCAACATGGCCAAAGTCAACATGGCCAAAGTCAAAGTCAACTTGGCCAACGTCAAAATCAACTTGACCAAAGTCAAAGTCAACTTGGCCAAAGTCAAAGTCAACTTGGCCAAAGTCAAAGCTAACTTGGCCAAAGTCAAAGTCAACTTGGTAATGGCCTTGCAATCCCTTAAGACACATTTATCCACCGTCGGCGGGACACCGATACAAATAAAAGATAATGAAATACTTTTAAAAAACGTCGGGAACCTCATTATTTTTGGCGGTTTTCGCAAATACAATTTTTAGGAAAATAGTTGCAGGATTGTTATGTTTCAAGTAGATTCTACATTTATTTCAGATTCAACCTGGGCGGTCTATTTAACTGGGCTGTAACGGAAGACGACCGCAACTCATCGAAACACGTCATTGTGGTTAGTACTTATCATTAGTTATATTACTTGTATGCACATTGTGGAAGCCTTCAGATCATGAGACTCGATCACTATTCTTAGTTACCTTGGCCGGCCACACAGAAGGGACGTGAGACGAGGACTGAATAAAGTTATTTTTCATACAAAATGTATTACCGCGATCTGGCACAAGACATACAGAAAAGACAAAACGCAGGCGCGTCGCATTTCCATCTGCATACTATCACCGTATCTGCGTCCTGTCCTCGTGTTACTGTGTGGTCTCTGTGGCTTGTGCCTTAGGAAGGAGTATCTACGCGGACAACTTACAGGTTATATGAGATAATTGAAATAACAATTTGAACAACAAAGATGAAATTGTTGATGAACATCAATTATAGAGTGAGATATGAAGATAATCAACTTTCTCCAATAATGATCCTGTTTTAAAAGTCACCCTGTAGGGCAGGGATTCCCTACCGGTGGGGCGTGCCCCCGACGGGGGGTGTAGAGTGACCAATAGGGGGGCGCGGGGTGTCCAATAATACAGTATAAATCTATTCATCTTTATGTTGTTGGTATTAGAAAAGGTAAAGGCTAGTTTCCAAAACGCAAACGTTTCATAATACTAACTTCGGTGCTGTAAAATGAGGTTCAGCTTTTCTGCATAAGTCGACAAAATAAGTTTTGCTATTTCTGTATGAATGGTCTAAAGAAAACCGAACCTATCCAAGTGGGTGCAAAAATTTTCGACTTCACTTTCGCTCGCTTTACAGTCATATTATTATACTTTTCTGCTTAAATCGACAAAGTAACTCGAGGACGTAGTGATTTTAAAAGAAAGTTAGTGGGGCGCGTACCTATGTTAAAAGGTTGAGAACCCCTGTTGTAGGTTGAGATGATAGGTAGGTATCTACTTATACGTAATCAAATACATTTAAATTGTATGTAACAACAACAAAAAAACCGAATACCTATCTATGAGGACTTAATTTGACCAAGACTCAGATTCGGCGCCAAAGTACGTCACTTCTATTATCTGTCCAAAGCTGCAACAAATTACATAATTGTAAAGAGTACCCTGATTGAAAAAATTGTCTGCTCAACAACGTAATTATGGCAATGAATGTTGTTGAACTGTCAAAATGAAAGCCATTGCTACTGTAAGTGTGATACCCAATTACCCTGCAGTACCCTTTCTCTTATCGTCTTACTTAATATTTTCAGCTCGACCAAGGGGGCCTAAACCTGCCAACCAGAGACAACTACCTGAACAGAACTGCCCATAAAAAAGTCCTCGACGCATACCTAGACTACATGACGCGAATATGCGTCTTACTAGGAGCAAATAAAACTGAAGCGCGAACCCAAATGAACAAAGTCATCCTCTTTGAAACGGAACTGGCGAATATCACCACCCCCTCTGAGGATAGGAGGGATGAAGAGGGGTTGTATAACCCGTATACAATAAGACAGTGGCAGAAAGAAGTGCCTTTTGTTAATTGGACTATGTTCTTTAATGATGCTTTTAAGTTGGTGAATCGGACTGTGAGTATGCTTTGATAATATATCCTATAACTACTTTAAATGAGCAATATTTATACAATAAGTTAAAAAAAAACCTGTCAGAGCCGAAATCCTGTCCGATCATTATAGGTACTGAATAACATTACCAGAAAGTTTTTTTTTTTTTAAATATTGTAAATAAAAAGTTTATGGTATTTAAAATTCTCATTTTTTGTACCAAAATTACCCCAAATCCATTAAAATTATCAAGCAAGGTCGTTCAAAAATATTGTGGGTTTGTTATAACGATTTTTGGATTTAGGGATCCGTTTGCCAAATATTAAGCTTTTAACTGAAATTCTTTGTTAGAGTCAAGTGTCCCCCCCCCCCCCCCCTGCCAGCTAAATGGTTATACTTGGATTTGTGAAAAATTTAGTTGGATTGATATAGGTACTCGCTGACCGATCGGGTAATATCGCTTACTGATGCGGTTTCGAATACCGCATAGGACCAGATTTCGTATTGCCTACTAATAAAAGGGACACCAGTATTCCTCGTTATACAATTTTCTACGATACTGAAAAAATACAGTGTGTCTGAATTGATGTTTTTTTAATAATTATTTTAATCAAATACATTTATAATTTAAGCCTTTCGCTAATTTATTAATATAACGTGTTTATAATTGTGTCAATGTGATTTTCAGATACCAGATACGGAAAGAGTAGTAGTATATGCCCCGGAGTACTTCAAGAATCTCACGAAAGTCATAAAGAAATACAGCAAGACTGAAGAAGACCAAAGGTGAGTCCACTCACCAATATGGAGACCTCCTACCTCGTTGTTCTAGTGGCTGCAACCACAACTGCTGAACGTGTAGACCGATTTCTGAGTCGGGTTGCAAAGTATTGCTGGGTTTCTGTCCGATTAGGAAACCTTGGGCCTGACTGATATACCTAAAACTCTGCCTATCTCTTCGATAAATACAGCCGTGGCTTGTGGTCGTGATGTTATGTCATGTAATCCAGTTTTTCCTTTCCAGAACTCTAACCAGCTACATGATGTGGCAAGTCTCGCGCTCCCTATCGACATACCTCTCTAAATCCTTCCGCGACGCCACCAAGATCCTGAGGAAGGCACTGTTCGGCTCTGAGGGGACCGAGGAGTCTTGGAGATACTGCATCACCGATACTAATAATGCTGTTGGTAAGTAATTCATTGTTTTCATGTAAACTAAGGGACTATGGGCCTAGAATATTAATGTATCAAAAGGTAAACAACAAAAACGAAATCCTGCTTGCATTGAGAAGAGATCGTGATCGTGATCGTGGCTTTCCATCGTATCTGGGCGGAATAACAAACATAGTTTTTAGGCCTGGTCAATTCTTTGTCAGCCATTTTCTTTACACAATCCTAACAGCAATTAGACCAGAGACCGATTTGTTTACCTCGTAACGACGAAAAAGCCACTTTTTGCGTCGAATTATCACTACCACTGGACATGGCTGGCAGCCCTCTCCTTGAGATTAGGCGAGCTTCAACCTAGATATGCTGCTTAAATACGTGCTTATCAATCCTCAAAAGACTAACAGTCCCATTTTGCCTCCAGGTTTTGCAGTAGGAGCCATGTTTGTCCGCGAAGTATTCCACGGCGAAGCGAAGACCCAAGGAGAGATAATGATTAACAACATCCGGAACGCGTTCAAGAGGAACCTGAAGAACTTGGACTGGATGGATGCGGAGACAAGGAAGGCTGCTGAGATTAAGGCTGATGCTATTACTGATATGATTGGTAAGTTTTGGGGTAAGCAACTGTGCGGGTTCTTTCTGAAAGGGAGCTCACACAGCCAAAATTGTCACCACATTTAAATGACCTTTTATACCATGAAGAACAGTTTGAGGACTCTTGAAATCACACAAAATCCAAGGCAGTTTTTAAGTTGCTTGTTTAATTATGAAGATTCAAGACCTGTAGTTTGTGACATTTTTGTTGAGCTAATGATTATGTAAGAGCAGAATTTTGGAAAGAAGTTCGTTAACGCGGCTTGGGGTAGGAGTAAACTGATAGAAATCGTCACGTATCGAAAAGCGCTATGCTACTTATATATTACTAGCGTAATGCCCGAAAAGGTCAGTTTCAAGTATCAAAAGTTTTTTACAGAGCCATCTAATATAAGTTTTCAGTTTGCTAAAAACTTCTATTAGATAGGTATTAATACGAGTACATAATAAACAGCGAAAAGAACTTCGTTCCAACCGGGTGTACCACGACACCTCCCGACTTTTTAATACATGCTTCTGCAACAATACCGATTTTAGTCGCTAAACCGCATTGCTATGTCCCGGTTCAAAGGCTTTGATGCCCGTAGAATAATTGTCGTTTGATAGCCTTCAATTTTGTTTACAAGATTGGCGTCGCATCTACAACCTTCTCTCAGCGAATCACATTTACTGCCAAGATCCAGATAATGCATAAGTAAAAACTTTCTGTTTACTCCAGGTTTCCCAGACTACATTCTTCACAAAGATGAGCTGGACAAGCAATATGAGGAACTGGAAGTGAAGCCTAACGAGTACTTCGAGAACAACATCGCTTTCAACGTGTACAGTTTGAAGAACGACTTGAATAAACTGGATAAACCTGTCAACAAGACTAAGTGGGGTGAGGATGATATTTAAATTAATTATTGACTATCTCGGTTTTAAATGGTTATGAGTAAAAAATCATCAAGGTTCTCCAAGAGTCAACATGATGACTGCAAATATGACCTACTGCTATTTACCATTTTTGAAAGCATGTGGATGTGAAGCCATCACTACCGTGGAGTATATGTTATAGAGTGGTATATCAAAAGAACCAACTGAAAATTCAGCTGCATTTTTATTCAATCTGTTGACCACACAAAATGTATGAAAAAATTGACCTCAAAATCAGTCTTATTTCCTTCGATCATCGACATCTCTTTGAGGCGCGCGTGGAACACAACGCACCGTCGACCCGGACCTGGTCCTTATCGGACGGCGAGCTACCCATTGCTCACCGTCCGCAAGCCCGCGCCTACGGTGGTCGGGAATCGGCCTGCGATTCCCGACGTCCAGGGCGTCTCCTGCGGTATGAGAGCGCGAAATTTGCCTCTCCCTCACGCGTTCCGTCTGCTCCTTCGCGAGCATTACTGCTTCGAAGGAGGAGGTGACGGCTTCCCACTCCCTTTCGCTCCGTACCATGTCCTGAACCAGGGCGTGACGCGAGAGATCACTGCCGCCGATCGCCTCCACAACAAACCAACAAACCTGGCTTATGAAATGACATAAATCCACATTATACAGAAAGCTTTTTCCGAAACACTTATTTATTTCAATCCCATGTTTCTTTTCAGGTATGACACCATCAACGGTGAACGCATACTACACACCAACTAAGAACCAGATAGTCTTCCCAGCCGGCATACTTCAGCTACCTTTCTACGATGGAGACAACCCTAAGGGAGTCAACTATGGCGCCATGGGAGTGGTGATGGGACATGAGCTAACACATGCTTTCGATGATCAGGGGAGAGAGTATGACAGGTGAGAGTAATTGGCCAAGTAATGGTAATATTGCCAAGTAAAGATAATATTGCCAAGTATAGGTATCATTGCCATGTTATTGGTAATGCTGCCAACTGTAGATTATATATAATGCCACCTTTTGGTAAGATTGCCAAGTAAAAATAATATTTCCACCTTTTAGTAATACTGCCAACTTCAGGTAATATAGCCAACGGTAGGTAATATTGCCAACTGTATGCAATATTGCCACGTTTGGTAACATTGCCACATATTGTAATATTTGCACATTTGGTAATATTGCCACATTAGGGTAATAATGATACCTAGGGTTGACAATATTGCCATAAAAGGGTAATATCGCCAGCCAAGGGTATTAGTATCAATGTATTTTCTCTTACCAACAGGTTTGGAAACCTGAACCAGTGGTGGAACAACGCGACGATAGCCAGATTCAAGACGCGAGCCAAATGTATTCAGGAGCAGTACTCCAACTTCTCTGTGGAGGGACAGCGACTCAACGGGAAACAGACACTAGGTAAGACCTCATCATGAGTAGGTTAAGGGCTACCAATGGAAGACATGCCAAGCAACCGCAGCATAACAGTGGCCGCGAATCATATGTAGATCAACATACAACCTGATACTGACCTGCAAATTGCAAAAACCTTAACACTTTGAGGGACAGTAACGCCCATAATTATAGGCTTCATAACAATAAAATTTCTATTGTGTCTCGTTCAGAGTCCTTGACTGCGTTCAGAAATTTTTAATTTCGCGGCCTAGTTTAGCGCATCCCAAAGATGTCAATTTGCAGCAATTATAAATTCGCGAGCTACATTGAAGGTATCACTATAATAACTATGTATGTATTCCAGGCGAGAACATCGCCGACAACGGAGGCTTGAAGGCGTCATTCCACGCTTACTTAGACCACGCCAAGACTGCCCAAGTGAATCTTACTCTACCGGGATTGAAGTACAATGATCGACAGTTGTTCTTCATTTCTTTTGCTCAGGTTAGTCGATTTTTTTTATAAAATTTAAGTAGGTACCTTCTTTCGTGGAGGAGAGGAGCTCGTGGCTAAGTAAAAGAAGCTTGTGGGTAAGTAAGAGCAGCTCGTGGGTAAATAAGAGGAGCACGTGGGTAAGTAAGAGCAGCTCGTGGGTACGTAAGAGGAGCTCGTGGCTAAGTAAAAGAAGCTTGTGGCTAAGTAAGAGCAGCTCGTGGGTAAATAAGAGGAGGTCGTGGGTAAGTAAGAGCAGCTCGTGGGTACGTAAGAGGAGCTCGTGGCTAAGTAAAAGAAGCTTGTGGCTAAGTAAGAGCAGCTCGTGGGTAAATAAGAGGAGCTCGTGGGTAAGTAAGAGGAGCACGTGGGTAAGTAAGAGCAGCTCGTGGGTACGTAAGAGGAGCTCGTGGCTAAGTAAAAGAAGCTTGTGGCTAAGTAAGAGCAGCTCGTGGGTAAATAAGAGGAGCACGTGGGTAAGTAAGAGCAGCTCGTGGGTACGTAAGAGGAGCTCGTGGGTACGTAAGAGGAGCTCGTGGATAAGTAAGAGGGGCTCGTGGCTGAATAAAATGAGCTCCTGGGTAAATAAGAGGAGTTCGTGACTAAGTATTAACAGTTGCATGGGCCGATCCATCTGGTTAAGCTACGCTTGTCGGGGTAAATTCGTGGATGGGTGACCATCTATCTGTACATAGCCCTCCGTGCCTCGGAAAGCACGTTAAACCGTTGGTCCTGGCTGTCATTTCTAGATCTTTGACAGTCGTTACGGGTAGTCAGAAGCCTAAAAGTCTGACAACCAGTCTTACCAAGGGGTATTATGTTTCCCAATAACTGGGTTGTGGAGGTCAGATAGGCAGTCGCTCCATGTAAAATACTGGTACTCAGCTGCATCCGGTTAGATTGGAAGCCGACTCCAACATAGTTGGGTAAAGACTAGACACATGATGGTATATTATAAATAAATATTATAGTGTTATGTCTTAAGGGGCGAGCCCGTTGAATACCCTTCTTTTGCGATAACTAATCAAATTACTTTTAGTGATTTTTTAACCCTATTCTATAATTATATTCCTATTTTAATGCTTTCTATGTATTCCAGGTATGGTGTTCAGCAATGACAAAAGAATCCACAAAGATGCAGATAGAAAAAGATGACCACACGATCGCGAAGTATCGAGTCATAGGTCCCATAGCCAACTTAAGAGAGTTTTCCGAAGAGTTCCACTGCCCTATAGGGTCTAAAATGAACCCTAGTGACAAATGTGAGGTCTGGTAGAGGTCTGAATAGAGGTTCAGTAGGGTCAATAAGTTTTGTCGGTAAATGGGACAGACAGGTCAATTTTGATTCGCATTGACCGAGCAGGATTAAATAGTCTTGCAAAAGGAATACGAACAAATATAAAACAGAATACAACAGTATGTCAGTAATATGTCAAGAAGAGTTCACACCAGGGAGGTTCAGACCCTCAGAGTAATAACTATTACTCTGAGTTCAGACCGTTCACTATAACTTGTCACTTGCCGTCATGTTGGCACCATTGCTTGTCAAGCTTAGTTTCAAGAGTTCAAAATGGCGACTGATAGAACAGTAACAATCGCGTCACAGGTCAAGTTTTAGTGAACGCACTGAGCATTGATTAGGGACCTATTAAAATGAAAAATACATTGGCCCGTCTGTTTCATTCTCCAAACTAGTCTTTACTTAGGGCGGAGAAGTAAGAATGCATGCGAGTTTCCGCAAAAGAATTACGTTTGTAAACGTAATTTAGAGGTGGAAATAAACGTTTTCCATTGGACGATGGCTGGCGTCGCGACATAAAGCTTATCACCGATTGGCCGGAGAGCATTCTCTTACTGCTTCGTAATATTTAGGGTTGCCAATCCTAAAAACAATGATATTTATTATACTGTATGTTTATATGAGCTTAGCTGTTGTGTAACACGGGTATATGAGTTATTAGTACCTAACACGTTTATATAGAACAAAATGATTTTATACATATTGGATACTAGTGCGGGGGTTAGTTAGAATTAACTGTTAAAGCCTTGTTCACACTATACAAAAATCTACTACATATACATTTGAATTAAAAAAAAAAAATACATTTAAATCCAAAAATGTATACATCAGTGTGAACAAGGGTTTAAACATAGTACAATAGCCAAACATAATAATAAATGAAAAATAAATAATATAAGTTAAATAATCAAGTGCCAAACGTTCACCATGATAATCACTATAGTTTCTGCATAGGGCGCTTTATATCGTGGGAATTGTTGCAGCGTAGAAATAAAATATATTTCAACAGACCTTTAGAAGAGGCAACTTAATATCGTAAAACTTTAACATAAAGTTGTGCTAAATCGTGATCATGAATCATGTTTTTTTTTTTACGGTTGAACGTATTAGAGCTCCTTCGACCGGAGTCGCGCCTGTCTGCAGAAGCCTTTATGCGTTTTGACTTAAGGTACAGTCAGCATCAGAAATAAATGTCCTTAATTTCAAGTACCTATTTTAATAGGAGAAATATATTTAAATGAGTTTACAGCAATGAAGTTGATCAGAGTTTTGCAGCCTCGATTGAGCCATGGAGCTGTTAAGTAGCGCTGCAATATTTCTAAAATTGAAAGCACTCTAAAACCACAAGGATTTAGTATGAAGATAGCTGTTAGTAGGTGCCTGAATGTTTTGATATCAGATTGCAATATAGAATGATGTAAAATATTGATAAATTAAAATATACTATATAATTTACAATTTATCAGTATTTTAACTAAAATTTTGAGGTCCTGGGCAATTCTGACTCCGTTGCAGTCTCAGATAGAGAATAATATTCCACTCGATAAATAAGTTTCCTATTTCCTCTTCGACATGTGTAGGTATTTTCAGTGTGTTTAAAAATACACTTTATTTTTCTGGTTTTAGGATACAGAATTTAGACCTAATTAAATCTCGCATTGTATTCTCTATATTCCTTATTAACCTAGTTGTTTAAAATGTAAAATTATACTAAGTATTTATTTAATGTATGATTTTTTTCTATTACTTGTGCGTGTCATACGAGTTGAAAATCCAATAATTTGGAATTTTTATTTTATGAGTACCTAATGAATTTTATTTGATTAATGTTAATGTTATTTGTTGTCCACCTAATTGCTTTAAAAGCCGGGGCTAACAAAATCATGTTTATTTCTTAATTTTTGTACTTTTTCATGTAAAAATTAGGCGGTTTATCTCCAAATGTAGCTAACAATTATTTCGTCATGTACATACTTGTACTATATAATTTAAGTTTGAGTTGAATGTTGTTTATTAAATGTGCAATGTATAGACATAATGTACTTATTATGTAAAATGAATCGTAATTTTAATAGTGCCATCTATTAGTTTCAAACATCAACTTAAGTCTCGTATACGCTAGGCGACCAATCTCGAGACATTGATGTTGAGCAATATTGTCAAACTCAAACCATTTATTTCAATTAAACCTAATATAGCCACTTTTGTATTGTCAAGGAGTCGATCAGTCAGAAAATGAAGCTTTTTGCCTATTTCAAAGCTTTCCTACATTGCTCGACGATAGTAGCGGTTCTGCACGGGACACAGGACCACAGAGTACCACCACTATCGTTGCGATATTACATTGCAAAAATCCCGAGACCTTTGTCGCCTAGCCTAAATCAGTCTTAAATTAGTTCTGGAGACAGTTTTATAAAAAGATGCTGGTCATTTTTGATGTTTTATGAATAATAATCATGCTTTATTTTTATCTTTTTAGAAATATTTGTGTGATATATAAGATAATGTGCGTGTCAGTATTTTCTTAGGTACAGTCGGCGTCAAAAATATGTGCACGGTGCGCATTTGAAGAAAAAAAAAACAATAATTTTTGTTTTTTTTGTCTATTTTATTTTGTGCACGTGCACAGGTTTTCGAGCCAGTTGTACAAAATACATATTTTTGTATATTTTACATAATCGAATTTTTATTTTATCGATGTTTTGTTTTAAAATGTATGTTAACCAGTAGTTATAGATTGCTATTTGTGTGTATTTTAAGAGCGGGAGTACAAATAAGTGTGAGTTTTCAGATGTTGTTACCAGAGCTATGTTTGCTTAGCTAAATTAATTATCCACGATTTAGAAATGTGGACTCTACGAGCAAATTATATCTATAGGTATACTTTTTTCCTATTAATCCAATCAATCTATAAAATTACAATATTCGGCTTTGACATATTTGATATATCTCCCTAATGGGATAGTCATGTATTATAGAATCATAGCCAATTAGTAAAAGGATGATAATGAAAATGGCGGCAAAATTAAAATAACGTAAGATGACAATAAACTTCTTGTCTCTCGATGTCCCCTATAAGTAACGGTAAAGTAAATCACTTTTATATTTGAGATCACACATAATCCCATAAAATCGCCATTCACATACTTACTAAGCTTTACAAAAATTTAACATTTATTCATATTTAACGCGACGTTATAATTCAAACCGCTTAGGTAAAAAAACTTTTGTTTTAAAATCAATAATGAGAATATTTTGACTATAAAATCGATCACAAAATATTTTAAAACTTCCATACGGGTGCTTCAAGACGATACGATATGGTTCGGCTGAGGAACTAACCGAAAACTGAGCGGATGCAACATAATTAAAAGAAATTAAGGCCAAACCAAATCGTATCTTGTAAAAGTACTTTAGATAACAATTCCATATCATTAGAATTTCTTAGATTGTGACCAAAATAGTTTTAACTACTTATTTATAATATCCAGACCTGAAATAATTCAGTTTTTTTTGTATAATTATTACACAAAATAACTTCCAAGTAAGTAACCAAAAATATTATGTAACAGTATTAAAATGAAAATTTCAATACAATTTCAATAGCTCTGGTGTACAATGGCCTACATATAAACTTGTTTGAATTAATTGGAAACATATCAACCACTCTTGTGGTTTTGGCGAATTCAGTTGTAGAAGCATCTGGCAACCACAACTCAATTCTTGGCAGTATTTGTTTCTTTTTATTTCATTTACGAGCAACAAATTACTATTTATTATATCATAATGTTCGGAACAGAAGTAACAACAAATCAAAAATTTAAAAGCAGTTTATCGAATCATTTTGACTCAAGCTTGATTATATAATGTAAAAAGTGACATTGTTAATGAATTTTGTTGCTGAGCGTACCTATAGCTGTATATAGAAAGATATTGGTGTTATTGCGATTGATTCTCAGGCTATTGTGTACCAGAGCCTTAATATTAGCAGTATTATAAGCAGAAATACATTTTACGCAGCTACATAATATTAAGATTGCCAAAGTATATATTATAAACTTAGATTTTCGTTTAATTTTAATACATAGTCACAAAACACTTACATTCGACCGAACAACAATGATTTTATGTGTTAATGACTGATTTATATTTATTTTATTTGTCGAATGTTCTTGAAAATAAAGTTGTGTTTTCAGACTTTCCAAAAGTGTTTTATTTTTTTTAATTATCAGCGCAGTTCAACCCTTACATTTGAGATTTACTAAAACAAAGTTGGATGGATGGTATTGTTGCCATCGCGGGCAAAACCTGGATGAGACTGGCACGGGACCGTGGGCATTGGCACAACCAGCAACTTACATAATGACAATGATTTTGTGATCAATGCGGATATCTATCTATACATATAAAATGCTTTGTCCTGAATGACTGACTGATGGATCAACGCACAGCCTAAACCGCTGATCGTAGACACCTGAAACTTGGAGGGTGTGTTTGTTGTATGACGTAGGCATCCGATAAGAAAGGATTTTTCGAAATTCTACCCCTAAGGGGGTGAAAAAGGTGGGCAAAGTTTGTATGGGACAACGTGATTCCTTGGTCCAATCTACTTCAAATTTTGCATAAACATTCTTTAACAGAATTAATGGAAAACCTGTTTCGTATTTTATTGAAATTCATCCCCTAACGGGGTTAAATAGGGGTAGAAAGTTATTTTGGGAGTGATTTGCTTCAAAGTTGATATCAATACTCCTTAGTGCTTTTGATTTAAATACAATTTTATTTTGACACATGTTTGAAAAGTCAATCCGATTTTATTCAAAAAAGGTTGAACTCACATAAAGACTTGGTGCTTGCAATGCAAATACTCTTTAAAATTTGAATGTCTCGAAAGTCACCGTACTATACATATTAGTACCGCATTTGAAGGTTTCTAAGCTTTACAGAGGTCTGTATTTATTCCTAGGATTCCCCTAACTCCATCAAATTACCCCTTCGAATTCAACAGAGTGCAGTTTCCCATCAAAGTATGCTTCGCAATGACTATAAACAAAGCTCAAGGTCAAACTATTAAGGTAGCGGGAGTAGACTTGAGGGAAAGGTGCTTCTCCCACGGCCTGTTGTATGTGGCATACTCCAGAGTAAGCGCACAGAGTAGCTTGGTCATTCTAGCACCCGAAAGAAAAACAAAAAATATTGTTTACAAAGAAATACTGCGGTAGGTGTAGTATTTCGATTTCGTTGTAAAAAGATAATACACCCGTGTAACTTTCGCCAGATCAAAGGCCGAGCTTCGTGTTCATAAAATATAACATTTTTTTTCAGGTTTATTTAACCTTTATATCCCTACACTATAATAAAGATTGTTATATTTTATAATTATTCAAACATTTTAACATAATAATTTATATGTTATAACAAAATTAATAACGTTAAAAACCAATAAATAATTATATTAGAACCATTTTCGACTTCTACGAAACAAAAACGAAAAACTTCTAAGAAAGCTAGTACTTAAATAAAAATACTTGTGCAAATAAGTCTTGTAATAACCGCACGACCACACATCGCATCAAGGTATTACGTTTCCAGTTTAAGACGACCTCTCATTGTACCTACGCCTATACCAGGTCAGTTTATACCTAGTTCATCTGTGGCTCAGAAGCTCGGCAGGTGCAGCTCAAGGTCATCTTTCTGAAGTCCTTTTGTCATCCATTCATGTCACCACAAGCCATCGACGATACCCACGGGAAGACAATATGATGAATATATTATACTTAATTCTCTTTTTTTTGTGAATGGCATCTCTAAACCTGTGAGGTTGTTGGCTGCTTAACCGGGCTATCCTGTGGATACCTTAATAAATTAAGGCCTCCAGCCAGGGCATAAACAGCCCGTCAAACATCGCTCAGTTCAAGTATGTGGGCCACAGGGTTTCCGAGGAATGGAGGGCACGGTCATGTGGAAAGGGCACGTAGGGCGTTGACTGTCCGGTGTAATATGTAAGCTCGGAGGTTCGCGCGTAGCAGTAATCAAGTGAAAGTGACTCTTTTTAAGTCTTAGGTACCTACTGCCAAACACTTTACAAGTGCAGTTTTTACAACTGTTACGAGAAACTTTCCAACTGTAACGAGAACCTCGCGAGGCGGCTAAAAAATATAATTTTAAATTTGTTTGGGTCAAACACTCCACTACACTTGCAAAACGGTGCGAAACCTCTCCTACTATAGCCATAAAAACCAAAAATGATTTATGTAAAATTGTAACCAACAATTAAATTAAACAATAACTAAAATATTTACTTTTCATGTAGGTATAAGACATTTCCAATGGCTTCTATTACAAGTGACTTTTATATGTATTATAAGCAGAACTTATTGTTGGTAGTGCTGGTACCCACCTATTCTTACTAACGCGAACGCTCGATCGAGTACAGGTCCTTTTGTTGCTCGATCGAGTACAGGTCCTTTTGTTGCTCGATCGAGTACAGGTCCTTTTGTTGCTCGATCGAGTACAGGTCCTTTTGTTGCTCGATCGAGTACAGGTCCTTTTGTTGCTCGGTCGTCAAACGGTAAGGGTGTCGGTACCTACACTACTTTGCAGTAAGTTCGTTCCATATTATTTTTATACTGGTTTTTCGTTTTATATTTGGTGTTTCTTGTTTTGAATATTAACGGTTGTTTATGATTGCTCGAATTTTGAGGATTAATTGAATTATTGTTAAAATTAAGTCTATTTTGAAATAAATCAGTTTTAGGTTATTTTAAATTGTTCTTTTTTTATTTGTTTTTCGCTTCTGATCGCTAAAAGTATTTACTACCAAAACAGTAGAGGTATACGCACAAAACTAAACACTCTTTACATGAACATTCTATCTAACAGTTTTGATGTTATTATTTTAACAGAAACATGGTTAATCCCTACAATAAATGACAACGAATTTATTGATGATCGTTATGTTGTCTTTCGTTGTGATCGTAACAGAACCGCAACTAATAAGTCTGATGGGGTGTGTTGGTAGCTGTATTACGAAATTACAATCCTGTTTCTATCTCCCTTCAGTCGCAAAGTATTCTAGAAAAACACTTTGAACAAATTGTTATAACAATAGCTAGTGACAACGCTGCCACACAAACTCTCATCAGTGCAGTATATATTCCTAATAATTCACCACTCGCAGTTTATAACTTGCATTTTGATTTAATGAATAATTTGATTAATTCAGTTAACGTCGACAATTTGCTGTTACTCAGAGATTATAACATACCGACAGCCAACTGGATGAGACCTCAACCTGCTCTTAACTCCTTTACTTGCACGGGCAACTCAGCAATCTGTCACCGCTTAAATAACTTTATGTTTATTCACGATTTTCAGCAATATAACCAAATGGGCGAACCCTGGACCTTCTAATCTCCAATACTAATTGTTATGTATACAAACCTAATCATGACCTGCTTCAAGCTGATAATCACCACCCCCAATTTTACACCCTTATTTAATTAAATCTTAAACTTACGTCCTCAACGCACGCCTAAATATAATTTTCGTAAGGCTGACTATATCCTTATTAACAGATATATTAATGAAATTGATTGGGACAAGGAATTAGATAAGAATTCAGCCGAAAAAAATTTGGATGTTTTCTATGATCATCTATACGGTATAATTAAAAATCGGGTCCCTCTTTCCACGCCGAAAAACCCTAAATTTCCTGTTTGGTTTTCTAAAGTGCTTATACATATTTTTAACTACTAAAAAAAGCCTGGACAAAGTGGAAAAAATACAAAAACTTATCCGATTATGAAATTGTCTCCTTGTATAGAGAACGTTTTAAAACGGAGTGTATCAAATGCTATCGTATCTACATGAACAGTGTTGAGGATAGTATTCCAAAAAATGTGAAACATTTTTGACATACATTGCTAACCGTAAGAGCAAATCTAGCATCCCAACTAGAATGTTTTATAAAGATACTAGTGACCCTAATAAAATATGTAATCTCTTCCCGGCCTTTTTCCAGTCTGTTTATGAACCATCTAGTCTAATACCTGACTGGAGCCCGGCCCCTGATCAATTCAACGTCAACGATCTATCTCTTTGTAGCTTGCATTTTAGCCGGTCGTTAATCTGTAATCAATTAGAGTTGCTAGACATTAATAAGGGGCCGAGACGGGATGGAATACCTCCTTGCTTTTTGAAATGGGCAGCTAATACATTATGCAAACCTTTACATAAAATTTTCAATTAATGTGTTAGCAATGGTTCGTTCCCTGCCGTCTGGAAGATGGCTAATATAGTTCCTGTCTACAAAGGTGGTTCCAGACAAAACATTGAGAATTATCGGCCAATTTCTCTTCTTTGTACACTGGCTAAATTGTTTGAAAAGCTGGTTCACCACGAGATATATCCATTTATTCAAAATTGTATAATTCCGGAGCAGCATGGTTTTGTGAAACGAAATAGTACTGTTACCAACTTGATGATTCTTACTACCTATTTGTTTAATAACATGGACAACAGAGCCCAAACTGACACTATTTACACTGACTTTAAAAAAGCCTTTGGTAGAGTTGACCATAAAATTCTGTGAAGCAAAATTTCATTCAATGGCATAAGGGCAACTTATTGCGCTGGTTCCAGTCATATATTAGTAATCGCAATCAAACTATAGTATGTAACTGGTACCATTCTAACACATTTTTGGCAACCTCTGGAGTCCCGCAGAGATCAATTTTGGGTCCGTTGTTGTTTATTATTTATATTAATGATATCGGTAAATGCTTTAAAAACTGTTATTTTTTGTTATACGCCGATGACCTAAAAATTTACAAGAAAATTACATCGATCAACGATTGTTCCCGGGATTCTTCAAGATGATTTAAATAGATTATCTAGTTACTGCATCAAAAATAAACTACAACTAAGCATCACCAAAAACAAACCAAACACTCACTAACCAAAAACTATCACTTTACCAAAAACAAACCAAACACTCACTAACCAAAAACTATCACTTTACCAAAAAGAAACATATTATCATTAACTACAATTATTGTCTCTGCGATGAAGTCCTTTTAAAAGAAACTCATATTTGTGATCTGGGTGTGCTTTTGGATTGTCAACTACACACCTTAATTTACACATTGAAAAGATAATAGCCAAAGCCTTCCAAATGTACAATTTCGTTATGAGATCGTCATCAGATTTCAGACGCCCAGTCACATATCTACATCTTTTCAACTTTTTAGTACGACCACAAGTAGAGTATGCATGTATGATATTGGACCCTTTTTATGCAAAATATGACCAAGCTTTAGAAAGAATTCAGCGCAAGTTTTTAAAAACAATGCAGTTTAAATGTTACTTGGAGCGTCTGACGTATGAGGAGTCGTTGCGGAAATTTAAATTACTTTCACTATACTCAAGGCGTCTGTTTCTCCAAACCATGATGCTCCGTGGACTGTTACACAACAAGTTTGATTGCCCAGAACTTGTGAATAATATATTTTACATCGTGCCCAGAATGTGGGTGAACTTGGCAGATCATTTCCCGGCAGAGCACAAAAAAAGGTGAGTTCTATTGGCATGCGGGTGAGTTCTACAGTTCCTTATACTTAAAAAGAATAGTTCTGACTTTATTGCCTGAAAAAAGTCGAATGAAAATATGCTCTGCTAACTTCCGCTAGCAGATCATTTCTTCCAAAATTTAAATTTAAAAATTGATTTAGGTGCACAGTGGTTAGTTCTATAGTTCCTTAAACTTTTCAGAAAAAGTTCTGCTCACATAAATAAAAATAAAAAAATCAAAAAAATATTGACGTGTTACCAGATAAAGACAAACATTATGGAATATATATATATATTTTCGAATATTCTTCGGGCTATGATTAATAACTAAAGTTCGAGTAATAGAAAAAAAACTAAATGAAAGCAGTAGTCTCAAAAAATTAGCAGCAGAGCCTTACGAAAAAGATAGGTTAGGAGAAATCGAGATTTCATTAAGTGTTTAAGTTAGTAGGATCAAAAAAGAATTTGATTAGGACTGAGAAACAAGAACTCTTTATTTCCTGCTGCACCTGTAAAAGAACTATCCGGAGGCATAAAACAGAAACCCAGAACTCTCACTCAAGTATCAGCAGAGCATGGGTAAAGATTTCAGTAAGTTGAAATCAAGATTTATTTTAGTGTTTCAGTAAAAAATATCAAAAAAATATTAAACTGGCACTGACGAGCCGGAACTTGTCGTTTCCTAATGCACCTGTAAAAGAACTATCCGGAGGCATGAAACAGAAACCCAGAACTTTCACTCAAGTATCAGCAGAGCATGGGTAAAGATTTCAGTAAGTTGAAATCAAGATTTATTTCAGTGTATCAGTAAAAAATATCAAAAAAATATTAAACTAGCACTGAGGAGCCGGAATTCCGCGATTTCTGATGCATAGGTAATAAGACAATAGGAAAACATGATTTCGTAATCCAGAACTCTCACTCAAGTATCAGCAGAGCATGGGTAAAGATTTCAGTAAGTTAAAATCAAGATTTATTTCAGTGTTTCAGTAAAAAATATCAAAAAAATATTAAACTGGCACTGAGGAGCCGGAACTCCTCGTTTCCTGATTCACTTGTAAAAGAACTATCCGAAGGCATGAAACAGAATTCCAGAAATTTCACTCAAGTATCAGCAGAGCATGGGTAAAGATTTCAGTAAGTTAAAATCAAGATTTATTTCAGTGTATCAGTAAAAAATAAAAATAAAATATTAAACTAGCACTGAGGAGCCGGCACTCCGCGATTTCTGATGCATAGGTAATAAGACAATAGGAAAACATGATTTTGTAATCCAGAACTCTCAGTCAAGTATCAGCAGAGCATGGGTAAAAGTTTCATTAAGTTAAAATCAAGTTTTAATTCAGTGTTTCAGTAAAAAATATCAAAAAAATATTAAACTAGCACTGAGGAGCCGGAATTCCTCGTTTCCTGATGCACTTGTAAAAGAACTATCCAAAGGCATGAAATAAAAACCCAGAACTTTCACTCAAGTATCAGCAGAGCATGAGTAAAGATTTCATTAAATTAAAATCAAGATTTATTTCAGTGTTTCAGTAAAAAATATCAAAAAAATATTAAACTGGCACTGAGGAGCCGGAACTCCTCGTTTCCTGATGCACTTGTAAAAGAACTATCCAAAGGCATGAAATAAAAACCCAGAACTTTCACTCAAGTATCAGCAGAGCATGGGTAAAGATTTCATTAAATTGAAATCAAGATTTATTTTAGTGTTTCGGTAAAAAATATCAAAAAAATAATAAACTAGCACTGAGGAGCCGGAACTCCTCGTTTCCTGATGCACTATAATAAGACCATACGTAAACATAAAAAAAGTAATCCAGAACTCTCACTCAGGTATCAGCGGAGCATGGGTAAAAGTTTCATTAAGTTAAAATCAAGTTTTAATTCAGTGTTTCAGTGAGAAGGATCCAAAAATATTAAACTAGCACGGAGGAGCGGGAACTCCTCGTTTCCTGATGCAACTGTAAAAGAACTATCCGGAGGCATGAAACGGAAACCCAGAACTTTCACTCAAGTATCAGCAGAGCATGGGTAAAGATTTCAGTAAGTTGAAATCAAGATTTATTTTAGCGTTTCAGTAAAAAATTATAAAAAAAATTAAACTGGCACTGAGGAGCCGGAACTCCTCGTTTCCTGATGCACTTGTAAAAGAACTATCCGAAGGCATGAAATAAAAACCCAGAACTTTCACTCAAGTATCAGCAGACCATGGGTAAAGATTTCATTAAATTGAAATCAAGATTTATTTTAGTGTTTCGGTAAAAAATATCAAAAAAATAATAAACTAGCACTGAGGAGCCGGAACTCCTCGTTTCCTGATGCACTATAATAAGACCATACGTAAATATAAAAAAGTAATCCAGAACTCTCACTCAGGTATCAGCGGAGCATGGGTAAAAGTTTCATTAAGTTAAAATCAAGTTTTAATTCAGTGTTTCAGTGAGAAGGATCCAAAAATATTAAACTAGCACGCAGGAGCGGGAACTCCTCGTTTCTTGATGCAACTGTAAAAGAACTATCAGGAGGCATGAAACGGAAACCCAGAACTTTCACTCAAGTATCAGCAGAGCATGGGTAAAGATTTCAGTAAGTTGAAATCAAGATTTATTTTAGCGTTTCAGTAAAAATATATAAAAAAATATTGAACTAGCACTGAAGAGCCGGAACTCCTCGTTTCCTGATGCAATTGTAACAGAACTATCCGAAAACGTGAAACATAAACCCAGAACTTTGACTCAGGTATCAGCAGAGCATGGGTAAAGATTTCAGTAAGTTAAAATCAAGATTTATTTCAGTGTATCAGTAAAAAATAAAAATAAAATATTAAACTAGCACTGAAGAGCTGGAACTCCTCGTTTCCTGATGCATCGTTAATAAGACAATAGGAAAACATGATGTCGTAATCCAGATCTCTCACTCAAGTATCAGCAGAGCATGGGTAAAGATTTCAGTAAGTTGAAATCAAGATTTATTTCAGTGTATCAATAAAAAAATATCAAAAAAATATTAAACTAGCACTGAGGAGCCGAAACTCCTCGTTTCCTGATGCACTTGTAAAAGAACTATCCAAAGGCATGAAATAAAAACCCAGAACTTTCACTCAAGTATCAGCAGAGCATGGGTAAAGATTTCATTAAATTAAAATCAAGATTTATTTCAGTGTTTCAGTAAAAAATATCAAAAAAATATTAAACTGGCACTGAGGAGCCGGAACTCCTCGTTTCCTGATGCACTTGTAAAAGAACTATCCGAAGGCATGAAATAAAAACCCAGAACTTTCACTCAAGTATCAGCAGAGCATGGGTAAAGATTTCATTAAATTAAAATCAAGATTTATTTCAGTGTTTCAGTAAAAAATATCAAAAAAATATTAAACCAGCACTGAGGAGCCGGAACTCCTCGTTTCCTGATGCAACTGTAAAAGAACTATCCGGAGGCATGAAACGGAAACCCAGAACTTGGACTCAGGTATTAGCAGAGCATGGGTAAAGATTTCAGTAAGTTGAAATCAAGATTTATTTCAGTGTAACAGTAAAAAATATCATGAAAATATTAAACTAGCACTGAGGGGCCAGAACTCCTCGTTTCCAGATACATTTATAAAAGCGCTATCAGAAACCATGAAAAAGGTTCCGGCTCTTCAGTGCTAGTTTAATATTTTTTTATAATTTTTTACTGAAACGCTAAAATAAATCTGCAGGAAACGAGGAGTTCTGGCTACTCAGTGCTAGTTTAATATTTTTTTGATCCATCTTACTGAAACACTGTATTAAATCTTAATTTCTTCCAATCTAACTTTTCAACCATGCTCTGCTGATACCTGAGTCCAAGTCCTAGGTTTCCGTTTCATGCTTCCGAATAGTTCTTTTACAGTTGCATCAGGAAACGAGGAGTTCCGGCTCCTCATTGCTAGTTTAATATTTTTTTGATATTTTTTACTGATACACTGAAATAAATCTTGGTTTCAACTTACTGAAATCTTTACCCATGCTCTGCTGATACTTGAGTGAAAATTCTGGGTTTTTATTTCTTTCCTTCGGATAGTTCTTTTACAGGTGCATCAGGAAACGAGGAGTTCTGGCTACTCAGTGCTAGTTTAATATTTTTTTGATCCATCTTACTGAAACACTGTATTAAATCTTAATTTCTTCCAATCTAACTTTTCAACCATGCCCTGCTGATACCTGAGTCCAAGTTCTAGGTTTCCGTTTCATGCTTCCGGATAGTTCTTTTACAGTTGCATCAGGAAACGAGGAGTTCCGGCTCCTCATTGCTAGTTTAATATTTTTTTGATATTTTTTACTGATACACTGAAATAAATCTTGGTTTCAACTTACTGAAATCTTTACCCATGCTCTGCTGATACCTGAGTCAAAGTTCAGGGTTTATGTTTCACGTTTTCGGATAGTTCTGTTACAAATGCATCAGGAAGCGAGGAGTTCCGGCTCTTCAGTGCTAGTTTAATATTTTTTTATAATTTTTTACTGAAACGCTAAAATAAATCTTGATTTCAACTTACTGAAATCTTTACCCATGCTCTGCTGATACTTGAAAGAAAGTTCTGGGTTTATGTTTCACGTTTTCGGATAGTTCTATTACAAATGCATCAGGAAGCGAGGAGTTCCGGCTCTTCAGTGCTAGTTTAATATTTTTTTATAATTTTTTACTGAAACGCTAAAATAAATCTTGATTTCAACTTACTGAAATCTTTACCCATGCTCTGCTGATACCTGAGTCCAAGTTCTGGGTTTCCATTTCATGCTTCCGGATAGTTCTTTTACAGTTGCATCAGGAAACGAGGAATTCCGGCTCCTCAGTGCTAGTTTAATATTTTTTTGATAATTTTTACTGATACACTGAAATAAATCTTGGTTTCAACTTACTGAAATCTTCACCCATGCTCTGCTGATACTTGAGTAAAAGTTCTGGGTTTCCGTTTCATGCCTCCGGATAGTTCTTTTACAGTTGCATCAGGAAACGAGGAGTTCCGGCTCCTCATTGCTAGTTTAATATTTTTTTGATATTTTTTACTGATACACTGAAATAAATCTTGGTTTCAACTTACTGAAATCTTCACCCATGCTCTGCTGATACTTGAGTCAAAGTTCTGGATTTATGTTTCACGTTTTCGGATAGTTCTGTTACAGATGCATCAGGAATCGACAAGTTCCCGCTCCTCCGTGCTAGTTTAATATTTTTGGATCCTTCTCACTGAAACACTGAATTAAAACTTGATTTTAACTTAATGAAACTTTTACCCATGCTCCGCTGATACCTGATTGAGAGTTCTGGATTACTTTTTTATGTTTACGTATGGTCTTATTATAGATGCATCAGTAATCGAGGAGTTCCGGCTTCTCAGTGCTAGTTTAATATTTTTTTGATCCATCTTACTGAAACACTGTATTAAATCTTAATTTCTTCCAATCTAACTTTTCAACCATGCTCTGCTGATACCTGAGTCCAAGTTCTGGGTTTATGTTTCACGTTTTCGGATAGTTCTGTTACAAGTACATCAGGAAACGAGGAGTTCCGGCTCTTCAGTGCTAGTTTAATATTTTTTTATAATTTTTCACTGAAACGCTACAATAAATCTTGATTTCAACTTACTGAAATTTTTACCCATGCTCTGCTGATACTTGAGTGAAAGTTCTGGGTTTTTTTTCATGCCTTCGGATAGTTCTTTTACAAGTGCATCAGGAAACGAGGAGTTCCGGCTCCTCAGTGCTAGTTAATATTTTTTTGATATTTTTTACCGAAACACTAAAATAAATCTTGATTTCAATTTAATGAAATCTTTACCCATGCTCTGCTGATACTTGAGTGACAGATCTGGATTACGAAATCATGTTTACCTATTGCCTTATTAACGATGCATCAGGAAATGAGGAGTTCTGGCTCCTCAGTGTTAGTTTATTATTTTTTTGATATTTTTTACCGAAACACTAAAATAAATCTTGATTTCAATTTAATGAAATTTTTACCCATGCTCTGCTGATACTTGAGTGAGAGTTCTGGATTACGAAATCATGTTTTCCTATTGTCTTATTACCTATGCATCAGAAATCGAAGAGTTCCGGCTCCTCAGTGCTAGTTTAATATTTAATTTTAATTTTTTACTGATACACTGAAATAAATCTTGATTTTAAATTACTGAAATCTTTACCCATGCTCTGCTGATACTTGAGTGAAATTTCTGGGTTTGAGTTTCATGCCTCCGGATAGTTCTTTTACAGGTGCATCAGGAAACGAGGAGTTCCGGCTCCTCAGTGCCAGTTTAATATTTTTTTGATATTTTTTACCGAAACATTGAAATAAATCTTGATTTCAATTTAATGAAATCTTTACCCATGCTCTGCTGATACTTGAGTGAGAGTTCTGGATTACGAAATCATGTTTTCCTATTGTCTTATTAACGATGCATCAGAAATCGAAGAGTTCCGGCTCCTCAGTGCTAGTTAAATTTTTTTTTTTTTTTTTTTCTGGAACACTAATAAATCTTGATTTTAATTTAATGAAGTCTTTACCCATGCTCTGCTGATACTTGAGTGAGAGTTCTGGATTACGAAATCATTTTTTCCTATTGTCTTATTACCGATGCATCAGATATCGCGGAGTTCCGGCTCCTCAGTGCTACTTTAATATTTTTTTTATATTTTTTACTGAAACACTAAAATAAATCTTGATTTCAACTTACTGAAATCTTTACCCATGCTCTGCTGATACTTGAGTGAGAGTTCTGGATTACGAAATCATGTTTTCCTATTGTCTTATTACTTAGGTATGCATCAGAAATCGCGGAGTTCCGGCTCCTCAGTGCTAGTTTAATATTTTTTTGATATTTTTTACTGATACACTGAAATAAATCTTGATTTCAACTTACTGAAATCTTTACCCATGCTCTGCTGATACTTGAGTGAAAATTCTGGGTTTTTATTTCTTTCCTTCGGATAGTTCTTTTACAGGTGCATCAGGAAACGAGGAGTTCTGGCTACTCAGTGCTAGTTTAATATTTTTTTGATCCATCTTACTGAAACACTGTATTAAATCTTAATTTCTTCCAATCTAACTTTTCAACCATGCCCTGCTGATACCTGAGTCCAAGTTCTAGGTTTCCGTTTCATGCTTCCGGATAGTTCTTTTACAGTTGCATCAGGAAACGAGGAGTTCCGGCTCCTCATTGCTAGTTTAATATTTTTTTGATATTTTTTACTGATACACTGAAATAAATCTTGGTTTCAACTTACTGAAATCTTTACCCATGCTCTGCTGATACCTGAGTCAAAGTTCAGGGTTTATGTTTCACGTTTTCGGATAGTTCTGTTACAAATGCATCAGGAAGCGAGGAGTTCCGGCTCTTCAGTGCTAGTTTAATATTTTTTTATAATTTTTTACTGAAACGCTAAAATAAATCTTGATTTCAACTTACTGAAATCTTTACCCATGCTCTGCTGATACTTGAAAGAAAGTTCTGGGTTTATGTTTCACGTTTTCGGATAGTTCTATTACAAATGCATCAGGAAGCGAGGAGTGCCGGCTCTTCAGTGCTAGTTTAATATTTTTTTATAATTTTTTACTGAAACGCTAAAATAAATCTTGATTTCAACTTACTGAAATCTTTACCCATGCTCTGCTGATACCTGAGTCCAAGTTCTGGGTTTCCATTTCATGCTTCCGGATAGTTCTTTTACAGTTGCATCAGGAAACGAGGAGTTCCGGCTCCTCAGTGCTAGTTTAATATTTTTTTGATAATTTTTACTGATACACTGAAATAAATCTTGGTTTCAACTTACTGAAATCTTCACCCATGCTCTGCTGATACTTGAGTAAAAGTTCTGGGTTTCCGTTTCATGCCTCCGGATAGTTCTTTTACAGTTGCATCAGGAAACGAGGAGTTCCGGCTCCTCATTGCTAGTTTAATATTTTTTTGATATTTTTTACTGATACACTGAAATAAATCTTGGTTTCAACTTACTGAAATCTTCACCCATGCTCTGCTGATACTTGAGTAAAAGTTCTGGGTTTCCGTTTCATGCCTCCGGATAGTTCTTTTACAGTTGCATCAGGAAACGAGGAGTTCCGGCTCCTCATTGCTAGTTTAATATTTTTTTGATATTTTTTACTGATACACTGAAATAAATCTTGGTTTCAACTTACTGAAATCTTCACCCATGCTCTGCTGATACTTGAGTCAAAGTTCTGGATTTATGTTTCACGTTTTCGGATAGTTCTGTTACAGATGCATCAGGAATCGACAAGTTCCCGCTCCTCCGTGCTAGTTTAATATTTTTGGATCCTTCTCACTGAAACACTGAATTAAAACTTGATTTTAACTTAATGAAACTTTTACCCATGCTCCGCTGATACCTGATTGAGAGTTCTGGATTACTTTTTTATGTTTACGTATGGTCTTATTATAGATGCATCAGTAATCGAGGAGTTCCGGCTTCTCAGTGCTAGTTTAATATTTTTTTGATCCATCTTACTGAAACACTGTATTAAATCTTAATTTCTTCCAATCTAACTTTTCAACCATGCTCTGCTGATACCTGAGTCCAAGTTCTGGGTTTATGTTTCACGTTTTCGGATAGTTCTGTTACAAGTACATCAGGAAACGAAGAGTTCCGGCTCTTCAGTGCTAGTTTAATATTTTTTTATAATTTTTCACTGAAACGCTACAATAAATCTTGATTTCAACTTACTGAAATTTTTACCCATGCTCTGCTGATACTTGAGTGAAAGTTCTGGGTTTTTTTTCATGCCTTCGGATAGTTCTTTTACAAGTGCATCAGGAAACGAGGAGTTCCGGCTCCTCAGTGCTAGTTAATATTTTTTTTGATATTTTTTACCGAAACACTAAAATAAATCTTGATTTCAATTTAATGAAATCTTTACCCATGCTCTGCTGATACTTGAGTGACAGATCTGGATTACGAAATCATGTTTACCTATTGTCTTATTAACGATGCATCAGGAAATGAGGAGTTCTGGCTCCTCAGTGTTAGTTTATTATTTTTTTGATATTTTTTACCGAAACACTAAAATAAATCTTGATTTCAATTTAATGAAATCTTTACCCATGCTCTGCTGATACTTGAGTGAGAGTTCTGGATTATGAAATCATGTTTTCCTATTGTCTTATTACCTATGCATCAGAAATCGAAGAGTTCCGGCTCCTCAGTGCTAGTTTAATATTTAATTTTAATTTTTTACTGATACACTGAAATAAATCTTGATTTTAAATTACTGAAATCTTTACCCATGCTCTGCTGATACTTGAGTGAAATTTCTGGGTTTGAGTTTCATGCCTCCGGATAGTTCTTTTACAGGTGCATCAGGAAACGAGGAGTTCCGGCTCCTCAGTGCCAGTTTAATATTTTTTTGATATTTTTTACCGAAACATTGAAATAAATCTTGATTTCAATTTAATGAAATCTTTACCCATGCTCTGCTGATACTTGAGTGAGAGTTCTGGATTACGAAATCATGTTTTCCTATTGTCTTATTAACGATGCATCAGAAATCGAAGAGTTCCGGCTCCTCAGTGCTAGGTAAATTTTTTTTTTTTTTTTTTCTGTAACACTAATAAATCTTGATTTTAATTTAATGAAGTCTTTACCCATGCTCTGCTGATACTTGAGTGAAATTTCTGGGTTTGAGTTTCATGCCTCCGGATAGTTCTTTTACAGGTGCATCAGGAAACGAGGAGTTCCGGCTCCTCAGTGCCAGTTTAATATTTTTTTGATGTTTTTTACCGAAACATTGAAATAAATCTTGATTTCAATTTAATGAAATCTTTACCCATGCTCTGCTGATACTTGAGTGAGAGTTCTGGATTACGAAATCATGTTTTCCTATTGTCTTATTAACGATGCATCAGAAATCGAAGAGTTCCGGCTCCTCAGTGTTAGTTAAATTTTTTTTTTTTTTTTTTTTCTGGAACACTAATAAATCTTGATTTTAATTTAATGAAGTCTTTACCCATGCTCTGCTGATACTTGAGTGAGAGTTCTGGATTACGAAATCATTTTTTCCTATTGTCTTATTACCGATGCATCAGATATCGCGGAGTTCCGGCTCCTCAGTGCTACTTTAATATTTTTTTTATATTTTTTACTGAAACACTAAAATAAATCTTGATTTCAACTTACTGAAATCTTTACCCATGCTCTGCTGATACTTGAGTGAGAGTTCTGGATTACGAAATCATGTTTTCCTATTGTCTTATTACTTATGCATCAGAAATCGCGGAGTTCCGGCTCCTCAGTGCTAGTTTAATATTTTTTTGATATTTTTTACTGATACACTGAAATAAATCTTGATTTCAACTTACTGAAATCTTTACCCATGCTCTGCTGATACTTGAGTGAAAGTTCTGGGTTTTTATTTCATGCCTTCGGATAGTTCTTTTACAAGTGCATCAGGAAACGAGGAGTTCCGGCTCCTCAGTGCTAGTTTAATATTTTTTTGATATTTTTTACCGAAACACTAAAATAAATTATGATTTCAATTTAATGAAATCTTTACCCATGCTCTGCTGATACTTGAGTGATAGATCTGGATTACGAAATCATGTTTACCTATTGTCTTATTAACGATGCATCAGGAAATGAGGAGTTCTGGCTCCTCAGTGTTTGTTTATTATTTTTTTGATATTTTTTACCGAAACACTAAAATAAATCTTGATTTCAATTTAATGAAATCTTTACCCATACTCTGCTGATACTTGAGTGAGAGTTCTGGATTACGAAATCATGTTTTCCTATTGTCTTATTAACGATGCATCAGAAATCGAAGAGTTCCGGCTCCTCAGTGCTAGTTAAATTTTTTTTTTTCTGGAACATTGTAATAAATCTTGATTTTAATTTAATGAAGTCTTTACCCATGCTCTGCTGATACTTGAGTGAGAGTTCTGGATTACAAAATCATGTTTTCCTATTGTCTTATTACTTATGCATTAGAAATCGCGGAGTTCCGGCTCCTCAATGCTAGTTTAATATTTTTTTGATATTTTTTACTGATACACTGAAATAAATCTTGATTTCAACTTACTGAAATCTTTACCCATGCTCTGCTGATACTTGAGTGAGAGTTCTGGATTACAAAATCATGTTTTCCTATTGTCTTATTACTTATGCATTAGAAATCGCGGAGTTCCGGCTCCTCAATGCTAGTTTAATATTTTTTTGATATTTTTTACTGATACACTGAAATAAATCTTGATTTCAACTTACTGAAATCTTTACCCATGCTCTGCTGATACTTGAGTGAGAGTTCTGGATTACAAAATCATGTTTTCCTATTGTCTTATTACTTATGCATTAGGAAACGACGAGTTCCGGCTCCTCAGTGCCAGTTTAATATTTTTTTGATATTTTTTACTGAAACACTAAAATAAATCTTGATTTCAACTTACTGAAATCTTTACCCATGCTCTGCTGATACTTGAGTGAGAGTTCTGGGTTTCTGTTTTATGCCTCCGGATAGTTCTTTTACAGGTGCAGCAGGAAATAAAGAGTTCCGGTTTTTCAGTCCTAATCAAATTCTTTTTTGATCCTACTAACTTAAACACTTAATGAAATCTCGATTTCTCCTAACCTATCTTTTTCATAAGGCTCTGCTGCTAATTTTTTGAGACTACTGCTTTCATTTAGTTTTTTTTCTATTACTCGAACTTTAGTTATTAATCATATTAGCTCGAAGAATATTCGAAATTCCATAAATTACGTCTTTTATAGCTATATTCCCATAATGTTTGTCTTTTTCTGGTAACACGTCAATATTTTTTATTTTATTTTTTTTTAGATTTAGGTGAGCAGAACTTTTTCTGAAAAGTTTAAGGAACTATAGAACTCACCACTGTGCACCTAAATCAATTTTTAAATTTAAATTTTGGAAGAAATGATCTGCTAGCGGAAGTCAGCAGAGCATATTTTCATTCGACTTTTTTCAGGCAATAAAGCCAGAACTATTCTTTTTAAGTATAAGGAACTCTAGAACTCACCCGCATGCCAATAGAACTCATTTTTTTTTTGTGCTCTGCTGGGAAATGATCTGCCAAGTTCACGGACATGCAAATATAGTAGAAACATTAGAGAAATTCAAAGAATATAAAGAAGAGGTGGAAAAACTTACTGAAAATAAAATAAAGTATTTACAGTCAGATAATGATACTGAATATTGCAATGAGGCATTTGACAAATATTTAAAAGAAAATGGAATCCAGAGGCGATTAGCAGTCATATACACACTACAGCAAAATGGACTGGCTGAAAGGAAAAACAGAACCTTAGTTGAAAAAGCCAGGTGTATGATGATTGAATCAAACGTTCCAGAAACTTTATGGGCCACATAGCCACAGCAAATTACATTGTGAACAGATGTCCTGCAAAGGCTTTAAATGGAGAGACACCGTACATGAAATGGGTCGGCCGTACACCATCTGTTAAACATCTACACATATTTGGATCAAAAGTGTTTACACTCAACAAGCAGAAAAAACACAACAAATTCTCGCCAAAAGCAAGCGAGGGTGTGTTTGTTGGATATCCAAAGTACAGTAAAGCTTACAGAATATATGTACCAAAGGAAAATACTGTCATTGTGCGTCGTGATGTAAAAGTGCTAGATGGAAAAATGTACTACAGGAATAACGGTGTCCAAGGCGGCTTAATCCTGCCTGAACTGGAACAATCTGAAACAGAAAAACTAAATGTTAATGAGCAAAATGGCACAGCGCAAGAAAAGAAAATAACCACTAATGACTTATCTTTTCAGCCCTCTATTTTTCAGCAAAGTGAAGAAAATGATGATGATAGTGAAACCATGCATTCGTTCAGCGAATATGAAGATGACAGTAAAGTCACCATAACTGAAACAGAAAGTCCACAAGACATATTCTCACATCATGACATAGAGCAGAGTCAGAGTACAAGTGAGCAAACGGAGGCAAGCCAAAGTTGCCGTCCTAAAAGAAGGACACAACCTCCGATATGGTCAAAAGATTATGATATCGAAGGACCAGATGAATGCACTTATCTGTGTGAAAAAATAGCGGAAAATGATGTTCACAACGGTGAATGGCAGGAAGCCATAAAAGCTGAAATAAAAGCTCACATAAAAAATGGTACATGGGAAATTCAGCGAAAGGAGGAGAATTCTAAAAATATTGTTGACTATAAAATGATTTTGAAAGAAAAAATTGGCCCAGATGAAAAGGTAACCAAAAAGGCACGATTGGTGGCTCGAGGTTTTACCCAAAGACCAGGTATCGATTATAATGAAACATATGCCCCTGTAGCAAAACCAAGTTCAATCAGAACATTATTGGCCCATGCAGTTGAACAGGACTTAAAACTACATCAGATGGATGTGACAACTGCATACTTAAACGGAGACCTAAATGAAAAAAATATAATGAAGAAACCTGAATACTTAGAAGAGTATATCACAAAAATTATGCTGGATGAAAGTGAAAAAGAAAATTCAGAATTATTTGTAAAAGCCAGGAATATGCTGCAAGATATAAATAAAATAAAAGGCGAAAAAGTTTGCTTACTGAAAAAAGCCCTTTATGGCTTAAAGCAAGCTGGTCGTCAATGGTTCTACAAACTAGACAGTGAGCTCAAGAAAATTAATTTCAGGGCGTCAATAGCTGATCCATGCATCTATACATGGGTGAACGGCACAGATAAAATGATAATTGCTGTCTATGTTGATGATCTTGTAATCGCGTACTCAAATGAAGGTTCATTGAATAAATTGAAGAAGCAGCTAAATCAAATATTTGAAATGAAAGACATTGGAAAACTAAAGTATCTACTTGGCCTTGAAATAAATCATGATGGAAACAAATTCAAATAACTCAGAAAAAATATATTCAAAAGTCATTGAACAGTTATAATATGGAAAACTGCAAACCAATAAGTACACCAATTGAACCATACCTAAAATTGGAAAAATCAGAAACATGTGATGAAAATATTCCATATCAAAATCTAATTGGAACATTGATGTATCTGTCCGTAGCAAGCAGACCAGATATAGCTTATTCAGTGAGCTATCTGTCGCAGTTTAATAATGCTTATAATGAAGAACATTTCAAATATGCGAAGCGCATTTTAAGGTACCTGAAAGGTACTATGGACGTTGGTATTTGTTACACCAAGTCAAACAAGAAATTATATGGAATGGCTGATGCTGATTAGGCCGGCTGCAAGATAGACAGAAAGTCATACTCTGGCTATTGCTTCAAATATGCAAATGGTTGTATCAGCTGGGAATCCAAGAAACAAAAATGTGTGGCCCTATCGACAGCAGAAGCTGAATATGTAGCTCTAACTGAAGCCGCAAAAGAGGCAATTCACCTAAAAATGCTCTTTAATGATCTGGGTGCTAATATAAACAATGTTATACTTTTCAGTGATAATCAAGCTGCCCAGAGACTTTCCAACAACCCAGTCATTAGTGGGAAGTCAAAGCACATAGAGATCAGACAACATTTTGTAAAGGAATGTGTTCAACGAGGGGACGTTAGCATCCACTATAAACCAACCTTGGAAATGGAAGCTGACATTCTGACGAAGGGTGTCCCTGGACCGAGACTCCTGACATTACGGAGGTGTCTTGGGTTATCATGAGCGCGGAGCTCGTGAGGAGGAGTGTTGGAATGACACAGGCTCCGCACTATGCAACCGGAAGTGTTCCGTCACTATGCCGTGTGAACCCTGTTCCCTGAATGACTGACATCCGTCGGCCATTGCTAATCAACATGACAGACTGTATCAAGTGCGTGAATAGTGATTGTCTAAAACATTCCTCATTATATCTAATATTAATAAATAAAACAAACTGATGTGTGAAGAAAGTATTTTACTCCATAGTATACCTACTATTCAGAGTACCAACACAAATGACCACTTGTCAATATGACAAAAAACCCAAATCAATAATTAAATGTTCCCTTTTAATTCCAACTATAGTTTTAGCTCCAATATCGCAATTAGTTTAATATTTTCACTTTCAGTCCAACCCATATGATATCGACTGACTTCACAAAGTTGGCAATAGATGGCGTCTGATCTCAAAGGAACTGATACAATGCACAGGTGCACACAAATGCTTGTAACAGTATAGCACTTTATGGTGAATAACAATTATAACAAATAGTTACGCCTAAGATTATGTTATAATCTTTACAGGTTGCCTTTGCAGCAACATATATAATTAAATTAAAAGATTTTGTTTTGATTTTGTTTTGTTTGATTCCTTTCTTTCTTTTTTAGGGTTCCGTAGTAAACAAGGAACCCTTATAGTTTGGCCATGTCCTTCTGTCTGTCTGTCTGTCCGCGGCTTAGCTCAGAGACGGTTATAACTAGAAAGCTGTATTTTAGCATATGTATACATGTTAATCATGCCGACAAAGTGGTAAAATAAAATAAAGAAAAAAAAAAAATTGTTTTGGGATAGTTCCCCTACACGGAAAGCGGGTATTTTTTTTTTCTGCTCTACCCCATGTTGTGGGGTATCGTTAGAAAAGTCGTTAAAAAATATTGTGAGTTTATGGAAACCATTTTTGGATTCAGGGATACGTTTGCGAAATATTAAGCTTTTAACTGAAATTATTTGTTGTCAAGTGTCCCCCCCCCCCCCTACCAGCTAAATGGTTGTCCTTTTATTTGTGAAAAAATTCACAGCAGTAGTATACATATATAAAATAAATAATACCAGCCTGTTACTGTCCCACTGCAGGGCAAAGGCCTCTTCTCACACAGAGAAGGCACGAGCATTGACCACCACGCTTGCTCAAGACGGGTTGGTGACTTCAGACTTATATTAACTACAAGTCCAGGTTTCCTCACGATGTTTTCCTTCACTGATGTCAGTAATGTCCAAGATAAACTCAGAAAGTACATATGAATTGAAAAAGTCACATTGGTACTTGCCCGGATTTAAACCCACAACCTCGTGCATGAGAGTTGAGGCCTTAACTACTGGGCCATCACGACACTGTTATACATATATAACGAAATTAAAAGGAAAACTATCAGAGCTAAGTAGGCTGTACAGGTTAACGAGTAATAATCAACCAACTTTTAATCATTATTAATATTTAAAATAAAAAACTTAAATTTGCGGTTTGAAAAACATAATCTCCCATACATTCCGTATGGGAGAACATGTTGTTGCGATGTTTTTCAATGTTAAGTTAGTTCTTGGGATAAATTGATCCCAACTACGGAACCCTTCATTGTGCGTGATCTGACACGCACTTGCCCGGTTTTTTTTATTTGTGGAAGCTTTTAGATGGTAATCGTAAGCGCTATTGTACTTACTAAATATATATTAGACTGTAAGCTTTCTTAAGAATAAATAAGTCTTGAAGTTGATGTTGGTATCATTGAATATTCGTCAAAGCTTTGCTGTTTTAGTCTAGTCCCTAGGCAAGAGAAAAGGGATTCTTAGTTCTGGTCCTTTGTTCATAATTATTATTATGCAGTTATTAGGATTATAAAGTCACATCTCTACTGAAATATGTTTCCTTTGTGACGTCATTATATCTACTCATAGACAATCCAAGTCAAGGGCCACGTGTACCATTATGGACTAGATTGATGATGATTGTAGATGATCGGAATCAATAACGTTAAGTTTATAGCTTCCCATAAATGAATGGTGGCTACGCCATATTTAAACGTCGCGTTTCTGAACTACGTTGCTACTACGACCGTAGTAGTTGTAAAAACTGTAATTCTTATTAAACGATGATGTCTAATGCGAAATTTCCTTCTTGAAAATTTACTCAATTTTGGGCACCTTATATTAATTAGCAACACTGAATCGACGGTGCCGTCCTCTTTCAGTTCACAGATAAGTTGGTAGTACTATACGTATATGTATTTGAAGACGACAAAGCGTTGCGGTCGCGAATAGGTTTAAGATCTATCTGGATTTGTCCGGATGTCACTTGTTCTTGTGATATTTGTTTTGTTCTGGAACCTTCTGGATAGGGAGATATTGGTGGTCAAAGTTCCAACGTTTTTTTACGGTAAAATTTTGTAGCTTATCTTTTCGTGCACATAATTATAGCACACTATTTCAACAGCGATTTTTACACTAAAATAAAAGCCCGTCCCAGCAATTATTTTACTTAGTTTGGTGTACCTACAGAATACGACGATAGCTTTGTAATGGGTCCTTTAAACCCTGTATAGTATGATCGGCCTTTTTTCCAGAATGTTCCATGCCTTTTCAATTATCTGAACCTCCACCTCCTCTTATATCCTTACCTTTGTACTCATAATTATGATTATGTCGTATCTGTATCTATTTTACTGTGTGTACATAAATAATAAAATAAATAAACATTTCAAATAAAAGGACCATAAATAACAGCAAATATAAATAACTTCTTTCTTATTATGAAAAGGACCTTAAAAATAATAATTGTGTTACTATTCACTGTTGAAATATGGATATTTCTGAAATAAATTGTTCTTTATTTACTTATAAATCTTAAAAACTAACCGATTACACGCTAAGAGCCCTGTGGGGTATTGACCTTGGCTTAGGATGTCGCTGCGGGAAGGCAGCCAGGGACAGGCTGGTTAAGATCTAGCGATAAATGTCTAATGGGATAATATTTTTGTACATGATTGTACCCCCTCCCCACCTACATTCAGCCTCAAAAAGATGTTTACCTACACTAATAACAATCGATACAACACTCGATCTATAATAGCATGGTAATGGTAGGTAGATCTTTTTGTGGTTGACTGTAGTATGAGTCAAAGTGCAAGTTCGCACGAGCAAGTACACGTACTTATGGACCGACGACCTTACTCGCCCGTGTGTCATACTAAGTACGCGTACTTTAAAACCGCTGAGTAAGTTCGTCGGCGATCCAACGGGTTTGAAATTTTGCTCGTAGCCCGCCTTGGATCGTAGTTTCGTATGTCATCGCTGCGAGTCGCGAGCCGCCATTTTGTTTCGACATTTGTGTAATGGTGGCACTTCACATCGCTATTCGTGTTCGCGTTTTCGCCTTATTTGCCTATTTTTCACGATTATGACGAATACGCAAATACACGAACACTTGTATCCGCCGGTTGTCGGTTTTTGGGCACATATCAAAGGATTGCAAATATACCGAATACGTTCGTTTACGTGTTTTATGTACGCCTAACATGTATTGGTAATTAACACAGAGGAAATAAGTCGCTGCTGCCGTTATCACGTCCATCTTTGCGTTCACATTAGCAAAATTATAGCAAAAAATAATATTCTTGAATGTTCGGCATTTTCGCTGTTCAAGACAACAGTGTAGAAGTGCGAATATAATACAGTAAAATAAGTAAAGTAAAATCGCGAATACTGTATAGCGATGTGAAGTGCCACAATAATGTTTGTTTCGTTTGGTTCAGAAAATCCAACAACATCGCAATACAGATGAGCAGGCTTCACGTGTGTCACCGACAACGAGTCGAGTACCTAAGGCCGCTTTCCGAATAAGAACGTAATCGCTCACAGCGCTGACATCAATATTTGGCGTTCCGAGTTAGATATCACGATTATGACAACCAGTCTTACCAAGGGGTATCGTATTACCCAGTTACTGGGTTGTGCAGGTCAGATAGCCAGTCGTTCCATGTGAAATACTGGTATTCAGCTGCATCCGGTTAGACTGGAAGCCGACCCCAATATAGTTGGGAAAAGGCAGATTGATTTGTAGTAGGTACCTACCCCACACAATTTCTTATACCTGCTGTGTAAATAACAGTGACAGGAAGTTATAATTACATCACCCACATAGAGTAAGTGGGAAAAATACGTATTATTGAAGAAAAATATGTAGAATTAACTTAAAAACTACCTAACCAAGCAAAGATAATAAAATATATATAATGATAATAAATGTACATGTAATAATACATATGACCTCCGCGCAAACCTCCTCTACCAAATGAAAAAAATATTTTCAAAATCGGTTCACAATTGACGAAAATATCGATGAACATACGACGAACATAGAACCTCCCCTTTTTGGTAGTTGGTTAAAAATAAATGGCACCGTATTTTATTAGGCCCATGCATGTTCTTCTTGATATAGTAAGTAGACTCAAAAGACCAGTTTTAAAACCTATTTGTGAAGTTTGTTGCGTATATTTTATTTAAAAAAGTCTTAATTTACATAATCAACATGATGTTAAATCAAATCAAAATCAATCAAAAGTCATTTATTCAAACTAGGCTGAGAATCAGCACTTTTCGAACGAGAAAAATTACATAAGACAGTCCCCCAAAAACGCCACTTCCTAGTGCTTAAGCTGGGAAGAAGTGGCGCAATAAACTCCCTAGCAGCACAGCTGTCTGTTCAGTTGGAAAAACTAGATTCTACATACGTATAATAGTGCGTATGCTAAAATAATTTACATTACCACAAATTGCAATACAACTCGTGAAATAAAAACTTTTTAATGAGTAGATTATGTCAACAATAAATAAAATCAAAATTAAAATTAAAAATAATCCAAACAAATTATATGACCTCATATAGTATCATGTAGTCTAAAATTGTCTAAAATACTTGTTTGTTGCTTTTACATTGGAGTAGCTTAGGAGTCTAGTCCTCGGCACAATAAATAAATCTTTGTTTCTAGTATTTAAGCTATGAATGTCGCTGTGTTTAGAATAATATACATTTACATTATTTTTAACATAAATCAGGTTCTCATATTATACATAGTGAGACGCGACTGTCATTATGTTTATTTCCTTAAATTTATCCCTCAGTGAATGCCTGCAACTTAGGTTATAAATTACTCGAATGGCACGTTTCTGCAGCGCAAGTATAGCCTGAAAGTCGGCTGCATTTCCCCACAACAAAATGCCATACGACATTACACTATGGTAATAACTAAAGTATACTAATCGAGCTGTTTCTACATCAGTCAAATGACGGATTTTAAATACCGCGTAGGCTGCAGAGCTTAGCCGCTTCGACAATTTGGTTATATGTGGGCCCCACTGAAGCTTCGAATCCAAAGTAATACCTAAGAACACAGTGGTGTCCACAAGATCCAATTCTGTCCCATTTACTTAGTACATTGGTTTTCACCTGCTTAACGTTAGGTTCAATACATTTAGACTTTTTCTCGTTTAAAAGTAAATTATTAACACTCAACTAATGCACTATTTTAGAGAGAGCATTATTGACACCGTCAATAATAAGTTGTCGCTTAAGCTTAAATTAATATAAGTGACGTGTCATCTGCAAATAACATTATTTCATGACTGTTCTTTATAAGGCAAGGTAGGTCATTAATATACACGAGAAATAAAAAAAGGGCCAAGAATTGAGCCCTGCGGAACTCCCATAGTGACAATAGAACCCGGGGATCACACGTCCACTCTTTGGATCCTATTATCTAAATAAGAAATAAGAAGATCCAAGGCAGCGTTTCTAACACCATAGTGATGCAATTTCCTGACCAATGTATCATGAGAAACACAATCGAAAGCCTTTGGATAAGTCACAGAAAATACCTAGGGCATCATGTGACTTCTCCCAGGCGTCAAAAATATGTGAAAGAATCTCAGCACCAGCGTAGGAAGTCGAGCGACCCCTTGTGAAACCGAATTACTGTTTAATAGCTTATGTTTATTAAAATGTCTTTACAATTGATCTAGTATCAATTTTTCAAATATTTTACTAAAAGTAGGAAGCACAGAAATAGGTCTAAAGTTCGTGGGGTCTGATGTGCTGCCCGATTTAAACAAAGGTATTATTTTACTACTCTTCATTAAGTCAGGAATTACACTACAGTTAATACATTTATCTATATCTATATCTACTATATCTATATCTATCTATACATCTATACATAGTTTAAAACAAAGTCACTTTGCGCTGTCTGTCCCTATGTATGCTTAGATCTTTAAAACTCCGCAACGGATTTTGATGCGGTTTTTTAAATAGATAGAGTGATTCATGCGAAAGGTTTTTGTGTATAATACATTAAGGTTTTGTGTAAATTGGCTGAAATATGACGATTATTGTCGAAGATGTCGGAAAAAATCATGCCAAATTGGGAGTTTTACTGGCGTGCGCCGCGTAAGCCATAAGAGATACATCAAATTTATGTTTTACAGAATTGTATATCTTAAAAAGTTCAAAAATAAAGACCGCAATAGCATATGTCTATCTTCTAAGGATGACCTACAGTAACCATTTTTATCTTTCAGAATTTGATAAAAATTTCTTTGTTATTTCCGAAGCTATTTTGACCGGTATTTTATTTATCCTTATCCAATAAAATATGTTATTTAAATCGGGCATTTAATGGACATTAAAACATGCCTTGACATCATATCATTAAAATTAATACTTTAAAAGATATCACAGATTCAAAATTACGCGTGACAAAATAATTATGGTTCCCGACAACGCGGGCGCAGCGGTAGGAATAAATGAGTTTTCCTCGGATAACTCTCTCTAACTAATCCCGAGTACGTTCCCGTGGGATATTTTCCGACATCCACGCGGGCGAAGCCGCGGGCAAAAGCTAGTTAAATATAACTGCTAATTCAGGCGCTACACTGTTGCCACAATTGTGGCGATAAGTCCCCTCTTTGAGGAGTGGCTAGAGAGGCGCCACGGCGTCCTTACCTTCCGCCTGACGCAGGTCCTCACCGGACACGGCTGTTTCGGGAGGTTCCTGTTCCATATAGGGCGGGAGGAAATGCCCGGGTGTCACCACTGTGTGGATCGCCCGGAGGACACGGTGGAGCATACGGTGGAGGTCCGCCGTGTCCTCACGGAGGCGATCGGCGGCGGCGATCTCTCGCGTCTAGCCCTGGTTCAGGCCATGGCCCGGAGTGAGAGTGCATGGGCCGTCACTTCCTTCTGCGAAGCAGTATTGCTCGCGAAGGAGGAGGCGGAGCGCGCGAGGGAGAGGCAAGATTCGCGCCCTCGCGCCCCTAGTCGCCGCAGGAGACGCCCCGAGTGTCGGGAGTCGCGAGCCGACTTCCGGCCACCGCCGTAGGCGCGGGCTTGCGGAGCAATGGGTAGCTCGCCGTCCGATTAGGACCAAGCCCGGATCGACGGCGCGTTGTGTTCCACGCGCGCCTCAAAGAGATGTCAGCACCAACTGACGGGGTCCGTAAGGGCCAATGCCTGCCAGGGTTGCGAGTTTGTCCGAAAGGGATATCGCCGCCCCGGCACACAGGCAACGGAAGGAACACGGGTGGGTTTTAGTCAGTAAGTCTGACACGCCCTCTCGCTCCGCCCAGAGCGGGAGGAGTCATTTGATGTATTCCCACCCTCAAAAAATAATAAAAAAGGCGCTACAGTGTTGATAATGCATTTTGCAGCCTCTACGGAATTTCTCCATAGATCAGAAGTTTTGAAGTGGAACTTCTATCTATATAGACGGGGTATTGACGCGATATGTCGTCTACACCCTCGACGCAGCCGTAACGATTTTTCTGTCACGAAAAAGCGTTACGGCCGCGTCGAGGGTGTATGTAGACGATATATCGCGTGGTGAGAGGCGGTGGTGGCGGAGGGAGAGAATAGATTGGAATCTCAAGTTTTTGTATTGAACCGATTTGAAAAATTCTTTCACTGTTGGGAAGCTACACTATCCCCGGGTGACATAGGCTATATTATATTTTTAAAATAGGGACCCTTACTAAAACTCCAATAATGTAACCCAAGGTGTAAAAAAAATCCCTAAAATATTCTTTACATCGCGTGTGCTGCGAAAACTATTGATGATAGAATAAAATAATGTACTACTACTTTGCAGAACACACAGAAGTTTACGGGCAGATTGTTAATGTACTTGTCCATTTTCAAAACCTGCCCGTAAACTTCAAGTTAAAATTTTGTAGCGATTCGTTTTGCCACTTGTCCGTTGCGATTCGTTTTGCCACTTGTCCGTTGAAGTTTCACTTCTACTATGTGTCCCTACACACATTTCTTTTTTTTTTAACATTGAGTGTATTGAAAAAGTTTTAATAATATCTCGAGCACTAACATAGTCGAAATTAAACTCATGGTTGCAAATATCAACATTTTCTTTCAACAGTGGGTGAAGAATTTAAACATTTAGTGGTAGTTGTTTGGAATATTTGCAAATAAATTTTCAAAAACTGTGGCAATTTCTAAATCTTTTTTAATAACTGTATTATTAATATTAAGGCTGTAGTCATTACTACGCTTTCTGTCTCTTCCAGTCTCATTGTTTATAATTTCCCAAGTAGATTTTATTTTATTTTGACTATTTTTAATTTTTGAGCTTAAATATCGACACTTAGCTTCGCTACAAACTTGTTTAAATAATTTGGAATAGTGCTTAACATATTGATAAAATTCTTTACTTTTATTATAATTTCTTTCTTCGTACAGTTGAAAGAGTTTGATTCTACTCTTAAATATCCCTTTAGTTGCCCATTCACTGAAAGTTGCAGAACCATCAACTGAGATCTGCTTTGGTATAAAAGTTGAGTTAAATTCTGTACAATACATGACAAAAAAAGAATTGTACAGATCATTAGGATCATCACAATAAGGCAAGTAGGGTAATTTACTATTAAGTTTGTTTTTAAGACTCTCCAAGCGACCTGCACTTTTTGGCACATCGGCTTGTGATATATATCTCTTAGCCACTTTTTTATCTTGTTTACTAAATGTAATCAGCTGTCCACAGTGGTCAGAATCCAGTTGACTTATTTTTTTTAAATTAATAGGCAATATGTCAGTAAATATATTATCTAAACATGTACCTGATGTGGCGGTTATTCTAGTAGGCTCCAAAAATAAATTATTAAGGTTATATGACTAAAATAAATTTTGAATTTTTAGGCTCATCGATAAGTCCTCTAATAAACTAAAATTAAAATCACCACATACAATTAAATTTTTTCCTAATTTACCAAGCTTTTGTAACACATCATCCATGATACTCTCAAAGCAATCATAAATCGATGACGGAGGCCGGTACACGCTCAATACATCTAGCCGATCCAACTCCACACAAGCTATTTCTATAGTCCGCTCAACAGATAGGCTTACAATATCAACAATATAAAGTGTCTTTAACTCCATTTTTGTAAAACAGTGTAGACGTGTTAAGAATTCTCAGAAGTATTAAAATGGAACCTCTTAGCTATACCGACACAAAGGAGTGTCTATTATCACCAAGCTAAGAATGAACTGAGACAACGTAATTAAAGTTCTATTTACAGTAAAATGATGTAATCTAATAATTGTCGGCGCCATCGCCGCGCCGCGTCGTGACTAGGGTCACCACGACTAAATTTGAAAAGTCCTTACGTAAAGACGAATAAACATAAGCAGACAAAATGTCTGACAACACACACATTTTTAAAACAATTAATTCACATCAAAATAAAACAACACACAAAATAAAAACAGCTATGGACATAGTTACACACATTAGCACTGGGGGAACTCCACGTCCACGAACACAACGTGCACTGCCCAGAGCAGTAAGCAAACGTATCCAGTGGCGCAGCAGTGGAGAGTGCCTCCTGTCCGCGAACACGCTTATTATACTGTTGCTACTGGACCTAACACGATTCAGCAGCGACGCACACTGCTTCCTTATAAGAGCATCAAACCCATCAGTGTGCGCTTCTGGAAACATAGTCGAAGCACTGCAGAATCGTGGTAGCCCCTGCAGCACCCTAAACGTAAAACGTAATCATAACATTGGATACAAATCAATTTAATTATTTTATCATTTTTAGTTCGTGTTAGAAGCGTGTTGATAATTTTTTTTTTAAACTACAATTTAATTTTTTACTTTTTAGTCTAGTATATTCTTCATTTATTTAATAACTCTAAAGTCAACGAAGTTATGACTTGACCGGTTTACTAGTTAAGTAGCCACTAAATAAATCTACTAAGCACCTCCTGGCTCTATCAGACCTTCGACACCAAGTGCAATATATTAGAATTGTCAAATCGAATCATATGAGCCCAAACTCGAGGGGTTTACTAGTAGCCACTGCAGAGTTCTAGGATCCACCTCCTGGCTCCATCATCAGACCCTCGATACCAAATGCAATAATTTGGAGTCGTCAAACCGAATCATATGAGCCCAAACTCGAGGGGTTTACTAGTAGCCACTGAAGAGTTCCAGGATCCTCCTCCTAGCTCTATCATCAGACCCTCGAAACCAAATGCAATATATTGGACTTGTCGATCCGAAACATAACAACCCAAACTCAAGGGGTTTACTAGTAGCCACTAAAAAATTCCACTATCCACCTCCTGGCTCCATTATCAGACCCTCGACACCAAGTGCAATATATTGAACTCGTCAAATCGAATCATAATTATATATGAGCCCAAACTCGAGGGGTTTACTAGTGGCCACTAAAGAGTTCCAGGATCCACCTCCTGGCTCCATCATCAGACCCTCGACTCTAAATGCAATATATTGTTCTCGTCAAATCGAATCACATGAGCTCAAACTCGGGGGGTTTACTAGTAGCCACTGAAGAGTTCCACTATCCACATCCTGGCTCCATCATCAGATCCTTGACACCAATTGCAACATATTGGACTCGTCAAACCAAATCATATGAGCCCAAATTCGAGGGGTTTACTAGTAGCTACTGAAGAGTTCCACTATCCACCTCATGGCTCCATCCTCAGATCAATTCCAAGATACTAAATTATTGTACTGTCATCGGTTCTTGATACGTGTGCAAATTTTCAAGTAAATCGAACGTCTTGAAGTTGGTGAAAATTACGTTGAAAGATTCCGTTACATAGATAGATAGATAGATACGAGTAGATACATACAGGTCAAGCTAATAAAAGCGTATTAAAAATAAAACACTGTTGGAAAGTCTGAAAACACAACTTTATTTTCAAGAAAATTCGACAAATAAAATAAATATAAATCAGTTAATAACACATAAAATAATTGTTGTCGATATGGCCGTTTATCGGCCAATCGGTGATCGTGACTTGAAAAGATCTCGCTTCCGTCCGATAAATTATGACAGCCAATTTGTTATAAAAAAGTAACTTTTCTACCATACGATTTTAAACATGCATGCACACTGGGACAGTCAACTGTCCAAAATCTCTTAAATTTTGGACAATGGAGTTTATTAGAACACGAGTAGGTGTTGGGCAATCAGGGTATCGTTCATGAAATAACGCTTGAGTTCGTACGGTACTTCGTGAGTAAAATAAAAAGATATCATATCCATTCGCTGAATGTTCGTGTAAGGCTAAGCTCGGGGCATTTTATTTAATTACTATCTGAAATGTTACGAAAAATCTTACGAGTACTTTCTTTGACAAGACAAGTGACAATTTACTAATCAACATATTACGATTTTATCATAAATAATGTGTCAGATCAGATAACGAACCAAAGAGGAAAGTGTTCACTTGAAATACTTTAAACCTCTTTGATTTTAAACGTAGTGATAGGGTATCCAATTTAAGCCAAAAAATTGGGATAATTAGGAAACTTAAAAAAAAGTATTTATGATTTAAATTTTTGCACGATACCTAGCAGAAGCGATTGGTTCAGGGAAGTTCTATGTATTACTTTGATTTTGGATTACCAATTAGAGGTCACCCTGTATAGACGAGGGGTATTAGGATTTTTCTGTCACGAAAAAGCGTTAAGGCCGCGTGGAGGGGGTAGACGATATATCGCGTGGTGAGAGGCGGCAGCGGCGGACGGAGAGAATAGATTGGAACCTCAAGTTTTTAAATTGAACCGATTTGAAAAATTATTTCACTGTTGCGAAGCTACACTATCCCCGGGTGACATAAGCTATGATATAATCTTCACTAAAACTCCAATAATGTAACCCATTGTGTTAAAATAGTTATTTATGCTATAAGTGCGGAAGGTAGGTGATTTCCGATGAGTGGCATTTTATTCACGAGCGAGCGTAGCGAGCGAGTGTATAAGTCGACACGAGTCGGAAATCATCTTACGCACGTGTATCATACAACGTTTTACTATACATTGTGAGAGAAAAAAAAAACTTCGCTTCGACTTCGATTTCCACTTCTACTTCCACTTCCACTTCCACTTCAACTTCCACTTCCACTTCCACTTCAACTTCCACTTCCACTTCTGCTTCCACTTCCACTTCCACTTCCACTTCAACTTCCACTTCCACTTCCACTTCCAATTCCACTTCCACTTCCACTTCCACTTCCACTTCGACTTTGTCTTTGACTCCGCCATTGCCATAGCCATGGTCATCGATATCGTCATCGCCATCGCCATGGCCATCGTCATCCCATCGCCGTCGCCATCGCCCTCGCTATCGTCATCGTTATCATCATCATCTGATTTGTAAAACTTTTTTCAAATAATAAAAACTCTTTGTAACGGGCTGACGACGGCCACCAAAATTAAAAAAAAACAGAAAAGTAAAAAGCACTAGTCAAAAAAAGTGACACTTTCCGCACTAATTTACTGCTTGGAAAAGGCTCTTTTCGAGCAAATGCATTGTAAAATTATCTAAAATATTCTTTACATCGCGTGCGCTGCGAAAACTATTGATGATAGAATAAAATAATGTACTACGACTTTACAGAACACATCATTATTTACAAAAAGTGTCGCGACAGTATATGTTCTATCTATGTCTATGTTATGGGGTTTGGTTTCCGCACTTAGTCCTTCAGTGGACCATTGTGCGTGGGCCATAGCGGCCGTTGGTGGTTATTCCAACCAGCCCACCTCCCTCCAGAAGTTAATTAAATCTCCTGGTCTGTTCAGAACATCTGTGAAAGATCTGGGTGTCCCGAGGGTCTGTGTTCTAATCTGGGTGACGCCTGTGCATTCAAAAAGCACGTGCGTGACGGTTTCCTCAGCCTCCATGCACGCCCTGCACAGAGGACTGTCCGTTATGCCTATTGTGTGAAAGTGTTTGTTCAGCGAGCAGTGGCCCGTGATGGTCCCCGCCACCAAGCGCAGGCCATTCCTATCCAGGCGTAGTAAACGCCGGGTTAGCCCGGTATCCAAGGATGGCATGGCTTCCTTGGATTGCCTGCAGCCCGGTGTCGAGGACCACCAGTGCTCCGCTTGAGTATGGGTGAAATCCTGCAGCCATCTGCGTATCTGGTTGAAGGGGATGGGTACGATAGGCTCGGGTCCACAGACCGCCGTGCTGGATCCTCGTCTAGCAAGTTCGTCAGCAGCGTCGTTACCTAGCGAACCGCTGTGTCCTTTTATCCATTACAGCGTCACCGTGTTGCGGCTAAATACCGTTATTTGTTCGAGTGCATTGTGACATTCTAGTGTCAGCTTTGAGGTAATATGTGTTTTCTGTAAGGATTGAAGCACTGAGGCGCTGTCGGAGAGTATGCGTATGTGTGTGTCCGTAACTCTCCTGGCTTTTAGGGCGTGGACCGCTCGTATGATGCCCACACACTCCGCCTGATAGACGGTGTTGAACATTCCCAGCGGGCTGGATATCTTTATGTTGAAGTCGTGTGAGAAGACTCCAACTCCAGTCCCGGAGTCGGTCTTCGATCCGTCGGTGTATACTCTCATCTCTTTCGAGCCTGAGTAGTCACACTGTTCTTCTGTAAGTATTATGTTGTAGTGCCTATGAAAGTGGTATGTTTTCGGGGATTTATCACAGGGTGATGCCATCATTGGTCGTCGTTTGATCGCATCTTCCTTTATACGTGTGTGCTTAACTCTAGAGTCTTTGCTTAGTGTACCGGATACATGGAGCCTAAAGGCGGCTAGGGCCGCCTCCTCCCGCACGATGAGGTGCAGAGGAGGCAGTCCAAGCATTGCCTGTAGGGCGGCAGTGGGTGTAGTTCTCATACTGCCAGTGATTGCAACACAAGCAAACCGCTGCAGTTTTTCGAGATTCTTTTGGGCTGTGCTCAGGTCCGTCCTGGGCCACCAGACCAGTGAGCCGTATGTGATAATTGGTCGGATGACTGTGGTGTATAGCCAGTGGGTGACCTTGGGGCTAATTCCCCAGTTCCTGCCAAGCAGTCGCTTGCACTGCCACAGGGATATGCTGGCTTTTGTGATAATATAGTTGGTGTGTTTTGCCCAGTTCAGCTGTTTGTCCAAAAAGATGCCCAGGTATTTAGTTTCAGTTGATAGGCTTAGGGTTGTTCCGAAGAATCGAGGTAGCTGTAGTGTTGTCAGTTTTCTCTTTTTTGTGAAGAGAATCAGTTCAGTTTTTGTAGGGTTCACTGAGAGTTGGTGCCTGCTGCACCATTCCTCTACTATTTTTAGGGCTTGACGCATTAGGTTGCATAGAGTGTTTTCGTGGGTGCCGTTTATTACAATGGTTATGTCATCGGCGTAGCCTACTGTGAAGTAACCTTTGTCATTGAGTGTTTTGATGAGGCTGTCTACTACAAGGTTCCATAGGAGCGGCGAGAGGACTCCTCCTTGCGGGCAGCCCTTCGCAACGATGGCCCTCGTAGTGTCATTTACTGTGACTTGAACAGCTCTCAGTTTGAGCATGTTGGTGATCCAGCCACTCAAGGTCGGGTCAATGTTGTGACTGTTGAGTGCCATGTTAATGCTGTTGAACATGGTTTTGTCAAAGGCTCCCTCGATGTCAATGAAGGCGGCCAGTGCTGAGCATTTGTGGTCCACTGCGCATTCAATTTTGGAAACCACGCTGTGCATTCGCGGATTCTGTTGATTTGCCTGTGGAATACGCATGCTGGTATTTGTGGAGTGGTTTTACCCGAAGAGGTCCGTCTCGGATGTGCCTATCACAGAGCCTCTCGAGGGTTTTCAGAAGAAAGGATGTGAGGCTTATAGGTCTATAAGCCTTGGGTTGCGTGTAATCGGTTTTTCCTGGTTTGGGTATGAAAATGACTTTTACCTCGCGCCATGCGAGAGGTATCTGTCTGAGTGCTATGCAGGCTCGGTAGATCTCCACCAGCCATGGTGTTAGATAATCTACCCCCCACTGCAGCAGGGCTGGGAAAATACCATCCAGCCCTGCTGACTTGTATGGCTGAAAGGTGTCGATAGCCCACTTTATTCGGTCTTCTGTTACTATATTGCGGGCAATTGACCAGTCTTGAGCCGTTGGGGTCCATTCTGGTTCAGCCTCCCACGTCCTGTCTTCCAGGATTTTACAGTCTGGGAAGTGAGTCTCGAGAAGGACCTTACTGGTTTCAAAGTCAGTTAGTGTGTATGAGTTATCGGGTTTTTTCAGCGCGCCAAGAGTTCGGTCCTGATCAGCTGATAGGATCTTCCTTACCCTTGCGGCTTCATTATTAGTTTCGATGGATTCACAGAATTTACGCCAGGCGGTCCTCCTGGCGGTTCTGATCTGCTTTTTGTATGTATATTGTGTCTCTTTGTATATCTCCCAGTCGTCCGGGAGCCTCGTGTTTTTTGCTCTGTTAAATTGCTTACGTAGCGCATCTCTGAGTTTGCTAAGTTCAGCATTCCACCAGGGGTTTCTCTCCTTCTTGGTTTGTGGCGCTTTTAGTTTACAGCATGCGTGGTATGCTTCAGTAAGGTATTCTGATATTTTTGTTACGGTGTATTCTAATTGTGCTTGGTCTCTTATGGTTACTTGTGTTAGGTGCCTAGCTAATAGGGAAGCCAGGAGGCGTTTGAACCTGGGAACATTGGTGCGCCTCGGGTTACGCCTTGGTTCGGGTTTCCTAGTGTTGGTAGTTAGTGTAAAGCGGATCCTTCTGTGGTCTGAGCAGGAAGGCTCGTCCGATACGTGCCAGTTTGTGATAAGGTTTGTCGCGTTTTCTGTAGCAAGTGTTAAATCTATAATCGTCTGTCCTCGGATTGTGACCCAAGTGGGTTCGGAGCCGCGGTTTACGATGTTAAGACAGTATATGTCTAACTATTATAGTTATGCCACAATAAGTGTTCCTTTATTTAAAAAAATTAATTGAAATGCCGCCGCTAGAAAAGGCTCTGTATTTGTATCTTGGTATTAATCTTTATCAAAATAAACTACTTCATATTCAAGACTGCTTCAATACCTTTAAATAACTTTTTGAATTATTCAATTCGGATATTCCATTCGAAAGATATCACGAGTTTAAAAATGTAAGTATTAGAAAAAAGTTGCGTGGTCGCCGCTCACCCTGCTCGTCTAGCTAGGCAGCATGGTCTAGCATTCCGAGACTAACACATGCTTACGTCACTATCCAGTTGCCACTCTATTGCAACAAAACACGATTAAGGAAAAATTTTCAAAAACCAAAGCATTTAAATTGTCGTTTCGTCTGTCTAATCAAACGGAACAATTCAATTTAAACATAACCCAACGTAATTGAAAATTAAAACCTCATTGTTTTATCGGATTCGCACAGGTAATAAAGGTGGTTGGGGAGTTATTATTACAAACTTCTGGTAACACAGATGTGATGACGTAGACTTGTGTTGCCCACGTGACCAATGTGTTTCGGAATGCCATACCTGGCGAAGTATATTATTGTATCATGCTAGGCAGTACCTTATGCAATGTAGGCTTCACTGGGGTACGGGCCGTACGGGAGGGGAATCAATGTCAAGAAATGAAGTGTTGTAGGTAGCGTAGGTAGGGTAGGTACTGAAGATAGGTAAGGTAGGATAGGTAGATAGGAAAGTAGGTGCGCTGTAGATGGCTGGGCCTGGCAGCTAGTTGATTATAACGCAGATGAGCCGAATGAAGATTGATGACGAAAGATGTGCATTTGTTAATGTTCCTTTGCGTGTGTATAAGTTTAGAGTAGACTATGAGTGTTTTTTTTTTGTTCCGGATTGAATTCAGTTTTATTGGTTGATAAAATAAAATATGTTAAATAAAAATTGCATTTATTAAAATGTACCTAACCTAACTTAATCATAATTTGCAGTAAACCTGCGAAAAAAAAAAAGTGTGCTGGGACACATAGTAAAAGTGAAACTTCAACGGACAAGTGGTGAAGTTTTACGGGCAGGTTTTCAAATTGGACAAGTACATTAACAATCTGCCCGTAAAACTTCAAATTAAAATTTTGTTGTGATTCGTTTTGCCACATGTCCGTTGCGATTCATTTTTCCACTTGTCCGTTGCGATTCGTTTTTCCACTTGTCCGTTGCGATTCGTTTTTCCACTTGTCCGTTGAAGTTTCACTTTTACTATGTGTCCCAGCACACATTTTTTTTTGACCCTACTGAACCTCTATTCAGACCTCTACCAGAGCTCACATTTGTCACTAGGGTTCATTTTAGACCCTATAGGGCAGTGGAACTCTTCGGAAAACTCTCTTAAGTTGGCTATGGAACCTATGACTCGGTACTTGTCGATCGTGTGGTCAGCTTTTTCTATAGCCATCTTTGTGATTTTTTTTGTCATTGCTGAACACCATACCTGGAATACATAGAAAGCATTTAAATAGGAATATAATTATAGAATTGGGTTAAAAAATCACAAAAAATAATTTGATTAGTTATCGCAAAAGAAGGGTATTCAATGGGCTCGCCCCATATGTCATAACACTATAATATTTGTACCATCATGTGTCTTTACCCAACCATGTTGGGGTCGGCTTCCAATTTAATTGGATGCAGCTGAATACCAGTAATTTACATGGAGCGACTGCCTATCTGACCTCCACAACCCAGGTATTCCGAAACACGATACCCCTTGGTAAGACTGGTTGTCAGACTTTTGGGCTTCTGACTACCCCTAACGACTAACTCAAAGAAGATCTACAAATGACAGCCGGGACCAACGGCTTAACGTGCTTTCCGAGGCACGGAGGGGTATGTACAGATGGTCACCCATCCCCGAACCTACCCCGACAAGCGTAGCTTAACCAGATTGATCGGCCCATGCAACTGTTAATACTTAGCCACGAGCTCCTCTTATTTACCCAGGTGCTCCTTTTACTCAGCCAGAAGCTCCTCTTACTTAAAGACGAGCTCCTCTTACGTACCCACGAGCTCCTCTTACTTACCCACGAGCTCCTCTTACTTACCCACGTGCTCCTCTTATTTACCCACGAGCTTTTCTTACTTACCAACAAGCTCCTCTTATTTACCCACGAGCTCCTTTTAATTAGCCACGAGCTCCTCTCCTCCACGAAAGAAGGTACCTACTTAAATTTTATTAAAACTTTCGACTAACCTGAGCAAAAGAAATGAAGAACAACTGCCGATCGTTGTACTTCAATCCCGGTAGAGTAAGATGCACTTGGGCAGTCTTGGCGTAGTCTAAGTAAGCGTGGAATGATGCCTTCAAGCCTCCGTTGTCGGCGATGTTCTCGCCTGGAATACATACATAGTTTTTATAGTGATTCCTTCAATGTAGCACGCGAATTTATAATTGCTGCAAATTGACATCTTTTCACAAAATATTGTTTTTTTTAATGTTTTTAGTTTAGTAATTATTTTATTATAGTTGCCACGTATTAAATTTTTATCAACATAGAAAGTAAAACAGCGATGCAAATACCTAACAAAAACGTACGAAATTTTGAATTTCGCGGGCTAATTTGACGGATCAAATGTGTGTGTGATTGTGTCAAAAAATACCGTTTCTCGAAAGGGAGTAGTGACTGTCGTCAGAGGCAAATTTACCGCAGTAGGCACACATAGTATCAATACTTCGATCACAAATCTCTTTTTAAGTAGGCCGCGAAATTCAAATTTTCTTAACGCAGTCAAGGGCACTGAACGAGACACAATAGGAATTTTATTGTTATGATGCCTATATGGGCGTTACTGTCCCTCAAAGTGTCAAGGTTTTTGCAATTTGCAGGTCAGTATCAGGTTGTATGTTGATCTAAATATGATTCGCGGCCACTGTTATGCTGCGGTTGCTTGGCATGTCTTCCATTGGCAGCCCTTAACCTACCCATGATGAGGTCTTACCTAGTGTCTGTTTCCCGTTGAGATGCTGTCCCTCCACAGACAAGTTGGAATACTGCTCCTGAATACATTTGGCTCGCGTCTTGAATCTGGCTATCGTCGCGTTGTTCCACCACTGGTTTAAGTTTCCAAACCTGTTGGTAAGAGAAAATACATTGAGATACTAATACCCTTGGCTGGCGATATTACCCTTTTATGGCAATATTGTCAATCCTAGGTAGCATTATTACCCAAATATGGCAATAGTAACAACAGTTGGTGATGTTAAGATACAGTTGGTATAATTATAAAAATGTGGCAATATTACCGAATGTGCAAATATTACAAAATGGGTCAATGTTACCAAACGTGGCAATATTGCCTACAGTTGGCAATATTACCTACCGTTGGCTATATTACCTGAAGTTGGCAGTATTAATAAAAGGTGGAAATATTATTTTTACTTGGCAATCTTACCAAAAGGTGGCATTATATATAATCTACAGTTGGCAGCATTACCAATAACATGGCAATGATACCTATACTTGGCAATATTATCTTTACTTGGCAATATTACCATTACCTGGCCAATAACTCTCACCTGTCATACTTTCTCCCCTGGTCATCGTAAGCATGTGTTAGCTCATGTCCCAACACCATTCCCATGGCGCCATAGTTGACTGCCTTAGGGTTGTCTCCATCGTAGAAATGTAGCTGAAGTATGCCGGCTGGGACGACTATCTGGTTCTTATTTGGTTTGTAGTATGCGTTCACCGTTGATGGTGTTATATCTGAAAAGAAACATGGAATTGAAATAAATAAGTGTTTCGGAAAAAGCTTTCTGTATAATGTGGATTTATGTCATTTCATAAGCCTGGTTTGTTGGTTTGTTGTGGAGGCGATCGGCGGCAGTGATCTCTCGCGTCACGCCCTGGTTCAGGACATGGTACGGAGCGAAAGGGAGTGAGAAGCCGTCTCCTCCTTCTTCGAAACAGTAATGTGCCCGCTTAAATATAGTTGTAATTGGAAGTTACAAATGATAAACTAGGACCATCGATGTAAAATAAATAAACAAACAGTTAATTACTAATAACAATAAATAATATGATCAATTGTCGAGGTCACTATTGATATGATATATACGTATTGCAATACAACTCATAAGAAAAAACATTGTGATGAGTAGATTTTGTCAACAATAAATTAAAATAACTTGACTTAAAAAGTCAAATAAAATAAACAATTATATAAACTCATATAACTTGTCAGTAGGTAAGCTGGAGAAAGAACATAACCATTGTCTTGAGTTAATCACAGCGACCAACTATTCTTATCAAAATCAAAAATCAAAAGTCATTTATTCAAACTAGGCTGAGAATCAGCACTTTTCGAACGTCAAAATTACATAAGACACTCCCCCAAAACGGCACCCTTCACCACTTCCTAGTGCTTAAGCTGGGAAGAAGAAGTGGCGCAGCAAACTCCCCAGTAGCACAGCTGTCTGTTCAGTTGGAAAAACTTGATCTATAATAATAACAATAAACGATACACGACGACGGTCACGACGCGCGACGGGACGATATATGGTTGATAATAGTGTTTATGCTAAAATAATTTACATTACCACAAATTGCAATACAACTCATAAAATAAAAACATTTTAATGAGTAGATTATGTCAACGATAAATAAAAAGAAAATTAAAATAAATTGACTTACAGTCAAATAAAATAATCCAAACAAATTATATGAGCTGTTATAGTATCATGTAGTCTAAAATACTTGTTTGTTGCTTTGGGGTACATTGGAGTGGCTTAAATTAATCCCAAGCCGACCTGACGTGTGAACACGTCAAGCGTACACTGCTCTCGACGCTTGACGTGTTCACACGTCGGGTCCGGGTTCGCAACAAGTCAATAGCCATCCTGAGGATGCCTCGTTGAGAGGTGAAACACGTGTCGATTTCTTACAGGGTTCTTTATGACTCCTTAAGAACGGTTAAGCGGATTAGGTTACTAAATATACGTCGTCTATTGTATTTTACACCACTGAACCTTAACGAAGTTAACGAAGATAATATTGAAACAATAGATAAAGCGAGACATCTAGAGGAGATACAAAAAAAATGGAGGCAGAAAGAACTACACAGACGACATCCTAATGATTTATACCAAACACACATTGATAAAGAAGCTTCCAAGAAATGGCTGAAATTAAGTGGATTATTTCCAGAAACAGAAGGATTTATGCTGGCCATTCAAGACCAAATCATAAACACAAAAAATTATAGAAAATATATAATTAAAGATAACACAGTAAGAAGTGATATAAGCAGAAAATGCCACAGCAAACCCGAAACTATACAACACATTTCAAGGAGCTTGTAGCATACTCACCCAAAACGATTAAACTCATAGACACAATCAACTTGTTAATATTATACACCAAAAACTCGCAACAAAACATAATTTAATGCAGGATCCATACACACCATACTACATGTTTAATAATTTCTACTCACTGAGTATTTCTTGTGTCAGGTTCTCGATATTAAGGATATTTGGAGATTTAGAAAAACACACCTTTCTTTTTCAGATTCATCGAAGACATCTTTATTCAGTCCACAGACCATAATCATATTTTTTTAAACCATAGATTAAATAATCAATGTCATAGATTATAAAGATTTTATGCTTTTGCACATCCTCCACACCCAGAAAAGAGATCAAGTTATACAATAATAATAAAATTAACAACTCAAGACAATATGACTTATTGTGTACATACATGCATATCAAAATTTTACTACAATGTCGTATTTACTGTAGTTTTACATTTTTATTAAAATCTATAGTCTCTAAATTATAATCATCTATACTTATCTCTAACTCTTTCATTATAATTCTTAGATGTACAACTATACATAGCAAATAAGTATATAACATTATAATAACGTCATCAACCATACTTAGTTTCTAGCATCAATACAATTTGTACATACATACCCTATTATTAATAATGTTCAATACGCAATTGACTATTGTTACTACATAATACCAATCTCTTAGGAACTTAAGATCAATTAATAATGTCAATCTTATGTATTATGCAATACATACAAAGGAATTAGTTTCTGTAGGACAGATATGCAAGTTATAATAGTTATCTGTACACTAAACATGTAGATATGTACTCCTGAGAGTGTGTATGTGTAATATGTATGTTTTATAAATGAACCAGATCAACAAGACGTTACACCTTTCAAATCAAATATCTGCTGGGTAACCTAGCAACCCGGCCAGAACGGGTGATCTGTTGTTTGACCTTATCTTGCTCTAGAGAATTACTAGGATAGACAACTGGAACCGAAGATGTGGTTCCTTCCGGATCTGCTTGCTGAACATTAGTGGGAGGTGTACTCTTACCTGAAGTACTCTCTTCATATTTTGGGAACTCTACATCAGGATCAGTAATCTCAAGAGGAAATAAACGCTGAAATGGACGCACCTTGGTGCCAGTCGATGTTCTCACCTTTGCTGTTCTGTTGATATTATCACGACCTGTAAAAATCTCTTCTATTATTCCTAAAGGCCATTTCACTCTTTTATCTTCTGTTTCCATCAAAACAATATCTCCAACATTTAGTTTAGTTTGTTTCTCCTTTCCTCTTTGGACTAAAGCTGTCAAATATTCTGTCTTGAATCTTTGTTTAAAGTCTTCTCTTAGTTTCAACAAGTACTTGAGTCTGTAATTTAAAGTTTTAGCATCTGCTGCATCGAGATCTGTCACATCATTGTGAGGAATACTTTGTATGAAACATAATGGTGTCAATGGTTCTAGATGAGTATTCATATCATCTTGCACATATGTCAGAGGGCGCTGATTCATTATTGCCTCACATTCACACAAGATGGTTTCCAATTCCTCATAATCCACACGCGACTTTCCTAGAATCCTTCTCAACAATTCTTTCATTATACGTATAAGTCGTTCAAAAAATCCGCCCCACCAAGCTGCTGTTGGAGCATTCGTCTTCCACTTGATACGTTCAATAGTTGAGCATTTCTGGACTTCTTCCCAATCTATATCAGTGAGTCTGTTCTTTGTGCCAACCAGATTAGTGCCATTATCGCTAATTAACTGTTTAATCCTACCTCTTCTAGAGATGAACCTTCTTAGGGTAAGCATAAAAGCTTCTGTTGACAGCGATTTTGTTAACTCTAAATGGACACAGCGATATACTGCACATGTGTATAGTACCACCCAACATTTTTCTCCATTGCGTAGGAACAGGGGACCAGCCAGGTCGACGCCACTTACTTGGAATGGGGCAGTGCACCGAATTCTCTCACTTGGCAGCGGGGCAGTAGGTGCTTGTACTGATTTAGATCTAAATCTGGTACATACTACACATGAAGCTATAATAGATTTTGCAAGCCGTCTTATCCCAATGATCCAAAATCTGGATCTTATGTCTGCTGTCAGTTGGTTGGCACCTGCATGCTTGAGCTCCCTGTGTCTTTGCTCCACCAATCTTCTTACAATTATGTTGTTGCCCGGGAGCAATACTGGAAATTTGATTGTCTCTGGAAAGTCAGAGAGTAAAAGTTTTGTTTTGATTTTTAACAGGCCATCATTATCATAAAAATGTATGAGTCCTCGGATTTTCTTCTCTATGAAATCTCTATTTTCTGCCTGTATAATTCTCATTATTCTCTTTTCACTCTCTTCATATTCTTCACAGCTTAGTTCGCCTCTTATCTTAATTTTATGACGTGCATTATTGGTGAATCTCAGCATCCAAGTAACCATCCGAATAATTTTGTTATATTTAGAAAAATAAGTGAGCTGACTTGTCATACCTTCATTTTCGACTGTGTTTGTATTACAAACTGCAGTCTTCTTAAGCTCACGACTGGCCTCTAACTCATCCAAAGCTAGGGGTGATTTCGGCCACTCACTAGGTGCAGAGTACAACCATGACGGTCCCTCTAACCAACGAGAAGACAACAGTTGGGCCGCGTCGCAGCCTCGAGATGGTAGATCAGCCCAATTCGATGCTCCTGGAATGTGATACCAGTTATCAATGTTCGTATTTTGTCTAATTTCCTTGACGCGGTTTCCCACGTAGGTATTCCAAGGTAGCTCTTTTTTAATCCAGCACAAAGCAACACCTGAATCAGTCCAGCATCGTTCTTCACATTGCAGCTCAAGGTCTTTTCGTGCTTCTGATAATAATCTAGATCCTATTAGAGCTGCTAGTAATTCTAGACGAGGGATGGTTAGCTTTTCAGGGGGTGCTACTCGTGATTTTGCTGATATCATTCGTACTGAAACTATACCTTTATTTTCAGATCGTAAACATAAACACGCTGCAAATCCATCCTGACTAGCGTCACAGAACAGATGAAGTTGTAATGTACTTTCATCAAATGGAGTTGCTGTAAGTCGTCTTGGTATCCTACAGTGTTTTAAATGATGTAAGGATTCATACCAATGTATAAGTTTATTTTTCAGGTCACCTGGTATTTCTTCATCCCAGCTTAATTTGCGGCGCCATGTTTCTTGCAGGATTAATCGGGGTACTAAAGTCACTCCTGATGTAAAACCGATAGGATCATAAATCCTTTGAGTTAATGATAAGAGATTTCTTTTTGTAATCTTACCTAGTTCACAAGGTGGTGGGAAGTCTTGTATGTTGCAACTCAGTTGATCTTCTTTAGTATGCCATTCAAGACCCAGTATGGATATCACAGCATCACTCTTCTGATCTAGTTGGGGAGCTATTGTCCATTGTGTGAGGTCAAACTTGGCTTGGCTCATTATTTCTTTAGCTTCTGTCTCGAACTTTTTGACTGCTTCTTTAGTGTCCAAACTAGTTTGACAGTTATCAACATAAAATGAGTCAGCTAAAATCTCTGCCGTACCTCTCAATTCTCCACTCACCTGATGTAAATGATGCTGGATGGAAGCGGAAAGTAGAAATGGGCTGCAGGTCAAACCAAAAACCACTCTGCAGTGATGATAAGTTATCATGTTACCTTTATCATCCCACCATAGAAATCTCAGCATATCTCTGTCTCTCGGTGACACTGATATTTGTAAAAATGCTTTAGATATATCAGCAGTGACGCCTATCGCCCTCTTTCGAAATCCATTCAATAATTTTGGAATTTTGTCTAACATGTTGATTCCTTTGTCCAGGCATAAATTCAAAGACTTACCATGTCTATCTTTGGCCGAAGCATCGAACACGGGTCGAATTCTTGTAGTTAGACTTTTCTCCTTCACAACAGGTCGGTGTGGTAAGTAATGAGAAGATTCAATGTCTTTCTCTGGGTCCGGTACAATCTTGATAATCCCCTTGTCACGCCATTCATTGAAAACTTGGTTATAATCCTCATACATATTATTCGCCATCATTCTCTTTGTTACAGACTGCAATCGTCGTGAAGCAACATCGTGGCTATTTAATAATTCGTCGTGACCTACCTTCCAGGGGAGAAGAACTTCATACCGGCCCTCGTCATTGACTGTCACATTATCTTCAAAATTCGCCAACACCTCTTCTTCCTGCTGTTGTTTCGTCTTGGTCTCAATCGGGTCACAAATACCTAAAGTTTCAAGAGACCAAAAATTAGACACATCTGCAGAACAAAACATTGCTACATGACCTGCTTGCACAGTCGTGCTTGGGGAGTTTGTAATTCTTCCTTGAAGAGTCCATCCAAGCTTAGTTTTTATTGCAACCAGTGAATCATGTAGCTTCACCATATCACCTGTAAGTACCAAACCAGAAAAGTCAGCCCCTATAAGTAAGCAAATATCATCTGAGTGTGTGCTTTTGTCTGAAAGGGTGATGTTGTGTTTGGTAAGTAAGTGTGATATATCATTGTTAGTATATTTGGGAATATTTTGACAAATGCATGTCTGTCCTAGAGCAGTCAGTTGAAAAGAAAACATTTTATCTAAGCTTGTTACATTCAAATCATAAACTTTGTACTTTTTAGAAGTTATTTCTACACCACCAAATAGAGTATGAGATAAAGTTTCGTTACCCACAGTCGGAATGTTGAGTTTCTGTGCGACATCCTCTTGGATGTATGACCGTTGTGCACCATTGTCGAACATAGCACGAACCATCACCTGTTTCTCACCATTGCAAAGGAAAACAGATATTGTTTGTAGTAATGTTGTTTCTGCATTCTTCTTAGTACCAGCAGACATAGTGGTGCTAGAAATTCCATTGCTCGCTGTTGCTGATGTAGTACTGTTGATAGCTTCAGTGTGGGTAGCAGAGAGGTTGGATTTTGGAGCATTATCATTAATTTTCTGCTTCTGACCTGTGCATAAAACTACAGAATGACGCTGACCACATAACAAGCATTTAACAGGTGCCTTGCAAGTTTTTGGGTGATGTCCTTTCTTCAAACAAATAGCGCAGGCATTCTTTTGTTTCAGATGGGCTCTTCTGTCTTCTATGGTCATTTTTTGCATTTTATAACATTCCAGGTTGTTATGTGAATCCTTTTCACACCAAACACATATTAAGTTTTTCTTGGTAATGGTTCGATCTGTGTTTGTTAATAAGCAACTAGCTGTTGGTTCTGGTGTAGTGTTCAATTTTGTGTTATTTTCTAGTGTTTTCTTGGCTAATAATATCCTTTGTTCACTTTCAACTTCTTTTCTCATAAATGTTAACAAGCTATTTAGTTCTGTACTGATATCTTCGTTTTCTTTCTTGTTTCTTTCCCATACTTTTAATAATTCCTGCGGTAATGCAGACTCGACCATGGGAAGTAAAAATGCTGCAAATTTATCTTTTGTGACTCCCAGGGTTTCTAGTGCTCGCAGCATTGCACTTATTTTATCGAACAATGTCGTTAGGTTGTAACTCTCAACCTTGTTGATGAGTCCCAAAAGTTCTCGAACATACACTTGTATCAGAAGTTCTTCTCGGGCATATCTAGACTTTAATTGGCTTAAGCACTCATGATATGATGTCGGTGTGAAGCTTTCTACTAGGGCCTTAGGTTCTGAACCATCCGCCATCGCTTGCAGTAAGTATTGATATTTATCATTGGTGTCAATCTGTGGGTCATTATCAATTTTCTGGAATTGACCCCAGAACGGTAGCCAGCCTTTTAAATCGCCTCTAAAGGTTGTGAATTGTAGTGTAGGAAGTTTGAAATTGCGTTTTTCTCGTTTCATATCAATGGAATTATCGCAATTTAAGTGTTGACATCTACTTTTGTATTTGACGTCTAACATGATCCATCTGGATTTGTACTCCATAGCACTTTCCATCTCATTTTCTAACAAGACCTCGTCATCGTCGCAACTCATCAATTTTCTGACTTCTCTGTCTAACTCTGTGAGTTGGTTTTGTAGTTCTAATACTTTTAAGTACTGACCTGTAATCGTAATTGTACGTGCTTCATCTCCTGAATGGAGTTCGTCGAGAAGTTTCTCGAGCACGTTGGCGTTCTTCGTGAACAAGCTTCTGGTGATTTTTCTCTCCTTTCGGATCGCCTCAATATGAATTTCTCTGTCGGTCGCCATGTTTAATAATTTCTACTCACTGAGTATTTCTTGTGTCAGGTTCTCGATATTAAGGATATTTGGAGATTTAGAAAAACACACCTTTCTTTTTCAGATTCATCGAAGACATCTTTATTCAGTCCACAGACCATAATCATATTTTTTTAAACCATAGATTAAATAATCAATGTCATAGATTATAAAGATTTTATGCTTTTGCACATCCTCCACACCCAGAAAAGAGATCAAGTTATACAATAATAATAAAATTAACAACTCAAGACAATATGACTTATTGTGTACATACATGCATATCAAAATTTTACTACAATGTCGTATTTACTGTAGTTTTACATTTTTATTAAAATCTATAGTCTCTAAATTATAATCATCTATACTTATCTCTAACTCTTTCACTACAAATACTCACCTAGGGCTGTATTAGAAAACCAAGCTTACAAATTATATTATGACCGCACTATAATTACAGATCATACAATATACATATAACAACAGACCCGATATAACACTTGTTGATAAAGAAAACAAACACACATACATAATAGATATAGCAGTCCCAAACACCAATAATATACAGAAAACGATCACCGAAAAAATCAGAAAATACACAGAACTACAAGAAGAAATTACCAGGGTCTGGAAAATGAACAGTAACCATAGTCCCAATAGTGGTATCAACAACTGGTATTATCCCGAAACAACTATTTATCAGTTTAAATACAATCAATCTCTCCAAATATACTCGTACATATCTTACACTACAGAAAGCAGCTATATTAAACACATGTCGCATAGTACGAAAATTCCTACAATTAGATTTAGACAATAATTTCAATGCAGTACAAAACCCTAATCTATCTACTCAAACTTAAAATCTCACCTTGGTTTACACCCGTGAGATTTTAATAAAATACCAGGTTCTAGGAAACTGAGAAAACAAAATAATAATAATAATATACTGGCAACACCGTGTCAACAGAACATCTCGTCCACGCAATTTTATCAACTATAATAATTTTGAAGCATTTTTAGAAGAGTTTTTCCATACAAAGTAAACCTGAAACCGGAAAACCGTATAAATAATGATAAAAAGGTCATAATTCACCATCAAAATGCAATAGAATTTTATTAAAAACTGCCGAATCGGAGGTGACATGACAGCCCATGTCACTTCCGTTAAAAAAACCAAAAACAGAAAATATAAATGAAGATACAACGTTGACAAGATCTGCCGAACGCCTAACACGCCCACCACCTCCAGAGTCTTCGCTCAGCTCCGCCTCGCCGCCGCCGGTACCCAGTCCTACTGTGAGCGCTGTGATGACACCGGCCGCGGTAGTTGCGTCGAGCTCGAGCGACGTGTATTTCTGCCCCCGCCCACGACGCCACCACCTGCTCGTCGACGGGGAGGATGCCGGCCGCCGGATGGCTTAGGACCTTGAGGCCCACCGGCCTCTGATAGGGTCCCAGCTCCCAGCGGAAGTGTACAGCGCATGAGATGGACACGATTCATTAACGAAAACGTCATGCGCTCATACTATGGGGCTACAGAGGGGGGAAACAACTTGACCGCGTACCGTGTTCGAATGCTCTCTCTCTTTCAGGTGCTTGAGCCAGCTGTCAACGTTTCGGCACAACGACTATCGGATCAGGTGCGGGTCATCCAGCGTATGTTGGATGACACTGTACTTGATCGCCTGCGAAATGAAACGCAGAGTAGCCATGTCATTGCTCCTTCGTCGCAGGGTGTTATAGTACCACCGCAGGTCACTACAAGTCAAGCTGACGAGAGGATTGATGACAGGGCTACAAACGTAAGTACCAGTGCAACGAGAAATTGAGGAGTGCTTTGGAGGGTGCGATTCAGGAATATCGGTTCATGTCGCTCGAACTTAGACCACGCTTACCTCGTTTGCCTATGCATAACAAAAATAGGGCGCTGGTGGCGGTTCTGGATTCGCAGTTATCAAACTATTTTGATGACTGCGAAGACCTCACTGATACTCACTCAATTCTGTACTGGCTGTAGCGGCATATCATGTAGCTCACGTCAAATTTGCTAATGACGCTAGAGCTACACGACCGAAACCAACAGTACCAGCTTGGCAGTGCAGGATTGAGCACTCATCGGCAAACTAATCTGCTTCAGGGAGGGCAATACTCGCCCTAGAGTGATGCGCTTTGTGAGGCGGGCGTTCTTAGGGACTGATATCAGCCCTCAGGACTATATGACTCGTGTCACAGAGCGCATCGACTTCCTGAAGCAGAATTGTATGCATGGGCGAACCGTATTCGTAGGTATAAGCGGCGAGTAGAGCGATACACTCAGAATCGAATACCAGAAATGGGGGCTATTACCATCTGCCCCCAAGATGTAGCTCGTGCAGTTCGTCCGTTGTCTAACTGGAAATCTCTAGGGCCGGACGGGCTGCACAACTTCTGGATAAAATGGTTTATAAGGTCGCACGCTCGCTTGGCGGCTCAGCACGGAGTTTGGAGTCTCTGGTTGACTACCCCAGTTATTAACGACAGGAGTTACCTACCTGCTCCATAAATCTGGTAGCACCGCGGAACCCAAAAATTATAGGCCGATCACATGTTTACTGACGGTATATAAAGTTCTTACATCTACTTTGAGAGTTAAAATTAACAAACCTATAGACACTAACTCCATCATGTCTGCCACTCAAAATGGATGTAGGAACAGATCCCGCGGTACTAAAGAGCTACTCCTCAGTAGCTCCTTAGTACCGCGGGATCCATTCCTATGGCCAATAGCCAACAGGGTTCGTCGTTCCCGAAAGGATCTGTCGAAATGATGGATAGATTATAAAAAGGCCTATGACCCGGTGCCACATACATGGCTCATGAGGGTGCTGGAGTTGTATAAAGTAGATGCAACTCTGCGCACCTTCCTGTTGTCGTGTATGGAGCAATGGAGTACGGTCCATCGCTATCCAGGATGTCGAAATATCCAGAGGAATAGCGAACCAATAAGGATAGAGCGAGGCATATTTCAGGGCGATAGTTTGAGTCCGCTCTGGTTCTGCTTAGCCCTGCATCCTCTAAGTAAACTGCTGGAGGGTTCAGGCCTAGGCTATCGGCTGAGGAGAGGTGGTCAGGTTATATCTGACCTCCTGTACATGGATGACCTTAAACTCTTTGCCCCCAACAACTTGCAACTGATGGAGCTACTGAAAGTAACTGAAACTTTCAGTAGAGCCATCGGGATGGAATTTGGTGTGGACAAATGTGCGGTCATGCATGTAAAGCGAGGGGAGATTGTGGAATCCGTGGGAACACAGCTCACGGATTCTATAAACTTTAGAACCCTCTCCGCATCTGAAACCTATAAGTATTTGGGTATTTCAGAAACATTGGGCATCAATGTTGCTGACATGAAGCAATCGTTGAAGGAGCGCTTCTTTGTCCGCCTGAAGAAAGTATTTAATAGTTTTCTATCAGGCGGGAACAAGGTGCGCGCCTTTAACGGTTGGGTCATGCCGGTTTAGATGTACTCTTTCGGCATACTCAAATGGACTCAGACTGAACTCGACGCCCTGGATAGGAGGGTCCGTACGCTGCTGACTGCATATCGGATGCATCACCCACGGTCATCGGTAATGAGACTGTATATTCCGCGAAAGTGTGGAGGTCTAGGCTTTTTAAACGCTAAGACCCTCCACAATCGCGAGATATGCAGTCTTAGGGAATATTTCTTAGAAGCCGACGTGGGGATGCATCGAGATGTGGTCGCGGTAGACAAGGGTCTCACCCCGCTCTCCTTGGCTAAAGAGAACTGGCGTAAACCTGTAGTGCTTGACACTAACGATCGCAAGGAGGTATGGCAGAGTAAGGAGCTTCATGAACGCTACTTTCGGGCCCTACATGGACCCGATGTAGATTTACTAGCGTCCGTAGCCTGGCTACGTTTTGGTGACCTGTTTGGGGAAACCAAAGGTTTTGTCTGTGCAATTATGGACGAAGTTATGACGACAAACAATTACCGGAGATTCATTGTGAAGGACGGGACGGTTGACATCTGTCGGGCATGCCACCGTCCGGGAGAATCAATACGACACATTATCTCCGGGTGTTCTCGTCTAGCTAACGAAGAGTACTTGCATAGACACAACCTTGTAGCCAGGATTATCCATCAGCAACTTGCTCTGAAATACAGTCTTGTGGAATCTGAAGTGCCGTACTACAGGTATGCGCCCGACCCAGTTCTCGAAAATGGAAATATCACATTGTACTGGAATCGATCCATCATCATTGACAGGACTATTGTTGCCAATAAACCTGATATAGTGGTGGTGGATCGAGTAGAGCGGCGCACAATGATTATTGACATAACGTTTCCGCATGACGGGAACCTCGTGAAAGCCGAGAAAGATAAACAAATCAAGTATCTTGACTTGGCTCGCGAGGTTGTCGATATGTGGGATGTGGACTCAGCGATCATTGTGCCGATAGTCGTATCAGCCAATGGTTTAATTGCCAAGAGCCTCGACCAACACCTAGGGAGGCTCTCGTTGGGCAGCTGGATCAAGGGCTTGATTCAGAGAGCGGTACTCTTGGACACGGCTCGCATTGTCAGGAGGTTCCTCTCTCTGGAGCCCTGACCGCCGGTAGCTTGGACCTTGTTCCCGATACCGGTGGGCCACTATATTTTATATTTTTAAATGTTTTTATATTATTTTATTCTAATATTTAAAAATATAAATTATATTTTAGAAAAGGAAATAATAATAATCATTTATTTTCTCACCACAATATCCTTACAAAATAATAACATAAACAATATTGTCCAGCTCTGGGCTTAAAGAAAAATATTGTGGGAGACTGGTGCCTAAGCTAAGCCGAAGCCTGTATTTCAGGCCACCAGGTCTCCCCCCAAATAAGTGCTTGAGAACCAATACTACATAGAGGGAGTTGAAGTAAAGAAACTGAGCAACATTCGCGACCTGGGTGTTCAACTCGATCAAGCGCTAAAGTTCGATGTGAACATCCTGAATATTGTCTCAAGATCATTCGGGGTACTGGGATTTGTTTTGCGTAACAGTAAGGAATTCAAAAGGCCCGCTACAAAGATAAAGCTTTTTAACACCTTAGTCCGTCCAATCCTAGAATATAGTTCGGTGGTATGGAATCCGCATTACGAGGTTTACTCCAAGCGGTTAGAGGGTGTCCAAAGGCGGTTCCTTTACCATCTGTGTTACGGAGATCATTTGGCTAAACAACTTACTAGCTACACTGATAGGTTGAGACACTATCACATGGATACACTAGCCAGTCGTAGAAAGAAACTGGACTGCATCATCCTTCACAAGATATTGAGTGGAACGATAGATTGCAGTGAACTTTTGAGCCACAACACATACAATTTATTTTACATTCCTGGCTCAAAAACTAACCTAGGTCATTACGCCGCCGCTGTGCCAAGACTTTGTAGGCAATATAACATGTTAGCAAAAACTTCGAACTTAGACATCTGCGAGTCTCTGTCCAAATATAATAAATGTTTATTAGATTTAATTTGATTTGATTTTGTTCAAGTCCATATGAACATATAGTTAATTTATAGTTTTATACTTAGTTCAATTAAGTAACCATAGCCAATATTGGTTTTGTTATGTTACATTTCTAGTTTCATAAACTGGCAACTTTATTTGAGACTTCCTGTATCTTTGGTACTTAGAAAATCTGTCTGGGTCATGGCGCACGATAAGAAATTAAAAAGATTTTATCTTCAAATTAACGCATTTCATTTCGAACATGCGTAGTGGTCCTTCGAATTAGTGGAAAAGTAAATTCAGTGCCTTTGGAGGTGTTTATTCGTCTTGTACCGTGTGCTTGGCGAGTTTGTTCGAGAGCCGTTGCCCGGTTGTCCCGGCGGCGGAGCCTCACCCGGCTCATAGTTTGGGTGAAAATCTCGACTTTGCATCAGTTCCAGCCTTATATCAACGTGAGATCGCTAATTGTGAGCGATTTTCATCAAGGTGGTACATTCCAGATACCTACCTACATTTCTCGGAAAAGTTTGACATCCCGCCAACGACTTGTCAGATTGACATTGTCAAGTTGACACTACGGTGTAAACAAGTTTCAAACAAAAAAGTTTTAAATCAACGAAAAGTAGCAGTAAATAATTCAAAAGTGCATTAAAAGTGATACCAAGTTTTAAATTATACAGTGTATTTGTGTTGTGTTACAATGGCCGACCTAAAGAAACTAAAAATTACGCGTTCGCAGTATAAAGGTACATTAACACGTATGGAAAACTTTGCCAGTGATCCAACTACTATACGTTCAGCAACAATTGATATGTTGGAAGCCCGCAAGGACAAATTAACTGCTGTTTTTAATCAATACGAAAGTGTACAATTAGATATTTTGAGCTTGGATGCTGAGGACTCTGAAGATGTTGGTGCATTTGAGGAAAAGTTTTATACAACTCTTGCTATTCTAAACGAAAATATAAAGTCGCGTTCCAAATCAGATTCAGAGCCCTCCCAGACTGGCTATATTGGTTCCTCAAAATTACCGAATATTGACATTCCTACTTTTGATGGGAAAGACTACACTAAATTTAAACCATTTTATGAGCTGTTTATTGCTGTCATTGATAACAATACAACATTGTCGGATGTCCAGAAGTTATTTTATTTAAGAAAATATTTATTAGATGAGGCCTTGTCGGTAATTGTGAATCTGCCTCTTACTAATAAGTCCTACTCAGAGGCTTTAGAATTATTAAATAAACGATATGATAATAAGTCAAGATTGATTTGCAATCACATAAACCTGCTTCTAGACATCCCATCAATGCCTAAGGGTACAGCTGCATCTATAAGGACATTTGTTTCCTACATTCAGCAACAGTTGCACGCATTGAAAAATTTAAATGAACCAGTCAATGAGTGGGATCGACTTTTATTTTGTGCGCTTTGCAGAAAGATGGATTTATATACATACCGTCCGGAGGAAAGTAACCCTCATAAAGTTAATATTGAAAATAAAAGTAAGTCTGTGACACGTGTATCCAATTTATCTGTCCCTTCAGGTTTGGTGTGCTCTTTTTGCGATAAAAAAGAACATGCAATCTTTAATTGCCCTCAATTTAAAATAATTCCTATAGATGCTCGAGTGACTTTTGTTAAAGATAAAAAACTATGTTCTCTCTGCTTGAAAAGTCATGCTGACAAAGTTTGTAAATATAAATTCAAATGCAGAGTTTGTAAAAAATCACACAATACACTCTTACATTGTGAAGATCAGCTAGAGACTCCAGTCTCACTGTGTTCAAATTCTCAAAATACAACCGGTAATATTATGCTGCCTACTGTAATAGGTAGTGAAAATTATTGACAAATATGGTTGTGATTTTAAAGTTAGAGCATTGCTTGACAGTGGCAGTCAAGGTTCCTTTGTAACTAAATCGCTTGTTGAAAAGTTAAGTATGAGTACTACTCAGCAGGTTTCCAATATTATTGGGATCGGCAATCAATCTTCAAAAATTAATGAAACTGTTTTAACATAAATTCATGTCAAGTAAATGATGTTAAATTCAATATAACTTGTTATGTTGTTGATTCCATCACTACACCTTTACCTCAACAATTTGTTGATGTTTCTAAATTAAAGATTCCTAAAAACATTCAATTGTCAGATAGTGACTTCAATATTCCTTCAGAAATCTCAATTTTGTTGGGTGCTGATATATATTTTAACTCATTGTTAAATGGTTGTATAAAAATTTCAAATGGTCCTGTACTCCAAAACACTGTATTTGGATATGTTATTGCTGGCACAATTGGGAAATGCAACAAACAAATGGTATGTAATAATCTTGTATCAAATTTTGTTATATCTGATAATGTAAAATTAGAAGAGGTGATGGAAAATTTTTGGCTTACTGAAAAGCTACCTGAACCTGTTGCTAAATGCTCAGATGAATGTCAAAAATCAGAATCTATCTTTCAGCAGTCTGTGCGCCTTGAAAATAATACATTTCATGTTGACATGCCACTCGTGTGTCCTAAGGAAAAAATTGAGCTTGGAAACTCTTTCTCTATTGCCCTTCAAAGATTTTGGTATTTAGAACGTAAATTTAAACAAAATCCTATGTTATTGATGAGGTATAAGGTATTTATAGATCAGTATGTTGCGATGGGACATGCCATTGAAATTGATATAAGTTCATATGATATTGACTGTGGCTCGGTTTACTTTTTAGCCCACAATGCTGTCTTCAATGAGGAGAGCAAGACCACTAAGTTGCGAGTGGTTTTTGATGGAAGTATGAAGACTAAGAACAATACTTCATTAAATTATGTTATGCTGAATGGGCCTGTGGTACAGGGTGAGCTTTTCGATATACTTCTTCTGTTCCGAACATATTTGTTCACCTTGATTTGTGACATAGAGAAAATGTTCAGGTGTGTTTTTATTGATGAACACTATACCAGCCTGCAGAACATTCTCTGGAGGGATCACCCCAGTAAACCCATCAGGTGCTTACAGTTGCAGACAATTACATATGGGCTAAAGTCATCTACCTTTTTGGCCACTCGGTGCTTAATAGAGCTTGCCAATAGATATAAAGAACAATACCCTCTAGCGGCTAATGTTATAATTTCTAACACTTATGTAGATGATGTCATTGCTGGTTGTGATAATGTAGAGGAACTACTACACCTACTAAAAAGTCAATTGATAGAGTTACTTAAATTAGGCAATTTCAATTTACATAAATGGTGTTCAAACTATTCTTCAGTTCTTAAAGACATTCCAGCTCAAAGTCAATATTTCGATGAAGTTAATCTTAATACAGACAAGGTAGTAAAAACGCTTGGTCTAAAATATGATATTCTTTTGGATAATTTTACTTTTCAATCCCCACAGTGTGAGGAAGAAACTTTAAATACTAAGAGGAAAGTGCTTAGTTACATTGGTAAAATTTTTGACCCTTTGGGTCTTATTGGGCCTATTATAGTAGTGGCCAAGTTAATAATGCAGGAATTATGGCTTTTAAAGATAGAGTGGGACTCTATTTTGCCTCCTAAACAACTATTATTATGGAGAAAGTTTCTGGCCAACTTAAAACTTATGGTCAAAATTTCAGTCCCCAGATCTATCAAAAGTCATAATTTAGTATCGGTTCAGTTAGTTGGTTATGCTGACGCTTCACAGAAAGCCTTTGGCTGCTGTGTTTATTTGCGAGTTTTACATGAAAATGGAAAAGTTGAGACTAATTTATTATGCTCAAAATCCCGCGTTGCTCCCATAGCTAAGAAATTAACAATACCTCAGTTGGAGCTAAATAGTTCATTATTGCTATCACAGTTAGCAAATAGAGTCAGTAGAGTACTTACATCTAGATTAAATCTCTCAGTTTATCTCTACAGTGATTCCCAAATTGTATTAGCCTGGATACAGGCCGAAAAATTAAAATGTAATACTTATGTTCAAAACAGAGTACGACAAATTATTGAGCTCACACAAAAATCTTCTTGGTTCCATGTCAGGTCTTCTGATAATCCAGCTGATATACTCTCAAGGGGGATAGAGCCTCAAAAATTGCAAGATCATGCTCTATGGTGGCATGGTCCACAATATTTGTCAAAGGCTGACTTTTGTCACGAAAAACCAATATTAAATGGTATAAATAGTACAGAGATTGTTGAAGAGGAAATTACTTGTTTCTTACAAAAGGTAGAGCAGTCTTCCATATTGGATATTTTTGAAAAATTCTCTGATTTAAATAAAATTATAAATATTGTCTCATACATATACAGATTTTATAATAATACTTTAAAAAATAAAAAAGAGGTCATTGACTCAAATCTATCACCTAAAGAATTGCAAAATGCTCTTTTAATTATCATTCGTCGTGTACAGAAACAGCACTTTGCTGAAGAATTTAAACCGGAAAAGAAAACAACTCTTGCAAGTTTACACCCTTTCATAGACGCACATGGATTGCTTCGCGTGGGTGGCAGGTTGCTAAATGCAGATATAACACATGATCACCCCCTTCTTCCAAAAAATTGCCATATTACTTCTTTATTAATTAAAAGAGAACATCTCAGATTATTGCATGCTGGTCCCAGACTAGTCCTTAGTTCCCTCTCGCAGAAGTATTGGATCATAAGTGGCATTAGACAGGTCAAGAAGGTATTGCATAGATGGTTAATATGTGTGCGCTTGAAGGCTGAAACTGCAAAGCAGCTTATGGGTTCATTACCAGCTGAGAGAATCACCGCTACTAGACCCTTTCAGCATGTGGGTATTGACTTTTGTGGCCCTTTTAATATCAAGGTTGGTAGAATCCGTAAACCACTCGTAACGAAGGGGTATATTGCTCTTTGTTTGCTTTACCACTAAGGCTATCCATGTGGAGGTAGTATCAGACCTGTCTACTGAGAATTTTTTGGCATGTTTCAATCGTTTTATTTCCAGAAGAGGCATGCCTACAAAGGTTTTTTGCGACAACGCAAAGACATTTAAGGGTGCACAAAATCAACTTAAAGCTTTATATGAGTTACAAAACTCAAAGTCTCATAGGGACTTGGTGCATAATTTTTGTAAAAATAATTATATTAGGTTTGTATTCATTCCCAGTTATTCACCGGAGTTTGGTGGATTGTGGGAAGCGGGGGTGGAGAGTGTAAAACACCACCTTAAAAGAGTAGTAGGCAACTTAATTTTAACCTATGAAGAATTTAACACAGTTGCGGTGCAAATAGAAGGTGTTTTGAATTCTCGACCTCTGCTCTCACTGAACCCAAATGAAGGCAAGTATTTGACCCCTGGTCATTTTGTGATTGGCATGGCTGTGTGCAGCTATCCTGAGGTTGATGTAACAGAAGTCCCTATAAATCGTCTAAGATTTTGGAAGGTGGTGACCAAGCTTAAGCAAGACTTCTGGAAAACCTGGTAAAATGATTATCTAACTCAGCTGCAAAGTCGTCCCAAATGGAAACATGAAACACCAAATATGAAGGAAGGTGATGTTGTCCTTGTAAAACATTTGAATACATCACCATTAGTGTGGCCTATTGCTAGAATAATAAAAGTTTATCCAGGAAATGATAAATGTGTGAGAGTGGCTGATGTAAAATTTAATGATAAGATTTATAGAAGGAGTGTGTCAAAGTTGTGTCCACTACCTATTAATTAAAAATATGTCATGTTCTATCACTATGTTATGTCTGATTAATTCTACCTATTTTGATTGCTGTAGTTCTGCTTCTTGGCCTGGCCCAACTATGTTCAAGTCCATATGAACATATAGTTAATTTATAGTTTTATACTTAGTTCAATTAAGTAACCATAGCCAATATTGGTTTTGTTATGTTACATTTCTAGTTTCATAAACTGGCAACTTTATTTGAGACTTCCTGTATCTTTGGTACTTAGAAAATCTGTCTGGGTCATGGCGCACGTTGTGCCCTGTTAAAATAAGAAATTAAAAAGATTTTATCTTCAAATTAACGCATTTCATTTCGAACAGATTTAATTTAATTTAAGTATCTCTAAATGTTATATTTTCTTAATTTTTTAATGATTGTTTATAAATTTAATTTATTTTTTACTTTCCTTCCATTTTTCATGTGTTAACTTTGTTAGCTTAGTTTTTAACTTTATTGTGCATGCTGTGGCCTCCTATAATTGAAGGAGTACACTTACTCAATACCCGATATTGCCCTTTAATTATGTGTCATGTATTGTGTACATCTTTTGTTGGAGATCCTAAATAAATAAATAAAATAAAATAAAATACATAATTATGGTTTCCCGAAAACTAAAGCTGGACAACAATTTCCATTCTACTTATAGGAGTGTTCGTGTGGAGTGTTTAGGTGTTTAAGTATGTAGGTGTCTGAGTGTGTGGGTCTGTGAGTGTGAGTGATGAAGAAGTTGGTGGGTGTTAAACTGTTTGCTGAAATTTGACGGAATGCGTTGACTATTTTGGAATAGAAAGTAGATTTTCGGTTGAGTCATAGTCCAGAGTCATAAGCCATGCATTAAGTTTTTTCTTGCATCGGTGTTTTGTGAGTGGGAAGATGTTGTGAACTTTGTTTATTTTATTATAGAGTTAGCCTCCCAGAAAACAGAAGAATCGTTCAGAGAAACAAGTTGCAAGTCTACCAACGGACCGGTCGACGGGGTCGTAGCGCCTTTTGCCGAGCATAGGTGTGGGACTTTAAGTAAGACGTGCGTGTTGTTTCAGGGTGGTCTGCAGTATGAACAGTTGGCGAACGATGAGAACCCCTCTTTCCCGGTATAGGTCGGTTGTGGGGTAGCGGAATAGTCGAAAAGACGATACTTTTAAGATTGCTCTCTGGGCCCTTTCAAGTTGGATTAGAGTCGATCTAGGTGGTGCTTAATGCGAAAAAAGCTAAATGTCTTAAGTTCTCTTTACCTAATATACCTCAAGTAGGTCTAAATTTAAAACTAGATGGCAAGAAACTAGATGCTATTACGGAATATATTTTTTTTGGTTTGTTACAGCTGTAGTGGCAATCATGTCATTTGGTTTAAATAGGTCTTTATTTTTACAAATCTTTTATAAAGTTTCTTTTCTTAAACATTTTGTGAATGTGAGAACGGTGTAGGCTGTAGATCTGTGGACCATTTTATATTTTGCTAAGTACCTGGTACTTGTTGAAAGGCCTTCACTGTCCTCTCATACCTTTTAAGTTTTAACACTGTAATTTGAAAACATTGTAAAAACCATTTACTTTTAAAAGAGTAACCGTGGAGTTTCTTGCCGGCTCTTCTCCATAGGAAACGACCAATTGGAACCGTGCACCTAGCTTCTGACGTTTCATAAGTGCCCTTGTAGGTTCATGTGAAACAAAATATTTTCAATTTGGTTTTTTTTTTTATAAATAACTGTTTGGGACAAAGCTTTCTGTCTACTATGGATTTATGTCGTTTCATATGCCACGGAGATGGCTTGAGCTGTTTCTACGAGTTTTCAATGTCAGGGATCAGGTTGTCACAGACACCTGTGTAGGTGAAAGTAACACGCATCAGTAACGTGGAAAGTTGTAATTTACAGTCAGCGGTTAACTCTTAGTTTTAGTTACGTCTAAATGTGAGAAGAGGCGTTGACGAGTTCACGGGGCTCGTTCAATAAAAAATATATGAAAATTTGTGGGTTATTTTTTTATCGGAGGAAATAAGACAGATTTAGGGGTTTATTTTTTCATACATTTTGTGTGGTCAACAGATTGAATAAAAATGCAGCTGAATTTTCAGTTGGTTATTTTGATATACCTACCTACCACTCCATAACATATTACTCCACGGTAGTGATGGCTTCACATCCACATGCTTTCAAAAATGGTAAATAGCAGTAGGTCATATTTGCAGTCATCTCGTTGACTCTTGGATAACCTTGATAATTTTTTACTTTTACTCATAACCATTTAAAACCGAGATAGTCAATAATTACTTTTAAATATCATCCTCACCCCACTCAGTCTTGTTGACAGGTTTATCCAGTTTATTCAAATTGTTCTTAAAAAAGTACACGTTGAAAGCGATCTTGTTCTCGAAGTACTCGTTGGGCTTCACTTCCAGTTCCTCATATTGCTTGTCCAGCTCATCTTTGTGAAGAATGTAGTCGGGGAAACCTGGAGTAAACAGAAAGTTTTTACTTATGCATTATCTGGATCTTGGCAGTAAATGTGATTCGCTGAGAGAAGATTGTAGCGACGCCAATCTTGTAAACAAAACTAAAGGCTATCAAACAACAATTATTTTACGGGCATCAAAGCATTTGAACCGGGACATAGCAATGCGGTTAAGCGCCTGAAATTGGTATTGTTGCAGAAGCATGTATTAAAAAGTCGGGAAGTGTCGTGGTACACCCGGTTGGAAAGAAGTTCTTTTCTCTGTTTATTATGTACGAGTATTAATACCTAGCTAATAGAAGTTTTTAGCAAACTGAAAACTTATAATTATTAGATGAACAGAACAGAAAAAACAGTAGAAGTAGCATAGCGCTTCATTAGTATCGGAACCAGCGTACCCCAACTCACACAAATAAAGTTAATTGTATTTCGTAATACTAAGAAATCTTTGGTGTAATTGGTAGTTTAACATTGAATGAAAGTAGGAAATAATGTCAGTCGTCGCTTATTTGAAAATAAACCACAATTTATGGACAATAGAGTTGTTTATTGTCTACTCTTTGTACGTATTTAATACTTTTTCCGTTTAAAGCGCACACTGAAATAGTTTAATGAGCAAGTTACGCTACCCGCCGCTAGATGTCACTATATTAAATGCATTCAATTAAAATCTGTATTTCGTTACTTATAAGATTCATATTTGCGTAACGAGGTCATTACTATTCGTCCTCCTCTAGGGATGTACCACTGTCGTTGACTTATTTATCGACATTTCGTTTTATTTTCAAACAAAATACAGTCAATAGCTAGAGTCGATAAATATAGTTGTTCGAAATCAAGTGTTAATATATTATTCTAATACATACGATTTACAGAAAGTATAATTAAGAATTGTTATGTTAAACTATTGATCTGAATTTGAAAATTACTACTATCGTCGATTGAGAGTGTCTGGTCTGCACCAAGTGCAAAGGCAACTGATAGAAATCCAACTACTGACGAAACACGAAGTTTGCCGAGGAACATTTAGAAAATAGTTGTACTGTACCTATTTATTTTTCACTTTGTCGAAACTTAAGTTTCGACAAACTGAAAAATGATTATTGTATAAGTATATTGTAATTCGTGTGATTTTGCGTTTGTGTGATTCATGTCGTCGTTGCGACTTTAAGACCTTTTATGTGTCACTTTTGGCAAAATCACTTTTTTACGCCAGCCGATCTAAATATGATGTTGATCTAAATGTGATTCGCGGCCGTATCAAATATTAATTTATAGAATTATAATAAAAAAATCACCAATACAAAAGAATCCCTCTACGTTCATAAAATCCTATAATTATTGAATGACTATTTCATGAAATCATGACATTTTAGGATTATTCTAATATAAGAGTTGTTATTATGTTTGTTGCTGATTCTAATGATTATAATTCTCTGAAGCCATATTTGTTACGGTCTCGAATCATATTGTAATCAACATGTATGTTGATATGACACTGACTTACAAATTGCAAATAACGTAAGGAAATTTGAATTTCGCGGGCTACCTTAGCGCATCCCCTTTAAAATATCGATAGCTCATTATCGATAACGGTAATCTCTAATTGAGTAGCTGACTGTGACATGTGCATAGTTGGAATCTTCGCGAAGAATATGTTTGAGTTTAAAAGAAAGTAGACCTTAAATTGAACTCAATAAAGTCCACTTTTACTTGTCTTGTTTAATAAAATATTATTTTTCAAATTTTAATCGAAATAAAATCAATTAAGACTTACTGACGGTATGACATACCTCTATTTGATATGTTTTTGGTTCTGCTATCGTGTTTACATTCTAAAACAGCACAATAGGGCATTTTTGTAATTTTTTTTCAAGTTCTTTTCACCGTGACGGTTGTAACGAGACTGATTTGCGTGGTGTGTGCGCGGAGCAGACTTATGCGGATCTTCGCAAAACTCGGGGTACGCGGGCCCCGCCTACTTGCGACTTCTACTGTTTTTTCTGTTCTGTGATTAGATGGCTCTGTAAAAAAACTTTTGACACTTGAAACTGATCTTTTCGGGCATTACGCTAGTAATATATAAGTAGCAGACAGCTATTCGATACGTGACGATTTCTATCAGTTTACTCCTACCCCAAGCCGCGTTAAAGAACTTCTTTCCAAAATTCTGCTCTTACATAATCATTAGCTTAACAAAAATGTCACAAGCTACAGGTCTTGAATCTTCATAAATAAACAAGCAACTTAAAAACTGCATTGGATCTTGTGTGATTTCAAGAGTCCTCAAACTGTTCTTCATGGTATAAAAGGTCACGTAAATGTGGTGACAATTTTGGCTGTGTGAGCTCCCCTTCAGAAAAAACCCGCACAGTTGCTTACCCCAAAACTTACCAATCATATCAGTAATAGCATCAGCCTTCATCTCAGCAGCCTTCCTTGTCTCCGCATCCATCCAGTCCAAGTTCTTCATGTTCTTCTTGAACGCATTCCGGATGTTGTTGATCATTATCTCTCCTTGGGTCTTCGCTTCGCCATGGAATACTTCGCGGACAAACATGGCTCCTACTGCGAAACCTGGAGGCAAAATGGGACAGTTAGTCTTTGAGGATTGCTAAGCACGTATTTAAGCAGCATATCTAGGTTGAAGCTCGCCTAATCTCAAGGAGAGGGCTGCCAGCCATGTCCAGTGGTAGTGATAATTCGACGCAAAAAGTGGCTTTTTCGTCGTTACGAGGTAAACAAATCGGTGTCTGGTCTAATTTGTTTTAGATATTGTGTTTGAATTGTGCAATGAAAATGGCTGACAAAGAGTTGACCAGGCCTAAAAACTATGTTTCTTATTACGCCCAGATACGATGGAAAGCCACGACTATCTCTTCTCAATGCAAGCAGGATTTCGTTTATGTTGTGTTTACCTTTTGATACATTAATATTCTAGGCCCATAGTCCCTTAGTTTACATGAAAGCAATGAATTACTTACCAATAGCATTATCAGTAGCGGTGATGCAGTCTCTCCAAGACTCCTCGGGTCCCTCTGAGCCTAACGGTGCCTTGCTCAGGATCTTGGTGGCGTCGCGGAATGATTTAGAGAGGTATGTCGATAGGGAGTGCAAGACTTGCCACATCATGTAGCTGGTTAGAGTTCTGGAAAGGAAAAACTGGATTACATGACATAACATCACGACCGCAAGCCACGGCTGTATTTATCGAAGATATAGGCAGAGTTTAAGGTATATCAGTCAGTCCCAAGGTTTCCTAATCGGACAGAAACCCAGCAATACTTTGCAAACCGACTCAGAAATCGGTCTACACGTTCAGCAGTTGTGGTTGCGGCCACTAGAACAACGAGGTAGGATGGTCTCCATATTGGTGAGTGGACTTACTTTTGGTCTTCTTCAGTCTTGCTGTATTTTTTTATGACTTTCGTGAGATTCTTGAAGTACTCCGGGGAACGTACTACTACTCTTTCCGTATCTGGTATCTGAAAATCACATTGACACAATTATAATCTACTTATAATAATAAATTAGCGAAAGGCTTAAATTATAAATGTATTTGATTATAATAATTATTAATAAAAACAACAATTCGGACACACTGTATTTTTTCAGTATCGTAGAAAAGTTTATATAGAGAGATGTATTTATACGGGTGTCCCTTTTATTAGTAGGCAATACGAAATCTGGTCCTATGCGGTATTCGAAACCGCAACGTAAGCGATATTACCCGATCGGTCAGCGAGTAGGTACCTATATCAATCAAACCCATTTTTTTTTTAAATTTTCCCATGTGAGACCTAGGTAAATACATTTTTCGCCCCCGTAAACCCCTACATTGCAACTTTCATCGAAAGAGCCGTTTTCGAGAACGTAATTACAAATATACAACATGCGGGAGGAAACGCCCGGGTGTTACCATTGTGTGGATCGCCCGGAGGACTCGGTGGAGCATACGGTGGTGTTCTGCCCTGCTTGGGCGGAGCACCGCCGTGTCCTCACGGAGGCGATAGGCGGCGGCGATCTCTCGCGTCCGGCCCTGGTTCAGGCCATGGTCCGGAGCGAGAGTACATGGGAAGCCGTCACTTCCTTCTGCGAAGCAGTAATGCTCACGAAGGAGGAGGCGGAGCGCGCGAGGGAAATGCAAGATGCGATCCCTTGCGCCCCTAGTCGCCGCAGGAAACGCCCCGGGCGTCGGGAGTCACGAGCCGACTTCCGGCCACCGTAGGCGCGGGCTTGCGGACGGTGAGCAATGGGCAGCTCGCCGTCCGATAAGGACCAGGCCCGGGTCGACGGCGCGTTGTGTTCCACGCGCGCCTCTAAAGGGATGTCAGCACCAACTGACTGGGTCCATAAAGACCAACGCCTGCTGGGGTGCGGGTTTGTCCGAAAGTGATATCGCAGCCCCGGCACACAGGCAACGGAAGGAACACGGGTGGGTTTTAGTCAGTAAAAGTCTGACACACCCTCTCGCTCCACCCAGAGCGGGAGAAGTCATTTAATGACTATCCATCTTCAAAAAAAAAAATAAAAAAACCGAACCGTGTCCGGTGTTAGGTATCGTAGAGAGTCTATTTACGTGGAAATTTTAAGAAAAATACCGGGCAAGTGCGGTCGGACCACGCACAATGAAGGGTTCCATAGTTGGAATGAATTTATCCCAAGAACAAACTTAACACATTCCGGGACAAACCGCCTCTCGACGTTATCTCGGTATATCGTTACGTGACAGTACGGCTAAGGGCGGTCAATTTTATTTCATGTAATTTGGCAAACCGTCGATAGCCGTTGCTTGCCCATAACATTCCTAGGAAGCACATGATCTAGTGTCACATCACGCGACTTCATTCGTTCGTAGGTGTCACGGCAAACTCTTTTCAAGTAATTTTTCAACACATACATATGCAGTGCCTTATGACACATTCACACCGCCGACAGGCGTAGACTGAGCCATACAAGTACAGTGATGTTGATATTTAGTGTCACGGCGTGTGCGCCGCCGGTACGTGCGGCCGGTAGTACGGCTGTAGACGGTATGATAAAATGTATGGGATTTTGTATTGTCATATCATGACATTTGCAAATAGTCAAGTGTCCCGGAACGTGTTAACATTTACATGATTTTCAAACCGCAAATTTAAGTTGGTTGATTATTACTCGTTAACCTGTACAGCTTACTTAGCTCTGATAGTTTTCCTTTTAATTTCGTTATATACCTATATGTCTCAAATTCGTTGCTGAGTTGACTAATCGGTACGCCAGCGCTGCCTAGCGGCGGCGCTTAGCAGAGTCTATAGCGTGACGCTCGGATCGGCCGCTGGCCCGGGGCTCGGCAGAGCAGCAGAGCAGAGGCAGACTTGATGGTAGAGATGGGTCGTACTTGCAAAATCAAGTACCAGAGCTTCCAAGTACGTCCACCTTTAGACACCAGCGCCAGAAACCAGGGCTCGAAATACTTTCAAGTATTTTCCGTAAAATAGATCCGTAAATTCATACTAATAAGGAGTACAATCGCGTATGCAAAAAAAGATACTTCCAAACATAAAAAGTAAAATATACTTTCATAGGACATTGTTCTGTAACCGAATATAAATAAGGAGCAGAATCGCGTCGAGCGTAGACGTACCAATAAGGATCGTCGCTGTCGCGTCGACGGAGCGAGTAGCCGAGTAAAATACTTTGATAAAGTCCCCAAGCAATGTTGGAAGAAAAAATACTTGCATAGAACATTGATTCGTAAGCTAATATAAATAAGAAGCAGAATCGCGTCGAGCGTAGACGGAGCAAAATACTTTGAAGTCTTGCGAGTATTTCTGGTCGGCGTACTTGCAAGTAAATACCTAGTATAAAAACCTGGTTGCGTAAATACGCACCTTCCCTTCTTGATGGGTGGCGGTCAACCCACAGAACATATATACTCTACGAGGGTCAACCGGTGAAGACGTTTAGTAACCTTCCCGCGTTTCGAATAGTTGTGTCGTGTACCTACAGTGTGTGAAATGCTAGTGTGAGTAATGTTATTGTAAATTATAATTTGATCTGAACTGCAACGGTGTTTCTATTGCGCAATAACCAACACTACCCATTAATACGCCCACAATAGTTAAAATATGCCTGATAATGAGAGAGACTCATACCATCCTCCGACATATACTACTGCTTTGAATCTTTTCACAAATCCAAGTACAACCATTTGGCTGGCGGGGGGGGGGGGGGGGACTTATCTCTAACAAGAAAAACAAACTCACAATACTGAACGACCTTTCTAACGATACCCCACAAAATGCGGTAGACGAGATAAAAAAACATCCCCACTTTACGTGTAGGGGTAGTACCCTAAAAAAAATATTTTTCTTGATTTTATTTTACCACTTTGTCGGGATGATTAATATGTATGCATATGCCAAATAACAGCTTTCTAGTACTAACCGTCTCTGAGCTATGCCGCGGACAGACAGACGGACATGGCGAAACTATAAGGGTACCTGGTTTACTATGGAAATCTAAAAAAAAAAAAAAAGAACCCTAGCGGTTGCCTACAAGTCATAAATTAATACCCTTGTTGAAAATTTGCTAATTATACTTCAGGCTTCGTTCTCGATATAACATTTACCATGCAGCGTCGTTACGCCAGTCGACAACCAATCGCATATTTAGAGCTGAAAGCAAAAACTAAACGCACAAGTGTAGCTATTCCGCTCTATACGTCATCTGTCATTCTTTTCTTTACGTTTGCGCGGCAACCAGTACGCTGTAATTCCCAAAAAATATTGATTTAAGTGTTTAAAAACGAGTTTAAAGTGTGTTTAAAGTTGGCATAAGTTATCATGCCGAAACGAAAACATGGAAAAGAATATCATCTTCAAAAAATCCGAAGATTACATGAAGCGACTCCGGTACAACGCCGATTCATCAGAGTCGTCCTTTTTTCTACACCAGATAAAACAATTGTTTTATATAGTAAAAACGTGTTTCACAGGGCTTAAATACGATATTTATTGTAACACGCGGGTAATGTACGAGATGCATTGACGCTAACAAATAATTCGGGGCGTTTACGATATAAACGCACGAGTTTTATCATTGTTTTAACGTTTTATACAGTAAAACGTCTTTCACATGCCTTTTAAATAATATTTATTGTACGACGCGGGTAATGTACGAGATGCATTGACGCGAAATAATAATTCGGGGCGTTTACGAGATAAACGCACGAGTTTTATCATTGTTTTAAACGTTTTATACAGTAAAACGTGTTTTACATGGCTTATAATATTTATTGCACCACGCGGGTAATGTACGAGATGCATTGACGCGAACAAATACTTCGGGGCGTTTACGAGATAAACGCACGAGTTTTATCATTTACCTATTTTAATGGTGTATTCCGAGAAGCTACAAATCCACCACTAAGACGACCCGCTGACCGAGGCTACGGTTAGGTATGTATATTATGGTACATTATCAGGGTCAATTCTATGATTTTGCAGACCGCAAAAATTATGAACTAAAAGAAGTAGTCATTGAACTAGGAACCTAGGTACTTGATGACTGTGTTGGACCACCGATTACATTGGACACAAACCAGGATAACACTAATACAGCCATGACTGTAACTAACGCTCTACCTTTGCCTGACCCAGCACCTGTGCTAGACACAGCCTACTAATATTCTATCCCTGGAAGTGCTGCAAGCATTATGAGATTTGATGCATTAATAAGCATTTATAAGAGCAATAAATAACGACTTAGCTTGTATTTGGAATACCATTTTGAAGAAAGGACTCACCATTTTAGGTGATGCATTATCAATGTTAATCAATAACAACAATAATGATAGAGATTGCTCAGCTCAGTGAGTGTCCAGTACTGTCTACTGGGAGGATGTTAACAGACTTACAGAGATAATCACCTTTATGGTAACAAAACTCTATCTTACCTTTATGGTAACAACCTATCTAAAAAGATAAAAGAGTCTTGCCAAAAACAGGTCAATTGATAAAACTAAAAAGCCAACTACTTTTACCACAACCCGTCAGGGACACTTGAGTGGTTCACTTCATTACACCCAACAGAGGATAAATTTGAAACTGTGACACAAGAAACCACTGACCTCATAACAAGCAAGAAAATATCAAACAACAATACAACCAGTACCAGCCACAGTACACTGTGAGAAAGCCCAAAGCCCCACCACCACAGGACAAGACTCGTGCTCGATGCTAAAGGTTAGTCATGCTAGAAGATTAAATAATTTGCCTTGTTGGCAAAGCATCTGTGATAATGTTTCAATATTGAAACATGTCACATGGATTCTCAATACTTTTTACTGATACACCTGATCAGTCACAATCTGAAAAGTCATTATAAAATTATATTTTAAATGATCCTGATATGCATACAGCCATTATTAAATTGCTGGCATTAGGTGCGATTTCTCCTTGCACACCATGTGAATACCAATTCATATCTAAAGTGTTTTGATTCCAAAACTGAATGGTAACAAATTATTTATTCTAAACCTCATAACTTTGTTGATACATGCCATTTTAAAATGGAAGATCACAGAACTAATTCTAGTAGCTCTAATTCTTTTAGAATTTATTGATTTAAAAGAGTTCTCTTTATTGGTAAATATTAATCCGGCTCAGAGGAAGTATCGATGGCTTCAGTATGATAAATTATACGAATTTAATACATTCCCATATGTCTTGTGTTCTCTAAGATTATGAGAGCAGTGGTTACATAATTTAAAAATCTATAGGTCACAAATCAGTACGATACTTTGATTACCTCTTGAGCATTGGTTCTGATTATAAACATGTTTGAAAGATGTTATTGAAACAATTGCTATTTCCTAAAATTCCACATTTGTTATAAATTTTGAAAATAGTATATTTAGGCCAGCACAGTGCTGTCAGTTTTCAGGTTTTGTAAAATAAAAATCCATTGACAAATATTGGAAAAAACAGAATTGTAGTATTAAATTGGAAAAAACAGAATTGTAGTATTAAAGACCTTGCTCAGTTAATAGGAAAATTGACTGCCACATGCCTGGCAAGTACATATGTTTGGCTTTACACAAAACTATTAGAACATTAAATATAATCATATAACCATAAATATCATGGTTTACTTTAAAGTAAAGGCAATATGATAAAGGATTATCATTCACCCAGATATTAAACTAGACCAACAGCAGTGGGCTGATAATATCAATAGTTTACACAAAAGTATAGCAGACACAAAATATGACTTGAAAATATTTACAGATGTGTCAAGAAATGGGTGGGGGACCATTTGTAATGATAATATGGTTCACAGGCTCTGGAAAGAGACTGAAAAATTATAAGTATCTAGAAATACTCAACATATTTTACCCTTGTTTGTGTGTTAAATGTTTGTTTAAAAATAAACAATATTAATAAAATAACTTTGCCAGAAGAATAATGGCAATGCACAATGGTGTGATGATAGACAAATTTGACTATTTGCTTCTTACAAATAATCAAGCAATAACAATGAACAAGAAGTTCAATATTACAGGTGAAGAATCACATAGGTACAGCCAATCCTGACATAAAGTGGGAAATTAATACCTCCACATTCCAGTCCATTGTGACTCAGTTTGGTCAACCTGATAGGAATTGATTTTTGCTTCAAGAATTAATGAAAAATCTCACATTAATTAAAATCTTACATTAATTAAAATCTTACATTTCCTGGAAACCGGCCCAGATGCAATGAATATAGATGCTTTTACCGTGTCTTGGACGAACGACATTTTTCTTCCTTTTGTTTTTTCGCCTTTTTATGCCCATTTAGTCTATTATTAAGATGTTTACCAAAAAATAAGAATGGTGAAGCGACAGGCAATATGGTTATGCCATACTGGCCGTCATAAGCCTGACAGAACCACCCTCTACATGTCCACTGGGATATTATCAGGATGGCATGGCTAATATACAAAATCACGTATAAATTATGGTGGGCCATTTGGAAAAACAAAGTAGGTACTTATAGATCCATTAACACCATCTATACCAATAATTATTATGTATTTTTTTTAACCAAGCAATTCAATTAACGACCTTTTATGGGATCCTTAAATTTACATAAGTCAGCTCTTGCTATAATAATAGACTCAAAAATGGGGGTGATGACCGCATCAAGAGGCTACTTCAAGGTTTCTATAAAAAATCAAACCACCTGGGGCCAAGTATCAAAAAATCTTAAATAATACAAATAAAAATAAAAACTATATTTTTACAGTATGGGCTGTACAGCACAGTCTTTGTCTCTTATTAAAATACCTAACAACAGTAAATCATGCACATTTCTATTACAAAAATATATACATATTGTTACATGTTGATAATATGACTGCCATGTCATATACATTGTAACCAAATGGGAGCTATTCAGTACCCACATTTAAAGATACTATTAAAACATTTGGTCTCGATCGAAGCCAACAGAACCTCTGGTTACCTTTCTTTGAAAAGACCGAAATTGGTCCAGCTAGTAGCATTACGTGATTAAATTAACTATACTCAGAGCATTAGGGGAAATAATACTAACTTAATACTTTCATTGTGTAAGCCCAAACGTGTTGTAACAAACATGTTTCTGCCTCTACTATCACCATCTCTATAATATAGGTCAATATACCTTCTCTCTGTTTGCATCATAGATATTAGTATCTTTCAGGACATAGTACTAGACATCCACCACTAATGCTAAGGGAGTGTAATTAAATGTAATAAGGCAAACAGGAGGCTGGAAAAAAAAAAAAAAAAAAAAAAAAAATTGTGCTCTTCCACCTTTCGGTAGATTTTATAATAGGTTAATTCAAACAGATTTGCTCATGCTGTGCTTAATGCTGGACAAAAAATACTTAATTAAGTATTATGAATATTACGTATAATTATTACGTGCCTTAAAAAGTATGAAAATAAAATTAGACAAGAAGTTCATTATTATGATGAATAATTTGATTGTATATCTATTATGGTAACTTGTTTCAGTATAATTATGTTGGACAATGAGTCCAATAGTAAGATGAATGAGACTGTTTATCTGTTATTGCCATTTTATTATGTCATTTGTGTCTAAAAACTAAAAGATTTTAATTTTTTATTGGAATACTATTTATTTATAATTTCATGTTTGGAATCTCAATTTTCCTCATAAACTCTTAACATCTGCATGGTAAATGTTATATCGAGAACGAAGCCTGAAGTATAATAAGTGATCAAACGAACTTACCTGTTGTGAAGTTCGATCATTATTATACGAAGGGCTTCGTTCGAAGATATAGGGACCCTCCCTACCCTACCCCAGAAAAATTGAGATTCTCTTCTTACTCTAAAATAATGACAGATGACGTATAGAGCGGAATAGCTACACTTGTGCGTTTAGTTTTTGCTTTCAGCTCTAAATATGCGATTGGTTGTCGACTAGCGTAACGACGCTGCATGGTAAATGTTATATCTTCGAACGAAGCCCTTCGTATAATAATGATCGAACTTCACAACAGGTAAGTTCGTTTGATCACTTATTATAACTAAAATTGAGAATTTTAAATAGCAATAACTTATAATTAACATTTTTTTTTTTTCTGGTAATGTTATTCAGTACCTATAATGATCGGACAGGGTTTTTTTACATATTATATAAATATTGCTCATTAAAAGTCGTTATAGGATATATTATATTAAAAACATACTCACAGTCCGATTTACCAACTTAAAAGCATCATTAAAGAACATAGTCCAATTAAGAAAAGGCACTTCTTTCTGCCACTGTCTTATTGTATACGGGTTATACAACCCCTCTTCATCCCTCCTATCCTCAGACGGGGTGGTGATATTCGCCAGTTCCGTTCCAAAGAGGATGACTTTGTTCATTTCGGTTCTCGCTTCAGTTTCATTTGCTCCTAGTAAGACGCATATTCGCGTCATGTAGTTTAGGTTTGCGTCGAGGACTTTTTTATGGGCAGTTCTGTTCAGGTAGTTGTCTCTGGTTGGCAGGATTAGGTCGCCTTGGTCAAGCTGAAAATATTAAGTAAGACGATAAGAGAAAGGGTACTGCAGGGTAATTGGGTATCACACTTACAGTAGCAATGGCTTTCATTTTGACAGATCAACAACATTCATTGCGATAATTACGTTGTTGAGCAGACAAACTTTTCAATCAGGGTAGTCTTTTAAGTAATTATGTGTCAATTATGTAATTTGTTGCAGCCTTGCACACAGAATAGATAATAGAAGTGACGTACTTTGGGGCCGAATCTAAGTATTGGTCAAATTAAGTCCTCATAGGGTATGGGAGATAATCATAGAAATATAAATAACAGATAATGTTTTTCAAACTGCAAATAGGTATTCCGTTTTTGTTGTTTCCGTTACATACAATTTAAATGTATTTCATTACGTATATGTAGATACCTACCTATCATCTCACCCTATAGCAGGGGTTCCCAACCTTTTAACATACGCGCCCCCCTTTTTTTTTAGTCTGGGAAATTATCAAATATCTTCTCCCGCTCTGGGCGGAGCGGGAGGGTGTGTCAGACTTTTACTGACTAAAACCTACCCGTGTTCCTTCCGTTGCCTGTGTGCCGGGGCCGCGATATCCCTTTCGAACAAACCCGCAACCCCGGCAGGCCCACGACCCCCTAACTGTCTTTTAAAATCACGCCCCTGAATTACTTTTTCGATCTATGCAGAAAAGCATAATAATATAGACTAAAGCGAGCGAAAGTGAGGTCGAAAATGTTTGCACCCACTGTTTTCTTTAGACCATTCATACAGAAATAGCAAAACTTATTTTTCAACACACTTGCTCGTAAAGTAGCTCTTATTGAACCGTTTTTAGGTTCTTAATTAAGTGTATTAAAAACGCGTGTTTTTTAATTTATATTATCGGACTAGTGCTGTAATGCCAAAGATAACTAATCAGGATTTGGTTGCGACACGCTAAAAACAATAACATTGGACTTGCCTGGGAATTGAACACGATATCTACGTGTCACTGATTAAATACGCACTAAATAGGATACACGTAATAACATACCCACATTAACATCCTATGCGTGTTTCTTATCTTTTAATTAAACTATTTTAATTAACAATAAAAGCGAAAACTGGAATAAATTTTGAATTTTTACAAACGTCATACAACCGACCATAGGCAACCGACATCCTTTTTAACTGGTCTAAATTTATCTTGTCATTGAAAAGTTAGTTATTGACACAATAAATAATCGACTATTTGTTCAAGGAGTATTTTATTACTCCTTTATTGAAAAAAAAAACAACTATTTAATGTATTTATAATTATTATACTGACAACAATCGTGTTTTTCGGCTAGGATTTTCAAGATGCTGTTGGAGCTAGCCCGCGTTTAAAGATGCGGTCTTATTTCCGTTTTAGAATATTATACTGCTTAACACTGAATTTGTTACGAATCATAACGAATGCTTTTAATAAGAGCACGGGTTGGTGAAGCATTGCCCGCCATGCAATATCGAATGTCAAAAGGAATTGAACTGTTTCTGGGAATTGAAACTCCAATCATATCCCCTTCAAGTGATCCTCCGAGCTAACTAGACGAATACAATATATCGTTACTGTTAGAAATATTATAAAATGTTTTCGTCTTTGACATTCTAAATGTCCGGCGGAATTACGAGCAGAGAATATGAGCTACACCAGGGATCACCAATCAGTTGTATTTAGGCTCTATATAAAAAAATAATATGACTCGCGGTCTGTTTGGAAGACATTACCTACTAGCAACCAAGATTAAAAGATGTTCAAGGACCTTGCGTATTTTTGTGTTTTTTGGAAATCGATTATTTTGATTTGTAAAGAAAGAAAATACGTTTCTTTGCGGTACATATGACGCAAGGTAAAACACGAAAATAAACAATTTGGGAGAAAATATGCGTCACATCCACGCAAAACGGCCATCGCTCAGCATAAAGCTGCGACCCTATGCGAGACAGAGCCCCAGCGCTGGTTTTCAGCGACAGCCGGCGTATATTTGTATAGTACCTCACCCAGCTAGCTCTTTACTCCCGAAAACATTTGCAGCTTCATGCGGCTTGCATCTCGCGTCGTCCGTTGTCGTATCGACGGCACAAAATATAAAGCGTGGCCTTAATTCAATTACAATTTTTTTTTTTATTAGGACTTTGTTATAAATTTAACTGTTTACTTAAAGTCCGTACAAAATAGGTGGGCGGTCCGCCATTTGGTGACTCCTGAGCTACACCATCTGTAAGCTCGTCTCGTTATATTTGTCAGGTAGATATTTGGTTAGCATAAGTAATATTTTTAAATCTTTGACATACCAAACGTGCTATCCGTGCTACCCGTGCTATCTTGTTCGTTTTCACGGTTTAACTTAAGAACATATTTCAATGGATTTGTTTTTTATGTGAAAGTTACTCAATATAAAAAATACTGATGAAACACTACCTACAAAAAAAATCGTAACATCGAAAGTACCAACATTTTAAGGTCATACTACCACATCACTAAAACCATAGACAATTTCTAGCGGCCATTGTTGTTTGGCAAATTTTGAAACACGACGTGGCAGTATGGAATTGGTAAGTACTATCATTGCAGCATGGAAATTGTATAAAGAAATTGACTTTGAATACATGGAACTAGTATGAACTATCCTATACTATTAAATGAGTATTCTCTATTTAAACCCGAGCAGAGATTTGTGCTTTCTTAATCTTATCAAAGAGATTTCTTGCCTTCTATGTTCTATGTTATGGGGTTTGGTTTCCACACTTAGTCCTTCAGGTGGACCATTGTGCGTGGGTACTTCTTGCCTTTTTTATGCCTACTGTGTAAATAAATAAAATATGATACATTAACCAAATATTTCATCAAATTATATATTTTTCACTACAATCTTAATTTGCGTATTCAAATTATTATTTTGTGTTTATCATATTTTTATATAGGCTGTTCAGCGGTTTTGCCTGTGCCGTTATTTACAACTGCGCGCGCATCGCTAGCAGAAAAAATTAAACTAGCGCGCCATTTTCCGCAAATATTTGTCGTTTTTGTTTTTTTATAATAAAAAATACGAAATCTAAAGTATTGTCACCAACCGACTGTCAACAACCGTTGAACTTTACAAATCTTATCATCTCTATAGTTACGTTATTCCAGCATAAATTTTTACAACAAGTCTGTTTTTTTCCTCGCAAGTTTGTTGAAAAACGTCGTATGAAACGCGTTTGCACTAGGCTAAATTATCGCGCTCGCCTCCGGCCCGCGCGCCTCGCGCGTCGCAATGCCGCCTTGTGGGTAATGACCAATACAGCACACTCGTATCATAATGTACTATTGTCGACTTATGCAGAAAAGCTGAACCTCATTTTACAGCACCGAAGTAAGTATTATGAAGCGTTAGAGTTTTGGAAACTAGCCTTAACCTTTTCTAATACCAACAACATAAAGTTATACTGTATTATTGGACCCGCCGCGCCCCCCTATTGGTCACTACGCCCGCCGCGCCGTGGGGGCGCGCCCCATGCACCGGTAGGGAATCCCTGCCCTACAGGGTGACTTTTAACGGGATCATTATTGGAGATTTGAAAATCGGAATATTCATCCAAACTGGATTATCTTCATATCTCACTCTATAATTGATGTTCATCAACAATTTCATTTTTGTTGTTCAAATAGTTATTTCAATTAACTCTTAAAACCTGTTCGTTTTCCGCGTAGGTACTCCTTCCTAAAGCACAAGCCACAGAGAACAAATAGTAACACGAGGACAGGACGCAGATACGGTGATAGTATGCAGATGGAAATGCGACACGCCTGCGTTTTGTCCTTTCTGTATGTCTTGTGCCAGATCGCGGTAATACATTTTGTATGAAAAATAACTTAGTTCAGTCCTCGTCTCACGTCCCTTCTGTGTGGCCGGCCAAAGAAACTAAGAATAGTGATTGACTCTCATGATCTGAAGGCTTCCACAATGTGCATACTACTATTATATGTGCATATACTAATATAACTAATGATAAGTACTAACCACAATGACGTACATCGAAGAGTTGCGTTGATCTTGCGCTACTTCCCAGTCAAATAAACCCAGTAGGAATCTGGAATAAATATACACTATTTGAAACATAACAATCCTGCAACGATTTTCCTAAGAAACAATTGTGATTGCGAAAACCGCCAAAAATAATGAGGTTCCCGACGTTTTTCAAAAGTGTTTCTTAATAATTTATTTGTGCGTGTCGCGCCGACTGTGGTTATACGTGTCTTAAGACACGTATAACCACAGTCGGCGGATTGCAAGATTATCAAGTTGACTTTGGCGAAGTTGACTTTGACTTTGACTTTGACTTTGCCCAAGTTGTATGCCGTTGGTGTACTTATTAAATAATTAATTAAACATACGTGTTCTGCACATCCTGCACCAACTTCTGCAGGTCCCACTTCTGCTTGGTCATGGTGGAGGGCAGTATGTGCCAGCCGCCCAGCTGCTTGATCACAGCTACTAGGGGCTTCTCGCCCAGCTTCTCAATCGTCTCATTGGTGTCTATGCAGGCATCGTAGTAGATACGAGCTTTTGCCTCCGCGTCGGCTGTGTTTGAGATGTTTACTTTTTCTGGAAAAAATAAGAAGGATTTATTGAGTATTTAGACAAAATAATTACATCACGTGTTTGTTTTCTCAAGTGGAGGGCGAAATGATAAGGTCAGTCTTCTGTGATACAGTTTTCAAATATTACAGGATAATACAGGTGATATTTTCCACTAAACTGAATTTCATTACTATACTTAAGTATTGCACTGTTTTTGCTTATTGATAACTGGTGAAAAATTAACTGTAACTTTGTTTATAGAACAATAAATTATTCCTATTATTATTTCGACAGTTACAAGTCTCTATATGAATGGCACTGAAGACCACCAGACACAACACCCGTCTGGTCGGAGGATCCTCCCTTTTCTATGGAGGATGAGTGAACTTTACACCCTGTTCCTCATACCTCTGTATGATGAGCAAAGCTTTGTAATATTTGAAGATTTATCTCCGAATCTAGGCTTATTCTCCCTTTATCATCATTGATTTTCTTTACATTACATTGCGTTTTCGTTTATCATTATATAAATACACCTAGAATATTTCCACAAACCGTCCTATACAGATATTTAAATCTGCAGACTAACCATTTTTAAACTTCACCTACGACATTAGTATACCCATATTGTTCACGAGAACAATGCTACAATCGTACTTCTTATTTAAATAACCATATAACAATAATAGGTATGAAAAGACGTCAAACACCCATGAAGGCACATAATAACAATATAACAAACTATACAAATATTCACAATTAAATTTTGTACGTGAAGCCTTCTCGGTGAAGTTTGCGTTGCTAACAGAGATTTATTTATTTATTTAAATGCCTTAAAACTACCATTACAGGTCTTAGCCTAATGTGATAGCCAAGTCAAACACACCAAATTAAAATTAAAATACAAAAACCTTAAGTCATAAAGATTAATATTGTATAGAACATAATGTAAACAATAGTACTTTTGCGAATTCACCACTGACACGTAAATATATCAATTTTATATCTTGCATTTGTCAAAGATTGTGCGAATTGCTCGAGTTAGAGGGGTTTTGGCGAGCAAGTTGGCGTCCAGCAGTGGCGGGGGCCGTTGCCTCCACACATAACGGTCGGGTACGTAGAAGTGCAACCGCTGCAGCACTCTCGAGTTGTGCTCTATGCCTCGGAGCAGTTTCACCATATACGACACCAGCGGCAATGGGTAGCTCGCCGTCCGATCAGGACCAGGCCCGGGTCGACGGCGCGTTGTGTTCCACGCGCGCCTCAAAGAGATGTCAGCACCAACTGACGGGGTCCGTAAGGGCCAATGCCTGCCAGGGTTGCGAGTTTGTCCGAAAGGGATATCGCGGCCCCGGCACACAGGCAACGGAAGGAACACGGGTTGGTTTTAGTCAGTAAAAGTCTGACACTCCCTCTCGCTCCGCCCAGAGCGGGAGGAGTCATTTAACGACTTCCCAACCAAAAAAAAAAAAAGCAGTGGCGGGGGCTGTTGCCTCCACACATAACAGTCGGGTACGTACAAGTGCAATCGCTGCACCACTCTCGAGTTGTACTCTATGCCTCGGAGCAGTTTCACCATATACGACACCAGCGCAAATTCCTATCGCACCCCGAGTTGATTGTACCCCACCCTACCCAGTACGAATAGAATGGGGTACATCAAGGGGTAAAATGGGTATACCCCTTAAAGTTTCTTGTACAGGTGGCGCGTGAACTAGTTCTGGACTTGCTCCGACATCACTGAATACTTAGCCTGCTCATATGACAGCACTGTGTTCCAGATGACTCCTGACTAATGCATCATACAGGACTCTGATAGCTGTGATGCTGATAAAGTCTCGCGTCTGCCTCAGAACAAAACCTAAGTTTATAAATGCCTTTTTGCAGATTCTAATGATATGATAGCGAAACGACAGTTCAGGAGTGAGAACAACCCCTAAATCACGTACCTGCGTGACTCGTTGCATAGGTACTGCATCCACTGCGTACTCGTAGAGTAGAGGTGCACGTGCACGGGTGAAATTTATCACCGAGCACTTGGATACGTTGAAGTAGAGAATATTCTCAGGACTCTTTTCCACTATCCTATCAATATGATCCTGTAAACGTCCGCAATCAGACTCCGTCCTAACCTCATACAGCAACTTGAGGTCATCTGCTAATAACAAACAAGATCCATTTTTGACGACTTCTGGTAAATTATTTATCATTATTATAAATTCCAGAGGCCCCAAATTGCTGCCTTGACTCACCCCTGACCAGGTGTAATACGGCTCAGACTCGCAGCCGTTGCAGTCAACATACTGCTGTCTGCTTTGCATATAGCTGGCTAAGAGAATAGATGTGGTGTGCAACCGATTTCTGCTAACTTTTGTAATAATAATGTCACTATCGACTGTGTCGAACGCTTCTTTAAAGTCAAAATAAGCAGCGTCAACCTGCACACCAGCATCCACCGCTGGCACCACCTGTGACATGAAGTTAAGGAGATTGGTGGCAGTGCTGCGCCCCGGCCGGAACCCGTGTTGCGCCTCCGATAGATGAGCGCGGACCTGCTCCTGCATACTGTACTGGATGGCGGAATCGAAAACCTTGGCCGGCGTTGATAACACGGCCACCGGTCTATATCCACTGATGTCCGATCCTGCCTTACTATTGGGGACTGGAATGACACGCATTATCTTCCATCGAGTTGGAAATGTCGCTGATTGGAGACATGTATTAAATATATAGTGCAGAGGTTCCGCTAATACCCTACTACAATCCCTGAATAGGAATGCTGGTATACCATCTGGGGCTGCTGAACGCTTCGGTTTTAGGCGGTCTAGTGCCTCTTTAACATCCTTAAGACTCAGCGAGTTTAGTTGCACGTGCGACCCACTCAAAGTCCCCGCCGCCGTCGCCGCGGCCGCTTGTGGATCGAGTCGTGGTGGCTCAGCACTGTATACCGATTCGAAAAACATCGCAAATTGTTTGGCACATTCCAGATCAGTTAGGTGTTGACCATCCTTAATAATAGTTTGTTTGTTAGCTTTGCTGGTCTTAGATCGTATATATTGCCAGAATGACTTTGGATCTTTCGCAAACTCACATTGTATTTTAGTTTGATGCTGTTTGTGTGCAGTATGAATATTGTTTTTAATTAGTGCACGGTATTTAGAATACTCACTGTAAACAATTAAATCCTTTGTTTCCTTGAACGTCGTGTGAAGTCTAGCTTTGGTTTTTAGATCTTGTATTATTTCGGTCGTGTACCAATTAGGATAAGTGTACCGTGTGTTCGTGTCTGACTAAGCTTTTTCTTGGGGACACATTCATCTAACATACTATTGATTTTACTGTAGAAAAAGTTTAATATATCGTCCAAGTCGTGCATCTCGTACATATTATCCCATTCCGTCGAAATTAACAAAGAATAAAGCAATGGATAATTTGCCGTATAAAAGTTCCATCGCGGTCTATTACTGAGTGCGCATGCACTAACGCGCGAGTCGGTATCGGTGGCGGATACGGCCGCGGCCGACGAGGTAGCGGGGACAATGTCCGCGGGGTGGAGGGCGCACGCGGGCTCCAGGCTCACGCTCACTTCGAGCGGCGGGTGATACACGTCGACGGGCACTAGTGGCTCGTCTGCCGCAACTACTGAAACCTTCCCTCGAAACCCTGAACTCAGCACCAGATCTAATTGATGACCGAAACAATTAGTCCGGGTCGAAATTCAGTACGAAATGGATAACTAACAACTTGATATTTTTTTCTATAACAGGTACAATCTAAAATTAGAAGGAGCCTATGTTGTTTTTTAAATAAATTTAATATAAGGTAATAAAAAATAAAAAAACCTCGAAAATATTGACCTCGGTGCCGCGTCCGGCCCCGTCTTGCGGCGGAAATGAATTTTTATCTTTTTTATTTCAATACAAGGTGCTATTTCGCATGTGTTCACAAACAACTAGATAGTTATTAACTCAATTTATAATATTTCTAAGCCATAATAGGCCTTAGTAGACCAGTTAGAACTGGTTGTCTTCACGTCCGACGTTTCGAATTGATATCAGTGGCGTGCACCGGTCCGTTCTTATATCCTGTATTCTAGTGAGTGCAAGAATAGTTGTTCGAGTAATACAAACTGTCAGTCGCGCCGCATCGGTGGTAAGGATAACACGTCTGTGCGTCTCCGTGCCACTAAGGTACGTAATCGTTTTCGGTGGCTTGGTATACCCTTTTTTTTTTTTTTTTTTGGGTGGGAAATCATCAAATGACTCCTCCCGCTCTGGGCGGAGCGAGAGGGAGTGTCAGACTTTTACTGACTAAAACCCACCCGTGTTCCTTCCGTTGCCTGTGTGCCGGGGCCGCGATATCCCTTTCGGACAAACTCGCAACCCTGGCAGGCATTGGCCCTTACGGACCCCGTCTGTTGGTGCTGACATCTCTTTGAGGCGCGCGTGGAACACAACGCGCCGTCGACCCGGGCCTGGTCCTAATCGGACGGCGAGCTACCCATTGCCCACCGTCCGCAAGCCCAAGCCTACGGTGGCCGGAAGTCGGCTCGCGACTGCCGACGCCCGGGGCGTCTCCTGCGGCGACTAGGGGCGCGAGGGCGCGCATCTTGCATTTCCCTCGCGCGCTCCGCCTCCTCCTTCGCGAGCATTACTGCTTCGCAGAAGGAAGTGACGGCTTCCCATGCACTCTCGCTCCGGACCATGGCTTGAACCAGGGCCGGACGCGAGAGATCGCCGCTGCCGATTGCCTCCGTGAGGACACGGCGGTGCCCCGCCCAAGCCGGGCAGACCTCCACCGTATGCTCCACCGTGTCCTCCGGGCGATCCACACAATGGTAACACCCAGGCGTTTCCTCCCGCTTTATCCTGAACAGGAACCTCCCGAAACAACCGTGTCCGGTGAGGACCTGCGTCAGACGGAAGGTGAGGACGCCGTGGCGCCTCTCTAGCCACTCCTCAAAGAGGGGCCTTACCGCCGCAATTGTGGCGTGCCCAGCGCTGGGTTGCGACAATCTCACTCTCCATGCCGCCATGAGATCCCGCCGGAGCTCTGTCCGCTGTGCCGTGATTTCTCGCGGCAGCGGAGTTACACCCCGGCGTTTCGCCTCCTCGCGCAACTCCCACATGTGCGCGAGGACTTTTGCCTCCAGATCCCATGGCGGTAGTCCGGCAAGGAGGCTCGCCGCCTCACGGGAGACCGTGCGGTATCCTCTGACCAGCCTAATGGCCATGACCCTTTGGGACGCGTTCAATCGCTGGGCTGGTCGCAGCCTTAATGAACGCGCCCACACCGGTGCCCCGTAAAGGGCCATGGACCGCACGATCCCCGCGTAGAGCCTCCGGCAGGAGGCGTTTGGACCCCCTAGATTGGGCAGAAGCCGCTTCAAAGCAGCCCCAGCCCTCTGCAGTTTGGGAGCCAAACGTCGGAAGTGCTCCACGAAGTTCCACCGGCTGTCGAGGACGAGTCCCAGGTACTTCATCGTCGACTCGACACCGATGTGAACCCCTCCCGCCGTTATCTGGGAACCCGACAGTGGCGCGTTCCGAGGACCATAGAAACACATGGCCTCGGACTTGTGCAAGGCCACCTCGAGTCCCAGTTGCCAGATCCTATCAACGATTGTCGCAACCCAACGTGTCGCTAGTTCGGCCGCCGCCTCATGCGACCTCCCCTGCACCAGGACCAGCGTGTCGTCAGCGTAGCAGACTACGCTGACGCCGCTAGGGAGGTCGGCGCGCAGCACCCAGTCGTAGCCGATGTCCCACAGATGCGGCCCCAGGACCGATCCCTGCGGGACACCGCACGACATCTCTCGCCGGTTCCACTCTCCGTGGTGACCGGGGTAGATGACGGCCCTGTCCGTCAAATAGGCCTCGACCACTCGACAGAGGTAGGTCGGCATCCGGTGATACCGGAGTGCCTCCCTAATGCAACTCCAGGGAAGGGTATTGAACGCATTGGCGATGTCAAGAGACACCGCCAAGACCACCCCACCCCGGGCAACAGCATCCCCCGTCGTGAGGGCTCGAACGCGCATGATGGCATCCACCGTAGAGCGCCCCTTGCGGAAACCAAACTGGCTGTCCGCCAAATCCGGCCCCACTCGCACCAGCTGCCCGACAAGGCGGTCTGCAATTACTCTTTCAAAGAGCTTGCCCACCTCGTCGAGCAGCACGATGGGCCGGTAAGCGGACGGAGAGTCCGCCGGGCGCCCCGGCTTCTTGATGAGGACCAGTTTCCCCGTCTTCCAACGAAGTGGGAACTGGCCCCTCTCCAAGCATGCGCTAAAGAGCCCTCGAAGTCGAGGCCCGAGAGTCTCTAAGGCCAGAACCCAGGCTTTTCCAGGTAAGCCGTCGGGTCCTGGGGCGGTATTTTTGGCATTCAGCCTACGTACCGCCACTCTCAAATCTACCCCGGTCACCTCCGGAGATTCGTCGTCGTCGTCGTCACCTGTGTGGTCCGCATCGGGCACCGCAGGAGGCGGAGCCATGGGCGGGGGAGTATGTTCCCCTCGCGAAGGGAACAGAGCGCTCACCACGTCCTCCACGAGCTGGGGCCGGAGACTCTGCGTCAGCGGGGGAGCCCATGGGCGGAGTTGATCTCTCACCCATTTGTATGGGCGCCCCCACGGGTCTCTGTTCAGAGTCTCCAGCGACTCCTTACGGCCCTCTCCTCTGGCCCGCTCGATCTCCGCTCGGAGGGCGGTCTTCGCCGCTCTGTACCCGGCGTACAGCTCCGCCTCAATGGTTTTCGTATCCGTCGGGCGGATACGGAGCCTGCGGTGCCTGGCGTACAAGTGGCGCGCAGCAACGCACGCCGCGCGTAAAGCGGTCAGCTCACGCGACCACCAGTACACCTGGCGCTGAGCACGTCTGGGCTGGACCCCGGGCATTGCCACGTCACATATTTCGGACAAGGCCTCCCGGAACCACTCCGCCTCGTCGTTGATGTCGGCAGGCCTGTCCGGTGATGACACCCAGGCCTGCACGATCGAGGCCTCCAGGAGGAGCTCCCGGTCCAGCTGCTTCAGCGCCCACCGCGGACCACTCGGGGTCTGTCTGACCGGCGTGCCCGAGGTCTGGGCGGAGACGTCAAACCGGATGTACCGGTGATCGGAATAGGTCTCCACCCCCTCCATGACGCGCCAGTCGATGACACGTGGTGACAGAGCGGGGCTGGCGAACGAAATGTCCACCACTGACTCGCCCCGCATCCGCACGCACGTGGGGACAGAACCCCGGTTTAGGACGACCAGGCCTGACTCCAGAGCCCAGTCCTCCACCATCCTGCCCCGTGTGTCCGTTAACCGGGAACCCCATGCCACGTTCTTGGCATTGAAGTCCCCGAGGACGATCACGGGGAGGGGATGGTACCCGACGACGACGACTCTCAACTCCCCAAGGGAGTTGTGGAACTCGGCGAGAGTTCGGCTCGGGGAAAAATACGCTCCTACCACGACAATCTCCCCGAACCGTGCTGCTACGCAACCCCGTCCCTTCTTGACGGTCTCGAGGGACGGGGTACCGGCGGCGGCCGACGAAATAATGGCCACTGAGCCGCTCAGGTCCTCCACCCAGTGATCCCTGGGTGGGACAAAGTACGGCTCAGCGACCACGGCGATGTTAATCGACCACTGCGCCATGCTCTGGAGCAACAGATCCTGAGCTGCGGCGCAGTGGTTGATGTTCGCCTGGAGGAGGCGTAATGGACCTATTGGCAGTCCATTTTAGCCCCCCCCCGAGCCCCTCGTGAGGGCCCCGCCACGGCGGCAACGGCCGGCGTTTTCAGCTAGGGCGTCAGCGGCCGGGCCACTGGCCACTCCGGGGAGCTCTAGCATCCGGGCGCCAGTCGCAGTGACCCTAACCCGGATGCCCTGAGTGGCGCCGATCTCTTCCAGATCCACCGCCGCCCCAACCTTGGAGAGCACGTCGCGGTAGGACACGCCCTTCTTTTCCGCTTCCGGCTGTAGTGTAATCACTACAGCTGCGGACTTCGGGGCGCGGAGCCTAGCCGCGACGCTTTGCTCCTTGCGCCGCTGCCGCCTGGCCTTCTTTTTGGCCGCCCTTTTGGCCTTGCCTGCCTTCTTCTTCTCCCCGGCTATTTGCCACTCGGCGTCAGCCTGGGGAGATTTAGGAAGCGGGGGCGGCCGTTTCGCCGCCGGGGGTGGCTTGGTATACCCTTAAAATTGATTTCGGTGAATCCATTTTATCCACAACTATTTGCATTAATATTTTTAAATTATAAGAAAAGTATGTCTTATAAGTATTCGATTTCAATAAAAGAGATTAATATTCAAAATTCGGGTTACTTTTGGAAATATCTAGGATTTTGCTAATTATTTTGATTTCAGTGGCTTTGATTTCGGTGTTTTCGGTGGAAATAAGTGCACCGAAATCAATTTTAAAATCACCGAAATCAATCAATAGTTATTTATTTCCATTTAAAGATCGTTTATTTAACTTTCCCATCATCTTGTTTCAGTATTGTGATTATGGCAGATTCAAAAGAAGATCGGTTGGTTAAAAAGAGATTGGCTGAACGACGTCGGAAAGCTCGCATCAAGAGTGATGCAGAGCTCTACGCAGTGCACAAGGAGAAAGATAGGCAACGGTATTATGAAAGTAAATTGTAAATTCCAACGAAAGCAGTGACGAGGAATATAACATTTTTTAATTAAGGATTAATAACTGTAATATAAAGTTTTTGTAAGTTTTTTTTACATTTTTAATTTAATGCTGGGTGCTTATATACCTAAAAGCTTATCAACGGGCTAAGTAATATTTTTAATAAAAATATAAACGTTATTAGTTATGTAAGTGCCTTCTATAATTGTTGATGTTGTTGACGGGCTGATTTTTAAGTGATTTTTGTAGTGATTTTTTAGCAATAAGTAAATTGTCTGTGATTAAGGTAGATCTCAACTAATACTTCAGATTGTTTTAAGTTCCTATATTGTTAGTTTAAGACTACCTACTATTTTTAATTACTTACATTTAATGTAATAATTTAACGCTTCCTTCCAAAGTTGATTTTTGTACATTTTCCATTATCGTAATAAACGGGACATAAGTCTTGATAAAATAAAATGTTTTATTGTAAAATTAACCTGCAATTACTTACAGACCATATTTTCATAGTAGTACTTAGGCAGTATATTAAAAAAAAATTGTCTTTGAAATATAAATTATTTGTTATATTTATTTGATTTCGGTGATAAGAATATTGATTTCGGTGGAGACCATTTTTAAAACATTAAATACTTTCATATCCATTCGGTCTATACTACAGTGCGCGTCACGTAAAAAGAACGCTAAGTGACAGTGCAGGGGATGTGTCTGCGCACGGATACAGTTGCATCCTAAAGTACTAGGGTATTGGTTTTATAATATAAGTGTAATTGTTTTATTGTAGAATCATAATAGGTACTTTATTAGCTACTTAGTAATATATGGAATAGGCTGGAATCGATAAATCGCTCAGTGCGCAGGTAAAAGAACAGCGTTCTTTTTACGTGACGCGCACTGTACTCCCTCTACTACTAATATGTTTTAAATTAACTCTAGATTTGATATTTCATGTTAGTAACGCCTAAATTAAAAAAAAAATATTGCCACCGAAGTCAACCAAATAATGAGTGTCCAGATAATGACCCAGGTACACTATTACTTTGAGCGAATTCGCAAAAGGACAAGAAACATTCATAATAATTAGTCACATTTGTAGGACACGAATGTAAATTAAAATCACCTGACACTATTATTTCTTTATATCTAGTACACAGTTTTTCTATTATTGCAAACAGAATCATGTAATCATTTTCTGAACTACCCTACTACCTACTACTACTATATGAGATGAGATAGTAGATGGTAGATAAATACAATAACGTGCAAAAAACCAATGGCAAACGCGACCCCGTTTTTTTTCCCTGTCAGTTCTGTATTTAGCTTTTGCCCGCGGCTTCGCCTGCGTTGAGGTCGAAAATACATATACTCCTTAAGTTTAGGTAGTTAAATAAAGATAAACGTATTTTATTTGTACGTATTTTTCTGTTCCTTTCTTCTTGTCTATTTATATGTGTGTACATCAACTGTTAAATAAATAAATAAAATTAATAAACAAAAAAAACACGTGACGAGACAGCTGTCAAGTAACCGACTAAACGTATTATCTGTCACTTCCTTAGAGTATATAACACTGGAGAAGCCTTACGAACACTTCCCCTCTGTAAAACTACAAGAACAAATGTTCTAGTACGTTCATAAAAACTACTTTCAAATCGATTCTAACGCACTTCGTAAATCGTGTTAAAGGCGCGCGGAGCTCTGTGAAAATGCCTATTTGTGCTGTTAAATGGCGTAAAAAGTGTTCAAATACGTCAAATTTACATAAAGAACTGAATAACTTTCCATATGCTAAATTTCTTTTCTAAGATTTAGTCATGTTTTTATTGAAATTTAAAATCCTAACCTCATAATACAATTCGATTTTTCATTCGATTCAACCATGATTCAATATAAAACGTAGCATGAAACTAGTATTTTCCTCACGTTGCTTCTGTGACGTCACCGAGTCTCGCTACATCTCGTTTTTATGTTCGAAAATACTTTTCTTTTGCATTACGAAAATATACGTCAAATCAGCAAAACTTACACGCACTTGACATGCGATTATGTCCTCTAGTAAAAATGTTAACGAGACTACCGTAGTGTTGAGGTCATGTTTGAAACCAAAATTGACATGTCGATACTTTCCTAGTAAGAATTACTTAGTAATTATTTTTGTTTATATTTTTTTTTAATGTTCTATGTTTTATAATTTGTTTATGCCCATTGAAGTGGTGGTCCAGTGAAGTTGTATATAATTTTTTTTAAATTTAATTGAAGTTATTTTATCTTCTTATTAAAATGTAACTATTTTATGCAACAGCTGTTTTATTTCATGGACTCAAGCAAAATTCCGAATGAATATCGATATCGATCAAATAAAAAATAATGATACGGACTTCTCTATCCGCTACCGCGTCCCCCGCAAAAAGTGACAGACTGTTTTGTTCGGAATATTGTGCTTATGGCTCAGAGTAATAACTAAAGCATAGAGGGAGCGTGAAATTTCAGTATATTTATACTGTTTATACTTATGACAAATTCCGTGTGAAAAACAAGGACAGATATATAGTTATAAGGGTTGCTTATGGCAAGGCTGTCCACTTTTTTTGTCTCGGTAGTGATGTGCCGTATTTTGCAGAGGTATCGATATTAATTTATTTTAGACAGGAAAGGCACACGTGTTTAGAAGCCCACATAGAGTAATATGAATATTGTGCAATTCCAACAATATTAGATACATACATATCGAATTGATAACCTTTTTTTAGAAATCGGTAAAAAGAAAAGTAAGATAGTTTCATGCTTCGGAAGGAACGATAAGCTGCGAACTAATGGTCGTTACTAACATTGGAGCTTGGAAAGCGGTACAAAAACTGACATCAGTGTCTGGTTGATAGATCTTGCAGTTCACACGTATGGGTATTTTGTCAATCCTTTAGATACCTTATAGAGAACTTACAAATTTTTTAGTGATGGTGTACCAAAACTAAAAAGAGAAATATAATAAATTTTGCACAAATAATAAACCGACTTCCACACTAAAAAGCAAAAATAACTTTCGTTTCGGAATTCCGTAACGACTTTCGAAACGAAAGCTATTTTTGCTTTTAGTGTTTTGCTTTGGAAGTCGGTTAATTTTTTGTGAAAAAGTTTTTTTACCTAAAATTTATGTAATGGAATAGAAACAATCGGATCAAAACGGATTTTTTATTTAATATTTCGGGATAAACAATAAAATAAAGAGGCGAGAAGAAAGCAGTTTAAATTATTCGATTTTCAATCGAATAATAAAACTGAACTAAAACTAATCTAAACTGCTTTCTTCTCAACTCAAACTCAAAGCATTTATTTCAATTAAACCATTTACGGGCACTTTTGAATTGTCAGGGAATCGGTCAGTCAGAAATATGAAGCTAATTGTCCATTCCAAAGCGTAATAGGTATCTATGGAGAAGAACGGGCAAGAAACGCCACGGACACTCTTTTATATAAAATAAATTGTTACAAAATATTCGTTACATCATTCATGTTGAAATTATACATATGTGAGAACAATGTAGAAAGACGTGCACGTTAAAAGCGTCCGTAATAAAAAGATAAATAAAGGAGATAAATAAAAAAAAGACAAGTCAAAACTTTAAATCAGCCATGGCAGCTAAGAGTTGGCCAGTCCCAACTGACGGCGCCCGTTCACGAACATGACGCATGTATCAGCACCATTCAGCTCAACCATACAATTATAATATGCAAAATTTCTGAAAACAACAAAGAAAACTAACTTGGTGTGTTGTGTTACTTGTGTTTTATCTACTATACGAGTACTTTATTTATAGCCAAAAATACATATCAATATACATTAGGTAAAGTATATAGTAAACTAAAACAATTGGTAAAGGTTAACACGTTCACAGTCCCCATACAAACCATTTAGTAGAAACTTTTTTTTGGTGGGAAATTGGCAAATAACTTATCCCGCTCTGGGGGCAGCGGAAGGGCGTATCAGACTCTTACTGACTAAAACCCACCCGTGTTCCTTCAGTTGCCTGTACGTTGCCAGGGGCCACGGTATCCCTTTCGGACTTTCCCGCGATTTTAGTCGATCCCTCAAACTGGCAAGAAAAACAACTGAAGATACAAGAAAAACATTTTTTTTCACGGAGCTTTGGGGCACAGAACTGTGAACGTTTTGTGATAGGTAAAACATAACGCGAATTGATCACTAAGTGAGCGCACGTGAAGATGGCTTTACTTACCAATAATAGGGATGGTATGGCGCCAGGTTTAAACCTCTATTTATCGCTACTTACAAAGCAGTCGTTCGTAAAATGTTTAGAACATACTCGGCTATGCTTAGTCCAATAATTTCTGGCTGTTGGAATCACTTTACACCGATTTTCTTTCTCATTTGTAGGTATACTGAAAAACAAAACGATAACTTTTCCAATTTATCGGCATAAAATTATCATATCGATAAAAAGTATCTCCATCACTAGCATAAAATAACCTCACAATTTAACGATTTATTTTTTTGAACAGTAATTCGCGATCACACCATAATTTGTAATAAAGATAGTTTGAAGAGATCATAATCAATCTAATATGTATGTTATTAGTGATGACATCCAAATATTTTGCATGATTTTATAGGAAAACTGTAAAAAAATACTTACCGATGAAAGCTTACAAATTTATTGTTTTCTTTCCGTGACGAATGTGATTTACAGGATACCACAAAATAAGCCATGTTAACAGCTTATTAATCTGTACTTACAACCAAGTTTTTCTTGAAAATTTTGCGTAAATCTATTATTTTGAACAAAACAATGACCAGCACCTCAACCAGCACACGTACTGAAATTCACGACGTAATATACGACTAAATCAAATACTTTGTACGGTTAACCGTGTACTAAGTAAGTATTGTGCTTTTTTAATTGGTCGTGTAAAAAGAGACCAAATATGACCGTTTGACAATTGCGGAACGTCCATTTAGTTTTAAGCATAGATGAATCTGTGGCGTAGCCACAATACATTATTATAATAAAATAACATTAACTAAATAAATCATATATACTTATAGTAAACATCACAAATATGTATTAGAATATATATAAGTATTTATTTATATCTACTATAAAATACTTTACATACTAAATACACAAAATACAAACATTAAACATGCATAATAACACATAGCATACTATTATATAAACTTACCAGTACTGCATAGCCGCATCGTTGAGTCGCCGAGCATCGTCGCGTCGTCGTCGTGTCGTACCGAGTAAGCGCACACCAAGTCCCGCTACTCACCGAATACAAAAGGAAGTCTAGAACCATCGCCAGCGCAGTGACGCGCGCCCTCGCACCCTCACGGCAGACGCACGCTTGCTTGCTTCGCGAATCTAATACTTCCGCATAAGCTATAACGCTAACTATCGTCTATGCACTTATTCTATCTGCTCACGCTTGTTGTTATTGTTAATATTAGTGGTGAGAATAAACTGTTGTCGAAGTGTCTGGATCGTTTAATTGTGTTCCCTGAATATAACCTCACATCACGAAGTGAAGACACACGCAACACCTACATCTCCTACAAATCCATGCATTTGTCTCTTTTAAGTGTACAATCTGCGCCATAAGAGAGAAGAGCTTAGATATATCGTAATTTGTTGTTAATTTGTAGGCTCCCTCTATGTTAGTTATTACTCTAAGGCTTATGGCTTCTCCAGTACTCTAAGGTCACTTCAGTTGTCATGCTACGTCATAGTAAAGTTGTCCTCTTCAAGTTAGCAACATCAACATTCGTTGACGTTTAGAGTTTGGGCTCTTTACAATAGACAGATTACAAAATATTATATTAATATTTTAAATATTACAAAAAAATTGTGCTCAAGCAGTTAGATCTACGAAGAGTAGTTTAAGAATAAAGGCTCGTCCAGACCAGCGCGACGCGACGGCGCGACGCGACTTGAACAATACAATTTCTAAGAAAACTTCACGGTATAACAATAACCGGTGTCGCGTCGCGCGATAAGTCGCGCTGGTCTGCACAAGCCTTAAATGATAAAGTTTAAAATACTAATAATAAAAGAGGACACTATTGTAAAATCTAAAATAAATTTATTTGGATATATAGTTTTTTTTTTTAACAAAGAAAGTGTCATCTATAGTGAGTGCCACTTAAATTTCTAACTTTTTCCAATCTGCGTCAACTCATTTCACGCATTGTAGTGATAGCCTAGTGGGAGACCGTCGGACTGCCAAGTCAGCGTTTTTGAACCCAATGTACCACCTCCGTCTTTTCGGATTCATGTGCGTATTGTATAATTTATTATCACTTGCTTCAAAAACGGTGAAGGAAAACATCGTGAGTAAACCGGCCATGCCAGAATCAGAGACCGATGGGCGAAATAAAATCTCTGACACAAACGATGGGACACTGTCAGGCGTGTCCTGTCAGCTGCACGTTACAGAAACTGATGGATGCTATTCATGGCGCCAAACACGTGGCCGAATTCTGGGCCGAGTCCATTAGATTCCCATCCCGAAACGCTAAGAAGAAGCCAAATACATTAGATAAAGACAAATATTATACTCACCTATATAATCTATACCTATACTACTATATATATAATCTTGCACCTCTGATAGAAGTAATACTTCTGTTATCTGTTTTGTAATGTCAGAACAAAGTAAAAAAAGTATGAGATCTAATGTTTCATGCATAAAGGTAAGTACCTAGTATAAAGCGATAAACGATACAACTCAAATAAGTATTTTTCAATAGTTTACTAATATTGATAAAACAAAGTTCCGAAACTTTGTATACAGCGTGTTTCAAAAACATGTAGTAATATTTAAAAGAGTTTATACAGAAAGTTGGCACCGTCGCAAATAGCTGTCAAATACACACATACAGTTATTACATTCTATTTTTACATTTGGTACTGATGTGCGTTGATTAAAATGCATTAAGTTTGTTTTTTGCAGGTTAATTACTAAATTATTTTCGTCAAGCCAATTTACATAGTCTTTAAGAGTATCATTTATGTCATGTTCGTATTTAATTATGTCTTTACATTTAATAAGTGCGGTACAGGTCTTCTGCGAATAAGACTATAGGGTGCTCAATGTGGTGTGGTAAGTCATTTATGTATAGCAAGAATAGAAGTGAGCTAAGAACTCCACCCTGAGGTACGCCATATCTGATTTCTCTGGCTTCGGATATGTATTTCTTCCCACGCTTAGTGTTTGTACAGACTTTAGATATTTCTGTGTATTGTATACGGTCACTTAAATATGATTTAATAAGATTAAGCACGTTTCCTCTTATCCCATACATGTTAAGCTTATCAATCAGGGTTACGTGATTGACACAATCGAAAGCTTTTGTCATATCCGTCAGGATTGCGCAAATTGGCAATTTTTTATCAACATTTCCTATTAATATACTAAGATTAGATTTTCAGGATTACGTAAAAATACTGCCTCACTGACTGACGAGCATTCGTCTGTAATGTTATAATCCAAGATTCGATAAGATTGGCATTCATGTTAAAAATTGTATCACGGTATTTCACCAATATTACATTCATGGTCCCGGTGAATGTAATGTTACAAATTGTATCATTAAAGGTTGCGCACTGTACTTAAGACGCAGATATACCAGTGGTTAGCTTGCGTGTTCTGTACTGAGCTCACGCAACGCGTCATGCGTCCAGCCAGTAATAGGACTCGCCCACCCAGGAGTACTGTCCCAAATTAGACGCATTATTAATTTATTATACACTAGCGTAAACGAACTCACGGGCAGAAGCCCGTGAGTTCGTTTACGTGGAAGTCGTAACACACCACAATATACTACAATAACAGCCACATTTTTATAAAACTTCCCTGTATACTATGTACGTTTGTAGTTTTGTATTCAACAGCCAAAATATACAGAGAGTCAGACTGGTGAGGCGGAAGCTAGCGACGTACTGTTGTCCGTGAGAGAAACAGCTTGTCCTGAGGTCAACACCCGCAGCCTTCAGTGTCTGCCCCTGTGACTTGTTGATGATCATCGCAAAGCAATACTGACAGGGAACTGCACAAACTGGAAGACTTAACTGTGGCGAATTAGTGGTATACGCGGTATAAACACTGTTTCGCCAACGCTACAACCTGTTAGAATTTTCGCGAATGACGTTTCTTTGCAAAGACACGACTTTGAGCCGGGTTCCATTACACAGCTTCGATGGAGTTCAGATCCGAAAAATTATAATCGGGACACCGACCTTCAGCTGAATGATGTACGCCGGAAGTCCACTTGCCGTTAGCGAATTCAGAAATTCTACGGGGTAATGTGTGGCATCATCTTGCTCCACAACAGTGTTAACCGATGGAGGTGTATATCACTTCGCTCCCTTCAATTTGCAAGAGAACACTGTGGCTGATCGCTGCAGCTTCATCATTATTGGGCGTTAAAATGGCCCGTTCACACACTCATGAATTCTCTTGGTACCTACAGTATGCGACTAATATCCCCGTACACCAGACGAATCAGACGAAAGAAAGCGCAACACCTCACAAATTGGCGTGTTGCTGCACTTAAACATGGTGTGCGCTGTTTTGCCCCCAGGAAGCAGTTTGGCAACGATTCTGTAAGACGCTACCGCGATTGCAGTTTACCTTGCTTCCTGATCTCTACAGGATGCCAGTGGTATTAAATGTTTTTCTTGTTCCACCAGGAGCTTCCAAAAAAAAACATTTTACCCTGACTGAGCCTAACACTTTGGAAAACGGTGTTAAAAAGGTTCCTTTACTCTGAGGTGAACATAGATACGTTGTTATCATAGAAGATGGTACTCATGGCGCTTGGATCATAATTAGTTTCGGCAGCGTATTCCCAATTTCCGCGGTCTTGATGTGCCCATGATTGCGGAGCCGGTAACCCATACTCGATCAAGGAATTTGGGATACTCTGCATGATCAACTGTCCTCATGAACGCAAATGACAATGGGTCCTGTACTGTACTGTGTGAAGTAATAACCGCAAATAATATTAAAAATAGTGATCGTTTATTTCTCTTAGTAAATTTTTACAGAGCGTAATATCTGGTAAATAATGCTAAGTACTAACACTCGTAGCGACTTCAAAATTTCACGTCTATACACAGGTTTAAAAATCTAGGCAACACATCTGTAGCAATTTCTTATTGCTTACCAAGTTTACCGTTTTTTAGTGAATTAAGTATTCATTAATTACTGACTATCTTATACATATTATTATTAAAAAATGTAAAAAAAAAATATAATATTTAATGTAAAAAAAAACACAAAAAATACCAATACTTGGGAATTGCTCTTACAACCACTGCTTTGGAAAGAGTTGTGCAAGCCCCTTAGTTATTTGATGTTGATGAAAGTTAGCTGAAATAGCCGTTCTTATATTTCATGATTGACTGCTTAGCTCCATAAAGGTATAGCGTGATGATAATCGTTTAAAATGTTAAATCGGTAACTATCGAAACATATCCTAACATTTTGGCGCGTCCTTTTAAGATTTTCAGAGAAGAATACGAACATAATCTAACATTACTCATCCCCCATAACAAATAGCGTGATAATTTATACCCTACAGCTCGACCAGACTTATAGGAAATATATATGCCAAATTTTAGCAGAATCTGTCCAGTAGAATTTCCGTGATACTGGAACATACATACGGACAAACAGACAAACAGACAAAAATTCTAAAAAAACTATATTTTCGGCATAAGAATCGATCCAGGACCTCGTAGCAATTATTTTTTTTCAAAAATATTCAATGTACAGTTTTGACTTCGCTACGATTTTATTATATGTATAGATAAAACAAAAGGCATTTTAATAAAACACGTATATTAAAAGATCAATAATTAAGTTATCTTTAAAATGGTGAAGGTTTCAGAAAAATACGCTTGATGGATTTTGCGTGAATCTGTTTTTTATCCGCGTTAGACGTAACTTTACAAATTAATTTCACCTTGTAATATAAACATAATCTAAAATATTCATATACGAGGGTGACATTGAAAGTTCTTAGAAAATCAAAAACTGAACAAACTAGCAAGTTATTCGTTTTATTATATCTCTTCACAATAGTGTCCATTTACATCAATACATCGCTGCATCCGATGGAACCATTGAGAAAAGCACTTTGCCCACTCGTCCTTAGGGTCTCTTCGACGGCATTTTGAAACGCAGGCACTGCTTCCTCGGCGTCCATAAAACGTTTTCCTCAAAGTTTTTCTTTTATTTTCGGAAATAAATAAAAATCGCAAGGTGCGAGGTCGGGGCTATAGGGCGGGTGACCCAGTAATTCCACGTCTGACGTCGCCAAGTAGTCCATTGTTTGCTTGGCGGTGTGCGACGAGGCGTTGTCGTGGTGAAGGAGGATCCTACTGCGAGGTCGTTTCTCCTGAACTTTTTCCAAGACAAGTGGCAAACAATTGTTAGTGTACCACTCTGCAGTAACTGTTTTTCGATACTCTAAAACAATTATTGCGTAATGACCAGTCCTTCCGAAGAACGAGGCCATCATCTTTTTTCCCACGCTTCGACCTCTCTTCACTTTAGTTGGCAACTCCTCGGAAAGAAACACCCAGACAGCAGACTGTCTCTTAGTTTCAGGATCATCATAACAATAAATCCAGCTTTCGTCACCCGTAAGTATGTCAAACATGGCATTTGAGTCATCTCCGTTAAATCTTTGAACCATTTCACGACACTATCAACACGACGGAGTTTTTGGGCCTCTGTCAAATTATGAGGTATCCACCGGGCACAAAGCTGCCTGACCGCCAAATGTTCATGGAAGATTTTGTGCACTGGACTCGTACCGATGTCTAAGCTTGTCCGAATCTGCTAATAAGTGACTCTTTTTTCAGTCTCTATATACTTTTATTTTTATTTTATTTTATTTTATTTTATTTTATTAATTTTAGGAAAACTTACAGCTAATACATTTGAATATCTAGTACAATGTGTAAACGATGGCCAATTACAAGCTTCCACTAACAATTAGTGTGAGTAACATTAACAAATACGCGTAAACAGCGACGTAAGAGAGATAGGTACGCAAATGAATTATCTCATGCTAACAAAAAAAATAAAAAAATACAGTAACACTGAGAGAAAAAATAAAAAATAATGGTTATACATCGAAAAAACAATTGTTCAAACTTTTCTTTAAATCCTTAACGCTACTAGTAAAAAAATCTAAATCATTCTCGACATCCTGACACACCATGTTAAAAGTACGACAAGCTCTTATCACGTACGAGTTCTGTCTGTAGATAGCTCTGACTTGAGGCACATGGAGAAGACGTGGTCTCCGAAGAAATGCACTCGGTACACGAAGCCCGATCTTGCCCACCAACTCAGAAACGTCAGTAGATCCGTTCATAACGCTAAATAAGAAAGTAAGATCTGCAATTTTCCTTCGCTCGTATAGAGGCAGAATATGAAATTTTTTACACCGACTTATATAATTCGGGAGATAGGTGTTAGAGCGATATTGAGTGTACCTCAAAAATCGCCTCTGTATACCTTCAATACGATTAATGTATACATTATAATTTGGATTCCAAACCTGAGAAGCATATTCAAGGTGGCTACGGACAAACGCACAATACAGAATTTTCATTGTTTTGACATTCCTAAAATCAGAAGAGACCCTAAAAATAAAACCCAAGGCTTTAGAAGCCCGGTTAACTATGTTATTAATATGTGCATCAAACAGAAGCTTAGAGTCAAAAGTAACTCCAAGATCCCTAATGACGCTAACTCTGGCAACCAAGGCATTGGAAAGTTTATAATCAAACTTAACAGGGTTTGGCTTACGCGTAAATGTGCATACATAGCATTTGGATACATTTAAATTCAACCTATTTCTAGCGCAGTATTCGTGGAACCTGTCCAGATCATCCTGTAATAAGCGTGCGTCCTCAACAGTTGACACTTGACCCAAAATCTTCATATCATCCGCATACAATAATACTTTAGAGTTAAAGAAACAAGAGGCAACGTCATTTATAAAAATATTAAATAAGAGAGGTCCCAACAAGGATCCTTGGGGAACTCCCGACGGAATGTACATCGCTCTCGACGTATACCCGTTGAGAACCACCGTCTGGCACCTATTCTCAACGTATGACGAGAACCATCTAAACAAATTACCCCTTACACCAACCAATAAGAGTTTACGCATAAGAAGCGCATGATCAATTCTATCAAAACACTTGCTGTAGTCAGTGTATATAACGTCGACTTGAGACCGTCTGGACATGTGTTCCGTAAGATAGTCACTACAAACCACGAGATTGGATGTGATACGCCGCACAACTCTGTTATCTTCAGTCGTCGCCGTAAAAGGCCGTCCCTTACGCAGATCATCGATGAGATTAGTGCGACCACGTTTAAACTCATTAAACCAGTTGTAAACAGTGGCAAGAGATGGGGCTTCATTGTGAAAGGCCAATCGAAGTCTAACATAACTTTCTTGTTGACTTAAATGACATCGAAAGTCATAAAAAATCATTGTACAAAAATATTCTCGCGTTAAATTCATGCTGACGTGACACAGACAATTTTCAATTTTCCGCCAAATCGTAAACAAATGACAAAATATGAATAAAATACATACACAATATTATTGGCAAAGAGTTCTATTTAAAAAATTTGAACTTATTTTTTTATTATAACGTTTACAAGTGGCCAGTTCTAAAAACTTTCAGTGTCGACCTCGTACTAAGTTATTAATAAAATGCTCTAACTTAACATATTTTTTTCCAAATCATTAACACTACTCGTTTAGACGAGATCTTCAGTATAAAATCATTAAAAGTCGGTTATTGTCGCCTTAATGCTCGGATCTCCTCACTCTCTGATGTAATGCTGGAATCTGAACTGTTACTTACAGGCGAATGTTCCCGGAGCACCTTTACAGTTCTCAGTAGCAGCCGTAATAGTATTGGTATAGTGGATGTGCATTTCGAAATCAGATCAACGCAGATCTGATTTCGAAATGTGATCAGAATCCATTCTATTCAAATTTTCTTGACCGTTATTCATCGAATTTGGACTCACGTTTTCTGACTTTGGTCTAGAGACCAGCCGAAACGTTTATCATTTTATGCGAACTAAGGCCGCAAATTCGCTCAAAGCTTCGTGCAGACTAGCGCGACGCGACACCGGTTATTGTTATACCGTGAAGTTTTCTTAGAAATTGTATTGTTCGAGTCATGTCTAGTTTGCACGAGGCTTAACGAGTTCTTTAAGGCTAGGGCTACGATATAGGTCGGTGCGTCTTGCGGCGCGGGCGGCGCTCGAATGTTCCCGCAGCGTACTCCTCTCCGCAAGTCGTACCGCGGCGACTCATGGCACGCTCTAAATAACTTCTAGCATTTGTTCTCATCGCAGTCGCAGATGCAAGACGCACGTCGCGCGAGCGTTGATGTCGTGGCCAAGGGGACAAGGCATAGAGGTCTCCATTTATACTGAAGACCATTTTACCTAGCCGTAATCCCGAACAACTAATTGAAATTCAAGATGACTTACCAAGTGCATTTCTGATAATTAACTGATTCTGCCGATTGATCTTGCTGAAGATGCCCCAGCTGGATTTCCCCTCAGGAATGGGATTGTTCTTGATCCAGCCCCCGCATGCGAACTCGTAGAAGTCGTCACAAGGGTCCTGTGTCTCATCCAGTGCCCTTATGACTTCACTTGCTGTGTATATGCAGGATCCTTTTAGGCACACAACTTGATCTGAAAGAGAAGGTAGTTGTTAGTGACCAACTTGAAATAGCAATTTTTGACTTGGTTATTTCTTTTAATATTTTAGTACCTTTAGTACTTATAGAGTACCCTTAGTAATTATGCCTGATTGGTCAGAGCACTAGTTTTCCCGATTTTCCTATACGGAGTTGAGACGTTTGGTGCCGGATGTAAAGAATAGTACCATCCCATTTCTTCCCGTGGGTGTCATAAAAGGCGACTAAGGGACTTACTAGAGAATGGGCAGCAGCGTCCTCTATGCGTTTTAAACACCATACAGCGATCAACAATCCGCCTGTCAAGCGTGGCGATTATGGCAAACCCCTCCATTTGGGGGAGGCCTATGTCCAGCAGTGGACCGTTTTCGGCTAAAATGATAATGAAGATGATGAGTTGAGACGTGAGCAATCCGAGCAAGAGAAAGACATAGGACGCATTCGAAATGTGGTGCTGGAGGCGGATGCTCCGAATTCCATGGACAGCCAAACGTACAAATGTGTCTATCCTTTCCCAACTCGACACCAAAACCCGATTGTCTACAGTTTGCCTGCAGCGTATTTTGACCTATTTCGGCCACATAAAAAAGAGAGCACGAGGCCGGTCGTCAACACGATGGTCCAACCAAGTAAAAGAAGGTATGTCCTCAAGCAGGTGGTGATGGCAACTTTGGACCGGAGTCGATGGAGGCAGATTGTCCGTTTAAAGGAGTGCCGTGACCACGATCCTCAGTAATGAGGAACCGATTGAAGATGAGATGATGACTACTACAGCTGTCATCTACGAATGTATCTTACGCCGAGGTAAATTATAAAATATAACAAGTCGTGTGCCCAACTTTCCATCAACGAACTACCATACAAAATTTCTGCCTCTATCTGAGACCGAAATATTTAAAAAATCTTCCTTAGTGATACATGGCGGCCACGCGGCAACGAGGTATAAAGGAAAATTCCACTCGTTTTTTATAGTAGTATTATATATTTTATTTATTATAAGTATTTTATTTGCACCGTATTTTTTATAAGAATTTAAGGATTTACATTATAAGAAAAAATGAAAAAGTCATATGTCAAGTGAGAATATCCCAAATAATAATAAAAACCGTCAAGCTAACATGGGGGTATTTCTGGAAGCCGTTGGAGAGAGGCCTTTGAAATTTTCATTGGACGTCGTTTGACGCGCCACTTTACAATAAATAAGTATCTCATGCTTCCAGACCCAGCGGCTTAGGCTATGCGCGTGCGTTGTCAGTCAATATTTTTTTTTTAAATGATTAAATTATATCAGCCAGTCAGCAAAATGGTAACGGGGCTGATTGTCCTCCTATAAATAGGTATTTGACTATCAAAGCCATAACCCTAAGGCTGCCTGTCCATTGAAGCGGAGCGAGGCAGCGGAGAGGAAAATGGCAGCGGAGTGGAGCGGAGTTGCGGACAGTGTCTATCCGTTGATGCGGAGCGAGGTAGCGGAGCGGAGCGGAGTTACGGAGCTAGACCGAGTTCACGCGGCGAGTAATAATTCCTCGCTCCACTTCTCCGCTCCGTTTCTCCGCTCCGCATCCCCTCTCCGCTTCTCCGCTCCGTTTCCCCGCTCCGCTCACCGGTTTTGCATGAATTTTTAAACTAGTTCGCAAATCCCTGTCCACTGAAGCGGAGCGGAGGTTTTATGCAATTCCATTGGTTAATATTGGCACACCGCTACTCCGCTCCTCTCCTCTCCGCTCCAGTGGACAGGCAGCCTAATTGGCGCGTGTAATTTTATTACAGACAACAGTGTACGACAACGTAGTGTTACGGATGAATATAATCAATTTAATGACGTCATAAATAAATACTAGTTAAGTTCCAGACAATAACTATCAAGCCATCAAGGCATTTGTTTGTACTTCTATATTTTGCTAATATTGTTGACTTTCATTATGCTGCGGCCGCATCTGCGTCTATCGTGACGAAATTTTGCACAATGATACGATACACGCGGATGTGACCAACCATTATCGGTTATCGTCGCGATAGTTCGGGCTGCGTAGCACTTATCGCCCGGGTGGCGGTACATAATAAACGTGGCGAAGCCGCATTTGTGACCACCGTATTAGCGCGATAACTTTATAGCGTGCAAAACATACGAAGCTTCGACACGCATTGCTTTGTCACGATAGACGCAGATTCGGCTGCAGGATTATGAGTTCTGAGGATTAGAAGTTCATATCTAACCAGTTTGAAAACAAAATTCCGTGAACACGATGACCACATCTGTTACCGGCCCGGTTCTATAGCCGCCGAGCGCTGCAAGCAAGAACAGTCCTTACGGTGGTTAATTATGAACTTCTTTGATGGTATATCAGGCGCACCCTGGACAGTCAGGCCAGCAACCAACCTGGCTAATATTTTTACCAGAATCATCATCATCATTACTTCAGGCCGCAATCTCCTGCTGCTGGGTATGGGCTTCATGGTTTCATGGGTCCCTTGAAGAGGTGTTTCCCAAGAATTTGACGATTCACGACTTTGTCAGATTTCTATCACGTTTTTAGCTATCCTCACACGCTTCGAGATATGCCAAAGAAGAAAACTATTATTTTTCTTCGTTTACCACTCCAATGGCTAAATGTTTGTCATAAATTTTTACCCGGTCACGGCTAAGCAAATAGGAGGGTTATGATTTAGACCATAGAGAAATATAAATACGAGTAACATTCTTTCTTATATCTATGATTTAGATCGTTATGTATGAATGTAGGTTCATCTGTTACCCCGTATCTTCTCAACCACGCATTATAATTTGACAAATGAGGTATCGTTGGAAGCGTCTTGATCGTCCGCTGGTTATAAACTGTGTGACGTCACATTGAATATGGCGCCCTCTAGAGGATATAAAGACGAACATTAAAAAGACAGGAGTCACACGTAATCTGTTCGATTAATGCTCTAACACGTGTGACTTCGGCTTTTTAATTTGTCTGTCTGTGATGTCTTGCACCTCTGTCAGATGTCTGTTATAGGTATCTTTTTAGAGCACTTTTTTGTCGTAGTTAGGTTTTAGTTTTATAAACGTAGCGAAGCCGCTAATGTGACCACCGGATTAGCGCGAAGTATTCCAAGGTCACCTTTGTTGCGATTGTTCGCAGCCCCTTATCGCACTGATAACGATTCTAGCTGAGGTAGACCGAGCAGTAATCCTATATAAGTGGGGTTGTCGGGCGAAGTGGCTCACACTGCTCTTGACGCTTGACGTGTCAACACGTCGGGTCCGGGTTCGCAAAAAGTCAATCATCATCCTGAGGATGCCTCGTTGAGAGGTGAAACACGTGTCGATTTCTTACTGGGTTCTTTATGACTCTTTAAAAACAGTTAAGCGTATTACGTTACTAAATATACGTCGTCTATTGTATTTTTTAGTTTTATTACTTTTATTTTTAATATTTCACCTTGTCCTTCGCAAGTTGGAACAAGTCAGCACCACTCGTGACTCTGGTCCACTCGTGAATGTTGAGATTTTGGGGCTGAGCGATATGAGGTGAAGGGGTAGTGCAAGTCAAGTTACCTTTAGTCTCAGGCTGATAGTACGGTGGCACGGGCAGGTATGCAGGTCCTTGCATCGTCAGCACGGCACGGCACAGCACGGCAGCTGCTACCATCAGCACCCGCTCCAGGCGGGTCCGCTGATGCCAGCCTATGAAAGAGACACTCTGGAGGAGAAAAGGTTTTGGTAAATTCCTGATATTTTAAAGAAGCGTTTGAATATCTTTGTTAGGGTAGATGTTGAAAGGGAGAAATATAGACGGAATAAAACCTTCATGACTTTTTTTGACGTGTGGTAATATTTATTGATGCCTTCCGCCTTGTTCCTGGAACTATCTGTAATGTATCTATTTAATAGATATGTCATGGCTAAGGATTGATGGGAAAATAAACTTAAGATTAGTCAGCTAAAGTTAAGCTTATTTCCGAGGAGAGGCTAATGTAAATTGCTTTCATGTTTAGCCGGCTGAAGTTAAGTGTAGCCGTAACCCCTTGGCTAAAAATAAAGTAGCAAATGAAAATGGCTGAAAGGAAGGTTAGGTTAGGTTAGAACTGTGGTTACATGACGGTCAGGGCCCGTTTAGGCACAAGAGAATGTAAAGTTTTGGGAATGTGGTGTTTTGCGAACACCGTGTTTTGAGAAAATTTTACCCTGCTCGAAGGGGTTGCGTGCTCTCGACCCGCTCCTCGCGTATATATAGTTGCGTTTAGGCTTATGTGCAGTTTAGCGGGCTTTTTTGGGTGGGAAATCATCAAATGACTCCTCCCGCTCTGGGCGGAGCGAGAGGGAGTGTCAGACTTTTACTGACTAAAACCCACCCGTGTTCCTTCCGTTGCCTGTGTGCCGGGGCCGCGATATCCCTTTCGGACAAACTCGCAACCCTGGCAGGCATTGGCCCTTACGGACCCCGTCAGTTGGTGCTGACATCTCTTTGAGGCGCGCGTGGAACACAACGCGCCGTCGACCCGGGCCTGGTCCTAATCGGACGGCGAGCTACCCATTGCCCACCGTCCGCAAGCCCGCGCCTACGGTGGCCGGAAGTCGGCTCGGGACTCCCGACGCCCGGGGCGTCTCCTGCGGCAACTAGGGGCGCGAGAGCGCGCATCTTGCATTTCCCTCGCGCACTCCGCCTCCTCCTTCGCGAGCATTACTGCTTCGCAGAAGGAAGTGACCGAACATTAGCCTTTCCTCAAAATAAAGTTTAACCAGTGTTAATAAGTTTATTTCCACACCCGTATTTAGCCGGGCAACAGATATATTATGTAAACACTAGGTAGCTGTCACTAATGTCAACTGTCAGTTGTCGAATGGCGGGAAATAGTTGAAAGTGAAGCGTGCCTGCACGACAGGCTTGGAGTGGTGATGATTCAGTGTAGTGCTATAATCAGCTTAAATATGGGATCAACAAGATTCTACAATACCTATTGTCCGGAGGAGAGGTCTTCCATCACTAAACGGTTAGTCAGTTGGGAAACCGACTTAATCAAAAGGTTATCATTTCCAGCAAATATTTTTATTGGCCTAATATCAATCATAATCAAGTGATTCATGAATGTATGTCACTTAGCTGCTACTCATTCATATGTATGGTGATCTTGAGAACGTTAGGCGTGGGAAGCTAATTACCTAATTAAGATTAAGTGGCGCGGTAGTAAACTAATTAGCATTCATTGCAATGAGCGTCGGATATGCTACATAAATGTATAAGTACAATAAACTGCGATCACCAAGCGTTCTGTCAGAAATATGATAAGTATCCTAATTTCTTCATTTTGAATACTACTTACTTACTTTTCTCAAATGTGATATTCTTCTATGGCACGTGTTCGTAAGAATACTTAGTGATGGAGCTGATTACCCAGTGTGCGTAACCCTACTCGCAAAGCTAGTTCCTAATTTCTCTATTTTGAGCGTTCATTAATTTGGAGACCGATCGCTAGCAGCACATAGTTTTCGTGGTACAGGTACAATTAAAAATGTGGGATCAAAAACCATTGACCTAGAACAAGTTAAACACAATCCTGACGAAATATATTCGGGGGAAACTATTCATATTCTGTAAGAATATGAAAAAATTTTTTTTAACATTCAAAGTCTGTGCAGTGTAGCTTTGCGTAACAATGTTTCTAAAACCAGCATTTTGTTTTAAAAAAACTGTTTTTCTTATCAACTATCAGAATTACGGCCGAGCCCGTTTGATGTCATCCGGGACGTCCAACGGACTCTCCTAATGAGGACCGCCATTTTGTAAGAGATAAACACCGTTCCCATAATCTTGAAGACGTAATGAAGAAGAAAGGGAAATGTTAAGTCTATGCAGGCTATGTTGAACTGAATCTGAAAAGGTATATGTAATGTAGGTAACTGCATTTTCTGAATTCTAAAATAAACCTACCTTGGAGAAGACATTAAGATAATAATAAAAATAATGTATTTGAAAAAAAATTATTCGGTATTGAACTCTCTAATAAAATGATTGCGCCTCTTTTTGTGATGTCACACGTTACGGTTTGTAAAAGTTACACGTCCGTGTTTGGGTCACAGAAATTCATATGTGTACCAAGTTTCAACTCGATCGGTCCATTAGATTCGGAGTAAATTGGCTGTGACAGACGGACAGACATACGAGTAATCCTATAAGGCTGCCTGTCCATTGAACTGAAGCGAGGTAGCGGAGAGGAGAATGGCAGTGGAGCGGAGTTGCGAACAGTGTCTGTCCATTGATGGGGAGCGAGGTAGCGGAGCGAAGTTACGGACTGTGCGGAGCGGTGTTGCGGACTGTGCGAAGCTAGACCGAGTTCACGTATTTTTCCGCATCGCCTCTCCGCTTCCCCGCTCCTGTTCCCCGCTCCGTTTCCCCGCTCCGCTTCCCCTCTCCGCTTCTCCGCTCCGTTTCCCCGCTCCGCTTCCCGGTTTTGTATGAATTTTTGAACTAGTTCGCAAATCCCTGTCCTCTGAAGCGGAGCGGAGGTTTTATGCAATTCCATTGGTTAATATTGGCAAACCGCTACTCCGCTCCTCTCCTCTCCGCTTCAGTGGACAGGCAGCCTAAGGGTTCCGTTTTTCAGTCGGAAGTACAGAACCATAGAAGTTTAATTATATCAGAAGGCTAATAAGTTAGTTTGAGTGTCGTGATGGCCCAGTGGTTAAGGCCTCGCCTCTCATGCACGAGGTTGTGGGTTCAAATCCGGGCAAGTACCAATGTGACTTTTTCAATTCATATGTACTTTCTGAGTTTATCTTGGACATTACTGACATCGGTGAAGGAAAACATCGTGAGGAAACCTGGACTTGTAGTTAATATAAGTCTGAAATCACCAACCCGTCTTGAGCAAGCGTGGTGATCAATGCTCGTGCCTTCTCTGTGTGAGAAGAGGCCTTTGCCCTGCAGTGGGACAGTAACAGGCTGGTATTATTAATAAGTTATTAGAGGATCAGAAATATTTCCCATAATGAAACTCTACGTTTTTATAAACAATTTTTCTTTCTTTTCTTTTGTTTCTTTACTCCTATTTACTTTACTTTTTATTACATCTCTCCTACTCGTACCTAATAGACAGTTTTATCGTAATTTTTGTGGATTTAAAAGTTAAACGGTTGCCTCCACTCATCCATCCCCTGTTAACACTGACAAATCCCTTAATCGTCTTTTACGATATACTCAAACAAAGATAAGATGAAATCCCTTGATTACCGAAGTAATTCTTTTCCTGGACAGGAAATATACGAAATTATAAAATATACGGGTGAAAGATATACGGAAGGATATTTTGCCCGAATCTCTTTGACCGTTGTCGGTAGGAATAGGTCAGAGTAATAGACCATGATTATGTGGCGGCATCTATATCGACACATGCGAACTACGCATCAAAGATCTGACGTCACACAAATCCTGCATCGCGCAAGCACAGTTTACCACGCGATCAACATTTATTTAATTTCTCGACATGAATCATTGAGCAGTTGCCCACCAGACACGACACCCGTCTGTGGAGGATCCTCCCTTTTCTTAAGAGGATGAGTGAACTTTACGCCTTTTTTTTGTTTTTTGTTTGGTTGGGAAATCGTCAAATGACTCCTCCCGCTCTGGGCAAAGCGAGAGGGAGTGTCAGACTTTTACTGAACAGGAACCTCCCGAAACAACCGTGTCCGGTGAGGACCTGCGTCAGGCGGAAGGTGAGGACGCCGTGGCGCCTCTCTAGCCACTCCTCAAAGAGGGGCCTTACCGCCGCAATTGTGGCGTGCCCAGTGAACTTTACGCCTTTTTTTTTTTTTTTTGGGTGGGAAATCATCAAATGACTCCTCCCGCTCTGGGCCGAGCGAGAGGGAGTGTCAGAATTTTAATGACTAAAACCCACCCGTGTTCCTTCCGTTGCCTATGTGCAGGGGCCGCGATATCCCTTTCGGACAGACCCGCAACCCCAGCAGGCATTGGTCCTTCTGGACCCCGTCAGTTGGTGCTGACATCCCTTTGAAGCGCGCGTGGAACACAACGCGCCATCGACCCGGGCCTGGTCCTTATCGGACGGCGAGCTGCCCATCGCTCACCGTCCGCAGGCCCGCGCCTACGGTGGCCGGAAGTCAGCTTGTGACTCCCGACGCCCGGGGTGTCTCCTGCGGCGACTAGGGGCGCGAGGGCGTGCAGCTTCAATCTCCCTCGCGCGCTCCGCCTCCTCCTTCGCGAGCATAACTGCTTTGCAGAAGGAGGTGACGGCCTCCCATGCACTCTCGCTCCGGACCATGGCCTGAACCAGGGCCGGACGCGAGAGATCGCCGCCGCCGATCGCCTCCGTGAGGACACGGCGGTGCTCCGCCCAAGCCGGGCAGACCTCCACCGTATGCTCCACCGTGTCCTCCGGGCGATCCACACAATGGTGACACCCGGGCGTTTCCTCCCGCTTGATCCTGAACAGGAACCTCCCGAAGCAACGATGTCCGGTGAGGACCTGCGTCAGGCGGAAGGTGAGGACGCCGTGGCGCCTCTCCAGCCACTCCTCAAAGAGGGGACTTACCACCGCAATTGTGGCGTGCCCAGCGCTGGGTTGCGACAATCGCACACTCCATGCCGCCATGAGATCCCGCCGGAGCTCTGTCCGCTGTGCCGCGATTTGTTGCGGCAGCGGAGTTATACCCCGGCGTTTCGCCTCCTCGCGCAACTCCCACATGTGCGCGAGGACCTTCGCCTCCAGATCCCATGGCGGTAGTCCGGCAAGGAGGCTCGCCGCCTCGCGGGAGACCGTGCGGTATCCCCGGACCAGCCTGATGGCCATGACCCTTTGGGACGCGTTCAACCGCTGGTCCGGTCGCAGCCTCAGTGAACGCGCCCACACCGGTGCCCCGTAAAGGGCCATGGACCGCACGATCCCCGCGTAGAGCCTCCGGCAGGAGGCGTTTGGACCCCCTAGGTTGGGCAGAAGCCGCTTCAAAGCAGCCCCAGCCCTATCCAGTTTGGGAGCCAAACGTCGGAAGTGCTCCACGAAGTTCCACCGGGTGTCGAGGACGAGTCCCAGGTACTTCATCGTCGACTCGACACCGATGTGAACGCCTCCTGCCGTTATCTGGGAACCCGACAGTGGCGCGTTCCGAGGACCATAGAAACACATGGCCTCGGACTTGTGCAAGGCCACCTCGAGTCCCAGTTGCCGGATCCTATCGACGATTGTCCCAACCCAACGTGTCGCCAGTTCGGCCGCTGCCTCATGCGACCTCCCCTGCACCAGGACCAGCGGTGAACTTTACGCCTCAAGCCTCATTCCTCTAAAATGACATGGTTTTATTTTTTCATCTTACATCTATGAGTATCATTAGCTATGGTTTTTCCTCAAAAGGCCCATTCTACATGATTTGCATTTATTGCTAGCACTACATAATTATATATATATATATAAACTTAATAAAAACACCTTACTTAATTATGTCTCGGCTATAAAACACACATTAGATTTGATGTTTTTTCTCGGAGATTGTACGGGTAAGGTACATTTAAATGATAAACTGATTTGAGTTCAACTTGTGTATTGATAGTTACAAAGGAAAGCACAAACGCCCAAAACTGATAAATGATCGACCCGCGGCGAATGAGTCCTTTTGGTTTTGCTACCCAACCGATGCTATGCGACTACTCATTGCTAACTCAAACATGTATATTATATTCATTCGCTGCGCGTCGATGTCAGCATAAAATTGATACAATTGATATTGTACGGGTTTGCTCGTACATGCTCCCCGAGGAAAAGATATAACGACACAACTGATTAATTGAGAAACAAAATAATTATGACAAATGATTTGATATTAGAACACACTGTTCACAAATTAGATATGCTTGTATAAGAACCTAACATAGGGGAAGTGGCTTTATCTAACACTCGCGCACTTGTTACCACCTTCGCCCTTTCATTGTCACACTGATATATTACACTATCCCCAACACACGCACGTTGCGTGGCCGGGCGCGCGCAGCCGCCGGGTGTATCGACTGCTGCCGGCACTGCCGGCGCGGGCGCGAGGGCGCAGCGCGAGCGCGCGCGCCTCCACACGAACACTCCGAGACATGCTGCTACCACGCCGATCATACAGTAGATCGCGGTATAATGATGAATGTCATGGGATGACAGACTCTCAAATAACAATCCATTTTCTTTCATGGTCTTGATTTTGTCCTCAATCGTTTGAAGCTCTCGATCGCTCTCTATGCTGGAGTCGTTCAAGACATCTTGAGGAATAGACACGTTTATAACGTGGTTTATGGATGCAATGACTGGTGAGTATAGGTTAGCACTGATACTAACATCGCTCGTTCTTTGTTGATGCGCAATTACTTCAAAATTATCTGATTTGATTATGCAGCCGTAATCTATAGTTACAAGTCCTGAGTGAGTCAGCTGATGAGCGGTAACTTGATCTCCACATACTGTTCGTAGATTACATTGACCGCAGCAAAAATAAATATAATTGTTGATAGAATGGCTTTCTATCCAAAGATTTTTACAAGGATCGACATTGACTTCACACTTTGATGCCTTTGATTGGCAGAAGTCTTTATCTCTGCTTAATTTGTAAATTGGAGAATGAATGTTACACAAGTGTACGTTTGTCAGTAGACAGGAATCTATGATATTTTCTGTCAAGATAATGTAAGCATCCTTTTTCAGGTTCACTGCTATAAAATCTGACACTGGTTTAATTGATAACATAGTGTTTTTGGCTTTCTCCGCAGGAATTGGTATAAGCTTGAATATTTCATAGGTGTCCCTGCTTATCAAAGGTATTTGTACTTCAAATATTGAGTAATTCTTAAGCATTCTTGCTTTGACTCGTAGAAGTTTATAAAGTTGTGCAAGATCCGTATGAATGTTTTCTACAGGTAAGGTGACGTCATTAGATAAATGACTAGCTATATTGCTCAGCTGGTCCTGTAGTTGTTCGGCTGTTATTAAATGTGGATTAAATCTACCATGATAGATGTCTGTTATTGTATCCACTAAGGCGTTCTGTAAATCTTTCAAGTCGCGTAATAGATTGCTCGCGACTATAGCTCCCATAGAAACTTCACTTGCCCTTGAAATGTTTTGAGTTTCAGCTTTTAATACTTCTAATGTATTTTCGACGTTTGCAAATTGCTGATGAATTATTTTATGTTGTTTGTGCATTGTAGCCTCCGATCTCTTTAAGAGACTGAATTCTGCTTCTATGACCGAAGTTTGATTTTGCCAAAATGAGACAATATGCTTTTGATTTTTGCGAAGAAGAGTGATATCTTTCTCGTATTGTTCCGCGAATCGAGCGTCCAATACGCCGAAGAGGCCGTTTGCTATGTAACCGACACCGTCGATAAGACCTCGCCGCCACCTGTTCGCTTGCTTTGCAAAATGCTGACTGAGTAACATATGATTACTGTAATCGAGTTCATTGTACCCGTGACGTAATTGCATTATTATTATGTCACAATGTGTTTGTTTTTTGATTTTGCTGCATGTTTGTTCCAGTGACATTATACTTTTGTTGAGTGCTGTAATTCCTTCCCAATAAGGATCTAAATCGTAGTATATGATTAGTTTCCAGGCGTCTCGTATGATCTGCATGTTTGTTAGTTTGTCGAAGTAAATATGTTTATTATTTCTGAATTGTGTTACGTTAAGTGCGCATTGGGAAGTTGGTATGATACAAAAAAATAACATGATTGCTGTAAACACTGACGCTATATTGTAACGAGTGCCTACTTTCCTTGTTTCAGACTGCTTATCTGTGTTAGAATCTCCCGAACCCGCACTATTTGCTTGTTTGATTTGCGAGGATTCATTGTTGACTGGGAGTTTTGATAATTTTGTGATAGGACGTTTCAGTGTTCCGTTTTTGGTTTTTACTGTAACCACGCGAACATGACCGTCGGAACCGGGATGTAGTTCGATGACTCTGCCCATCAGCCATTTTCCCGGCGGAAGATTGTCGTCATGAATCATGACAATATCGTATACATTGAGGCCTTTTTTTGCTTGTCTCCACTTACTTCTTTCTGTAATTTGTGTTAGGTACTCATTCCTCCATCTTTTCCAGAGATCCTGTACAATTTTTTGTGTCAACTGCCATCGGGTTCTTAAATCCGTTTCAGTCTCTTGTATAGCCACATCGTCTGGATCTTCTGATATAGCACAATGGTCTCGTGTTGAGACAAGCCTCAATCTGTGTAAGCACTGTATATAGTTCCTCAAATGTGAGGATCTGGTCACCAATAACCCTCTTGAAATGATATTTGAAGCTTTTAACTGCTGCCTCCCATAGGCCTCCTGCTGATGGCCATGAGGGCGCATTAAAACTCCACTCTATTTCCATATCTAATACTTCTGCTTTTAATTCTTTGTCTTGCATGATCTTCATTAATGCTTGATATTCCTGCTGTAGTACCTTGTTAGCACCAACAAAATTGCGACCATTATCGCTATAAATGTGGCTAGGCGTCCCTCTGCGAGCTGCCATTCGTCTTAATGCTGCGATGAATGAAGTTGTGCTTAAATCATCTACTAGTTCTAAGTGTACTGCTTTTGTGACCATACACACAAAGACAGCCACATATCCTTTTGTGCTCTTGATACCTCGTCCTTTGCTTGCTTTGACGTAAATATGACCTGTAAAATCTACGCCTGTGTGCGTAAACGGACGGGATGGATTACTTCTAGCCCCCGGCAAGTGCCCCATAATTTGCTGTTGGCAGTCTGGATTTTGTTTTTTACATGTTACGCAACGACGAAGCTGCCTCTTCGTAGCGACGTTCCCTCCTAGAATCCAATATTTTTGTCTGATGAAACCCAATGTCAGCCGGGCTCCGGCATGTAACATGGTTTGATGTGCGTCCTCTATTATTAATTCTGTCAGACGTCCACTGTGTGGCAGAATAATAGGGTGCTGCATATTATGACTGATATGTGCCTTTTTTAGTCTCCCTCCTACTCTTAAGACATCATTTTCATCCAGGTAAGGATTTAATTTTAACAATTTGCTTTTTGAATTTAGATTTCCTTCTTGCTTTAAATCTCTTATTTCTTTCGCGAACTCTTCCTGCTGTACTTGCTTGATAATTTTATGCTTTGCTTGATTGATTTCTGATAATGATAAATAATGCTTATTTGCTTTTCTTTTGTAGGTCGTAATCTTCATCACTAATGCCAGAATACGTACAATTTTGCTGATTGATTGATATTTGCTTAACAGGTTTGTAATGATGCTTGATTCATACTTTGTAACAACGTGAACGTCTTCTTGCTTTTTTATTTCCTCGTTTGTTGAATAGATTGCTTGATTTTCTTTCGTTGCTTCAAAAGATTGTAACCATGTTGGTCCTTGCCACCACAAACGATAATCATTCAATTGAGCCACTCTGAGTCCCCTGCTTCCACAGTCAGCGGGATTTTCACTTGATTTTACGTATCGCCAAGATTGTGGTTGAATGCTATCAGTTATTTGAATTGTTCTATTTGCTACGAACGTTTTCCATCGACTTGGGTTTCCTTGAAGCCATCCCAATACGGCAGTGGAGTCACTCCATCCAAATATATGTAGGTCATGACCTGTTAGACACTGCTTGACTTTGGTCATGAGTTTGGCCAGCAACAGTGCTCCACATAATTCTAATCGAGGTAGTGATATTTGTTTTTTCGTAGGAACTAATTTTGATTTAGCTGCTACTAATATTGTAGATTGATTGCTATTTACAACTCTGCAGTAAATGACGCATGCATATGCTTTTGTCGATGCGTCACAAAAGCCATGTAACTCTATACTGCTTGCTGTTTCCGTACCATACCATCTCGGTATATTAAATTGATTGATACTTTCTAATTCTTCTCTGATTTTGATCCATTCCTTGCTGATTTTATCTGGTACTTGTTCATCCCATTGAACATTAGTTATCCATGTTTCTTGAAATAAAATCTTCAACTTTGTTGTTACAGGCACGATCCACCCTAATGGGTCAAATATTTTAGACATGTCTGATGATATGATTCTTTTAGTGATATTGGTGCTTGACGATTCAATCTTTGATACAAATGTGAAGTTGTCATGTGTAGGGTTCCAACGAAGGCCTAATGTCTTAGTTAATCCTGCTTGATTAAAACTCTTGCTTTCTTGATAATAATAGTCTTGATCTTCTATTTGCAGCAGACGACTATCGTTTGATGTCCACTTTCTCAAGTTGAAGCCTCCTAACGTAGATTCATCAAATCTTGCTGCAATTGTTGTGCTGTTGATAGGGAGCAGGCTCCATGAACCAAATCATCCATATAGAACGATTCTTCGACGACCTTGGCAGCTTCTGGGAATTTATCCCGTTCATCAGTCGCTAACTGTCTCAGTGTCATCATTGCAAGAAATGGATCTGCTTTTGTGCCGTATGTTACGGTTGTCATTTGATATTCTTGAATTATTTGAGACGGATTATCTCTCCACACAAGTTTTTGTAAAGGTTGATCTTCTGGGTGTACCCAAATCTGCCTAAACATTTTTTCTATATCAGCCGTGAATGCGTACTGATATTGTCTCCATTTAATGATAAGAGACTGAAGGTCTTGTTGCAAATTGGGCCCCGTGTACATCAGGTCATTTAAACTTTTATTTGTAGATGTTTTTGCCGAAGCATTGTAAACAACTCTCAGTGCAGTTGTTGCACTATCTTCGCGCAATACGCAATGATGCGGTAGGAAACATTCCGGTGTCTGATTGCAAGGTGAAGGTTTCATGTGACCTAAGTTTTTATATTCGGTAATGAATGACTTATATGCGTTAAATAATGAATTGTTTTTATGTAATTTCTTTTCTAAATGAATGAATTGAGCAACAGCCTTATTTTTAGACCGGCCTAATTTCTCCTCAAATTGTTTTACGAGTGGAAGTCTCACTTCGTATTTTCCGTCATCCAAACGACTTGTTGTTGCTTTGTAGTATTGGATGCACTCTTGATCTTCTGATGTTAGTGATTTTTCTTCTGTAACATCTTCTATCTCCCAGAATTGCTGAACTCTGTCTAAATCAAATTGTACTACGTTGCACATTAATTTAGTTTTCATATTTCCACAAAGTATCCAACCAAGACGAGTTTCTTGAACAAGCGGCAGTGATTCGCTTAATCTGCACATGCCCGCTAAAAGAATATTTGAATATACGTCTGCACCCAACAAAATGTCTATGGGTCGACTGATGTTGTACTCAGGATCTGCTAGTTCTAAATTTTCCAGAAATGGGCATGCTATTTTTGGGAATGAGTATGATGGTAAATATTTTGTTAGGTTATTCATGATGAAAACATCGATATTAAATTGATATAGTTTGATTCTTGAGCTTGATATACAGTTTAGATTCATCATACCTTTGGAACTGTTTTCTGTTTGCCCTATGCCCGTGATTATGCCATCACACCTGGATCGCTGTAATCCTAATTGCTGAGCAGCGTTCTCTGTGATAATAGACATTTGTGACCCCTGATCAATAAGAGCCCGTAGGGTCTGATATGTCCCATCTGCTTTCTGAACCTTTAGCAGTGCAGTTGAAAGCAAAGTTTCTTGCATCATATTTTGTTGTGTCACGTGCGAGTTGCCTTGATTTGCACGTTCTTGATTAGAACGGATGTTGTTTTGCTGTGTAGAAGGCGTCGAATTACCTCCTTGTTTTGATAATTCCTTTGAATACGATTCATGAAGCAATGTGTTGTGAAATTGGTTGCATTCGAGGCAACGCTTCTTTGATAAGCATTCTTTGCCCTTATGATCATGTAAGCAGTTTTGGCAATAATTCAAGTTAGCAACACATTGTTTTTTCTTCATTGGTGAAAAATCAGCAAATTGTTTGCAAAAAAATATAGCATGTGCGTCATTGCAGACTGGACAGTTTGGCCAACTGTTTTGCAATTTCCTGTAACTTGTTGATTGCGAAACACCCTTATTGCTTGAATATGATTGCTTGAAATGATAATGTTTGGATTCTGATGGTTTATTGGTGTTTGAAGAATAGGATTTTTGATTATAGGTGTCCTGTTTTCTTCTACTTGCTTCCATGCTCGTGAACTTCCCCTCTAGAAAGGCTAGAAATTCATTCAACTCGAGTAATTCTCGAGGTTGTTTGATAGCTGCGTTGTATTCGCTAAATGTGTCCGAATCCAATTTCTGACACAGGATGTGCACGATCAACGGATCCCATGACGTCACGTCTACGCCGAGGTTCTGTATGGCGTTCATCGTTTCAAGCGCAGTATCATGGATTCGTTTGATATGATTAATTGATTCTTGCTGTGAAATTGGTATATTTAATAAAATGTTAATATGCGATGTGAATATCATCCTCTTGTTGTCATAACGATGACTCAAGATATCCCAACTAATGATGTAGTTGTCTGAGCTGATTGGGAGATGCTGTATGAGACGCTCAGCTTCACCTTTCACTTTTGACTTTAGGAACTGCATCTTCTGAGCCCCAGATAATGACGGGTTGCTATGAACTGCTTCTGTGAAGAGGTCCTTAAAAGATGTCCACTGATGGTAACTACCACTGAATGTAGGTATTTCTATTTTTGGCGTAGTATGCTCTCTATGTGAAATGGACGACATCTTTTTGTTGATTGCTTTGATAGCATCGTTGTACGTGCTTTCGTATTTCAGATACATACGATGATACTCTTGATTTCGGTCTCCTAGCTCGCTGTCTAAGTCCCAATGCTGAGTGTCAATCTTCGCCCAGCGAGACCTTACCATACTTAACAGATGATCGAATTCCCATTTCTCCGCTACAGCATCCATGTTGATACTTGAAACGGTATGTTCAAAGGCCTTGAGGTTGCTCATCTGTTTCCTCATCATCTCATCCGTCTTGCTGTTTGATCCCTGAGACTTTAAGGGTTGTCCTGAAGGTTGCTGTACGGTGCTTGAGGTAGCAAGAGGAGTAGCAGGCTTAAGAAGCGGTGTTGATGGTCTTTCCTCTGTGGGTTGATGATGCTGAATAACTGCTCTGATTTTTTCATATCTCTCCTTCACAGAATCAAATTCCTGCGAAGTGAAGTAAGTATGCGATCTGGCATATTCGATGCTACACAATCTTGTATGATTCGATTGATACTCTTGCCAGCATGCATCCAAATTTTCTAACCTTCGGCGTATGTAGTCCGAGGTTTTGCGATCGGAGCCATCCTTTTTGAAGTTTGTGTAAACTTGCTCTATCCTATGGAGTAGTTGCTGTTGTTGGGCGAGAATGTCCTCCATTGAAGACGTGTTGTTGATAGAAATGATAATAAATGGAACGATCTTACTTGATTGTCCAAGCGGGAGCTTTGCTGCTCACCAAATGAGGATCCCTGTTGATCTCTGCTGATTGCTGCTGCTGCTATGTACTGCACTATTGCTGGCAGTACAAACCTTTCACTGCTAGTTCGCTTGACGTCACTAGTGAAACACTTTACAGTACTTGATTGCTACACTGTAATGTCCACACGCGACATCCGGCTCGAAGGACCAAAAATGTACGGGTAAGGTACATTTAAATGATAAACTGATTTGAGTTCAACTTGTGTATTGATAGTTACAAGGAAAGCACAAACGCCCAAAACTGATAAATGATCGACCCGCGGCGAATGAGTCCTTTTGGTTTTTGCTACCCAACCGATGCTATGCGACTACTCATTGCTAACTCAAACATGTATATTATATTCATTCGCTGCGCGTCGATGTCAGCATAAAATTGATACAATTGATATTGTACGGGTTTGCTCGTACAGAGATAATTATAGTTAAATGATCCAGCCTTTGATAAGGTATTTAACTAGATAGAGTTTCGCGCTGCAAAATAACTAAAACAAACAGGCAAACTTTTTATGCTGCTGTGCGTGACAGCTACGTTTTAGGCCGCGTGCATTTTGGATGCGTTTTCGTACGAATTTCACGGTCGTACGAATTGAGTGGACTGGGTACGTTTTCTCCGTCAAATACTCGTAGAACTAATCCTAACAATTTTGGATTGTTTTCGGACGTCGAAACTATACGTACGTATAAGTACGACTAAGTCGCACCCAGTCTGAGCTCCCTTTGTACTTGAACGGTCAGGATCGTACGTGCGTGTTCGGACGTGTACGCACGAATGAAATTCGTACGAAAACGCATCCAAAGTGCGCGTAGCCTTACACTCGCGCCACGTCATTGTTCTGTTATCTTGTTTTTCTAGTGTGCGTGCATTTAACGGCTATATTTTTTTCGACGTGTTCACAGCTTTTGATTGTCTATCAAGACATATTTATTTATATCTTTGGATCCAGCTGTATGTACCCTAACGTAACGTGTACCTATAACGAGAACGAGCGGGAACGACCGGGTTTAACGAGCATCGGCACTCTTTTTGTACTTACATGTTTATCTACAACAAACCTGGGTACCTAGTTTAAAGGATGAGTCTTGAAGTATATTTAGAGATCGTCAGAGACACATCTTCAGACGAGTTAACGATTAGTTTTAGTGCATTACGATCAAGCAGCAGTAATAGTAAAAGTCAAAGTCAAATCAGTTATTTCATGAAAGCCATTAAAAATTGAAATAGTAATCTTATTTAATTTAAAATAGTACAATTAATTACTAAAAAAAAGTATCCAGACACATCCCTGATGTTAAGTTTTTCACAGTTTTCCAGACATTTTCTCAGAACGACTGTTAATTACGTTAACATAAATTAAAATGGAAAACTATAAACAAATTACTTACACGATTATTGTTGTCTTCGTAAAACTGAACTATTAATTAATTTTATTTCTATTCCAAAGGTAAAGTTGACTTTATTGCTGCTAATTGAGTTGTAGTAAAATTTATTAGTTCTTACTATTACTGTCTGTTTAATTAGTGTTGTAATTTGTAATTATTTTCAAAATGATTAGCTTGTTTACCACTTACGACGCATGTCAAAATAGATGAAATTGAATGTTCTCTATAATCATTGTTTTTACGATTATTTTATTACACTCGTGTTGTGTTAGTTTCTTTGTTATTATTCTACATAGTACCTAAAGTAAATGATATTTTTACTGAAGGGACACGTGCAGTTGTCTCCCATTTCCCATCTGCGCTTGCGCACAATTTACCTGATGTAAACAGAAAAACGCGGACAACACGCGTATTTTTTTGCGTCAAGTTTCCCGCACAGTATAAAATCAACTTTGAAAATTAGTTCTGTCTGAGAACTCAAATTTATTTGGTAATTAAATCAGTACCCTAATTACGCAACACATTTTCGTAAAGAATTACGACCAATCTGTTTCATTTTGACAGTTCAACAAAATTCATTGCGTTATTTACGTTGTTGAGCAGATTTGTTTTCGAACTTATGAAGCAATGGATTAGCAATCTGTTTCAAAACGATTCAGATTCCGATTGATCGTGTATTACGCAATTAAGGAACTGGTCTGTCTAGTTGAATTGCGTATTATGAATTGAACGCAGTTAATATTATGAATTGACAGTTTGTGGAAGTTTATGTGATTCATAATAATAACATAATAATATTCTGCAAAAGCGGCTGGTTTAACCCCCCTGACCTCCGTGAGAAATAAAGACTTCTTGAATCTTATATAATTTGTTGTTTGTATTTAATTTATAAACCGATGGGGATTTGTGAACTCATGTCCTCAAGTCCCCATTGATGGGGATTTGTGGACAAGAAATTTCTCAAATCCCCACTGATGGGGATTGTCAATGGGGATTAGTGGAATAACCCGATTTTTACAAACATTTATGAAGTAATGGATTATGAGTTTCCTTCAAAATCCTTAGGATGTGATGGAAAGTGTGGGGCGCTGCACTGGGCGTATCATACGCAGCAAAGCTGAAGGCTAATGTCGCGTTGTTTATTTGTGCATACGATAAGCTAAACTGAGAAGTAATGGCGCAATATTATTTATTATTTAATTATTTCTATCTTAGTAAAAAAACATAATGATAGACTACTCGTAGTTGTATTTGAAAAGACAGTTAGAACTATATTACTTGTGCACACAGTCTTTGTTCTCTCTGACCGATCTACTTGAAGAAACGCTTGTATCGAAATATAAACAGTAAAGACAGAATATTTTCATCCATTAAATACTCAACACCATTTATAAGTTTCTCAAAGTTAAAACCAGACACGAAATAAACTGTTGACCCATTTCAATATCAGTCAGAAAAAAAAAACGTTTCAAAAAATTTCCTCTCCCCAGAAATAGTCGCATTAGTAATGCAGTAGGTAAGTACGCATCCGAAATATTTTCTTTTTCACAAGGGTCGATCCTTCTCGACCCCAAATAGCAATCACTTGCAACGCGTAACAAGATTGTAATATGACGATTTCCAGAATATATAGACCTCGCATTGTAAAGTCTTTAAAAACGTTGAGAGGTCAGCCTATACTGGAAATGTATTGCACTATATGCCTAACATTTATGGAACAGTCGATTTCGTATTGGATACAGATGAACGCTCCAATGTGTCAGATATCTCGTAAGAAATGCAATGAAGGCGTATATGTAGATGTGATATAATAGGGTTGAATGTACGTAAATGCTCTTAGGTTATCGCGTATAGATATTCCATGTTGGTTATATTGGATCAGAGAATCTGGAAATATGTTTAGTCGTGGTCGGATTAAATGTTAACGATATTAAGGTATGATATGATAATTAATAATGTCAGCCAAATGTACAAAAAATACGAGGTATGGCAAACTTAAACCTCGAATAATGTTAATTTAAAGGTAATGCTGGTTGTACCGTTACTCCGCGTTTATTAATAAGAAGAATAACAAAATAACACACATACAGTAACTGGCCCAAATCTGTAATTGACAAAAGTTTCTGCACTTGAGAGGAAAATACTACTTTACAACATTTTTTTAATAAAAGACGATCCAGAAACCGATTAAAATTATGTAAACAATCCCTTAACTTGTAAACCGTTTCCTAAAATAATCAATGTCAAAGTTGGAGTACTTAATAGACTATTTGAAGAAATAAAACAAGATGAATTCATCCAAAATGTTATCTGCCACGTTGACAAAACAGTTCCAGTTTGTGCTATTTATTGCGATATGTCACAGGCATTTGATGATGTGGATCATAATATACTAAGCAGTAAACTTGACGCATACGGCATAAGAGGCAATGTTTAAGATTTAAATCGATCATATTTAACGAATCCACAACAGATAACAGTAATAACTAGAGTGAATCATAAAACAAAAAAAGAAGAAACATTCAGCTCTGTAAGGAAATATGTCACATACGGTGTTCCTCAAGGCAGTGTGCTAGGGCCGCCGTTGTTTACTATTTATATCAACAACTTGCCGAAGGCAACGATTCAACCTATGACATTATTTGCTGATGACAGTACAGTTTCAATTGCATGTAAGGACATTAATCATCTGCTGGGGTTGCGGGTTTGTCTGAAAGGGATATCGCGGCCCCGGCACACAGGCAACGGTAGGAACACGGGTGGGTTTTAGTCAGTAAAAGTCTGACACTCCTTCTCGCTCCGCCCAGAGCGGGAGCAGTCATTTGATGATTTCCCACCCAAAAAAAAATAAAAAAGGACATTAGTCAATATACATTTGACATAAATAATTCACTGACATCTATAATTTCTTGGCTTGACAATAATAATTTTAAAATAAATTTATCAAAAACAATAATACACAATTTTATAAAACACTATAAATGAAGTAACTGATGCCCGTTTTCTCGGTTTAATTATAGACAATAAACTAAATTGGAAAGAACACATTGACAAACTATGTAAGAGAATTTGTAGTCAATCATATGCCTTGTACCAACTTGCTCCATCGATCAACACTGATGTGTTACTCTCGGCTTATTATGGACATGTTGAATCTGTCATCAGATATGGTATTATCTTTTGGGGCAACTCATCAAACAAAGATATGGCATTTATAATGCAAAAACGATGCCTACGTGCACTGTTCGGTATCCAAAGTACGGAGAGTTGTAAGCCACTTTTTACAAAGCATAAAATATTTATTTATTTATTAAAACTTCATGCACAAGTAAAAAAATACTGTGCAAAGGCGGACTTAATGCCTGAGGCATTTTCTACCAGTCAACCTTAGGGTGATGCAGAGACAAAACATAGCAGGTGCAACCTATGGGATAGATAACTTGAAAATTAATACATACTAATACATAGATACATACATACATACATACATATAAACCGAATAAACTTTGTCAGGAGTAATAACGATAGGTAGAGAAGAGAACAAATACAACAAATCAGCGCAGCAATGATTCTGCCAACTTTTTACGAATATGTTCACGTGCCTTCACTTTGAAAGAAAACCGACTGGTTGCCATCCTGATGTTCAGAGGGAGTGCATTCCAAAAAAAAACCGCCTGCACAAAGAAAGAAGAGTGAATAAAACCAGAACGGTGAGAAGGACATCGTAGAAGACGATTGTTGGTAGAACGAAGATTTTTGCTATGGGCAGAGCATAGGTATTGAACATGGGAATTCAGGTAAGAAGGAGAAGTGGGATTGTCCAGTATAGAATACAACATAGACATAGCCCTCAACTCTCTGCGTTGACGTATGGGTAACCACTTTAAAAGCAATCGGTGCGCAGACACATGATCATACTTACGAAGATTGAAAACGAATCGAATGCAGTTATTTAGAAGGCGGTCAAGTTTATTGAGGAGATCTGCATTCAGGTCATAGTAACACCATAGTCTATTATGGGAAAGATTAGAGACTGTACAAGCATTGCCTTTATTTTTATTTATTTATTTATTTATTTACACACATATAAATAGACAAGAAGAAAGGAACAGAAAAATACGTACAAAGGTGATGCTTATTTCTAAAGAAATCTCTTCCAGCATACCTGCGATAATAAAGTAGTTAAAGAGATGTAGACAACGTGTGTAAGATTAGAAGAGAAAATAATATACATAAAATAAAAACACTTAATTATTCACTAATTTAACCATAAACATACAATATGAGAATAAACTTACATACATACTTCTAAACTAAATATCACTCAAATAAATATACTTAAATATAATGTAGCATAAAATAATAAATACAAAGTATGCAACTATGACGAAGTGGACAGATAGTGTTCTTTCACTCTTCTTTTAAAAACTGCAACAGTTAGCAGTCCCTAATGTCAGGCGGAAGTGAATTCCACAACCGAACCGCGTGCACGCTGAAGGAGTAGGAGTAGAAGTCGGTTGAGTGGGAAGGGGATTTAAGGAGATTTCTAAGATGCGACCTGCAAGGAGCATCAGAAGGACGGGCGTAGGAAAAGCGTTCCCGCAGATAGGATGGTGTTTTAGGGTTGTAAAGGATATTAAATAGCAGACACAATATCCGCGAGTTCCTGCGAAGTCGAATAGGGAGCCACTTGAGTATTTTGCGAAAGTTAGAAACGTGGTCATACTTTTTAAGGTTAAAAACAAAACGAATACAGATGTTTTGCAAACGTTCAAGTTTATTTAAAAGCTCCTCGGTGGCATCCAAATAACAGGCATCAGCGTAGTCAATGATGGGCTGTATGAGAGTTTGAGCAAGGGAGATTTTGGTACTAAAAGGCAAGAAGCACTGGAGGCATTTCAGCGAATGGAATGTGTAGTGCAATTTACGACTGACTTGACCAACATGGGCAGTCAACGAAAGGTAAGAGTCCATGGTAACCCCCAGGTTTTTAACGGTGTTTGCGTATTCAATCTGAACTCCATTCAGACAGAGTGGAGACAGCGACGCAACATCGAGCCTATTCCGCATATACCTGCCGCCGATAATGATGGCCTGGGATTTCTTAGCATTGATTTGCAGTCCAAAGGACCGTGACCACTCGCTAATCAATTCCAGGTCACTGTTCATGGCAGACACTGCTGCTTCCGCATCTTGCCTTAAAAAGTGAGTGTAAAGCTGCAGGTCGTCCGCGTAGAGATGACTCTGGTGACAGAGTTAATGAAAATAGAAAAGAGAAGAGGAGAGAGAACGACACCCTGAGGCACACCCGCGGTAAGAGAACACCAGTCAGAAGAAGACTCCTCGAGACGAACCCGCTGCGAGCGGCCTTTAAGATAGGACTCGAACCAATCAACAGTAGAAGAAGAGAAATGGAAAGATTTAAGGATTCCTAGAAGTATGTCGAAATCGACAGAGTTAAAGGCACTGCTAAGGTCCAGCAGCACAAGCAAGGTGAGAGATTTGTGGTCCATAGCCCAGCGTATTTCATCAGTAACCTTCAAAAGAGCCGTTACTGTGCTATGACCAGGACGAAAACCAGATTGAAAAGGACTAAGAAGGTCATTCGAAGATAGAAAGGCAGAGAGTTGCCGATGAACAATGTGCTCAAGAACTTTAGAGAGATATGGTGCTCAAGAACTTTGGAGGATAGAAATGGGTCGGAAATCGGTCAGAGAGACCGGGTTAGGAATTTTGGGTAAGGGGTTGATATGGGCTTGTTTCCAGGCCTCGGGAACAGAACTAGAAAATAAGGAGAAGTTAAAAATGTGGGTTAAGATAGGAAATAATGTGGGGAGGATAAGGGAAACCATTCTTGAGCAAAGATTGTCATTACCAAGTGCAGAGGAGGAGATAGCACAAATAGATTTTTTGACCTCACTTTCACATACAGGGCTAAGTTCAAAAGAAGGACACTGAAGCACAGGTAAACAGGAAAGTTTATTTAAAGTAGCAGATTTGACGTGCGGATCCAACGTAACAGGGAAATGTGAGAAATGCTTGTTAAGAGCACACACGTCAGTGTCATTAATAGAAGCAACTGGAGACTTACCAATGCCGACAGTTTTTAGAAACTTCCAGACTTCAGAGAGTTACGGTTGTCGAGAGAATTATGGAAGTAGCGTCGCTTTGCATCTCTGCACATACGACTGCAGCGATTACGCAGCACCTTAAGCGCATTCAAGTTGCGGTCGGAAGGACAGCGTTTTAACCTCCTTTTGGCTCTGTCCCTTATGTGTGATGGGAGAAGATTTTTCAACTGATAGAGCGACCGCAACGTTCCGGTGACTTTTTTGCTTACAGTTGTGAATAAAATACTCATATAAAATACTCACACTTCCGTCACTTTATATTTTGGAAATAGCCCTATTTGTCAGAAATAATCCCCATTTCTTTCCTCGAATATCGGACATTATAATACGTAATCGCCGGGATAATAGTAAAATTCGTGTTCAGCCAGCTAAGACAGCGCTACTGCATAAAAGCGTTGTATGTAGAGCGCCAATAATTTTTAATAATATCCCTAACTGAGTTAAGAAATTAAATACAGACCAGTTTAAGAAAACATTAAAAAAAATACTGACAGAAAAAGCCTATTATAATATTAATACATTTTTAAATGATAAATCGCTCCGAAGAAACTGACTGAATGATAATACTGACGGACTTTTGACCAAGTTATTTTAATTTAATAGTACATAATGTTAATTGTTGATTTGTTTATATTATTATTCTTTGATTATTTTTAAATCTTATTGTCTTTCGACCTAATTTGTACACCAGCCATCGTCAAACATGTTGAGCCAAACAAAACTGTAACACCTATAATAAGCATCATACCATGTATATTATCTACACATGTTTTTGCAAATAAATGAATGAATCTGAATCAGAAGTAATGCTTTCACACAGTAAGAATTCTCCCGAGAGTCCAATCATTGGAAAAAAAATTACGAAGATACTGAAAAGAACTTACTTGATTTGACATCGTCCACTTCACGCTACTGCCACAAACAAACTAATACTGGTCCTGCTCATTAAATGGACACCGACTAGTACATTGTATGTACCACAATAACCAACGATATAATTAATAGTACCCTGCAAGTACCAGTTACTTAGTCCGTAAATCAATTGAGATGAGACTAAATCAACT